>CM020443.1:62751747-65151747 GCA_009819605.1 Sterna hirundo
ATGTGGTATTACAGTCACTCTAGTGAGTCTATGAGATACCAGCTCCCTGCTGAGTACATACTTATGTCAATATTTCTGTTAATTGTTGCATTACAAATTGTTACATATCCCAGTGGTGGGAGTTCACGTTTGTGCCTGCAGTGGAGCTGACAACACCTACACGTGGTCCCAGGAGGTTTCAATATATTGTGGGATTTGCCTTTTGAAAACGTTATCACAGTTTATCAGTCCAATGTCATTCCACTTAGCACTAATAGAAGAGAATCCTGAACTCCACCGTGGTGCGGTGTATTCCCCCATCGCCCTCCATGCACCAAGAAAACATTTGGAGCTTAGAGCATCTGCACGAGATTACTAAACCAAAGCAAATGAAGTTTGATGCCCTTCTAGTTTTTGCATTGTTATATTACATGATTTTTTTTCCTAAATACCGGCCTCTTAGTGCTGTCGCAGGAATTCATTAGAGGTGCACTGATGCTATGCAGGTTCCTGAACGGGTCATACTCACTAGAGGGGATATTTTCTTTGAATTTTAAAAATAAATGGCACTCATTTAGTAAAATTCAATAGTGCTATTGACTTCAACACATGCAAGATTTGCAAACCCAGATCATAACAAAATATCTCGATGTAATTTTATGCACTAGTTACTGAAGGGATGACCCTGGGAGGTGACTCCACCAGCCACCAAAGAGTTGACGACTGCAATATATCCTCACTGCGCCTTGCAACAACCAGCCATGGCCAAAAAGCAAGACGGCACATTTTTGTAAGATGAACTTGGATAAGCAGCATGAAATCGAGTTTGTAAGAACGTTAGTATTTACTGTGCTCTCCAATTCCTTTAATTTCTTGCACTTCAATGAAGAGGAACCTTTCTTGTGTGAACTAAAACATGACAGTGAAAATCTTCTCCCTGGTGACAGATACATGTGATTAACAGGCAAATTTGCTGTCACCAACTGATCTGACAATGAATTTCTGAACCAGGGTGGCAGGTTAGCCCTTACTCTGTGAAAAAAAGGCACGTAGAGGGGAAATGCTTTTTTCTTTTCTCTGTCTTTCAGAACTCCTGAGATCTCCAAGGGATCTAACGGAGCCCCAGAGCCATTGGAGGGGAAGCATCCCTGCTCCTCAGCATTTCTCCCAAACCCCAGCATCCTCACCAGCTTCCTGCCAGTGGGCTTTACTGGGGGCACTGGGGGAGGGGACTGGTGGTTCATTGCCCCTGAAAACCTTCATAAATAGAGATTCCACAACAAGGAGACTCTGTGCAAAAGGCTAATTACAGCCTGGGGCTGCATTAACCTTTAGTGTGGGTTCCCCACTGGGATCTTTGTAAGACTGTGTGTGTTTGTGCGTGTGTGTGTGTGTGTGTGTGTGTTCACACACAGACCTTGCGTATGCACACACAGATCTTTTCCCTGTCCTTTATTTTCCCATTCTCCTCTGTGCTCTCCTATATACAGATTTTTTCGTAGGTACAGAAAACCTTCTTCACAGTCTGAGGATTTGTTCACTGGGAAAGCCAAGGAAGGGATCAGATCTCCCTGTCTCCTCTCGGTGTGAAACAGAACTGGCTACAAAATTCCCTCCCTTGACGGAAGCTGGTAGTGCAAATTCAACAAAGACAATAACAACTGGCTTGTCTATGGAAACCAGCTGGTACAAAACCATACTGTCAAGGAGAAGCCATCAAATTCTCTTTGGAAAAGCAAACAGAATACAATTAATGCGAGCCAGGTGCATTAGTAAATATTATGACAGAGGTAAATTTATGACTAAGAGCTACCAGTGGTCTTATAGCTAGTATGAAAGCTTGCAGAGATGATGTAGAAATTTGGACAAATCTCTGGGCTTTTGCTGGACGGCTACCTTGAGTAAGCAAAATTGAAAGCAAAAAGTAGGAAGAATTAACTCGGTAAGGTTGATGCTGCAAAATGACTATAATGGAGACCCCGGTCATTCCAACCTTGGAGATCCTATGAGGGAAAATGCTGTAAGTAATCTGATTTCTGATTTCCGAGTGAAAATACTAGTTACTGCTGGTCCTGAGATGTTACTGTCTCACTGAAACAGTGCCAGAAACCCAGGCACATGGCAAATGGATTTATTTAAATCCTTCCTGCAGGGAAATACACAATAAGGAACAGCAAGAAACTGTTTCATTTCACTGAGACTTTTTACTTAAGGGCTCCCCAAAGGACCAGTTTCTCCCCGTTTTTTAGTCACGTTTGTGTCTAACCATGGAGCAGCTTAGTCAAACAACAGGGACTCAGTGACCAAGAAGATTCAAGTGAATGTCTGCTCTCTGTCTGCACAGCGGGTGTCTCAGTGCCCACCACCCCTGTGTCCAGATGAGATCTGCTCATGGAGGAGCAGGCAGGGGGAAGCAAGCTGAGGCTGGCCCGTGGAGCTGAAGCTTGCTCCATGGAGCAGAAAGGCACGCTGAAGTTTGTAACTACAGCACAGTTTTCTTGGATGCACGGCAAACCCCTATAAGGCCTATAAGGCCAGTCTGTCAGCAGCTTAAGAGAACTCGGAGGCCACACAGCTTTCCTGAGACCCAGCCTCCATTACGCATGTGAAAAGCAGATCTTGTTTGGTGTCTGGTCCTTATCTTCAAAATGTTTCTGGGGTGTCCAAGAGGGTCTGAAGCGCTAAGACATAAGCCACAGCCAAGAGCTTCACTCACGCTCCCATGGGAGGTCTCCCAGTGGGCAGGTGAGGATGTGGCAGGATTCTCACCGCACACCCGCCCGAGACTATGAACACATTCACTCAAGTTAAAGCTCACCACCTTTCACTTCAACTGCAAAGCAGACTTTTTTGGAGTTGCCTTTGCAAACATTTATCCCAATAGGTAGTTTTGTGTAATAAAATAAAACCTCAGCAAAATAAAAACGCCTCCCACACAAACGATAAATCCCTACCAAAATCAGGTCTGCCACTGAACATCCTCCTCTCCTCAGAGACAGAAGGAGGGGAAAAAACACATGACAGATGTTAATCACCTTCTTTAATGAACTGCTTGGAGATATTTAAATACGGTGGTGTTGATTGTGGTATAAGAACATATGTACAATAGTATAAAACAAAGTAGAAACATGATGTATTATTAATACACGCTAATTCCTTTACATCTATTTAGAGGCATGGTGAAGGAAGAACATACTGTGTATTCTCACTGTAGCTCTTCTTGGATATAAAGAGACCCTCTGAAGCAAATTCTTCAGCCTACTATACTTCAAGAAATAGTAATCTAAAGCATCAGACATTTCCTATTAAAGTTTTAAAAACATAGCTTTAAGTCATACATTACATTGAATGCTTTAATATCTCATCTGATTCAGTAGGTTTTAAACCCCACAGAGGTCACATTTTGAAGCACTAGTCACTTTTTACAGCATCTCCAAACATTAAATAAAAATAAAAATTATTAGGAGGAATAGAGCCATCTGTAGAGGCTAATAATGTGTCAGTTTGATATTGTTATTAATAATACCATTATTTCTGTTTCATATTAGGGAGATCATGATTGCTAATGGCTATAAACTAGGAGTGATAGCCTTCATTCTGGCCCATCTGTGTTGCAGCCAGAGAGGCGTGAGAGGATCCAGTTACAAAACAGTTGTTTCTCCTGACCCTATTTGGTGTCCGGCTTTATCCTTGCAGCTAAACCTAAAGCCTTGGCATGCCCGGTTCAGGTCTGTGATCTAGTTACAACAGGCTTGGGCCTGAGCCCTGCCACAGGCTTTAATGTTCTTGTGACCAGGTCAAGGTCAACCACGTTGTGATCAGGTAGCCAAGACTGATTCCTTTAGATGCATGGTACGAGGTCCATGTGACCGATCTTAACTTCATCAGCCACAGCAGGAAAAACTGTCCTACCCAACCTCTGGAAAAGGGATGTGGTAGCAGAGCAATTTGGGTGGCGGCTTGCTACTGATTTATAAATAGGAATGCAAGCCTTGTTCTTGATGCTTATCAAAGGTTTCCTTCAGGCAGCTCAGCTGTACATCACCTCTGAGGCTTGGACTAAGAGGTAGTTCATACGTTACTAGCCACAACGCTTCTCTGGATACGGTGCCTTTGCCATACGAAAACCACTTGGATACAAATCTGCTAGCATTTTGCATTTCTGGTAATGTGACACGGGTTCAACACTAACAGAATAATAAAAGTAAATTCAAGGCATTGTAAATATTATGATAAGCACAAATGAAGATGTGTCTGTTGTCAAGAAAATGCTTGAGGAAACACCACATAGACGGCTCTAGTTTAAACATTACAGCAGTATGATTTCATTAACTGATTAGAACAGTAGTATACCGAGCAGGCAGTTTCCTCCTCCCTAATACCAAATATGTATAGACAGCGCTCCCTTTTCCCCTCTATGTTACTGTTGTGGGTCATATTTAGTGCTGATGATTTGTAATTTATCCAACAGGTACAGGCACATTTCCCCCAGGTAACATTTGTAAACAGAAATAAAGCCGGTGGTGTATTGTTTGCCTCAGAAACTCTGCAATTCTAGCGTGCCATAGAGTAGGCAGTGATGTGTAACCAAGACCAGTGATAAAAAGGAACTGCAATTGTTTTTTTTAAGGTACAGCTCTAAAACTGTACTATGTGGATTTCCATGGTGCAGCAGCGCAGACAGAAATTACTTTTTTCCCCTCTATAAGAACTAGTTATCTGATTCTCTTTTGTTTCCCTTATTCCAATGTTCAGTTGCATTTTAGTGTTCAGAGCTATAAGGATGCATTGAAACTTATGGAGCCTGACATTTTAACTATCTCATCTTAGCATGATTCATCTCAATTTACTTTCTTCAAAAATATAGCCTGGAAGAATATGAACCATTTTGGGGGCTTGCTAGAAGGCCATAAGCTCCATTAAAGAGTACAGTATCAGCTACCTTCCAAAAAGGGTTTGCTTGTTATGGGTCTCCTCCTGCAAAAGTAATAGGTGCCTCCTGGGAAATGCGACGTAGCCTCAAAGGTTGAATTCACAGGGCGCAGGGGGAGAGCTAAGCCCTGGATCAAGTCCTCCGTCCTCACAGTGCTTCTGTGCTCTGCTCTAGGAATAGCAGAACAAAGACATTCACAGTTGTTTCTGCTCTGCATTTGAGTGTTAAGCAGAGCAGAGGCACCTCAATAGTTAAATAATGAGGAGATTAAAAGAGCCTCAATAAATTTGATGGGTTGATATGAGCAAACAAAATCATTCATATGATATTACACAAGTGTCTGTTCAGAAAACACATGATTTTGGAACTATGGCCACAGTGTGACAAGTATTCTGGGGCAGATCCTCTGTGTACATCAAGTGTCATCGCTCTACTGAAGTCAACGGAGCTGTGACAACTTATACCCATGGGGGCTCTGCCCTTTTGTGCACAATTCTTGTAATAATCAAATTGTACCACACACAGAGCCCTGGCGGTGCGACCATCATGGTGTAAAGTGCTCTACAGACAGCAAGCTGGACCGTGGCCCATTTAATTGCCGAAGGAAGAGGTTTTGGTATTGAGACTTGACTCTCATTTAGATTTCAGATTCATCTGAGCTCTGGCTACATGATATGAACACAAACTTTAAACATGACTCGTTCAGGCACCTTCCTTTCAGCACAGCAGAGAGTAAAAGACTGAGGAACCCACATGCAAACAGCATTAAATAGCACCAAGGGGCTGCGGTGGGGGACGGGAGGGCAGCACGGAGCCACACGACTGTCGCCCGCAAGAGTTCAATGACACTTGGTCTGGCCCGTTCCCCTTCTGCACTTGTAGTCACTGATACAGTGAAGCAATAATATATCACTAGACCTGACCCTTTGGCCTTTATGAATTATCTGTTTTAGAAAGAAGTGAAACCACCTTTTATATCCAACATAATAGATATTTAGACATTGTAGATCAATAGTGAACAAGTTTTCTGGTTATAGTTAATGGGTGCCAGAGGGGCATTCTGACATTGACCTCTGACACCCTTGTTGACAAGAAATCTATAGAGAAAAAAAATAGGAAAGACTGCCAGGTTTTAAAGTTATGAATATAGATCTACAGCGAATAATGGTAATTTTCATTGAGGAGAAATTTTTCATACTTTCAGTTTCAGATGAATTTCTCCAAAATCCTTAATTCTGACCAATGTAAAATTAATATCTGGCCCTCAGTGAACACATGAAAACAACTGTTCAGCTGTGTGACACAATTTTCCATTCGTTACCCATATGATATTGTTCTGCTGTCAAAGAAGACTTTTCCCTTTATAAAATAGGCTGTCATTTATAATTCCAAACCAGCACAGATTTGTTAAACAACCACATCATAATGGGTCCGGATAGGGAGAAATACAGGCTCCTGGTTCTTGAAAGAAACCAATCTAAAGTGATTTTTAAAAGAAAATAAGTTTATAGGAACTTAACATTACAATTTCTTATAAAATCAGCTGATAATATGCATGGCCATCAAAGCACTAAATAAATCCTTATTCCTTAGTATATCAGGTACTTTAGCTAACTTCTTGTGTAATTAATTGATGCAGCGAAAGACTGTTAGTAAAGGTGGCAACAGCTATGAGTATAAAATTATATCGTTCTATCATATATGTCATGGTACTCGGTACAGAAAGTTACATTCACCAGGAGCAGTTTAACCAAATCAGAAAAAGGGAGCTAATTTCCAGCAGTCTGCTCTACACTGCAGCACAATCCAGCATGCCTCTTGGTAACAAAATTAGCTCTATCACATCAAGTCAAAATGAAATCCATGTGAAAGGAGGGTCGCCTTCTTTCCAAAGCATATCCCCTCCAATGTACCTACTGTATTATTATGTCACACTCCAGTAACGCCGCACTGAGGTCTCGGTGGCCTTCCTGCAGCTAAGCACCATTGAAAACACATTTGTCCTGGCTGTTCTTTTCTTTTACCCCTCCTCTCATCTTGTGCAAGATGAATCGCTGCTGGATCCAGACTGACTCCGAGGGCAAAGCCAGGTCTTGAGGAGGTAACCTGCCTCCTACGGCTTAAACATTTTAATTAATTTTAACACTAATGCACAAATGAGAGTTAATCACTCTGCTGCGGTGCCTTCTAATTTACCAAGTTTATTCATTAAAACTTTCCTCACTGAACTTTGATTGAATGTCATGCTTTTTAAAAGGCCTCTCAAACAGCCCTAAGGCTTTTAGAACTGATGTCTCAGGCGACTGCTGAAACACCCTTTACAATTTGCTTTGCGAGGAAGAATGTGAAAGTTTGGTGGGAGAGGGATTGAGAGACACAGAGTTAAAATGAGGTGACACAGGCAGCTTAATAACGGGGCTGCTTGGAAATACTCCTGTAAACTCACACGTGACTAAATTACCTGCAAAACATAAAAGCCGTGTCTTAACTTTTACAAATTCTACACCAAAACATTTCACAAGCCCCACAGTATAAAAGCGTCCACATGATCATCGTGCTGGCTTTTGTCGTTTAGTGCAAGAATGTAATATCTGCTGTATGACTATTAATTTTATGAGATTGCTTTGGATTATACTGTTACATGTTTTATTGCTGTGCTATATAAGAAAAAGCACGGTGATAATGTTATTTGTTTTAGATAATATATTTGCAATGTGTTTGCTAATCTAATTATTTTAGAATCAATATAATAAAACCTTAAGTACACAATTTGGTCTATTAATTGCTATAACTAAAATCTGAAATTTATTGTTTAAATGGAGGTTCTTCATTTCAAATTAACTGAAGCAAAATGTAATCTTTACCTTTTTAATTAACTGTGTTCAATATTAGGTAAAAAAATACCTCACATTTTCAGTTTCTTAATGAAGGCTGCAATCAGAAAGGCTGACATTCAATCATACATTTAATTGGCTTTTTTAAAGTCATTTACATTACTTGGATCTCCAAGAAAGTTGCAGTTAAGAAAATATTCTCTGCATATAGTTTTGTGTGAAGATTCACTCAAAGCCTAGATGCCTAATACTTTTATAAAAATACAAAACCCGCTGTGGGCATGTCTGTAAAGCTATGTAAAGCAAAGTAAAAATACTTGTTTATTAGTGCCTCTGTCTACCTATGGGCTCTGGGAGCTTCACACAGCACCTGGGCTGCAGAGGACAATTCTCCCTGGAAGTCTGCAGTATCCGTGCTTTCCTTCAGCAAATACAGTGGGGTACACAACTCTGTTTATTCACATCTTCTATTATACCTTTCTGTTTTATTACAGTTCTCTTCTGCACTCTTCCTTTACTTTGGGAAGCAGCTAAATTGTCAGCACAGACGGTCCCTTAGGACCTAAGCTGTCCTAAGCATCGAAGTCATTTCTGTTAGCAGACCGCTTCATTGTAAAAGCCCCATGACACCGTGGGTGGTTAAGTTAAGAAAACTGCCTCAAGTGTCTCGATTAATACCAAATTCCTGCCTCTGTAGCTAGTATGAGCTCAAAGTTTACTCAGGCAATGAAAATGTCTAGCTAGAGATTAAGGCTAACGTTCTTCAAGTTTATAAATCACAGCCACTTCTATATTTGAATCAATTTTAAATGTGAAAGAACTGTGATTCTTACCTCTTCTACTGCCTTTACACTTCGCCCACAGCCCTACCACTTCTCCTATCACTTGTTTGGGATTTCCAGCAGCCACAGCTCCACCAGGCCCCGTGGGCAGCCTGGAAAACAGATTCTTGTGCATGAGGAAAACAACCGACCTGTCCAGTGAGTCTAAAGCACCTGGGACAGACGGTCTTCAGTGCAGGTTTTCAGGACAATTGATTTGCACAGGAACTGTTGTTGTCTCACGGCTTCCCCATCAGTGAGGAGCTCCCGTCTCCAGCCTGAGGAAGAGTTGAGCCGTTTGAGCTGTGCTTTACGATCTCCTGACCCACAATTAGGGCATCGAAGTACTGGAGTAGTGACAGCATCCGCATTCTCAGCTTCCAGCACAACTGCCTCAGGCTTCAGCCAGCCTCCTGTGTTTTGTTTTGCCTAATCTACCTGTTACATTTCTGACCAAGAAATTAAATTCTGGAAAAAGGTGTTTTTAACAGCCTTCCTTTTGCACTTGGGAATTCCTGCAGATCTCCTTACATCACTCTTTCAGCACACTCTTGGGGTAACTGTTCACTTGCCTGGACGGTGCTGACAGTTGTACTGTCTTTTTCAAAGTCAAACCAAGTGTCATGATTTTTCCTAGAATTCCTCCTTTAAAATTCTGATACTAGTGTTTCCTTAAGGACATTTTCCCCTGTGTATTCATATGCTGCTGCATTAAAAGCTTTCTGTCTCTCTTTACCTTTTTGTACAAACATACCTATTAGTGTATTGTATTCGTGGATGGAAATGTTCATCAACTTTTCAGGAATGATTGCATAGTTTTTCTCATCTTCCTGCGAAATTTATGAATCGATATTTTCAGCTTCATTGCTGCTCAGATTCTGTGAAACAATCCTTATGTTCAGATCTTTCTATGGGCTCATCAAACTGAAAGTCCTGTTGAATTGGCTGCATTTCTGTTTCCACCTCATTATGGTGGGTGGCACCGTAACACATGTACAATTGTAGCAGGAGTTCTTTCTTTCAAATCCAATCGGGAAACTTTATTAGAATAAGAATTACGGTCACTGATTGAATTACTCCGTCTCCTTCCTCCCCTTTGTCGTGCTTAAATCTAAATAAGGCCTTCCCAGACATCCCCCTCTTAACCTCATGTTATGGATTTAAGCAAATGCATAGGTCATAGTGACTATCTAAAATACCAATACCCCAACTATGTACTCATTTCCCTATATACACGTGTCATATTTAATAAAATGGCTAGGCTGAAAACTCTACCTCAAATATTAACTCTTATAACCAAAGACCTACAACAGCCATTTTTCTATAACCTGTGTAAGTGCCCCTGTCCAAACCTGAAAGAAGCGACACCCTCTGATGCATGTGGCTCTGCTCAATCATGTCTGCACAGAACACCCCTAAATTAATTTCAAATAACAAATATGTTCGTAAAAATCAGACTTTGCCAGCAGGCAATTCACAAACAAACAAAAAACCTACTTTCCTTTAAATACATTAGTAGTTATGAATAGCTAACCCAGCTCTAGTCATTACCTAGCAATGAAAAATTGACAATAGAGTTATTAGGATAATATACTTAATTAATAGAAATATTAAAAGTTTCACCATTAACCTGCATTTGCTCAGAATGCCAGAGGGGTAATTAGTTAGAATGGCACAGATTATTTTATAGTACTTACTGCTCTAACACGAAGTCAGAGAGAGGGAAATGGAGATCCATGCTGCTACTGGATTTGAAGTATGACCTTAACGGTATTCAAAGTTTTAAACAGGAATGAAGATAAAGAGGACATGGAAAAAATATACCTTGAACTTACTAAAGGGGTTAAGACACACTGAAAAGATACACTTTTTTGTAAGATAACTGATATTTTAAAATAAAGTTGTTCTAAAATTTTTTAAACTGGAAGCAACTATGCAGCTTTAACACTTCTCACAGTTGGACATCTGTCTCTAAAGATCAAATTTTTACCTGAAAACACTACAAACATCTCTTCATCATATACACGACACACAAGATAAGATGCATAGAATAATTCTTTGAGTCAGTTAACAGATGATCTGCAAACCACTGTCTCAGACAAGTCAAGTGGGTATATATTTCATGTATCTGTACTTCAGCAAAGCACAGATGTAAGTTCACGTTCGAAACTATTTCTTAAGCTGTAGAAGATGAAGACTAGCAGGGGGTTTATAAAATGCATAAAAATTTGGTTCAAGGAAAAGTAACAACAAAGAGTTGGCAAGAAGAATGAGAGAAGCATATTGTAGTTTACTAGTGACCACGGCAGCTGGATGGATTTTGTGGAAGTTGGGATTGTCAATACAGAGAAGTCAACAGCTGAATTCCAGAAGGCTCAGATGGGGCCAGCCTCAATGCACTTCTCTGCCGATAAACTGATGTGCTTTGTCTCCTTTTGTTATATAGCCTCAGAATAGTTCAGGCATTAATAACGGTACAGTTAAAAGGAAAAAGGAAAGATCCCACACCTCATTATCCGGCTTCCTGTTTGAGAGATGGTGTGAGACCAAATTAGTGTATGTTTGGAAAGCACACTGTAAGAGTTAAGCATTGCAATAGAAATGCTAATTTAGAATTAAATAGATCACTGGGAGCCAAGTTCACCAACAATAAATCTGAATTCAGTCACCTGGAAACCCCAAGAAGGCTTTGATGCTATAGAAATTGCATGGATTCTTCTCCCTAAATGTCCTCCTGTAGGCATGCAAAATCACTTAAAACTAATATGACAAGTCAATATACGTTGTTTCCTTGCAAGGTGAATACTGACTCATTAGGGAAGGATATAAATTGGTACTCTGAATTGTAACTTTTAAAACTCCAGTTGCGGAAACGAACCTCGCATACAGATTCAAACTTTACGGCTTCAACATCACTCTTGTTAACCGCTGTTTACAAAATGGTGAAATAAACAGAAGTCATTGGAGTCCCACCCCAAGCCCTGCAAGAGCACATATATTCAACACAGAGCTGAATGGATGAGAGATTGAGAAAGTTAACAAAAAACACAATTTCTTCCTTAAAGAAATATTTCCTACTGACAGATTTTGGATTGCATGCTCTTTGAAATACTGAAGCTATCACAGCATGTTCCCAGAGAAAAAATATTAAAAGCTAGTAGCAGTAAGTGCAAAATATGTGACATACATACAGACAAATACATCCCTGTATATGCATACGTATAAAAACACACCTACAAAAATAATACACTCCTCAATAAAAATATTTGCAAACAGGTAATTTAATTTCTTAGGAAAAGTCCAAATTAAAATATTCTTGGTCATATTCAAGAAGGACTGCTTGGCAAGTCAGTCTTGTCCTGAACGTGCCTTTTAAACTCTCTGCCACTGTAGGACTGTCTGGGATAACTTGTTACAGCAATCTGCATGGATGCTCCCACACTGGAAGGGGAGGTGGAGGGAAGGAAGGCTTTGGAGAGGAATCCTGGGGCTAGTCTGTGTTCCCCCAGGCTATAATTAGCACTGATATATGGTCTCAGAACCAAACTAGAGTTTGCTTTTGAGCTGGATTTAAGTTAATTTTTAAAATAAGAAAATTCAAGATAAATAGCAGGTAAATTAAAGAGATTTCTAAGAAGAAGGAGAAATCCAGTGAAAGAACGGACCTAAATCACAAAGTTTAGATTAAGGTCTTGATTTTGCGGTATGCATTATCACACAGTGACAATGCTGAATCTTGAGTCTGGCCTGGATTATCCAGACCTCAAACAGAAGAGGGTTACTTTTTTAAGTACTTCTATTTCCTACTATGTAAGTAACATCTCTCATCTTGTCACAACCCTAGGGCTGATGCATCAGACTGCAATTGAACACTTTTGATTATATGATTTTTACAGCATTATTCATTCAAGTGATCACACAGTGATGGAATAGTCAAGAATGTTACATCTAGACATATCTAAGAAAAAGTTCACAAAAAAAAGGATGGATTGGGATGAAAGAGCTATTTTTCATTTTCTCTCCTAAAAAGCCCAAATATAAAACATACAGAAAAACGTTCATTAGAGGTTTCAAAACCAGAGGCAGTGTGGGTTCGTTACCCAACAGGCCTGAGAGAACTAACACCAAGTAAACTTCTGATTAAGCCAAAACCAACTGTAATCTTCAAGATGCTCTACATCAATTGAAAGCCAACATACAGGACCCTCAAACCTCCTAGTTCTCTAGAATTTTTCCAGGGGTCCATAAGCTCAAATTAAGAATTTCTTCTTCTTAGTGACAACAAGTCAGAAAACAAAGAACAACACAGAGGGAGAGAAGGAGCCTCCTCTACATCAACTTCCTCTGTGTCCTACGGGAAGAAGTACCCACTGAGTGGGTCGGTGGTCCTGGAAATCAAGCCATGCTTTTTGGTATCTAAACACAGAGTTAGAGGTGAGGCTTCAGAGAATTAAAAATGAAAATATTAATCCAGAATGGCATATCTTCAGTTACTTTTTGATTGCTTTGAAAATTTCCCACCTCAGCTGTTATCTGGAGTAAGCAGAATGCAGGCATAACTTGGGAATCGTGACCATAACCTTGGCTTCCCTCTGTAAATCAGTGCTAACACCATCTCCAAGGAGTTCTGCAACAATCAAGTGAGGAGCTCTATCTATTTTAATAATGTTATAAATACTTTCAAACTTTGTTTCTTTTTTTAAAAGACAGTAGTGCATTAAAAAAAATTAAGCAGAAAATTAATTTTCCCAAAGGTCTTCAGTAGTTGGACAGAATTTCCAGAAAGCGCCAGATCTTTAGAATGAAAAACATGTCTCCCGATTTTGGCATTATAATCCAAAAATTCTCATTAGCTTCTTCAATTCATTTAATATAATTTACCCCTCCCTACAAGTTTTTAGGGGATGAAAAAGATTAAAAATGATCCCATAACAGTCTGTTCAGTATTTTACATTCACTGACCTTTTATGTAATTTGATATGTTCCTTTGGATGTCTATTCCAAGTATGGTGGGTGAGAGCTTGATTTATAAACAGTGTATGCACACAGGATTTTTATGTACTTTGTTCACACCATCAGTTTTTTCTGTAGTCATTTACAGTCTATTTGCAATTCATTAAAGTACTTTTCTTTTTGTTAAAATGGCCTTTCTTTTTTTTTTTTTTTGATGTTTCCATAGCAAAGTAGGTTTCTTTTGAGACAGGAAAGTCTTCAAAAGCTGGTCTTGTGAAAGCTGTTATGGGGTCCCTTGTTTCTACTTCACATTATGGATCTCACAGCTGCAGTAGAAAAGGGGCAGATTTGCTTTGAAGGAGGTTTTTGATAAAAATCCATCTCTTTCCTCACCTTTGTCTTCAGAGTTAAGTAATGGAAGACCGTTCTTGCCACTAAAATTCAAAGCAAATAGCTCTGAAAGAGCAGATTCTTGGTTCTTCCTCCTGATATCCATCAAGTAACACAGGGCAGGAAACCTAAGCGATGATCCCAAGTGGACAACGCAGCTGGAAAAATGATTTCATTTCACTTGCTGTTTTGTATGGGATAGTGAAAGTCCTCTTGAAATCAGGGCAGTTTCACATTGCTTACACTATGCTCTTCTATACAGTAACAGAACATTAATGATTTTTACCGGGAACTTTGGAAAGTATTTTCTTTGTATGTCTGATAATATTCAAGCTATGGAATTATTGGATCTATTTTTCCCTCTGTAAATACCACCCCCAACAAAAAGCGAATCATACAAGCTTCAGCAACGAGAGATGCAGCAGAAAACTCTGGCACAAAGAGAAGAGGACAGAGCAGGCAGCATCTAACACACGTTTTATGCTCTTAGTCTCTGGTACAACTCGATTCTGTTCTTCAAAGTGGAAATGACCTTTTAGTGGCTGTCATTCACTTTCACCTCCTATTTTCCATTTCACTTTCTGAAAATTGTATGCACTTTCTGTACATAAACCTTGCCTCATGCTTTAGTTTTTATTTTTGGTACAGTAGAAGGGTTTTTTCCCTTGCCCATAGTAAGGCTTTAAGAACAGTACAGTAGGTGAAGATTGAAAGAACCTAAAAATTTAACGCTTCAACCATTTTCTGCGCAGTTGGCAGCAGCTAGGTATGCAGCTTTTCCAGTGCACAAGAAATGGGAATCTTCATTGGATGGGACATGAAAGGAGACCTCAACGAGTTACATACAGTTCTTGCAAGATCCCAAGGCTGGAATTTAGGAGAGCTCAATCTTAAAGAGGGCCAACCTTGGCCAACCTCAAAGGATTCTGGGCACCTAACTGATACATGTAACACTATAGTGTTTATCGGGACAGTCCCCAAACTACTTACAGGTGTAGCCATGGAACAGATTTGGATGACCAGGAACAGAAACACCTCAGAGAAGAACAAACCACAGAAATTAACCTCCACACCCCACTGTACCAGCAGGAAGTTTCTTCTTTCAAAGAGAAGAGATGAAATTCAAGGCACAGCATAAAAAACTTCTTAGAAAACTCTGTTTTTCCTTTCCAACTCCCTCACAGCCTCCCACCACTGAGTGTTTCTCTCCCCTTGGCCTCCTACCAACAGAACTTCCAAGAAACATTTTGCAGGATTATAGTGAATTTGGTACATGCTACTCACCGGGATAAAGCAACCAACACTACAAGCTTTTGCTGGCGTAACTATTTCTATTAGGAATGTGCTGAAGAATGAGATGATATATGGTAAACAGGGCTGTGCTGACAAAAGCCTCTACACAATACACAAACAGAAAGAAAATTAATACACTTACAAGTAACAAAGGCAATTCCTCCTCTGTCATAAGCATTTAGCTCCAGTCTGGTGCTATTCTCCTTCTGAGCTCATCTATACTGGGTCTTTCTGTGTTCAGTCCCAGCTATATGAAGTATAGAGGTATTTTGTCCCAGCTAGTCACAACTACTGTCTTTCTTCAGTGACTTTCTTTGTATTTGGTTGGGTACAGGTATGCTCTGCTCAGCCTGTTAGACACCCTTGTGTTATGAATTTGGGGTATTCTGTAGCTGGAGTAATGCTACAGCACTCATTTTGTTAAAATTAAAAAGCAAACAAATAAAAAGGGCAATACCACTGCTACACATTCATAATTCTCTGTAGCTGTCCTTTAACAAAAGTAGCATATTTATCAGTGCTATGTATTTGGAGGCATAAAAAGACAGTCTTTTGTTTCTTCAGACAAGGAGTCTTTGTAAAGACTTCTTGTGTCTTACCTTTGTAAAAGAAATCCAAATACCTCCAAACATTTCTATCTTCTTCTAAAGATTCTAAATACTGATTTTTCTCTCCATTTCCTTACCTGCTTGTGCTTAATGAGGAAGGTGTACTGGGTGGGGGAATAAACTAAGGCTGGTGAGTAAATGGGGGAGTCAGGGAATGTGGTGTCATTAGCTACCCAGTAATCAAAAGAGAAGGCAGCTTTTAAGAATTGTATCTATGACCCAGTTTTCTGTTTCTCTGCTACTTGTACATGTCGTAATTTTCCTTGAGCATAAAACCCTCTGTATGAAAACGTTTGCTGACAGGAAATCTCTTTTTGTCGTTGGTTTCCCGCTTTGCTACTCCAATCTGAGGGAATTCAGAGAAAAAGAACGGTTTCTTGCCTCTCCCTAGCATAGCAGCTAATGCAGAATGTTTAACTGGTCTGTGAAAGGCTTTTTCTCTATCTGTGGGGAGTATTATTTCTGATCCCCAATGTAGCAGTTAATAAAGTCTCAATAGTCTTTCCACCATTTCCCTCAGCACCCGTTTGCAGTCCTAAAACTCCACTGCTCCTGTCACTCTCCAGCCTCTCCAATCTTCTCTGCCAAATGATGTTTTCCTTAGCAGGAACTTCCAATGTAGCCCCAATTGTTTCTGTTTTATTGAGGGATTCCTCCTGAGTGGATTTTTCTATAGCATTTTTAACCACACCAGCAGCCACGCTCCTCTAAAGCAAAATTATCTACAGCTTCCCAAGATTTAATAGCAGTAAAGTTTTTAATGCTATCTTACTGAAGTCCCCTGAGCCTGCAATAGGTTCCTTCTCTTAATATTCCATTATGTCTGACATGCTCTTGCCATCCATGGAGAGAGATTGGATCTTGTACTCCAAGCTTCCAGACTATCACATTTCCTCCCTTTTCTAAAACATATCCTGCTCTTTCCTGGAGGTCATTCTGCCTCTTCTCGGAATGAAGCTTGCACACAAACAGGCACACCGTACAGAACAAGATTAGCCAAGAAATCAAAGTTTGAAGAATTTTCAGTTTTTGGCAAAGGCAAGTATTTTTAGAATATGTTTTAACTTTGTGTCCGACTGCTTTCCTTCTCTCTAGCAGACATGAAAGCTGTTTCACAATGAGATATTTCTCAGCAGCACATGCAGGTCTCAACATGACGGGTAACTCATGGCCCTCATCTGCTTCTTCAGATGCAAACCAGACCCCACCAGCCATCACCGAAACCAGCAGGGCAGGACACACACTGACACTTGCATGCACTAGGTGACAAAATTAAGATGTTAGGAAAAAGGGAAAGGCTCCATGCGACTATGAAAACAGGTGGTTAGTACTCAGCAGATCAGAAATGGAATCCTAGCTGTGTCAAAACCAGGCACCGATGGTGCTCTCAGTAATACAGGTTTAAAGGAAGGGAGCAAACTGCTGTCTGTATAAGTATAATTCGGAGTAAAGAAAAGGCTTGGCTGAGAGGCACATATACTATGATGAGGTGTTCTAATAACTACAGTGATGTTAGGGACAATTTGGGTAGAGACTTGTGTTGGGAGTTTTATCAGCTGGTTTCCGTTAACTCCGCAGGTAGTAATGTGAGAATACAGTGAGTTCACTAATATTTGAGATTCTCAGATAAGAAGCAGTTAGTGCCATTAAGTGCTGTGCTGCTACTCTGTCTCTGAAAGATAAATAAATAATATAGTACATAAATACTATAGCATATACGTTTTGATATCTGTAAATAATCAGCAATTTAGACTTACAATCTGCCACATTTCTACAATCTTCACACTTTGTTATTTTTTGGTTATGTATTTATTTTCCAAACTGAATTAAGACCAAATGTTTGGACACATTTGTTTCACTCATAAGAATGTTTTGACTAAGCCCAGTTCTGAATTCTGATGGTTAAAAATCAGAAGTCTATCTTGTTGTTGGGCCTGCTGATGAAAGGATCATCACCTGAACCAATAATTGTTATCTTTGCAAACCTCAGCACTTAGACTGCTTGAACAGTGACAAAAGGTATAAATCACGCTCAAGGCTCCTAATTACTACCCTTAGCAGTTGGTTTGTTATCCTGTATGGGAAACACATTGGAATTATATGTGCCACATTGGAAGGACAATAGCATGGATCTGGCTCGCACTTAGCATAACTATATGCTATATGCTAAGTGCAAGGCCGAACTCAGCCTCCAGAGACTCCGATTTTGGGGATGCAGCTGTGAAACTTCCATATCCTTAACATGTTCATATTATTTGCTTTGTCCATTTACTGACATTACGAGACATGAGGGTTTGCACTGCTAACTGCCAACACTAATTATGACAATCAAAAATTCCAGTGTTTTCAAAAAACACAGCATCTCTGCACAATCACCACAGGATGGTAACACCATCAACAGTTGCCAAGTAATATTCACAGTATGTATTTATGTATTAGCACTATCATCTCGATTATTCTAGCATGGCAGATACCAAGTGTTAATACTACACTGTAATTTCTGTCATCTTCTGTAATGTCTGGTAGGTGTATTTATTTGTTTAGCCTCAGAATAGAATTATTAGAACTCATAAATTAAGGGTTGCTGAAAAAAACACTAGGGGAGCTGGGAATTATCTATGTTAATGGTGAAAAAAATGTGTTACGGTGTTACGGTAATCTACCACATATGCGGCTACTACAGTGCACGTATGTACTTCCGCTGGATGTATTTACATGTTATTCTGCTCAGCATTGTCTGTTTTCTCTCTGTGTGAGTCTAATGCAATTCTACCACTGGAAACAATAAGAGATTGTTTACCTCCTCTAGTAAATACAACATTGTGGCAAAATCAGTGCACTGACAGTGCTTTGCCTGTGCCATTGCTTTCACAGTTAGAATTGCAGGAGCATTAGCAAGGCAGGGAAACCTGATGTGACGAGCACTGGATTTACTAGGGAGTCTCTGCGTGGAGTAGCTGAAGTATTTAGATGTGTGTGCCTCATTTGTGAGCATTCAAACAATCCTAAAAGGAATAAGTAAAATCAAACCCCCAGCTATCACTACATTGTGAAGGAAAAGACGGATGTATATGATAACTGCCGGAGGAGACTGACCAAAAGCTTATGCATCTTGCTTTAAAATTTCACAAGAGTATTTTAAAATGCTGCTGTACCACACCTTGTCTGTGGAAGAGGACTGCTGACTGTGCGGTTTTAGAGTAAAGATGGAGTGCAATCTGTATGCAAATTAAATATTACTATGGCATATAAAAGTAAAATTCAATAAAACAAGTTTGCACCGAGCACTGAGATCACAGAAACTTGGCCATTCTTTGACTTTGTCTCCTCACTGGATTTTTGCTGAACCCGTTTTCCACCCCTCTGTAATCTCCTGTGCAGTTTATATATGTTGCGTGATTTAGCAAATAAAACTAAACAGCATCTTTACTGCTAATGATGTGAGATATAGGCTTTTACTTGTGTCCACTGCCATTTAATGACCTAAATATCTCCAACACTTTTGATAGCCGGGTTAAAAGCCATATTGATTTCCCTGAAGTTTCTGTTGCCTGCATTGCAAAGAGCTTTACTAAAAAGCAGTGATTCAGCTTGGCAGAACATAGGGCAGTTGTTAACAGGTCTTGGGTGGGATACTGTAGTAAAGAAATCATAAGAAGAAGAAACTCTGGACTCAGGCGTTCACTGAGAACCTCTCTGTGATTTTCAGTAACAGTTGGAACAGTCTGCTGTTAAATTCAGCACCATTCAAAGAGCCAACAAAGTGCTTAAGGAGTGAGGAAAATCAGGACAATTCCAAATTGTCCCTATTTTGAAGAAAATGAAATTCAGATCTAACCGAATAATTTTATTGGTTAAACAAAAAAATAGATTAACTATGAAATTGCCCTCAATACTCCTATTTGTAATACAACAACAACGCTGTCAAGCATTGGAACAGACTGTCCAGGGAAGTGTTGGAGTCACCATCCCTGGAGGTATTTAAAAGATGTGTAGACATGGTGCTGAGGGACGTGGTTTAGTGGTAACTTGGCAGTGCTGGGTTAACAGTTGGACTTGATGATATTAAAGGCCTCTTCCAACCGAAATGATTCTATGATTTTGTTTTGCTAACCAACACATGTTAATTTTCAAAGAATCATAGAATCACTTAGGATGGAAAAGACCTTTAAAATCACAGCACTTTACAAACATGAATTAGTGACTCACCAATTACAGAGGTGAGATTGCAACCCCCATTTCACAGAGCAAGAATCTAAAAGCCCTAGAGAGTAAAAGACCCCAAAATTCTAACTCGGGTGACTCACACTCAATACCAAGAGGATATTTAGGACTCCAGTCTCTCAGATTTGTTTATCTGGCAAAACACCCTTAGAGACAGACAAGTCTTGACTTTTCTCCTCTTGGAAAAACACTCACCAGTCCAGAAGGAGAACTGAAACATTAGGCTCTGCTCATGACACGATTTATTTACCCAGCAGAGTATGTCACTGCTCTATACTTAGTTTTACACTCTTCCCAGACCCACCACAAGAATCTCACTCCTTTTATGTCTCTCGCTCACACACAGAGCTTTCTCCACTATCACGTGCTCTAGAAGTGCTGTTAATCCCAAAAGTGTCAAATCTTCTCAAATACGCACAGCGAGCGGTCTCTGCCAGCAGCTCTCGTGGTTCCTCATCCTTGCATTCAAGCTCAGCTCACACCTTGACCAGTCTGCCATATACAAGCCAACCAAGTCAGGAGCCCAGTGAGTCCCATCATACCCGCTCTTCTGTCTGCACATTTTGTGTAGGCTGTTGCTTTTTGTTTGCATAACACACATACTAAGGCCGATAACACGATTTTCCAGCAGGTGTCCCCAACTAATTTTGTTACATTATGCACAGTTAGCAAACCAACGTATTTTACACCTTTCTTTCATAGTGGGTAATCATCACGATGACATTTAATGCTGTGCTGTATTGCATCTCTTGAATTCAAAAGTACATATATGTTGAAGATCTATTTACCTCGAATCACCTCGCATCCTGGGGTTCTTCTGCCCAGCATTTTGCCAGAGAGGCTTTCCAAGCCCTTGCGGGTGTATCAGTGTGCTTTTGCCTACCTTTTGCCTACTCTTGTCTTACTTGCACAGTGCCTAAACTATACAATTGCATTGCATAAAACTATGGCTTTGACTCAGAGGCTATACTAATAAGTTTTTGATATAATTGTTTAAAATAAATTGACTAAGTTTTGTTACTATAACTGCTAAAAATTCTTAGTTCCATGTTAAAGCAGCTGCATGAAACTGAGTCAACATTTAGAGAAACTCGCCTTCTTTAGGATTTATATCAATAATTAATTATTTTACCCATAAACTTTAAAACCCCAGACTTACTCCATCCAGTCAGCATTCCTAATTTCTAAGGCTCTGTCATTGAAGCAATACTTATTTCAACAGTTCAGAAACCTAGGGCTGTTTTCAGAGAAGTGGCATTTCTTCATGTGTCCGTGTTTTGTTTGTGTCTGAGATTATGTCTGCAAAAATCTCTACCCCCTTCACGTTCAGTTCAGAAAGGGCCGTTGAATCAAACCCTGTGCTTCAGAATACAAGATTTGCAATTATTATTACTTTGTTTTACATTAGTTAGTAAACTCCACTTTTGCTACCAGGTTGTGTCAATGCTTGGTCCTGGATACACAGACGGAACAGTCCGTGCGGCGGAGTATTGCACAGAGTGGCTGGGGTGAACGACACAAGCAAGAGAAGGTGAGGGTATGAGCTAAGATGGAAAGAGTTCAGTAGACAAATGGATAGCTGAACTCTTCGTTTGGCAAACCAGTATGAAACAGTAATGATTTGCAGGCATTGCAGAACAGATGATCTTTAAAGATTTAAAACAGAATATGTTCTCTTCTTTAAAAGAGAAATAGTGACTTCTCAGATTTGAAAAAATCCTTACACTTCCACTTGCAGTTTGTATTCAGAACTGATAACTCCAGAAAAATTCCCCTCTTTACCTCTAGTGACCTATTGAATCTTGCCATTATCTGCATCTCTTCTAAGGCATTATAATAAAAATAACAACAACAATACCAGTTGTTCTATCAGCATAAATATTTATAGTTACATTTTAATAATATTCATGTCATTTTCATAATAGAAAATAACCTAATGAACTGGCAGATTATGCTAGTCCAGGGGTTACTTATTTGCAGATCAAGAAGAATTTTCTTACAGACTGGGAGATGTAAATTGATGTGATCTTTACTTTGGTATCTCTGCCTGAAATGAGATGTTGCCTTTAATTACCCCACAAGGTAAAAGATTTCTACCTACATGAATGCAGATTGTGAGGATTCTCCTCTGTTTACATTGGCAAAAGCAAGTGTTTTTCTTTTAAAGGCAGGGACAACTCTGCTTTTCCGTCGTACCCGGGTGTGCTAAGCCCTTATGGTTGACAGAACCCACTGGTTTCTGAAATGGCTGTGGGACAAGCACTTATATTGGACACCTCCAGAGCTGAGACTGCAGCTGCCACTGCTCGAGCTGTGGGCTTATCCGTGTTGGCTGAACACTACAGTTTGAACAAAAGACTGTCTAACAGGGGCCCAAGAAAGCCAAATGGATATATTCCATCTGTGTCTTGTTAGTCTCACTTTTTTTAGTTAATGATTTAAAGCCCTTCTCACTCTTCCCCTGTTTTGCCAGCTGTTCCCAAACCACTCCACGGCAGCACTTGCTGACTCGCCCCACAAGACTCAGGGTCAGAGGGATAAACACGTTTTCAAAGAGAATTCCTCTTCTCAGAGCTTATGCGAACCCGAATCTCAACCCACTCTCTGTGTGAATTAGCTTAGCATGTCAAGAGCAGCTGGCCATCAGGTGCCCACCTCTCCAGGAGTGGCACGACAGCGATGTGGCACAAGCGGTGCCTACCTGGGAAATGACAGCCCTGAGTGAGATGGCAGGTCCTGGCTGCAGTCCACAGCTGAAGACGTTGGCTGCGGTTCGGTGACAGAGGTTCAGTCCCAGGGCTCCTAAACTGCTCGGAGTCTTTTTGTCACACCATGAAGATGAACTGCAAAGACTGTATTAGAGTGTTGCCAGGGAGCATGCATTATTCTACAAGTTATCTATTACAACTAGTTGTTGTTCAGAAAAGAGATCTGTGATGATACGTGTGATCCAGCATCAAGGGTGATTGAGATCTATCAATAACCGCACTATTGTGCAGAACATTTTGGTCACTGGAGAAAGGAGAAGAAATTATGCCCATTTTTGCAATGAATATCAGGTGTTTGGTAATTGCGTTCAACCTGGAGTGCAGAAACAGCAGCTGCATACCGTTTAAATAATGTGCCTTAAAGCTAACAGTTGGATTTATTCCAGCAAATACTGTATATTTAGTAACTGCTGATAACAAAACATCATTTCCCATGCTATGACTACTCTTTAAGCATCAGTAAAAATGTACTTAATCAATTTATATTAAATTACTGTGCAATCACCATGGCAGTTTAAGGCTATGCCTATGTATATTAGACATTTTATCAGATAATTATTATGTTCCCTTAACTTCTGAGCATTACTTGATATTTTATATCTACACAACTGGTATCTTTAAAGAGATATTTTATTATATCTGGACTACCACAGTAACAGTGACTGCATTGTCTTTAAAAGGCATTTCAAGATTATACTTTTTAATTGTCTGTGCTGTGCCTTTTGGTGTAGGTGCCTCACAAAAGAGCAAATGTTCTCCGCAATAAACAATGCAGCAGCCCCTGTGCAGCTGCTCGTCTTCCTCCTGACCATCATCACTGCATGTGCTGCTGAAGACTACGTGGCCTGGCCAGGGCTCCCTGGGATGCCCTACAGCCCCAACATGCTGGGGTCAATCGGACTGGCACACAGCTTGCCATGAAGGAAAAATCAGCCTCAATACATCTTTGCCTGTTGATTGGCCTCACCTGAGGATTACAGCCAACAGTTCTCAACCTCCATGATATATTGTCCCTCTTCAAAGCACTTTACAACCTGACGTATCTCAGCAGGCCTTCTGATAGCATCCAGTGACACAGCACTAGCACCCTCTCTTTACTCCTGTGGTACAAGCCTGCCTTGCTGATGAATGTGAAGACAAGCAATTTTGCCATAAAGTAATCATGAACCAAGTCTTTTATCCTCCATGGTTTCATTGTGCTTTGGATACGGCTTTTAAGGTACCAATACAAATATTAATTTTGCGTTACTACATAAATTGGCATAGCACAGTAGCTCTCTCCACTTAAGGAGTTGGGAAACCTTGACCCTTCTCTACCTCTGCTGCTTGCTTCTACTGTGATCTTGTGCAAGTCCCTTAATTTCTCTATATCTTACTGCCTACACCTTAAAAAAGTAAAATAATGAAGCACATACGCTATTGAAATTTTTGCCTGCAAATGCCATGTCTATTTATGCGCAGGACTATGGATGAGAGAGCAGAATGTACTTCCTTTGTGTGTCCCTACCAGTGCAATTTTATGTTCTGATGTGAAATATAACCATTTCAGATTATTATAGTTTTAAATGCCTGTTGTCAGGACCTATTTATAATTACTGAAGCGCTTCCCTTGAGTACTCTTAGCAACTAATTTCAGGATCAGGATAAATAGAAAATAAACTTATGCTGGGCTGTGTAGACATTTATCAAATCAAATGATTACAGAAAATTAATCTTTCTATAGTGGTCTGTCAAGTCACGAGAAATCAAGTGCATTTTAAATGCATGAATTTGAATGGTAGGGGGGAATAAAACCCAACCAAAACCCACAACCACCCACCCAACCATATTCATTGGCCCTATGAAAAAAACTAAGCATGAACCATTTCCTTCTTTTCCCTCCAATTGTCTCACTAGACCCTCACTGTGAATTTCTTTAGCAAACAAACCAATTGGATGGGCAAATATTTGCTCAGTTTTCTGAGTATGTTTGGTCTGAATTTTTTCAGTTGCTGTCTGTTCAGTCATTTCCTTTTTAAAAGTAGGATTTTTTGAGAGACTTTAAAATACGATCTTACATTTATGTGGATCACCAGAACACAAGGCTGATGCTTTGGGTACTTTCAGAGGGAAGGATTTGCCTGTTATTAATTGAGACAATTTAATGACATCTGGGGGCCCTCATCTTATCTGCATATGCTTTTTTTTAACCTCAAGTTTCCTTTTAGGAACTATGTAAGCTAAAATACTAAGGGCCAAACTTGATAGGAGATTTTGATGCTTTTGCAGTTGCGTCATTGTAAGTAAGGTCAGAACGTGGCCCCGGAAGCATCAAGCGCTTTTCCAATCTGCCCTCGGCACCAACAGGCGCTTGGCCAGCCCAGCTGAGACTCTGCTCAGACACCTGTTGCTCTCCTCCCTTTGAATCCTAATCCTTTCATTTCCAGATATCCATCTGCAGAGCATGCTGCCTTCCAACAGGTGATGGTATGTATTTCTTCAGAGACGTTCCATGCTGAGTATCCAGTAGTTCTACAGCGAAAGCAGCCCGTGACCCTGGCACACCTGAAGGAAGCCCTCCTGCGATGCACTCCAGTTGCAGCCCAGCAACCCAGGCCCCGCCATGCACAGGCTCCCCTTCTCCTGCGCTCCAACAGGCACATTCCTGGAGCCACATATTTCCTTAATGTTACTGCCTCATTGTCTTGACATTCATAATGTGCTAAGCTGGGAAAGTAATTAAAGTTAATTTCTGCTTGGGGGAGGATGAGAAAAAGTGGGGGGAGCATCCTCACTGTAAATTCTTATTCATATTTCTTTCCTGTTTTGTGATTCTCAATCGGAGTTTTCTAATAACAGATCATTTCTTTTTGTCTAACTTTAATCTGGCCCTGCTTGACAAGCACCATCCTTTTCATTGAAGGGTAAGACCACTTAAAGAAAGGCCAATAAGCCCTTGCACTGCTCAGCTGACTAGGGTGATTTGTCACCCTGTGCAGTGGTGGTCACACCAATGGATTTATCTCAAGGTAAATGGAGATGCTGAGACCTGGGACCTGGAGCTTTGATTAAGGCCCCCTTTTTGTAGTGTTGATAGATGTTGCTTGTGTTTATCTATTTGAAATGCCACTAAATCTGTGAATACAATGGAAAAAGAGAGTAGTTTGCAGCTGAAAACATATTAGTGATTTATGTTTCACTAAGAAGCACAATAAAGAGACAGAGGCTATTAAGAGGAGCTATTTTCATGAGAAATAGTTCTGCTTTAAAACATTATCAACCACACCTTGATAAAGACCTACATGCATGCATAATCGTGTTTACTTATCCCTTTAGTTGAGTGCAATATACATTTGGAATGCACAGCCCCAAATTATTAATAAGCCAGTAGACGTTTTGCCATGCAAATGCCTAAGAATAGGATACTTTGCATGTTAATTGTCTTTCAGAGAAAAAGCAAGAGTAATGCACTGACCCGGGACTTCAGATGGACTCCACATCCCTTAAAATAGCTTCAAATTCTACTGACCATTGTTGCCAGCATTTATTCACAACATTTTAGTAGAAATAACCAGTGGGGTGACACAAAAGGATTATAATGCATCGATATAACTTATAACATGAATCAATGTCAACAAGACGCACCCATTTAAATGAATAGGGTCAGATCAGAATGCTGTATCACCCTGACTCGTGTGACAGTTACAAATGCATAACCTAGTATGCATAATAGGAGTGTACAAACCAGTAGAGATTTGTAAACTTGGTTCATTTCAAGCAGAACTGACCCACAGGAATGGAAAAAGGAAAAGCCAACTGAGCTGTCTAGAAATAAGTGATTCTGTAGTTTGTTGTTTAACGAAAGGCATAATGAGGTTTCATTTTCTCAAGCTTGAATAGAGAACATGGACCTAAAACGCTATTAGGTAGCCAAGCTGCTATTTATCTACAACGTTCAATTAAAAGAAAAAGATAACACATTTGCTTCCAAACACATTTCTGTTTACAAATGCAAAATAAAGCTTCACTGGTCTGCCTGGTATATGCAAATATATAGGCAAACTGCAATTACATGTTTGGAATTAACTGTGCTGTGTTATGATTTATTGAAATGTTCAGAGGATTCCTCTTCAGCACTAATGAACAGCGGTGGGGGGGGGGAAGGCTGTATAATGTGTGTGCACCTGGAGCATGAAAACTAGTACAGTAAGTTATGTACCTGTAGGGTGATACTCTGTCTATGGCTTGGCACTGCAGTGTACTGACAGTCTAGCAAAGCTCTTAAATCTGGACAACACCTGCACCTCATTTGCTTTACAGAAGCGCCATGACCTGACTGCTGATGGTGAGCCCTCCCTTTCATCCTTAGGATTATGACAAGTTATTAATTGCCACCATTAGCTGCAGCAGCCTGCTTGAGATCTCTGCTGCTCTCTGGAGGTGAGAAACTATGTGCATGTGAATGCAGAGAGAAAAGACGGGAAGCACTGGGGCAAACAGAGCAACAATCTGCCCAAAAGGGATTGTGAGATTGTGAATAATTTATTAGAAAACATTTTTCTTTGTCCTTCCCACAGACCCACAAATCCTCCCTAAGCGCTCTTTACCAGCCTTGCAGATAATGTACTTACACATCTCAGAGCTTGCTAAATAGACTGAACAGGCCACAGAGTTCACTCTTAACACTGCTTCCTCAGTGTGCCTTGCACAGATGAAACACTCGCATCCTTTCCTGGAAGTCCTTCCTATGGAATTTTTTGTAATTAGGTAGAAAAGTGAATATAAAATGACGGGCCAACGCTTGGAAAACATATTTTTTTTGCCTTTTGTTTGTAACTATGTACTGAATTTGTCGGTTCCTAGCTACAGCAGACCAAATTTCAGCACGGATTCACACCTCATTTCACCCTTCTGCATGCACTTGCTTGAAGGTACTCAACCTGTCTCATTAACATTTTCAGACACCAAACATCATATCTCACCACCTAATAAAAAAGGCTGCGGTAGAATGTGAGACACTTACAGAGAAAAGCAATTTCATAATAGGGTAGAAAGAAGAGTGTCAACTTCAGTAACTTAATGCACAGCCAGTAGCACACTATGGGTAAATTTGGCTATAAGTAAAAGATCACAATTTTCAGAGGGGATAGGAAGGGGAGACGATAAGGCTGAAATGTGAACTGATGTCAGCAAAAATAGCTTTGAGGGAGCTGTGCTGGTTTGGAGCACTTAAAGACTGTCTTGAGACACACTCATGCTTGAGCGTGCCCCGGGATCTCGGTCTGTGGATCAGCCAGATGACGAGCCCTCTGGAGAGTGTCAGAGACCAGCTGCAGCCTGTGCATCCTGAGTTCCCCTCCACAGAATTACAGAGAAGAGAGCAAGGGAGAAAAGAAGGGGCTGGTGTATGACTTAGTCTCATTCAGATCAGGAGTTAGGAGTGCCCAGTGACTGCGCCCAAACCAGAAACTCCGAAGGACTTCAGGAATACAGACATAATCCAGTGGTGTGAATGAAAGAGAGATCCTGAACTGTCACAGGAGCCAAGGACCATTTCCCTGTATTTTAGCAATCCTTTTGCAGTATTTACAAGACATCCAATACCATCATGTTCAATCTCTAATAAAACAAAAATATTCTATATTTTAGCAGAATATATGTTAAATAAAATTTATCATTTTTGCTATCTGCCCAAACGTTTCCATTCCTCTGCCTAGTCATCTTAAACAAAGTGTTTCAGTACTTGCATTTATGTGTGAAAATAAATTACACATGGAACTTACACACCTAAAGTACCAATCCTCATTTGGCTGGGTGAGAAAGGATGCAGAATGTTTTTATAGGCCATAAGTAGATAGAATGTACTTATAATTGGGATTAGAAATAAGAACTACCACTGACTCCATCAGATTCCTCTCCAAGAACTACAGAGGCCAAACATTTTATATTTAGCATGCAATCCCATAATGGCATATAGCGTTCTTCTATTTGTTATTAGATAAAGTTACGTTTAAAAGTATCTTCTCAGGTTTGTTTGTTTATATATTTATCTATACATCGGTATCTCAAGAACAGCACCAGATTTCATACCTCCACATACCTTTCATACTTCCACATGAAAGCAAAATCAATGTGGAAGTACAACTTGTACAGACTATAGATTATTATTAATAATAGTACTAAATATATACATACACACTATATATACTAAAATATACGCTAGGCCTGAGTTTACAGAAAAGCCTACTGAAACTTTAGATCAAAGTAACGCAATTCTGTGAAACATTTGGCCAGTTCTCATGACTTCCTCTGTGGGACAGTCTCACATGAATAAATTACGTTGTAACCTAAATGCCACAGAGGCACTCTTAGGTGGTGGTTGTGCGCTGCAGCCATGCTATCTTAGCTGGAACACCAGTCTCCTCCCTGTGGTTACCTTCAGGTCTGCTTTGAGGAGTACGAGAAACTCTTCAGTTTGAGCCCCAGAACAGGAAACTGCTGTTCAAGGCAGAGGTTCAGGACAGAAGCCAGAGACTGGAGAGGGACTGAATTCAACTCCTTGAGCAAAGAGCTCCGACTACTCTGTTGTCATGTAATACTCAATTTTTAAAAGGAGTGAAATTCCTCTTCTTTCAAAGAATATTTGTAGGCTTCTACAATTAGGCGATGGTTTGGGGTTCTGAGTCTTAGGTGGAAAGAAGCACTTTCTTTGTGCTAGACCCCGGCAGATACTGTTATTTATTGGCTTGCTCAGTTCCCCAAAGTCCCTCATTTTTGATCAGTCTTTCACAGTACTAAAACACTAAACATAAACCTCAGCTTTTCAGCTCTAGTTTGGCCCTGTACCTTTGCCCAGGCACATAAGATACATCTGTTTCTGTGCCTCACTTGGAGTCATCAGTCCTTACATCCATTAGGCCTAACCGCCTTCATCCACATCTCCTCTTCCTCCTAAGCCTTAAAGCGTGCATCACAGCACATATTTGTCTTTTGCAACGTGCAGAAATGGTAACATTACAATTTTTTCATCATTTTAGCATTAAAAAATACTATAAAAATGTGTGAGTTATAATTCAAACATAACTTATAGATCAGTTACAAGAGTATGCATAAATGGAGATGTTGTTTTCTCAGTGTACTACAAATCTAGTTTTAATTGGCTTTTTGTTATAGAGCAAATTTAAAATCCACCTATAGAATGACTGTAAATGTTTTGAATTGTTCATTTGCCTAAGAGAGAAAGAGTTTAGATTAGAGCTGACAGCTACAGACTAATGAGAGACTGGGTTTTCACTTTTAAACTCAGAGGCTTTCGTTCCTAAGTATTCAAAAGCAACTATTATATGTTGTCTGTAAACACACAGATACAATGGAATAATCAGAGAAAGGATTATAAAGTATGAAACATTATCACAGCTGAATAAAAATAGCTGGTTTTTAATAAAGATACTGACGGAGACATTTTCTGTTGACTGTATACATTTAGTCGGTGCCTGAAGCCTTTGGCATCTAACTGCTTTAAAATCACATCATTAATTCAAGTAATTATTTATCACAGATAAACAAGCAAGGACCATTCATCCAAATAAAGTAACAGCGTTCAGGATCTTTAAAGACCAGCAGAACTTCATGCTTCTGTGCCATTTCAAGTGAAAACCTAGAAGATACCAGGAGCTGAGAGAAGTCTGGCATGGCAGAAATCCAAATGGGAGAGCAGACTGGTGCCAGCAGAGAGCTGGCACTCCCCAACACCAACATCATACAGAAATCTCTAAAATTGTCTTAAAAAAAGCTAACTCATCTATGGTACGTGTGCTTGCTGCTCCTTTCGCCCATGCCCCGGCTCCTGAGGAAGCATGGACTGTGCCTCTCTGCTCAGGCATCTTGGGATGAGGACGGTGCTGGACACAACATGACATGAGCGTGGGGAGTTTTGTACTGAGCGAGACTGTGTTTCAGTCTCACTGTATGGCAGATACCCTTCTTGCTAAGGGTGTTTTACATAGCAGAGTGCAGTACCTTGAGAGGCATAAAGCGTATCATCTCTTCAAACATTATGCTGAGGTCCAGGTTAGTGATACGAAAGCACTGGTGAATTTTGGGGGTCTCTCTCAGACAGCTTAAGAGATAATTAAAGTTTTCATGTGGTGTGGCTGATCCTTCTAGGTTTTTGAGATGAATAGGCTAATATTTAGAATGCACTGTACTCTCTGCTGTATATAGCATGACATGTGAAACATACTGACTGGTCTTGGTCTAAATCGTGTTCGACTACATGGAAAAACTCCCAGTGAATTCAAGCAACCTCTGCTACTTACATGTTATTTTTCAGGTTCAGGTGCTTGATTTTGCAACTCAAACAATGCTCTGTTAACACTGTTGATGGAGCACATAAAAATGCACTTTTCCTTACATTCGTCATCCTTTGATATAGCCATTAAAATATTTTAAACAGAAAAATAAATTATGTCAATTTTAACAAGTCAGAATGTTGTTGTGTCCAATATGGACAATTAACATTTTACGGGTTTCATTTGCCTAACATAAAACTTTGTTCTCATCTGCTCCCCCAAACAGCTCAGAAATACAGCCATTAATTTTAGTTCTTCATTGCAACTGACAGCAGTCACCGAAAAACAGTTAATAGAACCGAATAGCACTGCATCAGCCCAGTACTCCTAACTGAGAGCTCGCTGGGACTAGGAACCAGTATGCTAGAGAACCGGTGTATTCAACAGTGACGCTGGTGACTGGGATTTATCTGTATGTCATGACAGGTGCAGAAATACAAATATAGATGGTTTTATACAGGTATAGGTATATGTGCACATAGCAGTGAGAAGCTTTACTGCATCCTGCTCTATGTCATTTTGCAATGCTCGGAAAGGGATTAGCAAGTTTTGAATTTTAGACTCATGGTTCCAGAAGAGCAGGGGGAGAAAAGGGAAAGCCAGTCAGAGATCCAGCAGAGAGAGGAACCATAAAAATCTCCTTTTTGGCAAGGCTAGGAATCCAAAGCTCACATCTAGCCCTCAACTCTGCTATTCCAACGCTGTTTGGAGAACCAGACCTGTCTCTGATGGAGGTAGCATATGACAGCTGACAAAGCGAGAGGCAAAGGGTTAAGCTGTGGAGCAAGCTGTGTACACACTCAAGGTATGTTTGTTTCTGTAGGAATGAATAGAGTCACTGTGAGGAGCAGAGTGTTATTTTAACACCTATTCTCTCCTTGGCTCTGTGGCCAGTTCACATGTAACTGAGTGTTTCCATGGAGGAGCGAATCCATCTGTGTTTTCTCACCTGCAGGTGTTGGGGTTTTAATTAAAAGCTCTAACTAATATGTTGCTATTTTGTGAAGGGATGTGAATTATAGCAAAGGCAAATTATGAATGATAATGAGAGACAGAATAACTCACTTGGAATAATTTTCTCTGTGCTTTTTTCCCCTTGTAACATAGGAGAATGTACTTTAATGAAATAATCAAGGATGAACACTCATTTACTCTCATGCCCTTTTTGTATGTGCACACAAGACACGTATAGTTTCATTTGCATGGGGGATTGCACCAATTTAATAAGCACAACTACTTAAAGAGCTTGACTATCAGTAAAATCCTTAAGATGCATTAAGGAAACTAGACGTCTTATGAAGAGCTTAAACAACCCTGCCTTCCAAATTCAGACACTTGTAGCAAATTCATTTTCCACTCACAATAATTTGTCATTTGAGCTGCTGCACTGTGTATATACAGACACACAGCTGAGTTTCACAACCTGTACCAGAGCATCCCAGCTCTCTGAATCTCTGGGCAGTTTGGATCCTTTCTGTTTATAAGTATTAGATCTCATTTTCAGAACAGAATGCAACTAACTCTATTGTGGCTTACCAGAATGGTCCTACCTTCTTCTCCATGTATCTGACATGATGGACGTGGAAGGATCCTTTTAGAAAACTTTTGTAAAGACAGTCATGCAAAATCTCCCTAAATTACCACTAGGACATCTCTTTATTATAATACTCTGCCCCTGATTCTTGCTTCTCCAGACCTCACCACCTCACAAGGGCTAACAGCCAAGAGAGACAAGCAAACACAATGCCAGGCTGAGAAAGCCAGGGGAAAGAATGGTAAATAAAATTGACCCAAGGAGGCTACCCGAGGCTGGGTCAATATCAGAGGACTCTGAGGCATTAAAGAGCCACAATATATGGTGCAAGCTACAACACAATTCCAGAAAGACTTAAGTCTCTCACTCTCTATCAAAATACACAGTATAGATATGTCTCATGCCCATAAAAATTAGAGAGAAATAAAGTCGCCATTCAAGGTGAAATAATAAAGGAAAAGATGAAGGTGATGAAATAGTGGAAAAGGGAGAAGAGAAGGACAGCTTGTAGGGACTTGGAAGTGGGAAGTAGTTGGTGAAAGGGGATAACTAGGCACTGAGGTAACAGGCATAAAATGAACAAAAAGGAGTATGAGAAAGGCAAAAACAGGGAAGAACAACAAAGGAAAGAGAGATGGAAGAAGCCCAATACCAGAAAAAGCAGTTGTTAATTACAGTTACGTAGATTTGCTGTAACCAGTAACATAACCTATTCTATTCTATGAATCATTAGTATCTGGGTGCCTCCAATGGCACATGAAGTATGTGTTATTTGTCCTCTGGTCATTTCTCTGGGGAAAAATGTGTGTTCAGTGGGTATGGGTAGGTTCCTTTTCTTCTTTCTTAATATACATGTTGTTGCGTTTTCAGTTTAGAGATGTCAAGGTCAAAGAAATACTCCTTCCCTTGCACAAATGTGTCTGTGAGGCATGAGGGAATTCAGGAGTGAGAGAAGAATCAAACAGAGCTTGTAAAAGGAAAAGATTTTTAAATGTGTTTTTTTCTTCACCAGTTCCTTGGGTATTTTTTGTTCAGACTTCCGGGATCATCTCACCTAAGAGAAATAAGACTGAAACCTCTACCACTGGCCTTTTTTCCTCTCCCTCCTGCTTTCATTTCACCCTGAACAGGTACACACATCAGAGCTCTGCTTCAGACACTCAGCTCCTACCCAAGCAGAGCCGCTACCTCTTGTACCTGCAAAGCCGACACTAAAGCTGCAGCACAGATGAGAATCTGGCCCTGAGTCCTGCTGCCCAGAGATCCGTCCACGCAAGATATGAAGATGGGACCTTTTTCTCAAGGAACCTACTATATGAATGAATTTAACCTAATTAACCTCTTGGCTCTTTAACCACATCGATCCCCCAAGTGTGTGTGTGTGTGTGTGTAGCACAACCCCCTGCATGCATGTTCATTATATCCTTGCCACTGATCTGACTCCTCATCCTTTTATCAATCGCAAGTCACATCCAGACACAACTGATATAACATTGTCACTTGCATGTGATATAACATTGCCACTTGCATGTCTTGAGGCTCTGACACGGCAAGAGTTCAAAGCACCATAAATTAACTTACGATATATTGAGCACTCCGGGCACTGCAACCTGGAAGTAGCTGGCGACACTATAAGCACAAGGGCCACTCAGCATCGCATACCAGTGTGTGACAGGCACCATTAGCAGTGTGTTTTTCCTGTTCTTAAGGAAGGTATATCACTGATCATTATAAATGGATAGTGATTGTAAGGCTAAATTCCCATCAAGGGGTTGATGAGTCATTAAAACCCCTCAAGCTTTGTTCTCACAGTTTATTGCCTCATCATCATCACCACCCCTTCATGAAATTATTGTCTTTTAATTAGCTCTAGCCCTTTCATTACTATCTGTATCATTGCAGAGAAAGAAATAGGGAAACAGCTCAAAGTATCCAATTGCCACTTCTGAAGCTAACAATAAGGTATTACCAGAGTGTCATTTAAAATGATGGCCTTTATGATATGGCAAACGAAGTTTTTTCCTAAACAAAGGAAAATCTGGATATGTCCCCTGGTTCCTGTTCCAGCGGCGCAAGGATTTAAAAAGCTACTGCTGAAGCTTCATTCCCCTGCCACCAGGAAAGCCTCCAGTGGCTCCTGTCGTCTCCCAGTCTCTCCCACCAGCTCAGAAGGTGCTGGGGCTGCTCAGCAGAGGGGCTGGTGGGCACCAGCGCTGTGAGATTCAGCCAGCAGAATGCCCTGTGTGGGACCGTTTCACCTGCTATCTAGTAACGCTATACACTCCCAGATTGAGTCTCTCCAATGGAAGAAGTTGATTGGAATACGTTAAATAATAGCAACCATCCCAACTGTAGTGATCTCCTGTATTTAAAACACGGGTTTACATGCTTCATAAATTTCAGTATTTGTAATTATACCATATATATGAACAGAGTGAGTGAAAGAGAGCATATATATTATGTGAGGAAACAGCATTATCGATCCTGTATTATACAGTGCACAAGAAAATTAGTTAACCATACAGCTCATTGGTTTAAAGATGGCAGTAAAGTTTAAAGGCATTCTGTTGTGAAGTTAAATATAACAGCCATGACACAAATAGAACAATCGCTTTACCCGGATTTCCCTGGCAGCTAAGGAATTCATGGGCTGGATCCTGCCCCCAGCATGCTGCTGCAGACCCAAAATAATCCCATAGGAACACGTGGAGTTACTCCAGATTTGCACCACAGTAGCTGGACCAGGAATTTGGATCTAGAGGTTTAAATAAGGCTTATGTAATAAAAGGGGAATTTATAATGGTTCCCTGTGGAGCCGGAAGACAGCTCCATGTGCTTATATCAGAAACAGAGTTAACAGAAATGGACTCCAGCTCCCCACCACAAATTATTTTATCTGAAAGACTTTCCTTTTTTTTTTTTAATGAAAACAGATCAGAGTAAGCAAAACTATTTACTGAAGAAGCTACTCCTGGGAAAACAATCCTACTCTACCACAAGCTTCTCCATTTTCAGTCAATTCCAGTTGCATTCCAGCTTTCAGACCACTTCTACCTGGGGTGGAGGCTGGCTGCTGTGGGAGGAGGGCTGGCACACCACAAGCTGCAAGTCTGGAGTGGATGTCAGTGCATGGCAGGAATGGGAATGTCACAGGATGCAGTGAAAGCCTGAAAACACATGTCCCAGGTCTCATTCCTGCTTCTGCCAGGCCTTTGCTTTGGGACTTTCAGCGTGTCACCCCCTGTTCCTTCTCTATGAGAGGTGCGTGATGGATGGGGACCACAGAGGGGACACAAGGTCTAATTATTCCATGCTGGGGAAGATTTTCTGTTTCCCTAAGAGAAAATTCTACAAAAATACAAAATGATATCATAGTACTTCAGAGTGGCCAGCCCTCTGGAGCCATCAATAGTTCTACATCAAGCTGCCGGCTACACGCTATCCAGAAGGGGAGTGGAACAGTGGTAGTCAACAGAAAATACAAGGAATTGCAAAAATACTACGCAGGAAGATGGAAAAATAATAAATTCTGCATTTAATTTCTCTCCCCCCATTTCATACAAATGTGATCTAATTTAATTTCAAAGAAATCTCTCTCCTGAATGCTTCGAAAAGGTTAAAATGCAATTTTCTGAAACTAAGTTATTAGATAGAGGAATATTAACCTTTGAGCCCCATAGACTTTTACTCTTTTTTATCTCCTTTTCATTTTTGTTTGTGGGTCTATTCATTTTTTTGTGATCTCCGTCATGTTGCTAGGTAACAGGCACTTAGCGTGCAGGCATGTTAGTCTATCTGTCTCTCGGCTCAGTCTGTCTGGTCCAGGCTACCTACTTCCCTAGCGCTTGCTGCCGGCAATGCAGTCCCTTACAAAAAGCATTTATCACAGCCTCGCACAGTAATGGCCACTCAGTGGAGGGGAAATTGAGCTGACCTGAAGGCCAAAGCTGTTAGTGAGACTGGTGGGAAGGGTAAAAGGGTCACAGTACCCTTTTCCCACCCACTTAGTGGGCAGTAAGCAATAGAACAGCAGTGCCACTGTTTTCACTAACATATCCTGAGGCTTTGCACCTGAAATAAATGTTTGTTTGACATTAACAATAAAAAAAATAAAAATCCGGTTTCCTCACAGAAACTGGTTATGCTATTCAAACTTTAGCAAGGTAGGGGTAGAGTGGGGAGAATGGCTTAAGATGTGATTTGTTGTGCACTTCGGACAATATAATTATTTCCTTTTGATGGCAATAACTCTTGTATGTTCCCATCTTCTTTGATTTAGAGAAGGCACGAATCACAAAACCAAAACAGTAAGTCTTTTGTTTCCTTTGGCTTAAAAGCATCACCTACCATGAGTACCTGAAAAAAACGAGTTCTGTTGACAAATCAAATACATAAATAAATAAGTAACATCGCCCCAAAAGCTACCTAAATATAAGCACAGTCTGATTTATACTTCTGAATGGTTATTGTATAGAAGCATTTTCTAACGTCAATCTAGGTGATTCTTTCAGGCTGATGTGGAAGCATTTACAAATTGAGAAACAAACCATTTTCCAATAAAAAACAGAGAGGGGGAAAAAATGTTTTTTTCCATCTCTGTTTTCCCTTAATAACCTAAAACTCCAATTGCTTCTAGAGATAATATGTGTTCACGAGACTGCAGGACTGAAATGCTAAAGGAAACAGAGAGTCTGGCTTTCTGAACGCGTTTTAAAGAGCCGAACGTATTTATCTTGCTGCATTACCTATACGGGGACCTCAGGCTACACACCAACCCCTCGCACGGGTAAGGTGTTCTCAGGAAAGTAACACTCTTCACCATTAGACCCTTATGGAGACCCTTTAACTGGTGTCAGCAAAGAGCGAGATTTGGTGTCTATTAATTAGTAAAACATCATTGCTTATCTTGCTTTTTTCTTATACAGATGCAGAACTGTTAGAATCATTACAAGATTTCTGCTGCTGTATCCAGTGTTCTCAAACAACAATATTTAACCAACAAAAAGAGACCAAGTCAATCTCAGTTTTAGTGATTCCCAGGAAAGTCATCAAATAAAAATGTGAACTTTAAAATTGATCAGGATTAATTTCACTGACGCTGTATCATAACATATATCTCTTTGGAGACTCATTTGTTGGGCTGCAGATGCAAAGAAAGTAAGGAAAGAAATAAATCAGAATACAATAAGGCAATTAGAGTTTTGCCATTGATAGAATACTAAAAATGTCTGATTTATCAAAGCATTAACAAACAGAAGTAAACACAAGACGTATATTTTCCTGAAAAATACCTGGTTAGGAAAAATAAAATAATAACCAAGACCATGTTTATCAATAAATTTAATTTCCCAATATTGTACCTTTCAATGTGGAATGCTATTTCATCTGCTAATTTCAAGAGCGCAGCAATATAAAATGATTTATCACATGAATACCAATACAGTAAAAATCCTATTCTCATCTCTGTGAAATTGTCTTGCTCAGAGGAGAAAATTCTCTCTTATACACTATTGTATGCATATTAAGGATAAAATATTAAAGATTTACACGCACACACGTATACATGCACATATAGCAATCTAATTTACAAACGTTCTATTGAATTTCCATGTGATTATGAGAGATTCCTTTAAAACTCAATGATTTGGAGCTCTGCAGGATTTACTAGAGATCTAGATAGTGGTAATACTCCTCATAATATTACTAAAGGCATGAAACACTTACATATTTCAGTTGTTCTGTTATAATAATACAATGAAAACAGTCAGATTGCAAGTTTTATTTCCTATTTCTGGCTACAGTGTGGTAGAATCTAAATGATCTGATGTACTGCTGGCTCATGTATCATATTTAGGCTGCTTACTGTACTCGAACACCTGCAAAGATGGCAAAAGTGCAGTTCAGATAGTGTCATCTTAAACATCTGAACAGAGTTAAGTCTTAATCTGGAGAGAAGATGGGATGCTGGGTTACTTAATGAACTTTAGAAATACCTGACATCATAGGGAATGATTTCACCTGTGAAATGGAGAGAAGGGAAAATTCCTCACACAGGGTCCCTACAAGGGAATTTTCCTGCCATTACTTATCAATCACCATGGTATCCAAATACCACTAGGGCATCTGAGCATCTGTAGAGAACTTCTAAGACTTCCTAAAAATATTTGTCTCTCTGAACAAATCCAAAGCTTTTAGAAGGAGGAGCAAAACTAAAGGAAATTAATTATTTTATAGAGAAAAGTGAAGGGTAGGAACTCAAGGCAGAGGTAGTTAAAATATGAGGTAATATTCCTATAAATGTCTGAGCTATTGTTGGTCAAAAGTCTGAAATTTTATTTAAATTTTTTATTTAAAAAAAAGTAAGAAATCAGATGACAGAAATAAAGCCTAATGAGAAACTTAACAGATATATGTGCAGTACAATACTAGTAAAATATAGATGGTGTATAATTTCCCACCAACTCCACAAAATGAATTTTCCAGCCGATGTTCAAAACTGGATATATGCGTTCTCTTATCACTTGCTTGTCCAGAAAACAAATTGCATACTTTATACCCTGTTCTAAGACACTCATAACTAAAAATTTCCCCAAACAAATGTAAGAGCTGATTTCAAAAGGCAATCTGCAAATTATTAATTTAAGAAGACTGAATGAAGTGTACAGTGCTCTTTTAGTGATCTGAATACAACTGACTGGACTGCAACAGATAGATCCGTTTTCCATAAACAGCAATGGAAAACTCATCACTGAAGTTAAAGAGAGTCCATAAGCAGCAGAGAATTTGGCATAAAGTATCTTAAATATGAGATTATAGGAAAGGCAAAGCACAAGTGTTTAACTGCTTTTGTATGCTAGTATTTATTAATCATAATCCTGCAGGAAATCTGACCACATGTTTTGAAACACCCCAGACTAGTCACTTAACTGATAGCAAATCTGGAAATAATAGTATAATTTACTGAGCACAGTACCAACCTAACTCTAAAAAGCTATTTGAAAAACAAAGCGGGATCATACAGACTTTAAAATAAAGCTATCGTACTTTCCCCTCTTCCCCCTGTTATCCATTCCTGGAACTATAACATATTGTCTCTTGTCAGGGACCAACATGAAAAGGAAATTACATGGCTGTCTAAAGTTATGTCTTCACTGCAAAACAGTCTTTCACTGCGGCTTTGCATTGATGGCTCTCTTGATGTTACAATATAAGCAAAGAGAAGGCCCAGTAGTTTTCTCCTGGTGTAACTTGTACAGGTCAACCTCAAATTGTGGGAGAGAAACAACCACAGCTGCCTACACTGGGATGATAACATCGCAACGTCTAGCATAATTATCTCTTATCCTATTTTGCAGAAAAAAATATGCTTTAAAAATCTAAGTTTTCATTGGTGGAAAAAAAATATGAAGAAAATGTGGGAAAGGTTAAAGGAAATCATGTAACAAGGTCTACCTGAGTGTGAAGAGAGCCTGATGTAGCAACTGTTTCAGAAGCAGCATTGTCTCTTATTCACCTTAGTAGGTTAACAGCATCAAAACCTAATAACTAAGCACAGATCCTGCTAATGATTCATTGTTATCACTTTATAGAAAGAGCAAAGAGATAAACCTGTTCTTTCTATATCTGCTGGGTCAGGGTGCAGTACAGCTCTCACTTCTCATTGCTGTTTCCCAGAGCAGAAATTCAGGCCTTCCTGTCCGTATTTGTTTGCACCTGGATTCACTTCCTTCCTAAATATTAATCTCAACTGCCTTATGGTTACCAACCCTCCTGCCCATTGCTTCTCACCAGCAACAAGACTAGCATATTTCCTAGCAGCTTCCACAATTAATTATTATTTCATTATAAAACAATTATGACGGACAGAAAATTTAAGAGCATAATAATGTTCACTGAATTTTAGATCAAACTAAGCTAAACTAACTGCACCAACCCGAACAGGATTACAATAGGAACAGCAAGGAAATTCTGCAGTACGGGTCACTGCCTTACAACTGAGCTTGTTCTCAGAGGCATCGGTACCAGTGAGGGGCTCAGTTCTCACTGAACATGAAGAGCTGGTTCCCTAATGATTGTTTGTGCCATTGAAAAAGTCTCCTGAGATACCAGCACCTCTGAAACAGGAATTCTTCAAATCATAAATATTGATTTATTAGATTTAAAAATATTTATTAAGGAAGAATTTATCAACTATAGGAGAAGAGGGTAGTCAACACTCACTGATCCTCCATGGAAACTTGGTGTACAAGTGATGTCCTTTGAAAATCCTAAAGCAGAATAAAATCAAGTGACAAGAGTGGTCTCCATCCTTAGCTTGCCAGACCCTGCTGCCTGTGCTCTCACCTCACAAAAACCTACCCTATTGCTCAGACTGTTCATCTGCTTCAGAAGCAACTTTTCAAGTGCTTCAACTGACAAATTCAACCAATATAAAAATGTGCCAATTTATTTTAATATGTAATGATGTAAACTACAGCAGTCGAGAAGCTGGTTTGCCATCAGCCGGGCTGTCCCTGCAGCACAGCCAAAGTCTCCAAAGAGAGAGCAGCTCAGGCAGGTGGGGAAGGAGGGTCAGAAATCCCAATGTAAGATCTTTCCACTGCCTTGGAGAACTATTTTAGGCACACTCACCTTAAAACTGTGAACTGTATGTCTTTACCTACAATTCCTTTTATAAGACCTTTTTATACAACTTATGTCTATCTTTGATGAGGTCCTTATATCTACTACACTTAAGAATGTTTAATTATCATTACAAATGACACGCTCAATCTGTAACCTTCTCCACCTGCAAGTGTCATTTCTGCCACAGAGCTTTATACACAAGCACCACAAACCCACAAGGAGCTTCCTAGCATTGGGCTTGCTTGTCCTACATGTCATCTGGGAGGAGGTCAAGGCTGGGGAGAGAGGATTTGCCCCGTCACACTCCAACACCAAAAACATTTGGAGAAAGAAGCAGCAACCTCCATTCTGTTAATACGCAGTGGCCACTTTGCTCTACCAATCATGTTTTCTATGCAACAGGATTGCAAATAAACTTGCATCAGAAGCTCAAGAAAGTCCAGCATTCTCCACTGCGCGTTAGTGCCTGCGCACTGCTCTCCCCCTGCACATTAGTTAATGCTAGAAAAATACAGCTGTCAATTCTCACGTAACAGCTGAGATTTGGTAGTTCTTAATGAAATACAAGCTGCGTTAACACGAGGCATGTTAAAACTGTCGGTTCAAATATGTGTTACTAAAACAGTCAGTAGTAAGCTTCACTTGTTCGATAGGCTGTTTACAGACTTACATACCGCAAGTCCAAGTTAATGTGAATAAAAACTGAAACTAAAGTATGAGTGATATCCTTTTGATGTGGCTTATGTGTGCACTTTCCTTTTATAGCAGATGGATATTTTTCTTGCAGGAGATTAAACTATAAATTGGAGAATGTTTTCCTTGACGTTTGACACACTGGTCCTGACGGAAATGAATGTGAAAAATTGGTGTGAATGTTTTTTTTAAAAATTAAATTACTTGTCCTATGCTCCTTGAAGTTTGTGGGTGCTGAGTAACGCTGTGCTATGCCTTGCATTCTCTTCATAGGTTCTATGATGGCTAAATTAATTACAAGACAAGCCTTTGGAATTAAGTGTATTTTAAGTTCAGAGGCATCTGTTTAGAGTCTTCTAATACCTCCAGCCCCTTTGGAAATATACTTGTTAGTATGAGTGGTATAATTTTCATTTCCGCTGGCACGGTCATAGTAGGACTTCTTTAGTTTCAGACACACTTCATTTGACCTATCAAGGGCATAAACTCTGAAGATGTTCTCTCACCATTTTTGTTTTCCTAGCAGACAGAAATGAAAAGATTCATTTAAACATACCCTAAGTATTAAAAGACTGTTGCTCCTGCTGTTATTTTTAAAGAAATAAAAAATGCAAGAGAAAAAAATGCCTTGAAGATTACAGAAAACTCTAAGAACAATGTACCTGTCTTCCCTGTAATTGGTGCAAAAATAAAATGTGTGAATAAAGTATTAAATATCAAATTCATTAAGTGGAATGGTAGCAATAGTAAGTGGGAATAAATTGCAAATAAAACCGAGACTTCAGGAGGCTTGAATTCAAAGCAGGAGTAGATTTTGCTCTCTAAAATGATAAAACTTTGGTTTTGTTTTATAATTATGTTGTGAAGGTGTTGAATTTCACATAAATGCTCAACTGAAGGAAGAAATTCCGCAAATATCTGCGTTTAGGGAAAGGTTTAAAACCTTCTTCACCCTGGCAGATCTATGACCTATAGATCCCTAACATTCTCAAGGATGCAGTTCCACCAGGCGTTGCCCACAAGGGAAACAGAAGGTTAGACAGGGCAGCACAAGTCCACCACGTCTACAGCAGCGTTCCTACAACACACCATGTTTACACCAACTGCGGAATTGCAATTCAATATAGATATCAACACATATCTGAGCCACACTCATTCACTTGCTAAGAGAAAACAGAGCTGAACAAGTTCTCCTGAGACATTTTTGTGCACAAAACACACACCACTTTGTCACTTCAGTGTTCAAGTGGTGCAAGTTCCTCTGCAGTGCCAGAACTGTGGGAAAAGCAGTATAAAAGAAGAGGAAGGTGTTGTCTGGCATTGTGGCTGCTGCTGTTATTGTTGTTGCTTCCAGTTCATGTTGGTGGTGGCTGCAAGAAATACTTGACAGATAGAAGGAGCCTGGAAGGAAGAAACACAGTGAGGAAACGCCTTATTGCAAAGGGAAAGAATCGATGTAGAAGAAGAAAATCTTATGCCCAAGGGGAAGGAACACTTCCCTACAGATCTACTCCGCAGGACAACCGGAACCATCAGCTAGTGCAGATGGACAGTCATCTATTGGGAATGACGGATCACGCTCTGCATTTGATATCAAACATACTAACTAATACTAGGACCCCAGTCTAAGTCTCAGCCCAGTCACTCTAGTGGTCTCCTTTGTCATCACAGTATCTGTACCAACTGGCATGCTCAGACCCTCTGGTGCCTGTTCTTTGACACCTGGGAAGATAGAGGGTATTCACTCCCGATGGCTGAACCTCTGGAATCAGAGAAATCAGGTCTCTTTGCAGCCAAAATCAGGGAAAAGCCCCTTGGCAGAGCAGCTTGGCACAAACAAGAGGGAGTCATCAATGGGGTCTTCTCCAAGAAGCACCTATATATTAGGAAGATGCTTGGCATTTTTTCCTGGCTCCTGAGCATACCTAGAAAGGCACAGTAGCTATTTCCTTACACAGGACCAGTCTTTCCTTTATTACACAAGGGACAACTATAGGAATATCTTAAAAATCTAAAGAAAGCAGAATCAACTCCTTCCAGGACATGCACTGGAAAATTTTACTGCCATTTACTTGCATCTGCAGACATTTGAAACCCTTCATTACAATACAGTTACTCTGCTGTGTAAACTGGACACAGTTTAAAATGTCATCAGCTGAAAGTGAAATGCCAAAGTACACAGGATTTAAAAGGTCCTCAGCCATCAAGGGCTGTGGCCAAACCAGACATATCTTAGATTAAACATGTCAGCTAGCTAGGATACTTGTCATTGAAAGCATATCTCCCATGCAGACCCCGGGGTGCACAGAGTGACAGGAGACTCCTGCAGTGCTTTCCCTCGTTTCCACACTTTCCATTGTTTGGTTGTCGTAAGTGGAACACTAACTTAGAATTCATTTCCTGACATTCACTTGGCTCTCCAAACTGCACTTTTCTATTACCTTCCTTTCCCTACCTAAATTATTGATATGTATTTACAGCCTTACCTTCACCTTAATAAGGTTTTTTTTTGTCTGGGAATTATATTGTGATGATAGTCAGAGCATAGTTAGGTGGTTCTGTACAGAGAGTACATTGCAAATCTGTATGTACTGTAAATCTCTTTCTATGGGCTGTATTAATATTCTGCATATACCCTACCAACCCATAATCTCATGGCATTATTCATTTCTAAAGCACTGCTCATCCAGGTTTTGCATTAGCTTTTTCCTCAAAAACTTAACTGATAGAGAGTAAACTAAACCGATGTGAAAAAGCTCTGTTCATTGGAATCTAGGGAAAAAATAAATTGTGTTGGCACATTTTATTGTGTTTCTGAACAAAGCAATAAGGCTCCAGCCTTAGCTGAGAATAGCTGGAATTTTGGAACTCACTGAAAAAGTTTTCTCTTGGAAGATGGATTAAATTGATCATTTTTTCCTAGACAGAGTGCACTTCAGGCTCATTTTGCTTTGTAATTAAGAAGAAAGCCAGAAACATCATTTACACATTAAGAATTTAATAGATATATTTTTCTAGCTTTATGCATTAGCACAGGACAGCCCATTAATGAAATAAGTCTTCCTTCAGGGTCAATTTAGATGGGCTGTAATCTTCTGCAAATATATTGCAAATGAGGATCATTTAATGATCTTAAAACTAACTGCCAGAAAAGGATTGCTATAACTCTCCAGACAACAAAAAAGGGTTTTGGCATGGCTTGTAGTACCTTTGTAATTAGCAAATGTTTAATTTCAACCCACCGCGTCACAAAATTGAAAATATTATCTTCAGTGGAGGTCAGCTTCAGACTCTCTGACCTGGGAGGTTAATTCTGAGAAAGGAAAACCCTGGAGTTATGTGTGTCAGTCAATAAAACAACAGCTCCAGCCCTCGTCTCAAATCTGGATGCTTCGGTTTGACATCTGAATCCCACCTCTAGATGATCAGATCCGGACATGCAAGGAAACCCTAATTGAAAGGGTTTAGTAACAGCAATAGCAAATGGCTGAGGAGAATGAGTATTTTACTCACAGTAGAATTAGTAAGTAAAGTTAGTATGTAGTTAGTAAGTAAGAATTAATAAGTCTAATTGGTAATTGGACAGGTGTATTTTTTCTAGGCAGTCACAAAAAACCACTTCTCCATCTCCACATTTGTGTTCTGTCTATATCAATGTCTCATATTTCCCCATGTGTTCCTATAATATCTTAATGCAATTGTATTTTGTGCTCCAAACTATGGCAGACAGATTCTAGGGAATTTGGGAAGTATTTGTGAGTGTGTGAAAGTAGGCAGTCAGGGACTCTGCATGTTTTGAAACTCACACAACAGTCCCTCAATTTTAACTGCTCTACAAGCTTTTTCTGATACTGTAGTATTACCTCTGATATTTCATCCTGCGACCTTTAATTGTGTAATAGCAAATGGAGCACCTTGCTAAAGGATTTGGACACCAGAGTCAAGTGTTTACATTTCAAAATTGGACTTGTGGAGTTGTACAATGAACCACCACAACAGTTATCGTCTCATACCTTAGGAAATACACCACGTACTTCATTCACAAATACAACTTGTTCGCACACTACTGGCATTACCAGTGATCACTGTTAATAACACAAATACAACCTGTTCGCACACTACTGGCATTACCAGTGATCACTGTTAATAACACAAATACAACCTGTTCGCACACTACTGGCATTACCAGTGATCACTGTTAATAACACCGATACCTACTTTTTCCTTTTCTGGATAACAGGATCCTGACACAGACTTTCTCCTGTGAGAAATGGTACCCCCCAACGTCTTGATTCTACCAACATCTCTCAGCTAAGCATGAATGATAAAATGCAAACCTTCCCCCTGGATTGTGACCAACATGATTTTTTTCATCTTTCTACAATTTACACAGCAACCTTCCTTTTACCTCATTGTTCTCCCAGGCATAGAGACACACCTTTAGCAAACAGATTAGCTGGAGTATTTCACTAGCCCAAGCAAGGAGAAATTCATATGCCTTTCCCAGACCGACTTACAGTCCTCTGACAGTTTTCCTGAGGTGTCTTACTCAAATAAATGGGCAATTTGGTAGCTCCAGTTTGAAAAGTTGGTCTCTGTAGAACATTTCTGATTTCTTGTACCAGTAAAAACCTTGGAACAAATTTTATATTAGTACAAGAAACACATTCTTGGTTCTATAAAAGGTTTCCAATCTTTCTTCACGCTTATGTGTAAAAATAAGTAATTTTCATATTTTCTTTGCCTTCCTTCTTTCCTCTCTTTCAAAATCACTTTTAGGCCTTACTTTTAGTTCATTCACATTTACTGCTTTTATGTTTCATACACTAAGAGTAGCATTTTTTTGTAAATGGGAGTGGAGTAATGGCTGTTTTGTGCTTGGTTGGGAATTTTACCAATGATTTCAACAGAGGCCCATTTGGGTCAACACCAAATATTAATGGAAATTTTAACCTAAGCTTACTTAAATCTGACTAGGTGCTTTTAATGGAACTATCCCGACTTCAGGGAACTGCATATCCAATACTGACTGAATGGAAGTTAAGGATTCTGTGCCACCAGCAAGAGGCCCAGGGTCTTTGCTTTGTTTTAAGAGCGACTTCAGACTGACTTGAAGTTTTGTTCTAAAGAGAAGAATGCGGTAAACTGTTTTCCACATTCTGACAGATTTTTTTAGCTCCTTTTGCTATCTGAGAAGATATTATCCTGTAGCAAAGTATTACTCAGCGCAGTATTTCTGCAAGATCTGGCCGATGTGAAACAGATTTGCCTATCAGTTCCAAGGAGAGCTCTCTACTGACTATTTGCATAAAAACTAAAGGAAGGAAGGGTTTGTGGGAACATCTCGTAAGCAATTACTTCTTTAAGATCTTTTAATCTTTGTTATGTGTATACTGTTAAAAATGCAAGATTACATGCAAATGGAATGGCAATCATTCTAGTGAAAACTATTTGCTAGCGTGACTGCTTTAATTCACTGGCTCAAGCTCTAAGAAATAGTAGAGCTTTAAAAAAGGGCTCTATACATAGCCTGTATTGTTGCCATCAATTGAACTCCGTAAGGAAGAAAACCTCTGAGGCTAACTGGAGGCATTCTGTGCTTCCCTCTGTTTTATTGCACAACCTTAGACACAATGTGTAAAAAAGGTCAAGACATCATGTAGGCTTTTGCATTAAGCAGCAGAACGCTAATTAGTTTTACTGACAATGAGGTTTTGTGCTTGTGTTCTAATATTTTGATGTTTAGCTTTGCTTGAAAACAAAGTCTAACATGATACAAAGCCTCTTCTATTCTCTGTTGTCTTTTCCTCAACATTATTTTAAAAGTCATCATGTGTTCTCCAGCTTGAGTGCTAAGTGTTCTGTTGCTTCAGTTTTAATTTAATGCTCCTACTCAAGCCAAAAAGAATAAAAAAGCAAAATCTAGTAGGCCATCGTATTCATCTCTGAAGTGGCATTTGTAGAAAACATCAGGTAGTAATTGTTTCCCCCAGCTCTGTCTCTGAAATTTGTCCTAATGATAGCCAGCTGCAGCACTGTCTCTGTGTATTTAACTCACTGCACTCAAAACACATTTTTGCTTTTTATCCCAAGGATATTTGTTCTAGTTATAATGATTATTTGCTATTATTGTAACAAATTAATTATTACAAGTTGTTTTTTAGGTATGGGCCCTACCTAAACAGTGTGAAAATTTGTTAACAGGCTTTTGCAATGAAATGATCTTTTATGAGTGCTTTTTGGCTCTAGATAATGCTGCTATTGCATTAACTCAGACTCCAGCTTACCGCCTAAATATATGTGTATTTTGGAAACAAAGACCAACTTTGGTGAGCTCTAAATGTCCCCATCTACAAAACAATCAGACATCTGCTTAAGATAGACACTCAGTTGATTGCTTTTTTGTAAAAAGTTAAAAATATGTGTAAATATCTGCAAGATTAAGGTCAGTTAACACTGTGGTTCCCTGACTGATGGGAATGCGCAGTGCTACCCCAGTGAAATGCTTATCCCATCAGAGTCATTAATGGGATAGAAGTATTATGTAAAAATAACAATAATAATATATCACCATTAAATTACATCCCACCAGTTAAAATATATCCATCTTGCACATTCTCGGAAGAGAGGAGCTGCCTCTGACTATGCTGTGAATCAGTCAAGTGCTTCAAGACAACTTTTGCCCAAATGCAAATGCAGTTTATTTAGTCAGGCGCAATACTGTGTTAATGTGGTTGCAGGGCTCTTGATTGGCTTGGAGAGCAGGCAGACTGAATGCTTGCCTGCCCAGAATGTACTGTGGAGAAATAACCTCCGTTTTTGGCACAGAAGTGCTATTTCATTCAAAACAATGATACTGTTAAAAGTACAACAGTTAGGAATGAGAGCATTGCAGAGGCATACTCAAAAGCTCAATTCAACAGCCACATGACAGGCTCAGAGGCAGCTGTAATGGCAGCAGTTCAAAGGTCTGAAGAGCTCAAAGAAGGAGGAAGCCAAAAGCTACTGCAGAGAAGAATTTGTCATAACTTAGTATCCTGAAGCACCCAAGTAAATGAAGCCAGTAAAAAAAAATGTGTGCACTTTCCTCACCTTCTAGGAGAAATGGGGAAGGGGGAAGAAAACAGATTAAGTCATACGTAATAAAACAAGAGGGTGAATCTAAACATTTTGTTCTGCTTTAATCACAAACCCACTGCAGTGAAGCACTTATGCTGATGGTCCTCACTACTGCTCTCCCTTTCCTGCACCACTGCCAGCAGTAATGAACTGGGCGCCCAAAATTGTCAGTTGGAAACTCCATTTTAAAGAGACATAGGATTCTACAGTGAGAAAGACCAGCAGAAACAAGGCTGGCTTTTTCTTTGGTGGTTTGGAATAAAATGGCCTAAGCAGTAAAGCTCTAATTAAACACAGCTTTCCTCAAATTTGGCAACTTTTAGTTTATGGGTTCTGGTTTCAGGGAGTTCCAATGTGCAGTGTTCAACAAAGACCCAGGACAAGATTCCCTGGTGCAGGTGGAAGTTTGCACCCTAGGTGGGGCCAGGTTGTCAGCAATGCCCCAGCAGTGTGCACCAGACCCTCAGAGTATGTATCCCCAGTATTACCAGGGTAGCTGAGTCCTCCCATGCTCTTATCAGGTCAAACCAAACTGGTACATCTGGGGATCCTGCGATGGAACAGCCCTCTGCATAAGAACATAAGGAGGGACACTGCAGTGGCATGGCATGTCCCAGGCACTGCTCAGACATCTTTCTAGAAGGACTATGGAAATGCTACCGCACTGCCTCTCAGGACATTCCGTGACAGCACCATGGAGGGAACTGGGGATAATAGGAAGCAAAAACTCCTCTAACTTCCTGCGAGAGTCCAGGCTTGGGCTTAGGTGGAACATGGAGTGTCCGACCCAGTCTGCATCAGGCAGCTGTGGGCCCACTGTAATGTATACAAAGTAAATGGTTTAAGCTAAAAATTCTCTGCTGAACAGAAAAGCAGGTTTTTCCCAGTTTTACAAGTGTCCATAAGAAACAAGGGTATTTTAAATGTCTTCCAGCTCCTGATACAGCAGTCTGGGCTACTACATAAACAATGGTTGGACTCAATGATCTCAAAGGTCCCTTCCAACCATGAAGATTCTATGATTCTAAAAACAAAAGGACAGGCTCGGTGCTGGAGGGCTCATAACACAACAGTAGTTTCTATGCTTAGTACTAACTCTGTCTTGTTTACAACTGAGTCCTAATCAAGTCCGTAACATTTAGGGGGCAAGTGCTCTGATACCTTTATTTCTATTGAGTAGCCTCCTCCTATGCGAGTCGTTTTGAAATTTTCAAAGGGAACGCACAGATAGCAATCCACTATGCGGTGTGAGTCAGAATTTTGCCTGAAAGCCTTGTTGAAAATGTCATCTGACCTATCCATTCCTGGGAGGAGAAAGGATGTTTAACTCTTTGCTCTTTTTGCTTATCTGCATATTCAGCTTGGCTAATCTCGGATGGAATGCTTGCTGGGGTTTTTTTGAAATTTCTTACTTGTTTTTATTCACTGTGTACGTAGGAAGCAATACAGCAAACCATTTTGGAAGGACTTGGTTATTAGTGCATCACAATACACAGTGTGTCTTGTTACACAACTCAATATTTTTAATTACTTGCCTTTACTAGTGAGACAAAATTTAGAGTCAAGTTTCAAGTAATCCCTTTTATTGGACTAATGCAGCGATATTGACAGTCGTGCGTTAGGGATATACAAAACTCCCCAGCAGGTCAGGAAGGGGTTGTCTCTAAAGAATGGATTCCTATACCCAGAAAGCTAGTTTGTCAATAGTGTACCGTTAGTCCAATAAAAGGGATTACTCATACATTGGCTCTACACTTAGTCTATAAAGAAAATATCCGAGCTTTGTAGTCAACACATTTATAACTTTAAGTATGTCCACTTTGTGATGTATCACTTCAAACTTGAGGGTTGCTCTAAATAAACTGTAGTTACATCCTTACTACCAAAAAAAAAAAAAAAAAGGAAACAAAAATCAGACAGTGGGTCCACAGCTTTCCTTGGTATACATTTCTGTAGTAGTTTTGTATACTTCAGAGAAGTTGCCTTGGCTTGCATAGCCTCAGAGTCCACAGACTTACAGTATTAGCGTTTATGTTTAGAAAGATCTTTTAATAGTCCTCTAATAGGACAATCTAACTACAAAAAGAAATTCATTGTCATAGAAGAGCTGTACCCACTTGAACCAAATGTGGATTTGGCCTGGTTATGATGTTTAGTACTTACAAAGGGCAGCACACCCTCTTCAACTCTGTGTTTTTATTTGCGCTATGGTAGCAGTGGTAGCACCCAGAGGACCTGGGAGGTTACAGGACAAGACCCTGACACAAAGTGTTTGTATCCTGTGGCTCTGCCGCTGCAACCTGCTCTCTGTGGCTGGGTCTCCGTACTCACACTCCTGGTGATTTAGATCAGCTCAGAAACCTGCTGGCACTAAGTAACTCACAGGAGGTACCAAAGATAAGAACAGGTATTTCCCAGATTCACAAAGTGTACCCATACTTTGTTCCTGTTGTCTGTTAGTTTATAAATATAAAGAAGCAAGAACCTGTTTACCTCTCAATGCATGTTAGATTAAGGCAAAACCAGCCAAAACATGGCAGTGACTGGAAGTCACACCAGCAGCGACCAAACTGGAGGACAAGAGGCCGTCACCCACTTAGACTGCAAGAGTGTGTTTTATTTCTTAAACTCCCCCACTGAAAGCTTCACAGCTGAAATGAATTTGGTAATGGAGTTACAAGCTCCTGAAAATAGTGCTTTTATAAGGTAATATAAACCCTAACGCAACCTTAATTATAGTGACACAATCTCTGTGCTATAAATAACGACATCTTTGACCAATATGATGCATAGTAACATGAAAAGTGATGTAACATAAGCAATGTCACTGCTAAAAGTTAAAGGGGAACACATTTTTCTCAGACAGAATACCCACTATCAATTCAGACAGCACATATCTGATCTAGATTTATGGTAGTGAATAATAGTGTCATGAATGCTAAAGTGTCTGCAGCTTTCAAATAGTTTGGCAAATCTGTACATCAAAATCAGTTTGAAAAGAAAGCACAACCCTTCCTCTGAGATAATTGCAACTAGAATAACATCACATATACTTTTAACATGTCTTTTAAGAAAGTGCCTTCATCTTTTGTGCTCTTAATAAACACAGTGAAGAATGACATTATATATTGACTGAAATATCTGGAAGAGGCAAGATCTATGCATCAGTGAAAGTAGGAAAACCTTTAATAACGTGGGGATTATTCAATATCTAGAGAAAATAGTAGATTTTTCCTTCAAAACTTAGCAAATATTTTGGCACCTAGTTAAAAACGTGGCTTTACTTCAAAACCTCAGATTTAAGTGTTGTATCAACATTTCATGTTTGATGCACTTGAGAAATGCTAGGCACTGACAGTAAAAACAACAGGATGTGGTATTCAGGGATGCTCTTCATGTTGAGCACATATTTAAGTCAAAGCAAAATATCTACATTATTCCTGAGTCCCTGAACTTAATGGGATATATGCATGTGCTTAAGCAGCTACTTCAGTTATGGCCTGAATCATGAATTCTGAACAAAATTTTGACAGTCCTAATGAAATAAACTCCTGTTGAAGTTAACAGGAATTTTACTGTCTGAAAATAGAGTAAGATCTTCAGGATTTGGTCATCAGCCTAAAACACAGGTAATTTCCTCACTGCTTTTCATTCCTGGGGAAACCACTTCTGTGATATCTTTACTCCACAGGACACTTCCAAAAGTGGGAAATAAGCACAGAATCCCAGTAAAACGCAGCCTGCCCTGGGACAGAAAAAGCCACCAATCGGTACTCAACACCGCAGAGAGCTGCTGGAAAAGGAAACATTTTGCCATAGAAGTAATACTACACCTCATAAAATGGGCTGTGAAATACCGAGTAACTAGATAGAGAAATTAAGAGACTGACTTAACACCTGACACGGTCTCAGTCATCTCAGCCAGCCTCAGAAGTGCATATTCAGAGCAGAGACATCTGCAAGATCACTGAAGGAGGTAAAGGTTACAGTGGGCTGAAATGCCCTTTGCCAGCGCTCCCCATCTCTTTCTGTCTCCCCCATTCTTTTATGATTGTTGTCTGTGTGATAAAAACAGCCATATTCGTTTTTCTTGGCCTCACAACATGGCCATGGTCTTGGCTCTAGAAACATTAGATTATGGTGGAGGAAGCAAACCCTGAATCAATCCAGGGGGGTTATAAACCCCTGTACTAATATGGCTTATCCCTGAGGAGAAACCCAGTGAGCCAGATTCCTTGCAGTTCTGCTGTGCTGTCTCTCTAAGTACTCCACTGCCTTCCTAGCCAGGATATTGGGGAAGTGCTGAAGCATGCAAAGGCTGAGAGAATATGCAAAAGCTCATTTTGTTTCAGAGGAATATATCCAGATGATGAAAGAATACTCCTGGATGTATTTGCTTTTTAGTGGCTTTGGGACTGACTCTTCATCAGTATAAACCAAGAACAACATCAATGAAGTAAAGAGAATTATACCAGCATAAAACCAGTGCTCTTCTGAAGCATGCTCACTCACAGATTACTGTAAACATGTAGTGATTCAAACAGTACATAATTTTGCTGTTTTGTATTAACATTTTTAACGTGACTAAACAAAGCCCAAGGAACACAATGGCCCTGGTAAGAAAAATGATTTCTTGCACATACATTTTAAATGAAATGCAATGAGACTTTGTGATTCAGACCTTAGTAGGCACAAAATTTAGAATAACTCTGTTTATCTGTGCAAACTTTCCTTAGCCTGTTGCAACTCCAAATGTTTTAACTGTTACACATGGGTGTTTGGTAGAATATACTAAATAAAAAGTTTACAAAGACTTTATTTTTCTCCAGCCTACAAAGGACTCCAAATCTTTACTGTTCAGCACAGCTGCCTAGAATAGGCACACTGGAGCTTTTGTCCAGTGAGTCAAACTGAGTGGGAGTGAATACCATTAACCCTTAAAACAGAATTATCTTATTCTTTTGATTTTACTGGACACTGTAATATGTTTGTGGCCATATTTGGAACACATCCGGCTTGATCTAGAAGGACACAGGAATAATAGATATCATTCAGATCATAATTAGCCATGTACTTGCAATAGCGGGATGTAAAGTAAAAGGAAAAACACTGAAAATGTTGTTTTTTTGGACTGTGACAAAGAGCTTTTTAAATGAGTTTGGGCATTTTTAGTGTCTGACTCATGTCTGGAGATTTCTGCTATATTCCAGAATCCTTTAACTTTTGTGGGTTTTATTCCTGCCTTTGACAATGACATGCTAATAGCTTCAGGCTTCCTACTGCCTTCTTGTGCATATTGCTCTCCTTTGTTTTCTGTTAGAGAGAAAATGTCAGAATTTTAGATAGTGGATTTTGTGATTGTGGCAAGAGTTAAGGAAATTTTAGTCTATCCTGTGATGACAGATTGGACCTTCTTCAGACAGTTTCCACATTTTATATTCTGTTTCTTTTTTTTTCATGAGACTACATAATAAACTAGTAGCTGGAACAAGAAAATATCACTTTAAGAGACACTGGTTTATCAAGCATTTATGTAAGTAGAACATTTTTATTATTTTATCAAAGTTTTGCACAAGGCCAGTACATATTAGAACAAGAATGACAGAATGGACTGAGGCCTGACTCTGCCCCCCTGAATTTAATGGGAACAATACATTTTCTTCAGTCATCTGAGGGCCAGGGTTGGGACCAGATAGCACTCTCAGGTAGGAGCCAGCGCTTATAAAAGAGCACTCCACAACCAGAGCCTTTGCAGGTTTGGCATTGCTGAGCCTGTTCCTGAAAACAACTGAAATCTCACTTTTCTTCTGTAATCCTTATGCAAGGGATTTTCCTTAATCCAGTATAAATATTCAGGTATTTACAAATCTAAACTTGACATTTCAAAAGTGTCTGTGGCTTAGGAAGGCACACTGGACTTTTGAAAGTGCACCTTGAATTCCATTTCAGAAATTATTTAGAACTCTGTGAACCAAAATACTCTTGGCCTTCCATCAGACCTGGGCTCCTAACAGCCCACATCTCTTTTAAAATAAGTTGAGGCCCCTAAAATTTTTCACAGAATCACAGAATGATAGGGGTTGGAAGGGACCTCTGGAGATCACCTAGTCCAACCCCCCTGCCAGGGCAGGTTCTGCACTGTTTCTAACAGTAACCTGTGATGACTAGTACAGCTGACAGTATCACACCATCCAGAAACCCAGTAATAGGGAACATGGCATGTGTTACACACTGACAGAGCCCAGAACTCAGTGTAATACTTTGGTCTATCACTGCACTGCCTCAAACAAAATGCCTTCTTCCTTTTGGGCGGGGGAGCTATGTAGCACGCTATGAGCGTGCACATCAACTTGACGGGCAGATCACAGACGTGTCTCTCCTTCAGATCACACTTGCCATCCCATGCTGCGCTGACACTTGGTAAAAGAATGCCCAGAAAGAGAGTGATAAGGACATTGATGACTTTTCAGTGGCATTTGATGGCAAAGAATTTTGATGACCAGTATATGTCCACACTTGAGAGAAGGTCCAATTGCACATGGCAAGAAAAGAAAGGTGGGTGTGAGAGAAAAAACAAAGGCCTAAAGTCTTTACTTACTGACATAACTCAGAAGTAATTCCTTTGATGGCACTGAATTTACAGTGGTGTCAACCTGATAGTGGAAGATGTCTAAAGATGGCAGAGACAGATGAGCAAGAGGATGGCAACAGGATGTAGAATAAAGTGAGAACAGATGCATATAGGATGAGTGTAAAAATAGAACACAGCCCAGAGCCACAATTTTCCTGCAAGAGTAGCAAACTATTAATCGCAGTACTGGGGTGACGGAGCCTGCAGCACCTGGGCAGCCACAGTCCTGCACCTTTGTGAATTACACATTTGATGGCAGAAAAAACTGTACAAGCTCCTCCACATTTCGCTAAATGAAGGCTCTAACTGGTTGTGTGATAGTAAGGAGGAATTCCTAGCATCACTGTACAAAACAAAGAGTCTTCCAGAGATGTTAAATTGGATCTGACCATCATCTTGTAGGCTCCAAATGAAGCTGGCGGGAGTGATTAAGCAAAAGCAGTGTGAAGAAAGCCTAAAACATTCAGAGAGATAAAAAAAAATTGCTCAGAGTAATTCTTTGCCTATTGTTTTGGGTTTTTCCTTTCTTCCACTCAAATACTAGCTAGTAAAATGTGATAAAATGGTATCAAAAACATGCAGTCAGATTCTCTGTGAATCCAAGAATATGAAAGCTAGCTTAAGGCTGGGGGATTGCAAGTGCTCAAGCTAGAGACACCAAGAACACAAAAAGAAAGAAGAGACGACATACTGTGCAGGAGGTAACGCCACATATATTGCCATCTTCACACCAAGGAATATTAGTAGGTCTCAAACCGCCTATAGACCTGACATTGAAACTGGACGTTTCTGTACTTACACTTTTCTTGGATATGCTGGACTACTCACAGTGTTTCAGTTTCCTTTATTAACTGAAAACTGTTTAAGAAAAGCTAAGGCCTTGTTTTTACTATACTGTTATGTTAGGGTATGGGTGCTACCCTTCTCCTGATTTTACTCAATACACAAAGCAATTCAACCCAAGACTGGATTTGTGCTCCAACTAATGGGCCGAATTGGAGGGGAGACTGGCTTGCAGGTGAAAGCATCTCTCCCAGCTAAGTATGCCACAGAAGCCCCAAGGGTGCTGCGATCTTCCACGCTTTCCCAAATTGCCCTCTGATGGTAATTTTTGGGACCCTTTCTCTTTGCCAACCAATCACAGATAACCTCTTAAGGCATAATTATCACATTTTTACATGGGAGCTTTGCCTTAGTATGCAACTGCCTGCACCTGTGTTTTCTATAGCTTCACTGTAGCTGGGTAAGCAAATAGTATCTAGGGGTGAGACCTTTCTTCATAGCCCGTGGCTACATGACCTGGCTACATGACCTGAGCCTTACCCTTCAGCTCCTTACTCATAGCTGTGCTGTGACACCAATAAGATTTATGCTTTGGGGGTCAACACTTCAAATCAGCATGTTCTCATGACATCACATGCCGACTGTCTGATGAAAGGATGCATAGGACTAGTCACCATTGAGAGCAGGAGAGAACAGATTAGAGACATTAAAAAACCTGAGTCCCTTCCCATGTTCTGAGCCATTCAAGAAGGTGCTTTCCATTACTCTGAATTCCTGAATCTGTCTGTATCACAGGCACTCAAGGACCTGGGAGAAAGTTCATGAGACTAAGGAAGACTTGCAGCTGACATAAGCTTGCATTGGTGGCCATGGCCACTCTTGCTGTTACCTCCAAAGAGGTAAGAAGACTAGACCCAGGAGAAACATGGTAAGAAACAAGCAATAACTAAGACTGTTTGCCTAAGGAGAGGGAAAGCAATCCCTGATGATTAAAGACATATCATAGACGAGACCTGTCATTACTTGCACAGGCCCACACTGTGCAGGGTAGAAGACAGGCATGTAGAAACGCTAGAGAAAAAATTCATGGCATTCATGCTTCCTCCTTTGGCATGCAAAGAGCTGGGTTTAGGTAATGATGTTCTCACATTCCCTTTTAGCCATAATAAGCTCCATTCTTCCAGTTCCACACCCCAGTTTGTACCTCCTTTCCTTCAGCTTCTGCTTTTACTTTCTCTTCTCATGATTTTGTTAACATGAAATTATAAAGCTGCATTTGGCAAACTTAAGAAAAAATGTGACAGGAATTTTGTCACTAGATCAGAGGACAGTAATTTATCTTCACTGTAGTTTTGCTGTATTACCTATAGCCCCATATGGAGTCAGTATGCCAGGTGCATATAATGCAGAATTTCAAGAATTAAATACAACAAAATACATAAGGGCAAAGAAATGTATTTTGGTGTCATTTGGGAAGTTTGTACTGGGCCCAAATAGGCTTCCCAGGACAAAATGTGTGTGATATTCACTCTGTGATCTGTTAAAAATCAGTCAGTAGAAAAATGGATTTCATATAGCTGGTGAAATTAGGAGAAAGAAATGAAGCAGATAAGAGAATGAAAGAGATAATGAAAACTCTCCTATTGACCTTATTAAAGGATAAACAGAAAAGTAGGAGCTAAATTCTTTGCAGACTACTGGAGAAATAAACAGAAGTAGAACATGATTAAAACGAAACTGAATCAGGTAGGGAATGCAGTTAAGCTTCTGCAGTCACCTCAGCACAAGAGTGATTGAAGTGACATCTCCTACATGGCCATCTTTGACTCCTCAACCCAGATGATCAGGTAGCCATTTGTAGGGGGATCCACTGACGAGCAGCCTTCAGCAGGGATCCAGAATAAGTTCAACTGTTGTAAGATACCTTAATTGATTTGTCAGTGCACCCAGGTTAAGACAGTGAAGAGGCCAATGAAAATTAATGAATTAACTCAAATGACATTGCAGACTTTGATGGGAAGTATCCCTAAGAGAAAATGATGGAAGAAAGAGAGGAGTTTCAATACTAAATCAGACCAATGGTCCATCTAGTACTAGATATAAAATCCCTATAACAGACAGTTATGCAATAAGATACCCATTGGGGAAATTCCTGATACCAGGTGATTTTATTCTGAAGTAAGAGGGCTTATATATTTCTTTCTTACCTAATGTATCTGCAGATGTTGTTATTCTTCATACCGTGGCCTGATCTTTTTTTTTCTCTGTTTTTGCCTCACTATCTAGTGACAGGGAACTCCATAACCCAATGTATTTTCAGGATTTCAGGATTTCAATATTTTCAAAATGCTTTTTGCTTCTAGTAGTGTTACATCCATGCAGTGGTTCCCTTGTTTGGATACTAGGACAAAAGTTAAACTAAACATTTTTTTCTACTGTATACATTTCACACAGCAAATAACATCAACCTTCTTGTTGAACTAAGAACAGAAACGACATTTTGGCTCCTACAATATAGAAGCTTTTCAAGTTTCCAACAATATTTATTGCTCTTTTGGAGATCTTTGATACTTCTGCTACATCTTTTTCAAAACAGAGCAACTAGAACTGACCAGAAGGTCAAAGACAAGAATAGCACCTAGCCTTGATATAATGTTGAGGATGATTCTCCGTTCTTTTCTAAATTTTTTTTTTACCAGTCTTAGGCAGTGAGAAAACATTTTTACTACAGAAAGCCCATGCTATTACTTAGGTCTTCTTCGTGAGCATGATGCAAGAGAAAGCTGTCAGATGCATTATGAAGAATGGTCCTTGACCTGTTTTGCACTGGAAAAGGAGAATGGTATGAAAATGAAAATGTAAAGTCCCATCAAGCTTCACAGCTCCGGCCTAAGAAACGTACTACTTACTCATCTTGATATAAAGAAGATTTCAGTCCTCCTTTGCAATGCACAGGAGTGTTTCTGTAATCTAGCTAGAGATCTTGTGAGGAACACTGAACACAGTCATGGCAGAGGTTGCCTTATCTGTGAAGATGTTCTCTTTGATTCATGTTAGGAACCACGTGTACAACATGATTTGACTAATGTGGCTGGCAGTTTGAATTCAGAATTGTGCCATTTGAACTGAGAAGCTATTCCTTCTTTCCGCAAGTGCTGTCGTTAAGTTATTGGAGAGTGATCCAGGATATTTCATTCATATAGTTCCTTTGACCTAATTTGTTCCCGATTCTGGAACTAAATTCAGAGTATTCAAGAGCAACTCAATATTGCAAAGAGAAGTAAGAAAATACTTAATGGGTCTTGTGACCAGCATAAAGAGGGTTTAAAGGATGGAAGGGACAGATTTCTTCATCAAGGGCAACCTTCATCTTACCTAATGGGAAGATTCCTTTGCAATCATTTCAACAATAAGGAAATGGGATGACTGTTTCGATAAATGATCTGTAACGCATTTAATCTCTTATTTATAGACAATAAGACACTCAAATGTAGATAGTCTATATAAGAGTACAAGTTTAAATAAGTTAATTTGTTTAAGGAAGTATCATACAAATATTGTCCACAGAAAACAGAAACAAACACTAGGAAGCTGATTTCCGCATAAGGTCTCCAAAATTAATTAATGGTGAAAAGATTTTGTAAGACACAGTAAGGGTCCTCTCATCTATACACACACACATATTTTAAGGTCAAAGGGGACTGTCCTCTTGCATAACAATGGCCACAGGACCTCCACACTCATTTCTCTAATAAGCATACTTACTGTGTGAGTTGTAATCCATCTTTAAGGGGAATATTCAACCTTAATTCACAACTCATTTTTACAGTTTGATGAACTCAAATTTATCAGCAATGACAACAAACTATGTCAGAAGGAGAAAAACAGAATCCCAAATACTCTGCGTGACTGGGATGCCACAAAAAGCGTGTTGGAAGAAAAGATGATGTTAGAAAAATTAAAGCTTATTTTTTATCTTAAAAATTAATCTTGTTTCCTCAAACCCTGATTTTAGCAAACTGAGTACTGTGACCACGTATCACTTACTAACCCACATTAAGAAAACATTAAGCAGATGCACTGAAATAATTCTCAGTCTGTAAGTAACAGAAAAGTCACTATTAGGATTTGTATCTTTCTTAACCACTGTGTCCTAAGGGCAGTACAGAAGTCCAGATACTTTAGCCCAATTAAGTTGAATGTATTTCAATAACTTCAAGTCCTCACAGAAAGCATGTTACATGGCCAGTTCTTAATACTTCATAGCTACAAGATACACATATACTGACAGCATGTGACAAGAGAAAACAAGAAATTAATGCAGATAAGAATTTACAGGTATCATTCCAGCTAAAGGTCATAAGTAAAATCAATCTTGTATGGGAAGCAGATTTCCCATTACTGAAATATCCCTGGTATCTCATGACTGCAAGATTGCTCAGTACATCTCTAGTAATAAGGTTAACTCTGGCCAGTATGACTTATCATATCAAGAGTTATATAAGAATTATGTTCAGAGAGCAAAAGGTGCTGGAATATGCAGAAGATGCTACCTGCAGCAAAGAATATTAATTGTGTTGGGGCTGGTGGAAAGGCGAGCAGATGAAAAGAAAGGAACTTTGAATGGCAGGATCTCATCTAACAAAGTCAGAGTTTGCGGCATGTGAAAAACAAGGGTGATTACAAGATAACATCCTAGTGTATGCTAGCAGGGGAGATCTGGTGGCAATGGCAAAGAAGTACATACATTATTTTTAAGTGTAAGTAACTGATTTAGGGCCAAGACAGCAAGACAGAAATAAGAAGGAAAAGGAGGTTTAGAATAAAATGGAATTTCACTGGCATCAGAAATTATTTTCCAGAGGGGAAAAAGTGTTCTGAACATAAAGAAGAAAGGACACAAAACCATAATTTGTCTGCATTGCTGTGCCCTGTCTGTAATTAAGAAAAAGTAGTCTTGCAAAGATGCAAAGACACAAAAAGATGAATCCCACCTTATATAATAGTAAACAAGGAATGCAGGGGGAAAGAAAGATCTAAAAGTAGATACTGTGTGCAACCACCAGGTGGTTGAGAAGTGTATGACATATGAGGAGCTTAGAAGATCAGCTGGCAGAGGGGATGATTGAGTGGATGCCAGCAGGGAAGAGGCCACATGAAAGACCAAATCCAAGAAATTGGGTCTATGTATCCAAAGCTCTAGGTGACAGCGTTAAAGCAATGAGATAAATGAATCGGCTCTCAAGGCAGCAATGATGATGGATAAGGTGGGATAGGATCAGCTGCCAAAGGAGTGTGAAAAGGTTCTAGAAATATTCAGAAATGCATCATGGAGGGGAGGGGGGAAGAAACGGTAAGGGAAGCAATTGTTGGTTTACTTGGAAGGTATTATGGAACACAAGCAATTGCATTTTATTTGCTGTCTCAACAGTCATTTTGCTTTATGGAGTTTGTTAATGACTTTGTATAATGTCACTAAATGTGAATGCTAGGAGAATACTATGGGCTCCATCCCAGATGAGAGGCATTGTTTCTTTGTCTCTCATAGCTAGATTCCATGTCCAGTTCTGGACATATGTCCAGTTCTTGCAGGGGTGCTGAGCTCCATAATGGGCCAAATATGAAGCTGCTTCAGGGGTATAGTGAGGCTGGCTGCCACTGAAATCCAGAGGAATTTAACTGTGAAGAAAACGGTGTGTAAGCCAGTGTGTCGGCACTTGACTTACTGAGGCTGTGGAAAGGAAGGAAGCTCAGTCTCTCTCAGGTTGATGTTTCAAATGAGAATAGAAGGAAATGGTTAGTTCTATATCTTCACAGCACCTTACCAAAGGTCTGGCTTATTATGGAAACTCCTTCACCTTTGTGTGTGAGCTCAGAGCAACACATTGTAATGTAATGAGGAGGTCCCAAAACATTCTGCAGAGCAGTTCTGTCAAAGGTGCAGTGGTGATTTTAAAAAAGAGCCTTTCTCGCTAGCTTCTCAGGCATGGCTGGAAAGTAAGCACGCAAATCCATCTCAAATCTGCAGTGTCCAGATCACTTGTACACTGAGCTTTCTTTATAAATCAAAGGGCAATTGTTCAGGCTCTCTGCTGAGTGAGGACAAAATCCCTGATTTTTTTTCATAACAATGTTGTCCCTCCCTCCTGAGTAAGGACTCCAGTTGTTTTAAAAATAAAATCAAATATCGCAGTCCCATTTGAAAACAATTATTCTGGGCCAAATCCCAGCAGGTGCTGAGTGCCTTCAACTCCCACTGCATCCATGAGGGACTAAATGTGCTTAATGCCATACACAGTATTAGTGATTTTCCTTAAGTATAAGAGCCAGATCCCCCATATCTTTTAACCTGAGGCACTGCTTATTCCTGCAAATAGAGCACAGCTTGACCCTGCAAGTCCTTAGCATGAAAGGTTGCACTTACTGCTGTGCCCAGTACCACTGACAATAATCTCTACCATCCATAATAAAGTTTTGCAGGATGAAGCCTTAAATAAAATTTATGTCACTGACCTACAACCAACAGCTGCAAGAAAAAAGTAAGACACTGATGAAAATTCCCAGCCCATTAACATGGATATTGCACTACTTCAGTTTCAGACAAAAGCTGCATTAACTCTATCCTTCAAAGATGATGCAGTCTAAACAGCTCAACTAGATTCATTAAACATCATAGTGGTTTTTCTGTACAACTTCAGGCCTCAAAATTTAAGCATACTTTAAATACAATTCATTAAAATTGTATTTGAGAAACCATCAGCAAGGTAAATGAATTCCCCTTCACGGTCTGTGCAGTAGAATGGACAGATGTTAGCTAAACACCAGTGTCTGGCTTTATATCTTGCAAATGCCCACAGATTTATAAACAAATTATCGAAAGGGTGAGGAGTTAAGGCACTGAACCATGGCTCACTAAAACCTAAAGAGGAGACAGAGACTTGATCGGACCACAGTGTCCCTATTTGTACAACTGTCTGAGAGCAACTACAAAGAACATCCCGGATTAACTTCATGTATCTGGCACAGTGTATTGAGTGTCCCTGTGTGTTTGTGTGTATGAATCTTCTGTCTGTGAAATGGTTAAAACTTAAGGTTACCCATCCAAGGAGTAGAAAATGAAGGTTCTCAGTTTGATGGACAACAGCTCAGAGATCCCTGATGTCCCAAAATATTAGGTTTCTCTTCTAATAATGTTGGAAATATTGCCTACTGTCATGATTAATCTTAGCAGCATCTCCGGCTGATTGCAGGTGACGCAGTCACAGCGCAGTGCCTGTGTTGGTTTCCACACACCGTCAAATCTGCTACAAATGCAGGGGTGAAGGGGAAAGAACTGTGATACCAGGTATCCCAGTGGCTAATAGATTGTGACATGAAAGAAGGAAACCTTTATTTTAATTCAAAAAACAAAAGCCAAATAGCAAAACTTATGTACGTGCCTAACTTTTTTTTTTCTTCCTCAAGTGGAAAACATTCGCCTGCTAACAACTCTTGGCTGGCATCAAGGGAAAGTGGAGGTATTTGCAGATGTGGAGGAAGACATACAAAACATTTTTCAAATCAAAGGCTTGAATTATTGCACTGGGTTCATGAAGTTTCACAGGCATGTAGACACACCATTGTCTACACCCTGGAACAAGCTGCCCTTTCTTCGAGAAGGAAAAACAACCCAATGTTTCTTACAATCCGATCTGTATGTATCAGGGAGCTATCTATATTTTGAAATTCTTTGCATTGTCTGTGGTAAGGGTGTGCTGTTTTGGCCCAACAATGGCAACATTGATTTTAGAATTTCAGAATTTTGGTGCATAGAACAAACTGTGAAACAAAACCGGCCTGCTCTCAATAGTACAACAACAGTGCTCTTATATAAACTTGCCTTTCCTCGCCATTTTACATAGTCAAAGATCAATACTGTTCATTCAGCCAACATTATTAAAGCCATTTATCAGCGACTTTTTTTTTGTTGCTAATAAAAAGGATTTTGCCGACAAAGTTATGTCATCTTCCGCTCACTTGGTAGCAGCGCAGATAATTAGCTTTGTTGTGTCCCCAACAATTGGCCCTTGTTTATGAACTTACATTTATTAAGTGAAAGTATTTGGAAACTGATGGTACATTGAAGTTTGGTTGCCATGGGCAATAATCATCCCAAAAAAGTCATGACCTCCCTGTTATGCAGCTAGTAACTAATTGAAATGATACAAATTACTCTGATTCTCTGTCTGCCAATTTAGAGGCTGGTTGTGGTCAAGGGTCAAATGAGCTCCTATTCATGAAACTATGTTTGAAGTGGCTGCTGCCATAGCAAGGGGTTTGGTGTGGACGCTGCGACTCTTCTGGACATTACCCCATACTGTGGAGGAGAGTGCTGCTCCGATAGCAAAACAATAAGCCTACCAAGACTACCTTCGGCTGACACATCAAAAGCTTCTCCTTGTCAGTCATTTAGCAGTCGTTGCTACCAACCAGATCATGGTTTACTGAGTAGAAATAAGTGTTGTATTCATCCCCAAGGGCTACCTTGTACATTTAACTGACACTACAATGCCTCCTGAGGTAGTTCTAAGAAATCAAAGTATAATTTTGCTTGCACTCAGTTCGCTAGGAAAAACAAAGACCTCCTTTTCTGTGAAATATAAGAAGAGAAATTAAAATCTGATGAGGTGTCATCCTTTAAAAACATCTATGATAATTCAAGTATGCATTAAAAGAATACATGTTTATCTCAGTAAATATGGGGACCTCAACACTAAAAAGTTAATAGTATAACGAGATTTTTGTCCTTTAGGAAATTCTAAGCAATTACAGGGAATGTTGCTCAAAGGGTTATTTAATATGTGCCAAATGTACTGGTTTACTGGGTGAACATTTGCAATGCCATTAAAGAGATTTCTTTCTTTGTGTAAGCTCTTACAGCTTTAACATGTCTAAATCTATTAAAAATGTGATAGAAGAGACCATGCTACATGAACAAGCCAGGCTCCTTGGATAATGAAGATTAACACTTTCTGTGTTTCAACATTATTTGAAAGATTTACCATGCAGTCTGAGTCCAGTATGTTTCAACAAACATTTTTGTCAATACCAAATGTGCTGCAGGCCAAACAACCACATGCCTGCATCACCTATGGGGGAGAGATATGATTCTTACAGCTAGATGTATCCCTTATCTAGCTACTTTTCTCTTTTTGGAAGATACCAGAAATAGAGATAACTATGCAACTACAGCTAGGGTAGCTCAGGATGATGCAAGCCAAGAAATACAAAGTCACAAGTGACATCATACACTATTTTACCAAGCACTCTCTTCAGGTCATCCTCCAGGCTTCGTTCACACCTCCAGTGCCATGAATAAATAGACAGGCCACCAATTCACAGATATACCTGAAGCAGCTGCTAAAAAAACCACCACCAAATAGATACTTAAACCAGTGGGGATGGAACGGGTCTCGTTCTGGATTCTGTTCTGATCTCCATAATACAGTACATGAGTATGCTAGTCACAGACATCCTAAGTGTTAACTTGATACAGCAAGCACCCCAGAACCCCCATGAGGCCACGGAGCTCAGAGTGGACTAATTTGCCATGTTTCTTGACAGAATTTTAATTTGCGTTATGAATTTTAGGCTTTGGTTCTGTCACTTTCCCTGATTATGTCCTAGAAACTCCCATATGCACTAGCTGTGCTTAATAATATATTTTTACACATAGTCTCTCTAAAATGTGGCATAATTTTAAAACTGCTATCACTGATGCTCATGATCTAAGTAGTTGTCTACAGGCGTAGGTACAAGGTAGAGTGAAACAGAAAACAGTAATTCGGTTCCTAAAAAAATGATGTCTTTTTTTTCCACCTACATCAGTGTTTTCCTGGCAAAATTCCTACTTCTTGTCAGGTACAAAAAATGAGAAACATTCATTTTCAAATTAAATACATCAGTTTGGAAGTGTTGTTTTTTAACAAGACACTGTCATGTTTAGAGGAAAGTGGGCACCTGTCATGAAAAATATTCATAGTAGAAAACCTAATTTTCCTTTAAACACAGAAAAAAATTGACCAGCCCTATTACAGAAGTCTTTCAGTGCCATTCCTTGTCAGCACTGTCATTATATTTCCTATTGTGAAGACAGTTAAGAACATGTCTTTGAAAATTTATTCTGGGGTTGCCCTTGTGGCCTATTGATTGTGCTCTCGCTTCACGTGAGAGACCTGGGTTCAAGCAAGAGGGCTGCCAAGGCAGACAGGCTGCTCTGAAGGGATGGGGTGGTCCCCATGCGCTACCACAGAAGCCATCCTGACCATCCAAAGGTTTCAAAGCTTATTTTAATTTAATCTTCTGCAACATTTCCTGGGATGGTGGTGTTGAAAGGTTTTAAGACAGAGAAAAATATTTTCAAGTCTTCAGAAAGGTACTGAGCACAATCCCTCTTGAAAAGAGAACCCTCCAGGCAGCAGTGCTGACATAAGACGTGGAATGATATGAAGAAGGCACAGCGTTGCTGATTCCCCAAAATTGGGGGGTTTAAGAGGAATATTTGGACCCGATTCTTCAGTCTACCACAACAAGACAGCTAGAATCTTCTTCATTATTTAGAAACTAAGTCCCAAAGAACAAAGAATCTATTTCCTTAAAAACCTTTTTTAACTCCTTCTGCTCATAACTAATTTCTGTTTTTAAGGATAATATTGGGCAACCAGCAGGCCTGCTTTTCCCCCATTGATCCAAACACTTCAGTGGAGTTATTTCTAGTTTGCACCACCATGAGAGATGATTCAAGCCAATCTGTCCATACTAAAAGTTAATCATAGGGGTAATAAAAAAACAGAGGCCTATGTTTTTTCCTCACTGAACCTGCCTTGAGCCAGCAGTAAAAGCAAGAGGAGATTACAGCTCTGGAAGCAGAACAGCACGTGTTAATGACTCTCTCAAACAAAACCTTATCCTGATGAAGTTACTTGGTCCCACTAAAGTCAGTGAACTTGCACAAACAAAATCTAAACCATACTTCATTGGGCAGCACTTATGAAACAGTATATTGGCTTCCAATTCAAACGCAGTGCATTCATTTCCATCTTATAACCATGTGCACAATAATAAGGGCAATCTTTAGGTCTATGTCCTCAAAGACACTTCACAGCTGCTGCTTATGGATGTATCTCCTCTGATGCCTTAGCTCTGCCAGAAGCATCACTGACTACTTTGATTATGCAATACACACATTAAACCATTGCCCAAACACATTTTAGCATGAGGGAACATACCAGCTTAAAAGAAGGGGCAGTGGTTTGTTGAGTTAATGACATGCTTTCTTCCAAAAGTCTAAATGCAGTGCTAGGTGTCTAATCTGCATTTTAAAAAAGCCTATAAACATACATTTACACAATAAAACATAACCATCTGAAAGAGCCATTACAGCCAATTGTCCTTTGTGTCAACTAATTCCTTCCATTCCCTCCCAAAAGGGCTCAGCTGAGTCCCCCTTGGAGACCCTACTTCAAATAACAACAATTCCCTTCCTCCCCAAACCGTCAAGCCCCCACCACATGGGCAGTTTCCCTCCTGTCCAGTCCTCACCCATCCTGATCCAGTCTTCACCCTCTGCTTTCCTCCTCTGAGGCACACTGAGGGGCTGGTATATGTCCCCAAGGTAAAAAGATCCTAAATCTAAGTGTGCTGAGAGCTTTTACCATCACTGTTCTGATCTGTACCTACCATGGATGGAGATCCACAAGATTATTTCTTTTCTCCTGTTTTGGTTGAAAAATCTGAATTTCATAGTGTCAGGAGTCTCAAATCTATTGGCCAGATTTTCTCCCATCTCTTCTACAGACTAATATAAATAATTTAAAACATAAATCTAGGGGCTGCGTTCACCAGCTCCTCACCTCTCCTGCTGATCTCACTCATCTGCTCATGGCAGCATACCGTTGTATTGCAAAGCAAGCCCAGAGATCTGTGTCCCCATGCAGTGCATGCCTTACATTTATCTTCTTTGACTTCTATCATAAGAAAGAAGGCATTACAATTCAAAGCACTAAGGACCAGATTCTTGTCGACTGACATTAAACACTGCCTTACTTCCCAAAAGCCCGTTGCAATCAGTAGTTATTTGTAAGGTAAATCTCAGCACGGTTAAAGGCAATACAATCGGAGGCAGTTATATTTTTCCACATATGGAGGGTTGTAAGACTTTCAGCTTCAGCAAATAAAAACAACCAAAGAAGGTAAAACAAAAAAAAAAGAAAACTGTCATGAGAAAAAAAGGACACACAGATCGCCTCTGGAATATACCCTTTCATTTTGCAGGGGTGTATTCCTGCTTTTCTTCCTCAAATCATTATTCTCTTAATAAGCAGCATAAGCTTTGAAATATCCAAAATCATAACAATTACACAACTCCTAAGATTGTTCAAAAGATGTATGTATTTTATATGTAGATATGTATATACATACATGTATACATAGAGACATAGTCAGAACATATACATATATATACAGAAAGTCATAGTCAGCATTTTAAAGAAAATCTGCTGGTTTTCTAGCAGAAGATTTTGGCACAACAGCCAGTTTCACAACACTTCTAAATGGAGCTCATTCTACCTGTGTTTTGTACAGGTTTGGGGACTAGGTGATTTAAAATACTTTGGATTAAAAACCCATCCTCAAACAGAACTAGGAAGTACCCCCAGGATTTCTGCCCTGGCATGCAAGGCACTGGGCTAGTCTCTGCGCAAAGCCCGGATCCTTTCTGTCCCTTCCTGACTTCAGTGCATCAGCTGGGAATGAAGGACCTTCAGGTTCACCTTCAGATTGCAGCAAAAGCTGCTACAGTTGCCCTCAGGGCCAACTCCTGAACATATACCCCCAGGATAGATGAGGAGAATAGATGGCTGAAAAATGTTTATATTCCTTAGCTTTTTGCTTTTCAAGAATTTTCCCGTTTTAAAATCCATTTTTTATGGGTTTGATTGCTCACTAGTTCAAAAAAGACTACTTAAACTATCATATACTGGGGCAAAATTAATTAACACCCTTGACTAAAATTCAATGAGAACAGAAAACAGATACAGAATAAGAAAAATGGTATTAACAGATACCCAGTCCCACATCTCAACAAATAACAATGGACTGTTTATGCTGCATTACTCTTTTCTAATCTCCACATATTACTGTAATTATTAACTACTAGTCCTAAAATCTATAGAGTTATCATTATTGTTATTATTATGAAACTCAATCTCATTTTCATGTCATAAAGATAAACCAAATCTCATTTCAATTAGTTGCAGCAGGAGGGAATGAACTTTAAACAGACATTTAATTTCTGAAAAAAAAATTAGGAAGTTCTTCATGGAAATGTTATGGCATTTTGAAACAGATTAATAGTTCGGTATGAACACATCCACCCTGCAGCTAAATGACGGCTGTACTGCGATCAGGAGACAGGTTAAATGAGCAAAATCAGTTGATACCACTGGTTTGGATCTAATCAAATAGTATTCATTTTTATGACTTTTTAGTGACATTATTTTTTCATCCGATGTGCTATCTGAATTGTTACTGTGGGTTATCTGCTTTGTAATTGGGTTATATTTGCCTTTAATGCATTTGATTGGTAAAGAAGTACTAGGACCAACGGGGTACTTTGCATTCTGTGTCCTGTCATGAATGGTTTGAAATCACTGTCCCCACTGAGTGCACTCTTGGACACACCATGCTTCACAGAAGCACTCTCGTGCGTATTTTATCACCATTCGAGGGCAGGATCTAACCTACACCAGGGCAGCCTGCCTCCCCAACACACCTCGCCTCATCCTGTGCTGAGCTCAGGTGCTAAGTCTCATCAGTGCTGAGCTGGTTAAGGGTTGTACCATGAGGCTGCTCAATGACAGTTTGATCCACGGTACCCATGCATGTGACAAGGCTGAAAGAGAGTACACCACAAAGAGTGCAGTTCTGGATCCTCTCAGCTGGGGAAAGGGATTCTAATGCAGTGTAGTTTACTGACTAACTGAACCCACGGCTATGGATGTGGCTCTCCAGAAAGGCTCTCCATAGTGCTCAGCACTATCACAGACATTGCGATGGTGACAGAAGCCCTCAAGGCTTGGGAAATGCTAGTACTTGTGACATTGCCAACTGCTACAGGTCTCAGACAGCGTCCTTTTTAAAGACACTTTTGTAAAGCTACAAAATGACTTAATTATTCATTGCCCAGCAGTCCCAAGTTTTAAGCCAGAAGCTGAAAAAAGATAAAAAGAGATGTCAACAGACTGGGGATCTCCTCGACTTGCCGCCAGCTCTGCCCTCCGCTTTTCCGCCCTGTTCCCACCGAAGCAGCGCAGCTGTGCTGAGCCGCTGTACCTGGCCCGTCCTCCCATAGAACACCCCCCCCTCCTGGTTAGCGCCCAGATGACAGCTACGGGCCGGAGGAGACATCCCACCCAAGTCTTCTCCACAGTGGCAGTTTACACGGTCATGTTTTTACCCTCTTCTAAAGAAAGTTTAGGCTTCAGAAACATTAAATGTTTGACATTAGGTCATAGAAATAAAAAGACACCCTGTAGATGTCGGCAAGCATTTCACAGATCCTGTAGATACGAGTTGAAATCCAGTCTCATGAAGTTTCTCCCTCTCCTTCCGCTATCGTCAGTTATTTCCTTCCTAGCACTCAGGTGGCAAAAAGCAGAGAGACACCCAGGAAGCAAGAGCCCTGGCTTGCAGAGAGGGGCACCATTGACCAGTATAGACCAGAACACACAGAGCTGGTGAAAGTCTCGGCATAACAGCCAGCAGAAAGGGGAACAGGACCAGGGAACGCAGGACTGGAAGAAACTAGCAGGTGGGAAATTAGGGGTGACTGATATTAAATGAAGAACTTTATTAGCTGAGATATGAGGTTAAGAGAGAAATTGAGATTAAATTAGAGGAAATTTTCCATGTAAGGCCAAAGAGCTGGGAAAATGCAGAGCAGGGAAGGAGGAAGTAATGGGTGAGAAGCAAGAAATGTTTTGGAGAGGCAGGACTAATCCAAGAAGAAAACAGAAAGTAGAGAAGTGGATGGGACTGAAATGAGAGAGTCAGAGGAAAAGACTGTGACCATGTCTTGAAACATGAGGGGAATCCAGGCTTCTTGTATGTCAAAATTCCTCTACTCTCAGCAACCATCTGTGAAATCCAGTGGCAAAGTATGTCTCATCCCAGTACTGTGCTGGTTCACGTGTCAGGATGGCACCTTCTGTTATTAATTAATCCATTAACGCAAAATCCAAGTCACTATGGTGAATCTAAAGAGACCAGCTCTTCAGGCAAACTAAAGTGGTAGCTATACAATGTTTCAAACAAGATTTTTCCAGTCGGACCCAGTTTGCCTATTTAAGCCCAGGAAATCACACAGATAAAATCAATTTTAAAATAATAAACTCCATCACTCCCATTCAGGAATACCAGAATTAAGTTTGCTTCAAACAACTCTAATTTAGCTCCCTTTTATATTACAACACAGCATTTAGAGATAACATAATTAACATAATTATCTCCCATGTTTTTCTGCAGGACTCTCTCACTGCAAAGGCTCTTAATATCCTTTTAATGTAGGGTTGGGGGTTATTTTGGCTGTAACATAAAATCGAGTGGCTTGTTTCCTTAAAGTAGATTAATCTTGAATTACGGCTATGTAATATCATTTTAGGTCTCTGGTTACTCAAGCAATACTCAGAGTTGGCAGCAGAACAGTCTGTTGGCCAGACAACGGGAGTCCCACTTGCCTTTTCTTTGCTTTATATATATTAATATAATATATATTTAGCAAAAATGAGATGTATTAATTCATCAGATTATTTCTTATTAATTGCAGGTAAGATCGAATAACAAAACATACAGCCAGGGTGACTCACAAGACAAAGATGACTCCAAATTTCCCTTTTCTGCCTGATGCACTGATCACACCTCATGCAACAGTAACCCATAAAGAGCTTGAAAAACTTATTTTAGAGAAAAATAAAACACAGTTAGTAGCTACTTTGGCTAACAGCCAAATCACATGCCCAAGATATTCAAAATGCACTCACAGTATCAGCATGCACCTTTAAAATTGGTACTTTTCAGAAGATGAGAATTGGCACTTTATGGATAAAATCAGGCTCCTTTTAGTACTGCTGTAACTGCACCTCCAGACTCTCTAACCATTTTGATAAAGCTGGCCCACATCTTCTAACAGTCCTAATGTAGTTATGAGGATCTACGGTAACACTTCTTAAAATGAGTGAATGGCAGTGATTTTCTGAAAGCTTTTGCTCCAATTCATTGAGAGAATAGCAAGTCTGTAACTAAGGAAAATGGGGGGTTTAGCATATGAATCAGGTGGATCACCTGAGTCATTCAGATCACCAAGGCTTATTTGTTTGCTGTATTTCCTACTTGTTTCTGGAATCAGTTCAGTGCTTTCCCTCAACAACAAGTGTGCCTTATTAAGCTTATCCATGCAAGAGAGAGAGATTCTTGACATGCTCTGGATTGCTTCTGCTCCCATCTGTGTTAACCAGCAGTGAAGAAAGTTTTATGGTGCTTACAAATCCCATAGCTATAAGGCTTCCCAGTCACACCAGATTATGATTTATTAGAGTTGTTAAAATAAAATGAGAGAAGAAATTGTTATAGGTCTTGGAAACTACAGAGAATCGCCATTTAAACCACACTCAAATCTCAAAGGAAATAGGATTCACTTGGGAACAAGAAAATACCGTGGGGCATGGTTCTCTCTCCACAGCCAGTTCATAGGCCAGAGAGTGACTTCCCGTTGCCAAAGGACTTATACCTTAAAGAATCTCAGCCATATTATTGACATTTTATGATATTGTTAATGGAATCTCCAGATCTGTAATAATAATGGTAATTTAACGTTATGCAACATTTTCTATTTGAAGATTTATTTGGGATTCATCAGAAATACAGCCACATACAGAGTAGCAGGAATCACCTATTTAGCAGCATACTGTGATACCACAATAGTGTCAGCTATTCAGAAGGGAAAGTGAAAAATGTCTTTCACAGGGACCTCAAAAAAAATGCAGGAAGAGTGAACGTAATAAGCCAGTTGTAGCCAAGATGCCAGGGCTATCTGAAATAAAATCAAAATATATTCTCCCAGGTTTTCAAGACCTGGGTTTCACATTTCAAGCTAGCACATGCTACCTGTACAGTATTTGTTTGTGTTACTATAGAACATTAGGGCACTATAGTTGCAGAAGGGAAGGTACTGACTACCTCTGAGTCAGTAACATCCATTCTCCAATCACAGTCAGAGTTGAAGATACTCAGATATCTGAAATGCTTCTGTTTAAGTAAAAAATTTTAGAATATTATTATACTAAATAAGTATTAACAATGTCTAGATGCCAATGCAATTTTTGCGGTTCCCTCCTGAGAAGCTATTCTGCCAATAATGTTTACTGAATGTTTACTGGATGTTCGCGGTTCTCAAATCAAAGGCTTATATGTTAAAAAGAAACCAACCCAACATCCACAAATTCTGTTTATGAAGGTAAGCTGGAGTTTCATGTTCTTGTGTATCCCTTCTGACTAGTCCTCCTTTGCTTCCTCATTAAAGAATTGTATTACCAGGTACCAACAGAGTTTTATATATATATGTACATTTACATATATAAAAATGCATTTATGTGTATACACACACATATGTATGTATGTATGTATGTATGTATATGACTGACAGTCTTCATAATGTTTATTTCATAAATACTGCTCTTAAAGATGCAGAAGGATGCAGAGAATGTAATTAATTGTTCTCAAGACTTGCTTCTTGTGTACTACACTGCTGGCTGATGTATTTATTCAAGGCCACAGGTTTATGCCAGATGCACAGAGTGAAACCATTGATCTCTATAATAATCTCTTCAGAACAGAACCGTTCTATGCCTTGCTTTGGAGGTTACTGCTCAAGCACTGATTAGCCTCTTTATTTACAGCCTTGCAGACCTGTGTAGGAAATGTGCTGAGACCGTACTAGCTTTCAATACAAAGCTAAGGAGTGCTCAAAGCTGTGTGTGCCCCAAAGGAACCCCTCTGCAGGCAGAGGAACTTCACTTTGAGCCATGAGGCTTTGCTCTAGAGAGCTTTGCCCTTTTTCCTGCTGCTTTGTAAAGCAGCAGAACTAAATGAAATGTTCTGAGAAGGGTCATAGCAAAAAAAATCCACCAATAGGAATGTTCTCAGAGTTCTTTTATTACTTCTCTGCATTTCAGGGAGGGGTTTGCTATTAATATCTTTCCTCCTGATCTCCTTCCAGGCTGGTCTTCATATTTTCAACCTCCATTCTCTTATTTTAGGGCCCTCTCCAACAGTTTATAAATGCCACCATTTGTCATGTGTAAATTCATTTTTAAAACAGGCTAAAACCTTCCAAATTTCCCTTGCTGCAGTTCAATGATCCTCCCAATTTTAGAGCAACAAATACTTTGTTGTCTCTAATACTCCCTCTTCATAATGTCTGACAGTGCATCTTACAGGATGTGAGCTATCCCTTCACTTCAAGAACAGCCTGGCATATGGAATGACAACACATTTGGTTTGGAATAAATATAGCCTTCAGGCAGCAATGTATGAGCAATATAAATACTAACAAGCCAGTCCCTGTGACACCCTGAGACCAGGTCATTTTCTTTGCATCGTACAGAAGGAAAGAGTAAGTATGTTTAGTTATAAGGGTAACTTATCATGGTACCATGATGCTGTAGCTGATCTAGGTAGCAGCTGCACTTTCCTACTCCCTCAACACCCACTGGAGATTATCTCCCCCTTAGAGCAGCCAACACAACTGTTCAGGTAGCCATTAGTTAGTCCAGATCTGTCAAACGATTTGGCTTAGCTTAAAGAGTTTTAGTACAAGGTTCTTTGATGCAGGATCACTTCTGACTGAGCTGGGTTAATGACTCATTACACCAGCAGTTGTGCTGTCATAGCTGAAGGCTGATAACCTGCAGGGGAAGCAGACATCATAACCCAGATCAGTTGCATCAGTACTAGCCCTTCTGACCCTGAGATGACTTACACAAATTCATATAAATTCAGATCCAGTGATTCTTAAATTCTTCAAAGCCTTGAACCTACCCCAAGAGATTCTAACACAAATGCTGTTGCTGGCTGTGAGGTTAAGTTAGTGTTAGAGGGATAACCACACGTGATTAGTCATTCACACCTATTCTGGTTTGGTGAGGTTTATGCGACATAAAAACATTACCAAAGAGATAACAGCAAGATACTACACCTGTACCAAGGGTAACAACAGTAAGTCAATGTAATGTACTTGTGCATGTACTTTACAAAGCTGACAGGGAACAGCTAAGGATGAAGGATGAGAGAATAGAAGGCTAAGAACAGTTTTTGCCTCAGACTATAACATTTTCCGTTTTCAGATCTCCTCGATTGTGTTTTGTGACCCTTTTGATGGCTGAGAAATTCTGTACTGTACCTTGCTGCCTCTCACAAATATGGCAATAGCTCCCTAATAACTGGGGCTTATTCTCCAAGTTCTTGACTGAAGTCAGTAGAAATTTGTTCACAGACTTCATGTTTGGAGCTACAGACAGTTTACAAGCTAACATTTCGTATCCAGACTCTTAATGGAAAAAATAATACCAAATCTCAGAGAGGTAGATCAACAACTCTGAGCTTGCTTTTACTCCTCTTCATGGGACTTTGTCTTTTATTTCAATAGATGCTAGATCACTTACAGAAATCAAACAAAATCAGTAAATCCAATGCAGTATCACCTTATAATTTACTAGAAAAGAACCATGCCATGAAAAAGATAACGGCAGACTGACAGCATAGGTATAAAGCCAGAAATGGGTTTGTCCCTTAGTCTCTTGCTAGTATTACTATTATTTGTATTACAGGCCACTTACAGGACATGGCTGAGCAGAGAACGAAGCACGGAAAATGCTGAACATACATGTAGCAACAGCCTGTCTGTCCCCCAGAGTTCACAATCAAAGTAGGCAACTAAAACACGAAACACATGTTTTTCCCAGTATCATGCCTGGAGCCAACAGAGAACAAAGGTGCACAGCTTGCTCAGAAGGTCTAAAGGCAGAGCTGGAGGATGTCCTCCTAGCAAGGCTGCAAGCTGCCTTGTGCCCATGCATATGAGGGTCAGATGTCCAAAGGATGCTTGTGAAAGGGAAAGGTGAAACATAGCGTGCTCATAACTGCTCTAGAAACCAAGATGGAAACAAATAAACAGTAAATTTATCACTCCTGCCAGTGACTTCTTCTACCACTTGCTGAACAGAGACCTCTTTTCTTTTTTGACCAGCTAATTAAATGGTGACCAACTTTCCCATTACTGTACTGAAATCCCATTCAGACTGGGAATTTGGTAACTGTAGGAAGGGCATACAGTCCTGCACTTCAGAAAAGAATTAGGAAAAGTTCCCACCTATCTGTGATATTCTACTGCCAGGAATGAAAGATATGAACAGCACATGAAATAAACCAGAACAATTTTGTTAAAAACGCGTGTGTAAGGTGAAGCTGACCAAAATCTGGACCAATCAAACACTAGCATCCTCTGCATTACCTTGAAAACATCACCTGATACACAGATGCTACAGTAGGTTCACTTCTATTTCTAGTCTCTGGCACACATAGTTATTATACCCATCTAGGCCAAATAGGCCTCTGTATCCAAACACCTGTACATATGATATAACACCTGGCTTAAGGAGGCTGCTCTTCCACAGCAGAGCTGGAATCTGATTCTGCTTCCTCAATTTTTTTTCAAACTTTTTTACAGGACAAGAGCCTTCAGAATGAGGAACAAGAGTAAGGGGAGTGGAGTGGGGATGAACTGAATTAATCCAATTACTATGGATTTCCTTGGTAGCACACTGCAGGGGGCACCACTCTAGACAGCAGAGGGTCAGCCTGGCTAGAGTTAATCTTACTTCATGGGCTGCAGGTCTGGTAGGTGATGAGCATTCACCCTGCTGGGGGTCCGATGGCAGATAAACCACACATGCATTAAGGTGGGTCTATATTTCATTCGAGTGACCGGTTACTTTTTTGCAGTTCCCTCTTCCCGCTTCTCTTCTTCCCTCTTTTCCTTCAGATCTTTTATACATCCAATATACATCTTCTTAAGGCCAACTATCTTTATCACGTAGAATTGTTTCCTCTACCTACCCTTGCATATGTCAAACAACGAGTCAAGCAGACGCCCAGGCACCCTTGTTATTTCCTCACAGATGCTCAACAGGAGTTATAACCTCTGAAGCTCAGATCCTTACTAAGTAAAGTTAGGTCTTATCTCTCCTCTCCCTTCCTCCCAAATTGCAAGTAATCTATAAAATATGGCACACAGTACAATGTTCTCCAGTCTACATTACTCAGCGTCAATAAGCTAATGCTGTTCAATACCCATCTGCAGCCACGACTAGAAAAATGTCAGCAATGTGAAAGCAAAAGCAGTTTCACCAGCAATTTCCATCTTTCCATCCAATTTTCCCACTTTTTCCACCCTTCAATTGTATCACATCTGCCCAGCAGTGCTCATCCTAGATCCTGCCCTGCCATTGTATTACTCAGACCAAAAAGCTATGTACTATTATTAATGTAAGAAGTGGTTAGGCAAGACAAATTGCTGTTTTACAGTAAAAGATATTCGAGTATCTGTTTGATTCAGTTTAAATTATATCTGAATAAGGTGTAACATAAGTTTCACAAGAAAATTGTGTGATTAAAGACCAATTGATTATTAAGACTATGTTTATTGATGTGTAGTTAAGTATCACTGTTAAATTCAAAAACATCCTTAATAGTCCTTTGGTATCTGATTATCCTATAATCACTCTCACTAAATTTAAATCAAATCAGCAGCTGAGACGCATAATTTAAACCAACTGCAATAAAAAACCAGTCCAATTCCAAAGAAAAAAAAAAAAACAAACAAAAAACCAAAACCCCACCTCAAACAAAATCCAAAACCAAATCACTTTGAATTAATAGCTGTTCACTAAGATTCTGCCTGAAATAAAATGGTCTCAGTTGCTCAATTGTTACAGTTACTGGGGTTCTTGCATGTTGCAGGTGCCTGATTCAGCCAGTATGTAATTCACTGTGTTCTGACTGTCTTCAAAAGTCATCTCTGATGGGTTATTTTTAGCAATAAAAATATCAACTAATTTCTTCAGCTTCATCTGAGGCTGGAAAGCTCCACAGCTGAAAAGGAAAGAGTGCTTGCCCCACCACCACAAAAAATAAAGACACATTACAATAAGCTCAGAAAGTCTTTTTTCATCCTTTTTTTCTTCCACGTATCTTCCCAACCTTCTCCTAGAGTCCTGCAAAAATGGGACATTCTGATACCCAGAATAACCTTCATCTATTTATAAGGCGTACACTGTCTAGACTAGCCACAGGACTCTTTCAAAAGCAATCCTGGATGGAAAAGTGCACCAATCTACTCTCTCTGTATGGTACTAGACAAAGTGACAGGGACCCTTCCATAAGCAGGATATAGTAACACAGCGATGAACTACAGGATCTGCCTATACTGTTTGTCACGTGCCAGCCAAATTAGTGTTTGTCACAACAGCACTCAACTCGTAGACATACTGGTATCTTAAAACACAAGGCCACCCATAGCCAGATTCAGCATAAAATAAAATCAGTGCACAAAACCTAAACGGAACAATGGCTGTGCAATTCTCAGGTGAGAAATCGTTCCACCCAAATGGACCATGAATGTAAACACTGACTAACGAGAGTGGTACAGATTGGGCCATTAAAAGCAAGGCAAAGATGAATGGAAATGTCTGAGCAGGAACATAAAACAGACCAATTTCTGCCACTAAGTTGGAGTGGGAGTATAACAGTCCTTGTTATAGAGTTGCTGGCAGTGATGTTATTGTTAAGGCTGAAAAAGACATTACATTACAAATCTCTCTTTTCACTTGTAAAACAGTAAGATTTTGAGCTTGATCCTTCACTTCAAAGGTAGCTACTGCAACTGCTTAACAAAGGAGAAACATGAGATGGATGAGAGGAAAAAAATCAAATGGATTACAAAATGTTATACAGACTGCAGACCCAGATGAAGGTGAGATTTCAGTTCCACGGAAGTTCAGAGTTTTGGTCTTTCTCAAGAACCAAGATTCACCCCATCTCAGTAAACCAAAACAGAAATAGCTAGAGAATAACCCAATTACAGCAAAGATCACAGCCAGGAAAATACACATTTCAGAAGAGAGGACAGATGAGATGACAGCCAATGCCACACAAAATGGAAAGGAGGTGAAACTGTAAGAACTGATGTCTATAATCTCAAGGCTGGAAATGAAATCCTGGTAATTAGAGTAAAGCAGATGTTCGGTTTTATCAGCACTAGCTTTAGAAAATAAAAATACACAAACATGTCTACAAAGATCCTTGACTCCTAATTTTTTGGGGGCTTTATACAGAAAAACAGATTTGAGAAAAATAGGAAGGTTTTTTTCCGTCTGTTTTGAAGAAGCTTAGGATTTATTTATTATTTTATCTGTCAACAAAAAGTTTTCATCAATTCTGTATATGATTTTCAAAAAAGCTAATTCATGGCTTGGTTTAAGAACACTGTTTGGTTCCTAAAAATTCCTGACTGCTTCCACTGGGCTTCTCACGACTCACGCTGAGAGCCATTCTGAGGAAAGGGAGAGAAGAGGCTCATGGCAGAGCTGAGCAAAGGATGTGAAGTTTGAACGTTTGTCTTTGTTATGATCAGAAATGAAACCTGAAATTTTCAATGAAGGAAAATTTGTACAATGTGGGTAATAGTTTCAGTGCAAAATTGAAACAATAATTCTAACATGGCCTTTTAGAATTTGACCTTTTTATCTCCTAACAACATTCAAATATAATACAGAATTTGAATATTTGAAATGAAAAGTAATTTCAACATTTGAAATTTCCACTTTTTGCTCTGAAAATGTCAAAACCAGGATATTTCAACTTTCTGGGAACTTTTTTCCCTCCCCTTTTCACTTGAAAATGAGAACTTTCAGCTTGTGCTACTCATTTACTTGAATCACTGGGACAACTGGCTGTCAGCAGAAAAAAGAAAGCTGATGGACTGCAATATGACCTGTGATATCAAGCCCAGCCATTCATTTCCTATTGCCACTACCGAATATGGTTTATTTTTGATAGGCTGTGGAGGAAGAGGAGGCTTGGGTGGGTTGCATTTCTTAATTAACTACTTTGTCACTTTGTTTCAGAGACATACGCCTTCTACAGCCTAATCTGTGGCTAAGTCTATGGAGCAGCACAAAAAAATACTTGGACAAGAAAACATGCAGAGCTTTCAGTGTCTTCAGTACTTTCACCAAAGATAATAATCAGTTGTTTAGTGCTGCCTCCAGTGTTTCATGTCCTGAGAACACTGTAGTTGCAAGAAACTTCTGCCCTATGGTGCCAGCAATCCACATTTTTTATAGCTTGGTTACACTGAGCCAGTCTGAAGCAGGCACATGTTTACTGTTGGGTGGCTTGCATACTTTGCAGAGCTCTTCACATTTTAGGTGCCAGTAACTGAGAATGAAACCTTGTGAGTTCTGCTGAATGACGCTGGAACAGTTTAAAGAGACTTTAAAGATATTTTTGTTATTTACATGATTATGCAAATATCTTAGGCTGAAAATTGACTGTCAGCTGTTCATGGGGGAGAAAACAGTGGTGATAACCTTTTCAACTGCTTTGACTAAATCCAAACAGGACTGTGAATCAGAAGTCTCAACCCAGGGTATTACCCTGATGCAAAACTGGAGTGAGAGAAATCAATTTATCCCATACTCAAAGACCTTTTGTCAAGTTCTGCACTGGAGCTCCAAGGTGCTGCATTTGCACCTCAATCCAGCCATGCCTCCTGGAGAACTGCTGGCTTCAATTCCTCTTCCTCTAAAAAGGAGCTAATAATTCTGCCCACATTTACAGATCATTTTGAGATGTCTGAGTGAAGAGAATTACAGAACAACTAAAAGTTATTATGTATCATGCATGTGTTTGCCCATAAATAATAAATTCCTGAAGCAGACATAAGAACAGAAGTTCCCACTATCATCTACCTTTATAACAAATTCATAAGCAATAGCGTTGTACATGATTTCTCAGCTGCTCCTTCTTGAATGATAGATTTCACTCTAGATCCAAATCTCTCTCTCTCCTTATTTAGGTTATATGGATTTTATTATTTTTATTATTTCAGAATGGAAACACTGATTTGTGAAGTGCAAGTTTTTAAAAAAAAAAAAAGTTGTCTTGTTTCTTTCTCATTCTTTACACTATTTTTCTAATGGTCCTTATTGAGACCTCTTGTCCTGCTTATAGTCCAGGAAGTTGCCAAACCTAATCTATACTGCTCACTGATGCCCGATAGTCTGTCAGCATTAGCAACAGTCTAGTTGCCAGACTCTCCATGTCTGGTGCTTTGGCGGGGGTGGGTCTGCTGTATCCAGTCCCAGGTTTGGCCACCTGAAATGGCTGGATGGGCTAATCTCCCTGCCTCTGTGCATTCCACCAGGATTTTACACTGGAAATAAATTGTCACAGGGAGAATATTTAAATTCAGGAAACAAAATGTTCCCACTAATTCAATGTAGCCATCTCCTGCCTACTAAAAGTTATGAGTTATGTGTGAAGTAAAAAACCTCTCTGCTGCATGAGATAATGAGAAAACGGGAATTCTTTATTCATTGTACTTGTCCCTCTGCACATAACATTTGTATATCATGCCAGGACTAACCTGTGTCACTGCACTTATAGCCACAGACCAGACTAAATGCCTGCCCTTCACTGTTTTTACGTCATGATTCATATACTCTCTCTGCTCTTTCTGACTGCCTGCAATTACTTGTGACAAATGATTCTTCAGTGTACTGTCTGCTTTACCTTTTCAAAATGTTTCCATGGTTCACAGATAAGTCAGCTAGTGTACACTGTACTGTCTTGTGGGAAGTAAATCCCAGGACACACACAGGAACAGGTTCCACACCATTTTACTGGCAGAACTGCAGACGTTCACCTCACTCAGCTGCAGCACATGTACTCCAGACCAGCCATGCCAGCAGTGCTGGGGCACCTCCGCTCCAGTGGTGTGGAGATCCAAACATACAGATTGTTACTCACAGCTGTACTCTCCTAAGAATGCAAATCCTTGTTTCCAAAGGAGCTTGATATCATCTGTAACAACTGGTCACCATACAATCATTATTTTGATATCTCCTATGAAAGAACATCCAGCTGAATGACCCCCATCACTGCTCACATTGGTATGCTTGTTAACCACATATATATCCAGAGGTGATTGCTGCCTTGATTTAAACCTGTGGAATCCAGGGGGCCTGAGTCTGCAGAGTTACAGCAGGGAATATCAGGGCAGCTCCATTGACCTCAGGGGACATAACTGCCAAGAGACTCAATCCATTGCCTCCTCCTGGTAGCACAAAGCATGGATTAGCATTCTGGTTTGTGATTCCTGCTCTGCAATACAAAGATCCTACTTGTATAATGAGTTTCATCCAATTATCTGTTCTCTGCCAACATGTGGATCAACATGTGACAAGCACACATACAGTGTTTTTTCCTGGAAAATGATCTTCCATTTGAAAGTGAAACCTGTCAAGAAAATAGCTAGCAAGACTTCCTTATTGGAACGTCTTCCTTTTCTCATTGATGTACTGTAGATTTCATTTAAAACATTTTTATGGCACTGCTGGGCTTTTTTATTGACTGTAAGTTGCTCTTTCTTATGCCAGATCTTTTTTCTTTAATAAATACATTTTTTAAAATTGCAAAATACTTCAGTGTTTGGAGCTATACAAGAAATGTTGTGGTGAATAGATTCATTGTGACAGCTTTAATGCTGGATTTTTCTATTCAAATTTTTCTCCTCTTGTCCTCTGTCGAGGTCTGCTTAGGTATGTACACATCTCTTCTCTTTACAATAACTTTGCTCAGCAAATCACAGAAACAGGATTCATACTGCTAAGCTACAAACATTTATTCTGTATATTCCACACATACTCCTGTGCCTTAGCTGAAGCAGGAGTGATGACATCAGTAAAACACTTCTTCCAGGGAACCCCTCTGCCTGGCTCCGTACCACTCTCCTCCTTGCTTCCCCTCTCTGCTTCTGAGAGTTACCTCTAAACTGGATCTGATCTTGCCACTGTTGTGAAGGTGTTAGGAGTGAAAGATACTGTGACGTTCCTGGCTGCTCATACTGCCCGCCTCCAACATATTTCACGTTCACATGTGGTCCTTGGCCTGCCTGTGCTCATGCCCATCTGTTTGGGAGGCACTATGCCTGCCTGCAAGTTGGTTGGGTCTTTGGCCAGACACCGAGGGGTTTAGATGGGCAGGCAGCATAACGCTGCAAATGACATCTGTTCTGCAGGAAGTCATCCTTTGTGGGAGCGACGGTGTTGCACACCCCCTTCCACTTGATTACACCTGTTGATCACCATGTGCCAAAGCAGAGAAGCAAAGCAGAGCAGGACAGGAAGTGGCTGTTCACAGGCTCTTGTGCCGGCCCCTGGGAGAGACTAGAAAGCAATAGAGGCTTGTGAAATCCCATGCTGTCGCCACAACGCATGGCACTGAAAAGGATTACCCTTCTTGTACTTCACAGGACCCGATTTTCTAGGCATCCTCTTGCAAGACAGATGCAAAATGCTACCATCTGCTCATGACTGCGCAAGATGCAAAAAAGTGAAAAAATGCCTTCATGGGCAAGCAGTCTCCATCCAACCTGAAGGGAGACACACAGCTGTAGCATACAAAAGAAATTATGCAGAAGGGCTGTTGTCACAGAGTGTCTTGTTTGTAGCGCAGACAACCATTTTCAGTTCTGAAATATTCAGACACTCCTTGGCACCTTAAGCAAATAAATGTACTTTACTGAACCCCAATAATCACAGAGTTTATGGATGTGGCTGGACCTGGGAGAGATCAGGAGTCCATGCCAGGCCTCAGAATTACTTATGCAGGGGGAACAAGACAGACAAAACAAAAAACACACAGTAGTCATGCTGATGTGGTATCAAGCTTCTGCCTGGGCACCATACCCAAGCACCAGCTAGCCAGCAACTCTGCTGTGGTTACTACCTATGGTAAAACCCAGGTCATCTTCCCTTCACTGATTTTGTTGGCAAGATAATAATCAGTGTGGGCATGTCTCCCCACACTCCAGATGCACCTTCAGTTTGCCTTTTAGATGCACCCAGCAGGGCCACCAAGCTTCACAGACCCATCCACACAACTGTGCCTTTGACTGGAGAGAAAAAAGCAAAAAAAAGCTTCTGTGGGTAAAAAGCCTTAGAGAGAATGCACAGAACAAAATGTGGGAAACTAATGTTCTCCTAAATGCTTTCTGTTCTGGTCACTGGTATCCCTGCTTCTGCTTTACCGCTGTCCACAGTGCACATTCACCCCCGAGCCAGCTAAGCCAATTGCTGCTGCAGTCACAGCTGACTGTGCTGCCTCTGACACAAATCCCAACCACAGACAGAGGAGCTGGCATGGCAAATCCACACAGGACAGCAGCACGGCTCAAGTTATTTGTTTTTATGGACAGGGACACTGAACCCAGACTCTGAATTGTCAAGTCCCTCTTAGAATGCAGAATGCTAACACTAAAAAAAGAAAAAGAAAAGCAATTCAGAGAGAAGAAAAGGATGGAAATATCTATCATTCAGCAACACCGACAAAAAACAAACCCTGGCAGCAGCCTCCTATGCAATGCCTTGTTTATGCCAATGTTGGTTGCAGCTCCTGTTCGGATCAGAAGCACAACAAATTGTCTGTTCCTCTGAATCCAGCAGGCTCTGATAGCTAGTGACCATGCTGACAGAGCCCATTGCCTGCATTTGAATGGGAACGATGAATAGTAGAAACAGCCACACTTGAACACATACAAGATTGTTTTTATAAATCCAAGACTGTATTTACAAGTTCCAGCTTTTAAGGCCAGGGTATTTTATTTACTTTGCTGTTTTTTTAATGGTGAAAAAGCATGAGAGCAATCCATCTATCTGAACTGGAAGCTTCTTATAAATAAACAACAATAAAAAACAATGCATGAAATTTGTTTTGCCCACTTCTGTTTTGTCTGAGTCCCCCCCAGAATCTAAATCAACAAGAGATCAGACTCTAAATTGTGAGTAAATTTCTTTCAACTGAAACAAACAAAAATAGACAAAGATAACCATCCTCCTTATACTTTATGCACAGTAATGCAAGTTATTTTCCACTCCATTTAGACTTTTCACCTTCCTTTCATTTACCCTGTTTTTTACAGTTCAATAAATATTTTTCCAAGCTCCACTTGCCAAACAAAAGAGTTTAGCTTCAGTGTTACTCCTGACAAATATCCTTATGGTGTTGCACATGTGAGCCATTGATAAACAAATTAAAATTCTGTCCCAGCTCAGAGCTCAGCTGGCCCATTTCATCTTGCGGTATGGGTTTGTAAAGGTCTGGGTGTCTGTCATCCTCCCCTAACCTTGTCTTTGTCAAAGGGATACAAAAGCCTGCACGCTCGGGGCCTTACGATACTGATTAGTGTGAGTGACAAAGTGGAGTAGCAAGTCCACTCAGCCCTTCATAATAAATCTATCAAAGAGTAATAGAATTCCATCAATTCTGCATCATCCCCGAGGGTCGCTGTGCTGGGATGGAAAGTGTGTTCCGCTGGGATTGTACAACTGTTATTATTCAATTACACTCTTTTCTTCCTAGTTAAAGACCATGATATCATTATCACTTAATGAATACATATAATTGGATCTGGACTCTATGTTTGGCTGATGAATACCACTCACTATTCATTCAGTCTCAGCTCATCTTCTGACCATTTATTATAGACTTTTGGCTGAAAACCATGATGACAAAGGGAATTTGAAATTAGCTGAGATTTCATTCAATGCTCAGTTAGACACAAAGGCAAAATACAATTCTGACGCATAAATGAGGCTGAGACCACACAGAGAAGTTTTTCCTGAAAGTTAATAGCTGTTGATTTCTACATAAACACATCCAGGTAAGTGCAAAGATATTTTTCAAGACCGCCTCATAACTTCACAAGCAGAGATTTTCTCCCTCTCTTTCCCAAACAGAAAAAAAAATTGTCTCAAAGGTAAATACTAGATCTTTTAAGTTGGTACTTTATTTCCCAACTTAGGCAAAATATTAGCTTTAAAGATGTCATCTGAGGCCATTATGATCTTTAACTCAGCCCTGCTAAGCCAAACACCATTTTATGATTAAATAACATTTAAATCTGACAAAGCAAAAGTGCTTTCTATACAGTATATTTATTACACCTAATACCGAGACCATCATTAAGTTTCATCAAACAGTGTGCCCCCAAAGGAAACTGGCCCTCCTATTCATATTGTTGGGAGTAAATGTAGCATACCTCCTTTGGATCACTGGTGAACAGGCCACCTCATTAATCCTAGTTAGTAGATGCTGCTGGGCATGTGGAGCAGCCAAATCCAGATGCTACCCACAGAGCCTCTCCAGGCAGTTAGGGAATCACAGAGTACCACCTCAAGCCCTCCATACATCACTTCAAATTAAATTTACATTAAGTGCTACTCCATCAGAGCCGAGAGAAGCTGACATCTTTGGAAAATGCAGATGATAATCCATTAAATCCTATTATATACATGTCTTCTAATTTTACTTAAGCTCATGCATACCAAAGTGTGAGTTTGTGTTAAAAATTAAAGACCCTTTTACTAGAACAAAAGACTTTATGAACTGTTGACTTTGGGAGGGTTTATTACAGGATCAGGCTATTCTGTCAAGACAAGTAGACTTTTTTTTCCTGTAAAATTTCTGGTTAATCATTTGTTCCCGGGATCTTTTTTCAAACGCACAATGTGTCTTTGCTATTTCCATCTCAAACTCTTTGTTCTCTCAAATAGAAGTGCAGCCTCTTTAACTTAATCAAATGTTATGAATGAAACAGTAGGACACATATTGTCTCCTTTTGCAATTAAGAAAATATTTGCTGGCAGCTTCCAAACTGGCAACAGTAAGAAGATGCTATAAAATCATCTCAGTGAAAAAGCTAAGGATTTAATTGCCCTATTACCACATATGTTAATCCCTTTATATTTTCATAGTCCTTAGTCACAGTTACTTTTACTTTGATGAGTCTCTTCTAATTTCATAGCAATGATCTTATTATTTTTGATTCAAGGTACTTAAATTTTTATATTTAACTACTGTATTTTATGTTTATGTTTCTGTATGATTTACTTTTCTGCAAGACCTAAACAAAAATTGAAAATATACAGATTTCAGATTTTCAGGTATTAGGCTGAGTATATTATAAGAAAACATACCAAGAAATAAGATACACACGTAGACATATGCACACACAATTAATTTAAAAGCTATTTATCAAACCTTTTAAAAATTAATCAGAGTTTGGATTTCAGGCTTAGATTTGCTTTAACTTTCAAATAATTTCTTTCCAAGTGCTTCACTGTATGTCTGCTTTACAGTACATGTAGTACATATGTGTTAGTTTTTAACTATTGTCATTCTTTGGCAATTGAAAAAGTGATGGGGCAGACTATCATCTAGCATAAAAAATTGTAGCACCATAAAATTCAAGTGAATTAATAAGCTGAAGTTTTTCGATTGAATATATCTGATTTATGCAAGCTGAGGATGTTTCTCTACATTATTTTCTACCATAGAAAACAGAAGTAACCTATGTTTACAGTCTGAGTTGCTCCAGTCTGCCTTTCCAGTCTGGGCAATGCCTATGTGAGCTGGTACTACCTTTTAGATGACTCCAGGTGCTGTGGCAATAGGCAACACCATACTTTCTGTTGACAGATTAGCTCACTAAAGCTTTAGCACAGTACACATTCTAATTTTGCAGTATTTTTTAAATATTACAAATACTGGCTTTGAACAAGACTCATGGAGGACAGATACTGAAATGAAAACACACACAGTTTGGAGATGGCTATCAAAAGGCACACAGATAGTTTATCTGTCCCTAGGAGAGACATTAGCTGCTCTCACAAGCCCTTACCCACCAGCCTGCCTGAAGAGTGGGCCAGTGGTTGTACAGTGAATACCAAGTATGATGTATGACAAATAAAAACATGATGTAACCGATAATTAAAACTGGAGAGTTTAGTTTCATCTTCTTGATGCACAGGGTTTTATGCGTGTTAGTCCCATTAAAATTGTAGGAACTGCTTGCACAAATTCCCATTCATCAAGATCACAACATTATCCAAATTATTGCTCTATAATATATTTACACCCTACGATTTCAGAAGCTCGCCATCATGTACAGGCAGTGCCCCTCACAGCAGTGAGGAGAGCTGGTATAAAGGGCTACGGCACAATGCAGAATTGTGGTTATTGCAGTCTGTATAAATAACTACAAAAGCTGCTGCTGTTTATACCACTAGGAAGCACTTCTGAGGAGATATTTTTGAATAGTGAAACGGGTTACATCCTAGCTTGGGTGTTTTTGTGTCCTCTTCAAGTGGCCATTAACACAGATCCACAGGATCTCCCTAAAACATCAGGGTTTAGTTTTTATTTAAATTTCTACAGTTTATTTTGAGGATAATGCTATTTGGGATAGGGTAAATATAGCTCACTGTTCTCTGTGTGTTACAGAACACCCTCACCACCCCATAGAGAAATTAGCCTACCAACCTGGAACTAAGTAGCTATTTCCTTTACCTCTGGACATCTCTAACTCCAATTCTAATGCATCATCCCATTAGGGAAATACCATACAAAATCCACGATTTCCATTTTCTTATTTAATTTTTAACAAAGGGACATAAGTTGTTATTTGTCAGAGGGGTTGGTACTAGGTCATCTTTAAGGTTCCTTCCAACTCTAACCATTCTATAATTCTATTATTTATTTGCACCTGATGGCTCAAATTTTGTTTTCAGAATCACCTGTAACTGGTAATTGAATCTGATGAGTCAAAAACCAAAACTGATCTTAACTATTAGATTATACTTAGAATTAGAAGGAGTCTTTGCAAGATGATGCTGATTACATAAACAAAGCAATATGCTCAATTTCATATTAAAAGCTATGGAGCACAAAGCAGGATCAGCCTCTTTCTTTTCGTATTTTAGACTGCCTTTTCCAGGGGCTAAAGAGGAATCTGAAAGAAATCAGCAGAGTAGCAAACAAAATCCTAGGCTTCACTGTGGAATACACAGCCCAATCTCAGTGCCTTATTTCCACCAGAACAGAACAGACACACTTTAAGAGATTTCCAGAATCTGGTATCTGAAATGTCTCTGAAAAAGCAACAGGTCTATAAAAAAAGCATATGTAAAAAAATGAACAAGTTTTCAACAGTATTCACGAGGAATAATCCATTGAGGGAATGCCAAGTACAACCAAAACTTACCTAAAGCTGGTGTCACCCCTGCACGTGAAAGAGGGGCTTCAAAACCAAAAGGATGGCTAAAAGGATCCTTGGAAAGAGACAGTATTGCCACCAATGAAAAACATTTCTGTTATAGCCCCGCTGACAGGTATGAATGTTGCCATTACATGGAGTTCCCCAAAAACAAAAGAAATTTCAACCTAATTCGTCTAGAAAGAATAGCCATAATCTGAGTGGTCAGCTGATCAGCCTAAGGGTGGGTTACCACAGCTTTCCACCTGGCCTGCAGGAGCTCCTCAGCTGTATTCCTTGTTTACAGTAAATGCAATACAACATCGCGTAATTTAGGTTAATTTGGGCCAAGTAAGTCACCTTAGTTTCCATTTGCCACATGGCATGAATCTGCCTCGTGACTAAATACGGCTCAGTCCCTGATGCTCAGTAGGTGCCCATAAGTTAGGAATCCAGCTACTGAGAGCTCAGGGCAGCTTGTGATGGCCAAAGTGGCCTCACATCGTGATCTGTGGGGCAGAGAACATCCTTCTGCTCTGTGTTTGTTTAGCATCTAGCAAAATAGCTCATTAGAGGCTCTTCTTTATATCTTGCTACCAGTTTATACAACTCCCTGCCAACTCATTCTCTTTCTGTGACTTCCTAGAGGAGGAGCTGAATGTTATTATTTACATGCAGCACCACTTGGAGATTAAGCCGCCACAGAGGTCCCAGTGTGCTAGACATGGTACATACATACAAACAGCAAGAGGCAGCCCTTGCCCTCAATAACTTACAGTCCAAACAAACAAGACAGACAGAAGGTCAGAGAGGAAACAGAGGCACAAAGAAGTGACGTGATTTGCCTGCAGTCACCTAGTAGATGATTGGCAGAGTCAGGATTAGACTAATAGATCACTGAATCAATCCACTGACTAAACATACTGCTTCCCATTATTTCTTGGGAGGCAAACCAGGAAGAATGATCTCACTCGGCTAAGAGCCATAATAAAAATAACAGCAGTACTAAGGGCAAGTTCAGAGCTTTCTACATGATGTGCTGTGGATCAATTGGTGGAGAGGCTGCTCTCTCCACCGCCATATTTTGAATTGTCTTCACAGCAGGAATGATGGAAGACAGAGGAATGGCTGACAGTACTGAATAAAACTCCATGTAAATTCCCCTTATGAACATCTGATAAGTATTTATATGGGCATAAAGGGTTATTTATTTCCCTGTCTCCATGAATGATTTACATGCTACTCTCAATTTTTATAACGCACTCGCTTGGGCTTGAGCAGGAATGTACTCTGACTAGCTCTTTCTCCAGAGAAACAATTTGACACAGAGCTGGAGCCAGGACGCTGGGTGGGGGTGGGAACATTTCAAGTGGTTTTAACTATCTCTCACAGTAGCCATTTTCCTCCCTCCTTTACACTTTTGACCTTCTTTTTTTTCCTCCTGTCACTGAGTTTCATCTTCCCACAAGTCTCTGCAGTCTCCAAACTCCTTTGCTCGTCCTATAGGTAGAATACCCCATTTTTATATGGCATCTTTTAAGGATGAGATTCCGGAAAGACACTGCAGAAGTTTTAACAATAATCACTCAGTGAATGAGACTGCAGTGCCTAGAAGCTCCCTCTGGTTCTTTAGCTCTCATGCTAGCTCAAGCTGTGCCAGTATCGCCTCCAGGGGCTTTCCTACCCAAGGGTCTGGGTTAACTCAGTAATTCCACACCGAACTGAGCCTCAGAATTTGAGAATTATTCGTTCTGAATCTAGATCATTTTTTGATTTATAAAGGGCAAAATAAAAGTTTGGATCAATTCCTGATACAGAGTTTTCAGTTCAGACAAATCTTAGTCTTTTCCCCACATTTGTTTCCTTCTCCCTGCCAAATGTGCATCTTAATAGTAAAAAAGAACTCGATCAGTGTTATGAGGAATATTACAGATAGATTTTATATGGGACTTCTAAGGCACTTGGCCTTCAGATTCTAGGCAGATGAGTGGGAGTTCAGCTTGAGGGAGCACATTTTTTTCTTCACTTCCAGTAATACCAGATTTAATGGATGCAATCCCACTCAGCTGTATTTGATAGCTGGAATGAGCACAGTAAATATGTTTACAAAGTGTTGGACAAAGATTTATCACTTAAACTTCTCAGAAAATCCTTTTAAAGAATTTGCCTTTTACCAACCTGTAACTCTACAACTTATTCTCTGACCCTTCATATTCAGCCCCCAACATCTTAAGAAGATACGGCTGCATTGTCTTCATTAGGAGTTCTACTGGGTTCATCCAGAATAGAGTTTGCTGATGTTTTCCATTGGTCCACATTTCTTTAGTTGCATTGCAGTGTTAGATTATTTTTAAAGCAAGAGAGTCATGCTTGTAAAATGCACTCAATGATGAAAAAAATAAAACTAAGGAAATTAAAATACAGAGCTATATATCAGATAGAAACGTATTGTGTATGCTACCTGTGTTGTCAGCTTTCCTTGGTCTGCCACTCAAAAACTTCCAATATCAAAATGCCTTGAAAGGAAGACATTAGAGTCCGCACCAAAGCAAAAACATCAGCACAAATTCGAGGTTGTGCACTACCTAAAACAAAGGAAACAGAGTTAAAGCCTTGTTACCTGGATCCCTGGTTGTACAAACATTAGACCAAGTTCCTATGAAGTCAGAGTAGCCCCAAAGATTACTCCCGCTTGTAACAGCCTCTTCTAAATCTTTTTAAAGCTATTCCACAGTCCCAATCCTCTGCCAGACTGCCTGCAATAGGTTCGTCACAGCGTAAAGCCCTGGGCAGGAGTCTGAAGTGTCAGACAGTGGACCTTAGTCTCTAACAAGTTTGTATCACTTCTGAGGAGGGGGAATCTACCCTCACACCCTTGTGCTTCACTCTGTATAGCCACCGACAGTCAGCCATGCTCTTATTTAAATCTCAGTGCAGCTCACAGCCTACCCCACCACAGAGCAGTCAGATATCTGAGGGACACCTCTGCCAGGCACCCTATGAACCTATCTGTACAGCCAGACTCCATTTACACCTCCTTCAGCATTGGCTGAAACAGGGTGGGCAAACCAACCTGGAAACAGCAGGCCATTGCAGGCTCTCCCCACACCCGCTCTCTGACACCCAAGATGGCGCCAGCCCTGCCTCAGCGCCCCTCAGCCTGCCACCTCCCCTCAGGGGCAGCCAGGCAGCCTGGAAGCACCCGATTGGTCAGGAACACAGGTCCTCACATGGGATTGGTCAGGAGCAGACAGGCGGCAGCCTGGGATTGGCTGCAAAGGAAGTGGTTTCCCGCCTGCCTGCTGTCTCTCACAGCAGCACGAGGGGCCTGGGGCAGGGGGCTGAGGGCCCGGGATGGGGAATGGGGAATGGGGACAGGGATGGGTTCACCCAGCACCTCCTGTGTCCCTGCCGCCTTTGCCGTCCCTGTCCTAGGACCAGTATGACCGTGTGCTGAGCCATAAATAATTTGGGGTAACATTCCTTGGACTGGGACCTCTGCCGCCCAGCTTGTTCCTTCAGGCAGGCAGACACGACATCCCACCTCATCTGGGCCTGTGCCATCTCCTCAAGGCTTTATCCTGTTAAATTCAGTGGGGCTGCACTACTCCCTCACGGACAGCCCAGTGACTGCGGCTGCAGTGGTGCTCCGGGATGTCTGGATCAGCTGCTCTGTCTCTGAAGTTTTCAGGGGCCACAACAAACGGGCCAAACCCACAAGTGACACAGTCCCGTGCTCTGCTTTTCCTGACAGGGCGAAGGAGCCCAGGTCCACTGACTCGGGCAGAAGCAGCGCCGTTCGTGTGACCGTAGAGAGCCATCACTGATCATTTCGGTCGTGGATCATTTTGGAAGAAATTGCAAGTAGTCCCCCCTGTTGGAAGGAGGAGTCTGTTTTGCTCCCCCTGTTGCTGCTGTGAGATTTTATTGTTCGCTTATTTTCAACAGCTTAAATTACCATAACAAAAGTAAGTCCAAATTTCACGCAGGCAAAAAAGTGAGTGACCTTCTCTGAAATCTTTCGCGTAGGTGCAACAAATGTTTCCGCCTTCCTCGGGCTTCCCCAGCATGTGTTTGGTTGGTCAGCTTCCCTCAGTGACCTGGTTTTGCTAACATTTTCTCACAAAACAAAGAAGAAATTATCATAAACAAAGATTACATTTATTTTAACACTGCGCTTTTCACCAACATTTAACCTTTATGGGAAATCAAATTATTTTTTTCCATGACTAAGAAAAATCTAGTGATATATAATTAAAATAACAAAGAAGAGTCCCATTCTATACAAGTGTAATTATGTTCATGTGGTATCACCGTAATTGAAACACAGAAGATGTTTCAGTCTGTATTAAAAGAGAATTTCTTTCAGTGGGTTTCCTAAAGCTCATTAGATATTCCCTGGCCTATTCTCCTAAGTAATTAGATTTTAACAGGATTTTCAACAGATCAGAGCAATCTCTGTGGGTGCCAATAGGAGACTCTCCCTCTGGCCTTACCAGCAGGGCAGCATGGATAACATCCAGGCTGGGAGTTAATAGGACAATTACTGGCCTCTTTTAAATGAGTTACATTAATGCACTTAAGCTAAATGGCTCTGCATATGATTAAATATTAACATCTGCAAAATATGAAATCATGATATGCAATCAAGTTTTGTTGTTTTAATTTCCCAAATGCCGGATTTCAGTGGTGTATGTAAATGTGCATTGGATAGTGTATGTTAAACTTTCAAAACACAGATCAACACTATTTGAGAATGGTTCTTCTGGAGCCACTTAGTTAAACATCTTAAAATAGCACAAGGCAAGAGGAAATTATCAAAAATTATATAAAAACAAGAAAAAAAACCCCACAACCTTCATTTTGAATGCCTCAAAGCGAGCCAGGTCAAGATCTCCATTGCAAACAACAGAAATCAAAATTTTAAATTCAGTGCCTCCACACCTAAGTTTCCCAACAGGAACAGAAAAAAGAACAGGAACCAGCTGAAATGTTAAATGGCATGGCCAGAGCGGATGCAAGCGAAAGTGGATAATGTTTTTAAAAGACAGTTCAGTGTGGGTTGCCTAAGGCTTCTTTGCATTATATGAAAAGTTATGGGTTTGTTTCTTTGCATTTCTGCACAGTGCACATCAAATTAATAGAATTTTGAATGCCCATACACACACGTGTGTGTGCGTGCACACACACATACATGTACAGACATATATACAGAGAGAGGGATGTTTTATTTAGTAAGAAATTTTGTCACCACACGTTCAGAGGATTGAGTGATCAGGCCAGAACATACCTCTCATTTCTAAAATAGTAAACTGGGACTTGATGGAGTCTATTCAAAAGTTCATTCCTGTTGAGGAAAATATGTAAGTACTAACATAACTTGTAGGGAATTGACATGCATGACCCCGGGGGAGAAGGAGGTGTGAGCTCTATGACCATATGACTAAGATTTGTCCCACATTACATTTATTTGTTGTTCTGCGTATCCCATCCATTCACCAGACCCTGTGCCCTGTCCATGCCAGCCCTGACTTCTGCTTGCGCGTCTGCTGCCTGAGTAAGTCCTCTCTGCAAGTCGACTCAGTTACCCTGGCAGCCTCCAACCCTCTGCAACACGCTCACAAAATCATCTGACAAGATAAGTAAATAGGGCTTTTATGTGGGCTGGAAACACACTCACTTTGCAACAAGGAGACAGGCTGTGTACTGATAGTTCTCTGTTGTTTCCCCAAATTCTTGCTGTGTGGAAGGATTTATTTTTGTTTTTAAGAGTTTTTCCTGTCAAACCCTCTAAATATTCATTGGATTTCAAGAGCAGTAAGGACTGCACAGCACAGAGGCACTTCTACAGCTCCATCTTAGGCTCCAAAAGTTAATAATGTCAGCAATATGGAGCACATTCTTTCCAAAGTAGTCTACAAATATGAAATAATTACTCACTGCAAGTCTGCTGTATGGCAGAGAAATATTACTACTGTCTTTCAGCTGGGAAACTAGAGCAGAGGTTAAGACCCAAGTCCTTCAGTATCTAAATCCCAGTGAAATCAAATGTAAGGATCTGGTCTGAAAATGTTTGTCCAGTGCCCCAAAAGTGGATAGGGAGCTGGGATGAACATTAATTCCTGGCTTTCAGGTGGGATTTCAGTCCAGTGTAAACTGTCTTGTGCTTGACCAAGTCCATAGAGTCTAAAGGAGGTCTAACAGTCCAGTCACAAACTCTTATTTCCTCCCGTGATGCAAATTTACCCTTCATCATAACTACCAAGCACCGGGTGATGGAACTTAATTTGGGGTACTGTGCAGTAATGTCTCTAGGTAATAGAAACAGCTGCTCATTCTGCATTTTGAGGGCTGACAAGAGCATTTTGTCAGTTGCTTCAATTTGAAATAGATGCTTCAGAAAAAAAAATGCATTTCTATCCTCTTTCTTTTCCCAAATTCCCCAGACTTTCTGACCAGTTCTAGCCATGCCCTGCTCTGAACACATGCCCTAGCCACAGTGAATGCTTCCAGGAGAGGGAACTCACCCCGGCTGCCTCGGGTGACAGCACTGAGCTGTCACCATCTGCTATCTGGAAACACTGCCATGAAGGCAGGCCATGCCATAGCAGCCTCCTCACAAATCTGATGGAGAGACACAAATGTTCACGTGGTGCAGGAGCTAATGATGGCAGCCCTTGGAACCAAGATGGAAAATATTAGTGTAACAGCATGATGGGAATGGAAAACAAAAGAGAAAAAGCAGGACAAAACAGAGACACAAAATTGGAATATGAAACTCAGTAAACATGAAGATATTTCAGCCAATGATGCTATTATTAGAATCATGCAGGCTTGTGATCATCCAGGAGTTAACCCAGGCAGGCTCCCATGAAGGGTCCTTGTGAATACCATGAAAAGTGGGGCAGATCAGTGCCCACAGTTAAGCTTCTCTGACACTTCCCATTGTATAAATTTGCTTTCATTTGCCCGTATCTTTGCCAGCCTTTACCCGTTTGAGATGAAGTGTCCCATGATGACTGTCTGCCTCAAGCTGGATTATCTTGCTGCATTTCAGAAGAAAAAAAAAAAAAGAGCAGATTCACATCTTCCTTAAAACAAGGACAAGGCAAAAGATTTTATTTTGCCCACATTAAAAGGCATCTCATGACCATCTCATTGCGGGGATCTCACTTCAGTATGGTTTGTACTTGAATTTGGCTGCAAGGCTTCCGTTGCTTTTGGGAATGAACTCTTGACTCTTCCCGCAAAAACTTGTCTGGATTTGGTCAAGTTAAAAAAAAAATAATTAAAAAAACTCACTAGAGGTTTTAGGGTTTGTCAGCTACATTCTCCAAAGGCTCTGTCTTCTGCACATAGCACATTGCTTCTCCTCACAGGTCCCATCAACCAGGCAACTGTGATGCCATCAAAGCAAGCAAGAGAAGAGGAGCCCACAGCTTTGGCACTCGACCAGGACTTCCCAGGCTCCCTCCTGCTTCAGGCAACTCTCCCCACTGTGCTCTCAGCTCTTCCCCCACAACATCCCAACAGCACAGACCAGGAAAACATAACCCTGGTGCAGAGGAGACAAGACTCAAACCTGGCAGTAAGGAGGCAAACACAGGCACCTGGAACAGGGAGGCAGATGTCAGGGACTAGGACTGGAAGAGAAGGGGATTTTCAAGTGGGAGGAAAGGGAGAACTACAGCTAGAGAAGGCAGAGAGGAGCTCCAGAGACTGGGAAGTGAGCAGAGCATGCATGTATGTTCACATGGGCTTCAGAAGCAATTGCACACTGTTTGCCACAGGGTGCACTGCACAAATGGGTTGTTGTCTCTAAGTTTGTACTTTTGTTGCAGAAGCTGGAATCATGCAGTTAGAGACTCTTTCTCTATTAGGGCATACGACAGAGACAAATTAAAGTGACAAGAATAGCCCTAAATCAGACCTTTTCTAACTTTGGCATAGTTGGATTGACACTCTAGCACTTCCCTCAAGTAATTTTTGGATGCATCCATCTAGTCCTGTAAAGCGAGCTCAGTGCTTCTTCAGGCTCAGAACACCACAGGGCCTGGCTCAGTGGAGCCCACATCAAATAAGCATGGTCAGTGGGACAGGGTTTAGGCAGGAGAAAGTGCAAAACAGTTTACAGAGACATTGATGTTGGAAGGCTTTGCAAAAACAAGAAGAGACTGTAAGAGTTTAGGTGTGAGAGGCTCACACAACGGCTCCCCATTTGCACCTCGGATCAGTACAGCAGCATCCCACCCCACTTCTTAGATTTGTCTCTAATATTCCAGCTAGAAATACCTGACTAGTGAGCTCAAGGTTTGCCGGCACTGAGCAAAACTTGCTGTGGGATATTTGGTTCCTGAAGGGTTGAGCCTCAGCCACGGGAGGACATTTGCTGTATCACACATGTAGGTACCTGTGTGTCACCCAACACAGGGCTCAGAGCTGTGCCACATCTGGTCATGGCAGGTAAAGGAGGAGAGTCCTTGCACCCTGGGGCGAACCTCTCTGCCCCCAAAGCCAGCTGTCACCAGGGAACACATCTGGGTGCACATTACAGCTTCACAAGAAAGGTGTTTCCTTTTGTGATCTGGACTAGCATGGCTTTTACAGTACTGTAGGAGTCCTTTTATGAGATTCACCCCTTGCAATGTGAAGGTTTTTATTAGAAACACGCCTTCCTCTCTGTCATTTATGATAAATAATGTTTATTGATGTTCACTTCCTTCAGTGAAATAAAGTGTCAAACAGCACGTCGGTATTTGCCAATTTTCTTTTCACATTTCATGTTATGTGCTTTTTATGTTACATGCCTGATTAAAAATTTAAACATTGTCACCGTCAGTGCTAAAATACGTTGCCAGAGCATCTCTAATTATGCTTCCTTGTCTGCTCTGAGCGGGGACTGACATTTCTGGGTCAAGATCTGGTTGTTGATATGCAGCACAGGAAGTATCCAATAGCCACTTGCTGAAAAATAGCTCCTTCTCTCTCGCACAATTATGGTACACAATGCAGAGCAGGTGCCCAGGGGAGACTGCTCATGCCATGATAATTCCTGGCTCAGGAGGCCTTAGCCACTTTCTGCACGTCATTTTGGTTTGCAGGTGATTAACCCAAAATAAAAACAGTGCCGACAAAAGTGCCAGAGGACGGACCCCGCTGGCGGAGCAGGGGCAGTGGGCAGGGGTCCCAGCCTGCCCCCAGCACCACCCTCGCCAAAGCAGCAGCCTCAGCCTTGGCCCCACAGCCTTTCAGGAAGGTGATAATGACCCGAGCTTTAACTCGGGCCCAAACTTTGTTCATCCTTCTGACCATGCTGGCTATCTGCTCAGGCTCCCCACAGCAGGAGATGCCGGGGGTATTTATGCCATTTTAGACAGGCCTTGGGAAGTGTTATCCTCTTTTGGAGGAGGCCTTGCTGTTTGTGCACCACGCAGGGGCGAGCACCGTTCCTTCAGTAGATCTTTCTGTTTATTTTTTCAAGAGAAAGTGAAAACATGAGATCGTCTTCAGGTTTTTCTTCCTCTATAGACACATCCAAACTGACAGACCCACTTCCACTTGGTTAGTAAACATTTAGGAACCGGCTTTTCAGCAAGAGTTTCTTAGGCACACCACATGTGTTTGGCTTTATATTTTTGACATTTTACTTTTCAAGTACATTTTCCGACGTTTGCAGGAACCCAGGCTGGTCTGCAAAACTCCACCTGAGCATGCTAAGCTGTGGAGCGGGACATCTAACAACACAACTGACCTCCAGGAGGAGCCTTTGTACATATAAAAATGCCAACAGTGATATATGCTGTTGGAAATATGGCTATTAAAATTTGCTACATTTGTTTGCAATGGTAGCACACAAAATATAGTTAAAATGAGCTAGGTTTTCCAAAGGAATCAATATTCAGAAAATTCATCTGTTCTCCTTGAGAGCTGATGGTTCGTGAACAGTTATGAAATTCAGCTGTAATTTATTGTGAATGTTCAAATTAATTAAAAGGTGGTATTATATGTGGCTCAGTGTTTTATCAGTACTTCTTAAAGAGTGTCCTTATTTGACCCATTAAATGCACATTGTATGAAGACTGATGTGTTCTAAGATATTGTAAAAATCCTTCCCTGTTGTTGCCAGAGTTTTCTTGCATTATTTGCTCTCAGAAAGTATTACCATTTTCCCTTTGGAAAGAAGAAGAGAATAAGAAAAATCTGAAATGAGACTTCAAATTTAAAAGCAGGCATTGAAATTCTAGAGGCTTTACTCAGCTCCCCATCATTTTCTGAAAACATTAGAGTTATTTTTATACACCGTTTTGCATATAACTACCTTAATTTGTGACCACTGACTAGCACAGAAGTGTTAAAGGAAAAAATGTATATGACTGAAGCGAATTTGCAAGCAGTTGCAGGGCCAGCTACAATTGTTGGATTTAGCTCTGCTGAACGTGGCTTTATGTGCAAATAATAACAATACCAGCAAAACAGAGTAAAATTTGTGGCCTTCAGTATCAAAAATATGTGTTTAGGTAGCCTTTTCCCTTTAAACGTGTCCCATATTATCATATGTAACAATTCTAGTGTAAATAGCACCAGCTTGACAAAGTACCTGTTGGATTTCTGGACTTACACGATGCCTCCATCTCATGCAGAAGAAAATGCAGACTACCAACGTGCTGCTGTATTTGGATGGTTGTACAGTTTGTTTAAATTTTTAACCAAACTTCACATTGTCCAGTAAGTGATCTAGTTAGCTAAAAAAATATGTTCTTGCCACTTTCAATTAGGTTTTAATTTGCACGGTTTTGCTGGAATCTGCATTTGGTCTTTTATTAGTGGTATCCTGTCTAATGCCATGTATTAAACCATACTCTGGACACTGATCCCCAATGTACCTGAGAGGAGGGTACAGGGTTAGGATTGTAAAAAGCTATGAAGAGCAACCACTTGGGCCTTTACATCTGATTGATGGTTGACGGTGTGTTTTACCAAAATACGGGGGTGTTTTTGCCGTCTCATAAACAAGCTGCACAAGGGACTGTAGAATAAGGAGGACTCAGGAGCGAGAAGCATCTGTCCAAGAGCACACATTTCAGAGCTTCTGCAGAAGACCAGGTTGGATCTCCAGAAAAGCCACAGATTGTCTCTGTGGAGACCTGAGTATGGTCCTCATGCTCCCACAAAGCTGAATAGTTATTGCTCCTGAGGACACTGAGAGGCAGATCCCAGAAGATGGAAAACAGGCTGTCTCACAGACCTGTTCCCCACAACACAACCACCGCAGTGGCAAACAAAAACTGCAGGGCCAGCAGTAGCATTTAAAGAAAAAAAAGAATTGGTTTTAGTTCTTCAGTTTGATACAAAAAATCAGCATAAACACAGAAATTCAAATGTACCGAGTGCTTCGGCAACAGCTCCAACGAGGAGCGTAAGGCACGTTGCGTGGCATGGCCAGGCACAGGAGCTGGGCACCGGCTGTCTCCGTGGCATCAGGCTCGAGGCATTTGTGGAGAACACGTCCAAGACCCTGAGATCCAGCTCTGAACTCAAAAATCTGTTATCACTAATGAGGATGGGAGTCATTTTGCAATAGCTGTAATAAACATTTGTTCAAACAAAAAGAAAAGTGGGATTAGAAAACATGCAATATGTCCCAGCATTAATGGAAAACCTATTTGTGCCATCTATTTTGGAAAAATTATTGAAGAACAGTTCATCCATGTGAAAATATTAGCACTGTAATTCTGTCAAGGTCAGTGAGACCTAGAGATTTGCTGAGAAATCACCTTCATTTCACCAGGTAAATAAAGAACTCGTTTTTCAAAGAAGCCTATTGAAGAAGGCACTCCATAGCAACAGTTAAATTATGAATACAGCACATATGTTCCATATCATATCATTTACAGCACACTTTAGCATAGACATAATGCTTAGTAACAAACTACAATACCATTCACAAAATGCATTTAAATAGCATAATTTAGTTCATTAAATTCAGTCATTTACAGTAAATCAAAATTATCACAGGAATTGAAGAGAGTACACAGTTGTTTGTTTGAATAGTTAAGCTAGGGAAGTCAATTCCTTTTTGAAGGTCAAGGACACAGTTGTTTCCATTTTCTGTTGTAAAAAAGATACAGCCTGTGTCGTAAGATAATTTAGTATCATCTGAATGTGATCAAGTCCTTTCCCCCTGCTTGTTCCCTATTATATAACTGGCACGCCTAGAATATATCTAAGTCAAGAAAACGCTTTATGTATAATGTTATCAAATTAGACTTCTTTTTCTTTTACGGACTGAATGGATGTGATTCTGGGTTTTTAAAAGGATTTAGTCTTGCAGATCTGCAGCCTATTACTTGGAAGCAAAGATGTATGTTTTCTTCTAGTCCAGTCATCAATTGCTTGGCCTGTGGAAATATTATTATAAAAGAAAAGTGGATTTTTTTTGCCGTTTCTAAGAGATGCATTCTGGCTTTTGCCGTTGGAGGTGCAGCGTGTGTCTCTGTGTGTGTGGAGGAGAACGGTGCAGAAATGGCTTTGCAGCATAGACCGACTGCACAGGGAGCTCAGGATGAATCACCAGATCTCTCTGGGGAACTCTTGAGGTTTAAACCTTCCTGTTATTTCTTGGGCATCAAAGGGAGGAAGGTGACAGGGCAGGGCATGGTGCATCCATGTGTTCCTGCTCATAGGAGGGGAGACCAGTCCTGCTGCCTCTGCACCACCCAGAGGTACAAAATCCGCCCAGGGCACCCAAGCCAGGCAACTCTGCTTATTTAGCAGTGATGAGGGATATAGCCCCTTCCTAATGGCTCTACTCCGGGGATGGAGGTGAGGGCAGGAGCAGGACTTTGGACTATATACAGAGAGAGACTATAAAGCCAGGGAGAATGGCGAGGATCCCTCATTCTCTTCTCACATCACAGGCACAGATAATCCTGCCTTCATTCTTGCTTAAGCTCCAGCATCGCTTTCAAAGAAATTAACAATCCTGATTTTAAAATCACCAGCAAAAACCCAAGACACTGGGCCTCTTGTTGAATTGTTCCCCACACTTAAAAGCACTGATTTTTAGCCTGCATTTGCACCTTGCATCTTCTTGCACCTCACTGTCATCTTGCCTGATTGATATAGATTGAAAAGACCATGGTGAAAATTTTGTTGTCCTTGTAGAAACTTCTGGGTTATCATCAAGTCTTCCTTAATCTGTTCTGGGTTGAGCTCCGTGGAGTCCTTTGCCCTCGGGCATGGCTTTCCATCCCTTTAAACCATCCCTGCCATCAGAATCACCTACAGGATGCAAGAGCCCTCTGCGAGGTCTTCTCTCCTGCGCAGAATTTTGACTGCAATGGAGATGCCTCCACAGCATCCATGAGTGAAATGCCAACTCTTTTCTGACCACCTAGAGGGGTAAATGAAGGAGTAAGCTATGATTTTCCACCAACAGACTGTCCTAGCACTTTAAAGTGCTAATTAATTGAGCCTCATACCATCCTGGTGAAAGAGGAAAGGGTCTGGGAGGGTTTTTTTGTTAATGATTGCACAGTGCAATGTCTACCTATATGAGTTTAGCTTTAAATGAACTTATTTGGGTAGTGATGGCAGCCTAGTTGCAGCAGCTTAGAGGATGGACACCTTTCCTCCTTCTCTGCTTCTTAGCTCAGCCCACACTGAGGTCCCTCTGCCGCAACCAGGCTCCTGCCAGGCCCCACATGGGTGCTGTGCAGCGGTGGTGCAGGAGGAGCAAACGCCCACATCCCCGCTCCCACTCTTCTCCTCTGTCCCAACAGACATGCACCAGTCACCATGCACTGGCACGTCTGGAAACAGGGTGAACTGGGAAAAGGGAGCAATTGGGTACAGGCAGGTCCATTTTGGAGTCCCAAGGAGCACACGCTGTCCTATCTGCCACCGTCACATGGGCTACACAAACCAGATCCAGGTTACATATGCCGATAACTCAGTCCTGACATGTTTCCTCTTCTCAAGGCTACACAAACAATCGAATAAACTATTCACAAGGGGCCAAATGAGACATCTCAGACAGGAAGGTGAGAAAGCTTTTGGTTTCGTATCCAGGCGAGCAGATAGTGCCAATCCACACCTCTTGTCAGAGCTGCCCTCTTCTGAACCCATGGGAGGGTTGGGAATCGCGCAGTAGCAGCCTCCCAGCACAACTGCCTTGGAGGCAGCAACATCTTAAACTGCCCCAAAGCATTTGCTTGGAGCTTTCCCCATCCCCGCTCCCATGGAGCACCCTGGGAGCCCCTCGGAGCAGTCCCTGTTCTGCGTGGGGGACAGAGCAGCACAGTAACCATCACTTGGCAGCCGAGGGCTGACCCTGCTTCGCTGGAGCTCTGTGAAACACCCCAGGGAGAGCCTGGGAATAGCTAGGCAAGCAGCCAGCCACGTACAGGGAGGGACAATTAGGGCCCAAACAGAATGAATTATGCTAGAGAGAGCAAATTGCTTGTTGACACTGCTGCACAACAAAGAGAGAGAAGGAGAAAATGTTCTTAAGACAAATAACCTTCTCCATCTTCCCGGGCACAGGGGGAGAAGCCATGAGCAGGCACAAAGGACACAGATGGCAGTTCAAATCCTTTGTAACACACGCTGCCATCACAGCTGTCCTGGGACTGCGAGGGAACCAACCTGTTACAGATTACCCTGGGCACCAAGGAAGCACCAAGAGGGCTCACCAGAGTAAAAGTGCCAAAGTTTTCAAAGCACAGAGCTGTGAGCTGGGGGTCAGTGCTGCAGAAATGTGTCTGGGCACAGCTGGAGCCTCCTCTCCTTGCCAGAGTCCCAGAGAGCTGCGAGGGCCAGCCTTGCAGGGCTGGTGCCCAGGGAGCAGGGTATTGGGTGCCAGCAGCTCCAGCGAATACCCGGGAGGGATGGACTGTGGGGTCACTGAGGCTCTTTCCCAACTTTTTAGCTTTTCAGCCAATGTCTGGAAGAGTCAGCAGCTTGTTACAGGCTGGGAAACTAAGCTTCAGACCTCTGCAAACCAACTTGGTGGAGACTGGGAAGGAAATGGCACTGATGTGGGGTTTGTGGAGTTGTATTTTGTGACGGCCATCACCAGGGAAGCCCACAGCAGAGCAGAGCTCACCTGGGAAGTGAGCTCATGTGCATGAAAACCACGCATGCAGTAGCAGACCTCAGCTAGAAACAAGCACGTACAAAAGAAATATCCAGTATTTCCCACCTCCACCTGCAGAAGAGGACAGTAAATTTGCCCCAATTCAATCCTGCATTAGTCATTTCCCCATTGGGGTGGTGTGTGTGACCATGTCCTGTGCACAAAATGGGCCGGTGGACGCAAAGTGGCCTGTTTTCCAGCATCAGTAGCTTGGCTTACTGTGCATATCTCGTTTGGATGCCAAAAATGAATTTTAGCTGGGTGGGAGTGGGGCTGAGTTAGGAGGATCGGGATACTTGAGATGTAAATGCCCATGTATCCACTTGGTCATAGATATCAGACATCAAAGTCACTGAGAAAGAAAGACACTTTCCCTGTCTTACACTGTCTACCTTCTTCAGGCAAGCATGGGATATAGCTGCTCAGCAGGAACAAACGCATTTACCTAGGACTAGTTTTAGCACTGATTTTGCTTCAAGAGGAGTTGGGTTGATTATAATCCCCCTTTCCTGCTCTGGGGTATTTCCTATACAGTGCTTTTCTGAAATAAATTTAAATCATTTCACAGAAAAGGCAGGATCTTTACTCATTTTGTAGATGTGGAAACTGAGGCACAAGGCAAAAACAGTTATTTGTTCCTGGAGAGCTGCGGCCCCGGGAAACTCCAGCTTCCAGCCTCCCAGTCTTCCGCTAACTGGTCTGGAAATTGCACAAAATCATTAACTCATCCTTGAAAATTTTTCATGATAGATTGTAACTATTCGATCTGTCGTCTCCAGAGCCTGCCTCTCCCAGGAATTATAACCGTGTACCTGAGGGCTGCCACCACAGAATAGCAGAGGGATACATCACATCTGCTGCCAGGCAATCCTTAATGTGGCTGTGTTTGATTGCTGCCGGGTGTTAGAGGTACTAGTACTTCTACTGTTCTTACTTTAACGCTGCAGTGTTAATTTGGCACCAAAACTGCATTTAAGACTTCACAGTGGGACTGAGAAGCAACGAGCTCAGAAGGAAAATTCCAGCCTCACTTTGAGGTAATTATAAATCTTTTCTCTCCCGTTCAGGCACTATATTAAGGCTGCTGCATCGGCCCAGCATTTCATCTTTAATTTCCACTTCTCTTCTTTGGATGGGCTTCAGCCAGTCTTGGAGAGTGGGGGGGGTCATAGCTGAGCACTGACAAAGGGTCTTATTCACAAACCAGCAACAGCCCCATTTGCGACTTCCCCCAGCACCCCGGAAGCAACTATGCCGTGACAGGAGAAACTTGCACGTCAGACAAACTCCAGATTTCCCCTGCAGCGACCATTTCCTGATAACGCCCCATCTGCACTTCCAGGCACCGTGCTGCCTCCAACGCGGACTCGCACGCTCCTCTTGTCAAGTTCAGAGACTTTAGGCAGGAGCTATTGCAAGCTGTCTGCCCAGCGCTGTGCCGGCTAAGGTGCTACCATTTATTAAAAAGACTTGGCTTCATTCTAAAAAAGTGTCTCTGATTAAGTTCGCAGAGTCATAGAATCATAGAATGGTTTGGGTTGGAAGGGACCTTAAAGGCCACCCAGTGGCACCCCCTGCCCTGGGCAGGGACACCTCCCACCAGCCCAGGTTGCTCCAAGCCCCGTCCAACCTGGCCTTGAACCCCTCCAGGGATGGGGCAGCCACAGCTTCTCTGGGCAGCCTGGGCCAGGGGCTCACCACCCTCAGAGAATCACGTGGTGATTCAAGACACCAAAGTCAGGCTCACGCTTTTAATTTCTCTCTGGTGGTGTTTCTCTTTCTCTCCATTGAGCAGACAGAAGCCAAGAAGAGTGTAGGCCAGGCACACGGCCACCCATGGCAGTGTCCCCATCAAAACGTGGGGACAAGGTGGCCATACGTGGCATGAGCCGTGTGGCATGGGCAACCTTGCTTGAGCAGGGACGGGCAGGCTGGCAGCAAAGCTCTCTGCTCCCAGCCTGCGACAAAACAGCACCCAAACGAATGTTTCATGCGGCAATAAACCTGTTGAAGGAATAAATTAGCTGTACAGCAAGGTTATGCTTTGGGAATGTCTCCACTATGGCAAAGGTACCCGCTGCACCTAGTGATTAGGTTTATATTACAATGTGGCTTTTAAGGCTCACTGTGCTGAATAAAAATTTAGGCAATTAGTGATCTTATTTCTTAGGAAGAACTGCTTGCTATCGTATATTAATACAGATTTTCCTCAATTAAAATTGTTCGCAGTCAGCAAAAACAATTTCTGCACTGTAATGAAATAATGAAATAATTATATGCAAGGGAGGACTTCTGATCTTTTTAATTATTCTATTCTTCATTTTTAAAAGGGCTATTTGAAAACGCACTCTTATAATTGATTGCTATAAATCAGTCAGAAGCATTCTAAGGATCATAAATATTCTAACTTTTAAAAGACAAAGAAATGCTAAATATTCAATGAAATCCTTCAATATTCAGAAAATTTAATCTAGGGTAAAAGGATAGACTGCTCTTTTGAAAATAAAAAGTAAATTTGTTGTCCTGTGAAAAATGAAATATCTTGAATGTCAGTAACAGAAATGGAATTAACAAGAGATCTTTTTATTGTTTTTTAAGGTCATTAGGCTGTGAATTCTATAATTATGGAAATTGTCAGTCCAGTTCTGTGGAGTGTTTGCTCCCATCCATAAGGTATTGGAATGTTCAATCAGTCTCTCTCGTGGGAAAGTTAGGTCATAACTGTAAGTGTACCAGCAAAATTGAATTAAGCAAAGAGATTTCATTAGTATTTATAGCCAGAAGGCATCTGTAAAAGTACAGGGCAAAGAAGTTATGTGGAAGTCAAAGGAGAAAAAAAAATGGGTTTCTGGTGACAAAGGCGAATCTGAAAGAGATATAAGTGTATAATGAATAAGAGCTATTGAGCGCTGCTCCAAAGAGGGAGTTGCAAAGATGTCAAATATTGATTTTCTTGTGTATGCCTTTGGACTACATATGTAATTGTTTGGATTTGCTGTCTTCATGATACAACAATATTTGTTGTTGAAGGTTAAAAAGCAGAGTGCGAAACAACCCAAAAAGTCTGAAACGTGTTGGAGAATTATAATAATTCTACAAGGAAGGTTGCATGAGCAGGAGTCTGCACTTTCTAGCAAATAAACATTTTTATGACAATCGAAAGCATCCGTGTATTGAAAATACTGCTCCTGGTACTGCAGGAGCACACATTGTATGCAGTGCCATTGAGCCATATTGCATTTATCGATTGAAGATCTACTATTTGCTTCTAATGAGTCTCTCCAACTTTTTATACCGTGACAATATTCTGCGATCGCGTATATATGTGCGAAGTAGCGTATATGCTTTTGTGTGTGCTCGTTGTCTGTGTCCTCTGATAGATAAATATACGTGAGTTATTTAGATAGGAATGACGGTGCCTCTCTGGGTGTAAGCGCAGAACCGAGAATGTATTTCCTGATGCTGATTATTGTCTTAATGAGATAAACCTCTTGAAATAATTTAATTCTGCAGAAACAAGTGCGCTAATCACCTTAAAAATTATTCTCATCGTTGGTAGTTACATAATGCTGACACGGAAGGGCTTTAAAATTCTGCACAGAAGGGATTTGTGACTGTTTGGAGTGACACATCATGTGTGACATCTCACACACGTGATCCTTACGTTGGCACGCACAGCAATCAAACCCTCGCTGACACTGGGGGGACCTTTGTCCCTGACTCCGGCGGGATGTGGGCTTCAAGCAGAGAGTCCCTTGGAGATGTTGGAGAGCGAAAAGCAAAGGGTGTCCCTGGAAAGAGGGAGGCAGCCCAGCTGTCAGAGCCCACCTAGGTTATTTGATCGCTTTTCAAGTGGTCAAGCTGGGAGGTGGGCTCTTCATTTCCAGAAGCTCTGGATTCTGCACAACCAGACAGAGTCCAACAATCAGGTCTTAAGCAAAGAAGTCCCAGGGAGGAGCAGTTTGGAAAAAAAAGCCCAAACCCCAGCTGTAAGTAAGAACAAGAAAGGGATGAAATTCCCGGTGAACCCTGGCCCTGCTGAAGTTGGTGTCAGAGCTCCCAGTGCTCTCTGCGGGGCTGCAAGTTCCCCCACCGCCTGTAGGAGCTGGGAAGTAGCATAATCCTAGGGGAGCCTGGGGAAGAGCGCAGTTCTCCTTAACGTGTCTAAATTTAAAGATCTTGCAGGAAATTTGCTGGTCACTTCCTTGCATTCTGTCTCGTTTAGGGTATCAAAGCACCTCATCTTTCATCCAAGTCACTGCTGCAGCGCAATCCATGGTGGCAACGGCAATGCTGCGTGCTGAAAGCGTGCTGGAGTTGGTAATTCCGCTTCCAAACCCTCCTGTGCAGTAAGTAATTGTTATTATTCCCACTCAACAGAGAAAAATAGGGATGTTTTGCCCCAACTCTTCTCTCATCTGTTGCAGTTTTACTCTGCCTTCCATGGGTGTAACTCTATTTACTCTGTTACTCATGGTCATCAGTGAGACGGGACTACAGCACAGAGAGATGAAGTGATTTACTTGGAGCCGTATGATAGGAAAACCAAGGATTAGAAGTCAATGACTCTGACATCCAAATCTATACAAACTTCTCTAGGCTATGCTGCTATAGTACTTTTTCCCTAAATTCAACAAATTCTCCTTAAGAACTTCTCTTTAGAACATCCATTGCATGCCCAGGATAAGACTAATCACAAAAGAAATGTACGTTTGCTAATCTTAAGTAAAAATGCTTTGTATTAAGGTATGTTTAACACCAGCCTCCATGAAAATAACATTTCCAGATCCGCCAAACCGGGAAACTGCTTGATTTTGCAAACATCCCCAGAAGTGCAGAGCGGGACAGTGCTGTCCCTTCCCCAGCCCCCAAATCCCGCTGCTCGCTCCGCCAAGCAGCGAAGGGGCTGGAAGTTTTTGGAGCCCTGCTGTCAGAGCACAATGTTGCCTAAGCAAGCATTAAGAGATTATGGTAATAACAGGTATGCTTACTCCAAATAAAAGGTTTCATTAATCAAGCCATATTGAGATAAACCTGTCAGTGGACAGAGGAAACTAGAAATCAAATGCTGTGAAAGTTCTGACAGATTGTTAAATAGAAACCCTTTAAAACTGAATTTAATTTACTGTGATATTACAGATATTTATGCATCAATAGGCAAGTGCAGATTGAGTTCGGAGGTCAGCTCTGGTGCTTGAAAAATAAACGCGGAGAATGAAACAAAAGGTGACAGTTACCTTTGCCAGAAATTACGGTTTATTAAACTAAATATGAAGCTTTCATCTGATTCGTGTTAAAGAGAAAGGCACGGGGCTAGGGCATAATTTACTGCCATAGATTGGTTGACGAATAATTGCAGAAAATACTCCCCCTTTTTTTTAAAGTTGCATCTATAAACTTTACCAGAAGAAGCCGGGAACAGATCTTGCACCGCAGAAGCACAGGAAGGTACCAAGGGACAGCGAGCACAGAGACCTTTCAGCGAGATTGTTCCCTAATTATGCCATTAAAGCGCTGCTTTCCCGTCGGGCACGGTGTGTTTGACTTCGATACCCAGCATTTATTTATTTAATTTCTCCTCTTGAATTTTTTTTAAACCTCTCCATTTTCAGAGTCGTAGCTTCTTCAGAATCAGGGCATTCCTCTTCCCGCCTCTTCCTCCTCCTCAGCTTCATGAATTCAGGCAAGTGATGTGGGAGAAAGGTAAATTTAAGGAGAGATTTCCGTCCTGGTAATTCCGCCAGCAAGGTGCACAAAGTTGTTGGCAAAGGGAATTGCCGTTCACCTGGGCTGCACCTCAGGTGCTTCACGTCATTCTTTGAAGGAATAAGACCCCCGAGACCGGTCGCAGAAGTGTCATGGGCAGATAGAAACCAAAACATCGTTCCCGCTTCAAGGGGTTACCTAGTCTCATACAGAGAGGCATAAATCTTTTTGCCATTGACAGGATGGATCCATATCTAACATTAAGTTGGACTTAAACATAATGGTTATGTTGCATAGGATGTTTTTCTTTCAAACAGATGGCTGCAATTTGAAGGGAAAATTTGGACCTAATTATGTTCCAGCTAAGCCAACAAGAAGGCTTGTGCTGACTCCACCGAGCACAGAAAGGAGTCCTTGAATACAAGCAGTCCTAAGTGAAAATAAGTATGTCAGTGCTATATGATATGAACATATTTATCTGCCAAACTTACATGAGATCATATCTAAATACATGACTCCAAAACATATAAGTATATTACATTTCGCACACATAAGAAACACGTAAAACATGCAGGACATGTTAGCTAAAGCTATGCTAGACATATGTCCTTCCCAGAACGAGAGCCCGAAAAATCCTTACCCATCCTTACCCTCTTATTCATGCAAATAATTAGTGTAATGGAAGCAACCACATGAGTGACATTGTTCAGGACCTGGCCCATCTTTCTGAGAAAATGTCCTTCTTTGTCCGCCTGAGGGATGCAGGACCGAGCCATTAGTTAGTGGTTAACAGAAGGCGAACGGGCAGGATACTGTGACAAAGCCTCAGCCGTGAGCCTCCTCCGGTCGTCATCTCTCGGTGAGCAAACGCACCTTAACTCAAACCAGCCCTGCAGGACCCTTCCAGCGCCACAGAAGTTACTCCGGAGCTGCCTTGGCTGCGGCTTCAATACAGGAATGACCATTGCTCCAGGTCAAGGTCCAGTAAGAAATGGATATGAAATGGTAAAACCTATCAGGAGAAAGCAAGGAAGGAAGAACTATCATATTTCATATATATATGAAGATAAAAATTTACCTCAAAAATTTTAACAAGACTTATGCGGGAAATGAAACTCTAGTTCAGCTTCACAATACAGGTAGCTTGAAGCGCATATTTAAGTCCCATTAATTTACATGGTTTAAATGCTATGCCAAGTAATTCTGGAAACACGGGCTATAGGGCTGGAAGAATATTCAGGAATTTCATCCCTTTGCTCAGAGGAAGATCCTGACAGATCTAGCAAAGCCGGACCTGTAACTGTGGACTGTAGGGGTAGATGGAAGTCATTTCTACTCCAGAAATAAACCAAATGCATAAGAGAGGAGCCACATCCTCACCTGCCAACCCTGTGCAAGCTTTACCCCATCCTGAAACAGCACCAGGATCTGACCTGACGCCTTCTCAGTCCCAACAACTCATGGGGACCCAACAACTATATTCACCTTTGAAAAACTGCAGCCGTTTCCTATTTCTGGGCAGTTCAGGAAAGGCTGGAGAGGGCAGAGCCTGCTCTCAGGCATCGGTCACTAACCTCCGACACCAGAGCCATGAAGGACCAAATAAGAGCTTATTGGAAATGAATCCAGCAAGTCCTTTTCATTGCCGTGGTCCAGTTACCTGCACTCCGGGGTCCCAGTGCTCTTAGAGTGAAATACAGCCTGTCCTCATGCCCTGAGAAACCATCTCATTCGGATTTTGAGGAGGAAAGCCATCTCCCCACTTATCTGGAGCAAGGCAGAGAATAAAAGCCGGGGATCATACAAGCATAGAATCGTCTAGGTTGGAAGGCACCTTTAGAATCATCGAGTCAAACCATCGTGAGGATGAGGAGGATGAGGAGGACTTGGCAGAGCCTGCAGAAGGGTGAGGGTACAATCCCATGAGGACACACCTGAGTGTTGGGCACTAACTGGGGTTGCTCCCCGGGAACCCCAGTATCTTCCCTTGCAGCACTGGGCAACAAAAACCCTTTTCCATAGTTAAATGAGTTGCACAAGTTAAATTCATTCATTTTCGTTTGGTGTTTTGAGATCACTGGCTTGAAAGCTTTATGTCAGCACAAATGTCTTCTTATTATGAATGAACATTAACTCTGCATTGGTGCTAAGAGGTGTAACAAGCAGTAATGAGGTAAAATTAATAAATGGCCTGTGTAGACCAACTACAAGAAGCGTCTTGTAGGCAGTAGAATATTTTCCCAGGGGAAGTGGGGAAAAACCCTACAAATCGGAAAGTTTTAAATATAAACAAACTCAGGGAAACAGTAAGAGTCCTCTTACACCTGTGCTGCGTGAGTCCTCAAAGTAAATGATCTACAAGTATCGCACAGAGCCATTTTCACCAGTAAAACCTACATGCAGCGGTAAAAAAAACTGAGCAAAGAGGAGCCACGACAGCTGTGAGAGTTTCCGGGGGAGCCGAACGCTGCCCGAGTGGCTCCTGTCCATGGCCAAGGGCTGGTGGAGGGCATCGCTCCCCACATCAGCTGCGCAAACGGTGGGACAGCAGCCCCTGGACACCCCCGTGACCCCCTCTAAGCCCAGAGCTGTGAAACCTCCCCACCGTCCCCCACCAACTGGGATAAACCCCCCCAGAAGTCCCGGGACCGGAGCGAGCCCAGCCCTGGGCAGGATTAGCGCTTTTATCCCCTGCCACATAGACCACGTAGCAGAGAGCTGCGACAGCCTTCCACGTTTTATTTATTTAGATGAGTTTACAAAGCAATTAAGACATTTTGGCAAATGCCGAGGTGCAGATTTCCTCCCTTATGATAGATCATTCCTGGCTTTTTTTTCCCCTCTCCTTCTGGACAGATAAATGTTTCATGGTCCCACAGACATATTTTCTCTGTGCCCAGTTGCTTAGAATCCATTTAAACATGCCTGTTGAACTCCTCCATCATGTAATATTTTAACAAGAGCCCCTAAATAGGCTTTATTTACAGACTGTAAATACTGCCTGACAAGCTCAATACACTGTTTCATCACCTCCTTAGCTGGAATTCCTCTTGGAAACCATTCTTACTTGGGCAAAAGCAGGAAATCCAACAAAAAAATAACGTTGTGGTTTAAGGAATAAACACCAATTCTTCGCATCCTCCCCTTTCAGTTGGAAATACCACCCTTTAATGATTTTTGTCAAAATTAAAACCTTCCCTGGTTTTATCCATCCCATCCTAGCCTTGAGCTGCGTTGCCAACGCGTGCTGTCGTCACACAAGTGCTGGAAATGCTCATCCGGGCTCTGCGCTTCCCTCAAAGAAGCTTCTGAAATCAGTAGGGTTTTACAGCACGCCTTGGCAGGCATTAAAATCCTTTAATAAAAGGTTTAATAAAGGTTCCTCTAATAAGGTGAAGGATCTAAACTGAATTCACGGAAGTACCCTAATGGTCAAACTGAGAAAGAAGCTTTGCGGGGAGCGGCAGGAAGCAGCTCTGCTGGAAATGGTTGGTGCACGTTGCCTCAAAAAATAAGAAAACAAAAATATTTTGGGCCAAAAAATGGATTTTTGAAAAAAAAAAACCAAACCAACAACAGAGTTTTTTCTTTCTGAAGCTGCTGGTTCTGTTTCCAAGACGTTTGTGAAGGGCACCCACTTTTCACAGAAAAATTGTAATAACTCAGTTCTGTATTTAGAAGGTTGTATTTAGAGGAAAGTGTTGGACCGGAGCAGATATGTGGCAAGTCAGGATGGCCCTTCGGTGACACCCCTTCCTCTGCCACTAAGCCAGGACTTGGAGGGGTTTAGCAATGCATATTTTCTTTACAGAAAAAAAAAGCAGAGTCCCCTAAACTGCGTTACAGCGCTCGCCAGAAAAAGGAGCTACCTGGTTTCAGCAGGTGAAGAGGTGCTCGGGGAGTTTTTGATAGAGAGATTATGGACCTGATTACATTAATACCTAGCATGGGTTTTAACCTGCATTTTGGGTAAAATTCACCGTTCTGCAGAAGGCCCATAAAAGGCCTGTGCACCACTTACGCCCCACCAAGGCACCATTTGGATGGTGTACATGGAGCTGCGGTGATGCATGGGCCCTGTGCCGGCCGCCGGCGTCAAGAGGGGTTTCATCCCGTACGTATCAATAATATTCAATGTGTTGGGGAAAAATATTAGCAGAGTAATTTTATTAACAACAGCGATAATTCACTGCTTGTCTTTCCGTGCTTAATAAAGGGAATCAAGGGTGTTATACACGAGCCAGAGGAACAGCTTACAAAACTATCCTGGAAAAAACAAACAAACAAAGCCCTGGGAAGCTTGAGAGCATGCAGAGGGGGAGCCAGCTCCCCCCCATGTCCTGGCTGAGCTGATTAATAAAAATAAATCCTGAATCAGCTCGTGGTGTTCCTTGGGCGCTCTGACGATGTGCAAAATCTCACAGGAGTGTCTCTGGGTTAAGCAGGCGTTGGCTTCACGCTGGGACAGAGGTGTCTGGGCCAGCCCGTGGAGGGCTCCCAGCGGAGCTGCTTTCGGCAAAGGGATTTCCTCGCCTCCCTGGAAATCCTCTTCGCTTCTTCTCAGCCATTTGGAACTCACGGGCAAGGGGAACAACTGAGAAAAAAACTGCTGTGCCTTCCTCACACCTCCTGCCTACCTGCAAAGTCAGTATAAAAACTCACACGGGCAACGGGTTGAAATGAGCTTCCACCGCTGCCTCTCTGCCAACCCTTATTTTGCGTTGAGTCCCTTCTTCTTGGGTTGTGTCCCCTCTTTTTGAGGAACATCCCCGTGTTTGCTGCCCAGTTGGCACCGTTTGCACCATCCCTTTGGGCCATGCGTAGATGAAGGGAAAAATATTCTGTCATGTTGATTTACTCCTCCTCCTCAGACAAATAAAGGCGTCTTCATATAAAACGTATCTTCCCTCCAGAGCCCATTGAGCCTCCCCTCTCCCGCCATGCATGGGGATATCCCTGGATTTTGAAGGAGCAGCGATGGCCCGAGTGCATCCCTTCCCATTCCCACAAGCTGGAGCGTGAGGATGTCGCATCCCGGCATCGCTGCTGCATGTGGAGCAGGAGCACCACCGCTGCCACCATTGCTGTCACCCCCACAGCTGGAGCAGGGTCACCCCTTCCCACCCATTCCTTCCCTTCAAATAAAGCAAATTTAAAGGATTTTTTTGAGACTTGCCTCTGCTTTTTGTTCCTTTGCATTTATTATGCCTCCTGCAGGGACAGGGATTTGACAGGGCTTTTAGAGGATGAGTTTTAGTCGTTTTGTTGGAGATGGACAGGGACGTTAATGGGGCGCTTCCAGGACACCCAGAGCTGGGCAAGGCTGCAGAGTGGGTGCAGGGTGCTTGCAGGGGTAAAGTGGGGACATCTGTCCCTTTGTTTTGGGTGGGGATTTGCAAAATGAAAATCTGGAGAATAAATGAATTTTGACTGAACAACTGCCAACTGTTTTGGTTTCCCCCCCTTTTTTTTTTTTTTTCCAAATCAGATCTCAGCTAACTTTGTCTTGCACAAAAGGCAGCAGAGTTCCTCTGCTCACACAGCCCCATTTGCCCAATAATAATTCTGTATTTTAACTTATTTGATTAATTTTGCTCTCTCCCCGCTTTGTAAAGCACCCGAATCTCCACGCTGTACTCGCCGATCTTCGGACGATTTTGGAGTTTATTTTGTGAGTCCCAAGAGGCTGCATTATGGGGACACACCTGAGCGCTGCTGCCTGGTTTTGCCGGGTCCCCGGGATGTTCCTGCCCGTGTCGGATCCCGGAATGTCCCCTGGGAGCCGAGCAGAGCCGGCACCGCCGGTCCCCTCCACCAGCATCCCTCCACCGCCCAGTTCAGCTCCCAGGGGAGGGCAAGGCAGAGAGGGAGGCAAATGGCCAGCGCAAATACGCCAGTCCCTCGCCCCTTGCGGCAGCCCCGAGACGGGGGGGGGGAGGGGGGTGTTGTCCCGAAGTCGCCCTCCCCTGCGCGGCCGCGCAGCCCGCATGGGGGAAAGTCCCGCGGCCGCGGAGCACCGGCCGCCCCCAGCTTAGGTTTCCCTAAAGGCGAACTGGGGCTAAATAATGAATCGATCTAAAATTAACCGGAGGAATGGAAATGCTCTAAAAATAAGCCAGCAGCTGCCGTGGTCGCAGCCCCCCGCTCCCGTGGGGGCTCCTCCGGGGGCTGCGCGGGGCTGCGCGGAGCGGCCGAGCCCGGGCTGCACCGCCGGGAGAGCAGCCGGGATTCACCAGGCGCTCACCGCGGCTCTCCGCGGGCGCGGAGGAGGGGAGCGGGGCCGCCGCCGCTCCGCACCTCGGCGCGGACGGAACCCCCCGAAACTTCCCCGCCTGCCCCGCAGCCGGCTGCTCCCAAAGCAGCAACATATTTTTAAAATTTATATATATTTTTTTTTTAATTTATTTTTTTGCACACTCACACACACCTCCTCCTCTTTCCTCCTTTTTGATCCAGGCAGCGCTCCTATATTCTCCCGGCTTGTCTCTTTTATTCTTTTGTACTCAGGCGTGTTGTCCTGGCCGGCAGTGCGAACGGGGGCTTTGTAAAACGGGACAGATAAAAATGAGCAACATCATATTGTTTGACAGAATGATCCAAAATGATAAAGTGCCTTCTCCGGAGGGGGTGAAAATGGTGAATTCCTAAAAAACAAGAGCGTCGCTTCTCTCCTCTGCCTCCCTGCGCTGCTCGCAGTAGCCTAAAGGGATCTGTCGCCTGCACCAGCCCGGATCACGTCCAGCCACTCTTTTCAATGGGAAGTCCTCTTTTAAAAAGCCTCAATTTATTTATTTTTAAATAAATAAAGAAGGGGTTGGGGGGAGTTGGGGGAGCGGCTTCGGCTTGGGACCCCCCGTTCTCCTCGCCGCAAATGAAAAGCACAATTTTCGAGAGAAAGGCTCGTTTTGATTAAATCTGACATGCTGCTGATAACTCCATGCTAATGTGAAATAATTAACATAATAGCCATAATTAAAAGCACGCTAACAATGCCATAAATTTATCACACAATTTTACTAGCTTTCTGCCCCTAACTGCTCTCTCATCGTTAATTAAACGTGTTGCCTTTTACAGAATGGATGTTTATACATTTCCAATACAAATAAATCCGAAACCGTTTTGGAAACATGACCAATTTCGTTTCACACTGAGGTCTGCGGGTTTTACAGGCGATTTATTACAATTTAAAAAAAAAAAAAAAAGAAAAAGAAAAAAAGAAAAAGAAAAAAGAAACAAAACTCGTGCAAATAAAGGCCTTAAAAAAAAAAGGCAGATATATTTTAAAATCTGCATCTTTAGTGAAAAGCCCGGCCTGGGAAGGGGGGGGGGGGGGTCCAGGCCCCGGGGCCGGCGGGGTCCCCGCAGCTCCATCCCCGCCGCTCGCCCCGCTCCGGCCCCGGCCGGGGGACGTTTGTGTGTGTGTGTGTGTGTGTGTGTGTGTGTGTGTGTGTGTCCCCTTGGATGTGTTTATTTTGCCGGGATTTCTCACCCGCAGCCCCTCTCTTGCGAGCCCCTTTACCCCCGCACGTCTATAACGAACCACAATTGCTGGTTTAATCCAGGTCAGGTCAACGATTTATATAACTCATTAGTGAAAGTAATAGGCTTAAGGAGATGAAAGGGGACACCTTTGGTTTCTCCTTCCTTTAAAACGATTACAGAAGCAGAAATTGCCCCAGCCCTGCCTTTCCTCCTCAATCCCCCACCCCCCCCACCCCCGAGGTTTAGCCTCCGGATTTATTTTTAACTCGCTTCGCAGCCAGGATCTTGCTTTGCCATATTAGAATCAAATTGAGTTGTAATTAATTTCTCGCTCTCTATCATAACTTATTCCATCCTCCCTTTCCCCGCTGCTTGCCGTGTCTCTATTTGACTCCGTATCGATCCGGACGATACAGTTTGTTTTTCTCCTGTTGCTAAATCTATCTGTCTATATGGGCGCCCACTTTCTATTTCTGGCGGTGTCATTATCGTGGGTTTCCACCTCCGCGTGGACCGTTTTAATAATTTTATTGCAGCCCCTGCTCCTGATCACCTTCAGCCCTTGAACTTCCCCGGGTTTCGGGGGCTCCCGGGATATTTCGGGGAAAGTTTCCACATTATTAGAAAAGCCCTTTTCCCTTCCCACTCCGCCCGGGTGGGCTCCGAAATACTTTCCAGACGGGTGGGCTCCCAAATACTTTCCTAAACTTGGCTACCTGCAGCCCTGGGCAGCGGCAGCAGCGTGGCCGGCCCGCGGAGGGGCGCGGAGGGGCGCGGAGAGGGGACGCCCAGCCGGCAGCAGTGATTGAACACGGGATTAGCACAATAGAGCCCTAATCGAGGGGAAACGTTTCTTTTCACGCTAAACGCCGTAATTAATGGTATGAATCAATTAATTTGACTTTTATTGTGACGAAGAAAAGCGCAACAAATGAAACAGGGGGCTGCCGAGTTGGTCTTTTTTCCTCCCTTTCCCCCGGGAGACCCTTCGGGATGCAGCGGAAGGGGCAGCGTGAGTGTGAGTGTGTATATGAGTGTGAGTGTGCACGTAGGTGCGTGAGTGTGAGTATACGTGGGAGCGGGCGGTGCGCGGGTGCGGAGGCCAGGGTCACGGTTCGCGGAGATCCGCCGGGAAACGCGTAAAAACGGAGCGGGGGGTGTGGGGGGAGGTGTGGGGGAGTGGAACCCCGCGGGATGCCAGAACCGCTCGTGGGAAATCGTTCGTTCCTGGGGCATTTTCCTAATTTCATTTAATTGTCTTTCCCGAAATCCGACAACACGTGCGAGAATTACAATAAACGAGGCTACGAATTAAAAAGCAAAGCCCCGTGAGCCACCCGCGGCCGATGTCTCGGGTGGGGGGGATCCTTCTCCTGGGTGCAATGGGGTAGGGGTGGGCGGCGGGGGCCCCCCCCCCCCGCCCCGCCGGGCGCCTCTCCCCGGGCCGGGGCTTACCTGGGGCCGCGTCAATACGGTCCTCACATTCACACACACTCCCTCATTTCCTACTTTTTCATATGCTAACGCCCGCAATGATTAAGTCGTTAACACCTCTGCGGAAAAGAAAAAAAAAAAAAAAAAAAAAGAAAAAAAAGAAAAAAGAAAAAAGAGGGGGGAAAAAAAGGAACCGGCTAAAAGCTTCTTTATTTATAGTTTCCCTTTGTTATTTTACGTCTTTTTTATTTCTCCCTGCAACTAACCTAATAGATTAATCAATAGCCATTCTCTCATCTTCCGTTCCCAGCTGGTGCTGCTGTTGAAAAAAAAAATAATAATAAAAAAAATAGAAAACCACGGAAAAGTGATTTCAGAGCCCAAACTTGGTGGTTTTAAGCGCTATTACGGCGGCGCATCCGCTGGGCCGGGGCGGCCGCTACCGATGGCACCGCGCCGGTCTCCGGGCCCGTCGCACCGGGAGCGGCGGCGGCGGCGAATCCCGGCGCGGCAACTTTTCCGCGGGGAGCGGGCGGCGGGGTCCCGGGGCCAGCGGGGCGGCCCGACGGGGCGGGCGGGCCGAGCGGAGCCGCCGCCGCTCTTTGTTGACAGTCCATGAAACAACTCGAGTTTTGCATGACTTCACGGCGGGGCGCCTGACGTCACGCGGTCACGTGGCGCCGCCTCCGAGTATATCTTTAACGGGAAAGTAATCTATCAGGCAGTCCGGACCGCCGCGCTTCCAAAGTGGCGAGCGAGGCCCCGCGACGCCCCGGCCTCCTGCCCCCGCCCCGCCCGGCCACCGGGAGCTCCGTCCCCTCCCTCCGCCAAGGGGGGGAAAAAAACCCCCAAAGCAGGCAAGAGGAGGAAAAAGGAGAGGAGGAACAAACCAAACCAAAAAAAAACCAAAAAAAAAAGAGAGAGAGAGAGAGAGGAAAAAAAAAAAAAACAGCCAAGGGCGGCGGAGCGGTGCGCGGCGGGGCCGCGGCCGCGGAGCGGAGCGGTGGAGCGGCGGGTGCCTGCGGAGCCGCGGCGGCGGCGGCCCCATGCCCGGCGCCCGCGGGCGCCCATCGCGGCGGTCGGGATCCATCGTCGCCGCCTGATCCCCGATGCCCGGCGGCGGGAGCGGGTCGCGCAGCCGGAGGTGACCGGGCGGCCAGGGCAGCCCCGCGCCGCGGGACGCCGCGGACGGGAGAGGAGCGGGCGCGGCCGCCCCATGCCCCGCGGGGACGGGGCCGCGGGGGGCAGCCGGGCCGCTCGGGTCTAGCCCCAGGGGCCGGTCGGAGGAGCGGCGGGAGGGGGGCGCGGGGGGAGCCCGCCGCCCCGCCGGGTGCGGGCGGGAGGCCCCGCCGCCGCCGCGCCCCGTCCGCCGCCGCCGAGCGGGGATGACCCTTTCGGGCGGCGGCAGCGCCAGCGACATGTCCGGTCCCGCCGTCCCGGCGGCCGAGGATGTGGATATCGACGTGGTGGGCGAGGGAGACGACGGGCTGGGCAAGGAGAGCGACGGCGAGGCCGGCAGCCCCGCCGCCCTGCCGCGCCTGCCGCTGGACGAGGCGGCGGAGCTGGCGCTGCCCGCGGAGGCGGGCGCGGGCGCGGAGAGCGGCAGCAGCGGCAGCGGCAGCCCGGCCGAGGCGGCGGCCGAGGGCGGCAAAGGGGGTGGCGAGGAGGGGGCGAGCGGCGGCGGCGGCGGGGCGGCGGGGCAGAGCAAGCCCAAGAGCAGCCTGGTGAAGCCGCCCTACTCCTACATCGCCCTGATCACCATGGCCATCCTGCAGAGCCCGCAGAAGAAGCTGACGCTCAGCGGCATCTGCGAGTTCATCAGCAACCGCTTCCCTTACTACCGGGAGAAGTTCCCCGCCTGGCAGAACAGCATCCGCCACAACCTCTCCCTCAACGACTGCTTCGTCAAGATCCCCCGGGAGCCCGGCAACCCGGGCAAGGGCAACTACTGGACGCTGGACCCGCAGTCCGAGGACATGTTCGACAACGGCAGCTTCCTCCGCCGCAGGAAGCGCTTCAAGCGGCACCAGCAGGAGCATCTGCGGGACCAGACGGCGCTGATGATGCAGGGCTTCGGCGCCTACGGCCTCGCCGGCCCCTACGGCCGCCCCTACGGGCTGCACCCCGGCGCCTACACCCACCCGGCGGCCGCCGCCGCCGCGCTGCAGTACCCCTACATCCCCCCGGTGGGGCCCATGCTGCCGCCGGCCGTGCCGCTGCTGCCGTCCAGCGAGCTCAGCCGCAAAGCCTTCAACTCCCAGCTCAGCCCCAGCCTCCAGTTGCAGCTCAACAGCCTGGGGGCCGCCGGCTCCATCGTCAAGTCGGAGCCCAGCAGCCGCCCCTCCTTCAGCATCGAGAACATCATCGGCGTCCCCGCCGCCAGCTCGGCCGCCAGCGCCCAGACTTTCCTGCGGCCGCCCGTCACCGTGCAGTCGGCCCTGATGGCCCACCAGCCGCTGGCGCTGGCCAGGACCACCGCCGCCATCGCCCCCATCCTCAGCGTGCCTACCAACATCATTGCGGGGCAGTTCCTGCAGCCCGCAGCCCCCGCCGCCGCCGTGCAGGCCAAGTGGCCGGCGCAGTAGCCCCGGGCGAGTAGCCTCGGCGGCCGAGTAGCCCCGGGCAGGAGTTCCTGCAGCCCCGCCGCCGGCCGCCCCCTCGGGGCTCCGCGGTCGCCCGGGCTGCGGGCTCCGAGCAGCGGCCATCGGCCACGACCCCCCCATCCCCATTCGCCACCGCCGCTTGTACATATTTGTATCAAAAATCACTGACGTTGCTTTCGGGGTTTTTATTTTTCTAAAGAGGCGAAATGACGGTCGCGATTAGGAGCTGCGAACTTTCACTTTTTTTGAAGGTTCCGGCGCTCCGAGCGGTTTTATCCGAAATAAACGAACAAACGAGAAAAAGAAAAATGTATTAAAAAAAAATAAGCGGGGGAAATTTTAAATATTAAACGAACGAACAGAAAAAAATGAATTTTGGAGAAAAAAAAAAAACAAAGGAGGAAAACGCTGTCATTCTATTATAGAAGTCTGTTTATATATGAATGAATATATGTATTCTAAATGTTATCCCTTCGTGTTGTACACAACTTTGTAAATAAATTTTTAAAATGCTCTGCCCGTCTTTGTGTGAGAGGCGTATCTTTGAGCACCCACCCGCAGGTCGAGCCGCGGAGGCTGGAGAACGGCGCGCAGCGCCCGCGGCCGCGCAGCGCCGGCCCGCTCCTTCCCGCGGAAGGTTTGGGTTTCGCCGGTCTCGGTGGGGTTCGGACGGGTTTCCCGCGGCCTCCCGCGTACCTTCCGCCGCTTCGGGATGCGCCTTCCGCGGCCGCGCAACGACCGCGACCGGCCCCGCCGGTTCCCGGACCGGCCGCCACGGCGGGGCCAGCATCGCGCTGATTCCTCCAAAATTCAACCTTTCCCCGGCAGATCCGAGACTCCCTCAACCGTGCCCTAATTTTTCCCTAAATATATTAATTTTTCTCAGCCTGGCTTCGGCTCTGCAGCCCGGCACTGCGGGATCCTGCCCATTCCCGGCCGGACTAGGTACGCTTGGGGTTGGCTTCCGTGGCTAATTATAAGGGAAATCGTTTGAAACAAACCACGGTGGGGCGAATTAAGCAACGTTTACTATTTATTTTGCGGGGAAAAAAAATATTAAAGCCGTGCCCGTGCGGTATGAGAGCGCGGATCTTTCGTTTAGATCAGGAAAATAATCGGTGTTAAGCGGCTCCGCGTTCCCACGGAACAGGAACGGCCTTTCCCAGCTAATTCCTAATAACTTTTAAGGGCAGCTGAGGAAAAAAAAAATGTACATTTGTGTGCATTTGCAGGGATAAAAGAAGGAGACCTCCAAGAGGAAAAAAAAAGAATAAAAATAAATATAAATCTGTAGCGCGTTACAATATTTAAGAGACCGCTTTGGGGGTTTAGCCTGGCGAGATCTCGGGTACCCGGTCTCGCCTGAGCGCTGACAGCCTTCGGTGCTTGGTTCTCTCTCGCAAAACGTTGAATTTTCGTCGTTTTTGAAAAACCTTCGTGGATTTGGCTTTTCTTTTTATTCTGCCCAAATCATGCGCTGTCTTTGTTAGGAAAACCGGCGGCGTAAAACGCGGGCGGGATGCGGCGGGTTTCGCTGCGGGAGGAGGTGGACGAGGCGCTCGTTTCACCTCTAACACCCGCTGGGAACCGCGGATTTAAAAAAACAAATAAATTTAATAATAATAAATCAAAAAAAAAAAGGGTGTCCTTTCTTTCCTGGTAAGCGGTAAATATTATTTCTTCCTAAGTAAATATTTATACCTCCGCATACATAGACGAAAATAAAACAAGCAGCTTGGCGATGAGATAGTTTGAACTTTATAAATAAGGACTCGCTAATCATCTGACGATGATGAGGGAGCCCGGGCACCTGAAGCCAGCGGGGGTTCGGTGTCAGCGGGGCCCGAGCCGGGCTCCGCTCCCCGCCGAAACGGAGCTAAATTTGTGTGTGCGGGGCGGCTATAAAAGTAACAAGTTGCTTCACAGTTGTGTCTGGGCTAATCGGTTTTACACAAACAGCAAATGGTAGGTGATTTGGGCAAGACGCGCGGAGGTTATTTCTATATTTAGCGGATACCCCTGGGAAAAGAGGAAGGAGCCTCTTCTGGGATTCGCTTTTAGGCTCAAGAAGCTGCTGATCCCGGGCTTCCAGAGGACACCGGATAACAGGGGCTCATTCCATTCCCCAGCCTTTGTTACTTATAAAATTACTCGCTCATATTTCCCCACATAGCAGCAATACCTCGGGCTCGGCATCTGCGCGCCGGCGGCGGCGGAACCGGCAACTTTCCTCCCCGCCGCTTCTCCCCCGGTTCCCTCCGTTACTCTCTTTTTTCTCACCGTTTCCCCACCCCTCCTGTTCCCCCCCCCCCCCCCCCCCCGCCCCCCGACAACGCCGAGGGGAGCGGCCGGTGGGACGCTGCGGAGAAGCCATTCCCGGGGAAGGGGCGGCGGCTCCCGTGGCCGGGCAGCACCGGGAGGGCGCGGGGCTCGGGAAGGGCGGCGGAGGCGGCGAACACCCGTCCGTCCGTCCGTCGGTTCGGCGGGAGCCGGGCCGGGAGCGGCAGCCCCGCGGGCAGGTGAGGGCTCCCGGTGGCGGGGCTGCAGCGCCCCACCGGGGCCTGCAGGGGGCGCGGCGATTCCCGCTGCATCGGCGGGGAACGGGCGCGCACCCCCCTCCCCGGGGCCGGGACCCCCCCGCAGCCCCGCGGCCGGGAGCATCCCCGGTGCACGGAACGGGCCCGGGACGGGAGCGCTCCTGCAGCCCCGGCGGCACGACGGGGAGTCCCGGCGGGTCGCGCAAAGCCACAGGCTTGGGGGACACGGAGGGGGGGCGAGAAGTCGGTCCCCAAACCGGGAAGGGTTTGCAGCCGGGACTGGCAGCGAGCTTTCGGTGCTGCCCAGCGGAGAGCCGGGCCCGGGAGGGGCGACGGGACAGGGACAGCATCTCCCGGCGAAGTTTCCGCAACCGCTCGCTTCACTCAGACAACAGAAAGTTGTTGGTTTTGGTGTTTTGGTTTTTTTTTTTTCCCTTTTTTTTCTTGTTCTTTCTCTTCTTTTTCCTTCCACAAACTTGTCCGACGCATATGGCAAAACCTGACACGGCCGGTGACAGATGCCTATTAGTGTAAGACGCGTCGTGACGGTCCCCGGGGTGTATTGAACGTAACTAGATCCTAAGCACCGGGGAAATGTCCGTCCTCGCCGCCCGGGGAGTTTACCCAGAGCCATCCCCCCGCCCTGGAGCCCCCCCGTTACTTATTCCAATAACGGACCGGCCGCGCTCTCCGCCCGGGGCAGGAGAAGGTACAAGGCGCTGGAGACAGGATCTGGCCCTAATCCTCTAAACCACCACCTTGCTTGAAAAAGGGGACGAGATGGGCGCATCAGGGCCATTCCCTCGGCTGGCGAGGGTCTCCCGGGGAACCCTCTCGCTCTCCCAGCCGGAGGGGCCGGGCGCTGCGCGGCCGCGGGAATTGCGGTCCCCCTCCCCGCGCCGCCTCCGCGCTAACTGCGCTCAACGCCGCCTATTTATAGCAGAATTGATCTCTCCCCGGGCACAGAGCGAGGCCGAAAGTTACACGCTAATGGGTGTTGAAAGACCTCGGCGAGCGTTTGAAAAGGCAGGAAAAGATCTTTTGCGGTGATTAAAAAAAAAAAAAAAGTCTATTTATCGTGCGTGGACCTTATTTCTCAGGAAGGAGCCCCAGCGTTCGGGTTTTTCTCCCCCGAGCCCCCCCGGCTGGCAGCACCGGGGGCTGTACGGCCGGCACAGCCGAGACCCGGAGGCGGCACCGGGGCCGGTGGCCGTGTCCCCGCGGGGGCGAGGCGGCGTGAAGCCCCGGGGGAGCCACGGGAGACCCCGCTCCGGAGCTGCGGGAGGGCAGAGCTGAGGCCGGGTTCGCCGGTGCCCGCAGAAGGGGCACCGCCGGGGGCGTCCCGCGGGGGGGGGAGATGCCCGCTTAAACCTCAGCGGAGCTTAAATCTCCGCGGGAGGCTCCGTCCGGAGCCCTGAGCATCCCTGTCCGCCATCCCCGCAGCCTGCCCTTCCCTCCATCTCACCTCTTCACCGGGAATCCCTGCAATTAGCCAAACACTCGCCATCCAGTTTTCTCGAGAGTCAACACCTCCTATTCCAGGGACATTTATCGAATTAGGTTTTACTAGTCCTAAAACATTAAGCGTTATGTACTTAAAAGATACAGAGCATAGGTATTACATCCGCAGAAAGTATTTTAGTCAGTGAATGTTCAATGTAGCAGGTAGAGATGAACTTAGCACGTCTCCCAGACTGAACTGGGAACAGACTCTTCAGCCATAAAATGCACTTAACAGTCTATTTAATAGTGGCGAGGTCCTTGAAAATGCAATATCCATGCTAATCTTGCCTTTTTCTAAATCAGAAATGAAAAATAGGTCAGTAAGGTAGAACCTTCCCCTTCCATTTAAAATGTGACATTTAATCTATTTAAATAACTAAGTAAACTTTATTAATTCAGGATTTGGTAAGCAAGCTGAGAAAGTAGGCACTTCGCAACTTTATTAAGACGGCGAAATGTGAGAGGGAGCGTCCTTGAACTCCAGGTTCAATAAAATCCCGGTTTCCTTGAGCTTCAGCAAAATGGAAACAGCCGGGACACGCCAAAACCGCTCATCCTGCCCTCTCCACGAAGGGATTTCCATGGAGGGCTCGGAGCATCCCCCGGGAGCGGAGGCAGGAGCCTTCCCGGGGCGGGCGGGGGAAAGCTCCGCGGTCCCCCAGCGCTCACACCCCCCGAGAATGGCAGGAATTTGAGAAAACAACCCAAAAACTCAAGCCTTTCTAATCACTTTATTAAGTGTTAGTATTTCCCGGGGGAAGGGGGGAAGGGGGGGAAGGGCGGAATCAGTCTCCCTGCAGGTTATGGTAGTGGTTCCAAACACATTTACTGCTTTTCGAGGGGAATGAAGATGCGAAGGAACCGCGGCTGCAGCGATCGGTGCCTGCCCAGCCTGACAAACGTCCCCGCTAAATTACGGGCGGTTTTACGGTGCCGGGAACCCGGGAAAAGGTCAGATTGTGAATCTACAATTGCGAGCGTCTCCAGCCGTTTGTTTCCCCCCCTCCTCGCTCCCGCATCGCGGCTCGGAAAGGTAATCCTAGCTGAGTTGGAAAGCAACTTTTTATAGCCGCAGCCTCTCCCAGGGCTGCTTCCCTCCCGCCCTGGGAAAGGCTTCCTCATTATCCTGACCGCATCTCGCTGCAGATTTATGGAATACCCAGATATTTGCCTTCCCACCGCTCGGCTCTACATCAACCCCGAGAGCCGGGGTGGAGGAGAAGAGCCAGCAGGCGGGCTGAAGCCTCCCGAGAACGCCAAGGGTTAAGAAAAGCCGTTTATCTGCTCATTATCGGTTTCTCTTTACTACTGAGCACCAAACCCCAGCCCCGCTTGTCCGCAACCCCGCGGTATCAATGTGTCCTTAATGCCTTTTCCAGTCATTGATCTGGTCAAAGTCACCGCAGAAATACTAGTGACAGAGACTCAATTCCAGGCGACGTGACCAATGCAAGTATTTAGAAAGCATTCAATAAAAAAGCTTTCCCGGGGAGTGAATGATTTCACCTTGCAACAAAGAGCGCTCGGCTAATTGAAATAATGCACTTGAGTGTGCAGCCGTGCGCTCCTGCTCGCCCATCCCGGCTCCAGCACCAAATTATCAATAACCCGCAAGGTAGAACCTTAAAAACTCTTTATTTTTGGGGCAGTAGGAGCCCACGGGCGACGCTCACGGCTTCGGGGATGGCCTCGCAGTGCGGGAGACGGCTTTAGGGAATTCCAGGCATGGAAAATCCTGGAGGGAGGAGTAGGAGAGGGGCTGGGAGAGGAGAAATTGAAATAGGGACCTGTCACAGGGATTCTTCCCCAGGCGTAGGCTGGGAATTCACTTTGTGCAGCGCATTTTCAGTGCCGTACATCCCGCCAAAGCCGCGGTGGGGTTCAGGAGGCATAACTCTGCCCATCTTCCAGTTTACTTTGTAGTTGACAAATCTTTAGGACTACGCTTATTTTGCCATCCCAGAGATCCCTTAGGATCTTACCAATATCCTAAAATAGAAGCATTTTCTTTAGCAGCAACATGAGTAATTGAGTAAAACAGATTTAGGTAAAATATGTAAAATTTAATTATCATAATCCGCCATTTTCAATAGGATCACGGCTCCAAACACCTTGACAGGCCAGAAAAACAGTGTGATTTTTATGTTTACCTGTATAAGACCACAAAATTCCAGTTTCTTCATACCATCCTGCCTGAGGTGACACTCACAAGTGACGGTTGCTGAGAATGCTGAAATTATGGCAGGCGCGAGAGGGACCAGGATGGCCAAGTAATTGGCACCCAACTGAAAAATGGTTGGGATAGTGGAAATTAGTATTCTATATGTTATTGCACTGGAAGAACTTCAAGGAAGAAGCGCCATCTCTGGTGGTATGCAATACTGTATGTTGCCTAATATTTATATATTAAGAAAAACCTTCTATATCCAAAAAAAAAAAAACAATGAACAATTTTGCTTTCCTATTATCCCTAGTTACTTTAACGCTTCTGTTATAAGTGATCAGATGCTCCCTGACCATACCCGCACTTGGGAGCAGTTGGGTTTAAATCCTTTACAACTTTCGGTCCTGGGATTCCAGTCCAAGGAGAGCAATGCCGGCAGTTCACCTGGAAGGTCTGTTCATGAAAACCTCAGCGTGTGGCGTTTTAAAAATAGTCAGTTTCCTACTAAATTTCATATCCCAACCTCAGTTAGCCACACAACTGGAAGAAAAACACAGCAAACTAAAGAAAAAGACAGACTGTAGTTTTAAATATCGGTAAGCGTTGTTTAAAGATGACCTAGGAGCATTTTCGTTATGCTATGTACTTTGTCATGACCTTAAAGTGAATCACAGAGGGTAAAACTGAAGGGCTGTAAAAGAGAGGCCTGTGGTGCCCAAGATCTCTCGTCTCCAGGCTGATTCCGAGACACCGAACCCCAGACATACGGACTGCGGAGCTGCTCCCCGGCGCAGCTGAAGAACAAGTTTCCTTCTGCAAAAAAAAAAAACAACAAAGAAACAAGCACTGAGATTCCTTGCCTGAATAAAACCCCACTCTTCCTGTGTGTCAAGACTACGCTTTTCACCAGTAACACCGCGCCATTACGTTGTCCCACTTCCCTCGACCGCTGCGACGGAGACACAAGCACCACCTCCGCATGCACGTGAGCAACGTAAAAATACACAAACGAAGGATCATCGCCCCCTGACAGCACCATCCGGGGTGACACCGGGCCCGGGGAAGGCCAGGCCAGGCCAGGCCCCTGCGCGGCGCTGAGCGCCTCTTCCACAGCGGCCGAGCACCCCGCCATGTCTCCTGAGGAACGCCGCCGCTCCCGGATTCCCCGCCACCCCCGAGGCGGACCAGGGGCCGGCGGCCCTCTCCTGCCCACCTCCCGCAACCCACCGCACCCCGGCGGAACCCGTCTCGCCGCCCCGAGGGCGGCCGCCGCCATCCCGCCGGGCCGCGCAGGCGCAGACCCCCGCCCTCCTCCCGCGCGTGCGCCCCGCGCCGCCCTACCGGCCGGAAGCCGCTTCCCGGGCGGAAGCGCGTGCGCGGCCGTTGTGTCCAGTAAGGAGCGGCGGGAAGGGCCGGGCCGTGGCGGGGGGCGGCGGCGGCGGTGGTGGTGTCCGTGTCCGGTCCCTCAGGGCTCGGGGAGGGGGCAGCTCGGCCGGGGTTAGTGTGTGGGGCGGGCTGTACCGCGCCTCCCCTCCGGCGCTTTCCCCCGGGTGCGGGGCTGGGGGTCGGTCAGAGCGGGCTGAGGGGAAGGCGGGGAGGCCCCGGGCTGCAGCTCGCTCCCGCGCCTCTCCCTGAGGCGGCTGGGGATGAATGAAGGGAACACGAGAAATAAAAGCGTTTCCCGACAAGGAACAGGGGAGCAGTAGGGATGTGGAGCGGGTATTCCTTCAACAAATTGCATTCTTAATTTAGCGTTTGCGGGCTTTTTTTTTTTTTTTTTTTGAGGAAGGGAAGGGTGCTGCTGAGCTGCGTGCAGCCATGTCTTTGCAAACGATGGGTTATGTTAAGGGTCGTGCCTCCGTGACTGAGTTCTGTGAGTTTCCCTTTGGCAAAAGGAGGGGGTGGTTTGTATCGGTGCTGTGTATCTGACTCTTCATAGCGGGCAGCGTGGAAGGATAGCGGGCTCTTGGGGCTGTGATTTTCATCCTGTGGCATCTCGCTTGAGAGACCCTTTAGTTTTGCCCATCCTGAGGCAGAAGGTGGAAACTCTAAGTTGAGACTGACTAAACCAGCTTTATCATCTCCTGGAAAGTCTTATTTGTTTAACATTGCTATCTATGGGGTAGCAAAAATTAGAGATCCACGTTTTACAATCTTTTGTTTCAGGAGGCACGGAATAATTACTAAAGATTAAAAATGTAGGAAAGAATTTTTTTAGAACCACTTTTGACAGGGGAAATTTCAGTACCCCAGAAAATGATAGTTACCCCAAACGTAGGGAATGCAGAAGGAAATGAGAGGAACAGAGATGGGAGAATCTGCAGGTGAGATTGTCATTGTGCAGGAATTAAGGAGATACAGTTAATTCATACTTGTCCTAACTGGAGATAGAAAGGAAGGCCAGATGTGGGTATTTTATAGAAGGCCAGGCTGATGACACATGATTTTTGTAAGTTATATAGGACCCTGGTCTTATTGGGCCCAAGTTTAGGAAGCACGAGAGTTCATTTAGAGTAAGATGTTCTACAGACTCTACCTCAGTATCTTATTTAGATAAATGTGTCAATCCTGTGGCTTAGGCACAGGTGTAGCACTGAAAGCATGCAAATATCAGTATTCACCTATAGATGGTGATCCACTGCTGTCAGTTTTATATTGCTAAAGTAATTTTTTTTCCCCTTGATGGTGGTGTTGGGTCATACCTTTCTGCAACTAGTAAATAAATATGGATATAGTTTGAGCAGAATAACCTAAACCTCTCTTAGATGTTGCTTGTCTGTTGCTAAAACAGCAGTTTAGTACTGCTGCTGTGTGGGACTTCTTTGTGGGGTTTTTTTTTTGGCAGTGGCAAGTGTATTAAACTCACTTAAATCTGGTGATGCCTCTTCTGTGACGAAAGTCTTTGTCAGTTGTACCCAGGCTCGTTCGGTATTCTGTAATGTATCTATTGCTGACTGTGGAGGGAACGGTGTTACCGCTGCTGATCTGGCAGAAGTACAGCCTTTGGATTTACTGCTGTCTCTCACTGTCAAGACTGGAGTAGCTTCTTCAGTTTTTTTTCTAACTGAGGCGAAAATATTTTTGATTCTCTGTGTCAAAGTTTGCATATTCTATGATTAATGTTTTTTGCATAGGGCAACATCATTATTTTCCCGTTTCTTGATTTCCGAGTTTGATGCATGTGGCTTTTAATTTGTCGGATCTAGCAAAATTTCTTAGTGTTACTAGATCCCTAGTATGGTCAAGCGAGCTTGGTGGGAGAGCAGTCCTCCTGCTTTTTTGGGTAGAAGGATGAAGATCCCTTGAGCCTGGTAGGTTTCATCTGGTGTATCCTCTAGGGAGAGGTTGCTGATGGACAGTGGGCTTGTGCTTGGGAAGGGAGAGGTAGAATTTCAAGCCCCTTTTTGAGGATAAGGGAGACTGAAGTAAGACTCAGATCAGGGATTTTTGATCATTAACTCCAGGTGTTTGCCTTCCTAGGTCAGTAGTACGCATTTAATTTTTGGTTATGTATTGTCTGTATTACTGTGGAATCAGTTAGAACACGTGATACAGAGTTTACAATGGGCTCTGCTTTTATAATGGCTGCAGGAGAACAGATAATACCTGTTCCAGCATAAGACCTGCCAGTACGCTGTTAACTCTAAAATGGTTTTCAAATATGTTTAAACCAACAGAGAGGCCTATACCAGATCTGCATTTTGCGTAATTTGGCTGTGGTGTTCTTATCAAGAAAATAAGTGGCATTAACTTAATACTGGGACATTAACTCAGTCTTTAAAACTGTGTGCTTATTAACAGTAATTTTTTTTTTCTAGTGAATTATTGATCTGTGACTTTTTATAAACTTCTTTGAAGAGGTTTTCCTTGTTCAGTGGCAAATATTAGTTTGCCAGCTACTTAATATATATGATTGGCACGAGTATTTTGGCTACCGATACAATCTTTTTTATTGGTCCCTTTTAGAATCTTCTCTTGTCACTTACAGGTAAAACATGCTACATGTTTGCCTAACAAATTGTGTGGAGCTTATTAAGATGATGCTTAAGTATGTACTTGTATGTACAGCGTAGTGTTGATCTGGTATTTGATTTCTCTTAAGTGGATTGAAATCTTTTATCCTTCTTCTTGCTGTTGTTTTTATGCATTTTGGCAGATACCTTTTCAGCTTTTAGCTCAGAAACAGGAGAAATTGTTTCTGGGCAGCATTTCGCTTCCCAGTTAGAAATTGTCCAGTACTGAAACTCCCTTCTGATTGCAGCGTGCTTCCAGACACAAGATAGTAACGGAATGTTTCTGGGTGGGGAGAAAACTGGGACTGTCAGTAGTGCTATTAAATGCCTAAGGAACAAAAACATGGACAGTATTGTAGCAATGTTTATGGTGTTCTTTCAGGTACCTTTTGGCTTGTTACAAAGACCAACTATGGAGAAGTGGAGCTTAATGACAATTACTGTTTTACTAGCACTTACTGTACGCTGGACTGTGTCGCTTGGTTCTTATTCAGGTAATACGTGTTCACGGTCTGTAAAACAACCACATGAAGGTGAATTATGGAGCTTGTGATAAATTAAAATAAACTTGCATGTAAAATCATAAATAGGAAGCAATGTGTTATTTCAAGTACTGTCGTATTTTAGTGCCTCTCTGTTTCCCTAAGGTTCATATAATACCTTATCTTATTTTTCTGAAGTGTGCGGTGATTAACATCACAGCCGCTTGGAACAAAATACTGGAAAAAAAACCTCCACAACTTTTTTTTTTTTTGGGGGGGGGAGGGTGTGACGGTCAGTAATGTTTTAGGAGGAGCCAAAGAACAGCTGGCTGTTCACCCCTATGTGTTTTTTGTTTAAGTAGCTGCAGAATATTATTGCAGTCCAATGGTACATTTGTTTAATCTTGTCCTTTAAGTTCTATAACAGATAGAGCCATAATTTATATTTAGGTAATCTGTACTGGTGATAATGAAGACAGTGTAAAGGTGACGTGGAGTGAGCGATTACATTCTGCCTTGTAGCTATACTTCCTTAAGATTGTTTACAGCATGAACTAGAGCTATATTCTTTTAATAGATGAGTTTTTCTCCTCCCCATCTCATAACGCTTGCAAAGAACTAGCAAGGTTTTTTTCCCAAACCTCTCAATGCCATTCCTACACTTCAAATAAGCTTGCACGAAGCTTGCTCTCTGCAATTGTTTGTTTTTTTTTTTTTTTAAAATGAACCATTCCTTTCAATCCCCATCAGCTAAAAGAATCACGAGCTCAGTCAAATTCAGCTCTGGCTTTCTGTTAAGGCAGTTGGGAGCCTCGTTCCCCGAGTAGTTGGAGCTGTTCAGTAGTATTCTAGTGATTATAAACTGGTAACTCCTGGGTTCCATTTATCTGAAGGACTTTGAAGATAAGTTGCATGCATACCTTCTTGCACAGTTGTCTTATTTTGAGTTTGCTTTCTGAAAATGCCATTATGAGAGATCTGTTCTGTAGGTAACTGAGGCTCTCTCTTACCCATCTCTAGGCAGAGAAGCAAACAGCCTGTCTTTTGCCATACCATGCTAAATTTCTGTTGTACTGCAGATATTTACAATTACATTGCTAACTAGATTTTTTTTAAAAACTTATTTAATTTCAAACCAATCAAGATTCCAAAAGAGTCTCCAAATAATGCCTGAACTGAAATAACAATTTTAAAATCTTGTTTCGTACACTATTATTGTATAACTTCTTTTGGAATAGGAAAATCTGAGCCCTATCCAATCAAGCAAATTATTAAAGCATGTGCTTAACTTTGAGCATTGGCTGGCTGGGAAAAAGACAAACCTGAATGTTAGAAAGAGCTGTCAAATGCATAAGTACAGTGAGGTGGTTTTTTTTCTCTTTGACTTCCTTCAGATGTAATAAACCTTTAATGACAGGAAGAAGGAAAAAATTGGGCAGGGTAATGTTAAAACTGACATGGTCCTGTTGTTTTGCTTTCACTGCTGATCAATGCAATAAAGTTGAGCAAAGGATTAGAAGTAGTCGTCATTCTCTGAAGCAGACTCTGGTAGAAATGCTGATTCGGCATAGTCTGAAGCCAGACGCGGTATGGATGGCCAGAAGCAAAGAGGTTAATTCTGCCCTCATTTACTGTAGAGTCTCGTATCGCTGTATCATTTCCATTCCGTTGTTACTTGCCATCGAGCATGCTTTTGGATCTGCCTCTGGAATTAGTGATGGTGAGAAAGCTGATAACTAATACCTTGTTTTGAAAGGTTAACATTTACAATGACCTTAGATTGGTTGGTCTTGGAGAATTATTGAGGAAGAACTTCATAGATAATGTGTAATTTTTTTTTAATGCATTGCCAAACTTCTGCTAAATGAGTAGAAGCTAAATACCTGTGTTGAAAGGTGGCTTCAGACCCTTAAAAATGTCTGTTTCCAGGTAATAATAAAAGTGAGCAAGACCACTCTAAATGTAAAGTATTTGTGACCCTTTTAAAATATAATACTCTTTTTGTTATTTCTGAATGCTCTTTGGCTGTGTACGTGATGCCTGCTGTAGGCAGAAGCTAACTATGCATTCTCTAACTGATGTGTGATCAGTCGCTGTATTTGGCTTTTTAGTAACTGATCCTTTGGATTAAGATCTCTTTTGAATATTCTGAAGCCAGATCATTTCTTCTCCTCTTTTTTTTTTTTTTTTTTTAGGGGGAGAAGCTGAAATAAAATATGTTTATGTTTATATGTGTATATACGCACAAACACACACACACATACACACTTGAAAATTTGGCTAACACCTATTTTTGTATTCTAGTAATCCTATGACAGGTTTTTTGTTCCACTAAATTTATAGCTACAGAATGGCCACCGATAAGACTGCTATTCTCTGGTGACCTCACTTATGTGGGAAACTTCTAGTTGAGTGTGTCATATGGTGGAGATAATCTGCTCTCTCTACTACCCGAGAATAAATTAGTGGAGATAATCTGTTCAATCCACTACCCAGGAATAAATAGCATGTATCTGAGCTAGTGTGACTCCCACAAACATAGATCATGTGAAAAAAATATAGATGGCTTTCCTATATTTTAAAGAAACTCTTAAATCTCTGTCTGGCTGATGTCAATATTTTACTGGAAGTGCTATCAGTCCAGTTTCTGTTCTCAATAAGTGCAGGCTAATAGAAATAAATAAACTCTGTGATAAAGATGCTTAATATACTGCCATTATCAGAGTTAGGCTTACACTGAGGGAATTGTTTATGAGTAGACATCTGAAGTATTTGCATTGATAAAGCTTTTTTCCGTGGAAAAAAAATATATCTTAGTTTCCTAAGAGACTTGTGTATGCATGTGTGAAAAGTGTCCTTTAACATAATCCACTTGCAGAACCGCTACATAACAATCACTCAGTTGAAAAACGTGTGAGAGAGAATTCCTCTAAACCAGAATGGAGCAGTTATTATTTTGAAAGCTTTGTAGATTATAAGAAAAAAATATTCTAAACCTATTCTGTGTACTGAATGGCCTGATTTAGTAAATGGCTCATTTTTATTAACTCTTTATTAAGAAGCACGGGGAAAGGGACAGATGCGGTATTGTTGCTAGTGTTACAAAGCAGGCAGCAGAGGGAAGGGAGAGGAACCTGGGGGACTTGCAGCAGGTCCTAGTTCTAAGTAAATTTAAAAATAAGGCTGGCTGTTACTTTTAATAGCAAAGTACCACGACATGGCTGAAACACAAGGGAGAACATTGTCAATTATTATATACTAAGAAAGCGAAGTAGTTCACACAAAATCAGTATGTCCATTATGTACGTTTTCTTATTTCGGAGAAAGTGCCACATTTTTCATCTACACTTGGAAATGATTTTTTTTTTGTCGGGTGAGGAAGCAATTCTTCACAGTGGAGTATCTTGATAAATGCTTATCGCAGAAATATCCAGAAAGCCAAAAGAATACATAACTTCTTTTTTTTTCCCTCCCTGTTAGACTGCATAGTAGATGAGGGCTCTATTTTGTTCTCAAATATCAGAGAGGAATGGAGAATAAAATTAGTAATATATTAATATGCAAATACATATCTGGAGGCAAAGCAATCTGCATAAACTGAATGAATTCCTGCATACTCTGTCATTTCTTTTTAGGTGCAGGAAAACCACCTATGTATGGAGACTATGAAGCTCAGAGACACTGGCAAGAAGTTACTTACAATTTGCCCATCAGGCAGTGGTACGTAGTGCTCTTGTTGTTCAGGTTACAAACGGGTAAATATAATGAAACTTTGGTTCCTGTCTTACTTTAAGTTTAAGATCTCTGCAACATCTTTGATTGTTCTCTGAACTGTTCTAAAAACCTTTTTATAGTAATATAATATCACCCTGTTCTTAGACTGAGGTACCATTTTCTTCACAAAAAAGAAAAAAACTAAAATTTGGAGCTTTGAGTTGCTAGCTGTGAGCTTGTATGGTAAAATACTCTGACTGGTAGGACTCTCAGTGAAGCTCCAGCTTTGTTTTGAATGGACAGGAAGGATCAAGAAGCAATTTTTTAGAGATCATAGAGAAGCTTGTTCTCCTGGCTTAGAAAAAAATCAGTTCAGCTTCCTGAGTTCCAGTTCTCTAATGCACAAAAACTGTCGTGATTATCAGCGCTATCAAAAGGAACCGTGCTTATCTCTGCCAAGCTGCGAGGCTTGCCAGTAAACGCAGAGACCTGAATTCTTGTGCTGGAGGCACTGGTTGTTTTTTACACCTTTCATTGTTCATTGTTCACACCCATGTTCTTAATATAGATTTTAAAATGTGGGTGTCTGGAATCTAGATGTAAGGATAGTGAACTGGATTTATACAGATCACTTAAAACAGTAGGAAAATTATTCCAAATATTTTATTTATTTTTACATTATTCCTAATCCTCCTTAGAGCTTGCATGGAACGGTAAAAATTATTTAGTCCATGTATATGCTACAACATAAATCGGAATGCATTGGAACTCCAGGTCTTCTTCCAACAGGGATAGTGGCATTTTGTTTGGTGTAATTTTTTCCTCAGCTATTTGTTGGGGAACAGGCTAATATGACAGAATAGAATATTAATTCAGTTGTATTTCTGTAAATACACGTGGGGCCAATTCCGAAAGTATGGCACACTGTGGAACTCTGCAGATGACTCTCTGTTGGGACTTCAGATCATCCTCTTGCATCTATGTTATCATTTCTCTTCTACTTTTTTCTGGGATATCTAAACCCCTCATTGTGCCAGAGTTTGGATAATGGAGAGCTTACATAATAATAGACTTGGCAGCTTTGATCCACTCTGCTACGCAGAACTATATGTACTTAAAATTAAGAGTTATAGCAGTCATTATTTCTAGGCATTCCCAGGGGCCAGATGAAACTATATTGCAGGCTGGGTTTAGCCTATGGGCTGCCAGGTGGGCATCTCAGTCTTGTTGTATTTGCTCTTCGTTTTATTTATAACAGAAGTTTTTTGGATTGGGTCTGCTTTGGGAATTGAATCTCTAATACAACGAAGTCATATTCAGGCTTGGGCGTTTGGAAAATAACATCTCGGCTGACGTGCAAGGGATTACATTCTAGAATACTAAGCTGTCTTTCCCCTCCTGTATTATAGAAATACGCAGTGTGAAAAGATATTACATACTCTGGTATGTAAAAATAGCGTTCACATTTGAAGTTGAGATTGTAATCACTTCTAGTGCTGTTGTTTGTTTAGCATTTAGAAAAGCTGTCTACGCAGCAAGCACGTGCTCTTCTGTAAATTTGTCTAGGTAAATCTAGAGAGCAGATCGCTTGTGAGGGTGTAGTCCTGTAAGATCTCTTGATCTTTTCACAGGCTTAATTGTCCCATTTAAACAGGCATGTATTGGGTAATATAGCTGCATGGTCTGTGCTTATTCTCTTTGATCCAAACCAAAGATTTATTAAAAAAATAATGCTGCAGTAAACTACAGCGTGGTTCGTACTTAGTTTCTTTGTGTGACATTTCACTGAGCCAGAGGCTGGAATTTAAGTATTTCTTTTTTTTTTTTAATATTATTCTTTAGAGTCTTGACACTATTTATTAAAGGCTACTTTAAGAACATCCTTTCTTATTATACTGGTAATTAAGACTGTGAAGGCTTTTTTGCTATATACTACTGGGTATATATTACTGCTATATATTACTGGGATTGTTTTTTCTGTTGAAACTATGAGTTTATGGAAGGCAAAATGAAAAAAAAAAAAACCAAAACAAACTGGAAAGTTTACTACTAAGTTTGCAGACTATTACAGTCTGCCTGAAGAACCTGAACTGCCTTGGCATGAGCAGTCTTGAATTCTAGGACAAGAAGCAGAGGTGCAACTCAAAGAAACGTGATTTATCATCAGTTCATAAGATACTTCAGGCAGCTCATAAAGAATTCAAGAAATATCATTTACTATAATAAATGTCAAAAATTGGCTGCATTTGAAGAGAGAAACTGGAGAAGCCAAGAGCTTGCCCCGTGGCAGTTAGACTAGTTAGTCTGTTTCACTGTCAGATGTAAAGGGTCTGATGCCTTATTTTTGTAACTTCTGTTTTCCTGGGATAAAACCTTCTGTTTCTCATTTGGAAGAGGAGTCTTAATTCTAACTGCTGCCAGCCTTCTGTAGAAATACCGACACAGTGTAATTACAAATTGGAAAATCCTTTTCCTTCTTCTCACATGATCCGCCTGAGTTTTGAGGTAGAAGTAGGTAAAGTGGTTTGGCTGACATATCTGATTGGGGCTGATGACCTTGTGTTGTTTATTCAGGAGGCGTTACTCTGATAACGTGGTGTTCCCTTCAAAGGAACTTTTTTGCCCCGACTCCTCCATTTGTGCTCACAGAATTGCATAGGTGCACCCGCTGTGGCATAGTTTTCTTCCAGATCTATGCTGCTTTTTGTTTGCCTGTGCAATATCTTTACACCACCCTTTTTCACTTCTGTTCAGTTGCTTTCCAGCAGTGTAACTTCAACTGATGGGTTTTCAGAATTTTCATATTAAGGTCGGTGGAGCAGAAGCAGCTCACAACTTGCTGCAATACAGTCGAAAAGAGTAGCATTCAGAAGGCATTGTCACATATTAAACGTGCTGTCCAGGCCCAGGAAAAAAAGGAATCTAGGATTAATATAAGGAAAAAAATCACTACTGAATTCCATTTCTCTTGAAATTTCCTTGTAACTGCATTGGTTTTATTTCCTTTTTGGCAAACTGACTGCTGTCTACTGGAATAATTGGCATGCATGAAAAATGTAGGTTTGGTTTGTAGATGGAGGTGCGGACCTGCAAAGCCTACCACATAAACAAATCTAGAGCTACAGTGGATGTGTACAACTGTTTTTATGCAGGCTTTGTCTTAGTCTCTGGATTTTTGTCAAACTCTGTTCACATTAAGGATTTTCCCCTCTCCAGGTAAGTGACCTCTAGCAGTTAAATCTTCCATTTTGCAAACACAAGTGAGTGTACTCTGAATCACTTTTGCTTTTGTGGTGTTGCTTGGGATTTTTTTTTGCATAGAGTAAAATAAAGCAGATACAGAAATTGCTAACTTCCTTTTCGTTTTTGAATACATTTATAAAAATATTTTTGGGCTGGAAATGTAGATCCTTCTTTAAATTTTTTTTTAGGTACTTCAATACAAGTGATAACAACCTACTGTACTGGGGCCTTGATTATCCACCTCTTACTGCCTATCACAGTTTTCTGTGTGCTTACATGTAAGTTCATTATTTTAAATACCTATTTCTGTGAAGAATACAAAACATCACATTCACCTTTTTTTTCCCTTCTTTTTTTTTTTCTTTCTTTCCTGTTGAGAGAAACTAGTAGCTAAAAACTACCACTCTGGAAAGTATTGTTTGCTACTTTAAAGCTAGGGAAACAGATTTTGTGTGTATCCCGGTTGCTTAAAATGAATACTGCTGTTTTTCTGTCTTGTAATTATTGCAAGGGAGACTGAAGGGTTACCTTTTTCTTTTTGCCAGGTCCCTAAATTTTAGCAGATTTAGGTGTGATTTAGATACTTCATTTTTCATATAATCCGCTGTTGGGTCGGTGATGCACAGAGGAAAGCGCTGTAGGAATTGGGTGCATCGCATGGGAAGCCTCTCCTGTATTGAGAGCCCAAGTGACATTTGATGACTGGATATCATGTAAATAGAATTCTGTTATTGGAATACTTTTTCCACGAGGGCTTTACTGCTGTTGGAATGAGACTTATGGAATAAGAATGTAGGTTAAAGTGCACAGGCACAGCTATGTGGGGCATCTATGTGAACTGTAAATGGTTTATATTTAATACTTAAGTATGAAGGTATTTACAATTGTTTTTTTAAAAGTCAGTGGAACTAGACTGAAGGTGGTTATCTTGTCCTAATAAATATTGTATTCCATTTTTACTGTTTTCGAAGATTATTATTTTTTTTAATTGTGAAATAGCAGCTAAAGTCTATAGTGTAAACTGATCTAGCGGTGAGGAAAATCTTTCATTGATCACTATTGCTCTTTGAAATATTTCTTCTCATTCATCTTAATTCTTGGAATATGCTCCTGTGCATGTCATCTTTATTGCTGAAGGGAGTGTAAAGGGAAATGAGAACTGTCTACATTTTGATGTGTCTGTACTTTGTTTTACAGTGCAAAGTTAATAAATCCTGATTGGATTGCTCTGCACACATCTCGGGGGTATGAGAGTCAGCCACATAAGTTATTTATGCGTACAACAGGTAGGAAAATTATATTTCCTTAGGATGATCGTACAGCTTTGTCTTGCTTACTAATTTAGCATGTTTAATATCACGCAGCTTCTCTGTCTCCACCAGTTTATTCTCAGTTCTTTGACTTGGGTGGCTTTGCAGGTCCATTTATGAACCAGACTCCTCTGTTCTTTTGTTCTTTTCTTTTCTGCCGTCATTTGTGAAACTGATAAATTTAAGATATACAAACAAGTCTTCAACCAAATTGGTTCAGTAAAAACTCTAAAACAAAGCTACTTTTTTTTCTTGTAGCATAGACGCATTCTTTAATTTTGAAAATAGTATTGTTGTTTTCCGTTCCATTCTGATGAATACACTTTTCATTTTCAGCTTGGCTTGGGTTTTACTGTAAAATTATTTTGCATGTAGAGTGGCATTCACTGACTTAACAGCCTCTTGAGGTCTCGGAGATCTTTATTATGAGCTGAATAACTTATCTGAAAGGGAGAGATATTTGATACTTCTCTAAAGATGTCACTTTTCTTTCAAACGGTCACCACTTCTTAGAGATAAACTTCTGCTAACAAAAAAGGAAAAATGTATTTTACCATTTTTATACTAAATTTCATTTTCCTGTAGGCAATCATCTGACCATTTGATTATTTTGAACTGTCTCTACAAAGAAAAGGATAAAACAAGGGCAGAAAAAAAATGTAGATAAGTTAATTCAGTAGCTGTATCAGTAGGCCAGCAACCAATGTGGCCAGTGAGCTCTTGTTCGGCAGATGCCATATTATCCTGTTACTATTTTCTTTCATTTTAAATCCGTCTTTTGCTTTACATTAACAGTGGAGTTCCACAAAATGCTTTCTGATTGCAACAACAGAATTTGTTGTTCATCAGTAGCTTTTCTGTACTTCACAGACCTCTCAGTCTGGTCTCTAGTAATTGACTGAATTGAAAAAAAATAAAAATCGCTAGAACTTAATTACCCTTGAAATGGTCTTTATTAATTTTGAAATCAACTCACTTGACAAACCACTGATGGATCTAGGAGAACTGAAAACCCTTTTTTAACCATAGCCATTAGAAGAATGCATTAAAATAATTCAGAATGGTCAATGTCAGCTGTTGGTAATACACCTTTATTTTACGTGTCAGTGTATTTGTTTTGCTAATGCCTTGGGTATATTTGTTTAATTGTGGTTTAAGCCTACACAATGATTCATCACCAAATAACTGATATCTTTAAACACTCTCTTCCAAAGCCCGTGACTAAAAAGAGGCAAAGTGTACTTCCCTCTTGGAATAGTTGCATATTTTCTGAAACCGGTTTATAGAAATAACGGGAGATTTTTCTCAGGCTCTTAAGACAACACACCAGAAGAATTCACCTGGTGGTTTAAGCAGGAGCAGGAGTTGACATAATTCTAGGCAGGTGAACCTGCTGGTTCTGTTTTCTTGTCAACCCTCTTACATATATTTGCTGTAAGCAGATGATCAAAGCCAAATGACTAGTTTTAGTCTATTTATCCACATCACTACTAATTCACACAGATACAGTGGGGATTGTAACAATCTAGTGCTTCTTAATTATTTGCGTCTTCAGACTGTCTGTTCCATCAAACAACTTGACTGGATCTAGCTGTAGTTGATTTCTTTTGAGAATTAAGAATGCCTTCTCTCGTTTCGGCATGTGAGGAACTAGAGTGTGCTCCCTTATTGACTGAGGCTGTGCCAGGAGGCAAAACAGCTGAACACATGGAAGCAGCAGCTTTTGGACATCAGAAATGATAGCGTTGGAAACATTAACAAGATCAAATTCTGTAGACCTCCTTCTTTTTGTCCTTTGAAGTGGAACTACCCCGTTTATTCTAATGAAGGACTGTCTGATATTTTAATGTTTATTTGCCTATACTTTGTCTTTTTGAAAACAATTGAAAAAAAACTAGCTTTGGTGTAATTGCCAGCTGTCTTTAAAACAATGAGACTTACTGTGAGGCAACGTAAGACAAAATAAAAGCATGTTCAGCTGAAGCTATAGTCACGCGCCTTTTGAACTTCCGTTGAATTGAATGACTAAGGTGAAGTTTTCAGTGAGGATACAGATGCAAACCCTACATTCAAAAGGTAGGCAACAAGTCTTACTCCAACGCTGTGTAGTTATTATAATCTGAGGGTTTTTTTACACCAAATACAACCAAGAAGTGGAGCATCGAGAAATTAAAACTGTAAGCAGGGTCAAAGATTCACAATCCAGATAAAAATACACAACTTGAATAGCGTTAAGATGAGGTATGTGGGAGGATTCTAACATAAAGTTAATCTTTATTTTTCAGTGTTTGTTGCTGATTTGCTGGTTTATATTCCTGCAGTTATTTTATATTGTTTTTCCTTGAAAGAAACATCTACTAAAAAGAAGGCAAGTATCTGGTGTGTGTGTAAATTAAAACCCAAAGAAAACATACTGTTAAAACAGGATAGAAATGTAACAGTATCAGAGTTAATTAAGGTATAGAACACCGTGTTGTCTTCAATTGACGTAAAACGGATGACAATTAGTATATCTTGTATTAAAGGCTTTTCAGTTAAAAAGATTTTTAAAAAAGCTATTATCTTACAGCAATTATTTTAATGCTTTCAATAACAATAACAAGATGCTTTGAAGTTTAGTAGCCATGAACTCCTGAATTATTTCTTTCTGAATTTATTACTTGGGTAGTAAACCCAAGATTTGTGCTGTGACACGGGGGAATCTAGGAACTGCTTTGTCTTGCACACTCCTTCTGGTAGAACCAATACACTTTGGAATAATAAGTCTTCTGATTTTTGGACTAATTCCAAAGGTTAAGGTGGGTGCAGGTGAGCTTTGAGCTGGTTGGCAAAGGGCAGGCTGGTCTCCATTCACTATTTTCTTATTTATGGAAAATCTGTGTCCTTTTTTATTCCTCAAAATACGACTGACAGATTACTTGTAGAGAAGATGATTTCTGCATATAGGATGCACCATTTTTGTACTGGAGAAGTAGTATAAATTCCTTGTCTAGAGTCTAACTTAGAAATAATTATTTTCCCCTTTCCTTTTCTGATCCTTCGTTCCAGGTTTCCAGTGCTCTCTGCATCCTGCTTTATCCAGGCCTCATTCTTATTGACCACGGACACTTCCAGTATCCTTGTTCTGCAGTGAAATCAGTTTCCATTTAAGAAATACCACTGTTCTTTAGTACTTGTCTTCCGCTGGGCAGAAGGGTACTTTAGTGTACAAAGTCATCTGAGGGGCTTCTGCCTACCCCAAAGCAGAGAATATTAAAGAAAACTGAAAGTCTTAAATATATTGGAGATAAATAGTTGATATTGGGATAGATAATCCAAACACAAATAGTTTATATTTCTGTCAGTCACTTTATTGCAGAAAACATCAATGACAGTGAAAAGAACGACGGTTTGTGCTCCTGTGATTTGTGTTTGGAGAAAGAATCACCTTAGTTCTTCTTCAGATGGCAGAGGAGTGTGTCAGGTGCAGTTGTGTAAAACGTTCAGCTCTATGAAGTGTGCCAGTCTGTCTTGCCTTTACGATTACTTGAGACTGGGTTCGCTTCACTGGATGCTTCACCACTTAAAAGCTAGGCATCTAATACGAGTTGGGCCGTCAGAGCGAACTAGTCAGTGTTGGTGGCAGACACCTTCACAGGTGGCTCTTTTTTTAATAAGATTTCAGTTTTTATACTTGTTTTGTACATCAACAAGCAAGTGCTGTTAGTTGAGTGCTCCAGGTCGTGCTGCTCAGTGCCGTCGAGGCAGAGGGACGCAGCCCTGGAGTTGTGGTAAATGTGGATATTTACATATTTACAAGGAGATATTGAATCTCAGCATCTACGAAATCAAGTTTACTAATTTGTGGGTTTCTTCCAAGAGAGTGCACGGTGAACTTGGAAGATGATATATCCCAGAAAGTAGATTTGTAAGGAAAAAAAAATAATTCATCATGCTATTGGATATTTGAGTTACAGTTCAGGAATTCTGAAATTCTGTTTTTGGCATGACTCTCTAAAGATGTGGATCATCTGGAGACATTGCTTACAAGAATGGGGACGGGGACGAATGCAGTTCAACTTAGGTGAGAGAAGCGGTGGCCGGAAAAAGGCAGAGGGTTACAGTTTTCTAATATGCAAAAGGTGTACAAAGAGGAAGGCAATAATATTTTCTGTTTGTCTGGTGTTGAACAGGGCAAGAAATAATGGCCCTAAGTTACCGTAGGGAATGAATATTTGGGTTTTTTTAAATCCATGGAAAAATCTTTTGAACTTTAGTTACAGTGAAATGCTGGAATAGATTGTCTGTGAATGTTGTGGAATCTGCAGCCTCGAGATCTTTAAGAAAAGGTTCAGCAAACCTCGTGTCAGGACTGACCCAGGTGTAGCAGACGCTGCAGCAGACAGGCGTTCTGCGTGGTCTCCTGTGGTCTCTTCCAGCCCTGTGACTCTTGGGTGAGTCACTATCTGTGACCAGCTCCTAAGGAGTCAAGAGATTTACACCTTAACTGCTGCTGCACATCTCTGCAAGATCACAGCCTTTTGGTATAACTACCTGCTGATGGGATCTCAAATATACACGGTGGTTTGGAGTGGGAAATTGGAGTGGGCTGAAAACAACGTAGGCAATCTCAGTGTGTAGTCATAGTTATTTATATTGACAAGGAGAAAACAAAATATGGCGAAATTTCTGACACATACAAGTATCTCTTACTTGGTTTCTCTCATTGTGTAAAAATAGCAGTAAAAGACAAAGCTAATCTTTTGTTGCAACTTGACAGGAAGTGTAGCTTGGTCTCTTCAAACTCTACTGAGCTTGGGAACCTGTTCTCAAAGTCCTAAGGAAAAAACCATTGCTTTTAGTAACTGTTATTCATTGTTTGTACAGCATTAGCAGCCGAGGGAAGCTGGTCATGGATGAGGGTGCATTGCGAGCGTAATATAATCACAAAAGCCTCAGGAGTCCTTGTACTAAATAATATATAAATTAAATATTGACATATTTGAATATTCTGCACATACCTTTTGTGCGCTGGGAGGAGAGACTCTTGAAAGCTTTATCCTTAATCATGTAAATTCCAATAAAAAAATATTTACCCTGATGTGTCTTACCTAAGTACAGTCATCAAAAACTTGGTTGACTGAGTATATATTATGCGTGTGTGTGTTAATTATACGATTTGTCCTCATTTTTGCCTGAGCAAGCTTTGAATCAAGCCCTTGGAAATACAAAAATTGCACTTTAAATAGAAGTAAAATTATTTCTGTCTCTGAACTTCCTAGTCACAACCGGCGATGTGTTTTTAAAACTAACTTGGAAAAACTTATTTTGCACAGTATTTTATGCTTGTCCCTCAGGGCGTTCGTTACTGACTTCCAGTAGGAAGATGTGTATCTTGTCCTTGACACAAAAAACCATATACAACTCAGTGAGCCTGGGCTTTGCCTTGTGGGGCATTCTTTGTTTGTCTTATGACTGGGACCTTTTGGGGTCAGTGGCGTTTTGCTTGGCCTTAAATTATAAGCAAATGGAACTCTACCATTCTCTGCCCTTTTTTTGCTATTTACTTGGAAAGTGCTTCAAGAAGGGACTGAAAGGAAAGGGGTAAGTGACCTTAAACCATTTTATCTTTCTCAAGAATATGTGCCGGCAGCCTGGCATTGAGAATGTGGTTCTCCTTATTTGCATGTGGGCGTTGCCGGATTAATTTCTAGTGGAAGGTACTTACCTTGTTGTAATGTATTTCTCTCCAGCAAAATAAGTATTTCCTGTTGAGATCTACATAAAGTATTTCCACTGAACAAATAGCAGAATCTGTTTAGGTGTCCTTTCTTAGCACTCTTCATTCTGTAAGCTAAATTAAATGTGGGCTGCAGCAGGCAACGTGATTAAATTGACAGCAGTGGCTCTGTGGTTCTCGTGGAGTTGGTATCACTAATCTGGGGATGATGAACCTTTTCTGTGGTACTGCTAGCTCTTCTTGTTTAGATTTACCTTCCATTTATCTCTTTTTTAAAAAAAGGTTTACGCTATAAATTAAGAACTGACTTTTGTTACCAGTAGCTGGATTTATCTTTTCTGATGCGAGCTTTTCTTTTGATTGCAGATTAGTGTTGTTAACTAAAATAGCAGGGACAGTGGTGGTTTCCTTTGCTGTCTGCTGGCTCCCGTTCTGTACCGACATGGCACAAATCATGCAAGTACTCAGAAGACTCTTTCCCATTGACCGAGGCTTGTTTGAGGCATGCATGTTTTCTTCTCCCCCACCCCGCTGTAAATGTTCTGTATTCTTAGATCCCTTGAGAAACCTTCATCGTGACCTTTAGGGATTTCATGTGGGAGACACACCACAGAACTAGTAATTTGAGCTGCCTTCTTCAGCAGTCATTTCTTGCCAGTTATTTAATCCAGTATTTAACCCCAGCTCAGCTGGCATCTTCCAGGATATTATACGAGTAGACAACACTTATCCCATCATCAAACCCATACTTCAATCCATACATTTTTCCATTGAAATAGATTCCATAGTAATTGACAGAGTCAGAAGATGTAACCTTAAAAGTTAACGGCTTCGGTCTCTGTCTTTGGTTCTGCATGGCTTTTTTCAACCGGACTTGTTATTAAAAAAAAAATAAAAAAATTAGTGTTTTGGTTGCAGCCTAGAACTTCCTTTTTGACCCACCTTGTGCTTCCAATGCAAGTTTCCACAATATTTTCCCAAAGTTTTAGGCCAGTTTTGCCCTTACTTTCCCTCAGGCTGTGGACACTTGCTGCAAGGTGCTGGGCACTGCAGCCTTTGTCCAGTGAAGCGATTACCCACCCGCCCACTGCTAACCCCACAGCGGTCTCCCCCGTGAAAGGAAGGGTACTCGTTTCCCAAGTAACACCGGGTTGTTGGTTTGCTTAAGTAGAGCCTGAGCCTTAATATTACACTTTTAAAAGCAAATTCTCAACTTCAAGTTTAACCAATAAAATGAAGCTTTGAATTTTCAGGTTTTGATGTCACCGGGATTTAAGCAAATACTTGGTTTGATTAATCGTAAAATTTCTTTTACTATAAATAATATTATTATAATATAATAATTCTGTCTGAATATGACAACTGGTACTTTTTTCTTCAAAAATTAATGCTGATGTACCAAAGGCAGCATTTTATTTAGGCAGCTGTACGGAAGTCTTCCCAGTGTATTCTCTACTAGTTTATTAAAAAACAAACAAACAAGTCACCAAAACCCCAAACCAAACAACCCACTCCCCCCCAACATAACCCCCACAAAAGATCACATGCACGCACACACAAAAAAACCCAAAACAAAACCCCAAAAAAACCCCCAAAACAACAACAACAAAAAAAACAACAAAAACCCAACCCAACGCAATAACCCTATTCCTTGGGAAATATCTGGAATTTATAAAGCTTTAGTTACCAGACTTTTTATCCAGTACGAAATTTAAAAATGAAATCTGTAAATGACAATAACCAATGAGCGTGAAAGAGCTTAAGGATTTTAGTCTAATATTAGCCCAAATATTTTCTGAGTTGATCAGGGGAGTGACTTTGCTGGATGCTAATCTAGATAAAGTGAGAAATTGTCCACGTAAGCAATGCGCAGTAAATTTATACCGGGGTGCGTGTAACAGGTTCTTTGAATTGGTTCCCATTTACAGAAGCAGTAACAAATGCTGATGGTTGTAAAATCGTATTGGCTATTAAGTAGGCGTCTTGTGTGTTTGCTGGTGCTGCCAAACCCTCTGTTCCCCCGTAATCCTCAGCAGATTTGAAGCGCATACTCTGTATTGCTGGTGAGCACATGAGGACGATGGCTCAGTTGTTGGTGCTGGTCGCTCTCTCGCTGTTATGTCTACACAGCTGTGATTCAAGCAGCTGTTTAGGGATGAGTTTCACGAGCACGATAGCTGTAGTTACAAATTTAATTTTGAAAGTGATCCTAGCACAACTGCTAATGTCTTTAGACTTCTTGATTTATTAGAGGTTAACTCTGTCATTGCTAGCAAGCAGTAAGCACAGCTAAATACGTTCAGGTTTGTAATGAAATGTGACAATACACAGAATGTCGTCGCATTTGAAAAAAGATTCGTATATGGCACTGTTGAATCAGGGACAGATCATTTCAGAGCCTTATTTTCACAAAATGTGCGATCTCATGAGTTACGAAGTAGTCTCTTGTGCCGAAGAATTATTTCTCAGTTATTTTAGAACGTTGTTTTAATCGAGTCTCTTTAAATTTTCCATTTTTGAAGATTGGAATAATTTAAAGTACATCTAAGACTATGATGTATCTCTGCAAGTGCCTTTTTGTAGTATCGTGGTAAAAACACAACAATCCCCCACCTCCTAAGCTCCACTCTTGTCACAAATATAAATTTAAATGAATGAAGTTATCACTAATTACCTTTTTTTTTTTTTTTCCTTTCCAGGATAAAGTAGCCAATATTTGGTGCAGTCTAAGTGTCCTTATAAAGATAAAGAATATAGTGTCACCTCAAACTCAACTAAAACTCAGGTAAGACATAACTGAAGTGTTTTAGGTAGTTTTTTTATTTGCATTATTTTTTGCAAAATGAGTATTTTTTGTCGAAGAATTAGGAGAAATGGTGTTTAAGTCTTGAAAAAATGTTTTCTTTCCTATAGTGGACTTTTCTCCCAAGCGATAAGGGTTTCCCTAAGTACTGTGAGGAATATTTATGACTGAAAAATTTCCTGCTTGTTTATATCGTGATTTAAGCTACGTGTTTGTTTAAAACTGAGTTAAAACTTTTATGCTTTCCCTTTCAAAGAATTACCTCTTTCAGTGCTTTTAGAAGTCCGAGTTCACAGTTTTGGTTTTTGACAAAGTGAAGAATTCAAGTCTAGGTGTCCAGAGTCTGAAATATTAATGGAAATGCTTTATTCCCTTTTCACAAGCGCTTCTGTCAGTGAAGGCGCTCAGTGCTCTTCTCTTGTGATTGAGTCTCCTTGAGGGATTTTGTACTTCGGAAAATTACAACTGAATTCCTAACTTCCACAGTTTTTAAAAGTGATTAGCTGATCTCATGGATGTAGTTACTCATGTATTAAAACTGTTTTTCTTACAAAATTCTTTAGCTTTGCTGTAACATTCCTGAGCCTGCTTCCTACTTGTATAAAACTGACTGTCCAGCCTTCTCTGCGAGGATTTAAATTTGCTTTGGTAAGTGGCTGTTTTTCATTGCTCCTTGTTGTATGTCCAGCACCGCTGTGCCACCAGCAGTTCTGCTGACAGTCGCTGCGAGGTGCGGGGGTGCCTGTGCCCCTAAATGCATCCTGGTTCTGAGGAACAGCGGGGTTAAAAAGTGTTTTGCTGTCGCATGTCCAGGGGGATCTGACCCGTCTTTTAAACCCAGACTTTCTTCCTTAGCCTCAATTTTCTTAATTTAATGCTGTATTTTTATTATCTTCCTCTGAAGAATCTTGAGAAGATTCCGTATACATTGAAGCCTCATACAGAACTGGATTTTCTCCTCTTTTTGTTTAGCTTCCAAAGCGCTAGTTTTTCTTACTGCATTGGCTGCAAAATTCAATAAAATGTCCCAAGATGGACATTGCCAGTTCATTAGTAGTTTGAAAAGAAAGTGATACTATTTCCCAAATGCTTGCCTTTTCTTAGTCATATTGTATCAATGAATTTAAGCACATTAACATGACTTACATGCAGACCTTGAAATCAAAATTATATGGAGCTGGTCCTAAGGTTTCAAGAGTTAGAAGATAATTTTTATTTTTAATTTTATGTGAGTACTGTTTGAGAATTTATCGCAATGTTGCTAAAACTAACATTTATCCTTTCTAAGAATTAGTTGATGTTTTACAGTGTGGTTTTATTTGGTGAAAAAAAAAAAAGACAGCTTGTTTACTTTGGTGTATTGGCTGCTCATGATGATGAGCAAAACTTTAATATGTTAAAAAGGTGCGTGGCTCTCGCCATGAGTGAACTTTGCCAGGGCCCCTGTGTGTGAACAGTCTGTGCTGTCCCTGGCGGGGCTGCTCCTGCCAGTAAAGCTAAGCAAGAGTGAGGGCTCTTCACAGGAGGTGCTTTCTGAATAATTCTGGGTAAACTTTCAAACAATCTGGTTGTTTTTATGTATCGGTGGTAACAGAAGCAGCTCTGTGTACCTGTAAATTGCACTGGAGTAAATGTAGCAGTTAATTAGAAAAATCAGATCGTTTAGCTCATATGTTCATGTAAAGTCTATGCCAGCAGAGAAACTAAACCAGTGCTTTGCATTGCAGTCACATATGCTAATACACCTCTGATTTCCTTTTCTAAGGTTAGTTGTGCATTGTCATTTTTCCTGTTCTCCTTTCAAGTACATGAAAAATCTATTCTTCTAGTGTCAGTGTAAGTAAATTATTTTTCTGTGGATATATTTTGATCTTTTTTTCCTTGTCTTGTTATTGCGTGCTGCTTTCTCACTTACAAATGTATCTGATTTTAAAAACTCTACACATTTGATATTCTGAATAACTTGTAAATGAAAGTATACAAATACAGCCGTGCTGGTCTCTCCGGGGCAGCGCTCTGACTGGGTTTGCCGGAGCAGGATGTGGCACAGAGCGGAGCTGTTTGCCCAGGGACAGGCTGCTGCGGGGTTGGTGCAGAGGGCAGAGACATCGCTTAGCTGCCCAGCAAGGCTGGCGCCCGGTGGCAAGTTGAACTGGGCAATTGATACCTCACTAACAACGATGGTAAAGGGGCCCTTTCTCCCTTTGTCCTTAAGGTGTGTTTTTCCCATCCCCTGAGCGATGCCCAGTGCCGGGCAGAGCGTTTGCAGGCTGGGGTTCGGTGGGGAGCAGGGCACCCCAGCAGAGGAGGACGCAGCGCTTGGGGCACTGCCTGTGCCTGGATTCTCTGAGCCGGTGCCTGTGGGGAGTGGGCAGAGCTCTGCTGGGCCTCCCGGAGGAGGGGGAGTGCAGCATCCTTGGGAAAGGTTGAATCACTGTCACTTCAGCATTTGCATATCTGTTCTTCCTCTTTTCGTTTTAGACCAGTCTGCTTAATCATAAATGAAATCCCCTTTATGGCTACGTGGTTTTTACTGGTATCAACTTTCAGGTGAGTTGGACACTGGTAACATTATTTAAAAAGTGTTCTTCCCCAATTCTACTAAGTATATATGTATTCTTTTTCCTCTTCTTTTTACATTCTTTGAAATATAACTCGGAACGCGCGCTCACTTCTGCGGGTAATTGTGTTTTAACAGTATGTTGCCCCTTCTGCTGAAGGACGGCCTGCTGCTGCCCTACGCTGTCACCATGCTGGCATTCCTCTCAGTCTGCGCCGCTTCCTTTGCCATCTTTGAGAAGACTTCAGCAGAGGACCTGCAGCTGAAACCCTTCTCCCTTTCCCTGAAGGGCTATGTTTCTTGGTTTAAGTCTTTTCCCAAGATTGTCAGGAGTCTGGTAAGCAATTTTAATTCCTGTAACTCTTAGTTGCAGCTCTTCGTGGTACTGGGGCACTTGCAGAAACCAGTTTTACGTCCGTAACTGTGTATAAAGCCCCGAACAGGGAGAGCCGCGCTATCTCAGTGTAGAGGTGTGCTATAATTTTTCTGCGGTGTCATCTATGTATAGATTGAAGAATACAGAGCACCCAAGTAATGACGCTCGCTCGTTTGAGGTGTTAAATCACCACTAGCTAATATATCATTCCTTATCTTACAGTTTCTTCTTTCCGTAACCCTGATGGGCGTCCTGTCTCTAGCCAGCGCTGCAGTGCCTCCTCCACAGAGGTTACCGGACTTATTCCCTCTATCCGTGTCCGTTATTTCTTGCTTACACTTTTTATTGTTTTTGGTGTATTTTAATGTTGTTATACTCTGGGACTCAAAGAATAGTAGAAGTCAGAAGAAAATCAGTTAATCAAGGACTAAACTGTGAAAGGACAGAGTACTTTCAGTGAGCGGTGTCTGGCGTTGCAGGTGAACCTGTTTGTGATGTAATACAGTTCCTGTAGCCTAATGAAAATCAGGAAACGCGTTATACGTATTTAAACAGAAAATAATCAGACTGTTTTAAAGGAAAAGAATTTTGAAGAGCTCTTGGAAACGTGATTTGGTGTGTTTTCTTCAGAAATGTAATACTTTTGTTACCATTTGTAAACTTATATATACCTAATAAAGGACCAAATTTTGAATTAATGCTAAAATACCCCAGTTGTGTTGGCAAATCAGCAAGCTGCCTTGTTAGCATTAAGTTGACATGTTTCCCAGCATTAAAAGCATAAGCAAATAGAGCAGATTAAGTGGAAACTCTTGACTGGTGGCTCTGAAGTTGTCTTGCTGAGCGGTTTTATGACGCAAAGTGTTGTGTTGTCAGTCGTTGTTTCGTGCAGCCCACTGCTGCCCAGGCTGCTGCGCGAGGCGCTCTCTGATGCTGTCATCGAAGCAGGACACTGGGTTCTTCAGCTGATAGCGTAGGGAAGAAAACTCGCCCTTCAGCAGTGTCACCGGCTGGAGATCTGTGCGTTCAGCCACCAGCTGGACCCAAGTTCTGTAGCAGCTTCACTTCGCCCACAGGCTTTTGGTTTCCTTGTTTTCTGTGTTAATTTCCACATTACCGATGCTTTCAGAATGCTGAAGAATCGCATAAACCAGAGAAACGCACCAAGGCAGAGAAGCAGCGGCTGTGACGTTTGGGAAGGGGAAGGTTCTTGGGTATGTGGCGGGCTGGAGGACATCGCTTCCTTCCCTGCAGGTCAGCAGCTGGGACTTGGTTTTAACACTCACGTAGTTTTATGACTCTCAACTGTTTCGAACAGGACTGAAAAGCCAAAAAAAATCTTGTTTCCACTGAAATAACAGCTGAGGTACTGCCGTGCAGGTACTAGGCTCTTCAAAATAAACCCCAAATAATAAAACCCACCCCTTATCGCATATTAGTTTGCAGATGGAAACTGAACTGAACTCCGCGGTTTCTCCCTCTGCCTAATGCAGCCTCCAATGCCAATAGTTCAGAGAATACAAATTGACTGAATAATTATATACGTAACAAAGCATTTAGTAAAAAAATAAATCATAAAGCAAGTCATGGTAGTACAGTTTAATTAGGAACCCGACTATCCTTTTTCTTAAGTCTGCTCTGACACTATATATATTTAAAAAAAAAAAAAAAAGCAAAGCCATCCTTGTTTAAAGCTTGTCCCCGGCCCTCCCCGCGCTGTCACATACCACCCTGTCACTGACATTAGCACATTGTGGGGCTGTCGCTGCAGCGTCGGTTGTGAGTGTGTGAATCAGCTGTTCGGGGAACTTCCAACTGTGTGAGTTATGAATACTGCGGATGAAGCGGCCGTGGCCTGAGTGCATTTATTCAGTTTTTCCAGCTTTACTTGTTGTGGAAAAAGTAGCCACAGCCAACATTATAGCCCTGGCAGATGAGACAAAATAAAAAAGGCGTGTTTGAGTAGTAACTGTAAGGTTATTGGGGGGAGTACGGTTCTGCAGTTTACCTACACAGTAACAGTTTGCTATAAAGCAACAAAACTTAAATATTTTCACAAGTATTTAGAATTTTTCTGAGGGTGTGACTCTAGCCGTGGCATGCAAGAGCTCTGCCCACAGCATGGCCTTTCCTTTTAGAAGCGTAGGCCCGAGGGGCACTGATGCGTATCAGGACGCAGAAATAGGAATCTTTGTCTCCAGAGGCTGCGAAAGCTGAAAACCGCTGAAAACCGCAGCATTCCCTGCAGGCAGGGGCCAGCTGAGGCTGCCAGGGCTCAGGCAGCCTGAGGAGCGTCTACTTCCAATGAAATAACGTCTGAAAGAGCAAATTAAGGTGGCAGGAAGCGGAGCGACTTCAGGTTCTAATGAGCCTGTTCTCTTGCGTTCATCGCGCTATCATGGTGCCATCCTTCCCCCCCGTATAAAAACATTAGTTTTGAGTGTATCTCTTTTCTTTGTCCTTGAGATGGCCTCCAGGGGTGATAAAGTGAGAGTCATACGATCCACCTTGGGGGGAACTGGAAATGGTTCTTAACAGAGCCAGCTGTTTCTGAAAGGCAAAAGCCTGGTACACCAAGAGGTCAAAGAAACAGTAACTGCCTAAATAGCTAAGGCATGCGTGAGGAGCATTTGCAGCAGAAGCTTCGTATATAACTTTGTATTTCCCTAAAAAATTATTACATACCGAATTTCATGGTATTTGATGATTGCCGTGGTGTAAGTTAGCGCTGTAACTTCTTGTTGTCCATCATCACCTTTGCTGTTATTTTCATTACAAGTTTGATTTTGTTCTTCTAAGGCTATGCAGAACAGCTTGATTTAGCCTGGCGTATGGTTCGGCTGCAGCCTCTTTTCAGATCAATAATTCTCTAATTTCCAGCTCCCGAGGTTACAGTCAGGTTCTAGAAACTATTCCTGGTTCAGGCGAACCCTCCCTGATCATACAGAGCAATCAGCTGCCACAGCCTGTACGAACAACAACCGCCCAACAGCACAGGAAGCTTCAAGGAGAATGGTGGAGAAATGAAATTACCTTCAAACAATTACTAACATTTTTTCCAATCAGACTGCACAGGTATTAAAGTGGAAAAGCATGTTTATTAATTAATAACTCCCCGCGTTTGAGCGTATACATGTTTAACCACGACCTGGAAGACATTTATCATTTCGGTTCTCAGAATTTTAGTTGTACGAAGCAGTTGATCTGCTGGAGTGCTTTGCAGTGGTAGAAAGGCCCTTCAGTTGTGTGCGTTTATGTTGGACTTTCTAGAAAAAAAAACCCAACATCATTTTACAGCACTTTTTCAGCCGGAGAGAGGCTGCAGCTTATGCACCGGTTTGAGATGAGGGTATTTGAGGTGGTTTTGAGGATAATGAACAAGAGGAAAGGCTGTTTTCTATCAGCTTGCCCCGTGTGTCATTGAATAGCAAAACTGAACTAAACTGTTGACCTAAAAAGCAAGTGTTGTTAGAGCTGTGTGTATTAACGCTTGAAACCAATGCCTTTACGGAGTGCGTCTTGGGGTGACTTTAGAGGAAACATCTTTGCAGGTGACAAATGTCCCCAACGGTGGCAGCCACAGGCAGGGAAACTTGTTTGTAAACAACTTACACGTGCCCAGCACTCAGTAATTCCTTGCACAATAAGAGCTTCCTCTATCTTTTGAGCCCAATCATCTTTAGAAAAAGTAATAAGTTTTTAGGCAGGCTGTCGCAAAACTCTACGCGTTTGTTTAAATCGCGCTTTGCCAGCTTTTGGGGGGATGGTGAATCGATGAAATGAGCGTGTGCAGCCCCCGGCAGGACACAGCCATTGCCCACTGGGGGCCTGGCAGCCAAAGCTCATCTTTTAGCAGAGTTTCTTCTCACCCAGTTCTTGAAGGGAGGGTTATATTGCCTTTTTTTTTTTTAAAAAAACAAAACAAAACAAAACCACAATTCACCCCCCCGCCCCAAGGCAGCATAATTACATATTTGCAGTAAGAACATACAGAAAATACAGTTTATTTTCCACGCGGCAGCAAACCTAAATCAGCATTTTGTAGACACACTTGCACAAAGCGCATGATGTATTATTTGCATTGAGATTATCTGGTTGTGCACATTGTTAAGTTTAAATAGATGCCAGAAATTTTATCTAGATGTGCACCTGCCTAGCGCAACGAGCCGTCCCAAACTGGTATTTGCTGGGGAGATAGGTTTACAGTCATTTCTTCTCTCCTTTTAAGTACACTCAAGCAGATGTAGAAGTTTGGGTTGATGTGGAATGCATTTTTCACATAATGCCTGCGTGGAGAGAAGGAATGACTAAAATAAATAGCAATTAGACAACAGCATCATCATTCATGTGATCTGGTTAGAACCGTCTGTCTGTCCCATGTCCCGCACCAGCCTCGCTGCGGAAAAAAATACATCCTGAGGCGACGCAGAGCACCAGGCAGGCTCCCTTCAACCGCAGTAACAGTGGAAGGTGTTTTAAGGAAATGCTGTAGTTTTAATCTGTAGGGGAAAAAAAATGGTAAATAATGGCTAAAAGATCATTTAGCTATCATCACAACTGTATTTTTTTTAGCAATAAGAAAGCAAAGGACTTCACAGTGTTGGTCACACTTGGGAAAGGATAGAGACACCCAGAAAAAGTAAATGTGCCTTTTTTTTGGCCAGCGGGTGCAAACGCAATATTCTCCAGCCAGCCGACACTGGCTGATAGAGACCGAGCGTGCTCTGAGCTAACTTCAGGCTGAAGCCTTGTAGCTGCGGGCGGTCTGAGTTTAGCTGAAGCTAATGACCCAGTGTGAGACTTAAACTGGTTACTGTACCATAGGCCAGTCGCGCTCTGCATTCTGTGGGACTCAGAAATGATGCCGAATGGTGAAAATGAGCCGCTAAGCAGGACACGCTGCTCTCCTGCACTGGGCCTGTCCCGCCATGGCTCTGTTCCCAGCCTTTGGTGGTGTAGCTGGTTTGGAAGGAGTAAGGAGCAGAAAGAACCTCTGGCCCAAGCAGCTAAGAAGCAGGAGGGTGACATTAGCTTGTGGACTAGCAAAAAAGAGCTTTCAAACTCTGCTACGAGGTTAGTTATGACTACAAAATAAAATTTAACCTTCATTGGGAAGAAAAATGCATGTGCCTGAGCTCCATTATTCAGCTTGTAAAACCCGTGGATCTGCTTTTCCGTATTCCTCAGTTACAAGATTATGTTACTTTAACTTTCCGAAGGAGAGCTGTTCTCACAGCACACGGGGAATCAATACAGTCTGCAGGCTTTAGAGACTTCTTTGCCTCACTAGACTTTATGAAAGATCATGAGTGACCGGTTTTCTTGTGCAGAGGTAACATACGACAGACAAGGTCAGTCACTAACTGGGCTTTCGCTTACAACACTGGAAGGAGCCAGTAGCCTTTGACTAGTAGCCAAAGGAGGAAGGATTAAAAACCTCCCCGTTAACCATGTCTCGAGGTGTCTGTTAGTATTTTGTTTTATGGTTTCTGCTGTGGGAACGCTAAGAAAGTTGATGGGGTGGGTTGCTCAGCAGCCAGCCCGGCCTGTCGGCGGTGCACGTGCAGAGGTGGGAGAGGAGGGCGAGGTGCTGCTTCAGCTTCAACCAGCCCATCTGCCCCGCAGCCCACTGTCCTCGCCTGGAAAAGCCCATGGCTTGGACGCCCCCGGTCAGCCAGGAGGGAGCGGAGGAGTTGTTCTGCGGGAAAGCAAAGCCTCAGCCCTGGCAGCGAAGTGCCCTGCCATCGACAGCACAGCGGGGCTGTGGCCGGCAGCCTCCCAGGCCAGTGCTGGGGCAGCAGTTGTGGCGTTTAAGAAGCTATAAGCTGAAGTACACAAAATTTCTTGCCATTCTTGAAAAAAACAGCCAGTTCAATGATGAGGAGAAACGCTATTGGATGTTTCAGAGTGGGACAAGTTTCTATAGATTCAATACGTCATTTTGCATAATAAACCAGTAACGACAACTGCCACATGCAGAGTAGCGACTGTTTTCCCATCGAGATATGACAGTCTTGACTGCAGGCCTACATCCTCGGTCACTCTGCAAATGTTTTAAAATTAACTACCTCGGTCCTTACAATTATTCAGCCTGTCCGTGGCGGCTGGAGAAGCCACGCAGCGGAGCCAGGGGCTGCTTACCTCAGTCAAGGAGCGACTTCAGGAACGCAGAGCTCCCGCCGGTCTGAACGTACGCTGTGGGGCAGGAAAAATCAGTTTTGATAAACACAACAATGATGCTTACAGAATTTATGAAAATCCCCGACAAATACGAGTTAAATAAATTACTGCAGTGATTAACAGAACCCCTTTTACTTCACAGTGACTGTGTCTCAACGGGAGACTGCCCTAATTACTTGGGAGCGTGTACCCATGTGCTCCATCATTACCAATGATGACAAAGCAGAACAGGTTACGAGTACGACAAGCTGGTCCTTCTTTTTTCCTATTAATAATAAAAGAATAAGTAAAAATTCAGCTGATTCAGCAGAATCCAGTCAAGGATGGCATGAGAGGAACTGCCATCCCCTGAGTCCTCTGAGGGGGTGGCAAAGAGAGAAGCAACCACACCTGAGCCCTGTCCCCAAGGAGGGCAGGGCCAGGGGAAGGGCCGAGCAGATGGCTGGAAGAAGCAGAGGAAAAGTGTGCAAGAGTAGGAAGGAACTCCGGGAATGAGAACATACGGGGAAAGGGTCTGGAAGCAGGTGCATCCGAGTGCCAAGATTTCCAAATGGCTTTTCTGCAGCAGATGATCAGCGCTGCTCTCAGTACCCTTAGTGTCTGCTGATGGTTCATGTTGCATTTTCATCCCACCACCACAACAGGGTGAAGCCAGAATTCAGAATTATTGGCTTTATATTAAACATACCGAGAACAAACAGCTGTTTACAGCGGCTTATAGCTAAAGACTCCTACTGCAAGGAAAGGGGCTGCGCATAAACTTAGACAGAGAGAGGCATCAAAGCCACCAAAGCCCTGGGTGGTGGTGGGGAAGATTCTCCTCCCTTGGCATAGGCGGTGATTCCTTGGGTGTCCCACGCTCCCTCTACGTGCTGGGATGCAGGAGACCTGCCCGTGGCTCTGACACAAGGTGCTGCAGCTGACCCCGACCAAGCCAGAAATTCTGTCCTAAGCTAGGTCTTAATAAGGCTATTCCGTAAAAAAGGCAGCCGATTCAACGTTGTCTCCATTATAACTAATAAACAGCATTTGTTTACGCAGATCGCCGTCAAAAACCTACCACTAAATATTGCTTAAAATAGGAAACTGTCCAGTCTTGTATGACAAGTAACAGAAAAAGACTGACGTTTAATTACAAATTGCTATTATTTGGTTTCTTTGTGCTGAATGCAACTTCCTAATTCAGTCTCTGTGAACCTTTCAATCACTGATTGCAGCACGTAAAGAACCCAACATGCCAAAGCACCCAACGTGCCAGGATACGCACTTCACTCCGAGAAGCTGCCTTAAGAAAATGTAAGCTGCCCAGATTCACAGAAAACATCAATAACTCAGCTTTCTTTCCAAACATATACCATGACAGCACATTTGGACAAAACAGCCCTATTTATAGGCATATTTATACAGGTGGCATTAAGATTTAGATATTCAAATAATCAAATAATATGATTTACTACTCATATGCTCCCCAAACTTATAATGCTTGTTGTAGCAGTTTAAGCTTTTTTTGGGTTGTTTTTGTTGTGGTTTTTAAAATTTTTTTTTAAATGTGTGCACAAACAAAGGTAATGAGTTGCTCTTAAAAACCCCAACAAAACCGACAAAAAAAAAATCCTAACAACCTTTTTCTCTCTTGATGTTTTTATAAGCAGAACTCCTAGGTAAGCTAAGCTACATAAAACCAAGAACATTATCAAAAGTTCTGTATGAAAATGTGTTGTGAGCAGAGCAGCCGGGAACGGAGGGGCTCTGTGGAGGGGACCCGAAAGCCACCAGGGCTGCAGCCGAGGGCGGCACAAGCACTAGCTGGGTGCAGGACCGGGCTGCCCGTGCTCTTCCCATCAGCTCCGCGTTTTCGGGTTGCAGAGGGTGAGGCAGGAGCTGGAGAGGCACCAGGCACCTCACCCCTGCGTGGATGGGTTGGTGGAAGCCTCGATGCCCTTCGCCGCGGTGCCTCGCGTCCCCAGACCACAAAAGCATTAAAAGGGTACATTCTTCCCGAATTTCTTTCCCTCTCCTACTTTCACCGCCATTCTTCCGCAAGTTTGACTGCTCTAAAACATTTACAGATCTAAAAAGCAGAGAGAAAAAAAATGTTCACCTGTCAGGTGATATAAAACCAATCTTCTACTAAATGTGCCAGAATAATTTTTCTCCACCTCAACCACAGTTAAAACCTTCAGTCTATTCATTACTGTCTTTTTATAGTATTTTTATTTAATAAAACCTATTAAGACTACCATACAAATCTCTTTACTTATGCTTTTATCTTTTAACTGATCAATTTTTATATTGCTGACATCCCTTCTTCACCATTTGCTCATTTAAAAATTCATAGTATATGAGCTATGTCTCTGGAGAAAACGTCTATAAAATTTGTTACAGCTGGCAAATGTGTATGAGTCAGTGATAGCACATGACTAAATGCTTCACAGAAAATAAAATTTGTTTCTGTAGTAAGCAGAACTGTTTAAATGTTATTTATTTTTATGTTTCAAAGAAAATATATTGTGAAGTGCTGCATTGATTTAATACGCAACAATGTCTGTGTACACGCTGTACAAGGAAAATTTATGAAACCTTTGCACAACTCCTTTAATTGAATTTTCCAAATCTCTCACCACACACAAATAATCAATATCTTCTGCAGAGAAAACCAGTCAGAATTATTACAGTCTTTCTTTTCAATTTTGTTGTCATCAGCACATACAGAGCACCTGGATATTTGTAATGTCTGGATAGCAAGTTATTTACACCTCTTAAACGTATAATTGCTACTAAGTGAGTCCAAACTAATGTTTCTTTTCTTTTTTATTTAAAATAATTATATTCATGGGAGAAAGCAGTATTTATTCTCATGTAGGAGTTGCTACATGTAGCTCTTGAAAGAACTACAATTCTTTTTAATTTTTCATCGAGCTTAATACTCTAAAGTCTAGACCCACTAGAATTAAAAATTAATAGCTATTGTGTCCGTAAAAAGGTACGTAGGAAAATAGAGTATAAACACAAGTGTGAAATTCATGAATAAACGTGGCTGACACCTAAATAGAAAATGCAGGTTGACAGTTCTATATGTATATACGTCTGAGGCCTATAGTCGTACGTCTCATGTGCATTTCTGTATCTGCCACAAAAGTTAATAGCTTAATATTTCATCTACATAGCAGGGGCCGTTAAATCATCGGAGAGGTTTGTAATTTGCCCCCTTCCTTCCATCCAAAAAGCTCATCATGTCAGTGACCTCAGACCCAGACGCTTCGCGAATCTCAGGTTGCATTTGGAAATACTCACTCTTAAGGCGTGGGGAGAATCCAACAGACCCATCACCTGCCGGGAAAGAGCGCGGCATCCGGGGCTCAAACAGGAACCTGGCCAACAGCTCCTTTGCCTCCCAGTAGACAAGATTACTCACTTCTAGGAAAATCACTGGCATTGCGCGTTTTGGGGACCAGGCTAAGGGGGTTTTGTTACCTCTTCTAGACTGTAAAGGGCTTTGCATGGTTACAAACTAAAAGAAGCCCCACTCACACAAGGTGAGAGAAGGCGTACGGTCAAATTTAGCCTGAGCAACAACAGCTTTTAATCCACGCACTACAAATGAGAAGACAACACACTCCTCCGGGTGCGCTTTGGGGCAATCTCAGAAATAGTTCCGATTGTCAGTGCGGGAGGACGGAAGGACTTCTCTGGGTCTCTGCATGGGAACATTCAAAATAACTCACGAGTAAGTGAAAGAGGCGAGCTGCCCGGAGTCCTGCTGTGCACCTGCATGCTCACGCCTTCGGCACTGAAGCACTCTTAGTTCGGTTTTGCGCAATGCAGTCCCAGTTACAAGTGTTCGCACTGAGGTACAACTTAAAAACATAACTGAGATTAACTTTTCCCCAAGCCTACTTGCAGAAAAGTCCTTATGAGCAGAAATACAGATAGATCTTCCCCACGGAAGAGCAGACAAACAAGGCTGGGCTTTCACAGCCTTTCTGAGTTGGCCGAGAGGGCAACTCATGTCTTGGTTGGCTGCAGAACTTCAGTGAAAGCGCACTGAGGACCATCGGGGGTTGGAACTAGATGATCTTTAAGGTCCCTCCTAACCCGAACCATTCTATGATTCTATGATCTCTCTTCCAAACACCGTGCAGGGACATGAACTTGGAGCAGACATTTCTGATGTGTGGCAAAATACCAAACCTGGCCTTCAGTGTTAAGAACTGAAGCAAGCAGATCATTTGCAAACACAAGCTCTAAGTCTCCCTCTAATAACAATCGACTTGGAAAAAAAGTCCTTCGGCATCATCTTTGGTGCTTTTAGAGATGATGTACACCACAAAAAGGCCGCTAGAGAGATCTTGTCAAACCTTTGCTGGAAAGAAGCCTAGGATTTAACTGAAAGGGCCTTGGTAGAACTAAGGAACTGCTGTTTGTGTCAGCATTAGCAGCTTTTCCCAAACAGATTAAAACTGTGGAAGAACCGAACCTCAGAAAAGCCCTAGGAGTAGGGCTTGTACAAGCACGAGCAGATTGTTCATCCTTACAGTCCGCTCAGGTATCGGTTCTTACGAAAGAGGCCTACACATCTGTTGGATAAAAAGGCCTTTCCCAATAGCTCGGTCCAATGCCTGCATCCATCTCATCGCTTCCCTGAAAAGCGAGTGTTTGCCGTAAGCAAAGACAACTGTGGTGTTTGTTCCGTTTCCTCTCAAGGAATGGAAACTGGAAAGAAACGCAGTTTCTGAATAAATTTATTTGTGAATTCATTCAGTTCACTTAACGCTTACCCAGTTTGCAATACTTACTTTTCCTAAAAAAGGTATAATGACATTTTTCCCCTGCAAGTGGATACAAAGTTGGGCTGAGAAAAAATCCTGTGGTTTTTAGGTTAGGGGTTTTACAGTCAGAAAAATCCACAGATATGTTCCTGAAAATATACATCTGAAGTCTGATGTATTCCCCTTTCCCCCCTGAAGATCCCAAAAGAAGAGGAGCAGGAAGGGTAGGTGGGAGATAGACACCCAAGTATGTCTAAAGGTCAACAAATGTATTCTACTTTATTTGAGAATGAGGTAGAAACAGATTGTAAACTTGATTTACCTTCACTCACGGCAACCCAGCAGCAGTCCAGACCCAAGCTAGTTAGTTGCTTGTACACAAAGAGCCAGTAAAAAGTCCAAACTCAAACTGACAGGAATTGGGATAAATGATGGAATATTATATTCTTACCATTTTGTCTGTTTTGAGAAGGAACTCTGCTTATTAAGGAGGCACCTATATTTTGCAGTGTTTCGGAAATGGGATTTTATGTTTCACCATATATACATAGTTTTCAAAAAATGGCGAGTGGGAAGTCAGTATTACCTGGTCCCTAATCTCTCCAGCTTTGCTTTCATTAGTAATTTCAAGCGGCCTTAAATGAAAATTTACCTAGTTAACCCCGATCTAGTCTCTTGGAAAGCCACCATTACTGTTGCAAAGAGTGCAAACTTCAGTCACTTGTATTAAAAACAATACGAAAGTTACGAATATTTAGAACTAAACTTAATAGGGGTGATCGTATTTGCCCATGGGCTTAGCAGGATGAACAACGTTGCAGAAAAGAAAGTATTTTTTATTTCATTACGAGACACAGTCTGAAAACAGTTTTCCTTAACACTGCAAGTATTTGATCTTCTATAACACTCACTTGTTGTTTCTTACTTGGACAGCAGACAGTCACGGACGTGATTTGTGTCCGTGTTTTTCTTGTCGGGAAGCAAAATATTAGTATAATTTGTAATAACCAGCTTAAGTAACTTTCCCGTTTAGAACGTAATCTTCACTCCGTGAAACCCTGAACCTATTAAATTGTCCTTTAAAACACGCATATCACAACCTACACATTTATTCTCAAGACACATCAAGCGTGGTTGGGACTGCAACATACAGAGCAGATTTCATCTCTTGGCAGTTGCTTTATAGTTTGCTTACATTCTATTCAAAAACATTTTGTTTACTGTAAGTGCTAGTCATGGACAAACAATGATGCCATTTTTTATGCTAGTCACACAAAATGATATACTGAGTCCTACATAATGCTGCCCATTGAGCAAGGAATGTTTTGTATTAAGTTGTTTTAAGTAGAGGTTGTTTATGTAAAGTAAATAAATTTCATGCCTCACCATGTGATGATAATGTGACATTCCGTCTGTACCAAGCCACAGAACAGTCATAAGCATAACTAATTAAAAATAATTATGAAAAACCACATCCAACACTAAAAGGCAAAGTAAAACATCTCCAAATGCTTTCCTTTTATCACATACTTCTCCTACTCCTGTATTTTCAAGACTGCAAGATTGAATTTATTCTTTCTTAAAGCAAAATTGACATTGAAACTTCATCAAAATTGGTCAACTTAAACTCATCATTCTATTTTCCATCCTCCTTTCACAAAATGTCTCGTTTCTCATCTCACAAGTCTGGATATATGTTTAGCTTCAGGGGCTGGTTTCCAGAGCAAAGATGGAACTATCCATGCATATACTGGTGAGCATCAAAAAGCAGGGCACAAAAGAAGCAACGACTGTTTGAATCTGCAATGGCCCATGGCGTTCACCATTATCGGTGCCAGACAGGGGCTGTGATCTCTTCAACAGAGGGACATAGGGAGCTGTAAATCAGAAATAGCAAATTGCATAAACGAGCCAAATTCATTAAAAAGTGATGTCACTCCTTTTCATTTTGTGATAATCTGCTGGAGCCGAGGAAACTAAAGTTTGATCAATTTTCTCTCCTTTAAGAGAATTCCCCACAACAGAAAGAATTGAAGCCCAATGGAAGAGCAGATAGAACCAAAACCAAAGGGGCTGCTCGTGATGTGAAGCAGTCGTGCTGTGCTGGCTGGGACAGCTGGCAGAGCGCGCAGTAGAGATGCTATCACCCATTTTGATTCTAGTTTTGCTCTATTTTAAGAGAATGCATGAAGACAACAGAAATACCAGAATATCAGTGGTGAATGTTTGTTGGGTGTGAGAAAAAAATAAATCTTGTGTGTATCCCGCCACCACCTTCCCAGCTAGGCAAGGCACTAAAGTGGCTATGTGGGGCAGACTACATTAAATGCCACCAACTTCAAATATTTTCACAGCGCTAGTTATGAAGAAAGCTAATAGGTAGGATTTCACGGTCCCCTGGAGCGTGCTAAATACCTCACCATAGATATAAAGTGAAAAAGGTTTTGTTGCAAAGACTGTGTGTTACTTGGCTTATACGCTGAGAATGCAGGAGGAGAGAGGAGAGCGAGGAAGGAGGAGGAACTCTGGCACACATAAAAGGTGTGTAAACTCTCTAGGACCTGACTGCACTTATTTCTAGACCATAACTGAACTGCAAGACCATTAATGATTTCTTTTCCTTGCACGCTTTGATGGAGAAATACCCAATACAATGAAAGCAGCTGAAAAGATGAAACTCACATGAGTAGTGCAAAAGTTGAGGCTAGCCTGCACGCTTAGAAGAAATATATTTGATTATCATCATTTTCCCATATTAAAGGTTACCCAACTTATTTCAAGTGGAAAGAACTAAGACGGAATAAACTAAAAGGAATCGTCAAAACATCTGCTACACAGGAGTTATAAAAAGTTCCTTACCTTGGGCAGGAAGTTTTCCATCGTTTCTTTTCAACAGCTGCAGTTCTTCTGCCTGACTCACTAGTCAAATAAATAAATCTGAAATCAGTAAATGTTGCCCCAGAGATTTCAAAGAAAGTAATACCTACGTCGCCTTTTTCACTTTCAAAGCATTTGCATTTTTCTTCAAGTGATGACCAAACCCCCCTCCTTATCTATGTATTGTGGTCAAAAAAATTAACAAAACATTTTCAAAATGAACAGAATTTTGAGAAGCTGGACTTACAAGCCTCATACCACATTATGTTCCCATTTTTGTCTTCTAGTGGTGACATGGTGCTTTGTTCCTAATTCAGAGATGGGGGGAAAAAGATGATTCCCATTCTGAAGGCAACAAGAAGGTAACAGAAAGAGTGGACATAACAGAAAGTGTCAACAATGGGTTCGACATCCCATTTGCGACCTTCTCCCGGATACAGAGTCTTACTGCCCTATCCACAGTGTAGGGTAGCAATGTAAACACAGACTATTTTCAGAAAACTTCATTTTGTATAAGAAAGCAGCTGCTTATATGCATTACAGTGGGAGCTAGTACAGTGCATACACATGCAAAATGAAAACGGAATGAGCATTAGAATACAAGTCAGGAAAGAAATGGTAATTTAAACAACAGTAGTTGCTGGAATTGTGTGGTGCATAAATTCCACTGCTGGGGCACATCCACCTAATGCCTTAGAAGAGTCTCAGCACTCTTCACTCTTCGATAAGAAAAATTCTCCAGCACCTGTGGCTTTACTGTCCAGCCCTTTCCAACTGCAAAGAAAGTAACAGTCCCAGTCACCCTACGCTTTGCTTTCCTCAGCTAGTGCCAGTGTTTTTACACTCTGCAGAAAACAGAGCAACTGGATAGGATGTAGAATAACGTATAGCGGCAAAACATCACATTTGCTGCAGGTTAAGAAATTGTTTTATTATCTTTGCGTGCTTATCCAGAGAGGGGCGCAGGGACTATGTACGTGCATATATTATTCATATTCCCTGGTCAGCTGAAAATTAGATTATCAGAGGTTGGTATGAAAAGCCTACAAGAACGATGTTATAGATGCAAAACTTTGAGGAGTAGTGGTGGTAAATGCAGTCTTAGACATACACCTGTACCACAAACATGTCACGTGGGTACAGATAAAAGGTGCTGTGATTGTGAAAACAAACGAACAAACTGTTCTGAAGCATAAAGATTTGGGGCCCCTTTGGTGCCTGCAGTTACCTTTCACCACTTTTAACTCTTAAAGGAATGGCCTGGTAAGGGAGATTTTTATTTCTTCTTCCTGAAAGCAAATAGCTTTTCTTTTTCCTTCTGCAATTATCCAAAACTCAAGTTTTTTGCATTAGAACATTTCCCCATCACATACTCCTCCTCTAGTTACAGAGGCAGCTGGGAAGAGAAGTATGAACGCACTTTTTGCTGCTGAGGATTCACATGTCCCAGGAACCTCGGACTTGGAGTAAGGACAAAAAGTTTCTTAAAAATGGGCATGTCTAAATGAAAATCTTTCGCTTTCTGGGTTCCTTTGGAAAAGTATTACAAATGTGCCAGCTGTAAAGTGCCCTTATCCCAACACAATAAGCATCTGGTATGTCCATCATTTAAAGACACATGAATAGCAATTTTTAAAGCCTGGAAACCTATGTTTGGCCTAATCCTCCTAGCAGGCAAACAAACAAAACAACTTCCTTGCAAGAAGAGAAGAAAGGCAATGCAATCAAAGTGCAAACGTTTAGCCTAATCACTAGCTAACTACCCACTAAGTATCTAACTATTTACATAAGAAAAGGTGTTGCTCTTGCAGGTTTTCCCTCCCCATCTGCGGCTGTGAGTTAGAAGAGCGGCCGTTGGGGCTGCCTTTCTTTTATGCCCCTGGTTGGATGCACAAGGACATTTAAGGTGCATTTGTCCTGACCAAAAGAACTCACTCGTCGGAGTCCTGGGGTGTAACACAGAGCGAGGTATGACACTAGGAAACGTTTGGAGTGATCATTGTTAAATTGTTATAAAGGGAATAAATAATATTGAAAATCCTCCTTACTTAGCGCTTGGGTTTTCTGCACTTCAGCACTCAAGATGCAAGACGAGTCAGAGACACCAATAATATTTTCAAGCTCTTTACTGCCCTCTAAAGCCTGGAAAAAAAACCCCATAATTAAAGACATTGTTAAATCTCATTCCCGAACTACCTACTTCGACGTCTACAACGTATTAAAAACATCTGACATAAACAACTTTTGCCAATTTTTCATAAGCTGTAAACGATGTGTGAGACTCCGGCTCACGGAAAGTCGACGGGACTAAGAAGTTTCAGGGTGTACGAACACATGTTGCTTTTGAAAATGGCATTCAGGTGCCTTTGAAAGCGTGACTTTAACATCTCTTGTTATTTACGCTTCATTCGTAAGTCTTCAGCTGTTTAAACAGATTAACACTTGATCCCCAGAAAAGCAATCTTGGCACATGTACAAGCTTGCTATAATATGTTGGCAAAATGGAAATCTACAGGCAGTTAAGATTCTATTGAACGCACTCCTCAGCATTTCATGGTAGATCTCAAAGCATACACTATCAATCTCATGAGAAATATAAAGGATTTTCCAATAGAGTTTTCTAAATAATCGTTGCAATTAAAATATTTTAAATCAGTATCAGTCTTTTTTGTAAATAAAACATTGTCAGACCACATATACAAGTAAAATAAATCAATACAATACTTTGCGTACACCAAATTATTTCTCAGATATTGATATACAGCAGCCAACCTTGTGCTAAATTTACTCAGGGAACAAAATGTGAATAAAACAGAAAAGTGATTTGCATTTTAGCATGTATTAAACAGTCTATTAAATGATGATACATTAGCGGTAAATTAAATAGTACAATCACTTCAACAAAAAGGGATATTTAATCTTCAAGAACATAAAAATCTGCAGTAATAATTCATATTTCAAGTTATAAATAATAGTTGAGAACTACTTCATATGCTTTTATTCATGTACAAAATGAGGAGTGATACAAATTAAAAACGGTGTACTTAGAAAAGCAACGCCTCTAGTTTAAAAAAAATGATCTAAATTCTGGGATTTTTTTGCATTTTCTGGATTTCCAAGTCAAACCTCCCCGGTTTCAAGAGTTTAATTTGCTTAATTTGCTTCCCTGTTTCTTAAAACTCAAATGTTGCATGTAAGATCTTCATTTTTATTTCAAATCCTATATTAAAAGTAGATTAAAAAAAAAAAAAAAATCAGTGTAAACCAGACCTGTAGGCTTCTCAGATTTGCTCTTATTTTCAGAATGCTAACCAATGATCTTTTGACTTTGGACTGCAATTCCATGAACCTGCATAAAAAGTTAAAATAAAACAATTTCAATCAGCCCCATCACCACTTGGTGAAAATGGTTAGGATTTATACGCGAACTGCCAAAAATACATATAGCCTAATTTTAAGGACAGGAACTCAGGTTCAGCAATAGCAGAGGATTTTCTTATGATCGTGCAGGAAGACAATGGTAAAAACAGGAATTTAACTCATTTGTTCCTAAGAACAGGAATTTAATCAAGAGGACGAGCTCCCCAACCCCACGGACTGCAAGACCGTACCCCACTGCTTGCAGACATAGGAAACGTGAGAAGTTAAAACTGAGCCCAATAAGGACGACATCGCATGATGTTATTTGTTCAGCTTTAAGCCACAAATATATTTTACTTCCAGCTTTCAGAGTTAAACGGGTCTTGCAATAAAGATTAAAATAATATACAATCAGATTAGATCTAAATGGCAGACTTTAATGCATGATTAAGGATTTGCACTGAATATGTATGGAAAAAATTCCTGCAACGGATGTTTAGGCTATTTTCTCTTTGAACCATTAAACATGCAAATCAAATGGAGACAACAGAGAAATAATCTATTTACTGCTTCCTCCCACAGAGGGGAGAATCACCCTTGTAAGAAACCCCAAATTTAGAAACAGAACTACAGTATGAGAAAAACTTATCACTGTTGTATTTCAACATGGGAGCAGAAGGCTACGCAGAAAATAAAATGCTAATGTCAGTGTATTGTACAATATATTTTCTGCCTGTAAAAATACAGTGTATGGAAGTTCACATAAATATTACTGTGTAGGTGTTAGTTTATAAATGTGTTTTACCGGCGTGTCGCTAACTGCTAGTCTTCTGCAAATCTTGCAATTTTTAAAAAACATACTGAATTATTGAATGCAAACATTTACATGTCAATGAAGACTAGGATTACTCAAATTCTTCTGCAATTCAAGGTTACTGCCACTAAGAAACAAGTCTATATATGTTGACCAAGGGATTTACTGAACCACAAAACCCCCTAATTAATCAGTTTACAGCTTTCCACTGGTATAACTGTAAGATTTTTAGTTTTTACTATCTAACGTGCCATCCAAACAATTCTACTACCTGTCAAGCTCCATCACTTAGAAGATACTTACTGTCCTACACTGAAGAAATTTCAAGCAAATGGTGAGGGAAAGCACCCATTACAAGGGAAAAAAAACCTCAAAACCCACAATATTTAGTTGAATAAATGTCACAAATACTATTTGTTAGTAAAAAAGAAACACATGCATAAAATATCTAGCCCCGAGGGAATTTTCATCTGCGACACCAGGTACAATCGTGGTACAAATATTTAATACATACAAGAATACAGAAGCAGAGTAACAGAATCAATGTCTACTGAAGTATATGATGAAAGAAACCCACTCAAGTACAAAACCCCAACTCTTTTAATGTCGGTTAACTAGCCCGCATGAATACTGCACTGGCACGGTGGTACTTCTTCCAGTAACACAAGCTGCAGCACAGGATTTACGGTATGACCTGTTGTCAGAAGCAGGAACACAAGGAAAGCACAAAGAACCCGGCCAACAAAGGAGTATGTGGGCAATGGAAGTTTGCATTGCACCGAGAGGTGAGCTCTCAGTGATAAACTGGGGTAATAGGAAACACACTGCAGATTTTGGAGAGAAAGCATGCCAGACCTATAGACAGGAGAATTTACATAAAAATTTGAATTGGATGCGCAGGCACCAGGCCCGAATGAAATACAGGACAGTCACATTACACAGAATGATAAAAAAATATCTAATGTTGTAGAGGAGAGAGGAGGAGATGCGGTATAGCCATGTTCACGCTGAACTGTGAATGAGACTTTCTGGGATAGGCATCAAAGATATATGTCAAGATTCCACCAGAGGACAATTTGAAGCATCAATTAAAAAAGCAGGACAACGCAACAGGATAATAAGATTTCAAGAACAAAAATCTAGACAGTGTTGAAGAAGAATGAGAATAAAGAATTTTTAAAAAAACCTTTGCTAATAAGAGATCACAAGAGTCCCTGGTGAATGCAATTTCAGTTAAGTAAAAAGGATGGAATGGATGGGGGACTACCTAGGATAATATTGTATTAGCAGCAAGAAGTATGAACACGCTCATTGAGGAAGGAAACTTTCGGATTTTTAGCTAGACTAAAGCTTAAACTCTAAGAACTGTTACTGAGCATATACAACTTCCATATTAAAAAAAAAACTTGTAACTTCCAGGAATTGGGTAACTTCCCATAAAGATGAAAAGCATCCCTGATACAATCCAACTTACAGGGATTCACAGCTTTCCACTTCTTCACCAAGTTCTATCAGAGATGAAACAAATATTTCCTTTGTCTAACTCTTAGGGATGGATGTGTTTATTTTAGCCAAAATACATAACATGTTTAGCCTGACATCTCACTGTTGGCACAGAAAATTTCCGTTCACTTTTCTGCTGAGGTTAGGCAATATTATAAACAATTAAATATGTTTTTCATAACAGAAAAGATCAAGCAATACTAACAAAATGAGACACTAGAACCCTTACTTGTAATGCATTTTATCAATTCTCCTTCCTCACATCTATCAGGTTTAGGAAAGCAGTTTATCAGACACTTTAGCTGAAATATGTATTTAAGTGCTTTATTAACTGTGGACTGCCCAAAGACCATTACCGTCAGGAAGCTTATAGCTTAAAATAAGACTGCATGAGAAAAGACAAGAATTTTAAAAGATTTTGCAACGCAAACATGAAGTTTCACCATGACCACCTGTGGCTAGTTTTTAATAAAGGCGAAGCATACCTTCGTTTCAGTAGTTTAATTACGATACCTCATTGTGTAGTAGTATGAGCGTGACTCCTGTAATTGGCAGTGTCATACGCCCCACACTACTAGTGAGAGACAGAACTGGCTGGACAGCTGTATCGCAAACCCTGCATTCATCTGTACCTGGAACTGTAAACCTGCCTTTCAGTGCCTTTGAATACCCAACCCTGTGGAATTAGAAGTATTAAAAAATAATAGCTATTAATTTAATTCTGTATGAAAAGTTACTCTTTCACAAGTAAAAATCAAGGCACTGCACCCACAATGCACTAAATACACTTACGCATCCTCCTCTGTTTGAGGCTGCCCTCTTCTGGATAATCCGCTTTCCGAATCGTTCTCAGCTCCATCTCCTAGGAGGTTCACAATAAAGAAAAGAAACAATAAAGATGAAAATAAGATATCGAGCATTTGAAGCACATGAAAAAGGTGTTAGTATGAACCTTGACTCTTCAATGATCTTTTAGGAAGAGAAAAAAAACCCAAAACTCACTTATGAAGCAGGACAGATTCCCTCGTAATGAAACACTCTTAGTTCACTATAATTTACTCTTGTGTAATTTGACCTCTCATCAATTCACATTACATTTATATTTGTGGAAACCTTGGGATTATAGTATTAATAACTGGAAGCTAGTATAATTCTGACACATAGTGTGTCAGTGTCAGTGACACACTGTGTCAGTGACACAGTGACACTGTGTTCTACTCAGAAGCTTTTTAATCCTATTAACTGCCTAAATACAGCATTTTACCACACAGCATTATCATGAAAATACTGTAATGACTGAGCAATGAAACCTCCATTTTCCTTTAATAAAAAATGCCTGTCCCCCAATTCCATCTTGTAAACAACTACAAAGAGATACCACAAATTACTTCCAAAGGCTCTGACATGCTATATTGACAATATAATATTCTAGCTCATCATACAATGGGGCACGATAAATCATACGCCAGTTGCCATTATTCTGCATGGAAAATCATATTTCTACATTTCTGTGCACTGATATTTTGAGCAGCTGCATGTTTCTGTGGGGAAACAGGAATAGGATATTACTACAAAAGTCCGTTCCCATGGATTTGTTAATAAAACCCAGGCTCACATGTGGTGTTGGTAAACTGGTGGACTGCCATTCTGTAGGTTGGGCATTCTTAAATGACCAGATTCCAAGAGAAGCGTCTAACACAGGCTGCTCTCCCAAAGCAGGTGGACAGGGGGCTGTTTTCAGTGATGCTGATCAGATTGAGAAAGTTAGTGCTGTATTAAAATAACATCTTTGGCTCACTGGCTGCTATCTACTTGAGATTGTTCAACAGCCACTTACAAAGGCCTTGTTATGTGTATCGTTATGTGTAACAATACACTTCTGATCACAAAAGACTTTATGAATTTACATCTATTTACACAACTTATCACAACCTATACAATTCAGACAGAAATCATATTAGAGCAAAAACATATTAAAATTTTATCTTGTGTAGCAATTACTATTGTTTTTAAAGTCAGTACACTAGTTTGTCAATGCTGCTTCCCCTCCAATTAGCACATCAGGAAGATAATGTATTAGCAGAAAAAAATACTGCATCCCTCCTAACTAATCCTTAAAAAATAGTATATACTGTCACATTTGATAGAACCCCACAGTACAAGAGTCTTTGGTGAAACTAGGAAGGCCATAACTATTCATGGTATTGTGCTGCATGCAATCTATAAGTGTTGTATCTGCCTAGGTTCCAGCAATAAAAAGGTCACATCCAAATAACAGAAATAATTTCTCTTTAGTGGTGGCTGAAGTTGAAGACATCATATAATGTGGAGTTTTTGTAACTCCCACCTTAAGATTGTACTAAAATGCAAAAGCTCCCTTTTTTGGACAATGTACAATGGATTTCTTTTGGATCTGATATTTATTAAAGTCGAAATGGTGGAGGTGTATGCATTCAAGCAAAGGGGGAGAGGAATAGTTCATGAGTTCGTTCTTTTTTTTCTGTTAAGTTTTCCACTTAAACAATGAAATCATTAGCGCATTGGACAATTAGTGACTTAGAATTGCGTACCGGTAATTCAGCTTTAGAGTTCACTGTACTTGTAGCCAGTTAGACTATACCCATCTACCCAAAACCCAAGAAAGACTTTTTTCTGGTGCTAAAGAAGTTCACAAGGTATTGTCAATTAGTTCTCATCTACTGTCCCTCCAACAGATACATACACATTCGTACAAATGCTTCGTATTGCACAGCTGTTATAGCAAGGCAAAATTCACCTTTAAGTGAAAGATTTGGAGGAAATTACAAGAGGTCTTTACCGTGGCCTTAACAAATGCATTGATGCTAGAACAGACCCTCTGGAATGAGGTGCTTTTCACGTTTCACTGTAATACGTCTCAGACTAAAAAAAGAGAGGCCGCACTAAGCATTAAACACTTTGATTTCTTCTTGCTAGATCTAAATTATTACACATAAGTATCAGCACTCAAGGATAAATTAACTTTTAATTTTAATATTTTGTAAAACATTTAGAAATACTTCAGAATGACAAGGTGCTATAAAAGTTTAAGCTGCTCCACTACAGTTGCTAAAGGTTAAGACCCCAAAAGATTTCATTTTAAATCTAAGAACTTGTAGAACTTGCACGTATATCAGTCATCAGTTAGGCAACAGATACTACTTTTAGACCAGTACTATGGAATGGCAGAACCCTGGGTTGATTTGAATAAAAATAAAACAATTTAAAATAAATCTTAAAAATATGTTAGCCAACAATGATGAGAAACTAGTGAATATTTAGTATTCTGTTATTTTAGAAGTTTATGTCATAAATGGATTGTGAGATTTTGGGTAGTTAGGCAAGATATGAACTATCAGGCAGCCCAACAGGACATACATAGGACATCATAAAGACCTACTATCTTACAGCTGGGTTGGTTCACGTCTTCTCCTAAAATAAATGTTACTTTTGAACAATCTTAGCATTCTGTAGGTATTTAGCCTTTCTGGAGGCACTCCTCCACAGTGTTATTCAAAAGAAAGTCATGTTCATAAGACAAGTAATTGCAATCTGACTCCTCAGTGAGGTAGATGCATGCTACTTTGTGCACTTCGCACAATGCAAAGTAAGTTCTCATAGCTAATGGCATTAATTTTGTAATAAATTTCATTCTGTTGTTTTCTTAAATGTTGGTCACAGAAAAATAGAATATAGATTGTACTCTAACACCTCACTTTTAGGGGATATGCATACTCTGTTAACACACTACACTTAAAAGTGTCACTTCAGAAGGAGAAAAGTAATTGTGGGTTTAAAAGGACAACCTGAAACCTGTGATATAAGAAGTCTTATATACCACCATCTTGTAGCTAGATGAATACAGGGAAAAAAAAAGATGGCTAGTACTACATTATGGAATAATTATCCATCTAAATGTCAGCTATGACCATGTGATCTGCCTTTTTATAGGCAAAAAGAATGTTCCCCTATGTCCATACTTAATATCAGTATAGACAGATAGTACATGTTCACCTTTCCCATCAACATCCTAATATAAAGGCATTTTAATGCGAGACATTTTGCCCCTCTTTTTCCTTCCACCTAAGAGATAAGGCATATAATGCAAATGCAGAGATGCTGAAAAAGTTTTAAAACTTACAGTAGCTTTAAATGTTTGCGTATTATCATGTGTTGTGCCAGCAAAAAGCATCGACTAAAACTAAAGGAAAGAGGTCATTAAAGCAAGTAATTACAAACATGTAGGGATAGCAAGAGAACATACCTAAAGAGCCATAGCATTTTTAGTTTTGTATCTGACTGCTATCGTTGTATATAATTTTAAAAGCTTTTTGCAAAAGTAAGTGTTAAAGTGCAGGTGGATATCCTGCCAGGCTGAGGTACAGTTTCACATTCTGCAGACAGCCACAAAATTAAAATCTGCATTTATACATAAAAAAGTAGAAGTTTTGTTTTCAGAACTGCTTTTGTGATGTGGCAACGCTAACAGAAAGCTTACTGCTCCCAGTGCCTCAGACTGTGGTCAACGGGGACATAGATTGTTCTAATCTGACTCTTCCCTCAGGATACAGGCAATCTTAATTCAGCGATCATTAGTGGCTAGGTATAACATGCAGTAGCTTTGCTTGAATCTGAATACTTACTGCTTCATTCTGGCTGAGAACGGAGCTTGCCACACCATGACAAAACAATTAATTGAAGTATGGTACGACCTGACCTTCCCATGACATAGCAGATGCCAGCGCAGGCATACCAACTGATTGCACTAACAATAGCCATATCTCTGATCTGACGGAGAACACCTACTGGCAACTCTTCTCATTGAAAGGTTTCTTCCTACAGGATGAAGAGATTCAGATTTACCACAAGGCAAAGAAAAAGTCACATAGGCTCTTTGTTTCACCCAGGAAGCACCATCAAATCCTGAGACGGGTAGAGGAGTTAATACACCCAAACACAAAATTTCCTTCTTACTGATGAAAGCAGAGACGGCCATAGAAATCTGATCTGTGAAGACTTTGAAAATACCTTTCTCTCTGAAGAAAAATAGAGTAGATAAAATGTACATGTCAAAGACATAAATTCCCTAACAAACTAAGTCAGAATGCTGCTCACTGGAAGAGTTACTTTTCACAGTAAGAAGAAAGTTGGAAAACAGTGGGGTTAGATTGCTATCTAACTTGGTTTAAACTCCAAGGAGAAAATTCAACACGTAACCAGGGCTATCTGTGTGAATACTTAAGACAATGTTTTAAACAATTTTGATGAAGAGGAAAATAATCCCCAAAAGAAACTCTTTATAGTCTTTTAAGAATGCAGGGATCAATACTTCAAATGGCTGATTAAATGTCACTGAAGATTTCGAGATGTGAAGTGGGAGTGTGGAGATACTCACTGTGTCAAATCACCATCTTTTTAGGAACAAAGAAGTTGTCACTAGTTTTGAGAGAAGGAATTGTTCACAAGACAGGGTAGGCACTGTGGCAAAGATCCTTACTTTCGGGTAGACAAAGGTTTACCCCCTCCATCCCAAACCGAGAAGTACATAAACTTCGTTGCAGGCCTTTCGTTGTAAATATCAATGTAGTTCTCAAAAGGTCACAAAATTAAACACATATCAACTGTATGTATCTTAAATTTTGTGAAGGCAAGGGTGTCCTAAAATACAGGTCCTTTCAATAAATCAGGTTTGCAGAATTAGTTGAGACATGCTAACACTCACTGAAAGAGCGGGGAGAAAATTAGTCTAATTATTCCTCCAAAGGCTTCTTGGAATGTCAATGGTTGAAACAGCCACTTCTGTACTAGTTGCAGGGGCAAACCCCCAATTCAAAAGCATAGCACTGGTGGAGAAGAGCACCTATTCTGGGGAAAACTGGAATCAGCAGAGAACTCAGTAGGAAAATTGTGAATATTCTGACTGGCAGTGAGTACTCATGAAAAACTCGACTGCGTTAAAACTGTTTGACAAACAGGTAACAAGGACACAAAGGCAGGTTATAATGAAGACTGGCAGCATGACAAAGAATTAGGATATAGCTGCTTCTGTTTAGTTTCCTAGCACAATACTAATTAGGAAAAATAAACCAACCCAAAACCTCAGCACACAGGCCTGTAACTCTGCATAGCTATGCTGCCACCAAAACACCCGACATTGCCATGCTTGCTCAGGTCATCTGCTATTTTTAATACGGAAAAGGGATGTAATGCTCACAGATTGTAGTATTTTCAGCTTGAAGGCTTCCAGTAATTCTCATTTTTTGGTCAGCCAGCTTTGATAGAATCCCAAAATTTCTTGATCACATTCCTTTAAAAAAAAAAAAAAAAATCCCTTTTTTCCTGGATAAAAAAATCCACTTTTGCAGATCCATCATGAGAACATGTGGTGCAATAGCTAGTGCAAAAATCTGCAGACATCTAGATAAATTTCAAACAGTGGTTATTCTATCCTGCTCAGAATATGTCCACTCATCATAATTCATGAATGTTAGTGAGGTCTCAATTACTGCACATAAATTCCAAAATATATGGGACATAAAAAGCTCTTTAACCCAACAAAAAGGCACAACAAGAACTGATGGCTGAAAATTAAAGCCAGACAAATTCAAAAACAGACAGGAGAATTTTTTTTTTTTGTAATAGCAAAGGTAATTGAACAAGGAACTTGCTAACAAGGGAAGTGATGGATTTTTACTATTATTTTTTAAATAATTTGAATCTTCAAATCAAGACTAAACTGTCTTTCTAGGAGTTGTACTGCAAGGAAATAAAGCTCTTGGGCTCTATATGGGAAAGATGACAAGAAAGTCTCTTTGTATTAGTTTTTTAATATAAAAAAGACACACCAGGTGACCTAATGGTTCCTTAACGCTTAAGAAGAGCCCAACCTATACAGCCATAAAAGCAGGTTAGTCTACTGAAAATATATATAGCTCATCTGCATCAAAAACTGTGACTGTGTAACTAAGTGGACATATATCTTAAAGTGAACTGGAAATAATATGATTTTAAAAAGGCATATTTTCTGAGAGCAAATGACATTCAGTGTTATGTTAGATTAATTAAAAATTGCCTTGAAGTGTCTTACTATGAAAAAAAAAAAGTAAAAAATTATGTAAAAGAATGCCAAGCAGAAGAGTTAAACTTACAGAACTTCCCTTTTAGCTTTGATTTGATAAAATCTACGTAACTTTCAATATTCATAGAGAAAGACTCAGAGCTGAGAAATGCTATATGTAGGTATGCATGCATACATGCAAGCATTTACCACCAGAAACCTGGAAGTACATAAACCGGGCCTTGCATTGCAAATCTCAACGCAGTTCTCAAAAGGCCACAAAAATAAACATGCATCAACTGCACCCATCTTTTCTTTCCAGCTCTCTGGACAACGAGAGAGCCCAGACCTCAATTGCGTATTATCAACAATGGATGGCACTGCCTTGCAAGAGCAAACCAGGACTTCCTTGCAATAATCTGAAGCAGCACATAGTACACAGCAACATCAGAACATCTTCCCCTATAAGCCAAAGAAGAACAAAGTCACTGTCAGTAGCACGTATCATTTCTGCCAATGAAAGCTGGGACTTAGAAAGAAAGCAAACAAAGGACGTGGCTAGCATAAACAGGCCTCACCAATGGAATTAATAGAATTATTGGCAAAAATGCCAGCGTAGGTTTTTTTGTTCTGAGCCAAAGTCAAACATTTTTAATATTGATCAACAGAAAGCAAAACTTGTTTCACAAACAAGCTGTTTCATAAACACCCCCAAGATTTATACTGAAAAGATTCAAGCTTTAAAAATCAACATCAGCTTTTCCAAAAGAGACTAAAATTCTTTAAGAGGAAAAAGAAATCAAACATACCACCTGAGATATAAGTTACTAAATCAAGCCAATAGCCAGAAAAATGTTGCAGTAAGAAAGGCAGAATGTTCAACTAACCATTTGATGGATGATTTCTGAGATTTTGTGCATTAGGACTCATAGGAGGTGAAAATGGACTCATTTCGCGTGTTCCTGTTGTCGGTGAGTAAGAGTTTAGATTTTCCTTTCTGGTCTTCAAAGGTGTTACATCAGATCGCTAAAATGTAGCAAAAGACAAAGAATCTAAATGAATATTGGCTAAAGATAAAGAACTACCTATGACCACCTAAACACACAACGGTTGTAAACCTCCCTTCTGCAAACTAATTACGTGCTGGCCTCTACCTTTCCTGTCAGTAGAGTTACATACTGCACCCCAAACCAGACAAAGTCTCTCTGAACATTTACCACCTGGTAATAGATTTTTCTAAGCAATTCCTAACTTTATGTGCTCCCATTTATGGAAAGCCCATGTTGTGTGTTGTGGTGGGGTGACCTTCACTGGCTGCCGGGTGCCCACCAAGTCGTTCTAGCACTCCCTCTCCTCGTTCACATTAGTTTTACTCAAAAGAATAAAAAGTTCTTCAAACATTAGCCTCCCAGTTTTCATAAACAAAAAGGATGTGGTTTCCAGAGATTTAGATATTCTGGAATTAACACATGGGTGTTTTTTGTTTAGTTTTTTTTTTTTTAAAAAAGCAGTCAAAAGCCGGTATTATTTTTCCTACAGTATTGAAAATTTAAGACACATGAACTATAAGCCACTATTTTTAGATTTTAATTCTATCAAAAGACAGTTATTTCTAATGATTTTCTAAACAAGTGTTAATCAAAAAACACCAAGTCCCTTAAATCCAAAATTTTGTTTCTGGTTTACAATTTCAATATGATATTCAATAATGATATAAAAGGAGTTATTTAATGACGTTAAAGGAATTGTGCACAGAAGTTTTCAGAAGAACTAGTCTGCAATTCTGAAATATTAACTGGGGTTATCTGGGACACAGTTCACTCTCTATATTAGATGCTGAATTGCAACTCTGAGAAACTGGGATTTCACTGCACTGCTAATCTACAGAATAAAAAACCAAACCAAAACCACACTTCGTTTGCACATAAAGGGCTTCAGCTCTAGTAACAACTTGCTTCCAACTACAAAGTTTAGCAGCTTTAAATAACACCATCAAAAAAGCCTGTCAAAAAGGAGCCATATACACATGGACACATAGCACTTAAAGGAGACACGTAAAGCCAGCAGTCAGCTGTATCGCACATGATTGTTCTGTAATCTCTTTAATTCATCTCTCATTTATTATTCAATTTATGTTAGAAAAAGTATAATAGGTAAGCATATTGCACTGTTTCAATAGCATAAATGAAATACAAGGTGAGGATCTGGGGTTTATATTCATGACAGAATGCACAGTACTTAAGCCAAGTTGAGGAAAAAGACATTTTAAAAAAAACAGACAACCTGGTATTTCCACTTTGGTAACTGATATTTCCACTGCATTTTCAAATTAATAACTCATTTATTCCCTTTCCATACTTTCCATATGTTGTCCTGTTTTGCTGGAATAAGACCCTCATCCTACTCCTTTTTAAACCAGATTAAACGAAGGGTATACAAATCTTCCAGTCCAGTAAGGGTTTCCCAGCCCATGAATCTCCTGGGTGCTGTGGGAAAAGGGCTACTGGGGACATGGTTGAGAGCTCAGAGCGTGGTACAGGACAGAAAGGCAACTCTGAGAAGGCCTGAACCTCGTAGGTTTAAGGTCCCACAAATATCCCCTGGAAAAATTAACTACAACAATTTCAGATTTAGGAGGCAAAAGCAGTAACCAGGTAACACGGGTGAAAGCCACAAGTCATACCAGGATGTAAGTCGTATCAGATCACAAAGCTACATATATAAAGGTGACTTAAAGCCTCTACAATCCATCAGGAATCCAGGACCTGGGAAAAGGCTACATTTTATTACTGAGTAAATTAATGACAGAAAATATTAACGTTTTCATAATTAAATTCTTGAGGTGTTATAAGGAAACTGCTTCTAAAAAGCATACATTTACAGAAGAACTAGGAATATGAGTTGTACCTAGAAGTATAATGGTAACCCTCAACTTCAAGTTGTACCTAGAAGTATAATGGTAACCCTCAGAAGTCTTCTTCTCGATTCCAGCTGGTTAGCAGTTGATTTAAGTGTCCTGAAGCATAACACTCCTATTTTTCACACCTACCTAGATATGCATACTCTTGTTATCTGTACGAATGAGTGTTTTTATCACGGCTTCTACTACCTTCTCGACTTTACCAAAATTTCAGGATGAGTTCTAGAAGTTAACATATCATATAAGCGTCCATTATTGGCTTTCAGTTTTCCACAGTGCAATATTACTAAATTCCTCTCGATTATATAAAAGTATAAGAATGTTCAATATCCCCTCTAAAAAGCAAACAGCGTATTCTTCTATGCCTTTCCTGCTCTTCACTACTGAACTTCTGTTAAGACATCCTGATCTTTTAATCCCCTTCATTTGAAGGCATTTCTTGTGCCACTTGTACCACAGTCTATGTTCACACTCATTTGCTTCCACAGAATGATATAGAATCATAGAATGATTCAGGTTGGAAAAAACCCTTGGGATCATCGAGTCCAACCATCAACCCCAAAGTTCTCCCTTACACCATATCCCCCAACACCTCATCTAAATGAGTCTTAAACACATTGAGGGATGGTGACTCCACCACCTCCTTGGGCAGCCTATTCCAGTGTCTGCCCACTCTTTCTGGGAAGAATTTTTTCCTAATGTCCAGCCTAAACCTACCCTGCTGCAGCTTCAACCCATTCCCTCTTGTTCTATCGCTAATTACCTCTGAGAAGAGACCAGCACCAACCTCTCTACATTGTCCTTTCAAGTGGTTGTAGAGAGTGATGAGGTCTCCCCTCAGCCTCCTCTTCCTCAAACTAAACAGTCCCAGCTCCTTCAATCGCTCCTTATAAGATTTATTCTCCAGGCCCTTCACCAGCTTCGTTGCCCTCCTCTGCACTCGCTCCAGCACCTCGAGATCTCTCTCGTATTGAGGTGCCCAGAACTGGACACAAGTTGCAATATAGGTTCAAAGATTATTATTTCTGCAATTATACTTTAAAGTAGAGTGACAATACATTCAATTCTAATTCAAGTGAAGACAAAATACTGATTTATGCAATGACATTATACTTCCAGTGTTGCTTGCTACTCTATTTCTGATATACCTTACTGCACTTCCACACAAAGCTGCAGTTTTGATGATTTTCTTCTCCTACTCTGCCTTGAGTGGTTACCCTTAATCTAGAACCTAATAGTATTAGTCATTAGTAATATGACTTACAGCGTATTTCAAAAGATCTAATTTGCTGGCCGCTTACCTAGCTTTCTTATAGCTCCTGGATATTACTCTGTCTTGTTTTAGTCTTGAATACCCTAAATAATTTCACACCAGCTGCTTATAGTCTTTTTTGCAGTCTATCAGTATTTAAACAATATCGGATGGAAATCTTCAGTCTGTTGTCACTAATATTTTGCCACATTCAAGCAGGTTACAGAAATGTTTCAAATCGTCTTAAATGAAATATTAATTATAGTAAAGTATCAATGCCACTTTAGGCTTATAAATGTCATCAAATCTCTTTTGTAACAGGGAGAATCTCCAATCTTCTTACACTTTCAGGATATTTTCCTGCTAGAACAGCAGTCACCTCAGCCACCATATTTCTGGATATGAAGTAAGACCCCACTGAGCAGCTACCTGGAAAAAGTTACTGTAGTACTTAAAAGGACAGTATTTATTCAGCAGTAACAATTTTCCTTCCAGGAAGGAGAATCTTGGTCCAGTTACGCAATTTTTTAATGATACCACACTAACAGCACAAAATCTAAAAATACTAATTTCTGATCTGGTTAGTTCAGGCATGCTTTGGGTAGTGTGACCAGCAGGTGGAATGAGGGCCTCCGGAATAACAGGAAAGAAATTGTAGAAACAGCAATGGATGTGGCAGAGCTAAGAAAGATACTTCACACAAACCATGTGTTTATTACCTTACATTCCTTCCTACCTCCTACAACGTTATTTAATTATGGTACACTTTAAACACTTTAAATCTTTGACATGTATCTGTTAGAGGCATTGTATGAACTAAAAATCATAGCATAAACCTACATTACTGAGATTCCAGTAAAAGTTCTTATCATTCATAAGGGCTTTTGTTAAGCTTTTTGCTGCACAAGAACCTGAATGCAGGTAACCATCAAGTAGCTCTTTCGTTTTATCTCATGGGGAGGGGGCAGGGAAGGAACAGCTTTAAGCCAGAAAGGGAATTGTTTGTAATTTCAGCTGGACCACTCATCTACAAAAACGTTACTACAGCCCAAGAAACAGATGCAAAATTACAGTCACAGCTGCATTCTGAGCAGAACAAGTTGGGTAATGGTACACTAAGCTGCTAATTAAATTGCTAATGATTTTTTTTAGTGCCACTGCGGTACTTTGCCACCTTTGTTTAAATTAAAAAAAAAGTATCTAGAAAATTTTTAAAATTGCGAATTTCTATTTTGCTAAATACCAGCGAGACCTCCAAATATGTGCTGCATATAAACAAATCTCTTCAAAATGACACAGACGTGGAGATTTATTGGGAGCTCATCTGCTGACCAGCTATTTCTCTCTATCTACTTTTCCAAAATTTTCCTTCCTTTAAACACTGCCATTCTCACAAGCTCCTCTGTATGGATGTCTGCAGCAACACCCACTGTTGGTAGGAGCAGATAATAAACTGACATATGTCATGACATGCTGGTACTGAGAGTATACTATAGCTGCATTTACAAAAAATAATAGCAACAGTACAATTTTATTTTTATTGTGATAACTGTGGTGAAATTTATTGCAGTGTTAGTACTTTATTGTTTCATTATGCCAGATTAGCTGAGGGAGATAATTATATCCTTGACATGAAAACGCCTTTAGTGTTTTCATTTCAATTTTGCAGTTTGTAATATGCAGATTACAGCATTATCATAATTCCATATTGTTAGATGTACAATTACATGGCAGAACATTTGCTTCCAGGATAACGGAGCTAATTTCTAATAAATAATTTCACCAAGGATCTTAACTCATTCAGCTCTTGGGTAAATAGCGATGGCAATAAAAATACGCATATTTCTCCATTATTTTCATGTGATTCATGCAGATGTACATTACTTAGGGCCAGGCAGTTATACGACAGTGGAATACAATAAATTTTATACTAATACTTTCAGCAGTAATTTTGTGCCTTGTTAAGATTTTTCTAGACAACATCGAATCTGTAACAATACAAATGCAACTCTAATGATGTATCATGTTTATATACACACATATGTATGCATATAGATAATAAATACACACACGTACATATATATATACAGCCCAGATGATTCCATACACCAAAAAATACTTACATCATCTTTTTTAACAGTGTCCAACTTTAATGCTCTCTTAACTCTGAAAGAGAAAAATACGGACAAGTTTTATGGTCACCTAGACACAAAGATTCCTGGTAGTAAGGTCTATAATCTGTAATTTTAAAGACATTTTCCTTTTTTGTGTTTCACATTTTTTTATACTACACAAGAAAACTAATCTCATCCAAAGCAAATACATTAGCTGATTAAAATACTGTGTAACAAAAACACTGCCTGTTTAGAGGAATAAAATGTTTGCATAAGAAAATCCAATTCTCCATTTTATACTAGAGATAAAAATCAAGACAGTGAAGTAAAATCGCATAGTGTATTTGTCTCTTTCTCTAAGATTATAAACAATGAAAAAAATACAAAAGCATTAATATTTACGTACCTTCTGAGCAAGGGTTGAAATTATTTTGCCATTAGTAGAAATAATGTATTGGGCATTTAAAACAGGTACAGCCAAGGTGAAAAAAGTAGTTCTTCCCATCATTTTAGCTCTTAACATGATTCAGTGCTACCAGACTATGACTTAACTGGGGAACAGATGCTCTATGTCTTTACAGGTCCCCAAACCATAAGAAACTATTTTCTAGTCTTCTTCACTATACTGATTCAGGAACATGCCAAGCTCTCTCTGCAAAATCTGCTCTGCTGAACTGGATGCCCAGCTGTTAATGGCAACGCTAGAAGAGGAAAGCTGAATATTTATAATACTTTATATCGTACAGCTGTCTTCTAAAGAGCAGTCATCAAAATTTTATTGAATGCAGACTAAATGCTCAAAGGAAAGAAAGGTCAACATAAATTAAGACTATTTTTCCCAGAGACAACTGAAACTTTTTAAGCACATTCCTAAATCTTAACAATAGTTTAAAGCATTATATAAAACAACGAGGAAAAAAATTTAAAATCTTTATAAGCACAGACCCCAGGAAACATATATATTGTATCAAATTAAACAAGATTTAGAAAACGCATCATATTTCAAGAACTTAGTTCACAGTTTTCGTCTTGGAAAAGAATACTTTGACTTGTAAGGAATTAAGATGACCTCATTCCAAACATATAGTTTTAAAATTTATGTTACTATTCCAAAACTGTAAATTAAAGCATTGGAAAAATAGAATGAAAACACATTTTTGAAATATAACTCTGGTAACGGTCTTATATGAATACTGTTTTACAACTATCTCTATTACAAAAAGGGGAAGAGAAGTATTCTATCTTAAAAAAGCCAAGTAAACAGGTAACATTTAAATTAAAAAAGCGTGTGAAATTCTTGCCAAAGGGCAGTCAAAGCTGTAACAGTTTGATGGAATTCTTTACAATGTATTTCTTTTTTAAATAGAAACCCATATTGCTTAAGGAATGCAGACTCCATTACATCCTCCACCCCAGTGGCAGCAGAGAAACATTATATTTATTAATACATGTACTCTGAAAGGATGCTCTAGGGGCCAATGCATTTGCATGTTATACTAAGGCATGTTATGATGGAAGTTTTTATGATGGACTTCAAAAGAAGCTGGAAGCCAAAGTAAAGCAGAATCTGGAGTCAACATAGCTCTAGGACGAAGATATATGAGAAACTACCTGAAAATCCCACTAGATTATAAACATTTAGAAAATTTCTTAGAAAGTTGTGGACCGGTCAAGACTATGTTCTTTCAAGTCTGTCAAGTACTGTGTGCAGCAACGCAGTCAGCCCAAAATTCTCTCTTCTGGCCTGCAAACCCCCCGCAAATACCCTGAGCTATGGCGACGAAGAGGCAGCCTCATTCCACACAAGTACTTCAACCTTGGAAGGAGCTGCATGGATAAAATTTTGGCGTCAGGAGGTGAAATTTGCCTTGCTTCTCCCACTCCATCCTACCCAGCAGCCTGGTTTGCTTGTGGGCTTGTTTTCAGTGATTGTCTTTCTGATGCCATAATATGAGAAGGTAAATCTCTGGTGACCGTGATTCACTCAAAATAAGTTAAAATTTGTGCTCTTAGTCTACACGCGGTCGCTGGCTAGGACCATGGACACAAAATTCATCCAGACTTCTAACACGAAGATTCAGTTGGCCAAAGTGTCTTCCCTCAGAGTTTTCAAAAGATGGACATGGAGAAAAAACAATATGAGCATTTAGGTGCAAACAAAACTCCTAAAGTATTTTAGGACCCACCACGGAGGAACAGCACCAGCTTTAGTTTGGTTTATCTTTTCTATATAGCTCAAAAAGCCTTGCTTTGGCTATGGCGTAGAATCAAATGTCAGAGTATGAATAAGAAAAGGACACAAAAAGATGCAGCATATGCGACGACAGTACACAACAACTTATTTACCCAAGTTTCCTACCCTTGAATTTGTTCAAAATTCCCTCACAGAAAGTCTTATTTTCTTAACTATGCAGAGTATGATGGCACATGTTTATAGGTAGCCGTACAACCTGCAATTATTATTTTCCCCATAGTATTTATCAGGTTAAATAACTACATATTAGTTCTATAGTGTATTGTTTATCTATCAGGTCATACCATCAGTTCCTTGATAATACTGGGAGACCTTTACTTACTTGAATAGTGCTTTGATGAAAGCACTTATCTGCTTAACTGTGAGAGTGTAGGTATGCAATCTAACTTTCTATAAAGAAATGGATTTTTTAATATTATTAATTCCACATACACTTAACTTTCCTTCATAATTCATTTATGAATTGATGCAATGGTAGCAAATCACATACAGTATCATGGATTTGACTATATTCTTTCACTAAAAATACCCTAGGGATTATTATAGTGCATTTTGAAGGCATTTCAGTTAGCTTCCTCTTAAGTTTCTGCTTTACTGGGGGCGGGGGAGAAACAAATCGCCACAGAAAATACCTCTATGCTATTTACACATTTTGCTTCATCTTCAAAACTTGCCAGTAAAAACGTCTTACTAATTGTAAAAGCGTAAAGAATATATGATCATTTTCTATGTTCATTTTAAATGGTAGTTAAACTCAGTGTGCAACCAGTGAGAAACAGACTTACACACCAAAATATCAAAGCTTGTATATTGCTAAGTTTCCTTTGTATTACTACTGTCTGGCTTGATTACTTCAACCACCCGTGGTCAAGATAAAGACTGGCAGAAGTTGGAACCTACGTTAGCTCTAACATAAGTGATCTTTGAAATGGCATGAGGAGCTGTAAACTGGGACGATATCCCAAGCCTATATATACGCAGCAGAAGTCTTACAGCTTCACCTCACTGCTGTTGAAGTTAGCAATGTCCTACGCATTTTCTTTACTGTTATTCAGAAGCCCACGATTAGCAAAGATACACAAGAATGGCATCAGACTTACATGACTATTGCTTGATAAATTGCTAAGAATGGTATAAATAAGAACAGGAGACCCTACAAAGAGATACAGACTGATGGAAAATGGATAGGGAACATGTCATGGCCTGCCATAACTTCCCACAGCAGCCTGCAGCACAAACCCCCGGTGTCAAACTCAACACAACCCATCTGTGACATGGCTCCTGCCCCTCTTCCAGCCCTAGAGCCATAAAATTATTTATGTTGGAAGGAAACTTAAAGCCCACCCAGTGGCACCCCCTGCCCTGGGCAGGGACACCTCTCACCAGCCCAGGTTGCTCCAAGCCCCATCCAACCTGGCCTTGAACCCCTCCAGGGATGGGGCAGCCACAGCTTCTCTGGGCAACCTGGGCCAGGGGCTCACCACCCTCAGAGTGAAATGTTTCTTCCTGATATCTAATCTAAATCGCCCCTCTTCCAGTTTAAAACCATTCCCCCTCATCCTATTGCAACAGGCCCTGCTAAAAAGTCCCTCCCCAGCTTTCCTGGAGCCCCTTGAGGGACTGGAAGGGGCTGGAAGGTCTCCCCGGAGCCTTCTCTTCTCCAGGCAGAACCCCCCCAGCTCTCTCAGCCTGTCCTCACAGCAGAGGGGCTCCAGCCCTCCCAGCATCTCCGGGGCCTCCTCTGGCCCCGCTCCAACAGCTCCGTGTCCTTCTTCTGCCGAGGGCCGCAGAGCTGGAGGCAGCACTCCAGGAACATGGAACATACATAAAGCATTACCCATGCCAGTGGGCATTGCCCATGCAAGCTCCATCTGGACAAGGCCCTGCCCCGAGGAACAACCATCTTAACTACTCCCGGCCCCATCCAACAACGGGAAGACGGAGCTAGAAACAAAACCCGTCTTTCCCCAGGCAGCGGCCTGCTCCTCCGCTCTCCGGGACAACCCGAGGAGCACACTTCTCCTCAGGGAACAAGCTCCCGGCCGTACAGAAGCCGCCAGAGAGAAGGGCTCCGCCTCATCGCGTTCCACACGGGCCCGGGCCCTGTCTCCACGGCCCGGCCCGGCCCGCTCCGCTCCAGCGGCTCCCGGCGGGGGGGAGTCGGAGAGCGGCGCCCAGAGCCGAGCGGACCCAGTCGGCTACCCCTACCCGATACCTACGACATTGCGGTGCCTAGAGCCGCTCCCGCCGCCTTTTGCAAAGCTCCCGCCTCCCGCCGCCGCCGTGCACCGGCCAAACGCCGCCGGCTGGAAACGGCGCTGAGAGGGCGGGACGCGGCCCCCGGCTCGGGCGGGCCGAGGGCCGGCTCGTCGGGCTCCGCTGCCCCTGCTCTCGGTACCGTGTGAGGGTAGGAGCCGGGCCGGTGGCGGCCTCCCCGCCTCGGGAAGGTTTGTGCTGGGCTGGGAGGTGAGGTGCGGGCAGAGCCGGCCCCTCAGGGCGGCTGCGGACGACGGGCAGGGCGGGAGAGTTGCTTCCCCATCTGTCGGGCGCCGGGAAAGGGGTTGTAGTGTCTTTTGCGCGATGGCGGGTGGTAAATCTTGCTCAAGAAGATGCCTGCGCCCACCGGAGAGGGAGGTAACGAGATTTATGTGGTAAAAGTTTCCTCATTTCAGGGGAGCGAGGCCTGAGCGCTTGGGCTCGGAAGGCTAAGAATCCGCAGCGGGAAGCGTCCCCGTTGGTGCGTGTTTGGTGTGGATGGAGGTGAACCTCAGCCTCGGAAAGGTCAGTATTGCCAAGAAGGGTATGACTTAATTCCTGCTCGGAAGATGGTTTTTATTTGTTAGAATCATCAAACTAAAATTGAAAGTAATAGTTAGGCTGTGTCATCCTCCCGCCTCAGCCGAGGCCGGATTGCTCCCCTCTGCCTGTTTTGTCTAAAGTGTCATTTGTCCGGTAAAAATGTAACCACCTAAACCAAGGGGCTGCTGGCAGTGCTGTTACTAAGCTACTGCTCACCGGATTTCTGAGCGATGTCTCGGCAGCGCTTCTTGGCAGAACTGTGGCCCACGTAAGAAATATCTGGGTAATGGGAAGCCTAAGGAGTATAAACGAGAGTTCACATTTTATAAACTAGTTACGGGAAAATTAACATTTATTCTTCTTTTCCTCCTTGACTTTAACCCACTTCCATTTTGTGTGTGTAACACTGGCTCTTAATTATAGTGACACCCGTTTGCAGTAACCAGACTGTATCACGGTGTCCCTATGGGGTCCTTCTAATGCCAGTGTAATATTAAAGTGTCAGGCAGGCGGCCTGTGTATTATAAATAGGGTACTTCATCCATGATAAGCGATTATTATCTTTCTTTCCCAAGTGTAAAAGACCTATATAACTCAAGAAGGTGCGAGTGATTTAGGCCTCCTGAGTAAAAATCCAATGAGTCCTGAAGGGGACCCTATGATGTCGTTGTCTTGTTGCTGAACTTGGGATATTCAATTTATTATACTGGAATATATTTTCTGAAGCCAACATTGGGTAAAATAATATGAGAGGCTGTTAGACCAACAGTACAACACGATTTAGTGTCCCCCTGTGATGGCCTTCTAAAAGCCTTAATCACCCTTGGTAAAAGCAGAAAGCTGCTGTTAAAGTTTACTGGCCATTGGTGAGCAAACAGTATTAGTTACTGCTTTGAAACATTTTAATAATTTAGAAAAAATGCATTTCATATTTTTTCATTGTTTCACAATTACATGGGTAGTGTTGTATGTAAAAGACTTATGTTACATGTTTTTATGCACATTCTTAGCTTCAGACTTACTTATTTCTATTAATTATATTTAGATAACTCTTAAAGGTGCAGTTCAGTGTATTTAACTTCATGTACTTGAAGGATTAAGGGTTAAAATTTTGACCAGTTTTACTATTAGCCATATGTTTAATCAAGTTGTAACTGTAAAAACAGAAAACAAAATCCCATTCTGGTATGGGAACCAGAAAAAAGCATGTAATCAATTTCATAATTATTATATCACTTTTTTAACAATGAATATTATATAGTGTTTGTTTATGACACTACACAGTGTCTCTGCTGAGGCTATGTAAATCTAGCCAATTTTCCAGCTAAATCAGTCTTGGAAAGATGAAAGTCGACTTTTGAGTGAGGGAGGAAATCCTGACAAATATGCAGTGCAGCATAAACACGGTTACATGTAATTTTCACTGGAGGACAAAGGGAGTTTTTATTCTGCTGTTAACACCAAGAATTATAATAGAGAATCCAACATGACATGAGTCAGTCATAATCATGCAGCTACAGAATGCTCTCCAATGAGATAAGCGCTGCATCCGTTCTTGATAATATTTATTTTGTTATTGTTGTTTGGTGAAAAAGTCTTTTAAATAATTCTGTGCCTTTCGCACCTGTGTCCATGTTTAAACTGGAGTGTTTTTAGGAAAAAAACCCCAAGAAGCCACTTTTGCTACTGCTGGTGAACTGTAGCAACAATGAGAGTGGTAGTGGGGGCAAAACAGTGATAGATATGGTATGTTCATTAATTTACTGTTGTGACAAATCATGCTAGGCATAGACAATGGTAGTAAAGTCATCACAGCCAACAAGTGCACTTCTGTACAAACTTGCCTATTGTTTCTGTCATTAGGAGAATTTAGCTAACGTGGCAAGAGTAGAAATTCTCGTAGAAATGTGTAGTAAGCGTGTAGTAAGGACAAATCCTACTGGTTTACTTCTAAACATGGATACCAATGGTTTGTATTACAGATAACTTGAAAATTTGCTTTTAGGCTTTCAAATAACATGACTATATAATCACTGTGATATAAAATGTCTGAAATTAAAATAAAATACAATAAAATGAAACTTTTGACTGCCAACAGAGAATAAACTGTTGTTAATAAGTAGAGCTCAAGCTGTTTTTGTTTGCAGATCCTATGGTGCCTACCTACAAACATAGGTACATATTCTCATCCCAGATTTAGAGAATGGAAAACATATGAGCTAGATGTTAGGATAATTTGTGTTAGTCTGTGTTTCAGAGGATAAAGCAGAGACGTTATTAAACAAGCAAGAAAGTAACACATTCTAACTGCAATTGTATTCTTCACAGAATGGCCAGCAGTCCTGAGAATAATGCATCCCTCTCCGATCAGAAAGTCACACGCTCAGAAAGTTCCCAAGCAAAGAAGTCCCAGCATGCAGAAGAAGCAATCTTTTACATGAACTGCAGAGCAGCCTATCTAACTGTTTTGAAAAGCAGTTTAGAAAATATTAAATCAAAAGAACAACTCAGTTTAGGTAACGATTAGATATTTTTTTCCCCATAACTGTTGTGTGTGGTGATTGCAGCGGGTAGTTTACAAACAGCAGTCAGCAATTCAGCTGTGAGAGTATCCCAGTGCATAAACTCAGTAACTGTTTTAAGGAATTTACAGTAGTTTTAGATAGGGTTCAGATTTCAAGTGTTGGTGGCTGTATCTTTGAAGACATTTTCATCATTTACCTGTTAGAAAATATGTCACGTAGTTATTTTTTCACCATTCCTCAAAGTTTTTCATTTTCCTCAAATCCTTCTTCTTTGTTGCTAGGTGTTGGATGACTCGTGAAAGTGGGAATAGCATACAGAGCTTTTCATCTGTAAATCACCAGTATGAATGAGCAAAAGTCAATACCAGCTGACAGTTTACAGGGGACCTAAGTGAGCTGTTTAACAACACCAAATTTGATGGTAGCATTGTTGCTTGCTTGAGGTGGGCCTAGGTATTGCTTTTTGATTGTGACATTTCTGCAATAAATTTTTTCCTACTACAAATTATTAAGTGAGTTGGTCTCAGTTTAGTTTATAGGGGGCAATTGCTCCCTATTGCACTGGCACAGAAAATCTCCATGATAACTGGCATTAATTGACACAGAGGTTTGTAGACTCATAGGAGAGGTTGTTACTGGAGACAATTTACCCCTAAATTACTGGAGGTAATTTACTGGAGACAGTTTACCCCTAAATTACTGGAGGCAATTTACCCCTAAAGGTAGTATCACAGATCAATTCTAAGCCACTTTGAGTAATATGTGAAAATAATTGCCTTTCCTCTACCAACTTTGTGATCAAATGGACTGTTTCAGGCACTAGTGTTTCACAAGAATTCTTACTTTATTTAAACTCCTACTGAATTACAATGTTCCCATAGACTAAAATGAAAAGTTTTGATTTCTTCATCCCTATTATATTTGTGTATAAGTGTTTTGCTGTCAGCAGTACAACAAGAAAAAAATATCTCTGAATGCTTTAGCTGTACTAGATAAATATGTTAGTAGATACTGAAAGCCATGGAGCTTAACAACTTTTGTTTTGAAAACCTATGGAATTTCAAAGTTCCTTGCATGGAGTTATTGGGAAAGTTACAAAAGTTTACCTGAAAAATGGTAGTTAGGGCTGTGTATTGGAAATTGATATCTTTATAATATATCTGAGTGACCGAGTAAGATAGGAAAGGAGTAAGATAAGTCTGAGTAATAACCTGTGAAATAGGTTTCACTATCCCAGATGAAATTTCTCAAGCAAATACAATAACAACTTTTTCTGTCTCTTGGAGTTGTAGGATTGTGTACCATGTCGTACTGTGTTTGGGGTTTGTTTGGGGTTTTTTGTGTTTTGGTTTTTTTTTTGGTTTTGTTTTCTCCTTCTTAGAGCATTTTTGTCCTTTCATTAAAAAGTTTATTCATAGTTGGATGTAATGGCATGGGATTGTGTTAGGAAACTTATGAAAGTGTCTTTCAGTCCTATTTTCAACTTGGAGTTTCGTGATGTGAAAATCTTACCTTGCTTTATTGGAAAAAAATGTTTCCAGTTCTCATGGTTCACAAAGAAAGCATAAGAACATAAACCTTCGGTTAAATAAAGAGAACCGAAATGTATCATTTGAAAACAAATGATTTTTATTTTGTGGGTTTCGGGTGCAGCTTAGAATGCACTTGGGATGGATGGTAGTACAGGTTGCTTTCTCAAGTCTCCTCAGATTATGATGCCAGTAAAAAGTATGTTTATTATGGCATTGCAGTTGTTTGTAATAAAAAAAAAGCAACGTCTAAAGGGGAAAAACATGCTATGCTATCTATCAGAGAATCTAGTTTTATCATAATTCTAGTGACCGTATCTTTTTCTGCATATGTAAGGAAATATTTTTCACTAATGGCTGCATGCCCGGTGCCTAAAATACATGAGGTCTCCACGTGGAATCCACCATTATAAAAGCTGAGTGTACTTCTCTGATGCACTGATTGTTTGTAGCTTCTTTCCCTATACCGGTGCATAAAATCCTACCCATTAGCAAGCACATTCTTTCAGCATGTCATTTAGTGTTATCCAGGCTTTCTCAGCTGCTATAAAAGTGCCTTTATAATATCCTAATGATAGTTTTGGATAATCTGTATTTTAAGATAGGAGCGGTGTGAACAAATGTTGTCTCTTTTATATATGCTTTGGCTTTCATCTCTGTCCATGTGCCACTTTACTAGATAGCAAGTGTTTGGGCATTTTGGTTCCAAGGTCAGCTCAGGAAGGGCAATTAGTGGTTCAGGCTCCCAGTCTTTTCAGAGATATTTAAGGACTTTTAAAATTTGTAAGCATTGAGAGTTATTATAGACTTATATTGCAGCTGAAGTAAATTCTGGCATTTATCAAATAAGTGGTGCTAGTGTTTAAGCTCTCTTGCTACATGAAGTTTGGCTAATATTGTGAACTGTGAAATATTCACTTAGAGATTGTCCCTGCAAAATTTCATTCATAGGAGTCTTACTTATTCACGGACAGTAGCTTCATTTCCTGTGTTGTAATATTACTCAAGGTATTTAGCAGAATCTGTCAGTAAAGAAGTATAAATAAAAGGTGCAGTCTAATTGAACTTTCACAAATACAAACTTGGGAGGCATGTGGGGTATGGCAAGTGCTGATCTCCCAGGATATATAAAAATACAGAATTGTCATGTACTTGAAGGATACTCTGTTAAATGTAAGTGAATACTGTGCTATATCAATATTCCAGGGAACTTGGCTATCCCCGTAAACAAACACACAGAGTAACTGCCCTTCCTTGGCTAACCTTGACATTGAAATCCTTAAACAATTGCTATGTGCCCAAGCATTGCATGGATAAAGATGTAAGCTTTGCTGTATTCTCCTGACTCCGCCTGTAGAGGTGATAGGGCAGAAATCTTTATTTAGTTCTTGGCATTCAATCGAAGATTAGCAACAAAGGTGTCTGGTTTTGTTTTTTTGTTTTTATGGTGACACAGTTGCCTACTGAGATTTGTAACGATGCCACCACCTCATTTCACAGATGCTTCTGAACTGCTCTCAGCCAGCATAGACTTGGTCATTGGTCAGCTGGCTAAAAATCAAACTGCTGGCCTGGGTAGAGATGAAGGATCTCTTGTGTTTCCCTAAAAAACTTGATTATATGGGAAGATATAAAAGCATCCTTCCAGTTTCAGGTAGACTGTGCATTTGAATTTAATTTCAGTTTAACGTAATACCTTATTCACCCTGGAAACTGATGAAAGTATGTCTTCAGTAAAGGTTTTTAAGAGGCTAACTAGATCCAGCAAATTCATTTTGAAGAATGCCAGGTGTAGGAGCAGTGGGGCTGGTTGCATGTATGGTATTGGCTGTTGGCCTTTAACAATGTATGTCTGTTAGTATCATTTTTCCTTTACGTTTGAAATTCATGTTGCCTAATTTGAACGGATAAGTTCAAATGTATACGTATGACATAAATGATTATTTTAGATGAATTCTACACTAGGTCTCAATTCTTGGCAAAGTAAATGGAAAGACTTATGTGTGTCTTGGTAGAAACTGGACCTAATAATCTGCAAGCTTACAAATAATAGGTTCGTGATATTAAGGCAGGGGATATAGACACTGGGCTGAATTTTACACTTGTCTCTTGAGGAGCCTGTCTCTGAATTCATGGATGCTTTCCTTAATCAATGGTTTGAACCTCTTGACTTTCTTTAAGGGAGACATCCCATTGAGTTTAGTAGAATGGTGCACACGACTAAGTGGAAGCTGCAGATCAGAGCCTTTAAGCAAAATAGTTCCTGCAATATTGTTGTGTTATAAAGTCACAGACTGCTCTCTGGTTTCTTCCTTCTTCTGTAGAAGAAAGTGGATGTGATTCTCAGCAGTGCGGCATATGTCATCTCTGTGCTGGGTCACAGTTTGCGAGGGATGATGTAGGATGCCAGGCACTGCCTGTTTGATGACTCCTTTCAAAAGAATATGCGAGTGAGCTCATCTGCCCCTCAGGCTGCTTGAACTTCACTGGTACAAGCCACAGAATTCAAGGCCAGGGAAGGTCACAGTTGGTCTGTATCAGTAGAGTACAGGATTGAGACTATAAGCAAAACTGTCCTTCAGACCCGCTTTTCCCTTGGATTGATTTGACTTAAAAAAAAAAAAAAAAAGTCTGAACATGGGAAGTGATTAAAGGGATGTTTTGAGAAAACTCCTTTACTGACAGCTGGAATATATAGTTAATATTGTGTTTTATTGTTCAGTACTTCAACAGGCTGGAAGAAATCCATCTCAGAAGACAGTTAATAAATATTGGACTTCACAAACAACTACACTGAATTTTGATGATTTTTGTACCATTTTAAAAAAAGAAAAACCAGCTACAAAAACTGAACTGCTTGAAGCATTTGGAAAAATAGACACAGATAACACTGGGTATATTTTACATGATGAACTTTATAAAATTCTTACAACGGTAAGTATCAGTAGAAACTTAATTATCCATCTTTAACCATTAGTAGAAATTTTTGGAAACAATTCTGAATGTGTAAACAAACATTCCTGATCAAAAGAATGAATAACTGATTCATGTTTGGTTTTTGGTTTTCGTTGGTTTTTTTTTCAATTTTATGTCTACTTTTCTGTGGTTATCTATGATATTTATTCCATTTTTTCCCCTTACGGTCTTGCAGTTGATAACCTGTCAATCTCTTTCAGCAAATGCGCCTTGAAGGTGGAAGCTGGCAGAGAAAATATTTTTAATGGTTTCAAAGAACGTTTTGTTGAAATCCTATCTATACTGCAGTGGAGTAACAGAAAGGGAAGCACATGTCCCTGCATTGGTTAAGTTAGTGCAAGTCCCTCTGTTCTCTACAGAGGCCCCCTGCAGCCCTTTGGGGTTATGAACTTTTATCAAGACAGCTGATGACATACCTTTGCTGTTCTCACCTCACAAGTTGTCTATGCGTGTACAGATACAAAGTTAAAAAATAACACTCATCCAAGTTATACATAAAATATTAAGGTCAGTGTCTTGGTTTTATCACAGCTATGACATTCTGTAGTTCATTGAGGTCTTAAAATAAGTTGTAGGTCGATACTTTGGTTAGACATTATGCATTATCAGCCCAAAGCATGCAGATGTCATAAGGCTTACCTGTACATGTCATTAATGTGTCTTAAAATAATAACATTAAAAAATATCTGGAACTAGATTCCCCAGAAGATTCCCCAGTTTATGGAAGATTTTCTGAAATTGATGTAAGTATCATTCACAGTAGGTTTCCAGAAGACACCACAAAATTGTATAAACTGATGCAATTCATCTGTTCAGTATTTAGTAGCATTGTAGGGACATAATTTTTTAAGATGTTGACCTCTATTTTGATGATTCAAATCCAAGTCCATTTACATGTATTGCAAGATAAGATTCCCTGAAAGGATAAAAAGATAATCTTTCTTTGTGTTTTTATTAAATGTGTGCTGTAGGTGAACAGCATTCTTTATTAGGAACCCAAACTGAGTTGTTTTTATTGCAGAGAGGTGAAAAAATGACTCGGGATGAAGCGAGTGCCATTATTAAACAAGCGGATTTTAACTGCGGTGGCAAACTTGACTACAACAAGGTATGGCAACCAGAGTGTTTTGTTCTTGTGGTTTTGGCTTGATGTTGTTGACAGTATTAGCATTATCAAACACAATACATACCACCTCCCCGTGTTGGTCCATTGATGGCCTTACCCAAGACCCCCCTAACTGCCTATGTACTGGAATGTGGGCTGGTATATATTTCTGTTTGCCACACTTTATCTCACAACATGCTGCCCTGGATATTATCCTTGAAAAGGTCACTTGCTGCAAGTGAACTTAATGTATTGGGCACAGCCTAATATTAAGCACAAAGCCTAACAGCATGTGTGAAGATAAGAGTTAAGGAACAGCAGGATAAAGAAGACAATTGTCAGCAAACTTAGCTAATCAGTAAGAGTTGCTATGTCTGTGACATTTCATAATTTCTTGTGTGTGGGACCTTATTGTATATGTTGAACATCTAATTTTCAACATGCAACTTCTTACCAGTTTTTTTGACATCATCTCTAAGCAATGACTAAGTTTTGAACCGAACAAACAGTCCACAAAGATTTGTACATAAATATAGTTTCATAGGAGAAAAACAACCCCCTATTAAAAATACATGTTAAAAAAAAATCAGTCTTCAAATATGTAGAAAGAAATATAAATCACCTCCGGGGCTGAAAGTTGCACTCAATTTTCATTCAGTATTGGACCTCCTTGTTAAATCATGTCTCCATTTTACTGTGTTGCTTGAGTGGTTGCTCTGATTCATTAAAATGAAAATTAATATTGTGCTCTTCGAGAAAATGCATTACATCTATTGACCTGTTGTTTCCTTACTAATGTTACATTTTAATCCTTAAAACTGTGAGAAAGAATGTTTCACTTAGCAGATTACTTTTCTTTCTTTAAAGTTTTGTGACTTGTACATGACAACCAGTGAGCAGTGCTGCAAGACTGCACGAGAGAAACTGGAAGTTGATGGTCGACTGAGGCAGCAGCAGTTTGGAAGTCAAACTGAAACTTCTTGTGAAGGGATCACACTGCCAGTGTCAAAACCATCACCAAGAATCTCAAGGAAAACTGATCACAAACTAGCACCAACAAAAGGTATTTATATTTCACATTGGGAGTTTTCATTCTGTTGGAGTTCATGCTCTGGGTCAATGAACAGTTGAGTATTTATTTAATTTTTCCCAGATTAGTGAGGATGTTATTGACTAATATAAATTTCTACTGTGGCAATCGCATAAACGTCTCAGTAGAATATCTGACCCCCATGTTCAGATGGACTTTGGCTCCATCTATGATCTGAAGCTCTCAAGTTCTTCAGGGTGAATTTTGTTGAGTCTTATGTGACACAGTCCAGAGGGAAGAGAGAAAATGAATGCTCAGCTGTTGCAACATAGCAAGTTATTTATTTCTTTCCCAGATCAGAGATGAAACCTTAAACATTTATCAATAAGCAGTCTGTTTGTTTCAATTATTGAGGCTACTTTTCAAGCACAATCAATATGAGAGTTTAATGTTCTTCCTGAAGTTGCAAAGATACTTACAAACCTTCCCAAACTGGAAAAAGACCACAGGCTAACAGACTGCAAATGTACCATGTATGAAATATTGGCATGTAGTGTGTGCTCTTGTAAGTTGCTTCAATTCTAGGCAGTACTGTAGAGGTGCAAAGATGACAAAACAGTAATGAAGACTGAGTTTATGTAGCTAAATCAACAATTGTACCAGCAGAGTTGCCCCAACATAAGGAACCTGAAAGTAAAAGTAAAAGGAAGTGATTGCATTGGGCAGCTGTGCATAAGTTGATGTGCTGTCTGGCAGGGAAACTACGTTGTCTTGAAAAGAAATAACTTTAAATTAGAAACAGGTTAAACCTCTACACTTAGGACAGATTTACCTTAATTCCAAGGTAAATGGAATCATGTGGTAACAATTTCTTGTCCTTCAGGCAGATTGGGATTCCAAGGTTCTGCCATTCATACGCCCGTTAACCTGGGATGTACAATCAGGGAAGTAAAGAATTATTAAATGTTATATAATTATAAGGGAAGTCAGCTTATCCGATTTAAGTTTTTGTCATCCGGTTTTTCTCTGTGTGCCTATAAATGCAAGGCTTTATGATAAATAGCAGGAGGAATAACTCGAAAGAATGTAATTGTAACTAAATATCTATGTTTATAGGTGATAGCAGAACTCCTTCAAGACCATCATCAGCTCAAAGTTGCAAAGCATCCATTTCTACCACTATCAGCATGGGGGCCGCTAGCAACAGAAACACAAAGCTAATTGAGCCAGACACAATGAAGGTATCATGTAAGCTAGTCCTGTTGAAATTATGCTGTTTTCCTCTAGGCATATATGTTATTGCATTTTAAATAAGAAACCGTTTTTCTCTGATTTTTAGCTTATGTTTTATTAATAGTTTGTCAAGGGGAGCTATAAACTACTGAGAGGTTTCTTCATACATATTATTATTAACATTTTTATATACTGTTGGTTTTGCTGACATCTAGTTATTGAAAATAATTTTTCAGGTGTGAAGGTTTAATAGAACTAAGTGTGTTTTTTATAAATGAAACCACTGTTGGATAAAACATTTAATGACTTTTTGAGAAATTTAAAATTTAATAATTTATTAGGTTGGTGAGAACTTTAAATGCTTAAGTAGTCTGAAAGATTGTGTATCATAAACCTTTATATGAAAGGTAATTGGAAATAAATAACAGATCTGTGAGCATATTCAGTTTGTTGGGCATTAATTTGTAAATATATGCTGTAGCCTGAAAATATTGATTTTTAGTTAGACTAATATGTTCTATCAGTATTTTCTTTTAAATAAATCACTCATTCAATATAAATTCCTGTGGGAGAAAGACAACAAAGTCACTTTCCTAAGTCAATATTTGTAGAGTGTTAATATTGATCTTTTTCCTTTGTTTTCCCTTTCTTGACTGAACCTTTACTAGTTTTCTTTCAACAGAAAATAATAGCTGTAGAAATATAAAACATTAACTGGAAACTGCTAGGATACATTAAAAATGTGCACCTTGAGACTCCTGTATAAAAGGGAAAAAATGGTTATGACCACATAGTGTAACTGCTGCTAGAAAACTGAACTGATTGTTCTCATGAGCTACATTTTTGTTTCAAATAACAACTCTGTATTTGTTATTGAACTCTGAAGTCCTTTATATCTTCGACATTGCTATACAGTGACATTTGTTCTATATTAAAATTTAAAAACATAATCTCAAAGGAATTTTTTGCAGTCTGTTTAGGTATCTGGACCTCTATGCAATTTAACCTGCAATTTCACCTTGTTCAAACATGATATGTAGTATATAAAACCAGCGCACAGTTTCCCAATATTGGATTCCTCTTTCTATGTACAAGCCAGTGAGAACTGACTGAAAAAAAGCAGCTGTAGATATCGATTGCTATTGAATAGCATCACACAAAAACTGAAATCAGTCAATGAACGTGAAAAGGTATAAGTAGAACTACTAATTATTTTTTTTTTAACCATAACTTTTAATGGCATGATACAAACTGTTAAAATCAATGAATAAACACACAGTGATTCATTTGTGGCGTGGTTCAGAATCTAGCACCCAAAAATTCCTTTTGTTTATCTTACAGTCAGAATTTTTTTTTTCCTGCAGTTAACTTGTCTTTTTGGGACAGTAAGAAACTATTGCCAAGATGAAGTTGGACCAATGCCAACTTTACATTTCTGACAGAACAAAACAGTGGAAGTCAAAATATGGTGAATGTCTAAATTAAAAAGCCCCTGGAAAACATGGAATGTATTCATAGTACATTCTTCTGTGTGTTTTCTTTTTGTCAGTGGAGTTTTGTGACATGTTCAAAGGCATGTAAATAACTTCAGGGAGAAAAAATAGGCAGTTACAGAAGTGCTACAGTTGTGCATAAGCAACATGCTGCCCTGTTGGGCTTCAACTGTAGCTGAATCAGAATTAATTAAAAGATGGCTAATGAAGATCTTAAATTTCCACAAAATATTCTGTGTGTCGGTTTTAGTCAAGATTTAAGGTTATTAATACAAAAATAAAAAAAAGCAAGCAGTGTATCATTTTCTAAAATTTCTCTGCTTTGGGTAGCTAAGTTATCCCTGCTAAGGATTCTCACCTCTGCATTCTGCTCTACTGAAGCCAGTGAAAGACCTCTACACGTAGTGGGTAGCAAAAGAAATGGCTGAGAAAACTGTTTTTCCTGAAAAAAGTAGTTCTATGCTCGCACTCATTGGTGAAATAGCCTCATGCAATTGAACTTGCAAGTCTTTCCGTGCTTGTGGAACAGGTTTGTACAAGATAAAGTGTTGAACTGAAGCTCTTTGCTTTAATCATAGGAACAATTCCTCTCTCAAACATTGCTTTTTATTTGGAATTATGCATGACTGTGTGGACAATTCCAATAATAACTTAAATTATAATAGCGGTGGAATACATTATTTGGGCAGCAGCCAGCACTGGCAGCAGCAGGTAGTACCTAACATTTCTTTATGATTAACATTTCTAATACAGACGTTTCCCACTATGTTAGCTGTTATTTGACAACTCTTGTTATGTTTTGAAGTGACGTACTAAAATCAAAACAGAAAATAATATTTTAGCTTCCCCAGTTTACATACCTGTTTGTAATTTGACATGGATAATTTAGAGAATACAGCACCACCTTACGCTCTCTGCAAGAACAACAGTTTAGTATTTGATTCCTAAAGCACTGTCAAATCTTTGCTTTCTGTTGCTCGCATCTTAACCTGCATGTTGTTCCTTGAGATGTTTTCCCTGCTTACTTGGATTGTTTGATGTCCCTGTTGTAGCAATGTCTGTGTAAATGCAAAACTGCAAAAATGGTAGTCTTTCATCTGAAATAACAGCTAGAAAACGGAGGGTAAACAAACAGGACAAAGCTACTCTCCATGGACTATCTGGGAGATGATGGTTTGAAGACCATTGCCATAGTGAGAGAGGGGGAACCGAACATGGCTGTTAAAGTAATTTTGGTACATGAAAATTGTCACAGTATCTCTTTGACTAGTTATAGTACATTTGGACTGCTGTTTAAACTTTCATTATGCTCTTTTATGTCTCAAAGAATAGCCGTGTTGCTTCATTAGCAGACCTTTTGACTTTGGTCTTTTCAAAATGCCATTAATTTTTCAAAGAGTTTTGTGTGGTATTAACTTGTTAGCTCGCTGTAGTGTCTAAGTTTATCTCAGCTGCGTCAAGTTTTACGGGAAAATCTCAATTTACTGCATATAGACTTTAGACGAAGTTATGAGTCGTGCAAGTATTGGAATAAACAGTTTACTGCGAATGGACTGGTACTAGAATGATTTAACAGATTAAACTACATATTTGAATTCTAGCACTGATTTAGGTTGGCTCTAATGTTGATATCAACTCCCATGTTAGAAATGTTTAGTATAGAGGAGTTGATCCTGTTCCCACAGAAATCAGTGGCGAAATTGTGGCACAGGACTGAAAGCGCTTAAATCTGTGAGTCCCCGAGTAATTTAAATTCTTAAGAAATGTAGAGTTGTGAATGGAGAAATCTAAATTCAGGATCGGAGCTACGTGTATTACCGACTGAGTTACTCGGCATCCCGGGTGTACGTACCCTAGTAAAGTCCAGTTCTTGCCTGACACCTTTAGGTCATTGACTGTAAAGTACCATCAATGGAGCGTGAATGTGTTGTACGGAGAACTGGTTCTTTAAGAGAAGAAATTAAATGTAGCACTGATGAAGGCAGTTTGGCCTTAGGTGGAGTTAGTAGTCAGCCCAGCCTGGTTACTGGGAGTTACATGCAGACCTCCTCCGTTTTTTAGAAGCTCTCTTTTCAAATCTGTGTTAGCTACCTGTGCCGCTGAACACGAAGAAGAGGTTCAGCCACCTGGACAGAGCTCTCTGCTGAGATTACACTGAAAGATTCCTCCCGCTAGGCTCCACTCAGAAACATTATCTTCCGTTGCTGGGAGAGTTACTAGAAATAATGGACTTAATCCAGACCAGGGAAGGCAAATCAAGAATGTCTTGCGTTCCTCAAGGCATACAATATGTCTATAAGGACTTTATTTTTATTTTGCTAAAGAAGTATCATTCATATGATATTTGGAATTGAAAATTGAGAACTGCTGTTTCAAAAAAAAAAAATATAAAAAAAAAGAGGTGAAGCATGTAGCTGTTTGAGCATTTCAGCAAAATCATGGCTTCTTTAGGAACCCTATTATTCACAAACACAGCAGTTTTCAGTTTACGTCTCTCCAATAGCTTTGACAGAAGCCAAGAAAAATCACTTAATTTGACCAGTACTTGTATTAGTGATTTGTCTGAGAAAATAACTCCGCCGTCGTTCAGCTAATCAGTTATGTTCTTTGCTTGACTGGCCTGATGGAACTAATGTAGCAGAATTCCAGCCTTTCAGTGGTAAATCACACAGTTCAGAGAATTTCATGAATTCAGTTTGATTCTTCATGGCAATTAAATTTCATTTCAACTCTTTGAGCATTGGGATAATCTGTATGTTTTTCAAGCATTTTCGCAAGTGACGCAACGTTACTAACTGCTCTGCAAAAATTGACTACAAGAAGGACTATGTGAGAAAATTTAAAAAAAAAATAGATCAGTGCTGCATCTTGTGTTATATTTTTATGCAGGATTTACTAAATCATCAAATTAATTAATATTAAAGAAGGCGGTTTTATCTTGATCAAAGATGAAGGCAACATCTAATATTTGCTTGGTTTCCAGGAATGGCAATGTGCACAATCCAAAGGATGCTTCTACTTAGAAGAAGATGGTGAAATCATTAGTCACAAGTACAGGTTGCACTTACCTCAAAGGTCTACAGTATGTATTACCATCAAGCCTTTAAACCTTCGTCAGGTAGAAGGTAAGTGTATTTCTATTTCTTTGGAGAATTTTCCCCTATAAAAATATTTTCTCTCCTCCTGCTGATACATCTCTCCCTTTCTCACTTTCAATACTTTGTGATATTTTGTGATATTGCAATATAGCAATATTTTTCTCTGTAGAGAGAATCCTATTGAAAATATAACTTAACTTGTCAGACCATATTTTCTGCTATGTCATTTCGTGCTCACTGCCTGGGCAGTGAAAATCAGGTAAGTCCATTATGTTTCTCTTTGCAGTCAGGCAACTTCTTAGTTTATTTTTGGCCATAGATTTGTGAAGTTTCTTACTACAAAACTGAAGTGTTAGCACTGTTTGCAGTATTTCCCTTTAAGGTGTTGATGTACTTTGTGAGAAACAATAATAGAAAACTTAGTGAATATTGTGTGAAAGATTTTGTATTCTCCACCTCAGATACTTCTGTAAATACTTAAAGTAGGTTATGGCTTTTTATGTCAGTATGGTATCTTGATGTTTTGATTATGAAACTCATCTGAGGGATTTATAGCTTAGTTTGCCTATTTTAATTTTCATTTTAAGAGTAAAGCCCAACATCGGAGCCACCTGAGATTAGTCAGCCTTGTGCTCCTTTTTCCCAAACACTATTGGCTTTATTCTATCTGGTGATTTACAAAGGTGTGAGTAACAGGATGGCTTAGTGCTCTGCTCATAACTTTTGGTTTTTCAGGTGGCACCCTTTTAAACTGTGCCTTAGAATAGTTCTGTTGCAGAATTGTACAGACATTCTGTGGGATCAAGAGTACTTACTTTTAAAAAAAAAAATCTACTTTGGCACAATATTATTGTCTTTGTGTTTTGCTGTGAAGAGGAAGGCATAATATTGGTATGTAAGGAAAAGATTCATGTTAGCAAAGCAATTATCTTTTTATGAGAAATCAAAAATATCTTCAAATTTTTAACGAAGTTGTGTGGTGTCTAGCTACTCTTTCGTATTCTTGACTGCTAACTGTAGAAACAATAAGCCCCTGCATTCATTGTTTTGCTGTGGTCTGATTAACTTGAAGACCACTTAATAGCTCATTGATTGATTGCCCTCAGGAACTGAGCAGCTACAAGAAATCAAAGAGATACAAACGGCATCTATTCAACCTACGTAAGACCAGGCCTCCATTCCAATCCAACCCAAGACAAACAAATCACACACGATCAGAGAAACAAATCATGCATGATGCCATGTAGGAGGATCTTGCTATTTAATCTTTAAAATGATTGAAGTTTATACTTCTGAGGTTGATATCTCCTGGTATCCCTAGCTTTTGCACGTGATCTGGGTTTCCAGTCAAGATGAGTTTAACAATATCTTATGAAACATACATACAGATATAATTTTGCTAACGTCCTTAATTGCAAATATCTAGAAGCCTTAGTATAAAGAAAAGTAATAAATAATAATGTTGTTCTAATGGCAGAAAACAATGAAAATAGCTTCCTTAACTACCAAAGGTTTTACTATTAGAGCTATTAATAGTAATCATTATCTGTAAGACAATCACAAGACTTGGAACAATTTATCTGATCCCCCTAAATAGGAAGGAAGTCCTGCTAGCGTATAATGGATTCTTTTTTTCCATCTTACGTTAACAAGGATCAATATTATAAGTACCATGGAAATATCTACTTTGGGGTTCAAAGAGAAACAACTTTGTGTCATTATAAAGCATTTGTATTGGGAATGTTTTTCTTTTTAGGAAAACATTGTCACTGGTTGTCAGTGGATACAGCTTTGTATATTCTGAAGGAAAATGAAACCCAAGAAAATCTACAGCTTGTGAGCTTTACTGAACAACAAAACAAAGAGGTTAGATATTTTTGTTGTATTCCTTTTCTAATTGTTGTATCTTCAGTGTATGTGTTAATGCTGGTGGGTGAGTTCCCATGTGTTTGGAAGGCATTCAAACTGTAACTAATCAGACTAGAGGAGAGAAGAAACACTTGTTCTGTGCATGTTCCCTTTCAAAATTGACAGAACTTATGCAAGCTAGGATGTAATACTGTCTTAGCTGTGCCCTTTGGATGGGCTGAATTGCAAGCCCCTTGTGTAGAATTTTAATGAAATTCCTGTGAGGATCATATTATCATGTGGTGTGTTGGCAAGTATTGCTGAGTTGCTGATTGTCTGTATATACGCTCTGTGGAAACCCACCTGTTCTGCACCTTCAAAAACAACATTTCAAAGGTAAAATTTGTTAAAATTTCCTTTAATTTTCTTTCTCCTTGCCATATATACGATTTCGAACTTCACAGTGCACAGAATATTCTTATCCTATGGCAGAAATAAGGGAGGAGAAATGGCAGCATTAAATTACTTCCCCCTTCCAAGCCACAGGGAACTCAGCTTGCTTTTTAAACCCTAAGTTACTTGTGACTTTTTACATAGGAAATTTTTGTTGCTAGTTTGAACAAAGCTAATAAATCAGGGAGGAAATGAAAAATTCGGTGGGTTTTGTCAGCCTGCTTCTGACTGCTTTTGTTTTAAACTTTAACAGTTAGAGTGTTACAAAACTGAAAAATTATAGGACTGTTATTAGACACTTCCAGTAATGACTGTTATCCCCTCATCTCTGGTCCTGTACGTTTTTCTAACTTTTATTATAACTAAGAGATTCACTAATTTTTGTGTTTCTAAAATGGCATCACACAGCATCTCACTGTAGACATGTTTTCTTTAAGGAAAGAACCTCGCATTACCAGTGTTTTCAAGTAATTAATCACTTCTGTATGAATATTCCTACTAATAAAGAAAGGTATCATTGGAGAAGTAACTTACAAACTTGTCCGTCTTCTTTTAAGAGTAGGTGTTTGGATGGAGAGGGGAGCTTGGATCAGGAGTTTACTGGCTACTCCCATTCACAACAGGCTGTAGGTTGAAGAAGGTAAAACCACAAATTACTGGAGAAGCAAAACTGGTGTATAGAGGTGAAGATGGAGAACTGGTTCTGACCAAAGAGTTCCGGTGAGTCACATTCCCAAACAGGCATGGTAGCTATTATAAAAATATATGCTCCAAATGACGTCTAGCTTTTTAAAAACTGTATTTTACTAAAGTAGTGTTTGTACAGAATATTCTCAAATAGACTGAATAGTTATCGATGATATTACAAGACAGTAAAGGAAATAGAAGTATTTGGAAATAGTTCTGCCTTTTTCATCTTTTAGAGCGGCTTTATTGGATATATTTGAAACAATTGATTTGGATGGAAATGGCCTTCTGAGTTTGGAGGAATACAATTTCTTTGAACTGAGAACTAGCGGCGAGAAATGCGATGAGGAAGCGTGGGCTGTATGCAAGGGTAAGTTCATTAGGGCTATCAATCTACTTGCAAGCTGTTGTTTATAGCATCCTACTCTGTATATAGTATAGAGGAACTGAGTATTTTGCAGCCTATACCAAGAACACATGTAGATACTGTTTTCTTCTCCCTTTGTTTTTCTTTTCTTTCCTTTTCCAGTCTCCTGTCCATTGTCTTCCTTCATTCTGGTTTGTGTGCCTCTGACCTTCTGCTGAGGAAATTCCTCCCATTGCTAATTGCAAAGTATTGTAGGTGAAAGACTTTATAGCTGCCAAAACCTACAGGTTTTCTATCATGGATCATGTGGTGAATTAAGCTGTAACAGGTACTCGTTTAAGCAGTCTCCTTTTCTGCAGATTAAGCTGTTAGTGCTTTCGTATCTCACAAAGTGTTGAGAGGGTCATTTAATTAGTGTGTATATGATGCTTTAAAAATGGCACGTAGAGCTTCGGATGATTGTTTAGAAAATTATACATTAGAAAATGCCTAGTGCAACTATATTTTTCCTTCAGATATAAATAGTTTTTTCATTTAAAAATCTGTCTGTTGAAGGTTCGTGTATGGTGTGTCAGTTTGTCCGAATCTTGCTCTATGACAGCGTGAGATACTGAGACTTACATGAGTGAGACAAAGAAGCTGACAGACAGTTAAGACACTTCCAGCTGTATTTTGTTTTCTGTCTGCTGATACATCTCATCAGTGTTACCAGGCGTTTTGCCAGCTTGCGGGAGCAGTATTAGGCCACAAGTGTCAATTTTGAAGAAAAAAGGAAGTTTAGCTGCAGTGAATGGACAAACTGGAAATTTAGAAGCCATTGCATGAAAATTAGAAATTTCTATAAGAAATGTAGTTTTTCTGCAACTTCTGTCTGAAATGCCAGTATGGCATGTCATTATATATCAGCCCATGTCATGTTTGATGTCATGTTGTTGTCTGTGGTAGGCTATGACACATTGCTTAATTTGGGCCAAAATACTTTAAATCTGGCGAGTCCTGCTAACTTTCTCCCCAAAACATTCAAAGATGCTGGATTTTTTCCTAAATGATGGAAAGCTCATACAAAAATACTTTTCTATAAATGAGTTTCTCGTCGCTCTCATCCCTGTACATGCTTTTCCACACTTTATGACTTTGCGTTATGCCTCTGTGCGCTGGTCTCAACATGAGTAGGAGGGGTGGATGTGTGTGTGAAGTGTACAAGAGAGGAAAGAAGAGAATATGGTGAATGTTTTACCAGGTCATTAATCAGTTGAAGGGTTCAGACGAATAGCATAAATCTTGACACCAAAGTTCAAGCCATTTATTATAGCATCTGTACCCTTAGATAGATTTATTAAATTGGTAATCCCTTTTTAATAATATATAGTAAAGATTTAGCATTGTTATGAAGATGAGAAAACCATTTTTAAAAATCTCTGACACAAGGACATTTCAATTATGTGTTTGCTGACATTAGAGTGGTCGATCTATGATATTCTATCAAGAGAGGGGTGTTAGGATTACTGGCATTTTATTGCTTTTTAGGAACTAAGTAAATCATTTATATATCGAGGACCTCAAGCACTAAGGGTGCTGGCCCCAGCAGACTTTAATTTCCCATTCCTAATATATACCATACTGCCAATCTCAGCCACAACAGATACTGCTAGCAAAAAAGAAAAAAAGAATCAATATGAACTCTTTCTGTTTTGAAATCTCACCCTCTTTTGCATTGTACAAGGGACCAGCTCTTTCTTGTCATTGTCTAAAATCCACAGGAAAGCTCTGCAAAGAGCACGTGTCTGGTCAAGGACAATCCCAAATAATATTGGAGAACCTGAGGCTGCAAGATGGCTCCATTTTTTTTAAACCTCGTTAACAAAAGTGGGAGTTTGGCTCTGGAAGGATAAAGGGTGTTTATAGAGAGAACAGATGTTTAAGTGCTACCTTATATTTCTTTTTAAACAGAGAATTTTGATATGAAGAAGAATGAGCTAACAAGACAAGGATTTATGGATTTGAATCTCATGGAAGCCAATGACCGTGAAGGGGATCCTAGTGACCTTTGGGTCACTTTATTGTCTCTGGGCTACAATAAAGCATTAGAAATGACAGAGGTATGATAGCCGTATAGCAAAAATAACTGCTTCACATACAACTTGCTGCACATGTTTAACTGCAGTACTGTTTCTGTCTGTCGTAAATTGATTTCAGTAGGTCAGTGATCCAGTCCAAACTGTTAATACAGGGTTTACACTATGACTTTCAGTCATTATGGTATCCTCTTTCTTAGGATAACACTGACATTCTTGAAGGAGGAAATTTGCCTTTTGCGTTAGAGAAAGACAGTATTTTGTGGGGTCATAGAGGAAGGAATCTTGGGCTATACATGTTGAAAGAATTCACGCACCTTGCTGGTGGGAAACGATAGGAAGACAGTGATGGTAAACTATGACCTGTCAGCAAACCTACAAAATGCAGGACTTGCTCTGCTTAAAAAAGTCACTTTCCTGGTCCAAGCCACAACGGAAGCAGATAAGGAGAAAACTTTTTTCCACATGATTCAGAATTCTTAATTTTCAGACATGGCTATTTCTGTTACTGTTGCCTTTCACAACAGTGTCTGAAGTTGTTCAATATAAAATTGTAGTGAAAGAGCTTCTGGTGGGACACTGTTTACTTTCCAGGACCAGGAGTTATTTCTGTAATGTTTCTGTGTTCTTACAGATTTATATATTTTTTTTCCCAAAAACAACATCGGTGTCGGTGTTAATAGTTCTCACTAAAGAAAGAGGATATCCTTAAAGAATAGAACTTATGAAAAACTAAAGAAAACATTAAATATGCAGGTAACTTCATCATTTAACTTTCATTCCCAAGAAAAGCTGATTTTTTTTTTTATTATTTAATCATAGTCTGGTTATTTCTTCAGTTTTTGTTAAACTAAATCAGGTCAGTGTAGTCACCATATAAAAATACATGTGTATGAAACAAATACTGAGAGAGCAAAAATGCTCAGTATGGTAGAGAGACTTCAGTTGTCTCTCAGTGAAAATATTGAGCTCATGGTGAATGGTATCTTACCAAGTAGCACTTTCTCCTTTTCCTGTGGGTATGGTTAGCAGAACTGCAAAACTGTATTTCTGCATTTCAGACGTAAGAGGGAGCTATCCTCTAAGAAAGAAGATTTTGGGGAGGTTTTTATCAAGTTAGAAATTTCTTACAGGTATTTTGTGCCTTATACTAGCTGTAGTTTATGGCTATAGCCTTTGCTTTCCAGACAACATAGCTCTCCGAATGCTTTAGTCGTTCATCTAAAAATGTGTATCTACCTAACCCTTTAATTCCTAGATTTCAGGTGGTTTAAGAGATTGATATTTCAGGAGCACTGAGCCTCTAACAAATTAAAGACAGAACTGAGAAATCCTGGTGGATTCCAATAGCCTTTTTTTAAAGAAACCGGGGTGCTATTACTGAGTCGAAGAAAATGCAGACTCCTGGTTGTTCCTTGTACTAATCTTAGCCAAGATACTGTAAGAGCAGAGTGCTTAATGCAACACTGCAGATATTTTAAATCTGTGTGGAGTGGCACAAATAGCAAGAGTGTGACAGGTAAAGGAAACGCGTTTATTTCAGACACTGAAATACCTTCATACTTCGTCTTAATTCCTGTACGTTTTGCTATCCAAGGAAGGGTTTGCTGTGTTGGATCCAAATATGCCAAACTGCATATCGAGTGTACTGTGACTGGCATGAAAAATATTCGTCCTGAGCTTTCATTTGGTTTGAAAGATTGCTGCAGCTCTCAGGCTTTGAACATTTAATATTCAGTGGCATTCTTGTATTTCGCTAATTCTACTTCTGAGCATATATGAAAATACTTAGGAGCTGTGGATGAAAATCTGAGGGGGAAAAACTACAGATAAAGTGATGATGAAACTCATTTTCTCCATTGCAGGCATGCCCCTTTGTCATTGACATCTACGCAGAAAAATGCAAACCCAGAATTAAAGCCATATATCTAGAGGCAGGCAGTTGGCAACTCAACAGGGCGATTTGCAAGTCTGTTGTTAATAAAGGAGAGGCCAAAGTAATGGATGGCTGTGAAAACATAATCATCTATACCTACAAAGCGGGCAAGAGAATCACTTCTGTTATTGAAAATAAGGTATGGCATGAGACTTCTGTAAGGGACTTTATGTTAATGTCTCATTATTGTTGTTCTTCCCTCCTTCCATCATTTTTGAGAATTATATTTTCCAATATTGAGTTTTTGTATCTAGTTCATTAAGAAAAAAAAGTGCCTGATGCAAAGCTCTTTTGGATATATGACTCAGACTTCAAAAGAGTCTGTATCAGTGTTCTTCAAAGGGGCAGCTTGTTATAATGAGGCAAGCAGTTTTTACTATCGCATAGAGTCGAAATATTTGCTTGTGTTTACATTCCAATTTTTTAACATTTTGATAATTATTGGAGAAATAAGATGTTCCTAATACCAGAAAACAAATACTAAGAACAGGAAATACAATTACAGAAAGAGCAAAGACAAATAGCGCGTTTGCACTATTTAATATTTTCAGTGTGTATAAGAAAGTAAAAGAGCAATGACTTGCATTGGTTGTGTGTTACAAGTGCATTATGGATGAATTGTTAACGGGCTAGTCTTACACGTTCACTTTATTACTAATCCAAGCCAAGAATTGTAAATCCAAGCAAAAGTGGTTGGTGAGAAGCAGAGATTTTAACCCTTTTTGCATAGATCCTAACGAATGTGCTGTTCATTCTCAGTTTCATTCATATCAGGAACCATGAAGAAATAAATTCAGTGCAGTAAGATGCTAAACTTAAGATGCTTTAAATCTTAAAAGATCACAGCAAGAAGTATATTTTTAAATGGGCAAACATGCAAAAGGGGGTGGGTTGGTGGACTAATATTAGGACTGAATGCTGAGGCTCCTTGGAACTACAGGTTTAGATCTGCACTTCGCCCTTTAGGGTGGATATACTGGAGTTATTTATATGTTTGGGGATATGTCAGAGAAGTAGATGAGGTCTGTACTGAGGCAACTGGATGCTGTCTGATTAAATTCACTGACCACTGCCCTTTATACAATTTGGGCTTCATAAATACCTCTGTTCTGCATTGAAGCAAATAGTTGCACCTCCCTGAAAATCTCATTAGAATTTGTAGACTGGAGGCTTTTTTTGTGTTGTAAAAGTCTGGAAAGAAATAATAAAAAGACAGTTTCATGCATCCGTCATCTTTTAAGCTTCCCGCAGCGCAAGCGATCTGATTATATCTTCAGTTACTGTGCTGATGATTTCAATGGAAATAATTGTTTCTTTGTTGTTTCTGTAATTAAATTAAGGAAATATGCTAGTTTCTGAGGGATTCTGTTTTAGTCTTGCATTTAATCAGTGGGGAGAGAAAGGTGCCTGTCTTCTAACCCTCCCTTGTCAGGGTGTGACCTGGGGAGATTAAAAGACTTCATACAGAGCCTCAAATTTAGAGAGCAAGCAGTACCAAATCTACTGTCTGCCCATTTGTGTGCCAAAAGAAATAGTGAGGCATTTTCTGTTACCCAACGTACACACTTACTATAATATACCCTCTGTGCTAGGTGAATATCTGTGACCTTCTTCCTGTTGCCATAAGTACCTTCCTGTACAGATAATTCTTTTGTTTGCCTTTATCTCACGGCCCTGTAGAAATGAGGGCTTCACCACAGTGATGCCAGAGCAGCTAGAGCAAAGTAAAAAGCAGCTTAATGCTAGATTGTGTTTACATTTCTGCAACGATACCATATTTCAAGAATTACCATATTTACACTCTGCTGTCCAGAAACCCTTTGTAGTGTGAGCACCAGAGATAGATAGATCTTTTCTTTTCTTTTTTTTTTTTTTTAAGGTCAGTCCTTACCAGTCTAATAGCAGCTTCTTTGCTGCATGAGGCTGATTGTGTAAAGAAACTGTGTTTCTATTCCATTTCTCAACAGAGGGAGATTGTTAGATTGTTGGATAGCATTGTCTAAGAATCAAATATTTTCCAGCATCTCTGTAAAACTGAGATTTCTCTAGAGACAACTGAATGGGGGGGATAGTAGCAGGTCTTCTGTATGAATATTGCCTGGGATAAACTAGTGGTTAAAGAATTTTCTGTTGCCCAAGCCGTCAGTTTTATAAGCTGGATCGTTTTTGCGTAGCTTTAGCAAGAGTATGTGTTCTTTAAGTGATTATACTTATATTAATTTCATAGTATGGTTAGAGTTGGAAGGGACCTTAAAGATCACCCAGTGCCACCCCCTGCCCTGGGCAGGGACACCTCCCACCAGACCAGGCTGCTCAAAGTCCTGTCCACCCTGGCCTTGAACCCCTCCAGGGATGGGGCAGCCACAGCTTCCCTGGGCAACCTGTTCCAGTGCCTCACCACCTTCACAGTAAAGAATTTCTTCCTAATACCTAATCTAAATCTACCCTTTTGCAGTTTAAAACTGTTACACCTCATTCTATCGCTACACTCCTTGATAAAGTGTCCCTCCCCATCTCTCCTGGAGCCCCTTTAGGGACTGGAAGGGGCTGGAAGGTCTCCCCAGAGCCTTCTCTTCTCCAGGCTGAACCCCCCCAACTCTCTCAGCCTGTCCTCACAGCAGAGGGGCTCCAGCCCTCAGAGCATCTTCATGGCCTCCTCTGGACCCTCTTAAACAGGTCCATGCCCTTCTGATGTTGGGGGCCCCAGAGCTGGATGCAGTACTCTAGGTGGGGTCTCACAAGAATGGAGTAGAGTGGCAGAATTCTCCTCCTTCGACCTTCTGGCCCTGCTTCTTTTAATGCAGGCCAGGATGTGGTTGGCTTCCTGGGCTATGAGTGCACATTGCTGGCTCACGTTGAGCTTCTCGTCAACTAACACTCTCAAGTCCTTCTCCTCAAGGCTGGTCTCAATCCATTCCCCACCCAGCCTGTATTTGTGCTTGGGATTGCCCCAACCCATGTGCAGGACCATGCACTTGGCCTGGTTGAACTTCATGAGGTTGGCACGGGCCCACCTCTCCAGCATGTCCAGGTCCCTCTGGATGGCATTCCTTCCCTCCAGTGTGTTGATCGCTCCACACAGCTTGGTGTCGTCAGCAAACTTGCTGAGGGTGCGCTCAATCGCACTGTCCGTGTCGCCGACAAAGACATTAAATAGCACCAGTCCCAGTAATGACCCCCGAGGCACGCCACTGATCACTAGTCGCTACTTGGACATCAAGCTGTTGACCACATCCATCCAATTCCTTACCCACCATCTGTCAAATCCATGTCTCTGCAATTTAGAGTCAGGGATGTCATGCAGGACAGTGTCAAAAGTCCACGGAGATGATGTCAGTTACTCTTCCCTTATCCACCAACTCTGTAATGCTGTCTTAGAAGGGCACCAAATTTGTCAGGCACGATTTGCCCTTAGTGAAACCATGTTGGCTGTCACCAATCACCTCCTTATTTTCAATGTGCCTTAGCATAGTTTCCAGGAGGATCTGCTCCATGATCTTGCCGGGGACGGAGGTGAGACTGACCGATGGCCAATTTCATACAATATTTTTTAAACTCTCTATTAATAGAAGTCTTCAGAAATGGCCTGTAGGGGATGTTGCAAACAAAAATTGGGCAAACATCCAGTGGCGCTTTTCCAGACCACTGTCCTAGTATCCAGTGATTTGCAGTTCAAGGACTACTTGAGACAGAAATATTTTCTTTGTACTTAAAATCTATTATGAATTTGTCCAGTCACCTCTGAAACTACGTAAACTATTAGAATCTGTAACATTCTGTGGCAAATACTTTTCTCACTAAATGGTGTTCCCAAGTCGTGTCTTTGTAAGTGCTGAAGTTATTTCAATGAGTCTTAAATTACTTTTGATAGTGGCTCTGGGCTCTGATGATGCTAAGGTACATTTGAAACTGCTACTCTTGAATAGATATCGGCATCCTTAAAGCATTTCTGTCCTGGGAAACAGCAAAGTCAGAGGAAATAAGAGGAATGTGTAGTTGTTACATAAAGTGCAGCCACTTAACCATTAAGAGTAATGGGTTCCTTCATGTCTTTCCACTTGCAGTCTGACAACAAAGTGATTATTCATGTCAACAATGAGCAGAGTAAGAACTGCCTAAGTAATAGGGGACTTACTGTTTTTGCTGTAGAAGTGGCACCGAAGTCCATGATGGTAAGATTTTTGTTGTGTAGCCAACTTAAAATTGAAGCAAAAAGGAAAAATCATGTGACATCTGTACGGTTTCCTTTTGCGGGTCTTTTATCGTGATAATGGGCACGTGGATAGTGGCATCTTCATCACCAGTACAGATCAGATATAGTTCTTGATATTTCAAAGCTGAACATGTACTTGATGTATCCATGTTTCCCTGTGCAGATTGCTATAAAAGTCCACAGCTGTTCAGTTTTTCATACCTGTGCCTGTTTGTTGTCCGTTCAATACATGTACCATTTACTAATATTTTTAAATATTCTTTTTCTAAGGCTTTACTATTTTATTTTTTTTACTTAGCAACTTTTAATCAGATCTGTTGATGTCTGTGAGAAACAGACCAAGCATGTGCAAGTCAGAAACAAATATATAGGTTGCACTCCTTACACACAGTGTGATTTGCAGATGGCTAATATTGTTTTAGACTTGACTTATGGATCATGTTTAGCCACAAGGCAATTTGATCTCCTGATCCCGGTTCCAAAGCTGCGCAGGCTTTAGCGAAAATTCTAAAAGAGGGTTCTAAGGGATAGAATGAGATTGAAAATGTGTTACAAATGCCGATGATATTTTTCTTCATTCATTTATGAAGAAAATCCCATTTTTATTATTCTAAAAGTATGGTCTTTTCCTTTCAAAGGAGAGTCGTCCAAACTATTTTATATTTCACAGCTTTCCAGTGCGGATGCTTCCAACCCCCTTGTAAGCAGATACAGTCCCATGACACAGGCAGGGTTGGGGCCTATTCTGATAGTGCTGCTGACACTTTAGATGTCTATAGCCTGATCCTGTAAGGTGCTTTATTAATTTTAATTTTGGCTTCATTCAGTATAAAGAGTAGATTCGGTGTCCCTTATCAATATTTTGCTGTCATGCAATTAAATTCGATACTAAGTTTTGAATACCAGCTGTCATTATAGATAAAGAATGTTCGTCGTTTAATGTTAGCGATACAAGTACTGAAACTGTTCATTTTGCTCACGTAGCACTTCAGGTAACATACACACAGTTCTCCAATAAATGACTGTTTCGCCTCTGTTTTCTCTCCTGTATACAGGTTTCTCAGCACGTGATGCCGCTGAACGAGCAGGAAGAATGGCTTTATAATTGCGTGCATTCCCTCTTACGTTAAACATTTCAGTTAGAGAGTCCTTCAGACTAAACCAGGATTTTTTCTGGTAGTTTCTAGGCAATTTATGGTATTTCCCTTCTCCAAAAGCCGGCATACATTTATGCTTGCCAGAGTTTGATTTGTTAAAGCCAATGAATCACATAAGCACTTATTTCTGGTATCACACTTCTGCTAATGGCTTTTAAGAAATGTATAGAATCATAGAATCATTTAGGTGGGAAAAGACCCTTGGGATCATCGAGTCCAACCATCAACCCCACTCTACAAAGTTCTCCCCTACACCGTATCCCCCAACACCACATCTAAACGGCTCTTTTAGTCGTTTACGACTCTTTTCGTCATGATAGCATAGGGATGGAATAATTGTAAGTATGTAATATCCTCTGACAGACGAGTCATCATACACCGTCTGATGAAACACTTTGGCATGAAAACATTAAGACAAGATAACAATTAGTACTGTTCAGTAACACGGCTGACAGTTGTAATGGAATTGTGTTTTATGAAGGCTAGTTTCCCTAAATATGCTTTTATTTTCTGTAACATGTAATGTAGTTCCATCACATGCTGGAACTGTTTCACTGAGAAGAAACTTGCTTTGTTGAATTGGCCTGGTGGGTTCCTAATTAAACACTATTGTGGTTTTGACATACGAAGTATAAAGGGGTGGGGTTAATGATTTTGTATTGCCACCTGATAAAATATTTGGTTCTTTTCTTAAATTTTGTTTGCCTTTTTTTGTCATTTGATGATAATATGCATCTTACACTTGTTCTGAATAATTACTGACTGGTTTAATACTCTTTTATATAAATAAAGTCTGCCTTTTAATATGTGATAATGAAATAACATTATTTGAGGAAAATGATGGTTTTGTTTTAGGCTCTTGACTGTTAACAGCGATGAATTATTTCCAGTGTCGCTGAAATAAGGAGACTAAAGTCCACCAAGTTTAAGCTGCAATAGCAATGACAAGCAACGTTGAGGTACTAAAAATATGCAGCCTATTATTTTTTTCTCGTTCCTCTAAACGTCTGCTAATGTGGGGAGGGAAATGATGACCCTGGCCACTGGATGCTTAAAAAGTGTCTGAGTTTAAAATAGACATTAAATGTATGTGACCTCATCTGCAAGGGCGGCAAGTAGTCTTGGAAAGTTATATTTATCTGCCAGCAACTCCTGCGCTCTGCTGTAATCGTACCCTGGGCAAGTAAATGTCAGCTACAAAATGAGAGCTCTGCTAGAGGCCGGCTGTGATTTACACGCTTCAGCAACTGGTGCTCAGGCAGCTTTACTGGTGACTGCTTAGTTTTCCTTTTTCCTTTTCTTAGCTGCTACGGCAGATACCACTTTCGTTTTCAGAAATGCCCAAAAGAAGTAGAAGCTGTAGTAAGAGGCCCCACAAATATTTGGTGATTTCTAGCAAACAAGCCGGAGCTGTGTAAGTGCCGCCTGAGGCGAGGTGTGGTGGATAGGGCAGAAGTTCCCGGCTGCATCTCTACGGAGGAGCTGGGAAATGATGAGACGCTTTCTGTGTACAGGAGACAGTAAAAGCGAGGGCTCCATTATTTGCATTTCTTTTGTTTATAAAATCAGCCTTGTTAGATGTGGTGGGAATCCATATGCTACTCTTTCTGTGTTTTAAGTTAAAACAGAAGTACTTTGCTGGTATCCTATATCTGCAAATCGTATCTATATCTATATTGTGATATTCTATTCTATATATCAGTGCACGTGAAGATACGGTTTTGCTGCAGGTAGGGTCTAGTTCAACGTGACACAGCAGTAGAGCGGAACCTTTTTTCTTTTCTGATCCTCTTGCTGCTAGAATGAGTTTAATTATTATTATTAAGTGGGAAGATAGGCTAGCTCTCCAGAGTAGGTTCTACCTTTCCTGCCTAGGAGGAGATGAGAACAGGGATCTTTTGTATCAGCAGAGTCTTTTCCAGTTCGCTCTCAGTCCAGGTACCATTAAGGTAGAAAAACATTCTAGGGTCTCTTTTTAAGGCTGAACACAGGTACCGGCCTCTCTTCTTCTAAGGGGAGACATTTGAGAGAAAAAGTGCCTGTAATTTGAATTTCTGGAATGTTATCTTCAGTGCAGCTTCATGGCTTTGCTAACGCTGGGTTCCCCGACCACCCTTTTTGGGGGCATCGGGTGGCTCTCCTGCTTGTGTCGGTGGCCAGTAGAGGCCCGGGCTGCCAGGGCCTGTGGTGACATCCCGCCGGTGGCCTTGGGGGACACGGGGCCGGGCCCTGGAGGCGCTCGGTACCGTGCGGCCCAAGCCGGGACCGAGCCCCTCACTCTCCCTCTTCCCCCCGCAGGGCTCGGCAGCGCAGCACCGCCATCCTCCCAGCGCAGCGAGCCGCCGCTCGGCAGGAAGGCTGTCCTCCTCTCGCCCGCTCCCCACCGCCGGTACGGGGCTGGGGGTGGGAGGGATCTCCCCACACCCTCTCCGGTGCTGCCGGCGCCTTTAAGGGGCGGGCGGCGGGGAGGGCGCGGTGGCGGGGCCGGCTCCGGTTCCCCCCCCCCCTCCCGGAGCCGCTGCCGCCCGGAACTCGCAGCCTCGGCCGGCCATGGTGCAGATCGTGACGGTGAAGACCAAGCCGTACGGCGACCAGAAACCCGGTACCAGTGGGCTGCGCAAGCGGGTGACCGTCTTCCAGAGCAATGCCAACTACACCGAGAACTTCATCCAGAGCATCCTGGCCACCGTGCCGCCGGGCGAGCGGCAGGAGGCCACGCTGGTGGTGGGGGGGGACGGCCGCTTCTACATGAGGGACGCCATCCAGCTCATCGTCCGCATCGCCGCCGCCAACGGGGTAGGGCTGCCGGGGGAGCCGGGGATCGCTGGCCCTTTGCGTGGCCGTGGCGTGGAAGTATAAAGCGGTGAATGACAGACGAGCTGACGCAGCTCAGCTTGTGTTTCACACGCTAAAAATTACCCGGTAGTTTTACCCCCCTTTGATAGGTGCAGGAGCCGTCAGGCTTCTGCGAGTGCGGAGGTGGGATGTGAGTGCAGCTTTCCTCTTGCTGCTTTTTTTCTTGCTTGGGGCGATAGTTGTGTTTTCCGGCAAACAGCACAAACCAGCGGCACGACGTGCCGGTGGCGAGGTGCGCTGGGTGGGGAGCAACAGGGCCTTCCACCACACTGGAGTGCGTCTCGCTGCTGGAGACCGCATCTCTGTGGATTCCACTTGGCCCTGTCACTTGGTCAGCTCCAGAAAAGCCCAGCAGGGAATGTGATGTTGGTAAGGATGGCAGCGCTGAAGCTGGATTTGGAAAGGGAAGCTTTTCCCTCCGTTTGGTCTTTTCCAAATGAAAAACGTTCTGTTCCCCTGGGACACCTGACTCCTCCTCATCAGCAGCAAGCTTGCTTCCTCACAGACCGAGGAGAGAGCTGGGAACGCTTGGTGGTTAGGGTAACATGTTATGGTAAAACCTTGGAGTTACCTACTCCAGCTTCCCAGGTAATCAGGTGCCTCTGTATGCCTGGCTTCTCCAAAAAAAAAAAAATAAAATTAATTTGAGATTGCTGTCATCTTATGGCATAAAGAAGCAAACAACCGTTTCTTTTTAAGCCATGTAGAAATTTATCTTTTGTGACTTGTGGTAGCTGGTCAATTTTCAGTCTGTGTCCCAGCATCCCTTAACAGCACCGGCCTTGTTGTGTGCGTCTCTGGAAGTGATGGATAGTGCAGCCTTCCCCGACGGGGAAAGCAACAGACACTGGTTTATTTATTTGTTCTGAGAAGGGCTTAGAGTTAAAACGTACAGTGTTCATGCCTGACTGCACGCACAGACAGCACCTTAGATCCCTGTGAATGAACAGACTGGGAGACTTGTTCCCTGGGACAAAGCCTTAGTTTGTGCGGGTTTCTGGATGCGCACCTGGGGCCTGGTGGGATGTGGCAGCCTTCCAGGCACCGAGTTCTCTCTCATCGGTGTCTCAACTCAACTCCAGAAGCAAGCAGGGCCCCATGGTAGACCTGCTAGGTCCTAATTAGGTGTCTCCTTGGGAGGGGGTCGAGAGCCAGTCACCGCTCGAATCCTCCACCCTCATTGTGCAGACGCTCATGTACGAGCAGCATTACGGCACTGAGCTGTCTGCCGGAATTACGGAAGCCAGTGCCAAGGGGCGCACTTGCTAATGGGCATTTGTCGTGTAGAATTTGGTCTGCGTGAATTCGAAGTGCTAGGCTCTAAATTCATAAAAATGTTCTGGAAAGGCAAGAAAGGAAACGGAAAGGTAGAGGAAGAAAACAGGTGGAAGAGTATGTGGGTTAAGAGCCAAGACGCTAGTATATGAAGTGAAAAGTTTTGCTTTAAAAGCTTTTCATTCTGAATCATTAATTTATAAAACAAGATAATGGCCATGGCCTGAGACAAAATGCTAGACTATTTCAAGCAAAAATTTGGCAGTATTACAGCATTACCAGTCGTCTACGGACGCAGGTTCTCTATACGTTTGTTGTAGCAGAACAGAGGTAGTGGTATAGGCTCGCCGGGGTGCTGTAGAGTGCCATGAAATTACCCCATTTCCCCCTCAGATTTAGAGAGGACTGGCAAGTCAAAAGCATTGTAAAATCGTAGATCTAAGTATCTCTCTTAAAAAAGAGGAGGAAAAAGACCTTATAAGGAAGCATGGAAGAGAAGACCAAAATATCCCCCAAACTCTTTAATAAATGAGCAGCAGGTAAAGCCTGAATAAGTCAGCAGCAGGAGGTACAGTGATGTGATGTGCAGAATACAGAGCCATTGAAAACTTGATATACAATTGCCGGCTAAGTTTGAGTGGCACTGGCCTAAATTAAGACAGTGCAAGTATCGCATTGCCAAATTTAAGAATGGCGAAATTATCAGGTCCCAAGAAATGAGGTGACTAAAAATAAAAAGTTTCTTTAGCAAATGCAAAATGCTAGTTTGTAATAAGTTTCTATGTATCTGCTTTCCTATTTTGGAATGGTTAGGGGATGCTTGCTTCGTAAGTTTTTCTCTGTAACTGCAAGTACTAGTTCCCTGATAGTTACCACAGTGTAGTTGAGTAAGAGCCTGTGAAAACCCTGTTTCTTCATAATAAATGTGAAGTAACTGGAAGTCACCTACCCTTCGAAGGGAAGGGTGAACTACTTCTGTTAACCAGTAAGAAAGTGTCCTGCAGAACAGGGAACATGTGGTAACTTGTTCCTGGAGACTGGTTTTGTCTGAGTGCTGGGGGTATTTGGGGGGGTTCTCCTGATTCCAGCAGCCAGCTCTCGGAGAAAGGCTCCGTCATCTCATGCTGAGAAATACTGGGTAATGTAGAAAAAACTCCAGAAGTGGCTGCACTGCCCTGTCTGGACACCTGAACTGACAGTGGTGTTTCGTCTGTAGAAAAAATGATTATTACAATGCATGTAGGGGGGACTGGTGTGTAGGTGTAGTAAGAATGTGGTAAAATGGAAAACAAGAAGTTTTAGCTTTTCTGATTGCTGAATTGCCAAGGTATGTTAAACCAGGCTGTATTCGCTCATCTAAAGTCAGCCAGCCTGCCGCCTGTCCCAAAGCAAGTCCTGGAAAACTGTATTTCTGGTCCTATGGAGTAAGAGGTGTTTGGATTAATAATTTAAAATCATGTGATTTTTAAGGTCTGGTTGAGTGGTTTTCTCAAGCCACAGGAGAAACCTGAGGACTACAGTTTATTATTTTTAGTTTTATAACTTAAAAGGAAAGGATGCTAAAGTGAGTTTTAGTTTTGTCTCTGTCTGGAATGGTTAATACATAACTAAGTACTTGTATTTGACTAGCAACAACTCAATTTGTAGTTGTGTGATTAAGAAGTGTTTATTCTATTTATAACTTTGCGTTTGTACAAGTAAACTAAAATAGAGATTGTTGGTTTTGCCGTTCTCGGTTGGCATCCAGTGTAGCCTCCCTATTTTGTTTTGGTCTGTTGTGCCAGGTTTCCTTGATGTTATTCCCACATAGTTAGCGAGTCTGACTCTTTAATTACATGAATAAGAGCTTAAAAGCCCCTGTTGGAGCATCACCTGGCAGAGTAAAAGTGTGGCTGTACAATAGCTTTATGTCAAAAACATGCAAAAATTACAGAATTGAAGCTCTAACTCTAGATCTGATGATATAGCTAGCAGCAGGTTGATCCACCAACACTGTCACCCGCTAGTCAACAAATTTACTGTGCCCCTGGTTCCTTCTTAAATAAACAAATTTCAAAGTGCTGCAAAGTAACTACATTAAAGCAAATTGCTTGAAGGTGTTCTGAATGCCAGGCGGTGCTTTGCATGTTAAATGCTAGCCTGGTTTTGTTTTACTGCTGCAGGACAAACAGTGCTTTTGTGAGAAATACTGCTCTCTAGCCTGGAAAGTTTGGTTTCCTGTCTTGCCTGCTCTAAAGCTTTTCTCCACTCAATTATCCCGGGGAAACCAAGTGTTTAAACTCTGTTGCATTGCTCGGCAGCTCTTTATTTGTCACTGCTCTACTTGTGTAGCTCTGCTCCCTTTTACTTTGTGCTTTTCTCCCGTAGTCTCCAGACCAGTTCCCATTCTGACGGTGCCGCAGAGCCTATAATAAGCGCTACGGTGTGGTGCAGGTCTGGAGAGCCACGTTCTGGTCCTGGCTCGAGTGTGGCCACGTTCCTGGCCTCAGCCATCCCAGCTGTGGAAGGGGCATGGTGGGACCAGCATGTCTGTGATCTGCTTTGGGCCTGCTGATGGGAAGTGTTCGTTATTGCTCACCCCTGTTTCAGCCTCACTTGTTTTTCTCGTCTATTTTTTAAGAAACCTGTTACCAACATCTCTTCTGCTTCTCCTGGCTCTGCACAGCACTGTGTGGTCAGCCTTAGCCGTATTGATTTACAGACCTTCATCCGTCCTGCAATTGGCATCGTTGTCCCGAAGAACAGACTCCCTCCGTCCTCAGGGTCAGAACTTCCCTTTAAGTAAAAGCTACTGGTACTAAAACCGTCAGACTAAAGTGATCATAAAGAAAGTTCTTCCAAAAAGCAATCCCTGTGTACCGGAATTAGATGCAGTGATGCTAGATTCTAGAGGCCATTAAGGAAAATCTCAATTTCTGGTCTTTCTTATGTTACTGTTTTTCTCAGAAGCGGAAGGGGAAATTGAGATCTTACATGTGAATTAAGGAAATAGATACCATTTGTGCCCTGAGCGTTCCCATGCAGATATATCCTGGCTTCAGATCATGGTGGGTTTTAGAAGACAACTATGCATGCAGCAGCTCTTACAGCTTGGAGACTGCTTTTGCGCTAGCTTAGCTTCTTTTTCCCTCTGAAGTTAATTGACTTACATCAGTTTACCATTGAAGGTTATTAAGGCAGTGGTCAGGTTGTCCAGTTTCAGTGCCTTTTGGAATTTTAAACTCTACAATAATGAAAGTCCAGCTCAAGGGAAGAGCTAAGGTGCTTTGCAGCTAATCTCTGCAAATCCAGCAGACAGAGTGTTGAAAGTCACACTGACAGGGGTTTAACAGTAATCTCCTGGAACAATGAGTCTCTATAACCAGAAACCTCAGCTCTGGCTGTGCTGGTGGGGCAGCAGGACAGGGTCTAATGCCCCCTCTTTGTCAGCGCAAAGTTTGGAATAGGTGAGCTGGACTGAATAGGTGCTACCCATACGTCTTATGCCAAGACTGAGCTTCACCAGGATCAAGAAATGTGCTATGGTGGGTCCTTGCCATCTTATCCTGGTTCTCTCTGAGCTGATCAGTGTACTGATTAATGCTTCAAATGAAGAACCGGAACATATCTTAGAAGTAAAGAGAAATAACGTAGGATATCAGTAAGGAGTGCAAAGAAGGCGGCGTAGGCAGATGTAATAAAATGTGACCGTAATGTGTACATTTGTAATCATAGTACAAGTTGCAGAGTAACGTACTAAGCAGCAGATCTGATGAGCAGACCACAAAGACCGTTGGCGGCATCATCCAGTTAGCCAGAAAAACAAACGTCATTCCTAGATTTTTAAAAAGGGTTGTTGTAAGTGAAACCCAGGAAATAAAGTCACCGGGAACGTAAGCCCTGATGTGGGGTACCACCCCTCAGAGAGGACGCTGGCTGCTTTGGGGAGGCTCCAGCAGGAGCGACCTGAGGTTGGGCAGATGGGGCCAGTGACGAAGGAATGGAAGAGTCTTCTTAGCCTCGAGCTGGGGAAGCACGCTGGCAGTCTGCAAACCTCTGCAATCATGCTGCAGGGAGGGAGGTAACAACTTGTTCTCTGGCCTGCTGGGGACAGGGAAATAATTAATATTGCAATAGGAGAAGTTTAGGTTCAACATGAGAAAGCATTTTGGAAGCTTAAGGCTAATGCAGGCAGTGGGTTGCCTGGGGGCGTCATTGAGTCTCTGCCTGGGAAAACCTCTAATGAGAATGGGTTGGGTAGGGTTGACCCTGCCTTGATCCTCTCCACAGCCCTTCCAGCCCTTGTTCCTGCTACTGTACTTCAGCCGCTTTTTACCCCTGGGCCCGCAGACGAAGCTTCTCTAGCACATCCTAGGAAGTTTCTGAGAAAATGCTCATGTATGTCTTGTCCTTTCCCCTTCTATCCATGCCCTTTCCTGCTACGTATAGCCACCTCCCTGTCACGTATACATACTGTGGGTTACGAGCTTGCTGCCAGGCAGCAGCTTGGTGCTGTACGCCTCAGACCTCTGTCCCTGATCCTGCAAGGTTTAACCAGACATGTCTTTGCTCCTCATGCTAGCATCTAGGCAAGCCAGCCACTGCCCTCCCTCCCCTCTACAAGCTTGTCTGCGTTTTGTAATTGTGGATTTCTTGGGTTCAGGTGCTGGTTTCTGTGAGGACCTAGGGATGGGGGCTCTCTCACAGCGGGCTGGGGCCAGGAATCCCAGAGCCTTCCTGGTTCTGCTCGAGGGAAACCAGCTGGAATTCCTCTCCCGTTCCCTGGTGCAGGGGCAGGACAGCAAATGCCGGGGCAGTTCAAGGTAACATGCAGATTTTTATATGCTTTGAAGAGCTGACCTTTGAACCGAAAGTTTCTCAGTCTTGATTGCTGGTGTGTACTCTCCTGGCAAAGGGATGATCAGCCCCCACAGGTGTGACAAACCTGGAGCCCGTCATGGTGTCCGTAGCAGCCCTGCAGATGGTGCTTTCAGCCCTAGCCCTGCAGAGCCCTTTGTCTGGCTTGTCTCTTAATTTTAACCGGGTGCAATGTAAGCACAGAACAATGTGTCTTAATTCTGGAGTGACTTGTATGTACGTGGTTGTATCTCTGTACACTTGTGCTGTTGAGATGGTGCCAGATATTCTGCCTCTCTGGAATCTCTACAGCAACTTCAAAACCTAGATTTTTAATTAATTCTTACGGAAGCAAAGAGTTTTGCAGTTGGAGCAGCACTCTCGTGTGACTAATAGGCTTGCAGTTGGTCTGTTTATTTCACTTGGGCTCCGTTTGTCTTGACATTGCCAAATGTCACACGCAGCAGTGGCTGCCTGGACCAGCGTTGTGCTTGGGCGGAAAGAGCGTGGTTCTGGCAGCTGCGCAGCGGGGTTGTTCAGGGCTGTTGGCACCCTCTTACGGCGAGCGCGCAGGCAGCAGTGCAGGGACCAGAACTTTTCTGTGCGCAGGAGCTAGGGAAGTGTGTTTTCTGTTTTGAAGGAGAGTCACAAAATAAGAGCAAAAATACCTGATTTGTTTCCGTTTGTTCCCCGGAGTTTCACGCAGTGTAACTTTTTGATTAATTACAGAGCAAGAGCCCACTGAATGGGGAGAGAGGAATTGGAAAACGCTGAAAGGAGAGGAGAGGGGGTGCTCACAGAGGAGAGGGCATCACGGACCTCGGAGCAGCCTGACTCAAGGGTGTTTGCAGGGGATGAGAAGAGAGAATTACTGTTCAGTCTGGCTTTTGCACAGTGGGCTTTCCCCCCCTTAATTATTTTGCTTGCCTGAATATCAAAATGTAAGATTGTGTCTCGGAGGAAGGCTGTGCTGAGGATGGGTTCATGTCGCAGTGGGAGGTTGGGAGAACCCGGCTGCCTGGTCCCAGGCTTGGGGAGGGTCCAGACAGCTGCGGTCCCGAGTGGGTGGGCTGAGAGAAGATGGCAGAGCTCACGCAGGGGGAGAGGGGATGGGGCAGGGACCAGCGGTATCGAGCCAAGAGAGGAGCTGCGCGCTCTGCAATGTTTTACGGAAGTTTAAGTCCTCTGAAAATAGTCTTGTTTGTCTTTTTATCATTAACCAAAGTCAACAGTGAGTTCATAGCTTTAACTCTATTCTTGCATGTCTGAAGTGCAAGACAGTAGAAGAGGACCTAAGCTAGCAAACGTCCCTGCCTGCAAAAGATCGGCTGTTCAGCGGCGGAAACACCCTCACCAGCCTCTGACACCCATGAGGAATAAGAGACCTAGGAAATAAGACCACAAGGAAGAGTTAAGGACGTTCGAGTTGTGTACTGTAGCAAAGAGAGGGCACTCAGAGTCTGTATACTAAAGGATTTTTTTTTTTTTAATAAGTGAGAAGTTGTCAGGAAGAGGATTATGATCAGTTTGTTTTCTGTGTCAGCTCAGAACAACATGAACCACAGCAAGGAAGATGGACAGCAGATTGTGGGAAAACGCTTCTAACTACAAGGCTAATTATGCACTCGCACGGCTTACCTAGAGAAAAAGATTTCAAGAACTAGTTGTACCAATTTTTTGGAGGATACCCTAGGTGTGTTTGATCCTGCACCAGTTCTGGGGAGGGAGCAGGTGACCTGCTGAATTCCTTTCCCGCCTGTAAGTGATCTGTAATGATCACAGATCAAATGACCCTTCCTCAGTCTCTACTCCAGTCCCTAAGGTGGTCAGGGTCCACCTTCGGTGAGCTTTTTCCACCTCTGAACCTTCTGGCAACTGTGGGATCACTGACCCCGCTACCAGTCCCGGTTGGCCAATTCCCGGTGATTTATTTTATCCCCAGTAGTGATGCACATGTTGCAGGAAAGCCCTGGGACCAGGTGGGCTTGGTGTATATGCTGGTCTTGTCCCTATGCTTTATATGCAGTATTTTATATTTTGTTTGATAGAATGTGTTTCATTTTATGTACATAAGCATGGCGCTAATGACCAATACCTTCCTCCCCAGCTTAATTTAATTTGGTTCCTCTGTCCAGTACCCGTGCGCTTAGTTATAAGTACAAATTCCTAACCTTGCCTAGGCCTTTTCCCTGCCGGTAAGTCCATATGAATCTCCTTCATTCAGCCTCCGGAGCTTGTAGGTGGCCTGTGACCTCCTCCTGTCACTTAATGCCACGGCATTTCGCAGGGCAGTAAATTCATCTGGCCGGGAATGTGAACGAAAGAGCTTGCTTAGGCCTTTCCCTGCCAGGGGACTGACTGGTGTGAGGCTGGCTCCCCGTTAGCTCGTTTGGGGACCTGGATTTTGTTTCCTGTGCCGCTAGAGGGAAACCTGTGCCTTTGCATGAAAATAAAGGGCATCTCAGCTGCAGGATGCTGAGATAGCATGGATGTATAAAATAGAAGCCAGTGGTTTCTAGCTACATAACCCGGGCAATCTCGCTCTTGGTGTAGCAGGGCCTGTGCTTCCGTGTGGCTTGGTGGGGAAAAGAGGAGAATTAAGGAATCAGATTCTGAGCCCTGTGGTGTTCCGGCTTTTGTGTAAGCCAGCGCTCGCCCCTTGGCCAAGCTTGGGTAGGCGGCTGCGTGGGGCAGCCTTTGAGATTCCTGCAGGGGGCTGAAATAGCTTTGCTTTCTGGGAGCAAACCTGAATTAAATTCCCCTTCCTTGGGAATTAAATCCCTTCCCTAGGGAGTAGACACGAGAGCTTGCCTGGCTCCTTTGGCTCCATCGCAGGACCTGGCTGACACCTTTGCAGAAGGTCAGGTAGAGCCTTTGTCTCCAAAGGTGTTTTTCTGCCTTCAATTATGAGGACTTCCCTCAGTCTCATACAAATTATCCAGCTCGGTTTTAATGTGCTGATGAATATAACCCCTTGGAAGAAAATCTGTTAGTTTTTGGAGCAATGACAGAATTAGCACCTCAGGAAACAGTCCAGTGAGTGCCTTCATAAATTGTCACAATTCAGCTGTGAACACATCTCCTTTTCCCCCCCTGCTTTTTAGTAATGGGACAAACTGAGTCATTATGAAGTGTATGCTCTTTAATTGCTCCAGTATTATCTGCAAATTGTTTCCAGCAGCTCGGACAGAGGAGTCCGAGTGTTATTGAAGAGGTTTGGAGGAAACTCTGATTTCAGTCTAGCATTCCAAGTTACCTCCCCCGTGTTCAGGAAGATGATGCTTCATAAAAGTTTCTTGGTATCTGAGGCTCTTCTGTATGTGTTAAAGCTGCTCCAACATCAGCTTTATCAGATGCAGTTTTCCAAGACACGGGAGAGTTTTTTGTGGTTCTAATAACTCTGCCCTTGGTGAGACGTGTGGGTGTTCAGCGGACACCGTCGCTCCTGTGGCTTTTTAGCTGCTCTGGGTTTTTCTTAGTCAAAGAAAGGCTGGCCCACTGATCGTCGTGGGTACCGTCCCTGTGTTTGAGAGGGAGCCCACGGAGTAGTCCGGCTGTCAAAGCAGGAGTCGTATGAGCAAATTGTAGGTAACAGATCTGTCGCCTTCCATTTTAAGAGTGACCTTTAACTCATCCGACTTTGCAAAATAACTCCAGCAGAGCGCTGCCGTGCCCACTGGAGCCTTACCTCCAGGGGACCCGCCGCCCCGGGGAGCGGTGTGACGGCTGGCCCGGGCCAGCGTCCTGGCGCTGCCGTGCAGATCTTGCTTGGCTGGCGAAAACGCTGGGCTCCGTGCCGGGGCAGCACATCGGTCCATGCATCCGAGCGGAGGGCTGAGCTCCTCGCCACCTCCCCCGTCGCCCTGCCCGAAGGGAGAACCAGATGGATTGATGGTGCTGGGCTTCGGTGGGTGATAGCCCAGAATGGCCAGGAGCTGTGCCTGTGGAGAAAAGAAGATGATAAGGAAGACAAAAATCTCCTTTTCCCAGCTGTTTCAGTGAGAGACAGCAGCGTGGAATTGTGTGTTCTCCGTGACATTGATCCTCCACAACAAGTGCAAGAAAACGTCTTCAGTTACAGAAACCACATTCAGCTCAAGGTTCAAGGAGCTATTTTTGGGTCCTCAACAGCTTCACTGAACTTCTGCCTAATAGGTGGGCCATTGCTGGGGTCAAGATTGCTTTTTGTATTTTGGCATAATTTACTTTGTAAATGCATTTTTGTGAAAAAAGAACATGGAAGACGCTCCTCTACCTCTGATGACCGTGCCAACAGCTCCTTACAACGATCAGAAGCCAGGAACCAGTGGATTACGGAAGAAGACCTTTTATTTTGAATCCAAGACAAACTATTTGCAGAATTTTATCCAGAGTATATTTTTTTCCATAGACCTAAGAGATCGACAAGGATGTTCTATGGTAGTTGGAGGTGATGGGAGATACCTTAATAAGGCTGCAGTGGAACTGATAGTCCAAATGGCTGCTGCCAATGGGGTTGGTAAATGTTAAATGACTAAATTCTTGTAGTTGTGTGGCTGATAAATGCAGACAACCATAATAAATTAGTCACTATGGGATTTGATTTCCCCGTACATTTTATTCAACTGCTAATAGTTAACTTTATAATGGAAAATGAGATTGGTAATACTGAAATTGCCATTTATTCATTTTTAAGGGATGCAGTTGGATAGAAGTACGTGGGAATACACATGCAGCAAAGAAAATAAATACTGCTTGTTTTTTGCGTGTTCTTGTTCTGTGTTTTGACATGCCGTGAGCTGTTGGCACCTGTGGATTTTGTAGTCTCTCCATCAACCCTGACATTGTTCAGAAGCAAAGCAACTGGTAGAGCCGTGGCTCGCTGCTCAGTGTCAGCTCGGCAGAAGCTCGTTCCGCGTTGCTCTGAGCTGCTCAGCAAATTGAAAAGGCAAAACATGGTTGTGCGTTTCTCACCAGGTATAAGTCGTGGCTGTGTGATAAGTACTCCGGGAGCCTTTGAAAATTGAAATAAGGTGAGAGTTAGTGAGTGGCAACCTTTACAGTGATCTCTGATCGTGCTGGAAAGCTGTATTTTGTAAGCAAAACAAAAGGTTTGTCTGTTTGCAGCAGAGCGCAGTTCGTGCACTGCAAGACTCTTGGGCACTGGGGTTTTGTCTTTGTTTCCTTCTGCTTTTTAAGAAGAAAAGACTCTGCTGCCTGTCCGGGATCTCTTAGCGTGGAGCAAACTTTATGCTAAGAGACCTGTCTGTTAGGAATTGGACAGGAAAACTTATCTGATTGCAGCAGGGTAATTAACAGTGAATGGGAGAATAGGAGAGAACTTTTTTTTTTTTTTAAAAATCAACGTATTTTCCATCTTGGGGGAAAAAAATATCCCTTGGCATTGCAAATTAATGTATTCCTCTTAAATCAGTGTATCGGCTGAGCAGAAGAGCTGGAAAATGTGCACAAAGAGCCAGGCTTGCTGCTTGGACTGCTTGACGCTGCGGCAGATTTTCTGCTGGTAAAGGGGAGGTTAGACTGATCTTCACCAGCCGAGACTTTTCTCATGCATTTCTTTCCAGCAGCACGGCCCATGTCTGGCTAAAGTCTAGTTTTGCTGCTGGTTTTGCTATTTTTTCATTGGTTGTTTTTATACAGTCTGGCTAATCCCTGTGACTCTCGGCATTGTGCTCATCTTGCTCCATAGAACAGAAGGGCTGAGCACCAGGATGTTTTCAAATGTAAAAAGCCACGAGGAGAGCGTGCGTACCGTGCTTTGAGTACGCGAAAATCTCTTTGTCGGTGTGTGGCAGAGACAGGTCCTGTTACCTCCACAAATGTGGGATCAGCAGGATTTCCAGATTGCCCCAGGCACACTTGGTATGTCGGTAGCATCACATTGCGTGGTTTAAATGATGATTATTTTGCTAAAGAAAGTGACCAAAGTGATTTGTCCTCTTCACCTGACTTGAGTAAATAGAAGCGTCTATTCAGAGGCCGTAACTATGGCACAGTGTATAGGATTGATGCGTCTTGTGATGTGTCTCTTTTACAGAAAGAGGACTGGAAGGGTGTGCTGATGACACGATGGAGCTGTAGACACCAGCTTCCTTGGCCTGGAAAGCATGTTTTTGGTGTGAAAGTATCAACTTGTGTTACCTGGGGGGGAGGAGGGAGGCCACAGGAGGTCTCCTTTATTACCCGTGTGCATCTTAGTGGGGCTTTCAGTAAAACCAGGGGGGAAGTGTTGCCTGGATTGCTTCGAAGTACCCTAACCCAGCGTGGCCGCACAAAGTGGGTCTGTTTGTGAACAGGTCTGTTTTGAGCAGTCTGTGAAAGGTATTTCTGCATCGTTACATCCTTAGATTTTTCTCAAAACAAATTCCAGAGACCTAAAAAAGATTCACGTGTAAGTTGCTCAGCACGCTGCTACACCGAGCGACCTTTTCCAGTGGCCACCAGAAAGGATTTAGCACTGGCTGGGTGGGGAACAACAGCTGAAAACCTCTGAAAGCCAAGGAGGACCCCAAATCAGGGGGCAGCTTGCCAGTCCTCCGCAGCATCCCTTGAGCTGCGCGCGAGGCCTGGCGGAGCACCGATGCAGAGGGGGGTTGTGGCTGAACGTGACCCTGGAAGGGAAGCTGGGAAACAAAAGATGAAGTTTTAGAGAGGAGCCTGCTGGAGACTGCATTAATTCTCGGTGAAGCTGAAGGAGCAAGACTCGGAGGCTGGAATAAAACATGAGACAAGGTGTGCTGGCTTGGGCTGAGAATGGGGGGGAAAAAGCAAAACCCACGTAGGTTGAGCTACTTCAAATTAAATGTTTGGCGTAATAAACTAGTGCGATCAGCCTGGCAGACAGGCGCCGTGAGGGCTGTAATATTAGCTACTATGGCCAGCTGAAAGAAGGGCATTCGCTTTGGGTTTATAAACTGCTGTTTCGCATTTATGCTGCTTGTTTGCTAGAGGTGCAGTTCTTTCAGCGGCGCCTTGCTCGCCCAGCCGGGCTGTGACAGCTGTAGCATGTAATGACCGATCGGCAGCGGAGCCGGGGCTTAGCACCAGGCAGTGCCGTGGGAGAGGAATCGCAGTCATCCAGTGCCCTTGGCTTAGCACCGAACGTGGACCTTCGGTCCGGGAACGCTGCCTTTTGTTTTCTGGTTTATCTTGTGTTTGAATGGAATTCCTCCTCTTTTCTCAGTCATTTGCAGGGTCTGATCTCCTTGGTTGATGGAGAGTAGTCTGGTATTTTTTTTTAAATCTCTGTCACCTCATTTGGGGGCTGTGGTAAGGAGCGTTGTTCTTTCAGAAAAATTTTCGTTTTCTGTTTTATTCCATGAACTCCAGCAGCCGGATCCCGATTACCTTCTTTTGCTTAGCGCATTGGTCTGGATTTAATCTCAGTGATATTACTAAATTAATGGGAAGGAGGTGTGTCACCCGCTGTGATTAAGAGAATCTGCAGTTGGTCCCATGGGAGCTGTGATGATGTTCGATTTTTGTTTTGTTTTGGCTTCTCTCAGTCCCATTGTGTCTTTTGACAGCGAAGTTCGAGACCATAGCCAAAGGGTTGGCTTGGGTTTGTTTTTTTTTGGTTTGTTTTTTTTTTTTTTGGTTGTTGTTTAGATGCCTCTGGAAAGCTCAGCTCTTCAGTGCAAGCTGCCATTCCCAGTTGAGCTGCAGCATTCATAAAGGAAAATGCTAAAAATGCAGAACAGAGCGGGGTCAGATCCTGACCTTCACTGTACACAGCGGAGAGCTTCGGCAGCCTCCCAGGAACAGAGAAGCATCACCTCTGCCGTCGGCACTCCTCTGCCATCAGCACGCCTCCTGGGGGCTCTGGTTTTACCTGTCGCCACTGTTTGGGGTTTTGGCAGTTTTTGCTGGTTTTAGGATTTGGGACTTACAGTGGTTTGTTTTGCTCTTTAATTTTCAGATTGGCCGCCTGGTCATCGGGCAGAACGGCATTCTCTCCACCCCAGCGGTGTCCTGCATCATCAGGAAAATCAAAGCCATCGGTGGCATCATTTTGACGGCCAGCCACAACCCCGGTGGGCCCAATGGGGATTTTGGCATTAAATTCAATACTGCCAATGGAGGTAACGTCGCTTGGTTCGTTTTGATTTGCTCTGTTTCTGTTTGGCTGTTTCTTGTGTTGACCCCAAGGAACCCTAATTTAACTGTCTTAATACCACCGAGTTTTGGTGCCCTGAGCAGTGGGTTTCCCTAAACAGAGCAAGTGATTGATCTGTTCCCCTCACACCCTGATATTCCTGTCTAGGGGAGGTATTCCCAGACCCAGGTCTTCTGCTGTACTTCTGAAGTGCACTTCTTTTGCAGTCTGATTCTTTAACGTCTTCCCCCTTGACCGTTTTATCTTGCAGGTCCTGCTCCCGAAGGTATCACAGACAAAATTTTTCAAATCAGCAAGAAAATTGAAGAGTATGCAATCTGCCCAGATCTCCAGGTGGACCTGAGCACCATTGGGAAACAGCAGTTTGACTTGGAGAACAAATTTAAACCATTTACAGGTAAACAACTGTTCTTCCTCTTGGAAAGTTTCCTTTCAGGTGTCGTGAGTGCGGACCAGCCATGGATGGGAAGGGACATTTGGTGTTTCTGAAGGACAGAGGTGGCCATTCTGACCTCTTCTTCTCATCTGTTGGGTAAGCCAAGCAAGGACATCGCTCCTGGTCACCCTGGCATCCTGACAATTTTTGATTATTTTCTTTGGCCTGCATCTTACCTTCTGTAGATACTTTAATTATATCATTGTTTCTGTCCTACAAAAGGTTGTACTTTGGTAGTTCAATCCGACCCATCAAACTTCACTAAAATCAGAGTCTGTTTTGTCTGTAAGACTATCAGTAACATGTACTTGCGAAACAGACAACTCTGCAGTTAAAGTGCGTTTTCCTGATTAAAAATTTTAGCATTAGTGTTTATTCTTTGTAATTTATTTTGGTTTTTTTCTCATGGTTTCACATACAAAAGCTCTCTCTGTGAGTGGGAAAGCCATTACATTTCACAGGTGACTTTTGTCAATTAGCAGTGAAATATGAAAATACATTTAAAAAAGACTTTTGAAAAACACTTACTGCAAGTATTTTTTACCATCTCTTAGTGATCCGTGCTTGTACTTAAAAAAAAACAAAAACAAAAAACCAAGAACGAAAGATTATAAAAGTTGGGATTTTTCTCAGTCCCCATTTCCACATAGTGAGATTTTGATGTTACTGGGGTTTTCATGGCTCTGTCTTTCTATGGCCTGTTAGTTGCAAAGGTGCAACTCACTTTTTCAGACTATTAGGTCCACAGTTCCTGTAGACTTTGGTGGAAATTGGAGATCTGGTTTTATGTATTTATTTTTTTTCCCCTTTTCCTTTAATCCCGTGCTCCGGGTAAGCAGAGTGGGACTGAGCCCTCTCAAAAGAAGTGCAGGGAGCCGAAGCTGGGAACAGTGCGTGTCTTAAGGATTTTGTTGGTCTGTTTGGTCTGTAACTCAATTAGCAGTGACAGCCTGTAATTAAATTCTTAATATAGGACCATTATTATTGTCTTTATGAAATGATTCTATGGGATGTTTAAAGGCATTATGCTGAGCCCTGGCCCTTTGCACTAAGGACTGTCGGCACACTGCCACGTGTTGCAAAATCGTTTTTTCTGCGAAGATTTTGGGCTCTGAGAGTTGGTCTCTATTTACTTTTTCTTCCCAGTGGAAATTGTGGACTCGGTGGAAGCTTATGCGAATATGCTGAGGAACATCTTTGACTTCAGTGCGTTAAAGGAACTGCTTTCGGGGAAAAACCACCTCAAGATTCGCATAGATGCCATGCACGGAGGTACGGGGGGACCTGGGATTGTGGGGCGCTGGGTGTCCCCGGGGTTTTGCCACTGACTTCAGAGAGAAAACTTTTTTCTGGTGTTTATATCCATAATTTGTAAATTCGTTTCTTGTTTTGCAACATGTTGCATTTTTCTTTTTGCAAGCGAAACTGTTTATGGCTTTACATTGTTTTCTTTTGTCAAGTGTTTGGATTTGGGAAACGTTTGGGGTTTGGCGGGGGAGGTGGGGAGGGGGGATGCTGTGTCAATCCGTGTCAATCCATGTCAATCCACACCCGAGACGGAGATTAGCGCTGATGCTGGGATCCGAGCTGCCCTGGCAGACTTTGCATCAGTCCGTGTCCCCTGGAGGTCACAGCGGTTAGGCAAAGGTCTGCCCTTAGATATTTGGTCCCGAAAGTGGGACCATTGGACTGTTATATGATTTAATATATATGCCAAGCTTGTGAGTCTCTTTCAACAGACGTTTTCAGGAGCACCCTGGCTTTCTTGGCTTCTTGTATTCTCTTGTCTCCGGGCCACTCCCATTCCTGTGCTCACTTATTTTTTATTGTCTACATGATTAGCGTTTGAGAGCAGTAAATCCTATTGCGCTGCTGGATGTCTGCGATCCAAGCAGGCGTTTTGTTCTGTTGTATGGGGCTGTTGCACTGATACCTTGGTGCACTTGGGGCATAAGCCCTTCACAGTGGCAAAGGCTCATCCTCTCTAAACCCATGAGTGGTCTCACGTATTTAGTGGGACAGCAGAAAAGCTTCCTTTGGCCAGAGCTTGTGTGCCTGGATGGACCAGGCGTAAGCACACCTGTGCGCTGCTTGGGGCTTTTGTTGGGAGCGCTTGTACTTGAGTGCCATAAACCTTATAAACTGACCCAAAGTGAGCAGACCGGAGGCCCTGGGTGGCTACACGGCTGGCGCAGAGCCGCCTGAGGGCAGAGGCTGACTCGTTTCCTCTTTGCGTTTTCCCGTGATAGTTGTGGGCCCTTACGTGAAAAAGATCCTGTGCGAGGAGCTCGGAGCCCCAGCAAATTCAGCTGTGAACTGCACCCCGCTAGAGGACTTTGGTGGCCACCATCCCGACCCCAACTTAACCTACGCTGCTGACCTGGTCCAGACCATGAAGACGGGAGAGTACGACTTTGGAGCTGCCTTTGATGGAGACGGGGTAAATGGGGTGTTCTGTGTTCACCTTTTTGCCCTCTAGTCAGTTGTGGGGGGAGCGAGCACTCAGCTGCTTTTAAGCGGAGGAGGATGAAGGCGAAGATCTTTTTTCTCCCTCTTTCCCTTCTGTAATTGCAAATAGAAGTGAACCACTTGCAGTTTGCCACCATGGCAATAGTTGGCTACTGTGTTAATAATGAAATCCAAACTGTATTTAAGTAGCTTTAAAGGCTGTGAAAAATCAGCGGGAAGGTGAAATACTATACAGGTGTCGCTATTTAACTTTTTCAAACCTCTGTATTTATTTCAGTGCAGTCAAAAAATCTGAGTTGTTTGGTTTATAGGCTGCGCCTGCCAAGTAGAACAACTTCTGCCATTGCAGCCTTTTTGCGCTGAGCGGGGATGAGAGCTGCTTCTCTCTTGTCTTCACCAGGATCGCAACATGATTCTTGGGAAACACGGCTTCTTTGTGAACCCCTCCGACTCTGTCGCCGTCATTGCTGCCAATATTTTCAGTATCCCTTATTTCCAGCAGACCGGAGTCCGTGGCTTCGCCCGGAGCATGCCCACCAGTGGGGCTCTCGATAGGTAACACCTCCCTCTGTGCGGCGGGAGAGGGGAGCCCTGCCAAGGAGAGGGACTGTCCCTTTGTTGTGGTTTAACACACGTCTGTAGTGGAGAGTGAGTGCATGGTCCGTCTGGAGGGCGAAGCAGTGCCAGGGCGGCGGGCTGCCTGCCAGGGGAGGCCGTGGAGTTTAATGAACTAAATCCTGTTTGGGGACATGGCGGAGCTGGGCTCTGCTCTTGGCTCTTTCTCGTCTCTACAGATAAGCCCAATCAAATGATCTTCCCCACTCTTTTTTTTTTTTTTTTTTTTAATTTGATAGTTTTACTTTCTTTGTGAAATGCTCTGAAACCTACGACTTAAAATTGCTTTAGAAGAGCTATGTGTCTATATCTATTCTTCAGTTACGCATCCTGCCCATTTCCCAAACATTACACCGGGATAAAATAGAGAATGGCTGTACAAATAAATGTTTGTTGTAAGAAGAGTGGCGTGACCTGCCAGCAGTGTTACCCCAAAAGAGACACCCCAACCGAAGCTCCTACTGCAGTGTTTCACGTGGGAGCGCTAAGAGTCCAGCTGTGGTGTGACTTAGCCTTCTTACCTTTTGAAGGGTGGCCCATGCTACAAAGATCGCTTTGTATGAAACTCCAACTGGCTGGAAGTTCTTTGGAAACTTGATGGATGCAAACAAACTGTCTCTGTGCGGAGAGGAAAGCTTTGGTACTGGTAAGTCAGTGTTCCTGATGGCACCAATGATGGTATTATTCCTCCTCTTAGTTCTTTATTGTGCCGGGCAGCTCAGGATTTATCTTTCATGTCTAGTTGTTAATGTTTCCAAAATAATAAAATAATTTAAAAAAAAAAAAGCTTGTAAGAATCACTGGTGGAAAGGAGCACAATGCTAAAAGTTTTGTCAGGCAAGAGCTAGTTCTCCTTTCCGTTATTTAGGAAGGCATATGTAGATATGCAGGAAGTTTAAGGGCCTCTTTACTAGCCCGGTCATTGAGTCTATGGGGATTAAGTGCAGTGTTAAATGTATTTTTCAACTCTTGGTGGCCAGGAAAACCTTCTAAATGTTTTCATTTCTGGAAAGAAATATGGTTTGGAGCATGCAGTTTTATTAGGGAAGGTTTCAGGTCACTATTAAATCTCTGAGCTTAATAGGGCCCTCATTTTCCTGTTCTAAAAACAAGGTATGATTTATAAAGTTTAAATTAACACTTGCCTTTGAACAGTCTAAGCAAGTTATTAGGTTACTGAGAAACAAAGTGAACATCTTAAGGAATTTACTAGGGGTGTGCACGTGACACAAAACTATTATTTGTGCAGGGAAGTTAAAGCGAGCAGATTTTGCTCTGCGTCGGAGCGGCGTGCTCAAAACGCGCAGTGTTCCCGGGAGGACTCGGCAGTTCCTGAGTCCTCCCATGGCGCCTACCTCATGGTTTTAACGTCCTGCCTCTGGAAATGGGACCTGCATGCAGGAGGTCAGCGCCTAAGCCGTGCACAAAGGCTGAGTTTTATCTGGTCTGAATTCTCCTCGAGGTCTTGTTTTTCTTATTCTCTAATGAGCTCTGAAGAGCGGGGGCAGCCGGTAGGATATTCAGGGCACGGGGTCTTGAGGGAATTTAGGTTGGATGATTTCAGGCTCGAACCTTGTGTGTTTTGATTCCACCACCCCATATTTCAGAAAAACATTTTAGCCTGCGCGTGGGTGTCTCGCAGGGCCGGGATGGCCTTAAATCCCCAAAATGCCTGAAATTAAGTGCTTTGTGGAACTGGGGTGCACAACTTGACATGGAAGGATTACCCCGGCTTTTCTGTAGCTGAGGAAGCGGCATCACAGACTCTGGTTGAAAGCGGTTTGCTGTGGGGCTGAAGCAGTCTTCAGTGGCACTATTTTCACAATCAGATGCTATTTTGATACACGGGATTTGGCCTCAGGTTGGAAGGAAAGAGGAATTTCAGAAAATGTGGTATCTCTGTAAAGAAATCTTGAAGTAAATTGTGAGTAAAGAAAGATTTTTTTGGAGTTTTGCCCTGAATGATTTCAGCATGCGTTAAGTTTATGTTCTGGACTTTGGCTAATGAGAGGGCACCGGCATTTCAGTAAATAAATAAAAACAAAAAGCAGCAAATGATTCATGGAGCTGCTGATAGGAGATGGTCTCTAATGAGCAGCCCTCTAAAATTGTTTCCATCTTTTATTGTATGAGCAATGAGCTCATAGTTTCTCTCCATCCCCCAATAGGTAAGTGACTCGACGTTACAAAGAAAAGTGACTGGTTCCATTTGCAGCAGGGCCAGAGAGAGAGGTTTGCGATTTTGGCCGTGCAGCATCACGTCTGAGTGGCCAGGGACTGAAGCAGGTTTTTTTGGCGGGGCGGGGGGGGCAGTTGAAGAAGGGGCCCAGGAGTGTTGGACTCCCCTTGCAGTGCAAAGGGGGTTTGTCCATCTGGCAAACGCACTTCAAGGAATGAAAAGGGGCGAGGGAGGTTGTTTGATAGTTAGTTAACGAGGAGTTGTTTGGAGCCGGACAGAATGTGAGTGCTGAAGGGGAGAGAGGTGAAGGAGCAGCCAAATAGACCCAGTCAAAATTGAAACAAACTGTGACCTGGTGGGGCTGGAGGCCGGGAGCAATTAGAGTAATGCGACATGACAGAATTCCTGCTCGCTTTCTTGGGTATTTTATTCCAGCAATAAGTTGATACATCACATGGGACTTCTGTTTATTTAGCATTCCTCTCCATCACCTCTCTACAGCTCTCTCTGCTGTAAAGGACCCTGAGGATAATTTATCGCTGCGTCCACAATGGTGGGATTTGTGTAAAGCACCACGTAACCCCCAGCTTTTTTCCCCAGATAATTGCTCACGCTGGCAATTCTTGAGAGGGTAAAATGGCAGCTCTGTGGCGCTCTCCGCATTAGCAGGCGTACCCTGGCTCCTTGGGATTTCATTAATACCTGTTTGGAGGTTTTCCAGAGCTCAACAGATAAAACTCAGAAGTTGTGCATCCGTGGGGCACGGCGCCAAACTCGCAAGCCAGAAGCGCGGAGGCTGGGTTGGATGTATTCTGGGCTGCCATTTGATCCCTCGTTTAATTTAGGTGTTCAGGGTGCCGTCTGAGTTGGAGCACGCTCTCGGGTTTCCCGAGGGCCTGGGTGCCCCGCAGTCCCTGCCCTGCCGCTGTCAGCCCCTGTCCCGTGTGCTCCCAGGGCAAGGCTGGGCTGGCCTCTCACGGCCTCCTGCTCTCTCTGCTTGCTCCGGAGGAATCCTTTTCTAGCCAAAAGAGGGTCTTTTACAGCCTTTCAATGCCTGGCGTGTGGGGCTGAGAGCAGACATGAGGCTGTCTTCTGGTTTCTGCACGTGAACAAAGTCTCTCCGTTTGCCAGCCCCGGTGGCTGGTGCTGTCCCATTTTCAGAGTCGTTAGGGTCTGGCTTCCTCAGCGAGGGCTGACATTTTTCTTGGTGCTCAGCCAGAGTATGTGCTGATCAGAGTATGCTGATTTGGCATGAGGTACGTGACAGCTGCTTGAAGAGGTTGATGTTAGTCCTTCCTGAGCTGTTCCTTTGCGTTTGCCTTTTTTTTTTTTTTTTGATGACCTTTTTACTGTGCGTTCCCCATTACTTCCTTGGGAACGGAATTAAGGATCTGTGAACAATAAGTGTGTGTGTGTTAAAAGGGGCCGAATGTTTTATTTGGGCTACAGCTAAAAGCAGATGATATCTTGAACCGTTTTAACAATACAGCAGGGATCAAGCTCATGAAATGCCTTCCATTTGTGAGTTTGTACGGCTGCCAGTTGGATGGAGGAGAGAAGACAAGGTAGGGCTGTAGCACAGACCCTCGCGTGAAAGGAGGTGGGAAATGTGTTTCTGCTCTGGTTCTCTGCAGGCTCCGACCACATCCGTGAGAAGGACGGGCTGTGGGCTGTCCTGGCTTGGCTGTCCATCCTGGCCACCCGCAAGCAGAGCGTGGAGGACATCATGAAGGATCACTGGCAGAAATACGGCAGGAACTTCTTCACCAGGTGAGGAGGGCGCTCCTGACGCCTCACGCTTCCCGCTGTCCTGCGTTCAACCCTCCGAGGTCAGGGCCCCAAGCGCTGATGGCACCAGCGTGTGCTACCGCAATGCTGTTCCTGCCCCGTCACGCTCGCTGTCTCTGTCCCGGTGCAGGAATTTCCAACTCCCTGAGCAGTTTGCTGCTGGATGCACATGCCTGGGTTAAATAAAACAGCAGGTACTCACCGTAACCTTTCATGATGTCCAGTTTAGGATTTGTTATTCTAAACATAAATCTAGGAAGTACAAAACTCTGCAAAGGCTGTCCATTTTATGTATGCAAGGTATCTTTTTTTCTTTTAATGGAGATTTTTTCCTTGCAAGAGTCTTTTTTTTGCAATTGGAACAGTTTCCTGAGACCACAAATCACAACTTAATTTGTAATATCTTCTGCGATGACAATGTCTTATTGAATGGATGCCCAGCTCCTAGGCCATTACTTACCTGGTTGAGTTTCTGTCCAGTCCCAAAATACTCTAATTTAAACTACGGTAGACACAGAAGATGAAAAGGGAAGGAGTGAGAGCACATAAACAAAGGTGGGAACGCTGTCAGGAGTGAAAGCATAAGGCAGAAATCTTTCAGCTTGGAAAGATCTACACGAAACTTCTGTCTCAAATTGCCAAATGAAAGAACTTGCTTCCCCCCGACACACACCACGCCACAAAGCCAGCATACATCCGAGGCATTTAAACCTGTGGAAAAAATGCCAAAGTCTAGAATAAAAAGGCAGTCTTTTAGCACCAGAGGTGCGCCTGCATAGCGAGCTGAGTGCGATGGTAGGCAGGTTGGCAAGCCTGTGCGTGCTCCGTCTAGCCAGCCGGGCAAAGACGAGCGGCACAGATCACCCTGGCAATCAGAGTGCGAAGGCTGGGATCCCGACGTGTGCTTCAGCCGCTCTCTCTGCCTCTCTTACCCGGGTTAGTGAGATCAAAGCTGGCACTGGTGTGTTATCTGCTGCAGTCGCACCTGTGTTTGGCTGTGGGGACGCACAGGAGGGTGTTCAGGCAAAATTGTTATCCTGAGGAACCTGTCGAGATCCTATCGGCAGAATTAGAATAAATTCTTTGCAGTCAGCGTTGTTAGAGTCAAGCCCTCTGTCTTCGATATGCCTAGCGCAAGACAGCACAATTTGCGCTTTCATCTCTCCCGACGCCTGTAATATGTTGCAGTGTATCCCACGGATTTGTATGGGATCGTAGCTATATCACTGCACAGATCCTCCTCTCTTCCCTCTCCGCCAGCGAGGGTGTAGGAACATCTATGGGGCAGACCGCAGTGTTTAAACAAGGGCGTCACAAAACATTGCTACTCCTTACAGCCTCCCTAATCTCTGTTTTGTGGTGACTGGTTGTAGGTATGACTATGAAGAGGTGGATGCAGATGCAGCTAACAAGATGATGAAAGATTTGGAGACTGTGATGTTTGACCGCTCCTTTGTGGGGAAGCAGTTATCGTGTGGTGACAAAGTCTACACGGTTGAGAAAGCCGACAATTTTGAGTACAACGATCCTGTGGATGGAAGTGTCTCCAGGAACCAGGTGGGCACAGCCTGGCCTGGGCTGAACGTGACTTCCGAGGGGTGTTGTGCTGTGCATTTTGGGCTTAAACTTTGTCTGTTACATTTGCACCTGCTTTAAAGTCAAACATTGCGTTTGTCCCTTGGAAAATTTTTGCTGGTGGGATCCTGCGCTGCGTGAAGGGAAATTGCTGCCTTGGAGAGGGAAGGATCTGGAGACTGCTCCTGCCCCAGCAGGGTCTGGAGAGGGAGTAGAGCTTCCCCACAGCCACTGTGAAGGGGAATCATAGAATCACAGCATGGTTTGGGTTGGAAGGGAACCTTAAAGCTCATCTTATTCCAACCCCCTGCCCTGGGCAGGGACACCTCCCACCAGCCCAGGTTGCTCCAAGCCCCGTCCAACCTGGCCTTGAACCCCTCCAGGGATGGGGCAGCCACAGCTTCTCTGGGCAACCTGGGCCAGGGGCTCACTGCCCTCAGAGTGAAAAATTTCTTCCTGATATCTAATCTAAATCTACCCTTTTCCAGTTTGAAGCCATCACCCCTTGTCCCATCACTACGTGCCCTCATAAAAAGTCCCTCCCCAGCTTTCCTGGAGCCCCTTGAGGGACTGGAAGGGGCTGGAAGGTCTCCCCGGAGCCTTCTCTTCTCCAGGCTGAACCCCCCCAGCTCTCTCAGCCTGTCCTCACAGCAGAGGGGCTCCAGCCCTCCCAGCATCTCCGGGGCCTCCTCTGGACCTGCTCCAACAGGTCCGTGTCAGGAGCGACAGAGCTGAGTTGAGGGCGATGGGTCAGTGGCTGAGAACCGGGTTGTGCTGAAAGAAGGGTTCAAACCCCACTGCAGCAGGAGGCACAAACCCTCCCGGTATTGTCTTGTCTCTATAATACCTTCAGGTATTGTCTTGTCTCCAGCAAATCCTCCCCAGGCGCGTTTGTCCCCGAGCTGATGGTGCTCCTCACGTGCTCGTCCCTAAGGGGACAGGCAGCAGTGCAGAGCGGCTGTAACGCGGGATTGAGTTCCCGGCTCCAGAAGTCACGGAGTTATTGAATACATGTGAGAGATGAGTAACCTGTCACCAGAGGTTATTGAATAAAGATGTTCTGTAGATGGATTGGTTTGACAGCGTAATGTGGAAGCATAGTAAGTGGGAAGGAATAATGGAGAAATCCTGCAGGAATGATTGCCTTGCCTGTGGGATGACAGGAGTGTTTTCTTTATATCATATTTTTGTGGGAGAGCAGTGGGTTGGTGTAATGCTGTGCCTGGCAGAGTAATCAGTCCCTGGCTCTCGTTTCCAAGCAAGCGCTGGGGCGAGAGACCTTACAGCAGCAACATGCTTCACGTTCAGGAGCTCTAGCGAGTTCTCCAGAGCGGGTTAGGAGGGACACCAGCTCCTCTGGGAGTGGGAACAGGATAACAGGAGCCTTCTGCGGCTCCCCGAAGAGGAGGAGTTCTGGGATCGTGCAGGTCAGGCACAGCCACGCTGGGTCTCATGGAAAATACCTTGGGTACCCAAGAGGCGCGTAGCTGAGTCCCTTCTCCTCCCCTTCTCCCTTACCAGGGCTTGCGGCTCATCTTCTCCGATGGCTCCCGCATTATCTTCAGACTAAGCGGCACTGGCAGCGCTGGAGCAACCGTGCGGCTGTACATCGACAGCTACGAGAAGGATGCTCAGAAGATACATGAAGACCCCCAGGTAAGCATCGCATCTCAGTCACGGCACTGCTGGCTCCCAACCGTCCTAAAAAAGCTTAAATCTTTGCTTAGCACTGCTTTGCTTACAGATGTGTGGAGGTGAGAGGTATTTTGGAATTGGTATCTTTAATCCCAGTATAAATAGATGTATTTAAAAAAAAAAAGCTCTGTGTGGAACAAGTGTTACTTATTCAGAATCCCTCCCAGCTGCTCCTGCAATCGCACATTAGTTTTCCTGTTTCTGTTACATCTGTGGCTGGCGGCAGGTGTGGGAGGACACTGTTGCAGTCCTCAACTGACCTTCTAGTTGAAAGGTTGCATCACTAGGGATATAATGAGCTCATTCCTGTGCTGAATTTGGGAAATATTTGTTCAAAACAAATAAATGGGGGTAAAAGGAGGCAGTTGTATATAAGGTGATAGTGACCTGCTGTGTACTAAGGATAATACCTGTTCTTTACAGCATCATTTAAAAATGCTGTTGACCTCTCTTGTAGGAGGAAAAGAATCTTCATTTTATATTCCCCAGCAAAGTCTTTGAGCTCTTTTTGCATAACTTACCGTGCCATTATTGACAAAAAGACTAAAAAAAAAAGCCCCCTGCATTCTGAGAGGCACTAACTAAATTGCGATTTAACTCTCCTGTGCTGGTGGCACAACGAGGGCGGCAGCAGCACTGGAGCTGTGCTGGGATTTTTCTCTCCAAACCTGCCTGCGGTCGTAGTGCCGCATCCCTCACTGCGCCCTTGCTCTCGCGCGTCCCGGTGAACCTGAAACAGCCCCTTTGACCAGCGCTTCCGAGCGGTGGGTGTCCCCGGCTGACACCAGGCGCCCGCGAGGGAAGGTGCGCCGGTCGTGGGCTGCGTGTGCCGCTCTGCTGCCTGGTTCTGAGCCATCTCTTTCCTTTCCACAGGTCATGTTGGCACCTCTCATTTCCATTGCACTGAAACTTTCACAGCTTCATGAAAGAACCGGCCGCACCGGTCCGACTGTCATAACATAAAGGCTTGGTCGGACACCGTGCCGGAGTGCACGCCGAGTGAAGGAAGTCGGCCCGTCTCCCCTTTTATTGTCAAATCTGTCACTAAAAGAGGAATAGTAATTTTATCACTGTATTTAAGAACACTATTGAACTGCGAAGGATAGACAATAAACCCCAGCCCCTGTCAACACTTTGTGCGCACGCTGCTGTGCTGCTTTTCTGCGTCACGCAGCACTGCTGGCAATTGGTGTATGGTGCTCATTAGCACAGCCTTTTGGGTTAGCATATGTACTTTTTTTTTCCTTTTTTTCTTAAACAAAAGGCTCTAGAAATAACAAAGAGACAAAATTCTTCAATAATACAGTTGGGTTTTTTTTTTCTATCTTGGAAGCTTTCCTGGAAAAGCAGCACAAATACTTTATCCTTGCTAATTCGTAGTCTTTTAAATGTGATGTCTCTGAATAAGCGATGGCTGTGTATTAAGGCTGAGTATTTTTCGCTTAGGTGGATTTTTCCCTTTCAAAACCAAATTATGTAAATTGACGCCCATTTGCCTTCTGTGTAAGAAAAACTCCACAAGAAACCCTCCTCACAGAAATGAGCAATAACGAGCATTGCAGGATATTAAAGTGATATGAGCTACAATTACCGTTCAGTGCTCTTTTCTTTTCCTACCTCATGATAGGCTCCCTTTTGAAGAACAAAAGATTGTTTTGATGAGCTCGTTTGGTTGAACGTGGCTTGTAAAATCCTTGGAATAATCAGATTTGCAGGCATTAATGTGCAAAATCTTATCCAAGGGCACAGAGAGGGTCACTTTGGAAGCAGTTGTGGCTGATGCTAAGGCCCTGCAGCTGCACCTTCCTGCCCTTTTGCTGGAAGCCATCCCCTCGGAGCTGAGCCGTGTTCCTGCTCCCGGCCTCATCGCTGCCTTGGCCCTGGAGAGGGCTAGACGTGCCAGTGACGCTGCCTTAGTGCCCCTCATCCATGGAGGTGACACCCTCCAGCAACGGGAGGGACTTTGGAAAAGAATCCCAGGTAAACCCACAAGACTCCATTGGTTTACTCCCTCCATCTCAAGGCTGTTACGGCTTAAGCTGTGTTAATAAAAGTAGTTGTGTTAGTGGGAGTGATTTTAGGTGGCTTGCCCCCTTTTGGTCTGCATGCCTTTGTCACCTGAATGCTGGTGACACCCGTGCCCGGTCTCGCCCTCTGTCCTGGCTGGGCTCAGCCTTGCCCTGGAGGCTGCGCTGCCCACGCGGCTGGAATTCAGGCCGGGTCCCTGAGCAGGCCCGAGGGAGCAGCTCTGTTTTCCAGGAATGTGACACGTCCCACCCTCACCCTCAGGACGCGGCCAGCAACACTTCGGAGGTAGACGCAGATGCGCTGACAAAAACCCCTTTATCTCCTCTCCCTCACGGAGGTGAGGTGTCTCTTCTGACAGCTGAGCTCCTCTGCTCGCTCTGCGCTGACAGTTTTGCTGCCAGAGCTGTGTTGGGGTGGAGCGTATTAAAAACCAAAAAAACCTCCCAGCCTGTTGCTGCGCGTCTGCCTGAGCCCTGGTGCTGGCTGTCGCCGGGTCGGGGGCGCAGAGCTCCTGTCTCCGCTGGCTCCCGCAGCCCGGATGGCCACGGGGACGCACGGTGAAACTGTCATGGGGAAGCTGTGCCGCTTCCACCACGGCCCTGTCCACCCCGTGCTGTGGTTTTGGATGAGCCACGGCCTCTGTGTTGGATGGATTCAGGTCAGCAACGCAGAATACGAGGAGATGATCTGAATAAACCCTGTGTCTTCTGTCTGAGGCAGCGATGCTCGTCCCCAGGGTCTGGTCACAAACTGTAGCAACAAGGATTCCTGTTTACAGGGAAAATTAGCAGCGGTGGCATGTGGGTTTCTCCCACTCCGAGCAAATAGGAAAAACCAAAACCAAACTACCCATATCCGTGAAGACGGACCGGAGTTTCCACCCCAGCACGTGGTGGTGGGTTCTTCATGACAACGAGATGCCGAAGGTCGGTCTCCAGAGTCTGTGTGTTGAAGGTACTGAGTGGCCAACAGCCGTCACGGAAACCGCTGTGCGCTGGTGCAGAGCTCTGCCTGCACGGCCGGGCTCCCGGGGGACTCGCTCCTGCACCTCGTCCCCCCCAGCTGCTGCTGAGCCCCTGATTCCTCCTGCTCACAACGTGCCGAGCGAAAGGCAAACCTCCCCAGAGGTGGCACAGGTGAGGAGAGCAGCGGGTGGGTGCTGCTCCCAGGGAGCGCAAAAGCCTTACCCAGAGCAAGCCGTGCTGCATCACTTAAAACACAATAAAGAAACCCCAAATCCCAGCAAACCCTGTGGCTTCTCCATTAAGGGGGAGAAAGGGGGGAAAAAAACAACCCTAAATGAAACCTGAGTTGCACATCAAACAAAAGGAATGTGAATACGGTCACTTTATATTCATTACTTACGTATTCATGTAAGCGAAAGGCGTATCGAAGTGGAATTTTGCAATCCTGGCCCATCCTCGGGTGAACAGAGCTGGGTGCTCTCTTCAGTTTTGATCTCCTCTGTCCAGAGAGATGCGTGGCTGGATCTGGAGGTTGGTAAGGAAGCTTGTAATTCCTCACTTCCAGCCTTTCTCTGGGTGGCAACAACCGCGCGTCCCCCCCGTGCGCTGTCTGAAGGGGCGCTTCAGCCCGGCTCCTGCCACACTGGTGTTTGTAGCAGAGCAGCGTCGGGGACAGGGGCCCAAACCCCGCTGCTGGTCACCACCACTGCCAGGTCTCTGCTCCCTCCCCTCGCCCCGGCCCCGGCCCCCGGTGAGCAGGGGACTCGCCTGTGAAACCTCCTTCCTGATTTTTTTTTTTTTTGCCAACATTTTTACTGGCAAATACAGATTTCTAATAGAAGCCCTTGTTTCCTGAGAGTACCAGGATAAAAACGCCTCCTCTTTGCTGCCCTGCAGCAGGGAGCCGGCTCGCTCGTCGCTCCTCAGTCTGCAGAGGAGGTTTGTAATTGTTTTAGTGGAGAAAACGTTCGGAGGATTTGGGGCTGTAATGAAGGACTCCATTTCCATACCGTGTGCCAGGCATCGTTAGCACGGATGCTCCTGTGACTTTCGCCAAACGAATCGTTCTGGAGCACGAGCCGCGCGGCCAGGAAAGGGCAGCTGCAGTCAGCAAGGGAAGCTTCCAAATGAATCCGGAGAGTCTCCTTTCTTCTGAGCACTTGAAAGCCCAAGCCTAGATCTACTTGACACCTTCTTCTGTAGGGACGCGTACGGCACAGAAACATTTGATCTCTCAGTCAGCTAAGAACAAACTTGAAACCAATGTAAATTGGTGATTATAAAATACTCTTAGGAGACAAAAGAATTTACACGTGTGCCATGCCCGAGTTCGGGAGAGCCGTGTTCTCTGCACCGTGGCCCTGTGCCTGCGAGCCCGGCGCTTCGCTGGGCAGGGTTGGGGCTCGGAGCTTTTCCTTGCTGTTGGTCGCAAAGCGCTAAACCAGGAAGCTGGGATTGCGGGGGGGGGGGGGGGGGGGGAACAATTTGACCGCTCTAATTTGCCTTTTAAGCGTTGCGTGAACAAGTGACCCCGTAGTTTATGGTTGGCCTCTTTTTAAAGCAGGTCAGTCCTGAGTTCCTCCTAATGGAACCGTGGGCGCTTTTCAGTCAAACTCTGTGTATTAAAAACTGCTCTCTTGCCCAGAACGGTGCCGAGGGCTCGGCGGCGGCACGCAGCTCTGCGCTCCTGGGGCTGCCGGCTTATTTCAGCATCTTCAGAGCGAGATGCAAAGCCTCCTGCGCTCTCGTCGCTTTCTCTCAGCCACAGTTCCTCCAACTGTTCCTACAAGTGCTGCAAAGTGGAGCCCAAACTGTTCCCTCCTGTCAAGACCCTTCCCTGTGGCAAACAGTTTGTGCCTTGCCCGTCCAGCTCGTGGGATTTGGAGCCTTGCACGGGAGAGGGAGACGGCTACAGGCAAGAGATTGCTCTTGGGGACGCGCGGGAGGATTCATCCGCTGGGTCGCTGAGCGGGACGTGGCTCTCAGCAGCTGCCTGGGTGCCAGCAAGTGCCTGATTACACAGCAAATGAGGGAAAAGTGGCTGGTGGTTAAGGATAACTGGTACGGCTCCGAATAGGGGAGACTTCCGTTCTACGCGCCGAGGTTCAGTTCGTCATAATTTTCTCAGGAAATTCACTTTTCCCCCCGGGGCTGCATTATAGCGGATTCCTTCCAAGGCAGTGACTGTGCGCAACAACAGAGAAACAGGGTCAGCCCGTACGGCGCTTCGTGGGCCGCGTTTGCCAAAGACGTGGCGACGGAGGTGTTTGCAGAGGCTCAGCCCCTCTGCACAGATGGGTATTTGCATGAAAAATTACTCCGGCTCTTTCTTTGCTTCTCTTCAGGCTAAAGCTATAGACTCCTGTCCCGGAGGAACCCGATTAGATCCAGATGTCTCGCGAGTCGTATGCGTTTTAATTTTTACCCCGAGTTTACGTAATGCGATATCTGATTTCTGCACGCAGTTTCCACTGCACAAAAATGAAAACACATCACAAGAGCTCACCGACAAGAGCAAGCGCAGCCGCGCACGGAGCGGAAATCAGCCCAGCCACCGAACTGCTGCTCGGCGATTTCTCCTCCCAGTTTGGTGGGTCTCGCAGAGGTGCTGTTGCCAGAAGGCAAGTTGGCGGCCAGCGGTGGCCGGGGTGCACGGGGCGATGGTTTTACTCGCTGGTGTCAGCGAGCACAGGCGCCAGAGGCTGAACCCTTGTGCGAGTGGCAGAAAAGCTCTGAATTCCTGTTCTTCTGTAGGATCTGCTGCTTCCACCCCTGGAAGATGGCCTGCTTCTCCCTAGATGGCAGCATTGGTAAAGAGTCTCGGGCCAGTCTCCGATGGACCCAGGGTCTTGCTACACCTCACTTCGGCGTGATTTCATCTATCGTCCGGGCGTTCATTCACAATTAAAAATTACTGCATCTTTTGAAGTCCTTGGTGTGCGCACAGGCGGCCAAGCTGTGCCCCAAGCGTTGTCCCCTGAGTGTATTGGCACAAAGCCGAAACCCAGCCTGGGAACCAAAGGTCACTTGGAGACTGGCTAAAACAACTCAGGAAAACGCTGCACCGTGCTGGCCTTTGTGGGGTATTTCCTTGTGATAAATCCAAAGTCCAATCCCCGGGTTTTCAGTGTTGCAGAGCTTGGGGCAAAATTGCCAGTTACTATTGAAAAAAAATCTGTTCCTTCAGAGCGTGTGTTACTCAGCATGTTTCCATCGCCACGCGGACAGCTATGCCCAGGCTGCGGCGAGGAAGGTGGCTGCAAATGAAATAAGCCAATTATCAGATCAAATAAACCAGTTATCTTTTTTTTTTTCCCCTCAATGTTTTCACATGCTGTCCAGGCATGCAGGACCGCCAGCACGTCCCCGTGTCTCTGGGCGCTTTCTCCACCATCAGAAGAGCTGCCTCTCAGCCCTTCCCTTAGTATTCCCTCGCACCCCTCAGGAAGATCCCAGTAGCCATGAGCTGGGATCACGAGGACCAGGCCGGGGTGAAGGAGAGCGGGCGAAGGAGCAGTGTCGGGGAAACAAAGCAAGAACGAGATGGGATCGGGAGGTGGCGCTGAGGGGGAGGTGGGGGCAGTGGGGTGCTTAGATATGGAGACTGGAAGGTATAAAAGCTTCAAACCAGCGACAGATTTGGTTTTACTGCCTTTGTTGTCACAGGTCGTGATGACGAGCCGGAATGAACGGAGATAACAGCCCCATTCCCCATTATGGGAAATGGCTTTCTGTGCCAGCGCGGGACCTGCTGGTCCCAGCATCCCACCTGCACGTCAGTTCCGTAAACTCCCATTTTGCTCTGTGGCTAACCGCTCGGATATACTCACACAGAGCTTGATTACAGGGAGCAAACTGAGTTTTAATTAGGAGAAGGAATCTTAGTGAGGGGCAACAGCCCAGGTCCGAAATTCATCGGCGCGTTCCGGCTTTGTGTAACAGAGTGTGAGAGGACCCAAAGCCGTAGCCATGAGGATGGATTCATACGGCATCTGAAGTTGTTATTAAAACATCCATCCTCCCATTTCTGGTGGCACAGGTTGTAATTTGCGTCACCTTGGTAAACGATCCCAGCGGAACGGCCCTCTGCGCACAGGAGCTGGGCACGGGTGATGTCTCCCGGCTCCAGGACAAAGCAGCAACGCCGTGCACCTCACCAGCGAAACTGCAGCAAAATCCTGCCTGTGGCACATTTAATTTGCCATAATTTCGACCTTTCTATCCATGCTTAGAAGTAGCCGGGATGAGATAAACATCAGAGGAGTTTGGCTGTATTTAACACCTATGTTTAATATCATGACATTGCTTAGAAAGGCTTTGCACCGACTTCAACTCAATTCAGCTCCCTCGCCTCCTTGTAAAAGCCATTCTGGAAGGAGAATTAAAAACCTCTCACACTCCGCTCCCTCGAGGGGGCTGTTTGGGTGGCTTTTAGACATGCAGCGGCTCCCAGCGTGGTGTACAGCTCCCTCGGGGTCATTCCTCCGCTCTCTCAGGTCCCAGCGAACCTCCTCGCATCCACGGCAGAAAAAAAGGTAAAAAAGAAAAAAAAGGTAAGTTGATGCTGGAATAAATGGGCAAAGAAAGTCCTGTGTCACAGGAGTGCGTTTGCGAAGCTTTGAATCATTTGACTGTGTGTTTATCCACCGCTCCTGGGAGACGGGGGGAGCTGGGGGGAAGCGGAGGAGTTTAGGAAGTTCGCAAGCAGAGTGCTTGTGTTGTTTCTGGCACAAAATTACCAGTCATGTGTGTCCCTTCACAATGCCATTAACCTCCCGTGGTGAGGCCGGGAGACGGTCAGAAATGACGAGCTGCAGCCCATCCATGAAGGATGACTTCGGCAGTCGTTCCCGGCAGCAGCAAGGCTTGGACTGCCGGGAGGGGCCACGAGCAAGGTGGGGTAGGATCCAGTTATCCAGAATAAATCTGATAAATGCGGGTTAAAAAGCTGGAGACAGCTGCTAGTGAAATGGGAAACAGCTTTATCTCCCATCGGTGCTGAGAGCCGCGGGACGGCTCACTCGGAGGAATCACAGAATTGTCTGCGTTGGAAGGGACCTTTAAGATCACTGAGTCCAACCATCAACCCAGCACCGCCAAACCCACCACTACCCCACGTCCCTCAGCACCGCGTCTGCCCGGCTTTTAAATCCCTCCAGGGACGGCGACTCCACCACTGCCCTGGGCAGCCTGGGCCAAGGCTTGGCAACCCTTTCAGTGAAGAAATTTTTCCTAATATCCATCCTAAACCTCCCCTGGCACAACTTGAGGCCGTTTCCTCTTGTCCTGTTGCTTGTTACTTGGGAGAAGAGATCGACAACCCCCCCAGCTACACCCTCCTTTCAGGGAGCTGTGGAGAGCAACAGAGTTGTAGTGAGTAACGGAGCGGGACACTATGGCAAGCCCGTAGCGTACCTGCCTCCCGTGACTCCTGTCGCTTGATAACAATACGCGATCACTCCTGACAATGTATGGACCGAAGAGGGGGCTGAGACAAGAACTCCAAGATCTAGGAAGTTCTGGGCTTGCGCAACTGATAGAAGGTGCCAGAATATCCCATTGTCCGAGTTGGGCCGGAGTGGAAAAAGTACCTGACGAAAGTCAATTATCTTGGGCCCTGTAAGTAGCGATTCGAGCTCTGCTGGATGGCAGCGGGCTGTGGCCAACACCTCCCCTGAGTCCGGACACCGCTCAGGCTGACGCCTCGAGGATCAAAAGGCCACGGCGAGTCGACAGTTCAATTATTGTGTCAAATCATCTTGGAAATCCTTAAATTGGTTAATAATGAAGCGCTGCTAAAATTCAACCCCTTAATCTACCGCAAAGCTTTAACGAATTTCAAATTGCTGCTAAATCGTAACGGTGTCGAATATTTCCACCCGTGCGCTGGGGCTGCTCTCCTCCGTGAACGCGCCCCGGCGGAGGCGGATGGTGATTTGTGCTGCTGCAGATACACCTTTGCTGCGGCAAATTGTTTTGATTTGGGAAAAAAGGGGAGGGATTTTGAGAAAGCTAATCTTTCCCCTTCTGTTTCGTCAGGACAAACATTCTCATTGTTGTGCTTTTTATTTTGGCTGAGCAAAATGTTTATCGTCAGTTGAAGCCATTTATTTTTTTACTTTATTGCAAAGCAAAATTGCAAGCAAAAATGTGCTACATGCACAGGGCTGTTAATTAGTATCTCACCCGCAGTAGCAGGTGGGACAGTAGAGCTTCTGGCAACATTTCAAGCATTCACTGTTGATAACATTTATGGCAGCATTAGCAATGTAGAGACATTTTATTTTTCTGCTTTCACCAAAAAAAAAAGAAAAAGAAGAGATGGAATAGATCCATGCAAATTAAACAGCAGCAAAAACTAAACTAGACATTAGTGGTTTCAAATACCAGGCTGTACTGGTAAGCTCTCTATCATAGAGGGAATCAAAGTCAATTTTTAAGCAGCTATTGTATGTTCTACTTTGAACTGATTATTGTAAATGTCTTATAAAAAGCAGCTGAGCTGCATTTTTCAATTTTATATACAGGCCTTGAAAACCCACTAAGTAGCTGAACGCTCCTGCGCGCGTATGTTAAACTTATTGTGCGGTAGAAAGAAGGTACAGAATATACCTCAGCTCGTATATAAATAACATACTACTAATTTATTCTGCCATTACCAAGTGGGTTGATGCTAAACAGCAGAGCCGCTGGGTGTTTCACAGGAATTGTTTCTTAGATCCAGGGAAGTGATACAGATTCCTCTCACAATGCACTAATTCCTGCAAAATTATGTATAACGGTTTTGTAGCTCAGTGCTTGCGTCCTGGATCTCTCTTTCATCTTAACTTTCGGAGTTACTTCTATCTTTTTTCCCCTTCTTTGTTTCCAGCTTTTCCTCCTCTTCAGTCTCCTTCAGAGTTTTCCAACTTGACGTCTTCTCCGGACATAGTATTTTTATGTCACTGTGTGGGAACACAAGACCAATATTTAACATAAACACCTGCAAGCCCTCCTCTGGTCCATGCTTTCAGCATTGGCTAAAATCCCCTTTGGGGACTCCAGCGCGGGTGCCTGAGGGGTTCCTGTACGACCAGGTGAGTTTGCAGAAAAGGCAGACACTGCGGTTTTTGTAACGTCCCCGGAAAGCGCCCAGGGGAGAAGAGTGAGACAGTGGCTCCTCTGGCTCACCTTGGCTGTGGCGGCTCCGTCCGGGCTGGCCGAGGCTGGCTGGGGGCCTAGGAATGTTGGCCATGAGTTGTCCTAGTAAAAGATGTTGTAATGTGTACGGCTGCGTTAAAGCAAAGACCATCTTCCGTAGCAACTGCAGTGTTTGTGGTAGCAATAGCACAGGGGACCACCTCACTCCCGCACTTTACAGCACCACAGCGATTGTCCATTGCAAGAACGCTGAAGCAACGAAGCACTGACTGGAAAAAAAAGGACATAAACCCAATTTTCAAAGCTGGTATAAACACTTATAAATGAATCACACTGAGAAACGAAGGGAAAGAGGCTCATCAGTCACTGCAGACCTGAGCTGGATGGATTAGACCATGTCAGCTCCACGGCCACAAGCAGCTCTGCTGCGGGGCCCGGGTGAGCCAGCGTGGTCCCATGGGAGCAGCTCTGCACTCCCCCAGCTCGGAACCGGGGCAGAAGCCCCTGGCGTGGATGCACCCGGGCACTCCAGCACCACTGGGCAACTGGGAATATTTAACTCTGAGGCAGACGCAAGGATGTCTGCGCTATCGACATGGTCTTATTCCCCGAGCTCCATCGCTCCTGCCACTGCCTGGGGCAGTGGGACCCCAGGCAAACCCCAAAGATCTTCTTAAAAGTTAGTCGTCTTGTGAGACTCACCCCCCTCAAAACAATATTTAAAAGCATATGAAAAGTCCTTCAAAAACAAGTTGTCTTTATTTTGACCCCATTCTTTTTTTCCTATTAATAATGATTATCATTATTTGAAATCTGTGTAGAGAGACCTTGAGTGATGGCCAAACAGAAGATGCTGGGGTGGATGCCAAAACCAGAGAGGACGTATCAGTGGTAGGAGAAGGAGATGACATAGGGAGGCGCAGGCTACCTTTTAAGATAATTTTCTTAGCAGTAAGAGATTTTGCTAAGGGTTATTTGATGGAATTTGTGATACAACACTCTGGAAAACGTCTCTAATTTTTATGCATTTAAAGCTCTGTAGACTTTCAGTTTAATTTACTCCATAGAAAGTCATATAAATGTAAAGAATGTTTTAATCAACATCTTTTAGCATAAATGATACGCTGGAAACATTACAAAACACTAAGTATTCAGTTACACCCCACGGTCCCATTGCTTTTATTCCCCATACAGTGAAATGTATGAGTACTAAAGCGGTCCGAGAGGTAAAGGTTAAATTATGGATATGTATTCAGCGTTTTAAAAGTCTAAAAAGCTGTCAACCTCTGTAGTCCCTTTTACATGAAAGGCTTGTCAGCACGTGTTGCTGAGATCGGTGGGAGATCTGCGCTGGCAACCCAGAGGAGACAGGCAGACGTGTCATGAGCTGAAAGGATAAAGAAGAATAGAAGTAGTAGTGGTCCATAAAACCAATATAACTTGTATTTGTTCCTTTGGCATTGCAATACCACTCCAAAACAGAGGCCAACTGTTAACAGAGGCAAAGCCAACTTCATCTTTTGCAGGCTGACAAATGGTCATGTAAGTTACCAAATAACCCAAGACCTCGGGATTAAACTTCTCCAATTGTTTTCACATGATGCAACTCTAAATCTCTCTTTTGAACAGTATTAAATTTCCTTTCATTCCCATAAACTTCAGAAAAAGTTGACTGCTCTCACATTTCAGACTGTGACCCAGCTAACTTGCACTTTTCCCCTCTGCTAGTCTGGAGAACAGAATAATGAAATTCAGACAACAGTGACCAAATGTTGCTCCGTAGAACTTTCCTTTTACAAAACAGATGAATACTCCTGGGCTCCAAAACACTGCAGGGAACAAAACTTTCAAACCTTATGGAAATAAAATAGTAAGCCTATGCAGTGACTTCATCTCCTTTATCAGATCAGAGACATTTTCACTGGAATTGAAATGGATTTAAAAAAACCCTCTAAATAGAGCAAAGGAATTAAAAAATCCCACTGAAGCCATTATTGAAATACTGCTTTATTTAAGAAAACCCACACCCATGTGAGTGAAAGCTAGATTTCACAGAGCTAGAGAGGGGAAAAAACCCTCCGTCATCCTCATAATTTACATAATTCTTCCTGCAGATAGAGGTGTGCTTTTATAAGAGCCAGGAAAAGAAATGTTTTAGCTTTTGTGCTTGTGATTAAAAAGACAATAAGCAAATGTATTGTGTTCTGCGGTTCGGACAAAGGGCTATAGAAAATGACCACAGACACGCTGTGCAGAGGTTCAGTTGCTGCTGCAAGGTCTGGAGTTTCTCCCTCGAGGTGCTGAGCACTCTCGGGTCTCACAGAAACCCGACCAAGTTAGTCCCCTCAGCATCTTGCCAGATGAGGCCCTATATTTATATAACAAGAAATACCCACTGTGCTGCAGATCTGCTGCTGGTGCGAGTGGAATTGCATTCACTTAAGCCCATTGCAAATTTAGCCACTAGAGTCAAAATAAAAGGAGCCAAAATATATAAATCCAGCAGACGAAGTTTATGGGGGAACTAAACCAAACATTCAACATCAAGATTTAGTGCGGCCAAATTGTTATAACTAAACGGGGTACCTTACATCATTTTGTGTCCTAGGGGCATAGTCTCCATTTTAGTGGCGTGCTAAACTCACGCTGATATCAATAAAAGTTTTACATGCAAAATGAGTGGAAAATACGAGATGTTAGATAGTACGATACAAGTCTATAAACCTGATACCTAAACTTCGCTATCATGGCTTTGCCAAACCCCCGCTAACTTCCATGCAAATTCCACCAATGGATCTCTAGTCCAGTTTGTCTTAATTGAAAGTCTTAAAGGTGAATTAAAATGTTGTTGGAATAAAAACCTGTTTAAGATGCCAAATCCCTAACAAAATCCCTGTGTAGACTTAGAAGTAAATAAATTGTAAAGGCAAATGTACAGGCCTTCTTATTAACCTGTCAAACTGTGAATTCTGGAATCTATTTTTCTCCTGCAAAAATTGTGACAGTCGTCTTCTTCTAATGACTGAAGTATTTTTACCGCTTTACATGGCTGGCAACAAAGATGATATTGTTTAGGAAGGTGGTGAAATCTCCCTTGTTCACGCTGCTGACTGCCACGGCCCTTCCCGGCGGGACTGCTTACTGCAAGTTGGGCTGGGGCTACCTGCAAATGGGGTGAAGACAGGGACTAAGACAGTTGAGGGCAATATCAGTTATTTTCCACGCCTTACTAACCTTCTCCTTGAATCAGATTTTTGGGGATTGGGCTAATTGATTCCTTTTAGAAAAAGCAAACAAACTCTGCAAGAGGACTCGCGGCTCCTTTGAAGTTAATGAGGAGTTTCACCTGAAATTTCCTGGGATATTTTGCAAAAGTACAACCTGGTCACGCCTGAACTAAGCTGTAAATCCATTGCCTTCGTTTTTCAAGACTCACTTCTGGGGCTAATGAGAAAGTCAGAGATAAAACAATTGCAACTCTTTCCTCCCAAAGGGTAACTACAAAGCTCAGCATCTGAAATGTAAATAACCAGCCTGTGTGACACTTTGGCAGCAGCGCTCTCGCACGCTTCTCCCATTGCCTGTCCTGCTCGGTACCACGTCTGGTTGTTAAATTAACACCTTGAAAGTGCCCGGCGCAATGGATATCAAATCTAATGAAATGCTGGGGTGCCACCACACAGTTACAAAAAGAAAATAATAATAACAACAAAAATAATGCATAATAAGCGTGCCAATATTTGCGTATGTTATTAAGTAGTTGCTGGTGTTTGTGTCCCATTCTATCACCCTCATTTTTCCAGAAGGGTACCATTACATGTTATGGAGGTATGTAATTCAAGGATATAAAGAACAGAGTCCTTCTGCTATATATATAAAATTCCAGTGTAATACACATATGAAAGGGAGAGAATTGTGGTCTATTTCAAGGCTTTTCCTTTTATCTTTTCCACAGTCTCCTGCCAATTTTCAAAGTACTCCCAGACCACAGACCAAACTGGATTATCTGAACAAGATCGTGCTGCACCTCCTGATACTCCCTCTGTCATTCCCCAGGGCTACAACCTGTCCTCTGACCCCTGACGGTGCTCTCTTCCCTCCGCTTCCTACGGAGAGCCCATCCTTTGCTTTCCTCTTCAGGCAAAGAAAAAATTTCAGCCTTAGCAGGAGACAGAGCCGTTGCAAAGACCGGCACAAACGCACCTACTCATAGGCCTGACCTGTTGCCTTCAAAATAAAAAGAGGCCTGCGGCAGGGGATGCGTATCCCACTACCTATGGACAAACCTTGAGCTACTCCCTGAGGTCTGCAGTGAAAGGCACGTCAGGAAACATCCTGACAAGGACCGGTGCTGGATGTAACCCTTAACTAAAACAAGGTGTCAAGCACAAGCCATTACCTCCCTGGCCCTGGTGTCTTCTTACTCCTGCTGAAAACACGAACGCTGAAACCAGTCTTAATTGCTTAATAGTGCTCTGTCATGATCACCAGGTTTATCAACCATCTTCTCATGCAATTATGAACAAAAGGGAAAGCTTTTGTTACATGATCGTATAAAGTAAAATTTTTCACATGCATGTCGGCCAATATCTGTATTTCTTAAACTGTCTGCAACAGACTTTTACAAGACATATAACTTGCTGGAAAAAATCACATAGCACAATATATGTCTTTCTTGTACGTGTCTATTCTCTACACAGTGGATGATTTTATTTTAGAGAATTCAGAAAATTTACTCATCTCTCCTGCTGCTTTTAAAGAAACATGTTATTTGTACTGCACTTGCTCGTGAAAACTCATCTAGAAAAAGAAGGATGCATCAAGCGAGACAATGTCTTCACGTAAGTTAGACAGAGTTCCTACCCTAAAGAATCGACAGTGTAAGATACTTGTAAATCCCCAACCTTCAAAAAGTACCCGCAACTGTTTTTTTCCATGTTATGTCAGCATTTAAAAATCAGAAGTGAAATCAGATTTAGACGTCGTCTTTCCATGGATGCACAGATTCTAGGAATCCATGGGCAGTTCCAACCTCATCTCCAGGTTCCTTTCGGGAAGCCTTAACACATTGGTGTAATCCTTGTTGAAATTCAAATGGGCAAAGGATGATTGGTATGTCCTCAAACGGCGGAATGAAAAAAATCTGGTATGGATTAATAGGAGTATTAGTGAAAGATGGAAAGGAAAACAAGGATTCTTTTATAATGTGACATGATACTTAAGAACACACGTTGTCAGTAACTACAAATGTGTAATGTTTCTCTTCTATTTTGCTGTACTTCTGACACTATTCTCTTACAACATTTTGCTTATCATCCTCTTGTGAGGTTTATTGTACTTACAAATCATTCCCAGACAGTCAGCTTCTTTGCTATCTTTTCATTAAAAAAAAAAAAGAATAAAAAAGCTTTGTGTGTAATACATTTTCCCTGCGGGAACTAATTCCACAAAGATATTGACTACAAGCCTTTCGTTGTTTTAAAATATGTAGACATGCATCAAACAGTGGATTCTTCTCCCCAGAGTCACCTTCTGGAGCTTTATCTGTGCATTACATCTCCAAAGCATCCTGCAATCCATGTAGGAGAAAACTCTCTCTAATTTGTCCTCCCAAGCCAGTGCTTATTCCTTACCTCGACTACTTTTTGCCGTCAAATCGTTATGAATACTCTGTGCTATTCATTTTACGGTGTTTAGGGCTGCGTCCACCCTAGTTCCTTTGTTCAATATATTTTTAGTTCTTCCACTGTGGTATGACAGACTGCAGCATGTTAAAGAAAAAATAGGGAGAATATTTGTATTGATTTCAAAATGCTGCAGATTGAGAGCAGATGTACCATCTATTCCCCAAACGTATGTTTTAACTTTCATTTATGTGCTGTGCTGAACAGTCTTCAAGCCAGGAAGTGATTTATATTTGCTAATTGCATGCACTTTGGTAGATCTGCAGCTAAAAATAAGTGATTTGTTTTTTAATTATAAATGATTTATCCTTTCACACTGCATGTATCTAACACTTAGAAGCTAACTGAAAACTTGGGGAATCTGCATTTAGTTTCCCCATCTGCCATCGACTTCTTTTGTACCCTTAGGCACCCGCCGTGGGCTATCCCAGTGCCCAGCTCAGAGGTATCTGGACCTCAGGGACATCTTGCTTCATTACACAATAAAGAGATTAAGGAAACACTTTTGCGTTATGGCTAAACAAGTCCAACGGCGGGTTGCTGCCAAAAGCAGCGGTTCAGCTGCTCCTGCCCCACTCCTGAACACCCCGGCACACTCTACTTTGCTGGATCTGACACCCCGGCAGCTGTGGGGGGGGGCTGACCCAGCTGGCTGATCTGGAGGAACACCGCTCTTCTTTGCTCCCATCAGAGGCTCAGTTTTCCACAGGACCAGTTGGCTGAATGGACTTGCCTGGCTGAACACACAGGAAACAAAAGAGATTTTTTTTTTATTGCGGGCAGCTTGCTGTTAGATCAGCTGAGAAGTAACTTGAAATGTCACCTTAGAGGGTCAGGGCAGGCAAGTCTGGGCTGGTGCTGCAGAAATCCTATCCCAGCTGTACGGCATGACCTTCTCACCGGCATTAGCTCTAGTATTCCTGCATCTAGATGACAAGTGTCAGAACCCTGAGGGCACTCATAGCTCTTAATGACTGACCAACTTCATCTGGAGCGTCCAACCCCACCCCGTCCTTGCCCAGGGGCTCTATTTAAGCTGAGCCCTGGGGCCCCCTTAGCCCCTACCCGAGCTGTGTTAGAGGACTGGTAGTCTCTTAACTCCAACATCCCCATGCCTGGCTATGGACACTGCTGGTTTGGGTATGTGGCACTGGACTTCCCTGCTTGACCTCAGACCTGTCTTATCGCTACGGACCTGCCTGGCAATCACTGGGCTGTGTCCCAGGGACCACTGCTGGAATGGACCCTGAGCTGCAGTTGATTTCTCAGCTTGATCGCAGACCTGCCTCACCGTCATGAACTTGCCTGATCATCTAGGCTCTTGGTTTGACCTGGGCCTGCCTTGTTCACCTTGGCCGGGGGTAGGGGGACAGGGTCTGCTGGTGAGGCCCCTGTTCTGCTGGCTATGGCAGCCCTTCAGCTCCCTGTCCCTTAAGGACCAAAGAGCATTTGCTGCATCCTGGGAAAAAGGTAGTTCAAGGACCTAAATTGGTAGTTAAGGACCTAAACCTCCCCACTCTGAAGAGGTAACTATCTCTCAGCTTAGCTCTAGCACTGTCTCAGCTCCGGGTTCTTTGTGTCAGAAACAACGTGCAGGACTGGGAAGACCACAGAGCTGCGAACGGTGTGGTTCCTTCCCAACCTTGACTTGCATCGGCTCTGGCTGGTATGGAGGGGCTTGGCTTCGTGGTTGGTTTAAGCTGGCCTAAGCTCATACTGCTGCTGAAAGGGCAGGTCCTGTGTGGCTGTGCAACTGCTAGAGCTGACACAAAGAATGTGTTGGGGAATGCACGATTGGGAAAGCGGGGGGAGGTGGCAGCACATCTACCTTCAGCCAGCTGTGAAACTGCATCCTCAGGCATACCGGAGCAAGGTGGCAAAAAGTCCTGCACCTTGAACAAGGACCTACTTCGTCTAATGCTGTAGAAATGAAACACAGGCACCCAGGTCCCAGCAGCAGACCGTCCCTTCCATGTGTCACATCCAGATCCTATAGCAGCCCTGGCAGTATCAAGCTTGGCTTGCCTCTTCCGTTTAATTTGTGTTTGTACGTTGGTCAGTTTTCACTAGGAAGTGGACAATCGCTTGTCTTTGTCCTCCATGGTCTGAGGAGGAATATGTGCACGATGTGTGTATATGCGAGGAGGAGGTGGTTTCAGACCTCAATCTCCTTCCCGAACACGCAGACAGATGCTTATCTGCGTTTGTTCCTCCTCTTGAGTCTCTATTAGCGTCTGACAAGAAATACAAGATTCATATGGCAGAAAGCAAGCCTAAGAGGGGTGGGATCTGATCTAGCAGGAAGCGAGGAGGAAATTCCTTTAATCTTGTCCTTGTTTCCACTCTGCTTATGAACTTTTTATTAAACAGTTGCTGACTTTTGAAATCCTAAACCTAATCTAAGCATCCCAGGAATGCGATCGTTCTCCTGAATGGAAAGTAGTTATTGCTCCTAGCAGCTTCAACCAGCTTTGGCGGTGTCCTTCAACTCCAGCAAAACAGTGTTATCCACTGTCTAATCTGCCTGACCATGGTCACAGCTGCGACATAATGTATGGTGAATTGGTACTGTGTGTTAGCAGGAGGAAACTGCAACCCTCCTGCCCGCAGAGCTCAGCTTCCCATCACCAGCGCAAGGGAAAAGCATGTTTGGGGTCTGGTTCTGGGCACCGTGTCATGGGCTGATCGAGCCCTTGTAATGAGGTCGCCTGCAGGAAGCATGCTCCTGGGGACAGTCCCCAGCCTGGGGTGAGACGTGCTGGAGAACGGGGGAAATGGCAGCAGGATTTACAATGCTGCTCTTGGCACTGAGGATCTCAGGCAGTAGCTACGCCTGACTCCTTTTCAGGTAGGCTTTTTTTTTTTTTTTTGTATGAAAGCTAAACTAGGAGAAATTAGTATATTACATATTGATTTCGCTAGTGCAAGGAGCGTTGAAAAATGATTCCTAAGATGCAAACTGGACTCCTGAGACCCTGACTAACAGAAAAAGTAGAAGAGATCCAGTAAATCAGAAATGTTCTGAGGGGAAAATTAGAAACCCTTGACTATCAATTCCTGTACGAAGGAAATCATTGGGAAATCACTTTCACACACTGCTAGTTCTCAGTTTCTTCACTTTGTTTCACAGAAATGGTCTAAAAAGTAAACACTACATCCACAGAGCTCAGTGGGATAAACTTTAAATTACGTAAAACCAATCAGCTGCCTTCCCCATAGCCATGGCTGGGCCTGGGCAGCGAGCGATGCCCTTCCCAGGGCCAGAAGGCAGCCAGTGCCAGTCTGGTGGCCTGGACATGCACTGTGAGCCCTGTGGGAGGCTTTGGGGTGAGGGTCAGGTACTGGCTGACCTGTGCTTACAGTTTTGAGTTGGACACCCTAAAATGGTGATTTCACCACCTCCCTACTGACATGGCATCCTTTACTTTGTGGCCGGGGAGCTTCCTCAGTGAAATTTGACAAGATATTCCAGTTCTCATGTATGACGGGAAGATCGGGAAGACACCTGGGAAGATTAATAATGGACATAGCAAGTAACAAAAACAGATTCTGCCTGGAAAAAGTGGTTCCCTCCCCCTCAAATGCAGTAATCCCATGGACTGTTTACTGTATGACTAAACAAAATGGGGAGGGGAAGGGACAGTAACCCCAACTGGTGTCTTCACAGAATGGTTTGGGTGGGAAGAGACCTTAAAGCCCACCCAGTGGCACCCCCTGCCCTGGGCAGGGACACCTCCCACCAGCCCAGGTTGCTCCAAGCCCCGTCCAACCTGGCCTTGAACCCCTCCAGGGATGGGGCAGCCACAGCTTCTCTGGGCAACCTGGGCCAGGGGCTCACTGCCCTCAGAGTGAAAAGTTTCTTCCCAATATCTAATCTGTATCTACCCTCTTCTAGTTTGAAGCCATTACCCCTTGTCCCGTCACTACGTGCCCTTGTAAAAAGTCCCTCCACAGCTTTCCTGGAGCCCCTTGAGGGGCTGGAAGGTCTCCCCAGAGCCTTCTCTTCTCCAGGCTGAACCCCCCCAACTCTCTCAGCCTGTCCTCACAGCAGAGGGGCTCCAGCCCTCTCAGCGTCTCTGCGGCCTCCTCTCGACCCACTACAACAGGTCCATGTCCTTCTTGTTCATAAATCCACCTGCTCTAAGAGGGACCTGAGGAAATCCGCCTCACCCACACGAGCACGGCGGCCGGCCCATGCCCTCTACAGGGCTCCGGGCTGAGGCGGGGGCAAAATGGCGCCAGACGGGGCGAGGCGAGGCGAGCGCCACCCTGCGGCGCGCGGCCGCCGGGCCGGGCGGGGCGGGAAGCGGCGGCGGCGGCTTGACGGGCGGATCGGTAGGGGGCGCTGCTGGGCCGGTGTGGCGGCGGGGCCGGGCCCGGGGCCGGTCCCTGAGCGGAGCGGGCGGAAAGTGACAAGTGAGGGGCTGAGGGTGGCGGAGGCGGCGGCCGCCCCGCGCTCGCTTCCCCGCCCGTCGAGAGAGCGCAGCCCCGGGGGCGCGGCGTGGGACGGGTCGGCGGCGAGGGAGGAGAGGCGGCCCCCGCAGCGGTTGCGCGGGCCGGCCCGGGACGCCGGCGCTGCGCGGTGGATGTGGGAGTAAGCGCGGCGCCGGCTCAGGAATGCAGCAGCCGGGCGGCGGGGACGGGAGCCTCTTGCTGCTCCCGCTGCTCCTGCTGCTGCGGGCGGGCAGCCGGGCGGAGCTGGGGGACGCCACGCAAGGTAGGGGTGTGCGGGCCCTCGCCCGCGGCGGGACGGGACGGGGAGGTGGGGTGGTACCGGGACGGGGGTGGTTCTGTGAGGGCGGCCGGGACCGAGCCCTCGGTGTGGCGTCCGGGGCGGCGGGGCCGGCCCTGAGGCGCGTCCGGGGCTGTGGGGGCGAGCGGGGCTGGCCGCCGCCCTGCTCCGGGGCTCGGCGGGGCTGCGCGGCCCCTCCGGCCGCCGGGGAGCCCGGCCGCTCCCCTCAACCCCCCTTCCCCACCACCTTCCCGTTAACGAACTCCGAGTTTTATACTCGATCTGTGTTTAATTGCTTCGTAAAAAAAGCCCTTCCAAGTGTTCGGCGGAGTTACGGGCGAAGGGTAAGCGTTCCCAGGCGATCCCGCTTTTGATACGTGATTTATGGCTCCCGAGGTGGTGTTATCAGTGAAGGCTTCTCCTTCGGCTCCAGCTTTGGGGGATGTTTTGCCATCTCATCGCCCTTGTAGGCTTCCAAGAAGTTGTTTTTTTTCAAATATATTTTTTAAAACCGATAACCTTATACAAAGCCTTTTTGATTTAATTTTAACAAGCAATATTTATTTTGCGACCCTTCTGTTTTATTAGGGTTTTGATTTCAGCCTTTTGCAAATGATTTATCTTTTAAAGCGTAGCACAGGCATAAAGGGACCTAGATGGAATTAGGCGAGAAGGACTGATTTCTGAGGCCAAGTCAGTAAAAAGTGAGCAGTGCTTTTGGACGCCTGCATGAGAATTTCAGTAAGAGGTGGATATTCACAAACTCCGTCTCCTTGCAAGTGTTTTATGGTGGGTACTTAAATCACAAGCTACTTCTGAAAAGTCCTCGTTGATAATATGGCCATATTTAGTATTTAAAGAAGTGGGAAAAGTGAACACTAAAGAGGTGAAGCTGATGAGTTTAAATACGTAGCAGTTCAGAACTGAAAAAGCTGTGATTTTAAAACCTCTAAGCCAAATTGTAGATACTGTAGGATAGCTGCCTTCAAAAAGTCAGTCGTAGCTAACAGATACAATGCTCCTGTCATGCGCCTGTGCCTGAATTTCTCTGCATTTCAGTGTGTCCCTAATGACACACCTGGGACTCTGTGATAGGTAGTGGATCTGTAGGAATGAATTCCAGATATCGCAGTGTGACTTGGTTGGACACAGGCGTCTCCTGGTGCAGATTCAATGGCTGGATGATCCAGTTTAGGGAAGGAAATCTCTATGACATCTCAATGGGAAAATTTTCAAATGTTGTTTTCTAGTGTCTCCAGGGAATACTGTATGTGCTTAACAAATAGCTGTATTTTTAAAGGGGGGGTGGGAGAAGACAGGCCTTTTTTCCTGTTTTTCAGATAATATAAAAACCTTAGCATTATAATATGTTATTTTATGGGGTTCAAAGAGCCTGGAGGGGAAAAAAACCACATGAACATAAAGCAACTGATAGCTTTGGGTCCAAAACTGGCCTTTTTTTATTTACTGTGAATTCTGCTGGGAAGTACCTTTTATTACATGCATTCACCTTCATGTATGACTATCAATATAGTTATGATGCACAATTACTTTCCACAGTGAAATATTTCCTGTATTTTAACTGTTATCTTTGGCAAAAGCTTACAATATTGACTCATGGGCAGATCAAGTGATTTATTTATTTTTTTAGATAGATAGACATCTACCACCTATGTTACACCCACGTACTACGTTTTCCCCCGAACTTGTTAAAGATATAAGGGAACCTGAACATCTAATGCTCTGATTAAACAAGCAAACAAAACCCCTATTAGAAAATGTTTTACAGATTTCTTTAAGATGACTGTAGTGGCTGGGTGAATAGGTTTTGCTCCATCAGAAACCCAGCCAACCATACAGAACCCTTCAATACCTCCACGTTTACCCTCACATTTTTCAAAAATATAGAACATGGACCACTAAATAAGTAAAAGCCCTTCCCCCTTCCCCCTCTCCCCCCCCCCCCCCCCCCCCCCCCCAGGCATGTCAAATAAGGACTGCAATGGAAGTCCATCCCTGGCAGTAGCCTAACTTCAACTACCAGAAAAGATGGACTGTGAGTCCAAGATCTGAGGGTCTAACAGAATGAAAATATTGAAGCGTAGTTTGGGCTGTTAGCTCCCTGAGGTCCAGAAGGATCAGAGCCTTGTTGTGCTGTGCTTGCTCCAAACATCTGTGGAGACATGACTCCCACTCCAGAGACTTCCCAGTTTGACACACTGATCCAGTAAACATATACAGATGTGCACAAACGGCCTCGTGCGAGTCGGCTGATGCAGCTCAGTAGGACAAGTCAGATGTGTATCTGCTTGGAGGTCAGGAACCTGCACAGCCATTGTCACATCTCTTTTGGGGGCATTATTACCAAGTCATTCTTTTAGTTGAGATATTGTCAAGCGACCAAAACTCTTTATCTCTGTTGCCTTCCAAAAACTCTTTTTTGTCTTCTCCTCTTCACTTTTTTCCCTGTCTCCTGCTGCTTCCTTTTTGTCAGTGACCTTTCCTTGTAGAGAGCAAAACAAAACAAAAAGCGCATTTTCCTTTGTACATTCATGCTGTCTTTAATGCATGCTCTTCCCAAGGGTGCTCACGGGCTGGCCCAAGTGTTCTGAATAAAAGCACAAAGTTAACATGAATGTAAGTAACAGGAACTCTCAAACTTGGACATTTTTTCATTTTTGCAGTACCTGACTATGGATATTACCACTTCAGCTTTATTATTATTCTGTATCATGTAATTTTGTGAGGAGTTACAATGGAAGAAGCATGAATAGTATAAAAGCATTTAGTAAAACCACAGATCTCTAGATTATGTTTTAGATTATAGGGGGTACTGTTGATTTCCTTGAAAGTTGCCTCTTGTGAGATAGTTCCACAGCTATTGATTAGTCCCTGTAATACCCCAGTGGTTAATTGTTTCGTCCATAGGTCAACAGGCTGCTATTTCATCCAGTATCCACTTATGAGTTTACAAACAAACAAAATGCTTTTGTTGCCATAAGCCTGTAAGAGGATGAGAGTAGATGTCACTGTTTGATTTACCATGATTGTAGTCTCACATTTCCTGACAAAAGTTCCTTGAAGTATCAGCAAATTATCTTCAGGACATCATTTCTTTGTTTCTATAATTAACATCTACTGAAACCACTCTGTTGATTATGTACACGCAGGATTTTTAAGTTAAAGCATTGCAAATGAGATTGGGCAGGGGAGTGTTTTAAAGCTTGTGTATGGATTTTAAATACAAATACCTAAATCTAGGCAAAGACGGGGAGGGGTTGGGAAGAAAGCTTCCCTGAGGTGTGACACTAGATACCACTCTTTGGAAAGATATGTAGAAATGCAGCAGTCTTCTGAGACTCCAAAGAGCACCTCAGAGTTGAAAACTTTTTAAAAAGGTCTCTAACTAAATGCAGCTGCTTTCCACATAGTGATTGTCTTGCAAGTGAGAAATATCTAGAAAGTTAACTAATACAAAATAAAAAGTATAAAACTTTTCTTCTCCGAGCCCTGGAAAAAATCTCAGTCATCCTCAATTGCAAATTTTACCTTCGCACGATTGTGCGTGTTTTTGCAATTTTGTATCTTAAGAAGCAGGTTTTAGTAACCTGCTAGACTGTGAGCTGCAGTTATTTTTGTCTGCAAAGTCCTGGGTTTTATCGACTGTTTCAGTGGGATGTTCTCGTCTTGCTGTAGGCACCCAGGTAATATGTGGTGGAATTCCCAGCTGAAGTTGCTCCCTGAACCAAAAAAAATGGGGCCTTGGCAAAGCTGTCAAGTCTCACACCCAGCCTGGTGTAGGTAGAGGTGTGACAGTGATAATGCAGCTTATTTTTGACAGTGACTCACACGTGTTGAAACACTTAAATGAATATCAAATGAAGTTATTTTATTGTTAAGGCACTAATTTTGATCCAAGTTTCTGCTTTTAAAAATTAGCAAACTGGGGCTGTTGTCTTATAATCTCTCGCGCTTGAAAGCAGAGGGAAGGTTTATATGAAAACTGAATCTGGTTTTATGGTAGGAAGCAGCAGTTTCCAGTGATAAAGTTAGTGCAGCACTGGGAGGGCTGCGGAACCAACTCCCTAAAGCAGAGCTTAAAGAAATTTAGGGTCGATTGGTGCTGGGGCAGCAGTTGAATAGTTAAGTGACTTTGTAGGGCTTCTTCCATCCTGGTTTCTTTTCATTCTAATCATAGAGATATTGAAAGACAATGAATCTGCTTATTTGTAAATGAAACAATAGTGAAATGAATAAATGAGAGTAATAGCCTATGATTCTTTGCAAATGATAATAAAATACTGGTGTTAGCTGAAGGATGCTTCTGTAGGTTTGGTGATTGCAGTGTGAAATACTTTATGATGAGTGAAGAGCTCTCTAAAATTCCTGAAATATTACACTCGGTGTAAAATTTCATTTGGTCAGGCACTGCAGAAGTAATTTTTCTGTCTGTTTACAAGCAGAGTCAATGCCCGCCCCCCTCCCCGCCCAAAAAAAAAAAAAAAGTGTGGCATACGAGAGGCTTGGTCATGTTTAATGTCTTTTAATTGAGCTGAAATGACAGAATGCACAGAAAAGCTATGAAGTTTGCTAAGGTGAAAAAATGGAATAATTTCAGCTTAAATAGATAACCACTAGTGTGTTATGTAATAATAAAACTCTAATTATTACCATTGTTTGATGGTAATGTTCTTTTAGGTCCTCTTGGGAATATAATGTAAATTAAAAGAACTTGCATATATTTGGAATGTAATGCAGTATGATATTGAAAATGCTGCTCTGCCAAAGTCAAAGAGCTTGGGAAAAAGAAGTAGCTTTAGAAAGGAACCCTTTAGTGAGGGAAAGCAATAACACAGGCTTCTCAGCATACTTCCATGCCAGCATCCCGTAGTGAGGAAGATTGCTTTCTAGGATCTCCTCCTGAAGTGGAGACGTTGGAGTGCCACTGTTTCCAAGTAAATCTGCGGAGCAGTATGTGGAAGGAAATGGCTAGTGACGTGTGAAAAGAATCCCACGATGTGTATTGCTGGGATGGACACAAATTTGCAGGATGATTAGTTAGATATGATTCCTGAAAAAATAATGCAGAACGGTCATGAACAGGAACAGAAAGCCACATCGTTCCCATTGAGGAGGAACTGACAGGTGTAAATTAATTGTGGGGCCAATACTGTGTTTCTACAGTGCTGTGTACAATGTGAGGCTTTTTCTAATGTATTTCAACAAGTCATTAGCTGGAGTTCACGCTGAAGGCATGAAATAGGCTCTAAAGCAGAAGAAAGCTTAGGTCAAGTCTGCTTTGTTACTTCCACTGAGTTCCACAGGGTAATTGTACTTGATATCCTCTTTTAACAAAATCCCTTCAGAGAGCTGCATAGAGGCTCTGGTTGTGTTTGATCAGTGAGGTGCTACAGAGCACAGGAGATTGAAGAACAACAAAAAAATTGTCTCTTGCAGGAAGTATCCTGTATCGCTGATGTTGGCAAGGTCTGGGCAACATGTCCCTGTTGGCTGGATTGGGACAATTACATGCCAGTCCAGTAGTGCTGGTCCAGGCATGGCTTAACCCACACGGGACTTTCTGTTGTCGCGTTGGAGGCAAGAAGCCTAGGCATCCTCATGGCATTTTGGCAATGTCAAAGAGAAGGAAGATCTGTCTGGCCTTGGTATCAGGGAAGGTTTTAAAAAAAAAAAAATAATTGAGGCAAGTCACCATATGTAGAGGCAGGACACACTCTTCCTAAAGAGATCAAGCAAAAGTGCTGGTAACTTTGTGCAGATGTTGCATGTTTTTTATAACTGCTGCTGATGCCCTGTTCTGCGTTGTGTTGTACAAAGACATGCTTTCACTCAGTAACAGATACTTGGTACTAGGTTTACGTTAGGACTTAGCCATCCCAATATGCAATGTTAAAGTTTCATAACTAGATGAGTTCTTGAGAAAGCAGTTAGTGGAGGCCCTGGTGGAAGCCTGCATTTTATTAAAAGGTTCTTTTTCAAACTGGTCAGTTAGGTCATATGTTGAAACTGATACCTCACGATGGCTTCCTGTGACCTCCTGCTCCTTTCCCGCGAGGGGTGTCAGTTGTGCGTACTCCTGTCCCCATTCCCAGATGCTCTGCTCTGTCTGCAGCAGAGGTCTGAACATCTGCTCCTTGCAGATCTGGGAAAGAGACAGGGTGGTGAAGCTTTGTGTCGGAGCACAGCAGCAGGCCATGGGAAATTGAAAGATCAGAGATAAGCAAGGAAAAATGTTCGGCAACTTTATAACCTCATTGCACATTCCCTCCAGAGACTGGAAATGTATGAGGGTATGCTTTTCTTACCCTTAGGACTTGAGATTATATTTGGAAGGATATGCACTTCCAGATTCACAGCGTGAGAGTTCCTCTGAAGAGATATTTTGTCCTTCTCTGAAGGAGGTGACACAGTCCATCCTGAAGATGCTAAGCCATGCTTTAAAGGATCAATGGTGCAAGGGTAATGTGCTGCTTGAGATTGTCCACATTGTGGGTGGTTGATACAGAACCTTGTGGATACTCCTTCAGAGTAAATTGTGTGCTTCAGTGCTAGGAATATGTGCTGGAGAAGGAGGGATTTTATGATCTGTGTGGCCTTATTTTCAAAACTCACATAATCAAAGAATGGTTTGGGTTGGAAGGGACCTTAAAGATCATCTAGTTCCAACCCCCCTGCCCTGGGCAGGGACACCTCCCACTAGACCAGGCTGCTCAAAGCCCCGTCCAGCCTGGCTTTGAACCCCTCCAGGGATGGGGCATTGACAGCTTCTCTGGGCAACCTGGGCCAGGGGCTCACCACCATTACGGTAAAGAATTTCTTCCTGATACCCAATCTAAATCTACCCTCTTTCAGTTTGAGGCTGTTACCCCGTGTCCTATCATTACGGTCCCTGATAAAGACTCCCTCCCTATCCTTCCTGTAGGACGTCTTTAGGTACTGGAAGGCCTCTATAAGGTCGTCTTGGAGCCTTCTCTTCTCCAGGCTGAACAACCCCAACTCTCTCAGCCTGTCACGAGGACCTTTAGCCCCTATCATGTTTACTTGGGAGAGCTGAGCACTTCTCAAAATCTCATCAGAAAGGGCATTGTCCACACATCAGTCCAAGGGCTTCAGAAGCCTTGTCAGGAGAAATGAAGCTGCTTGAGATGATGCAGTGAGTCAGAAATTTTACAAAAGCCCTTTTGAAATCATGTCTGGTGCTTCATCTCTTCTTGTTGGGCTAATACCACTTTGAAAAGAGTATCTCTCTGTACTTCAGTCTCCTGACCACATCTAGGTAAAAGGCAGGAATGACATTCGTAGGGAAAAGTGCCCTCTTCCATTATCCCAGCTGACCAGCTTTTGAGTGGGGAACGTGGGCTTAGACCCGAGAGCGAGAGTGGGCACTAATAAGGCCTAATAATAACACCATCACCTTTCTGTATTTCTTTAATTGCTAAAACTATGTAACTACCATTACTTGAAAAATAATGGCAATGCTTCCAGTGGTGTATAGATTAAATTGTGCTAGGCAGAGGCTGCAGGTTAGTATTCTGTTTTGTTTTCATCTAAGCATTTCCTTTAACACTAGCACTACAGAAACATTATTATGACACTTGCTATGTTAAAATATTTTCAATTACAGTGACTTTTCCACCGTCTTCCAGAGAGCTTTTGTCTGACTGTGAACACCGTGCGAGTGTGTGATGATAGATAGGATTGTTCTTCCTGAAGGCTCTGGTTCAAAAGCAGGAATGTAGGGGTGGTGACGTATGTATAAGGATTCTTGGGTAACAAAAAAATGGTAGAATGAATTGCAGAGTATGGTGACAAAGCTGGGCTGATGGACATCCTAAAAAGTTTGAAGCACATACAATAAAGGCATAGGAGTCTTGATGTTCTCCAACATCAAGTCTGTTGGTTGTGATGAGCACTTTATTTATTCTTTCTTAGACTTGGTACCAGCTTTTGTTACACAACATTATGCACTGGGTACATTTGGATAATATAAAGCAGCTTTCCAGAGACATTTTGTTGCAAATATGAACATGTTACAGAATTGCTAATAGTTGAAGTCCTGGACATAGTTGGACATCTGGGAAAAAAACCAGAAAGGATAGTCCAGACTCGGTACACCCTGTGAGGTCGGGCGGGTGTATTCCTGCCCTCTCACTACAAACTGAAAGGGGTTTGAATGTTCTCAGATGAATCTTGTATTTGATGAAACTTTTAAGTTTTCAGCTCACTTGCAGAAAAAGTTATTTATGCCTGTGCTGTTTACTGCTCTGAGCTACAAAGTGACCTTTTTGACTTGGCTGGAGGAGGAGAAAGGCTGTGTTGCAATGCTGTTGTTGTGTTTGTAGCAGGAGCCGAATAAAACGTGCAAGCCCATCTCACCACCTCAGCACCCATACCTTGGAACGTTTGTGGAATATGTAACTTGGAGAAGGGTTTTGTTTTCTTTCTGTTAAATTCAGTTTCAGTATTTCTGTCCTCAAAGATAGGTGTGATGGTGTACACAGTGCGGTGTCTAGGAGAAGCCAGAAGCTTGGCCAAAGACAAAAAGAAATAATGGTGTTAGAACTAAGATTAGATCCTTTTTTGATCAAGTGAAGTCCTCTTTGCAAAACTTCGGTTACCTCATCTTTCTCTTTCACTCTCATCTGTGACACCTTTATAGAGTTATTGTATATCTGAGCGCTATGGAGTCTACACTGTATTTACAACAGCTTTTGCCTCTCCCAGTTTTTCCTGTAAGAGGTCAGTTATCATAGTTGAACATCTCTTCTCCAAAATTAACTTGGCTTCAAATAAAAGGAAGTATCTTTGTAATTGTTTTGTTTACTCTGAAATATTTGATGTGCTGTATAAGTAACAAGCATTCAGTACGCTTTAGTTTTTAATTTTATTTTATATGTTAATTATTCATTCCATATGTTTTGATTTTTTTTTTTTTAAATACATTATCTCTGTGAATTTACTCTAAATTTGTAGCATGATGGAGGCATCTCTTTTTCTCCAGAATGAGCTGAGTATAGAGAGCACCCCATTGAGCTTTCAGTGGGTTTCACCCAAAATGACAAGAGGTCATTTAATTCCCAGCTGATTGTCAGGGAAATGGATTTATGTCATTAAACCCTTTCAAAAGGTCACAGAATAACACTTGGTGGATCTTTTCTTCTGACCGTTGACTTATTATTCTAGTGTCTTGAATTATTTTTCGCTCCCTACATTTAAAGCCCTTCTCCAAATGAAAAAAAAAATAAAATAATGGTTCCCAGTTTTGATTTGTGCGCCCTTTGCTTTTTTGTGAAGAGTAGAAGCTCAGAACTCCCCTGAGAGCTGAGTAGCCTGGAGGGCCAGCAACATCTCACAGCTGAGAAGCTGGCAGCAAGAGGGAAGCTGGTAATTAGAAGTGAAAATGTGGTAGTTTAGAAGTAACTATCAGCCAATGATTAAATTTGAATATCCAAGTGGGTTCTTCTTTTGTTCAGGCCCTGTCTGGGCATTTGGTGCATTCTGCTACTGCTGGGCAGGAGAGTTGCATTTGCTGTAATTAGCAGGATGTCAGTGCTGGCTGGTGCAAAGCTGGCCCCCTTCGAGCTGCTCTAGATGCTCATGAGGCTTGAGCCTCTTCATCGATTTCCTTTTAATATCTGGGACAACTCAGTAGTGCTGCTGATGCTTTTTACATCTCTGAATGGTCTGGAGTTGTGGTTTGAGAGCATGGCCCCTTTGCCGGGTATTCCGTGAAGCAATTATGATTAACTTGGGAGTGCCGGGCTGCTGGCACCTCTGAGGTTGAAACAATTCATGTTCACGATAGGACGTTTTTGAACTGAGGGCCCCTTACTTTTTAAATTCACTTTTCTTGGCAGTCTGTCAGAGCCCAAGTCTGGCAACCTTTGTAAGTGAGATGCAACAAGCCTCACTTATTTTAGCTATTGGTCTGTCACTGTGTTTTTAATTTACTGTAATTTAATAACTGACACAATGCTGGAATAAATAAATGGGCTGTGAACATTCTCATAGACTTTGGAAGTCCAGATCAGGGAAGGATTTAGCTTTTAATTAACACTGTCCATGAGATTTATTGTTAAAATTGTATCCTTTTAAGTAAGTAAATCTGAAGTTGAGTAAGAGATGAGTAATTGAAACCTGATGTGGAATAACAGAATGCGTTCTCGTGCAAGCAGTAGTGGAGCATAGTGCCTTCCCCAGCAGAGCGAGCCGAGGCCCATCGTAGCTCTAGACTCTGTTTCTCGTAAGTTATGGGTCATTCCACTGCTGTGCCATAAGTTGGATGTTGTCATTATTTATCCTCTCCCTTTATTTTTCCTGTGTACAGTACATTGCTATATTTTGAAACACATGTTCTTCACGACATACACAGTATTTTACATGTATAAACCAGATTTTTAGTATAGCAAAGAGCTTTAGGAAGGTCTTCAGATGCCCAGCTAAAAAGAACTGTTGAAGGGGTTTTGCTTCTTTTAGCGCCTACTGCTATGTAAATTCTCCAAAAAGAGGCCCAGGCAAGGGAAGAAGCTGCAAAGGCATCCTCTCTCTATAGAGGAATCTTAATCATTAGCAAAATTCTAATTCATCAGGGATCAAAAGATATTCTTCTGATTTTCATCCATTATATAGGGGTAGTTGATAGCTGATTTGCCGCTTTCCCTTTGAGAGTCAGTTTGTAGGATGTGATTTATGTTCTCACATTCTGATTTTGTGATTTATTTTTTTAAAATTTTTTTTTTTGAAACACACAATCTTCTTCTAAATCCTACTGAGTAATTCTGACTCTTACGAGTGGTTTTGTAGTGAACCCTGAGCAGTAGTAAAAGGTTCACAAAACTAGAGAATATTTTATGTGCAGAAATTTGATGTTCCATATGGACTGGAACTCTTAAGATCTTTGGTCTCCTACTTTTCATAGCAGCAACCATGGTCCAGATATGAGGAGCTCTGTGATCAACTCTCTTCATTTCAGGCTGAAAATCTACAGGGAATGTCAAAGTCATTTATTTTGTTGGTTGTGCTATTCAGAGTGAGACAGATTAGGTTGGGCATTAAGCTAACTGTCCCATTCCTTTCTTCCTGAACTGGTTTTAACCGGGAGCCACATTTGGCAGTGGTCACGCTCGTCTCTCTTGTTTCAAAATCTGTTTATCTGTGAAGGTCCCAATAGTTCTGGGTAAGTTCTTTGATCTCTCTTGAAAATTTAAAAAGTTGATAGTTGGTATTGGGGGAAGGGGAAAAAAGGTCTTCTCAGTGTCAATACCAGGTAAAGTTAATTTTCAGAGAATTTGTTTAATAAATAAAGAGAGACTATCTGCAAACTCACTGCTTTTCCTTGCAATAAGGCTCTTGGTTGGGTAATATAATCTCTTGTGTGAGGGCTGCAGGTGGAAGCGGGACCTTTACAAGGATTTTGGCGAATCTGAATGTCTAATGTTGCTCTGTCGTCATTCATGGGGCCTCTTCAGTTCTCTCATTTGAGGCCATTCTGAAGACTCTGGGTTTGGAGCTCTTAAGCACTGATGAATTTTTTGGCCTGCGTTATGTTTATCATGGGGTACGTCAGGTGTAATGGTCCCATCCAGCTTTAAAAATCAATGGGTAGCTCTAAGAGCAGCCCTGTTTTCAAGAAGATTTGAACGGAATGTAGTGCAAATGTCTTCACTGGCATTGTTGGTCCTCTTGTGTCAGTAAATGGCTGAAGGTATTGCCTTGGGCATTGCAGACCATCCAGCCAGGGTTGTAGCAGGGAGAGCAATGCTATCATGCTTTTGTACATTAGTTTTTTGGTTGGGTTTTTGGGTGGTTTTTTTTGGTTTTTTTTTTTTTTGTCAGCTCTACAGAAATCCCCTACCCAAACCCTGTAATTGTCGGATGTTCTTTTAACACTCTTCCCCCGCCAGTTATTATCTCCTGAGATTATCAAAGGTAACTTCACATGGACTAATTGTAATAACTGAAAAGGCCTAAGGGGAAGAATTCTGTCTCGACGTTGCAAGTAGGGGATTAAGTGTGTATATATTCAATGTCATTTGCTGAGAGGTGTCTATGTACATACCTGTCAGAAGAACTGTAAAATCATTTGAAATATTGCAAAGGATAGATATGTGGTGATATGGAGGCTCAACTTTCTTTCGCTTTTGTTGCATTATCCCATTGAAGCTAATTTTGTATGCTTTTTTTTCTCCCCTTGCCTGTATAAGCTAGTGTTAGGCTCCTTGAGAAGGCACTTAAGACCTTCAAGGATTATTGTACTAATTTAGCTTTCATTTCATCAGGTATCAAGGCCTGATATTATCCTGCTATTTGTTACTTTACTTTTACTATAAATTACTGACACTAGAGATGGCTGGTGATTACAGTGAGGATGACTGAGCTGCAGGAAGGAAATACTACTTTTTGATCTCTACTGGCTTTGCTGTCTTAAATATCCTACAAGTGGTTATGATCCTCTGGGGCTCAGTCATTCAGTAATGCTGATTAAAATAGTCAATCTGAGCAACGGAGCCTGACAGATTTTCTGCCAGAGTCCTTTAAAGAATACGTGTAATGTATCTTTTAAGAAATTTGGTGGGCAATTGCTTTCAGTCAGCCAAAATATTTCCCGTATAAAAGAATGCCTACTGTGCTGGACTTGTGATGGGAAGTACTGTCGTGTCGGAAGTAACAGGCTTGGATTCACGGCATCTTCTCCTTACAAATATATTTTTTTCTAATGATCAGTGTTTTTGTTAAAAATAATGTTAACAGCACTAGATTTGTATTTGTTCTATAGTATTCCTGGGTTCTAAGTTGTTTCTTGTGAACTGTAGCGTATTAAGTAATACAGGCATCTGAAGCCATTCAGCATAGCAGCTTTATTTAAATAAGGGGTAAAAAGTGAATTATCTAACTGTTTTGGCCTTAATTTTGGCCTGGGTGGAACGACTCTTTAAGCTTTTCTTGGGACTTTTGGATAAAACAGAGCCGCTTTCAATGTGAAAGTGATGATGTGTGGTGCCAGCCCACCCCTCGAGTGTGTTGTTATTGCCCTAAAAGATGCATCTTTAAATAGTTAGCATGAACTCCTTCCTGTTAATGATGGCACTTGCTCCTAATAGACATAGAAAGTAAATGGAAAAGTTACTTTGTTTCTACTTTCTTGCTACTTTGTTTCCAGGCACATTTCACCTAGAAGCGAGCAAGGGGCATCCTTTCACAGAACCAAATTTCGGTGCTGAGTGTCCAAGAATATCTTATTCTGCGGCACAGAGAAATGCAATTCTTCTCATTGACTTCATTGGGACTTAAAGGACATGTGGGTTTTTAAAGACATGGGAGAGGTGTTTCGTTTTGTTTTGCCACGTTGCTGCCTTACACTGGTGCAACTCCTGAGTATTTTCCACCCATTTCAGCGTTGTTTGAGTCTATGGTGGTACCGAGATGGTTATTCTTCTGTAGGTTTGTGCAGCAAAGGAAAACTAATTGACAAATGGTGACAGCCTGGAGTTCTGCCGGTGCCCCTTTTCCCATAGATGTTAAGTGTCTGCTGCAGAAAGTGTGAAATTTGAATACTTTGGATTTTGTCTTTAAGCAGAATATAGTGTTGCTTTTGCTTCCTGCACCAAATGCCATGGGAGAAAGGATAGTTTTGATCTGGGCTGTCCATACTGTGATGTGTAGGTGTCTCGGCTTTCAGGGATGAAAGACGACTGTCATTTAAAGCGCCTGCCATATGAGAAAACAGTGTCTATTCTTGCAGAGCTGTTTGGGGGAAGGGAGAAAGCAAATGCTTTGCGTACGGGAAAAATATCTGCTCAGGGGGTATTTGATTTCACTAAACAAAATATTATCCAACCTCCTTTGCATGACTTTCATACCATAATGGGGTTAAAATGAGCAGCCAAATGCAAATGGTTACACTTCTTGTTCCATATTTGTTCTCATGCCCTCTACCAAGCTTAACCATAATATCCTGTCTTTTTTTTTTTCTTAAGAATTAAAGAAATATATACTAGGAAATCAAAAGGCATCTCATTTGCCTAGTAATAAAGAATGCAGAATTTGGTTAAATCCTAATGAGAAGATACTGTTTATTTCTACTAGAAATATTTTGCAGACTGAATGTATGACTTGAAAGAAGTGGTTTCATTTCCAAATTTTAAATCCATTTGTATGTCAGTAAAGTGTTTACAGTATTTGATGAAAGCCGTTGCTACTTGAGACAATATTTGTTCTTGAAGCCTGTATTTAGTAATTGCATGTGCAGTTCAAGGAGAGTAACAGGAATTCTCTGAGCATGAACTTACTGTTCACATTTTGGAGGAATATAAAGAGATAAAAAAGGAAATGTTTAATGCTGTGCTTGTAAATTAGTGCTCTTAACTGGGGGGAAAAAACTCCTGGTTTTAGTCTCCTTTGTGGCTTCTTTGGCTTTTATTAGTTTTCTCATCACTCTATAGAGCTCTGAAATGAGTGATTTTTGTGTATGTAGAAAAAGGATTTTATAATCGTCACGATTTTTCTGTTTTGCCTGAATCTATCCAACATTTGTTCAGATGAAGCGAAAGGGAAGACAGCTTCAAGTGTCTTTTTCCTGTTGCACAAGATTTGATCCTTGCTTGAGTTCTGCAGAATTTACTAGTTGGAGCCAAACTAGGAAACATTTTGGATATTTTATGTTCATTCATCTTTGATGTTTGGGATTTGGGACTTCAGTGGTTTATTTTGGATATAAGCCCAGGTGAAAATGTGCTGGAAAAGGGGTGCACCTGGCAGGCGAGGTTCTGGCAGCCCTTTTCTGGCCTGCACCAACAGGTTCTGTCCTGGGCCAATTTTAATCCAAGGCGTTTCTAGGGTTTCCATCTCCCTTGTCTCTGGATACTGGTATGTCTGAAGATACAATATACAGGAGGGTCACCCCTGTGGAGCACAAACACTAAAGGTTTGGAAATTCAGTGCTAGTGCCTGCTTTCCAGGGTGAGTTTTGTGTTATTTTTTGTTCTGGGTTTTTTTTTTTTTTTTAATGATGAACTTGCCCTCCATGGAGCTCTGTTGATTGTTGAGATTTGGAGGTGAAATGGCGTACACTGAACTTTGGGATTTATATTGTCTTTGGTAGAAGGCTTATTCAAAGATGCCAGGAGTATTTGGAAGCATCATCTGATCCAGAGCGCAGCTGCATTTTCACTCACATTCTTTTATGAGGAGCAGAGCACACTTTGGGGCTCTGCTATTGAGCTGTTCTGACGAATCATTTCTACTGGCAATTCAAAGTCCTGGTGTTTTATTTGGGTTTTAATGTATTCTTGTGTCAGCCAACATCTGCTTAGATGTTTTCTATTAACATCCCTTTAATTTTGGGATATACTTTACTTAATTGAAACTTTGAAGTCTCAGGAAGACATTTTGACCAAACCTGTTCTTCCTTACACTAATGTAAATGCAGAGTAAATGCATACTGTGAGCGATGCTGGTAATAAATTGTCTTTGTTGAAAAGTCCATGATTTGAAAGTTTCCAGTACCTTTGGTTCAGCAAGACTCCAAATTTCTTGACTTTCCAAGCATGCTGCAAGGCTTGCCTGCTCATCTGAGCTGCTTAATAAAGAATAGGTGGAAGGAAGAGTAGCTTTTAAAAATCATGAATGGGTAGCGGTAATCTCTGTTAAGTGCTACCTTAACACTGTTTTAAAAAAAAATGTATTTAAATGCATTTTTTGCACATGTGCCAAAAGCATAGAGCAGTCACAGTTTTAAATGAACACCCTGATCTGGTGTTAGAAATGTGGTATGGTTCAATTCTTACGTGCGCATGATGAACAGCAGAGAAATATAACGTACCATGAAGTTATGCAGCGGTGCCAGCTCTTCAGTTGTTTTGTGTTTATAAGCAGATGCTTATTCTTTAATCTAGAGAATGACTGGTATATTCTCCACAGTGTGACTGATTTACCAAGAGATGCAATCAATTTGTTTTCAAGCAGAGACATGTCTGGTCTAATACAATACAGGCACACTAATGACAATGCAGTTTCCAGTGCTTTTTCTTATTTTCCAGTTTTTAGTGATTGGGGTTATTAAAAAAAAAATAGTAAAAAAAATCCATCTGTACCAGTTTAGTTTTTCAGGGGAGAATGTACTGGGGAGCAGAATTACAGATGTTCATGTGCCCAACCCCTATAATGGTATTAGCAAATGACAATCTGCAACGCTATGAGGCATGGCAGCTAAAATGATTGACCTATTTTTCTTTCAAAAACTTTGTTTATATTAGAAGCTTTATATCTCAAATAAAATTAGTTTTATGGGAATGGGAACTATACTTGTAATGATTCAGTTTAGAAAAGTAATGTCAACACCCCCAAGGATTTCTGGCCTTTGATTTTTCCAGTGTCCAATGGAAGTCTTTCATAGAGGCTGGGTAATGTCTCCTTCTGACTTCTGTTGCAGCACACAAAGAGAAGTGTCTTGACAGCTTCCAAACCAATAATATCTTACTTATGTTTCAATATATGAATAACAGCACAGGCTTTCTAGAGATTATCTTTTTGTAATGTCTTTAGTTCTGTAACATACTGTAGCCAGATGAATACAAATCCTTCAGCATTTTGAAGAACAGGAATGTATCCCTTTAAAAAATGTGTGTTATAGCAGGGATGGGCAGTAACATTAATTCACTGAGCCAGAGTTTTATTCTTTTAATTAAGAGCTGCAGTTAGCAGAGCACGTGATATTTCTTCCTCTTCCCGCTGTTTCTTTCCTCTTTTCTAATCTCTGTTCTCCAGTGTGTTGTTTTTTTTTTTTTCCACGGTCCTTGGGAGTTTTGTTTTTTCAAAGTGATCCCCTGCTGACTATTCTGAGGTCTGTCTAAGCAGTTTCTTCAGCTCTGATTTAAAAGATGTTCCCTGTGATTACATAAATAATTCCATTGCTGTCCATGTGATTAGTTTCTTTGCGGTGGAAGAGCTTGGAGGAGAAGAGGCCAAAGCGCTGCCAATACTTCTTGATCCATCTGCGGTGATGATGTCTCATCCAACTGGGATGCGTCTTTGTGCATCCCTGGTTTGTCACCCTGGTCTGGGGACTGTGTAAATGAGTCTTTGCATCAGATAGCGCACAGAGAAACCAGAGAAGCCATTCTGTGCAAACTGGTGCTGGAAATGCTCTGCTGCTGTTGAAAAAGCTGTTTCACGTGGCATTGCTGCAGATGTCTCCAGTCGTTCTCAGCAGGCAAGTCCTATGGCAAGTTCTGGTGCTTTATCAGCTACAGCAAGAAGTGAGAACTCCTGCTAATCTTCTCACAGAGGCAGTTGCTGCGGTGAGGAAAAATGCCTCAAGCTGTTACCTCCTCTGCAGGGCTGGTTTGTTTTCCCCTTTCCTATCGTCTCCCTTTGCCCCCCAGCGTATGCAGCACTGCCTGCATTTGCCTCTTTTCTTCTAATGACAGTGAATGTTGCTAATTTATTCTTGTCTTGAGGGAAACTTTGAAAAATAGTAACGCCATTTAATTTAATATCTGCTGGTTCCTAGATTACTGTGGTGGCAGAATCTGAAGTGTTCAGAGTGGGGACATCTGTGTTTGTTCAAGAAACAACAGGGGATGCAGTGGATGGAAAATAGATGAAGTTTGTTGAGGCACAAGAAACTGGCAAGATACCTTGAAGAAAGTGTTAAATAGCAATCTCTGCTTAAGGCCCCAATCCAGCAAAGCACTTAAACATATATTGTAACTGTAAACAGTTGAGACGTCCAGTTGATTTAAATGGGACTAGTTTTGTGTTTAAAGTTAGATACTCACTTGAGTGCCTTTCTGGATCAAGGCCTAAGTGAGTGAGAGTTTTGAGTTGTTTTTCATTTACAAGAGTGAGAGTTGAAAGTGAGACCTGACCAGTGGTTAGTGATGTCCTGGGGCATCTGAGATCTCAGAGACACTTTTTAAGGCTGTATCTTGGCTGCTACTTTTCCTGACACTTGTAAATATGTTTCTTTTTCCCTGCTTATTTTTCTGCTCACAATTCAAATGACTTAAGCAGAACGTGAATCAAAAAGATGCAAATAATTCATTACATGCCAGGGTAATGGTGTAACTGATCACATTTTTCAAGGGCCTCAACCCAACTTGTATGGTGGGAGAGAAAGAAGGGAAGGAGCAATGAAAGTAGTGAAGTAGAGGTGTCTTTCCAGTTCGCTGGCATAAGTACCTGTAAAATTCTTAGCTTTATGTAAGTACACGTAAAACTATATGTGAGGTTTTAAAATGTATAGGTCCTATGTAGATTATCAGTATCCTTTTGTGCATCTTTGGTCTATCCTAGAAGATTTTCTTAGGGAAACAGGATTTTTTTCAAGCAATTATTTCTGTATGATTTTCATTACTGGGAGGAACTCGCTTAGTGGGCTTGATCCCACAAACTATTCCTCCTGCAAGTTGTCTTTACTCCAGAGAGCTGACTGCTGACTCGAGAGGAGACTGCCCTGCAGAGATTGCTGTCCTGCTTCAGGTTGGCCATGGACTTACTCTGCAACCATTTGTCTCCTTCCCAATCTGTGTGAAGTAGGATAATAATGTTTACCCGCCTGTGTAATACAAGTTCAGGTGCTTGAATGAAAGGCCTTATTGTGCAAAACTACTACGTAGCACTATTGGGGGGGGTAAGTATTCTATACCTGCAACTTCAGCCTACTTACAGTGAATATAGTGAAGTTTTCGTTAACAAAACAAAGGTAAGGTGTACTTGGTTTGCACTAGTGCATGGTGTCACTCTAAAAAGAAATAATATTAGGAAATAACGATACAGTTGTCACTAGCTTAGTATTGGCAAAAATGTGATATTCCTGGTTATTGAACTATTCCGCTTCTGGCTGACGCGCTGCCTACCTCCTATTTCTCTCATGGCTTTCAAGTCCGTGTCATTCCTCAGTCTAAATAGCATAGTACTTTGAAGGAGCTGGCAGAGGAAAAAAGATTGCAATAGCAGGGTGATGAAGAGATGAGAATCGAATTTGCTAAAGAATAATACTTTTTTTTAAATTGTGTATTGCATCTGCAGGGCCTAGGCAAGATTAATACCACAGTTCATACTGTGTACAAACGCCTGGTAAAGAACAGTCTCCTTTCTCTGGTACTTTTAGAGTCTAAATCTCAGTGGTGATGATGTCAGTGGTAAAACGCCATTGTCTTCAACAGGGACGGGAGTTTGCCTCTTCCTTCAATGTATAATGAAGTGTGTGAGGAGGAGCAGTAGTCCAGAGCAGAGATTTGCCCAAATGTCACACAGCAGATTAAAAATAAAGCATAGATTCTCCCAAGTCTACAGCAGACACTTTTTAAGCTGCCCAAAACACTTCTTAAAAAGTAAATGAAAGAATATAGAAAATTGTGAAATAAGCAGCTCCACTGTTAATCTTCAGTCATCGGCCATGGGGGTGTGCGTACAGCACAGTCAGTAAGGACCCTTATAATTGTTCCTACATAAGCCTTAGGTCAGGAAATACACCTGACAACGCTATAATTTGTAGACCTGTGCAAAACACCTTTTCATAAGGCTTTGTTTCATATTTCTCCTTACAAATTTTCCTAGCGTTTTACGTGCACAAACTATATCATTGTTTTGGAAAATGCAAGTCTGACCACTGTAAATGGGTTTATATTTCCAACAGGGCAGTTATTTAATTTCCTGTTGGAAGTCTGCAAATGTTGGCACTGTTCACTCCTTGGCAGGGAGCCAGAAGAGAGTACGGTATCATTAACATGCTACACTCCATTCGCGATTGCAATTGGTTTCATCCAAACTTTGAGACTGGGGTATAACAAAATAGATTATTTTTTTAATTAAACTTCATAAAAGCAGTCAGGGAGATAGGGGTGAAAGAGGTATTCTCTACAATAGGGTATTCCCTAGCATGAGGCCAGCTTTTTTATTTCCTTACCTAGTCTCGTGCTGGAGGAATCTTCATTTTGCTGCAGACTTAATCTCGCCTTGTAGTTTTCCATTAAAGCACTGCAAAATGAAGGCTGAGGTCTGATCCTGAAACTGGCTCTTTCAGTATAAACACGTTCCCTGACGCAGTTACCTTCCTTGGGATCCATGTGCACGGTCCCTGCGGGAGGACGGGTGCCAAGGTTTGAACCTCTAATAATCGCAGTGACACGACTGAAGGTCCTGAAGTCACCCAAGAGCATTTCCAAAGGATTCATTAGCATCCGGAGGACTGAGCTGTATGGAAAATGCTATCTTTAGCGACAAGTGCTTAGAAATGATTTGTAAAGGAAACTTTCCAAACAAAAAAAGATATTTTTGTTCAAAGCTTGTTTTAAATATACAGACTTAAGTCTGCAAAAATGAATCGGAATAATTTAGTGTAAAAACACATCATTTACCTTGGGTGCCTGGCGTAGGCTATCTATAGCGTGCATGATGCTTCAGGCAAGGCAATTTTATCAATGTGACAGAGGAGTTATTAGCTCATGTGGACCTTCTGGTGCACCATTTCTGGTGCCCAGCTTGCTCATGGAATTCTCCGTCTGACTGTGGTTTGCAATGGAGATATGCTCTTAACAACATCTACAGCTTGAAATAAAGGGAGACAACTCCCATTTTCTTTTGCAAGTTTTTCACTTTGAAAGGAGCTGTGTGTTGAAAACGATGTGGCAGACTCTTCATCACTTGGAAGGCTTTAAATCAAGGCTGACTTTCTGAACAATACGCTCGCGGCCACAGTGGGTTCTGCGCGAGAATTGCTGGATGTAGGAAATTGTGGCATGTGTCATGCAGGGGATCACGCTTATGATTATTGTGGTCTCTTCTAAATCTCACATAAGGCTTCAGTGTAATCTCTTTGGATTTACCCTGTTCTGAACTGGAGCAGCTGCTTTTTCTCAATGATTTGGGTGTGGAAGAGGAGGTGCTTGTAGAGAAACGTGCACAATTTAGCTATTATAGTTAATATTTGCGCTCACTTTTTCTGGCTTAACTGAAGCTGTAGTAGGTAATGCTGTGTGATGGAAAGCAGAAGGAGAAAAAGCATGTTTTGAACACCTGTCATACTTCGGTACTGTTTCTTGAATGATGCTTGGCTGCTGATAATATGTAGCTTAGGCCATTGGTAGGTATTGAATGGGAATGGGGAGTACTTAAATAACTTTCGTGTGTCAAAAGATGAGGTTCCTTTTCTTTTTTTTTTTTTATTGGGTCCTGAGAAACATGCAGTGCAGCTAAATGAAAATGCACATAAAGCCCAAACATGTAAAAAAAATTATATGCCTGAATTTATGTATTTCTGCCACTTTCATATTTTTTGTGATAACTTATTTAATAAGATTTGTAGGGTTTCTTTAATTTTTTTCTTTTTTTGAAGCATACAGATAATGCACTTATCTATATTTACATCCTGAAAGGCAAACTAGAGAGTGTTCTTTCCATATGCTCATGGAGCTTAGAGCAGTAATAAGTGTACAGGGACAGGAGACCCTCTGGTCCTTTATGGTTTCTTCTGGGTGTTAAATTTCATGCAGAAAATATGGTTCTTATTGCAGTTTGGCAGGCTTTAGAAAAAAGCAAATCTTTTCAATGTTCCATCTAAAAGAAATATAGCGCGCTCAATTTTTATTTCTTTGCTGTCTCTTAGTGATAGTATGTAGAAGTTATCAGTTTTTTTTATAGTAGATTTAATTGAAGGATCTCAGAACTGTTTATAAACAACTTTTAATTTTTCACCGTGTCTTGTTTTGAGTTAGTTATGTGTTTTCTTGTTTTAGATACGTGTAGAGGAGGAGCACAGGTAAATTATCTTGTTTGAGATCCCAAACGAGAACCCATAGCAGGTCTGGGAATAAAAGTCAGGGATCTTTTCTTCTGCACACCTCTGTTTTACCAAAATTTTAAGATCAAAGCCCTGTTTTATTTATTTTTTTTCCCCAGTAGTCTGGGGCCTTGCCTGCGCGTGGCTTGCTTTCATGCTGTTCATATGCAGCCATCTTACATACAGTAATCCTTATTCTTGGGCTTGTCCAAACTCCTCAATCACTGTATTCTACTCAGGCACCTCCCAAATTCTGCAAGTCTTCTGCCATTCCCAGCTGCCTCCCTCCCAGGTTTGCGGATCTGGGGAGGGGAGTAGGATGTTGATGGAAAGAAATCATTACCAACTTGTTTTTTGAAGCTGCTAATAATTTCAAAAGTTGTTATCCTCATGAAATAAATGCATTTGCTAGCATTTCTTGAAACTGCATGACGTTGGGTTGAAATACTCCTTTCTACGCAATGTTGTGTACTGGTTTGTTAACTGCAGTTGCAACCGAAGGCTGGCTCTGCTGCTGGTGGAGGTTGTCCCCGAGTTCTGACTGCCACCTGAGCATCAAGAAGTGTGAAGAGGTCATGGTGTGCAAAATTCTGACAGGAGTGAAGTCCTACATGGTGCTTTATGCATTTCCAATCAGCATAAGACATGTCAAATGTTTTAAATGCAAATTTGGACTAAAAAACAAATCTGCATTTAGACATCTAAAAAAAATCAGGTTTATACAGCAAAGGGAGAATAAAAGAACACCAGTCAGCCACACAACAAACAGCGATATCATACCTACATGCTACTATATCCTGCTAAAACGAATGAACTCACAACATGGTATAAGTAGCATGAAACACTTCTTAAAGTCTAACAACTGAGATGCTATGTAAAAAAACCAACCCCCCCAAAACAACAACCCCCTCCAATCCCCAACTTGACCTATACCTACGTGATAAATAACTTGATGCTGAATATATTTTTCCAAGGAGCACTTCCATTTATCATGTAATGTTCAAATTATAGCTGAACGTGTAGCTATCAAATATAAAATGACAAAGTGCTTTTAAATTTGCTACCTTGACTTTGAAAAGTATGTTGATTAACAGCCTTGAATGATGGAGTTCAAAATCCTTAGGAAATAGAGGTGATATAAAAAAATACTGTGATTTGATAAAGTTCCTAAGTAAGATCCTATGGGGGAAGCAAATCTAAAGAGAAAAATATTTAAGGAAATCTGTAGTTTCTTACAGAGATTATACTTTTGATGTGAGTATATAGGAATGATAGGTGTGAATAAAAGAGAGATGTTTTAGGATAAACACAGCAACAAAATCTGAAAAGCTGCAGGACTAAAGCTGTAAGTGATAATAGGAGAAGCAGAAAAAGAGAAAGACGAGAAATGCTGAGTTGTGATTCAGTGCACAGGAAAAATTCTTGATAGGTGAAACCAAAGACTACAATATTTAATTTTTTTCTTTTGCGCTGCTTTCCACCCTGCCCTGAAAAATACAGCAGACACAATGAATGCAAAGATGTAAGGACTGTAATCTCAGTTTAGAATAAGAAAAAACAGTTTGGGAATACTTGGATAAATTAGATGTTTTCAGATTTCTCCTGTTAACTCTTTAACCTCTGAGGAAGTTGTTTAGTCTTGGTCAGTCTCAGGAGTGAGAGAGACTGCGTACTGGTGGGGGTAGGCTTAGAAAATTGGGAAGGGGGGAGAAAAATGACAAACATAAAGCCTGTTTAAAAAGAGAGGTGTTAAAGAATTCTACATCAGTCTCCTTAACAACAGATAAATTATTTGCAAGCAGCTGGAAGATAACAAGGAGATAAATAGCAAGCTAAAATGGTTTTGTCAAGAACAAATCATGTCACGCTAATCTCCTTCCCTCTTACAGCAGTTTACGGAGTCTTGTGGAGAACATGAGATGACATATCTTGAGTTCATATAAACTTTGGATGGCACATCTTGTGCCATTCCTACAAGTCATCTACAGACACGGGGTCTTAGAGAAACTAGTATAGCGTAAAGGCAGAGCTGGAGTAATTGCATGCCAGGGATAGCTCTCGGGCTTTACGGGGAAAATGGAGAGGCTCTAAATAACTGGAAAGCCTTGGGCCCAGTGGTTTGGTACTTCTGGGAGCAACCTGGGAAATGAAATAGCAATTGTGCTGGAGGACACACATGTGGGAGGGTCTGTGAGGGTATCTGCAGGCAGGTTTTAAAATGACCTTGCTAAAATGGAGAAACAGTCAGAAGAAATATGATGAAATGGAGTAAGTGCAATATATTAAATTTCTAAAGGAATAATCACCTGTATAAATTGCAGAATAGGAATGTGGTTGGGTTGCAGCTCTTCTAAAATGATTTGGGAGTTTTCGTGAACAGAAATTGAGCAGAGTCAACAGTGGCGTACTGTGAGGAGAAGGCAAACATTGTGTTTGGCTGAGTGAACAGCAATAGAACCAGCAGGGTACAAGAAGTTGTCTGTCCCTCTGCTCAGCATGGGCGAGACCTCAATGGGACGAATATCGTGCCTAGTTTTGGGAAGCATATCTTGGGAAAGGTATGGATCAGCTGGAGAAAGGCCAGTGAGACCAGCAAGAGTCTTCGAGGAACTAAGAAAACATGACCCAGGAGGATGAATGAACTGCGGCTGCATCACCAAAAAGGAGAGAAGAAAAAAATAAAGCAGATACTGAGTTGCTAGTACCTAAGCTGTTACGGGGAGGAAGAGAACAACTTATTCCCAATGGCAGTGATTGCTAAGACAAAAGATATTTGGCTTAATTTACAGCAGAATAGATTTAATTGAGATATCAGGAAAAAAACTTCTCAGGATAAGGAGAATAAAGCACTTCACAGTCTTGGGAGGCTTCTCTTCTAACAAGAGAATAGGTTACATCTGTTAGGGCTGGGTTTGGGGAGGGAGATGGCAAGAGCACTCTGCCACATCCCTTTTACCCTGGTTAACTTGGTGACTTTAACAGGATCCTAGAGAAACTAGCTCCCCTAGGCTCCAATTAGTCTTTGTGAATATTTCCCTCACCTATTTCTTCAGGCCTTTACGAATATACACATTAATTAAAACAAGAATAGTCTCATACCTAAATTGTTTCTCACCTAAAACCTGATGGAGTATAACATGGGGTTTTGATACGAAAGCTCACAGACAACAACGTTATTCAGACCTGAACTGTAGGATGTGATCCTGAAACCCTCTTCTGTCCTTGCTCCAGGGACTTCTTATAAAAGCAAGGGTGCTTCTGCACTGCGCATCTCTGGGGCGCTGGGGGAGGACAGCTGTGCTGTGGGTGGGATTCACCTGTGGCCTTTCTCTGAAAACCTGTTAGTCTTTCCCCCTAACAAAGTACATTTTTAGTTCTGTCCAAGGAGATGACAAATATGTCTACTTTATTAATCACATGAGTCACTTGAGAACAGCAAAACATCAAACATTTTGAAAGGATTGAGTATGTCAGAATCTCTAATGTTTTTTCTGTATCTGTGTAATAGTCTTTGATTCACTTCTGACTTCCCAAGTAGTTCAAGTCTGCCAAGAAGCCTAATCACTCAACACCAGCCCACAAAACTGAATAGACTTAGGTTCACTGTCGTTTTGAGTTAATACATCAGTGATGAGTCTAGTCCAAGAGCAGAAAAAAAAAAAAAAATCTGTTTTCCAAAGTTGTGTGAGCCATTAAGAGGGGTAGCTCTGCTGGGACTAGTTTACATATAAGTTAAATACCAGATATGAGGGGTTGTCTGTACTGAAAAATAAGTAGTCTGTCGTTATACAGAAAACAGAGGTCCGTTTCTCTACGTACATGTGTCTAACTCACAATTTCAGCCCCAAAGGATGTGTCTGTTGAAAAGAGAAGGCAGAGATTGCCAAGAAAAAAAGACATGCCCCACTCAAATAACAAGTATTACTTTCCCCTTTCCCCTTTCTCCTTCCTCCTTTCCCCCAAAATACATATATACACATACTGCCCCCCCTTTTTTTAATACTCAATTTTTTATTCAAATGGACTGAACTGTAATCTCATGAGTCTGAGTGCTATGTTTAGTTTTTCTTCCTTCTATTGGAAACCCCAGCATGTTTTTTTGCCACAGTAACTTCCACCTAACATCACCCTCTTTGTGAAGCCTGCTGCTGCTCACTGTTCTGTAAGGGTCGAACTCAGCCTTTTAATATTTATTAATTAGGCTTTAGGTGTGAAGTTTTGTGTTGTGTTTAATGGTGTCGGTCAGTTATGCTGGAATCATGCTATTTTCCAGGATGCAGAATGTCTGAATTTTATAGAATCCTTGTAATGCTGCTCGAAGGGACTTGGGGTCACCCAGTCCAACCTCCTGCTCGGAATGGGACTGTTTTCCCTTCTGTTATATTGTGCACATGTGTTCTACTTCTCTCGGTGGGTTTTGCTATTTTTCTTCCGGTAGTTCCTCAAGGCCTTGTTAAGCTGCACATGATGCAAAGGCATTTTCTGTAGGCCATTGCTCCTGGTAAGCTCACGGCTGGGTAATAAAGCAGAGGGAAAGGAAACACCGAGAGTAACTTGCCCGAACAGAGCTGCAGTTTAACCTCTCCTGGTTCTCAGTGCCAGCCTCATCTCTTGCCCTAAGTACTCATTAATGTGGTGGCATATCATTTATTCAAGCGTATGTGTACGTATATAGATGCTACATTGCGGAGCATTGCAGAAGTGTTTGGGTTTTTCTCTTAATTCCGAACATTTTTCTGTCTTCTGCGCATGGAAGGAACCAGCTCATCTACAATGTATGTAGTTGTTCCAGGGGCGCTCCAAAAAATGTTTAGTTTTTTCTTCCCCTATTAGTATTGGTCTCTAATGTATCCAGTTTTTCAAATACTGCTTAAATATAGCTCATTCTTACACTGTGTCCCATGAAGGCAATGTAAACCACTTGAGCGGAGTCTGACCAGCTGCAGTTTTATTGAGTATTTATCTGTAGCCGCTGCTGGGGTGCTCTGCGTGGTGTTGCCATGAAGGAAAAGGGACTTAAGTCAACAGTAAATCAATACTTGTTCGTAAAAAAACACACTCAAACCTGATTTCTGATATTTGGCTGAAAGGAACCTGAAAATGAGTATACACAGGATCGGCGAGGTTAGTGGGCTTTCTCTACAGCTGTCGTGGGAGCACACCTATAATATTATATACAGCTGTGGGAAAGTTAATACTAGAAAAGTTTTCAACAAATTGGGGTGAAACCTTAGAGGAAAACCATCAAAATCGATTCTGTGGTTTGTTTGTATTTAGGGAAAATGAAAACATGTTGAAGTTAAGAGGGATGATCTTTTTTGCGCGCATACTTGATTTGTGTTACCAGCGGGGAAAGGGGTATTATTTACAGCAATGCAAAGGAAGATGTGACTATAAATAAGAGGAAGGAAAAGCAGACAAGGAAGCCTCAGCTAAATTTCAGAAGCAGTTTTGTAAGAGTAAAATCTGTTGGACTGAATAGTCTTGCAAGGGAGGTTATTGAAGCTACCTTGCTTGAGATGTTTAAATTGGACTGGGCGGAACTACGGGGGAATATATTTCTGGCAGCAAATCCTCCTTGGCAGTGGATAGGATGTACAGGTTGGTCCAGCACCTTGGGAAGTCAATGGGAGTCTTTCAGCTCGCTCTGGATCAGACCTCTACGGACTGAAGATGTCACTTCTCTTTCTGGGATCTCAGTCATTTTTGTGCAGATTTTCAGGTTTCCTAGACTGGAGGAGGGGATGTGTGGTGGGACCACATTTGTCATCATTCTTTAATTATCTCAGACTGCTGCCTCTAAACGCTGCCTTAGAGAGTATTTTTTTTAAATACAAAATTAAGAGAGATTCCCCTTTTCAGATGTAAATGTATCTTTTTTTCCCCTCCTGGATTTTCATAAACATACTTTTAACCTGCATCTATTTAATATTAAAGTTGCAAGATTTTTCTATTTTTTTCCTGTTTTTTTTTTTTTTTTTCTGTTTCTCTACTTAATGCAAAGTCGCTGTAACGTGAGCCTTGTTGGTGGTCTTGAAAGAAGCCCAAATATTGATTTGGTTGATAATGTGTAATGTAAATACAATTAGTAGCATGTGCGTGCTTGTTTGTTTGTTTGTTTTACTAACGGAAAAAGATCTGCAGAAAAATAATGCATACCAAATTCAGGTCACAGGAAGGAACAACGATATATCCTTAGGTTTGTTACCTCAGATTGTGTAACTGCTCTTAGTCTTTACATTCCAGAGCAAGAAAGAGCAGTATTTTTAGTCTCACAAATTTAAATAACACAGTGTGATCCCCTGATATTGCTAAGTCTCTGTGGGAAAGAACTGTGGCGTATTGTGTTTTCCCTCCCTCGTTTCCCTGCCATATGTAATTAATAGAATAATAGTTGGTGGTACGCTTATGCCTAGATGCGGCTACCACACTGGAGGAAAGTTGCAGGGCCTTTGGCTTTCGCAGTTCTCCTATCTCAGCAAATCAGTTGCTTAAACAATGGAGCAAGTTCTTCACAGATATGTGGATCCCTTGTGCTGGCACGTGGCAGCCCGCCTGCCGCTTAGCTTCTTGGCATAAAAATCTTTCTTATGTATTTAAAGCTTTCCTCTTTGACATGAGCTTTTGTTGAAGTTTATATAAGTCTTTGGTATTAGAGAACTCTTTTTTTTTCCCCATTAAGAAAAATTACTTAAATCTATAAAACCATATTTGTATTCCTAGAATTGTTTGGAAAAATAGCAACTGATTTTTTTTTTTGGGGGGGGGGGGGGTTGTTGGTTTCTTTGTCATCCTCTGAGCTTTGGCACCACTGACACTTTACTACTTATTTCTGCGGTAAGCGGGAAGACACTTTTTCAGTCATTGCACAGCATGTTGCAGCTGCACAGAAACGGAGACAGCCTGAACTCTTCTTCTGCCTTGCCCAAAATCCACAGGGCAGATTTGTGGCCACCATTTTGGATCCTCTCCTTGAATGCGAATTCTTTCCCACAGCCATTTAAGCCTTTCTAAATGTGTTTTTCCATTGGAAAGACACATTTGGGCATTAAACATGTGCTTAGAGTGTCTTAGCTGAGTATAAAGCAGAGGAAGAAAGTATTTTAAATGGGCACAGCAGACTCATTTCTTCTCTCCCTGGGGGGAGCATCCTCCTCGGGAGCCTGTGTGTGCTCATCCCCCCCGGCTGGCACTCGGGCTCTGCGCTTCAGGGGAAGAAAAAAACTATACTGGACCATGCAGTGGTGTGTTGGGATGCCAAAATTTTCCTAAAGTGAGGAGTTGTTTGGAGTTTCAGCCTAGAAAGGAAGCGTTGTTCAGAGGCAGTTCTCTTTCTGTGCAGGTATTTGTTTGCTGACGGCGCAAGGAGGGATGAAGAGGGTTAGTAATTATCCATTTTATTAAATACTGCTGCTGAACTGAACCTATGCTGCCCTTCAGAGTACTGTGAAGTGATTTCTGTATTGATTTTTGGCTAAGACACAGTTTTTTCCTGTCCTCTGATACTTATACAGTTCTTATCACTGCAAATACCCTGAAGCCTTGCGATCTTTGACATCATTTTCCTCATTACATTCCTTCTGCGGCAGGCAAAAACCGCTATTCCCATTGTACAGTTGGGAAATGGAGACATAGACAGGCTAAATAACTTTGTCTAGGATGACACTGGGCATAAGAGATAATTATCCAAGGTTCAAACCTTGAGCTCTCCTTGCTTGGATGGGTGCTGTCACCTCTAGGCCACTCGCACGGAGCCTGGCGGGGTGGCAGAACTGTCAGGGCATGTCTGTTTGTACTGGCACAGTGGAAGCTGCTGGTCACACTGGTATCAGGGAGTCACAGTGTCATGCTAGATACTGAATCTTGGTTTTATACTCAAAACCCCAAAGACCATGCAGATTCCCAGCATCCCCATCACTGTCATCCTCCACCCAGTTCTGTACTTCCAACCCCTTATTTTTGCCTTGTAACGTGATTTTGCCCTGTGCGGTGTTTCATTGTCAAAACGTTTGAAGCCATGAAATATTTGTGCCATGGGAGAAAAATGTAAGGGGGACACAAAGCCCAAAAGGTCCAGAAGATGCATACTATTACAGGTCTAGCTTGACCCATGGGAACCTCTGGATTCCCAGTACCATTAGCTCCCACTTAACTGCTCCTTGGCTTTGCCAGTCTGGTGTGTCTCCTTCTAGCTTGTTACTCCTGCCTGGTGTGCTCTGGGTGATGATCAAAGCATCTTTTTCTATCCTCTAAGATTCTTCCCAATTTTCTCCCCACCCCATTTCTGTTTTTGTTTTTTTCCTAAGCTGTGAACTCAGCAACGAACAGCAGTTTGTCAGCTTGTGACAGCGAGGCACTGGTGGGCGATGCAGGTGAGGAGGAGGAAGGAGTGCTTTTGCCTCCTGCCATCTCTTCTCCAGGTGAAGCTGCCTCTTCCCACTGTCACCTTACTCCAAAGTGTTGAAGGGACAGGGAGCTCGACCCCATTCCCTTTCAGGGTTGGGTTCGAACTCTAGGTAAGAAATCCTCATTCACGTGTTTAGTAGACAATTTGTTTGCGTTTAATTTTTATTGCCTTTTTGGGGGGGGGGGGATAAATCTGATTTTAGTTGGAAATCTTGAACTTAGAGCAACATATTTATTTAAGTAACACTTCAATGAAGAAAGAATGTCCTCAGGTGAGGAAACCCATTTTCTCCCCCGATCTAGTTGTAGCTGCTTAGCATTCAGATGCTGCTCTCCTACAGCACGTGGCTGTGTCACGGGTGGGACAGGTAACCCCACGCCAGCAGTCGCAGGGGGGTGCAGCCTTGAAAAAATCCAGCCCAGCCCAGCAGTGCTTCTAGCAGGTACTTTCCCCGCCACTGTTGCTAAGGTGCCAGGTACTTGATTCAATTTCAATATGACATAGCAAAAAATGATGAGATATGGTAAATTATAACAATAGACATGAGTTAGTGTTTGTAAACTGCTGTATTTTACATTTTTTAATCAGCTGCGCAATAACGTGCAGCAGGAACACCCTGTTCCTCCATAGGGTGTGCTTGAAACAATTTTTTCATGTACTTTGGGTTAACTGTTCCTGTTTTGAGGACTTTGTGTTTTATGTGTCCTGTTCTGCAATGAAAAAGCAATGAATTATTTCCAACGAGTTATAAGCTGCTCTTACGCTGTCAACACAGAGTAGAAATCCTGGTCGTCTTTCTCTGTGACACAAATTTTCACACTTTCTGCAGTTAATGTAATTGCAAACGCTGCCAGATAATGGCCTGCTTTCTGGGCACGGGATTGGGAATATGCATATTATCCCATATTTTAAAATAATTGCTCTGTACACGTTACAGAGTTTGGAACTGAATTTTGGAAAGCAGTGTTGCTTCTTGGCAGCGCTTCTTGGCAGCCAGCAGCGTGTGTTTTTCTCGGCGGCAGCTCCGCGGAGCAGCGTGAAGGGGGTTAATGCTGATAACACTGGAAAAGTCTCCTGGCTGCTGGCGGGGAACTGACCTCGCCTGGCTGAAACAGCGGGGAACTAATAGAAGTTTTCTGCTCTATTCAGAGCAGGGTAGTCAAGCATCTGAACTTCCCACCAAACTCTGTTTTCTATTGTATTTTTGATGCCAGCTTTCTGTAGCACTCGGCACTAAAAGACAAACATTTGCAACTCCATCCTTCCAATTCCAACTATATGGCATTTAGCCTTTTTAAAAAAAAAAAAAAAATCTGTAACAATGCTGGTCTTATTGAAACAGACTGTTTGGGGGAAAGGAGCTTTGCTATTTACAACTAAGAACATTCAATATGTTTCAGAATAGAGTACGTAAATAAATAGAGCGCACTTACGCTTGTATGCTGAGATAATGCTACCGAGTTAATCTTATCTTGAGTTTTCTTTAGGAGTTTTGATTAGGGTGAATGTCATTTTTATCTCTCTTTAAAGCACCTATCGTATTGCGGTGCTCTGTGTAAACAGTGAAGGCAGAGGACCTGATTTCTGCTGTCAGCCTCTCACTGCAGTCTGAGTGCTGCTCTTCACTTCGTCCAAGTATTTTACATGAACATCCCAATAAAAGAGAAAAAATTTGACTTTTATGTTAATGAAGCCCCAAGCTCATTTTCCTTTGTGATGTTTCCCTTATTTTTTTTCTCAGTATACAGTTTGCTTTTGAACATAATTTTTTTTTCTTTAAACATGAAGAAATTTGCTATACATTTTAACATACATATAGAGATGAGGATGAATTGTCTGTATACTGGAAATACGCTGTTGGGTGGATTGATAAACTTAAATAATGCAAGAATTTTGTACATGTGTGCCTGGATATGGAACAGCATGCAGAACATGAAGGTGCAGAGGCAAAATGTAAAAATGTATATTGCATCTGGATCTAGGAGTAACTCTTGACCTGGCCCAGACAACTGATTGACATAATGAACGGGGGGTATCTGAGCTCAAATACTTGGCAGAAACAAAACTGCCTTGTCCTGACTTTCTGTGATCCCTCAGTTGGAGTCTTTTCGAAAATCATGAGGATGGAGACCCTGTGTTGAAAGACTGTCTGGTAAGATATTGTTGAAAAGAGGCAGGGGGAAAACAGTTTCTGAAGAATTTAGAGCCCTGTTGATCTACTAACCCCATTGAAAAGACCAGCTGAAGCAGAAAGTCCCAAAAGGGTTAAGTGGAGGCAGGTGTTCAATGGACATGATAAACTATAGCCCTTTCAGCTCTCAAGAAATATCTCATTTCTGCTGTGGGCTGGAGACAGCAATGACTCTATGCACCTCTTTATACCTAAATACTTTCTAAGGACTGATTAAGTTTCCCTGATACCTGTTGTAAATATTCTCATTTAAAAAAAAACAAAACAAAACAAAAAAACCAAAACCAAACAAAAGTAAAAAGCTTTCTTCTGAGGGGCAAGTGCTTACTGATTAGATGGAGGTGGATATTTTTTTTTATATAAAGACAAGTTTATTTTTTTAATAGCAGCAGACATTTGTGTACAGCTGGCCCCAAGCGGTTTGGGTCTCATGCCGTGAGGCAGTGCAGCCCTGCAGCAGGGGATGGAGTGTGGCCCTACATCCATGACAAGACAGTCTCCCTTCCAGATGAGCAATATCAGTATACTCATTTGCAGTGTGTTTGAATGCGTGTCAACAGGAGGGGTTATTTTAGGCTACAGAAAGTTTATCTTGAAGTAAGCATGATAAAAGAATATCTTTTTTTGTTCCTTCTCCCCCCCCTACACCTAGACAAGCTCCGATTCCTGTGCTCTCCTTCCCTTCTAGAGCAACATGCAGGATCTGGGCTGCCTCATCCGTCTGGGCTGCCTTCAGTCGTTCTCTGCTTATTTTACACACAAGCTGTTTTCCTTTGTCTCCTTGTTCTCCTTCACCCTGTTCCAGGCATGGCAAACTGAAGGAGTCAAATTCAAGCTCGTGAGGGTTTTCTCCCTTGTTCTTCTCTGCCGTTAACATGTGTCTCCTAGTTTTACTGGACATCCCGAGAAGGTTGCCAGATGACATGTATGGAAATACTGATGAGGTTAATGGGACATGGGGAGAAATATTAAAAATCCTGATTTATACTGGGACATCTGGCAACTCTTATTTCCAGAATCTCTGGGTGCTGTGTACCCAGAGACACAGCTGTTTTTGGCAGAGCTTGTTTGGACTTCATCTGGCATGGCAAATTAGTTTATTTCTGTTCTTTTCCTCTCCCTTTCCTTCTCTCCAGCACTTACAGGATTGGTTGCATTTGGTTTTCCTTTCTTATAGTAGGCCTGGTAGAAAGTAATAGAACACTTTAAACTTTTAAAAAATGGGGGGTTTGTACAGTTTTTGGAAGGACTGACTCATTTTTTTTTTTTACTTGTTTTTGTGTCATTTATTTAAACGTGAAATATTACTGCACATGTTAGCATGAACAAAAGATTCCAGGAATTTTTCATTTACCAAAATGAATTTTAATTTATCAAAAGCTCCTGACATCTTGAGGCAAGCACGATGCGTTCTTTGTGTTTCAGTCTAACGCTGGCTCCCAGCCATGAGGCTGTGAAGGATCGTTTTCACCCGAGGCCTCTTGTAGTTGGAGGAAATCAATCTTGTGTGATACAAAATGCCTAAGCATTGGAGGCATGTCCATCTTCAGGAACTTCAAACTCATTCCCTTCCTTTCAGGGACTTGGCTTGAAGGCAAAGGCTGAACTCCCTTCTTGTCCAAGAAAAATGAACAAGCCTTGTAAAGATGCTTTCTCCTCTGACTGGATGACTATTGAGCTGGAAGATTTTGACTTCTCCCTGGAGTAGGGAACATGTGGGTGGCCTTCAGCAGAGATGAGGCCGCCGAACAATGCGGCCATTGTTTGAGCTCCTCCAGGAGGTAGCAGAGTGTTGCTTTAACATGGTGGTTCTGTTTCTGGTGGGCTGGTAATACTGAGGCGTTGCTTTTTGTCGTGCAATTATAACAGTATTAGCTAAAGTTTTCTCCCTTGCTAATATTAATTAATCAGTAATGTCAATGGGATACTGTTTGGATTTCTCTCTCTTCATGTGTGAGGGTAGGGGTCTATAAGAAATCGGTGTGGAATCAGAAAACATGTGTTTTCCCAGGGACTGAACTTGAGGTAGCAGCTTTTGAATGCTCTCTGCATTATGATGAAAAAGGAATAACAACAGCCACAAAAATCAAACTGCCATCTTGGGTCTAAAGCCCACTGCACTAGCATGACTGAGGCACTGGTTTCTGCAGCTGGTGACACCCAGGGACCCAGTGCGGGGACCTGGCATCATAGTCATGTCCTTGTGACTAGATACCCCATTTATAACAGGGGCTGGAGTAAGGTCTGGTCTTTGCAGAGTGAATTGGCTCAGGCCTCCTGTAGTTACTCTCTTTTCTCCCTTTTTTTTTTAATTACAACATGTTTAATTTGGGAAATGATTTAATACAGACCTCTGTTTTCTAGTTGTGATTTCTCTCTGCTGTTATTTGGAGAAGAACTGTTGTGTTCTGCGCTCAGGAGATAGAGACACCTGACTGAAGGCCTCCGTGGTGGGAAACCTTTGGTTTTTTGGGACGATCTGTAGTTTGTTCTGTTTCCCCACAGCTGCTTTTTGGAAAAACTGTAATACCTTCAAGTTGGTATTAAAATGAGCAAATAAGAAGTCTGTTTTCTCTTTGCTGGCTTACATGGCTTTTTACCTTATAAATCTTCTGTTTGAAGCGTGTGGAATCTGGACCAATATCCATGGTGACACGTTACGCACACATTGCACAGCTGTAAGTCTATGAGAGGTGAAATCTGGATGTCACTGAAGTGCATGCAAAACGCCGGTATGCAGCAGGTCTGAGATTTCACACTTCCTCTCCAAAGTTCTGCTGGATGAATTGCTCGACGCTGGGTTTTGGGGGTGTTGGGATGGGCTTTTTCGTTTTGTTTGGATTTTATTTTTCAAATAAGGTAAGACTAAGCAGCTGGTGCTGCTGCGAGTCATTCAGAATGAGTCATAAAGGGGTAGAGACGGAAAATATTTTTAAATAATTGCAATTTCATTAAGAAAAGCGTACACACAATTTTGAGGTGATTCAGGGCATAATGAATGTGTGGCCCTGCTTTCTCAGATGGAGAGAGCCTGCACCTTTCTCTGGAGTGTGCATGGCTAAAGATGCTCTGCACTTCTGCCAAGTGTTCAACCCCTACATCCCCTTCGTGGTGAACGCCTGGCACGTGGTGTTATGATCAGCTGGGAGGAAAGGAAGATTTGCTTGAGGATTATGCCGCAGGAGGGCTGAAATCAGAGTGAAGGGCTTACTGCTGAAGGTGGGATGCTTCCCTCTCCTAGAAGGGTAGCAGGCTGTAAGCATCGGAATTGTGTTATTTGTGTTACTGGCTACGATTCTTGGTCTTGCAGAATTATCTGGACTTAGCTTCAGCTCTAGTGCTGTGCTTCCAGACTCTGCCGTGTTACATTACTGAAGGAAAGCACATCGTCTGGCATTGCCACCTGGAGAAGAAAGGTGACGACGACTCAGGCTGTGGCTTTTTGTCATTGTGGCAGATCTTCATCAACCCTAACCTCTGCGACTGGGGGCAAAAGTAAGAGAACTGAACAATGAAACAGCTGTTATTAGATTTAATTTATTACATGCAGACATGAGAGGGCAGACTTGATAATGTGCTTCCAATATGTTAAGGAGCTGCCACAGAAAGGAAGGCAATAGTTGTTCTTGTTCACTGAGGTTAGGACTAGCTATGGTTTAGAACAACAGCCAGGGACATGCAGACCAAACCATTAGTCAGATGATGAAATAGCTTCATGGAATTGCTGTTATTCATGGTCTTTAAGGATGTTAAGCCACTTGTGGTACAGTTGATCCTGTTTTGAGCTGAAGGGAGGGAAGAGACGATGTCTCCAGCACGACCTCAGCTCTGCTTTAGGCAGCACGCTTGCGAAGGTCTACAGAATAGCCGTTGCCATACTTAGAATGGTAGAAATAACGTTGCAGAAAGCATAGGTTTGTTAGATTTCCCTTAGCAAAGGGGTGAGGATCCTCATGTCTTTTCCAGGGGTTGTCCTACTCATTTTTGTTGAACCTGCTCTTGAAGACCACATCTGCAGGGTAGCTGATGGCTTTTCATTGCTTTTAGTGAAGTCACTCAACTGCAGACTCATTTCTCTTTGCTTCTTCACTAAAGTGATCCTCTGAATTGTTACAGTGGAGGTTGTATCACTGTGCCTGCCTACCACAGCTTTTTCCTCTGCTATTTATTTTCCAGAGGAAAACAATGGATATAGCGGATAAATGAGCAAGAACTTGAACATCACCATTGAGTTAAATGAACAGGGAGTGATGTTCCTGTGCTTGTGTCAGATGAGTTAGGCAAAATGTCATGGCACTTGGCTATATCTTCCTGCCATTGGCAAACGTCCCTGTCGCTTGCCTCTCTGCAATGCTGGTTTCATCAATAATAATTCAAAGAACTTGCATGGTGAGACTGCAGTTTTTAAAGCACGGTACAAATATTAGTTGAAGCTCACACCCTCCGAATGGTAGGTGAGTCCTGGCCGCTTCTCGCCGCAGCAGAAGTGGAGCAATGACTTGGCAAAGGCAACAAAAGAAGTTATTGTTAAAAGCAGCACGAGAAACTAGAGGTTCCTGGCTCAAAAGCCAGTGCCCAGACTCCCAGGCACATGACACAATTTACCAACACGCAGCCTGGTTTTAGCAGTTTTAATGTCAAGCATATATCATCATTAGTCTCACTCCAGCAGCCTATGTATTTTCCTTTTCTTTATTTTCTTCCTGAAAGCTGTAAGCAGCTCCAGTAATTCTTGCGAATAAATCTTATTTCATCAAAGTGAGTGCCTCGTCAAAAGCGCTGTTTATCTTTGCGGCTCTGTCTGGGCTTTAATGCTTGCAGGGAGTCAGGAGGGGCTGCATTGTGCTTCCTGCCCAGATGTACAACTAGCCATCGTGCGGCACTCGGATGAGGCGCATTCCTATCGTTATTTTGCGGTGATAAGATCTGTTAAGCTACGAGGACAGTCCTTGCTTGTGATGTTGATTCATAACTTTCTTCGTTCCCAAGGAGCTCATTGATTTGATAAATTCTGTCAGGAGCACAGCGCTGTGAAAAGAACTAGTGAGCACATGTAATTCAAATGACTTTCAAATAAAAATCAAGCATGTCCTCATAGCCTCTTCGGTGATTCTCTGAGTACTTTTTCCAATGGACTTTAACTGTGAAGCTTGAAGTGACAGAATGGCATAATTGTCCCCATGTCTCTATAAAGATGCAAATACGCAAATGATATTAAATGTCCGGCAGTGTGGCTTTTGCTGATGTTGTGCCAATGGAAAAAAATCTTACAGTTTTTAAAGGCGGTGCTTCAAATGAAAGGAATGACCTTGTTTTAAAGCTTTTAACCTAAGATTTCTACAAATAGTACTGAAGATGATGGCAGGGTTACTACTTGTACTTTTCCTCATTTTTTTCAAGTGAAAAAAAAGTGATAAGAAGTATTAAATTTGTGGAATAACTTGGACATGCCTCTCTTGAAATAAAACTGAGACTTTTTTCAGATGGAGACTTTTTCTTTACATTATTCAAATTGAGATTTCAATTTATAAGAATGTGATTTTGTTCCTATCACTCGATCAATTTGTTATTACAGATGCTTACATTTAATTATTAACCACTGCGTATGGTTTGCCTGTAGGTTGTTTGTGTAAATAAGCATAACTAAATCCAGATCTGTTATTAATTACAGATAAGCTCTGTGTAACACACAGAGCTTTGTACGATCCACTAGTCGCAAAATCTGAATGTGTTACGTTCAGCTTGATGGGATTTTCCTTGCTTAAAGATTGTTTCTTTTCATTTGTACAAAAAAGAAAATGGATAAAGTCAGTTAATGCCCAACTTTTATGTTCGGGTTCACTGACTTACTGTAGATGGTTTAAAGGGAACGTTAAATGTTGAGGGGCTTTTATGCCAGGAAAGTACCTCTTCATTGTAGAATATGACATGATGGGAAGGAATGCTACTTCATTTTTTTATAATTTGCACAGTGGTACAGAAACCATTGTTTAGTTTTCTTTTGAGGTCAGACTGAAGTACAGCGGTGAGATCTTATTACTGATTGCAAAGAAGTGTTTTCATAAAAATAAAGATATACCGAGATGAATTCATGCTTTTGTGCTCACTTTAAAAATAGTGCTGTAATGGAAATATCAAGGTCATGGTTCAGTTAATTAATGTAATTTAGAGGCATATAGAGGATAAACTGAAATCCCGTGTTACTTGTGTGGTTGTCTTTTGCCACGCAAGGGACATTTAATCAAATGCTAGTTATATACCTACATAATCTTAATACTTCGGGTTTTGTAAATGTGACTTTTGTTCCTGTGTAGTTTTGAAGTAGTCCATGTTATGATTAAGAAATGAACTCTGAATAAATACTAGACAATGAACGTTGTCTGGGTACGTTCACTGAAGAGCAAAGAGTGCACGTTGCTCTCAGCAGTTGGTTGCATTGATTTAAACTGAGAAGTGCTTTAGATCCGTCCCAGCAACTGCTTCTGTCTCTCTGTATGTGCGCCTTTGTTACTGGAGGCTATAAAATGTAAGTTCCTGTGCTTGGTATGATGATGAGCAATCCCCGTTGGCATCAAGTCTAGAAACCCAAATTAAGGGACGGCATGTGGATTATATGGGTAAACCCCCCCCAATTCTTTGCAGTTCTGAGATGTAAAGCAAAAGTTACCAAGCTGGAAACAACAGTTTGTCTAGATTAATTAGCCTGGGTCTTAGGGTGCTGTTGCAATATAAAACCCACCAACGAACTGTACGGATGGCGGCTCAAGCTGCTCTCCGATGGTCCCAGCAGAAGTGGTGGCATCCAGAAGCAGCTTGCAATAGCACTTTCCATTTTAGCAATCCATCTTGCAGTTAAAATAGAGGACTGCAGGCTCAGTCCTTCTCGCAGATTTGAAGTTATTAAGTGGTATAAGCAGTCTGCTAATTGGGGGATGTAGTTAGTAATATTTAAAATCCTTTTCAGTTCTGCTGGTTTTGCTAGCGCTGAAATATTGGAGGGTGGGAGGGTGGAGGGGGGGGCAATCACAGTTCCTTTGAAGTTCATGGCAAAACTGTTGATTTCAGCAGAGCTGGAATTAAGCTTCAGGTTTCTCTCTAGAAATTTATTTTTCCTTCTATCTGTAATGTTTTTAAATAGTAATGTCATTCAGGTGCAGCTATTGTCTTGCACTCAGGGTGATCGCTTTCTACCCCGATCCTCCCCTGCTTTCAGAGTCAGGAATCTCATGGTCATGAACTTTGCTTGAATTTCGTTAAGATACAGGAGAAGAAAATTTGGAGGAATTGGAGGATTTCATTTTTTTTTTTTTTTTTTTTTTTTTTTTTAATCTTTCTGTTTTTTTTTTTTAAATTCTCTTTAAAACAAGAGTTAATAATCTTGTATGATCCCATGTCTCCCAGTGCACAGCATGGCCACAGCTGGCAGTTCTGTGTCTTATAGCACAGATTTCCTTCTGTGAGGACTGGCGAAACGTCACCTTTTTCACCATTAGCAGGAAGGTGATTACGCAGATGGAATAACTCAAGCTGAGCACCCGGGTGGATTCACCCTGAATTTCCCTGCCACTGAACCCGAGAAGATGCCTCCCCGTGAACGTGCTGGTTGTGCAGACACAGCACTGTCCCGGACGGAGTCTGATTGAAGCATAAAAATGATTTTTCCTGAGTTTGTGAGAGTCTCTTGGGCACAACAATTTAATAAATATTTGACCTACCCTGGGAGGGTTTACTGTAGCTTAGACTGTCTTAACTCAGCAGCTCAGGAGACACCAATCCAACAAACTGTTGATACTTTTAATTTAGCCTTTTCTGAATTTCTATCAGCGATCTGAACCTAGCCAGAATGGCTGCCTACCTCCTCCCTTGACAGATTATTTAATTGTGGTCAGTTCTGGATAGTTACGATTTATGATCTGTTGGTTGTGTTCATGAATGCTTTGGGAATGGTGCTCTTTTCTTGGACTGAGTTTGTCCAGATGTATCAATATTTTGGTTTGGATGATATAAAATAAATGGTCAAGATTAACTGTCTGCGACATTCTCTTTTAACGACAAAGTAGAACCATTTTTCACACTGGGAGATGTCTTTAAAACAAATATTGAGGTTTGCAAAATGGTTATAGCAGCCCATGCACAAGTGGCTTTCCATTAGCCTATGCTACATCTTTTTGGCGTCGCTGTTAGACCATGAGAAGACCGTGGGGAATCCAGTTGTGATGCTCTGCGATAAAGGCTTCAGATTGTGTAATGATGACCTAAGCGTGAAAGGATAGGGTGAAATCTTTTCAGCTCTCAGGCAGCTTAGTGCTGCTCTAATAGGAGATGAGCTGGGAAATAGTTTGGAGAATTCCGTGATGAGAATGGAAAAGCTATAATGTGATTTTTTTTTTTTTTTTTTTTTTTTTTTATTTTGTTAGCTCTGATGGAGCGGAGCAGGTCAGATCTCCAAAGGCTGATGTTATCTTGAGCTCCTCACAGCCTGCTCCTTTGTTGCTGCTCTTACTTAGGCTAATGCCACTCTCTCATGTGCAAGGGGCTTCTAAATTGGGAAGTGCCAAGGTGCTTGCATTACAAAACCATGGAGCTGATGCTTGTTAATGGGAATAGAAGAGCCCATTTCCCCTTAGCACCCGTCTCTGCCACGGGGGTGAGCACCACAGCAGAAATGGGTCGTTCAGAGCCTCCAACTGTTACGGAAAACAAAGATGAAAACCCATCTGGGTAGTCTCTGACAATGGAAGACATGCTGATTCACACCAGGGGATGCGAAAGCCGATTCCCTGCTAAAGAGCTGTTCTTCAGTGTGTGTTTGTTGTTTGTGGAACCGGGATAGTTTACTTGAATTTCTGTCGGGTGCTTGATCACTTCATAGTCCTTGGGTTCGGAAGAAGCCACAGGCCAACAAGGCTGGACCAAAGCCCCTGTAACTGAGCTGGCTCTGATGATGGATGGCCAGCAGACCACACTTGGGAAACCGTGTAAGAAACTGCAGGAATTGGATCCTCCCGGGTTCAGACAGGGAACTTCTGGAACTGGAAGCAGGTTATTAGTTTTGCGATTTGCTGTAAGAAAATCTAGTACGACAAAAATGAATGTAGGATATAGAGATATAATAAACCTATTGTAAAAGAGTTAGCGTAGAAGAGGGCAGATGGTTTCGTTTGGGGAACAGTAAGAGCAGTTAGCTTTTTTGATACATTAATTTGAGCATTTAAAATGATTCCAACTAGGTAGGAAGGATTTTCTGCATAAGGCATTAACTCCAAAGGCGATGTTTGACAGCACTCCTTGAATTTGACGTGGGGGATACTGAAATGAGGTGATGTGTGAGTTGGCCAGACTGGGCTGTAGAAAGTCCTGGCCCGTGCTATACTTCACAAACGGACAAGTAAATTGGCTACTTTAGGCTTGACAACAGTTCAGTTTTTCAAAGAGAGAGCTGTTTCCACAAGATTAGGTCTTTGATATTTCTCTTTTTTTTTTTTTTTTTTTTTTTTTTTTTTTGTTTGGCTAAGCTAGAAAAAGCTTTGAGTATGTAGTACCTATGGAGCTGGGGTTTTTTGTAGGAATCCAATCTGATAGTAATAGAACAACAAATGCAGCAAAAGGAATACTTTATTTTCTTGTGCAAGTATATAATATTTCATGTAACTTTCATGTGCATTTCCAGTAGGATGGAGGTAGTTAAAGACCAAACACTTGTTTTGTCTCTATCTAATAATCAGCACTGGTAAACCAGCCTAAACTCTTAAACTGTAGGAAAAAAAGTAGTTTTCTGTGAGAAATGTGCATATCTCATTCTGAACTCTCAGACTGGTGTAGCTCTAGCCAATGAATTTGCTTTTAAAGTGGAAATTCCCTTTTTAAAGAATTTTTAAAGAGAAAATCTGATTAATCTAAGTTGTCATTGTGTAAGCCTTCTGGTGTATTACCCATGCCCTCAGTGTGTTGTAGTCTTTCAGTGGCAATGCCTTGTCTAAATCAGGGATATTTTGTTACTTATTTTTTAAAAAACTGTTGCTTGAGTTGCTAAAGGTATGGCTATAGCGAGAAGTTGCATATTTCATTTGAAGCCGATTACTTTAACTTTGAAAATATTTGCGTAAGCTTTCCTTTGGTTTGCTAACTCATTATATAGAAGTGACAGTAGTTTAATTAGAAAACACAGTTTGTATTTATGGAAAGTGTTCACATGCTGTCTTTTGTGAAAGCTGAAGAATTCAAGAAGGAACACAATGTTTCCCACAAACCATACATCTCCGCAATTCCACAGTCTCTCAGCAGCTGGACTAAAAAGGCTTTTAATACGAGTTATGTGTTTAATTAGGGAAGGGAGCCTTGGCAGATCTTCTGACTTATAGTTCATTTTAAAGTCTACAAAAAAACAGAAAGAAAAAAAAAAAAAGAAAATGAAAAAAAAAAAAAGAAAAAGAAATCAATCCAATTTGGTTTAATTGTCATATATAAATTAAGAACTCATTTTTTTCCACTTCACAAAGATATCTTCTCCGGCCCCTCCTGATGGATTGCACAGGGCAATTACTTCCAAATGAGGAACGCCGGGCTGGAATTCAGCAGTGAGTTCTCATGGGCTCCCCGAAGGCCCCGCGCTGCCCCGGCCCTGCTGCAGATCCCCCTGTCGATCCCCCCGTCGCAGCCCTGCGGTTTCCCAGTGCTTCGCAAGCATTTGGCTCCACAGTTCCTCCCCCAAGACGGTTGCCCGACCCAGAGAGAAACTTCTTCCAAAAGCTCAAACCCTCTTGAGAGTGGACTGTGGGGAAGAAAACGTCTTGCAGGAGATGCACACCCGGAGCGTCCCTCCCGCCTGTTCACAACCAGGCTCTTACAGCTCTGGTTGTGGGGTTCTCCACCACTCTCTCCCCTTTCCTAACTGTTAAATCATTTTGGATAATAAAAATTTATTCCCTTGTATCAGTTCTGCGTGGGAGATGATCGGTATGATCAGTAGAAAATCAAAGTAAATGGGTTTAAACCACAATAATTGAATGCAAGAGTGCAAATTGCCAACCAGCTCCTTCTATTAGGTTTAAACTCTTGGTAACAAATCTAAAACAAATTGCAAAGAGAAGAGTTGCTTTAAGAGGACTGAAATTTCTTTAGTGTCTTCATGAGGAAATACACAGCGGATTTGAGCGCTGGGATTATTACATGGCAAGCTGGACTTAAAAAATATTTCTATTTCTATATCTATCTTTTAGTAGGCCTCACTTTCAGGATATAGGGTTGAATATAGCTAAGGATGGACGATTCTTATTTTTTTAAATCTAAAATAGGAAAGTTTCAGGGGTTGCAGAGGTTAGTAGCCTGATTCATTAACTTCCTTTTAAGAACCGCCATGTGTCACCGGGCTGCTGCAAGGCACGGTTGCTGCCTCGCTGTCTCCTCCTTGCCCTCAAGAAGCCAAAATGTTAAACTGGTGGAGTTTACTAGATCTGACAGAGAAATTCTTCACGTCTGGCCTAGATGTCTAACTAAATTTGGTATGTATCTTGTGGGCTGGGGCAAGTGCTGGAAGCTATTAGAATGCTGAACAAAAAGCTCTATTCAAGGACTATCGCCTTCCTGCCGGGGTAATCCAAGTATCAAAAATTTAAAAATATGGGGTAGGAGACTGTGGCTGCCACAGATGAGAACTTTTAAAGGTGTCTAGAACATCACTCACTTTAAAACGTTGCTTCTATGGTATATGATTAATTTGAAAAATGCAACAAAGCAGCCCAATATAACATGTACATATATATCCAATTAAATAAAATTGAACACTTTTAATAAAGTGGAGTTGCAAGCTGGTAAAAATTTTCTCTTGTCACTCAAAGTTAGGACAGGAAAACATTTTTCTTTCCCTTGAAATAGCTGTATTTATTATATCTGACCTGTTTAACATTGCTGGTTTTACTTAAGAACAAGAAAGAAACAAATGCTTTTCATCGTTTGATGCCTTTTCTGTAGCATGAAATTGTGTTACCAAGAAAAACAAGGTAGAAATGGTTTCCAAAACACAGCCCAGAATAATCAAACATTCTTTTTTTTTTTTTCCTTTTAAAAAATGAAGCTGACTAATCCTAATTGTTTGAATCTCTTATAAATTATTTACTTTCTGAACAGCAGCTTGTTCTCATCTTTTAGCTTTGAAACAGCTATATATGGGGTTTAGTTTTCAGTAGTTTCTTCAGGAAAGGTGAAAATGCGGTGAGGATACTTGCAGTGCTTGGAGAAAACCGGACTGTATAAACTGATTCAGTTTCTAGTTTTGTTCCCCCGTCTATTAGCTGCTTTTAGTCGCTTCCTAATGAAAAAGTTCTAGGCAGCGGGAGAGCCACTGAAGTCCATCCTGAGCTCGGTTTACTTTTCGTATATACTTTTGGCTATATTTTTAAGATATTTATACAGAATTTTTTGGGATGTCATGTAATGTAATGGATTTGCCTGAAGAGCAGCCCTGCTCCATGCACGGCTGGGCTGAACACCTTTAGTCATTCCACAGCCAGAAGCGTGGGTTATTTATATTATTTGTCTTTCATTTTATTTACTTTACTTACTTTACTTTACTAACAAACTGTGCAGCTGGTACCAGGCAAATCAAGGAAAAAATCAGCACCGTTGAGGCCCCGGCAGGTAGATGCTGAGGGTGTTGGAGTAAAGCAGGATATTTCTGTTGGAATCACAGGAAACGGGCAAAGATAAAGGAGCCAAGACCTTGGTGCGGTGGGTTTGTACACGCAAAGTTGAAACTCGCAGCACATCATTTCACAGGGAAATCCAGTTGCAGCGGGTGCCCGAGGACGTTTGCAGGAGGGCCTGATTCTCACCTTTCCAACTTTTTCCCCAGTTCATTGTCCGAACACATCTCTAATGAACATTGGCTTAATTGCTTATTTCCCTCTCTGTTTTACCAGTGTGCTTTAAATATGAGAGACAAAAATTCAGTGCGTTGTTTTACATTCAATTTACTTATCTCCCAGAGGATTTTGAAGAGAGAAATGGCATCTATTCTGCATTACTGCGCCGTTCTCATTGTAGAGAACACACACAAGAAAAATCTTTCTTTTTAATAGAAGTCAGACCTAATGTATTTACTGCCTATGACCACTTATTTGTCTGCCTTGCAACTCTTTAAGGTTCAAAGGCAGCTGAAGCAGCGTAAACTCTACTCGTAGGACAGAACCTTTCCACTTACCCTGTTTTCTCCAGCAGGAGCATGAGCCGAAGCCTACTCAAGTGAATAGGAGTCCTTCCGCTGTCTCAAGGAAGTGGTGGGTTAAGTCTGTACTGTGAATATTGAGATTGGTTGAGACAGAAGGCTTTAGCGTATCAGTTTCTTTTATTTTTCTTCCATTAATGGCGATGAGCTGTGTCACAAGTAAAATAATAATAGACTTGGATCATAGGGCTCCTTTTATCTGCCAACTTCAAAGCGCTTCCAAGTTTGCAGGAAGTTCCCAGCTTTCTTGTTGGAGAAACTGAGGCACGCGGAAATCCAATTCAAAATAACATGATGCAATAGCAAGACTGAGAATAGCACTTGGCCTAATTTTCATTCATTTTTCATTTCACCCTTAGCTTGCATTAGTTTTCACCTGTCCTGAATCAAACCCTAAGTATTTTTTGCCAACCAGGATGCCTGATGACAGCATTAGTGAGAAGACAGTATGTGAAAGCCCTGGCTACAGATTTTGTAAATGTTTCATTTTAATGTACAAAGAATGATAGTCTTATATTTTTATCTGTGTTCAGTGTTATAACATGAAAATATTATATAAACCATAGCAAAAGCTATGAAAACTGGTCATGTATTAATCTGTTCTTTTCCAGTTTTCCTTCTTTATTGTCTGGTTTTCTCTTTGTCCTTAGTAGCTTCCCCGAAGCCTGTTTCTTATTTCTTTTTTCCAGGATTTGCTCTAGGAGCTGCAGCTATGCTGATGGAGAGTCACAAATGCATTTCAGGCGCTCTGTTGTTAGAGAGTTAAAACGGAGGTGATTTCATGCCCTGAGCTTGGGGTACCCTGTGATGAGAGAGCACCAACAAGGTCTCAATTCCGAGAGCTTTGTCCTTGGTTACAAATTGGAGATTTTGAGTTCTTAAGCTATAAATTAGTCATATATCAAATTACATTTATCGTTTAAATTCCTATAGAATGGATATTAATACCTGTTCAGCTTTGTTTGAGCTTCTGCTTCACTGAGCCCATACAGTATAAACATGATCTTTCACCAGATTTCTTTCCAAAAGTAAAATGATCATCTGGGCAGAAGACTTGTACTTCTGGCTGGAGCGAGAGTCACAGGCTGAGCTGACTTTACAGCCGTCTGACTGAATGGCTGTGTTGCCCGTTTCTTTTGTAGAGATTATATTTTCCCAAATTAAAAAAAAACCAAACAAACAAATAGCAAAGAGCTGGGGACATGCACAGAACCTGTACAGAAAGGAGACCAGAACAGCTTTTTTGTGTTTTCTGCACTTCAGATGAGACGTTAATTTCAGTTTGTTTAGAAATTATTACTTTAAGCCATCCCTTGCAAGCTAAAGCAACTCGGAATGATTACAGTTGGCATAAAACCGTAGATAACATTAAAAAAATAAGACTCCGACCCTTACACCTTCCACAGCCCTGACTGGATACAGAGTGAAGGCAGATTTCTCTTTCCTGCCTAAATGTGCGGAGGCTTTTTAGGTTTGTTTTTCCTTCTTTATCTCCTGTGTTGTTGGTCACTGTGAGAGGCAGGTTGCTGGGCTCGAGAGGTGATTCCTGTATTGCTCTGTTCTCTCCATTGGGTCTCGGCAGTTGCATGTTTTTCTGTCCATGAAACTGTTGGAAAACTTTTATTTTGTAAGTCTGTATTTACTGCTTCTATAATATCGACATAAAGAGGAAGATTGAAATTCTAATTTGATCCTAATAATTTTAAAGTGGAAAATTGTAAGGATCAGCTTTCAAACTAGATGCCAAAAACTGTGTCTGCTTGGTCCTAATTTTATAGTGACAATTATAATACATGAGAAATGGGAAGAACTGTAATAATTCACTGTTTGTCTGCTATGACAATCTGTGGTAGCTGGAGGGAATAATTTTTCTCATGGGACAAGCGCTGTGATTTCTAGGTATGTGATCCAGTTGCTAGGTGCTTAGTACATGAGCAGTGGTAATTGATTTTAACTTTTATCAGTTTTGTTCTTGTAATTCTTGTCTCTGACACTGTGTTTGCTTTGATGGAGCCACAGTTGCTCTAGATGTAAAATGGTGAATCTTTATGGCCTCCAGTAATTTGTCCTTGACTCCACACTATTTCTGTAGAACAGACCTAGAATAGTTTGGCAATTTTAATAATCTTTACTATAGTGCTAACGCAGGTGGTGCTTTTTGTGTTGTGTTTTACTTCCGTCTTTTGTGGAAATACTGAAAAAAATAGTAACAGAAAGCACCCTCCTGCTTAAAAGAAGGTGGGTTTAATTTCTTAACAAGTTAATAATTCATGACTTTGTTTCTGTCTGTACAATTATTAGTGAAACGGGCTCTAAAGATCTACCTGATTGCCCGAAGAAAGCTGTTAGATGTAACCACGCAGAAAGAAATGAAAAGCACCTGCTGGGTCCTATGTAGCGCAGGCCTGGCTTTAAACTCCAAAACGAGCATAGCAAACGGTATGAGAGTGGTGCACTGGGACCAGCTGATAATCCAGTGCTGAATCAAATTTCCAGATTTTACTTCTCATGACAATGGTATTCCAGGATTGCTTTATGCTTTTTCCATTTGGAAATGAATATCTATTTTCTTTACTGGTTTTGTTCCCAGTTTTGATCATTTACAAATTCTAAATCCATAATGTGACTGAGTCAAACGGATAGATTCCATCAAACATCAGAAAATTGGTATTTTCCTAGTGAAAACTTAGGCACTCTAAATACCAGGGCTGAAATTAGGTAAGTGCTTAAAAGCTTGACCCAAAGTCTGTTGGGTCAACAAAAAGACTCGCGCTGAATTTTAGTGGGCTTTGATCATGCTGTAAGTAACGTACAATTTATCAAGGTATTTCCATGCTATTCTTTTTCTTTTCTGTACGGCTCACAGAGGAAATAGGTTTTGTAAGTGACAAGAATAAATCCGAAAGATGAATGGGGGCGGGGGGGAAGTATGGAGATGCTGAGGGCTTGCTCCTGCTCTCAGCGATGCAGGTGTGGGTCTCGGTATCTTGTAAGATCAGCCGCAGCGCTGATTTTACACGAGATTTGGTGATTTCCATTGTGTGCTCTGCGCAGGGGGTCAGCCCCAGCCACGCACACCTGCGTACCTCAGACCTCCCGCCGGGTGAAAGCGCAGGTATTTTTCCCGTCTCTGTCATTTGCTAACGTTTAAACTGATGTGAAGAATGTTCAGAGAGAGTTCGCTATTTGGCAAGCACATTAAAAACCAAGCGAACAAATAGAAAAACTCTACCTTTCCACTGCCAGTTGTCTCGCACCGTCTTTCAGTCCTTGGCTCACGGTCTGGAACCTTTTGCCAAAGTCATGGGCAGGGGCAGGTTCTGGCATAATCCAGAATACACAGTGAAATCTGTCTTTGTACAGGGCAAACACTTGTTGAAAGAACTCCCGTCTTTTGACTTCTATTAGCTCCAGCTCCCTATGTATCTGTTGTGCAGTAGCGCATTTTGTGCTTCTCCTTCAAGACTTGCCTGTCTAAATGTCTGATTTGCAAAATAAAATAAGGCAGTTGAGAAAAAGCTTGAGCTAGTGGTTGGGAAACGTGTGTAAAGTCATATTACTTATCAGCTAGCAAGTTCTCATGGATTTTGTGTCCTGTTTCAGGGTAACTCTCTGTTTATTCCTGCAAATATTAATAGTAACGTCGTCTCTTCTTGTGGCATTCAGGGAAGAACGCCAATGGCTGGGTTGTGTGATACATGGCAGGTGTGGGCTGCTGGTGGGTGACCAGAGATGTCCATTTATACAAGTACCTACGCTGCATGCAAAGTGGTTTATGAGAAAGACTCCACGGTAGCTGTGTTGGCACACAAGGGTGAGGTATTTTTCCTTTTTCCAAGCTGGCAGCCTTTAATGACTCACTTCAAAGGTAAAAACATGTCTTTATTCCTGTATACCATTGCCTTTCATCCCTCCGCTAATCCATAGGTTTGGGAGACTTATCCCATGACTAAAACACACAAACTGGTATATAGCACAGAAGAATGTAGAGGGGAAAAAAATATTAAAAAATGTGAAGGGCGCAGTTCTGTAGGTAGATTTTATTTCTGCCTTGAGATAGCTCTTTCCTCGTTTTGATTGAAGAATGGAGATGGAAAGCATCATGAAAACTCCCTTTGTTCTACGAAGGCTTGTGTTGCAGATAAGAACCCCTTTGATCCGAGCCCCTGGCGATGTGCAGAGCTCAGTCGGGAGAGGGGAGGTCCGAGAGAACCCGTCGTTCTGGGGGAGCTGCCGGATAAGAAAAGCCTAAGCAGAACAGTTCCTCTTAGAGAGCAACACGCTCCTCGCTTACCTTGAGCAACTTGGGTTTGTGTCCGTTTCCTGAAGTGGTTTTCCTTGTTTCTGCTGCCTTCTCATAGCTGTTTTTCCTGAGGGTTCCTTGGGTTTTGTGTTTTTGTTTCTTCTGCTTAGTTATTTTTTATTTTTTTTTGAGTTTGGGTTGTTTTTTTGAATGAAACGCTCCATTTCACTGGAGTTAATAACACCCTCTTTTTCTTTTTGAATAACCACAAGCGGTTAAGACCTGTCTCCTCTGGTAAGCAGCACATGCAAAACCACGGCAAATTACGCTGCTGTCGACTTGCTTTTTCCACCGCCTCCTGGAACCAGGAACCTCCGCAGTGCAGCTCCAAGGGCTGCGTGTCACCTTCGGGGAATCACCCTCGGTATTCCCTGCAGCATTTTGCCTTCACTTGGAGGTCTCACATCAAGGTACTGACCTGATCTGACCTCTGTCACCTTCTCTGACCCAAAAACATCACAGCCTGAGGTGTTATTATTGCAGGAACACCTGTGACGTGCATATTTTTTTTTCTACTGGAAAAAAAAAAGATGAGTTTTTCTTTCACACTAATTCCATCTAAGCACCATATTTGCATCATTCCAGAGGTAATGATTTGAAATTACTTAATTTTGCTTCCAAGGATAGCGATCAGGATTTAATAAAGCCTAACTTGACAGAATTTACTGCCTCATCATAGGGTAGTTTCAGGATTGTGGAGAAAAATAGAAGCGTAAGCCCCTGCGTACTCTGAGAAACACAAGGCTTGCGCCTGTGTGAGGTCACGGCATGTTTTATCCTTGTTCGAACCTGTTAGGAAACTCATGATTTTAAAGCCCGCTTAGACGTTTTCCTCATTGTTCTTGCTTCTTAATGTTTGCTAGCCAGTGGGAGATGGTTATACTTTGGGTATAATGTATATGTACACCATGCATGGGTGCAAGTCATTATTAACGCTGGCAGCTTGTTTATGGTTCCACTTTTTGCTTATTTTTTTTCTTTTCTGTACTAAAAGCAAGGCAAACTGATGAGCAACGTTTGGAAGGTTTGTCATTAAGGGCCTGGCATTTGCATATCTGATTTATTCAACATCTTTAAAGATTTCTGGTGGATAAACAGAAAATCGCAGAGGTGGGTCGTCAGGTCCAAGCGCCTGCTTTGAAGTGAGATCCAGCTTTGGTGGATCAGGTTTTGTTAGATCGGGTTGTCTAGAGGTTCAGTGGTTTATGTCTCATGGACTTTGAGGGGTTAAAATCAATTTGCTAAGTGATAATACTTGAGGTTAATAATATTTCTTGAACACTTAGGACCTCAAAGTAAACCTTCTGGACGTGCCCCATGTTTCAGTACAAGTCCGTATTGTCACTAATAGGCTTTCAATAATAGAGCATTTTCTCCTAACAATGGATTAGAGAGAAAGAAGGCTGCTTCGCAGCGATTAGATGACGCTTATTCTTGTGCTCTTTATTCAACTGGTCCGCAGCTGCTGACAAAAGGTGCTTTCTCTGAACGCAGAGCAGAAAACCATCTCCTCTCTGTTAGCAAAATACTGTAAATTCCAGATGCCTTGCAACTAAGCTTGGCCGAAACATTGCCTTCAGGAAAAAAGTTTACTTTTTTATTAAAAGCAAAGTTTTGTAGAAAATTATACATTTCCATGTTTTTTTTCCCATTTTTCCTTACAAGTATGTTGTTTTGATTTTAAACTCTAATGGAAAGATTTCCATCGTTGAAGATTATGGATGGGAAGAAAAGCGTTTCCCGCCCAGTTACGGTGTTAACCCACACTCCCCCAACTCCCAGCGCTGCTGTTCCTCGGTAGTCCTTGTTCCCTGAGAATTTTCACAAAGAGCTAATTTTTATAATGAGGCATTTGCGAGCACACGTATGTTTGCATCAGCGCCCGCGTTTTAGCCGCTTCATGGGCACACCTTTGAACAGAAATTGTTGTGGCTATGTACGTTTAACGCATATTTGAAAACTTTTCTCTTACCGTAGCTGCCTTTTGAGCGCTGGCGCCATAATTTCCTAAGGGAGATGTGCTGTGGCACTCGCGCCGATCTGATCACCAGGACAGTGATTGCGGTTAGAGATAACTGGCAATATCTTTAATTAAAAGGCTTGCTGGAGAGCAGAAGGGCGCTCTGCCAGTCACCATAACAACTGTTGCTGCTGAGAAATTACAACTGCATGCTTTGGCACAAATGGCATTTGCCCGCCCACCCCCATGCTTTCAGGTATGTTTTTTTATCTCCTTATGCCTTAATTGTTTGTGTTCACAAAGGATGTGGCAATTTTTTTTTTTCCCCCTTTAACTGTCATGTGGTTTTCATTGTGCTGTTCTCATTGTGTCTAGGGATTTTTTAGCCTTTTGCAGCAGGCGGCGAGAATTGCTGCTTTAGTTTATAATGCTCTGTCAGGCTTGTGACCGTAAATAATCCATGGTGGAGCAGTGATTACACTCCATTTCCCCAGGAGCTGCAGGCTACCTTTGCACTGGACGTACACCCACTGCCGTGCTTTCGGCATTTGAGTGATTCCTATTTTCAGTTTATTTTAAAAAGTTGCAACTGGATAATTTTTTAAATGGTTTGTTATTGTTATTTAAGTTGACTTAGTATTTAGACTTTTGCGTTTGTGCTTTAAAGGGACTGCAAATTAAAACCAGTTCGAGTGAGGAATGTGTATTCACTACAGCTTTGGAACACGTATGGAATCTGAAGTTTATGGCTTTGAAAGCACTTGCCCTCTTTCAAATGTTTCTAATAAGATAGAGTGTGGTGATTTACACCTCTTGAGATATTGAACTGCTCTCCAAGAATGTTGTTTGGCTCTTAAAGAAAGCAAGCATTGGTGGGCCTGATTTTTGGGAAAAGGGGAAAAAAAGCCAATGTGATTTCATTGAAACTTAAGTATTATGTGTGTAAAAGAACTCATTATTTAACACTTTCTCCGCACACCATGAATGCATTTGGGATCCATCAGCTGTTAGTTTCTGGAGAGGACAAAGAGGCGAGCGGAGCCCTCAAATGACGAGCATTTCCTCCGGCTCCGAAAGGTGTTGCTGTACCAGGAAAAGAAAATTTGACTCCTTTCCCAAAGGAGGCCCTTTGTCTCTCTGCTCCTGGGCTCTGGAGCCGATAGGGGCTGCTCAGAGATGCACGTTCCAGGTGCTGAGGCTGTCCCGGGGTTATTCAGCTCGGCATCGTGAGGGTCCATCACGACTGGGCTTCCTGACACGACCGTATCGCAGTGCCGGCAGCACTGGGCAGCTCTCACAGAGGGGAGAAGGCATTTGGAAACTGTGAGCTGGGATTTTTTTTTTTTTTTTAAATATGTGTCTAATATTTTAATATAAAACAGGGTGTGTAGCTGTTAAGTGCTCAAGGGTGTGTTTCAGCCTAGATGCGGCAAATGAAGCATGGGGAGGGAAAGGCGAAGGGAGAGGGAGCGGGGCGGATCAGAATCTCACATTGCTCATCGGAAGAGGAAGAACTTGTAAAAGGGCGTTTTGGAAGAGCTTCTAGGAATAAGAAATGGTGTCTTGGGAATTTGTGATGTATTTCTCAATGCGATTTTTAAAAAAAAACTGTTATAATTAAGATTTTTTTTTTTTCTTGCATAAGATTGAGAACGTTGTGATTTTTATAGATTCCCTACACTCACCCCATCCCTGTGGGCCCGTGCCGCTTCCCCCCGCGCTCCCTGACTTTCATTAGAGGTTATCAAATTACACGTGCAGACCCAGAGATGAGTTACAAATGATGTTTGCCCATCCGTTTGAGTAGAAGAACTGGGGAGGGGGGGGCACGAAGGGGGGGGCAGGAGGTTCAGGTCCGTCCTGGGGAGCGAGGTTGAAGTTTTAATCAGTGTGGTATTTCCTCTTCCTGCGGGCCAGAGGGACACCTGTGTTTTTCTTGAAGTGTTAGAAGGGACAGTTGATGGGCCCTGTTGTTTTGAAGGGAACCGTATTAGAGCCCATCTGCCTACACTGGCTTCAAGGGGTGTGCACAGTGCTCCAGCTGATAATTTTAAAAAATTAGAGAGAGTGAGATCTCTTGACAGAGCTAACAGGGCTCCGGTGAAACCGCTTTAACAAAGCACATCCATCCTGGAGGGGAGACCTTGGGGCTGCTATAAAAAGTCAGGGAGGTTTTCTGTGATGAAGTTTTAAAGCATTTCTTAACCTTCAGGGCTAGTTTCTTGAGGTTATGTTTTATTTCAAAGGACAAACACTTCTTAATTTCATTCTTTGTTTCATATATACCTATTCTAGAAAGCTGTAAAGTTCCATACCCTGTTTTCTGTCCCGCATCTTTTTCCACTCCTGAGGACTTTTAACGGGAATTGTCATTCCCGGGACCGTTTTGCAGCTTGGCTGGCGTGTAGCAGCACAGTATTGCCACAATTTCTCCATCACCTTTATTGGCACACGCCGGGGGTTTGGCAGGTGAGTGCAAGAAAAGCAGGCAGTGCTGTAGCCACGTTTTGGGAGGCAGCTCCATGAAAGCCACAGGGGCACAAATGCAAGCAGAGAATGTCTCTAATCTACAAAACCGGGAACTGTTTGCTCCTGTTCTCCCCAGTGAATTAACTTGTTTGTGTTTTTAAAGGATTAAAATTTGAGTTGCGTGGAGAAAGGTGATTACCACTCGGGGAGGACTAGAGCATTTAAAAGCTGTGGTTTTGTTCAGGGTTGCACTGAAAGCCAAACCTGTGAAATTCTCTGTAAAAGGGGCCCGAACTCAGGGCAAGCTGCCTGGGGGGGCACGTGGAGCCATCGGCCGGGAGAGCCGAGGCCCCTTAGGAGACACAGTCCTGGGAACGATGTTTCCAAGCTCTGGGCTGCCCTTTAATCTGCCAGGTGGGCTGAAGGGAAGCCAGGAAACTGGAAGTCTTGGGAGCCACGGCTCCAAAGTGTCTGGCTCGGCTATGGTTGCAGGCTCTGGCTCCACGTCAGCTACTGATGGGGAGCCAGCGAGCCCTGCTTCCCAGCAGCCCCCCAGGGGAGCCGGCAACTGGGAGCTGTGGGAACTGGAAGGCATGTTGCCAAAGGGCTGAGAGCTGGAAGGGTAAACTCCTCGTTAACCTAGCGAGGCAGCAGCGAGGGTCCCATCATAACCCTGGTGGGGCTCTGCAGCAAATATTTCAGAACTGAACCAGCTCCAGGTAATGTTTTGATTGTGCAGGTTTGGCATTCTCCAGTGGAAACTCACTCTCTTAAAGAATTTCTGACCAGCATTTTTAAAATCCAAGGATTTTCTCCTTTTCAAACATAAATTAATTTTTGTTGATTGAAGTCTTGCTTTTGTAGCAATAAGGTCACCTATTTTTTTTTTTTTTAAATTTATTTTGTGCCATTGTGACTTTTATTCATTATTTCTGGTTAGCTTTCCATATCAAATGTCCAGGAGGGTGATCAATGCATCTTTCATGTGGTAGAGTACAAATTCAGTCACATACAACATGGAGAAAATCCGCTTCCCGCACAAGTCAGTACAAATTTGAGATGAATGAAGTTTACTGCACCATGCCAGGACTGGAAATTTAGGCCCTGGTCATGTCATCAGGTTGACTTAGGTGGCATTGTAATGAAATTTAGTCCTTTAAAATGTGTTGATCTGATCTTAGAGAAGATCTAACCTTCACTTGGAAGGTGTATTGGAAACACTGCTTGTAATCATCTGTCATTATGTCAAGAAATTGCATATTGCACCTGAAGTGGGGAGAGCAAAACAAAAACAACCCCAAAACAAAACCAGAAACCAAACCCCAAGGATCCAGAGAAAACCACTACCTTTACAAACCGCTATAAGCTCATATTCAAAGACCTCCTTACATTATTTGCAGTTATTGCATAAACATGTTGCACAACAGTTCTACTGTTAACAAAATACATAAACACATACTTACAATATTTCTCAGAGCAGATCATACCGCAGGGGCTGCTAACATGTTCTCAGGGACTTCGCTGGCTCTTCCAGCCAGCCCGTTCACAGCTCTGCAGGGAGGAGAAAGATGAGGAGCGAGGAAACCCCCTGTGTGCTTCCATGTAGAATGCGCGTGCCCCGGTTTCTTAGATAGAAGGTCTTCCGAGGGTTGCAGGTTTCCTTTCCCATCATCAAAATTATGATCTTGGCTTTTTTCTATATCTGCTGCTGTTGTGTTCCTCTCCAGCCCATCCCACACACTCTCCTTTAGCAGCACGGTCCCTCTCTTCCTTTCATGCTGTTTTTTCTAGTACCCGTCCTGATTTTCTCATAACCAAGCTCTAAATCCCATTTGTGCCTGCCATGTAAGTTGGTGTTTCTTGATGGAAATTCTTGGTCCAGCCCAAGTTCTGTCCCTTTGAAAGAAGCTGTTTATATCTCACGGTTGGGTTTCCTAAGAACCTTTTTTCTTTTGCCTGCTTATTGTTCCAGGTAAATAGGAATTTTGTGCCTGATTTCTCTAAGGTAACATTTTGTCCTCTGTGTTTTTTCCAATTTGGAGCACATGGAGAACATGGAAAAAAGCAGAAGGGATGTTAACTGGGAATCATCAGTGTGGTCAGGCAGGAGAAAAGGCAAATGATGTCCTAGGGTGTATCAGGTAATTGATATTAATAGTGGACCTGGGGAAGTTTCAGTGTAAAAGTGAAAGGTTCTGGAAAGACCACGTCTGGAATTCTCTGCACTACTTTGATTTATAGCTCTGAAGACCATCACTAATATGGACAGGCTTCTTGATGAGACTGCAGATATGGCTTGTTCAGTCAAGCCAAGTGCTTGCTGCTCTGGATGAATAAAGCATTTATCCTCATAAATGCCAGAAAGGCAGGGAACGTAACTGAGGCAGGAATTAATGCTGATGCAAAATTAAATTTGTCTAAACTGGCCATCAGTAAATTTTAGTTTAATGTTTTCAAAGTGGAAAAGCTGTGAGGCACTGGAATAGCTTTCCAGCAGGAGCAGTTTGGGCAAGAAACTTAATTAGTTTGAAGATGGCACTCGTTCAGTTCATAAGTAGTACAGCGTGCCTGCAATAAAGGAAGGCTTCACCAAATCACCCTCCGTGTCGCTTTAGGCCGTGGCGGCTCCCTGCGTCCTCCAGCCTTCCCTCCTCTGGAGATTATCCTGCACCTCCTGCCACCCCAGCATTCCCCGGCCGCCGCTCTTGGCTTTTGCCTCTTCAGCATCCTGCCCACCCCCGGCTGCCAACAGCCCACCCGTTCTCGATGCTCCTCAATGAAAGGACATTTTGTGGAGCTGATTCACTGCTGTGTTTTTACTCTTTGCTCCTTTGTATAATCCTTGCTCTTTCAAGCTAACAGCTTCCCGTCAGATGGCTTGCCAATAGCAATTGTGATCTTAATGTTTCATGCCAGGTTCATCTCGCTGTCCTTGCGGGGTAAATGAGGCTTATGAGTACTCCAGAGAAGTGCATCTTTCCTTTTGTAAGGCCACAGTTAATTGCAATTAAACAGTCAGCCTTTGTAAAATTAATATTATTATTGCTGTGCTATGCATGTGCTATAACTTTGGGAATGGCTAACAAATGTCAAGCAAATACAAAAGTAGCCCTTTGCTTACTGGGATTTTTAATATATTTTAATCACCTGTTTGCCTTGGCAAAAACGTATATTTTAGATATTCAAATAAGTGGGAAAATAAACTAGTACCTTTGCTTTAAGTATAATCTGACATCTGTTCCTTTTTTCTTTTCTGTTCAGCTTCCTTCATTATGCTTTTTCACAGGTCTCTTTGTTCTCGAATATGTTAATTTCTTGGGTTGTTTATACCACATACCTAAAATGTGGATTCTAAAGAGTTCTTTAGAATTTAAAGTTGCTCTTAACATCCTGAAACCCAGTTCTACCACCGGTCGTACATGTACAAACCGAGCTCGTGGGAGTAACCCCCACAGCCGAGTTACCAACCTTGGGCATTTCTGGACTGGTGGAAGTTTGTGTTGGACATTGGATGTGATGGGTCTGACCATAGAATGAGCTCTGGGTGCTCCCACTCATGAGAAGCACGCTGAATGTTCCAGCAGCTGATGTTCCCAAGCTGAGCCAGGCGTCAGCTTCCTTTCCTCAGCATCTTTTACTTCTGTGTGGAGCTGTGCTTCGACGACCTTGTGGTTGCAGGATCCTAATATTGGGGTGAACTTCCCCCAGTCATGGTCTTCAGCAGACCCAACGTGAGCACAAGTAGGCCATAGGAGGTAGATCTCTGTAGATTTACCCTGTGGATTGTTTGATCTGTTCTCCTGCCCATGGCACACATGACGAGACAGTATGATGTTCCCTAATAAATATAGATACTGTGTAATCCATGGCAGGGGGTTAGAACTAGGTGATCTTTAAGGTCTCTTCCAACCTAAACCATTCTATGACTCGAGAGCGCAAGTGTCTATTGAAAGACCTATTTGGAAAAAAAGGAAGTTCTTTTAATTATTGTTTTAATTGTGGTGGCAGTCTCTCACCATTGAGCGGGAGGACTCCCGAGATACTTAAATTGTTCGTAATTTAGCGCACGCCATGTGAAACAAAGTGGAGTGTTGCCATCTTGATCCCAAATGGGCTATCGTATCCCTCGGAATAGTGCCTCATGTGGTTCCCCAAAAGTGCCCCCACTGGAAATAAGCGTTACTTAGAAAGAAAAACCCAGAAATAACTTTCTGACTGCAGACTCGCTCATCTCAATTGTATGTGTGGTTAGGTTGGAGGTCACGGATGCGTTGCAGAAGGAGCAGGGCTCTTTGCCCAGGCTGGAGATAGAAAGGATTTCAGTGCTTCTCATGACTGGTTCCTAATGTTTCACAAGTACACATTTCTTTCAAAATTTAAGAGAAGAAAAACTGTATTTTGACTAAGGAATGTAATTCCCTCTCCCCCAAAAGAGATATTTATTCAAAAGCTGGAGCAGGTCCAGTTCAAATGTTGAATACTGAGCCAGTACAGAGACATACAGCACATGTTCATCACCATGCAGGTGCGAGGGGAAAGGGAGTTTAGGCTTGAGCCGTTTTGAAATATTACTTTTACCTACATGTTTGACATTTTCTAGCTCTTTTATAAGGAGCGATGGAAATCTACGTTTTTCCTCCTTTAATAAAATGAACTTCTTGCTCGTTAAAGGTGCTAGATTGACAACCCTGGAGACTGAAGTCTTCTGTTTACCCAGAGAATAAGCACAGCATGGGAAAGCTGCAGTGCAGGCTTCCTTCAGGTGCTGGCTAAGCCAGTGTCCCTCAGCCTTGACCTGGTGAGAAATTCATCCCTTCCCGTTACAGCTCGAGCTTTTGTGATCAGACTCTGCAAGGGAGGAGTCGGTTCAGGCGAGTTCCAATGATGCTGTTATTCCTTTAAAAATTTTTTTGGACCTAAACAGACCACCCCACAAGCTACCTCCGGAGCCTGTGCAATAAGCAGAATAACCTCATCATCTTCTCTTTCACTTTGTACGCGCAAAACTGAACGCGTCTTTGATGAACCCCAGGTGAAACTTCAGCGCTTGCCATGAAAAATAAGTAGCAGGAAAAGATGACTAACTGAACACATACATTGAGAAAACCTCAAACGACTCCTCATTTTCCTCTTCTAGTCTTAATCACTGGTGTATTTGTCCTTCACAATTAGGGAATGTCTGAGTGCGTGTGTTTCAGGACAATAATAAATAGTGGCTTTGCATAAAGAGAGGTCTGGTCTACGTATCCCAGAAAAAGTGAAGGAGAGGGTTAAGTGCAAAAATCTTTTGCACTTCTCTCATTTTTATGGCCAGCAAAATTCAGACAATTTAGCTTTGGAAAAATATATGACATACAGCCTAATAGCTCTTCTTCAAAACCAGTTTGTAATGATTGACTAACTTCCAAGAAGAGAGGTATACAAACACTCCGATTCAACAAATCACTTAAGGTTATAAATTTACGCATAGTGGTAATATTACTGACCTCAAAAACTTAACTTGCCAGTTGATGTTGTAGACAACATTTTCATTACTCTCCTGTCCTAAACCCCATTTTTCTTTTTTCATATTACCACTTCTGGGGAGAAATAAACTTCGGTAAACTCACTTGTGATGAAACTGCTAATGGTGAGGTCTCAGCATGTTAAATAGCAGAGTCTTTAAACACAGATATAGATAAAGTCATTTTAATGTAATGCTAGAAATGATTAATATAGTGGGTTTGCAATAAGTAGGGGAATAACAAGGTGCTTTTCTTATTGGAAAACACTCTTTTCTTTTGGAAACCCTCCCCCACTGTGCTGTTGGTATCCGTGAGCACGCTCGTTCTGATAATCTCCGTGAAGCGTGGTCCCGCTGTCCTCCTGGAAGGAGACTGGGCTGTAAAAACAGATCTTGACCTGACACACTTTCAGGGTTTCTCCAGGAAAAGGAAATCAAGTAGGATAATTTACTTCTGCGGAAAGGTTAAAGCATCAGAATAGGACATAGAGGAGACGTAGATGTAGAAAATGGCAAAATATGATGATGGTTTCCTATTGAGTATTAAGAAATTTAGGGGAGGAAAAAAAGTTTTAAAACCCCCATAGGTGTAAAGGACACTGCTACGGGATAGTGAGGATCTGTTTGAGGAGAAAAATAAGGGGAAATGAGCCTCTTGAAAATAGTTGTGTACCTATTAATATGTAAGCTCAAAAGCAACCTGCACCCTGAAGAAGGCCAGGTCTTTTGGGATCTTTTGGGAGCTGCACCACTTGGAGTGGGCAGCCATGTAGTTTTCTGGGCTCCTGTGAAATAGGGATAATGTCCTTTAGAGTTTCCCATCCTGGCTCTAGCCTATAACTCTCCAAGGGTGCATCTTTTCATTTGTAGTACAGTTAGGTTTCCTTTGAGCCTGTAGATACCCTCAGGTTGTAGAAAACGACCTACAGCCTCACCAGGGCAACTGCAATCCAGTTCCACTGAAGCACTGTAAGTCTCGGGGTGTTTTGGGGGTTTTTTGTTGGTGTGTGTGTGTGGTTTTTTTTTTTTTTTTTTTTTTTTTTTTTTAAAATCAAAACAAAAGCTTGTGCTCCTACAGTTTTATTTGGGGGGTTTATCTAGTGTCAAGATTTGGTGCACGTGTGCTGTGAGAGTGTGGCTGAAGGACTCTGCAAAGCCATGTTTCACTTAGGATACAAGTGCTCCTAATGCTTAACTCAGGCTTTTAATGATGGGGCACGGTATTGTGCTGTTGGGGCAGTAATTTTCAGATAAGGTTTCCAGACATGATTCCTGCTCTAAGACTTCGCCAGTACTAACATTTAAACAAGCTTAAGTATACATCTGGTTTTTTTAATATCATCTAGATACGTGGTGTTATTAACGTAACTTTTAATTTACATGTCAGAGTAGATAAAGCCCATTTGGATTTGTATCACCACGAAACTGCTGAGATGGTGAATTTTAGGTGGGTCTGTGTCACACCAGGGAAGGGAAAAAGCAATCAAATGTTAGAGGGTTAAAACACTTCAGGGCTGTTACAGATCCCATATGGTGAGAAATCACTTTTTTGGCAATTTTCAAAAGATAGTGATGTGATTTCACCCCTTCATGTCTGTCACCACATCATCGAGTGTGGAAAACAGCACAGAGGAATGCGAGATGGAGTTCCCATGAGTTTAACTCTTCTGAATTTAGCGTGTTTGTGCAAATTAGATTAATATTATAATTTTAAAACTGGCTTCTGTTGAAAGACTTTAATTTTGGTTTGAAGGTGAATATTACACACTTTGAAGAGACCCTGCAGTGATTACATGGGAAAAATGTATTTTTCTTTGTTCTATTTTGGTAAGGTTATCTTTCAGTGCATGTTAGTCATTTCTGGTTCATTTTTGTTGAAGCTCTGAAGGAATGATGCAGTCGTTCCTATTTTGTGACACCTGGTTATTTTTTCTTTGTATCACACTTTGAGTGCAAGAAAGTAATTTGCAGAGATCCACAAGTCTCTCAAATTCTTCTGCGTCACAACATTCACCGTAGAAACTGTTCACGCTGCTGTTTAACAGGGAAGAAGGGGGAGGAGTCCTTTTAATTAGACTAGACCTGAAGCCATAACGATTTCTGAAGTCACTTGAATTTCTAGAATCCGGTTATTTTGGTGGAGAACTGGAAGACCTTTTTAATGCCCAGGCTGATTACCTGCAGGCTTGGAAGCAGCTGATGGCGACACCAGGGGTAGCATCTAGCAGCGTGTGATGCTGCACGGCACCAGTGCTGCTTTCAAATAAGCCAAATGCTAACGAACAGGACTAGCAGGAACCGATTAATTATTACACATGAAGTTTACGTTGTGCGTACGGCTGCATAAGGCGTGATCACCACTTAAATCCCAAATAGACCCATTTGTGAATGGGGAGGAAAGGGCATCCTCCGGTGTGAGAAAACGCACTCCCCAGCAATTCCGACTGGTACAGCATGTGCTATAACTATTTGTGTTTATATGGTGACACACAGAGGTGGAACCGAAAGAACACTAATAAAGTTTGCAGGTACATGCTGGATTGCCAGTGATGTGGCAATCCAGTGACTTTTACATCATACTTCATTTAATAGTACTGCCAACAAGCTTCTGTTCAATCGCGGTGAGAAAGTTGCTTTGTCCGTCTTCCCTGACTACCCACCTTCTTATACTGCGCTGCAATATTTAGCTTTAGTAAGTGGTATCATATTAAAAGTAGTCCAAAAAGGCAAGAATACGAATGACAAGTTATAAAAATGGGATTGTCTGTTTCTTAATTTGTACGGAAGTAGAACATCTCTTATTTCTTACTCATATGTGGATCATTTTATATCACCTAAGGAGTAAAATGCAGCATCGTATTGGCCATAACCTTCACAAATCCTGTTTGGATTTGTCAGAGATAAGCGTCTAGAACTCTACATTCTGCTGTGAAATTCTTTACAGAAAATTGTATTTTTAAATAGTGTTTCTACAGTGAGGTAGTAGTGACTTCATGTTATGTATTTGTGAATACGAAGTTCAGAACGAGACGTTCAGCTTCAGCTAACTTAATTCAATCCTTAATTCTCTGTGCAATCCAGGGATAATTTATGCTTCCGTGCCTGAGGCGTTATCTACAAAAGATAACTATTAATGAAAGTATTTATTATGAATTAGAATTACTATTGCTAGTGGGTTATAGATTTTTAACTTTTAACCTCTCAGCTCTGTTGTCTGTGTGGCATTTTAAAATTACTTCCTTTTTTTTTTTTCCCCCTTCATCAAAGAAAGATGTTTAGTACCTATTATCTCCTCTCACCATTTATCCCCTCAGTCCTATTTTGCCTTCTAAACAAATGCTTACACTGTAGTGGTACCTGCAAACATGAACCCACTGACCAGATTTATATTTACAAAAAGTTTAACGTGGCCATAGTATTACCAGGGATCATTTTGCTGGGACTGGTTAGCAAATTGACTCGTAGTTTTAGCAATAAAATAAGCTTAGCGTGATGAAGAAGAGAAAATGAGTGTCCTTCAATGTGGTTCTTTATTGTACATCCCTAAGGAGCAAGGATTTATGTCAGCATTTCATACTGTGCAGGAGGGTACAATTTAAAATAGTATAAATAATGGCACAGTAGCCTTGGGACTGTTTGATTTAGCTTAAAATCAAAGCCTTTTCTCTTTACCATAGGAGTTCAGTGAGCCCAAGATCAGTGCCTAAATCGATAGTCCATATTCGGTGCCCAGTTACGTGAGCGTATTAATCTTGAAAAGATTTCCTGCATTGGCACCAATTTCTACAGCCGTGTAAAAAGTCTGGCTTGTGACCTTTCCAGACGTTCAGCTGTTACTTGCTGTGGGCAAATGAGGATTCGGCGAAAGGTCTGGCTTCTTCTGAGCACAAGTCTAACGGCTCACAAGTTGCACAACTGGTGTCCTGCCACTTAACTAATTATCCTCTAGGTCAGCGGGCTGATTTCTCAAGGGTTTGTACAAAAATGTACAAACTAAAGAAAACTGATAACATTATTTATAAGGCACTCTGCTACTTCTTACCTGACAAAGGGATATTTTTTAAAAATTTTCTCATACTTGCCTAGTAACTTTACCAGATTTGTTTCCTAAAGGTTTTTAACTCAATTTTTATGCTTTACTTGTTAATAGCTTCCTTCTAAATGCAGATTTTGAAGTTCTTGTTCCTTCCTCCTCCTCTTTAAGAGAATTAATCGGAGTGCTGCTCTCAGAATGAGCTCACTTGTGTTTTCACGTGTGCCGCGCAGTATTGAACATGGTGCTTTGTAGTTTTCCTGTTGACTTATTACTGGTCTGATCGTGCTGAGCCCTTCTTCAGGTACCATCTCCCGCTCTAGTACAGTGAAGAATTCAAGCATCTGCTTCAGCACTGTATTGAGTCCACAGGTTGCTTGTAGTTAAACTTCCACAGGTCCTTACGCAGACTTTATAGATATGAAACACATCCATAGGCGAAAAACACCAGCTCGGGAATCTGAATGTGTAGAGGATACAAATGAAAGGCTGCCTTTAGGATGCCAAAACCCCCGCATCTTTTTTTGTTAGAATTTTGCTTAAAGAAAGGCACAAAGAGAGTAAACAAGAGCTATTAGAAACATACTGTACTGCCTCGTGTGTGTTTGTATGATGCTGTAAATCACGTAAGGGCCCCGTATGCTGAGAACGCCGCAGGAAGCAAACAAAGGAAAGGACTGAAGCCTGAACTTGTATTTCCCACCGCGCGGACGGTCACTCTGACTTGCTTCTGCAGACCGTGACTTTCTGTTATTGGGGCTGAGTCTCATCTTGTTCATGTGAGATGAGGCAGGAGTTACCTGTGCTTTTTCTTCAGCCCCTTTGGGTTCTCCTTCAGCAAGAGGTATAAGAAGTTGTTGGTATTTGGCTCATTATTATTCCATGAAAAGATGACAAGATGCTGGAAACCACAAGCATCCATCCTTATGAGAGAATGCAAAGAACAGTAAAATAGAGCATTTGGCTATTTCTTATGCTTGTCAGCCAGTTTTACTAACTATTCCTTTGCTCATGCATGAATCACTTGCTTAATTTATTAAACAGGCTCTCTTCCTTTAGCAGGGGTGTAGGGAGCTCAGAAATCTTTGCAGGCTGAGAGCAGCGAAGTCCCTTGAAACCAATGTGTGCAGGCAAAGTGTTTAGATACATTTTGCCTTAGAGTGACCTTTCAAAGAATTTCACACACACTCTGGGCACTGGGTTTCTTTCCATGGGTTTACCCTTAAGTGCAAAGCCATATGTTTTAGGTAAGGTTAAGCAATCAACAGGTTGTACACTTAACCCTTAAGTACCATATCTGGGACTAGACATTTTTATTACATTGCTTGGGTCTATGTATTACTCCACTACCGAGTGAGAATTTAAAAGGCTGATACAAGTGCCTCTTGAATAGTATGGGTTTTTTAGCTCGTTGATTGATATTTATTCCAGATGTGGCTTGTGATTTATTTATTTATTTAATATATTTCATAACCGAGAATCAGTACCCCATTCTGGAAGGTGGTCCTCCTGGGGGGGCTTGAATACATTTCAGCCTGTTGAAGTAAATGGCAAGTGAAAGTGCCTGTGATGTGTGATTAGGCCCTCGTTTCATGGGACAGATGCTATCCAGCTTTTATTTACCAGCGTTGTCTTAGCGGTTACTCTACATTCTGCCAGCTGCTAGCATTTGAGGAACTATGGAGTGTCCTTAGGAAAGTCCGTCAATGCTTCCCCGTTGCCCCTGTGATGAGGAAGTGTCAGAGTTTAGCAAACCAGGCAAACGACATTGAGAGCTGCCCCAAACCTCCCGGCTCCTTGGCTGGGCAGATCTAACTTCTTTTTGGGGTTGTGCTTCATGGACCTCAGAAAAGACTGCTCTTATTCCCACCTGATGGCTGGTGTTCCCATCTGTATTAAGGTCACAGTAGGCTTTGTTTCCTAGCAGCACTCAGATCGAGAATATTTGTAATGAAGTGTGTGAAACTATGGCTTTTAGTTGGGAATATGAAACTCATCCCCTTTTCCCCTGTCTCTGGAGGAGAAGTGCCCTCTCTGTACCCACCAAGAGTATTCCCGTCTTACAACTGATGTAAAGCAGTGGCATCAGCTGATTAATGGCAGGGCTCACCATAGCTGACGTTTGGGGCTACATTTTTGAAAGACACTTCTGAAATCGAGCCACTAATGTTATTTTACAGCCTTTTTTATGCTTTGAAATTCCTCTAGCAATACAGAATGTTATTTTTCCATTTTATCAAAGTTTAAGAGTATTTCAGCAATTAAACTTGGTGTACTTCAGCCAAAAATCATAATACAGATAGCTTCTTTGACTTGATAAATAACAATTCTTCCTATATTAGCAACAGAGTAAATATTGCTTTGTTTGAATCTTGTGGAAAAAAAATTTCAGAAGATGGGAAAAATATGCAAGATTCCTCAGGACAATTTTTAACATGTAACTGGATGGTCCTGGACCTGCAGATTTATTGTTCTTGATCAGAAGAAGAAAGATGGAAGTGGAAGGTTATCCAGTATTGCCCACAGAGCCAACCTGTGCAGGGATAGCCTGCTCCTGGAGATGCTTCTTTCTGCCAAGGTACCACAAATGCTAAATACTTTGGTGCGATTCAGCAGGGCTGTCACTTCTGCTGTACCTGAAGGGGCTGGGGAGTTTTACACCACCTGGTTTGTTTTGTTTTGTTTTGTTTTGTGTTTTTTAACATTTACTTTAGTAACCTAAGATTTAATAGAAAGCCAAGAAGACATCTCCCTCTTTAGGTCAGAAGCTCATCTGGATTTGTTGTGCTGCAGGCAGAGTGCTGCAGAGGTACCAGAGGGATTTGTGTTGAATGTCATTAGGCACCTTCTGCATCTTGCCGCGTGCACTGTTTTCTAAGTTTTCTGACATTTATTTTACTATTTCGAAAGAAATTATTTTAATTAGGGGAATGTTTGGGGCGGTGTGAAGGGTAAAGATGATGTCCTGAATTTGAATTTTGACTTGTGCTTTTCAAAGTCCGCGTTGACTGTCTTGCAAAGTGATGCTTTCATTTGTCTTCCATATAATGAACTCACAAAGTGTTAAGGTAATAGCCCGTCAGATGCTTTGTAAGGTGCTATGCTGAAAGAGGTGCGTTGTCAGTTATTCTTTAAGCATAGTAAGAATATGTGATTATTTGGGTAGTTTAGCAGTTTTCATTTAAGTTTTTAAATGTATCTTGACTTTTTTCTTCCTGCTGCAGTGAAAGGAGTAGGTAGGATGGTGCCTTTCTACTTAGCCTGTGACTTTCTTTTTGTATAGAAATTTTCTGCTAAATTCCTGTCAGCTTTTCCAGTTTAAATTCTGGTTTTAGGGATTCTTGTGTTACATGGGTGGCAAAAGCAGAAATTATTTTCTGGTTTTATGAGGGATTGTCTTTTTTTTAAAAGTTTTGTAAATTATATAAAAATGGCTTTGTTTTTAGTAAGTTTGAAGTTTTCCAGGCAGTTAGCTCACTATATGGACTAATGCCTGTTGGATAATTTGGACAGGGAAAACAATATGAGACTTAGATGCTCTTTTCTTTTTTTGGGGTTCACATGGCATTCTTGCTTTTCAGCAAACATTTAATCAGGATTTGTGACTCTTGGGAGTTGCATGAGCGCACAACAGCCAAATAATCTCTCGATTTAAGACTCCCTAAATACTCCTTGGCACGATAGACCGTAACTCCTCCAGTTCTGCAAAACCTGAAGGTCAAAAATTGCCTTTATAAAAGTCCCCAAATACACGTTTACAATTCCGAGTTTTTAATGTCTACTGGCTACATACTACCTGTTAGGAAAGATCTCCTAATACATCTGGCCCAGACAGCATTTTTTTCTGTCCGCCCTGAGTTACTGCTCGCGAAGTTGCTCTAAGTGCTTTCGCTGAAGAGCAGCCTGGGGAAGAGGCTGACTTGGAGGAGTCACGGTTCATTGCCTGACCCCGTCTGGCTTAGAGGTAAGACGGAACAGCCCAGGAAAAGGCATTACTTCCATCTTCTCTCTCTTCTCTTCTGTCTCTCAAGAGTCTGCTCAGCTGCCTCTCACCCTTTGTTTTCTTTATCCCAATTTTTGCGTGCAGAAGATGTAGTAAACTTCCTAGAACCAAGATCTGCATGGGGTGGGAAATCCTTTTTGCCCATATCCAAGTAAGACAAGGCCACAGCTGATGTGCAGATCGGTGCCTCACAACTGTTGGTAGAAAGACTACCTCTTTTCTAGCAGTCTTCTCCATGAGCGCCTGCAGAGTTATGGTTGCTTAGTCCTCTTTTAAAATTCAAAGACATATGAAAGATTGAACTTCTTTGAGCTCAACAAAACCACCATAGCACCGAAAAAGGAAATTGGATTTCTTCATAGCTCCCTTGCATTGTTTGAGCAAAACAAGTTCCGGTTCTAGCATAACATAATCACCATCGCTGGAGGTATTTAAAAGATGGATAGATGTGGTGCTGAGGAACATGGTTTAGTGGTGGTTTGGGCAGTGTTAGGTTAACGCTTGGACTCGATGATCTTAAAGGTCTCTTCCACCCTCGACAATCCTGTGAATCTACGATTATTTTCAGGTGATATCCTCTGCTGTAATTTTGCGTCCTCACGGGTAGCAATAGGTTTACTATTGCAAGGCTGAAGGATGAATGAAGTCAAGGTCAGCGTTTGACCTGTACACTCTTCAGTGTTGGGTAACAGGCATGAAGCAAAGGTAAAGCATGTTCCTGGGGAATTAATGTTTTAGTTCTGAGTAGAAATTCTCTGGCTTGTTTAGTTTCTTGGAGTCCTGCACCAGTGCTCTAACGCTGTGTTTAAATGTGGATTCAGTACAAAATTTCAGCATCTCAGCGTGTGCTTGCTATCGTAGTACTTGGCTATAAAACCTTTTATGATCTCATTTAGAAGGATACGTTTTATATGTAGTTTTTAAAAGCCCCTAAATTGTCTTAAAAAGGTATTTTTAATTATTGCTTTTAATAACCGTGTTATCCATGTTAAGCTCCGTAGACGAAAATCTAATCTGATTGAGGAACTTCAACACGGCGAGGATTTTGTTCTGTGTTTACAAGTGTATTTTAAAAGCGTTGTTAAAGGCAAGTGGCCAAGTGAGCGATCCCCGAGTGATAACTGCTGCGGCCACGCTAGAGGTGCTGCCACGGTGTTTTGGAAAGGAACTGTTGAGTCTAGTTCAGAGGCGTCAGTAAATCAGAGTTCCTTCGGATGACTGATGACACATCTACACTAAGTTTGGGGCTGTCTTAATTCAATGTCTTCGTTAAACAGCTCCCATGGCCACGTGGCATTGAACAGACTACCTAGTTGGGAAGGTCTGGAAACTAAGCTACCTTTCATCTTCCCCAGTGCTCCTTCTGGGGGAAGGAGGAGGATGTTAATGGAGTAGTACTTAAGAAAGCTGAAGTGCCACAACTTGTGCTTTTAATGTATCGTGGGTAAAAATGTGCCTTTTTTTGGTCAGGACTGAACATTTTCCCAGAATGAAACTGAAAAAAAAATTTCACTTTCTAGAAAACAATATCTATATGTTGTTATAATATGGAGACTGTTATACATTATATATAAACGTACATATAACTTCACTGAATAGCTTCATTGAATATGAACCTTTATGTATCTGCTTTAATGGAACTTCAGCAGAAGAAATCATGAGTTCTACTTAAAAATCCCATGAGCAGAGATTTTTACGGGTAGATTTTATATTGCCTGATATATTCGGTGATATAATATCAAATTTAAAGATGGCGCATGGAACATTTCAGGTAGAAATTCTAACTAATTGGCAGTGAGCCACTAGAGAATGGTTTCCAGTATTGTCCACAAATTAAGCAGTTCGCTCTTGGGGTTTTTTTGGTTGTTTTTTTTTTTTTTTGTAAAAATATATATTATTTTTAAGTCCAGGCTGTAGTTAGAGACTTTCCGTGATGCTGTCACCAGCACACTTTGCGTAGGTAGACCTCTGCAGAGCTCTCAATAAACAAGGTGTCAGGACTGTTTGGATAAGAGCTAGGGAAAGGACAATAATAAACCAAATGTACAAGAAGGTTTGAAAAGCCAAGTTATCTCAGACTGTTTATTTTTAATGGGCTTCCACAAATAGAAGGTACTTTATTGTCTGTGATACAAATAAATATTAAGAAGTGTGCAGGTCTTTAGCCACTGCTGAACCTTGGAAGTTGAGTAATTTGCAAAATAGAACGAAATATCTGATATTCCTTCAAAAGATCCTGTCTGGTGCAGGAGAAAATGACTTATACATTTAAAAGATAAATAAAGACTGGCATTCACTGTGGTTGCTTTGGAAAACGCAGGTAAATACGGTGTTGCACAGGGGTAAAGGAGTTATGGCATCTGCAGCTGCCCTTTTTTAAAATGAGGTAAAGTCCACTCTTAACTCAAAGCTTGTCGGGTCTGTTTTTTATCATTTTCCTGCATAGACTAAATAGCAAGAAATCCAAAACGAATGCCATGTTAATCAAAAGAAACAGTAAGATGTTTGCTGTGTTATTAAAACCAGGCTTCCCTGTTGTGACGAATCACCTGCATTCTCCGACCCGAGGTCTGAAATCCTGCCGCTTTCAGGAGCCCCGAACGGCAGATGTGGGGCTGGGAACCCCCACGGCACCTTTTGCAGATTTCGGCTCCTCTTGCCAGAGCGGCTTTGCAGACCTTCTTGAGAAGATGTGCTTTAAACCTCCAGCCTCTGCTCTTGGCAATGACCCTTCTGGAGTTCGCAGTTAAGAGTCGTTCCTGTGGTGCTCGCCTGCTCTCTGCCTTCCTTCTGTCCCTGTTTTCTCCATAACTTATAAAGGAGATTTTTTTGAGTTAGGAACGTACTTAGGTCAACCAAGTCTAAAACACAAAACACAACTCCTGGGCGACTTCTATTTGAATTTCACCATATTATTTTTTCTGTTCTTTGGTTGTGTGTTAACAAGGGACTTAAAACTGTGCTCAAGGTAGTGCAGATACACAAGTACTTGCCTGTTACTTGCATTTTTCTCTTAAAAAGGGACTAAATAAAATAATAAATATAGTAATATTATTTTTCTGAATAGCCAAATGGGAGAGGTTTCTTTTTGTTTTAAAATGTCTGATTTCTTCTTGCGCGGGGGGAACATGGTACCAGTGAGCACAAGGGGTCGTATTTGGTGGATGTGGCCCAGTGTTCCTCACACAAAACCATCTGATGAAGCTGTGTGTTCCTCAAGCCCTAAAGTCTATGTCCTCAGTCAAACCCAGCGTAGGGTTCCTCCACCTTCTGCTTCCAGAATGATTTTTGTTTTGCTGCACAGAGACGGTCCATGGAGAAATGTTGCCTTTTCCGGCTTTCAGAGCACCCGTTCCCTTACCGCTGGACCTTTACCCGGCTGCTCTCCCTTCCCTCTGTCTTGCTTCTCTCCGTTCACTTTTGTTCCTCTACGCTTTCCCAGCCGTAGCTAGAAAGGATGCTACAGTGGGATACAGCTACAATAACAAATCGATTGTGGCGTTTGAGGTTTGGATCTGAACTTGGGTCGCTAGATTTTTAGATTTTTTTTTTTCTTTGAGCAAAGTACGCAGCTGAGAATTGGCATATAGTAGATTTTTTGAGAAGTGAAGCTTTTATTGTGGAACAAATGGAAAATTTAAAAAGTGATTGTTAAAACATTGGAAAAAAGATTCACTTTGAGTCAAAGTATTTTATTAGAGAAAATCAAACCGTCTTACTTGGTTTTGACTGTTTTAAGTTTTCAATTGTATTCAACAACAATTTGAAATGAAAGGTCATTTCAAATGAAATAATTACTCTTTCCCTGAAGCCATCTAAAGAGGATTCAGAATGGTATGAAGCTTTTGTTTTTACATAAACAATTCATTAAGATCAACATGAACCTGCAAAAAATTGTGTCATCAATCAACATGTGTTTTTGCTTAAAAAAAAAGGCGGCGGGGGGGGGGGGGGGGGGGAAGCCTGTTTAAACCAAGAGATCTGGGTTGATTATTTTGCACCAGCACAGATTTATGGGTGGCTGTAAATCAGCTTCCCCCTCCCAAGTTGTAAAGTAGTGATAATACTGCTCTTGTTCAAATTTTTTTATTTAAATAGAAAACCTTGTTGAGGGCAGGGTTCTGTTGCGAGGAACTGGTTACGTAGGAGAGGCCACGCTGAGATCTGCTTGGGCATATGTCTGACATGGGAAATGAAGGAAGTAATGCCCGTAGTTCCCTTTGGAGATGGCAACGGTCTGACATAACCCCAAAGAAAGGCTTTTGTCGATTTTTAGCTTTATTTAATGAAAACAGTGCAAATGGTGAGAAATGGGGTCTCTTTTGATTCATTGCCTGGGCAGCCTTTCTGCTGGGAATTAATTAATAACTGTTGTCGGTTATTTTTCTAGGTCTTAAGTAGCAGGATATTATCTAGTCTGTCTCGGGGCTTCCCCTCCTCGGAGTGGTAGCCAGGATGTCTGAGAGGGGTTTTGAGGGCTTTTTCCCCCCTTGCAGCCCATCTGGTCCCTCGATGAGCTGTGCTGGGAGTGGGTTGCTCTTTGAAGTTTGTTTGGAGTCCTGTCTAGACTCCCCCCAAAAATTCCCTCCTCCCCAGCTTTGCTTTTGTCGATTTTTAAAACTTTTGTCTGTGGAAAAAAAAAAAAAAAAAATCTTTTCTCATGCCAGTGCCAGATAAACTTGTCTGAAAGCTGTGCGATTGCATCAGAGAGGTACTGGGCTCCTTTTGGGTGACAAAAGCTTTTGAAATTCCTGTGGTGGCCCCTATCCCCCCCCCCCCCCGCCCCCAGTTTCATATGCCCACCCTCAATGACTTTCTCTGCAGGCAGAAATAAAATCACTATATCTGCACAAAGGCAATATATTACAAATTTGGATTGCATACCCAAGCTTGTAATATATCAAAGAAACACCACATTTTAATCTACATAGTTTTGCTTATTTTTGTTTCAGATAACGCTCGCAGTAAATCTAATGCACAGATGCTGTGGGAAGATACCTTTTTTTGCTTTAAAAATATGCATGGTAACACAGTATATATTATTTGTCGGTCATTTCTCATTTCTCTAACATTTGCTCACATGGCCAAAAAGATTTTGGGGTTTTTGTTATGATAATGAACTGGAGAATTCAGGGGCAAGTGTAGTATTTTCTTTTATAGGTCGCTACTCTTGCTTTTCCTTTTAATGTTTGTCAGCTTTTACGTACGGTCATCATTTCTTTGAGGTTAATATTTCTGGTGTTTGTTCTAGATTTATGTTTAATCTTAGTTTCAAAGAACCCTAAAAATTAGGAGTACATTTCTTTCAACCAAGTTTTCGTTCCTTGTGAGCACTGTGCTTATTGGAGCTGACCTACAAAACAACAGCCATTGTTACAGTGAGATCCTCTTCTTAAAGAGACTTTGTTAACGAGCTGCGCAGGTTTTACACGCTTAAAGAAACGCAGAAACCATGGGGAATTGCGGTGTAACTTTTAATCAGGCTGATAGAGATGTGCCCAGAAGTTCTTTTTGACTCCTAGGACGTGCAGAAATCGTGGTAGATTTTTGAAGTTCATTCTGTTTTATACCTAACAAAAATATATAAAAAAAGCTGTGAACTTTTCCTGACCCTTCACACGGACCGTACTTGAAGCTGGCACAAATTTCATCTCATAAATCTCCTAAGAGAGTAAAATGTCTTTACTTCCCCACCCCCCCGCCCCCTTCTTCTCCCCAGCCAAAACTTGTCACAAGTCCAGGGACAATGTTACTCGAGTCGAACACACGTGCCAGGTTAGAGGACAGAGGATCCTGGAAGCCAAAAAGCAGGCGTAAGACCAATAGTAGATCAGTATTAGTTTTACTCTCATATGCAAAGGTCCAAAAGGCAGCAAAGGAATTGATTTTCACCTGTACTAACAGAGGAGGATCAAGGATTGTGTGGGCACCTCTATGCCCGAGTTCTGTGGAGAGTAAAAATGACTTAGTGGGGCTGTCCTTTGGTGGAAACGTGCTGGATGCTCCTATCCCGGCCAAAACTGAACGAGTGAGAGAGGAGCTCACACCCGTGGTGTGAAATGGGGAACTTCTTGAGTGTTTTGTACCTGACCTATCTCCCCTTCCTGGGAATGTAATACCGCCTGGGAATAAAACCTTACTTCAGCTTTTTCAAAATTTCTCTTTCAGTTAAACTAGCTTTATTGTCCCCAGGTGACTTTTTATCTTTCCTCCAGCTTCTCATTCGCGCGGGTTTCCCAGGTGGCAAAAGCATCTTCTCCATTGAATCTCTGAGGTCAAGATAAAAATAAGGCGAATTTTTTTATTTTGGTAGATGAATCAGTAATTGGAGAATTATGCAGCTGTATCTAAATCTTGCCAATGAAAAAGCATTTGAAGTTTGTTAACTTTAGAAAGGTGTTTTTCGTCATGAACAATGGCATAGGTGGGGCAGAGGTACGGCACGCCGAGTGTGAAATAAGTTTTGCTCGAGGGGAAAAAAATCCAATCGGTTTCCTAAATGTGGGGCTTCTGTTGCAGCTCAGGGAGGCTGTGTTCGCCTGTGGGGATGGGACGAGAGGCAGCGCGAGCTCGGGGGAGTCAGCTTTTATAGCCACATATGTCAGAGCAATTGTCACCCGGAATAGTACGAAATTCCCATTACTTCCTCCCCTGTTTCCAGGTACCTTTTTCTCTGATAAACCCAGTGGACGCTCTTTACAGGGGAAAGTGACAGGGCAAAGTGCACAGAGTCATATTCTATAGGAACAACCCTGAGAGTTCCCAGGAGGCCGCCCAGCCGGGCTGGGGCTTACGCCTGCTTAAGAAACTCCTTTTAGTGCTGAAAGATGTATGGAAAAAGGGAACCTGGCAAAACCACAACAGAACAGTACAAGGGAAAAGAAAGTGTAAGGTAAATCCTTACACTTACAGATAAATAATTCAGACTTTTTTTTTTTCTTTTACGAAATAGGACCATTTAAATGAGTGTATCTCCTTCTTGAAAATTTTAAAAATTTAAAAGATTGATTTATTTTAGATTATTTTTGCAAATAAGTCATATAGGTTTGTAGTCTGGCTCCAAGCTCTATCTTTTTTAAAAATAAATGTACTAGGACACGTTTCTTAGTTAAAACAACTGACTTATGTTGTGCTCTTGGGTAGAACAGAGAGCTTATATTGTATGTTGGATTTCTACTTGTCTGTCGTTTTTAAGTTAGAGGCAGGGAGTTGTACTTTTTGGTGCAGGTATAGCATATATTTTCCATAGGACAGTTTTCTGAATCTCGGCAAGGTGAAGTGAGGGGGTCCAGCTTTCGCCTTGACTTCCAGGGAAGTGGGATTTGGCCTCCAGTTTTAGTGCCAATGTTTAAGTTTGACGTCTTGGCTTGCAGCGTGCTCACTGTGAGAGGAGAAGATGTTCCTGCGCAGGCTGCTGATTCAGGGAATAATGGCTCTGTAACCTGCTCGCAGCTTTCTGCTGATCTGGTGTTCCAGTAATTAAACACAAAGGGTTGGGGATAGCCAACACACGGACTGGAATCTTCCCGGGGTGTCAAACGCAATCTGTCGAGCATCAGTTGCTCTGGGCTGTTTCAGTCATGTAATGTCATCGCCCCGATGACACGATGCGGTGTGACAGCCCCGATGACATGATGTGGTGTGACAGCCAACCTGGGTGAGGCCCATGCGAGAGGGAGATGTTTGGAGCGGGCGGAGGCAGACGGATATCCCCTTCTCCTCCCCCAGATGAACTGGGCAGCGAGAAGTTTTTGGCCAGCTACTCCTGTTGAAAGCCAGGTGGGATCTGAGCCCTGGAGCTCTCTGGAAGCTGATGTTCTGATACGTTGCCAGAGCAACATTGCTCACTAAAATGTATTTTTTGGACCTATTTCCATCTCAAAAAAGCAGGACTTCTGGAAGAGAGATGTGGGATGGGGATAACACTTTTTCGCACGAACACACATCAAAAATCTGTTCCTGTGAGCAGTGCCTTTGCCGAGGAACTTGCCTTTTTGCCCAGTGCCCAAGACCCAACAAATCTGGACTGCTGGCTTGTGAAAATGGTGGAGGATTAAGGACAAGTGACAGCAGAAGTGTCATGTTGCTCATGGACCTGCCTTTCACATATACTCTGTTGCTGATACCTGTGTAAGCGTAGTAAAATGGCGCACAGAAGTTAGAAATCATAGAAAAATAGAGGTGGGAAGGAGCCACTCATCTGACCTCCTGTCGAGGCAGGGTTAACTTCAAAGTGGTCTCAAGTGGCCCAAGACCTTGGTGTGAAAAATACACAAAGGTGGAGGTGCTCCAGCCCCTCTGGACCCCTGTTAAGTGCTCAGCCGTTCTCATCAGGGATTTTATTTCCAACTGTAATATCTCTTTCTGCAGCTTGTGGGTGTTGTCTCTTGCCCTTTGTCTACGCACTTCCAAGAGGAGCCTAGCTCTGTCTCCTCTGTGATCTCTTCTCCGGGTGACACATCCCTGGGACTCCCCTCCTACATCGTGTAACTCCATCCTCTGACCATCTGAGCTGCTAAACTCTCTCTGGTCTGCTGTTTTCTCTCATAAGAAGGGTGTGAGGGGAGGCAAAGCTGGGCTGCAGATGTGACCTCACAGGTCCCAAGCCGAGAGGAACAGTTGCCTCCCGTGGCCAGCTGGCAGAGCTGCTGCTGGCGGCAGCCCCATGGGTGAGTGGCCTCCAAGGATGTGCTGCTGCCATGGGTTCAGCTGGTTGTCCAACAGGTCTGGGGGAGAAAAAAATGTTCAGCTGACGAGGAAAAATGGCCTTATGGTTTAAATGCAGGACTATAACTGCACGGATATCCTATCCTTCCTCATGCAACCACGTGCACTGTGTGATTGGGTAAAATTCTTCATTTTCCTGTGCGCCTCTTGCGCATCTGCAAAACTGATGATAACACTTTGTTCCTTTTTTTGTACCATCCGTTGAGCTACAAGCCCGTGAGACTGGGAGCTGTCTCTTAATGTGTTTAGACAGTAGCCAGAGCTTCACCGGCGATCCTCAGGTATGACTCTGATCTGAAATGACAGCAGGAAAGAGAGCGCAAGACAAAAAGCTGTGCAAATATTTCTGAGATGATCTGAAAATACCCTGAGTTGTTAGCAAGGTAAAAGTCAAATGCCTTAACTGCATGCCTTCTAATTGAACCTAGTGGAGCCAGCTACGTACATCTCTTTTTTTTTTTTTTTTTAATATGGCAGATACCTGAAGTTTTGTCTCTTTGGTGATTATTAGAAGTGTTAATCCTCCTTACTTCCTCTTTCAATTTTCTAAGGAAAATGCGTTGGAAGCTAGTGTTTAGGCAAGGAAGGGAAAAGATGCAGCCAGCTTCAGGTTATTAGGAATACAATAGTATGGAACTGGTTTTGCTTTATATAGGGAACTGCTAATTGGATGTTAGAGGCTGCTAACTTTATAGTCTTGTAAAACTGCAATGACTGAAGCTGACACTTGTATAAAGTCTCTAGGGAGAAAAGAAAGTTTGCATGTCACTCTAAGGAAAAGGTTAAGAAACAAACTGAAAGAACAGTTGTTTTGGTGTTTGTGCTCCAGTAATTCGCAGTTCTGTAATTTAAACAAGATTTCAGACGTCCTCATGGTGTTCGAAAATAGTTGCAAGTGCTCATACTGAAAATAGTAGAACAAATTTTAAAATGGCATAGATTTAATTTTCGTATGGCCAGCCTCAAATCTAGGTTCCCGTTCCCTTTGTTGTTTTCAGAGAGCCAGCAAGTGGAAATACGGTTCCTGCAAACTTGTACCAGCAGAATACGGGCAGCTGCACAGGCCAATGTTTGCGTCTTGTGCACAAAAATGGATTAACATCTACAAAACACAGTGTGTACTGGACCTTAAGAGCAAACCAAAAATATTTACTGGAGATGCTTTCCAGAAGCAGCTAGCTCTGTGCGCGTCTGCCGGTAGCACCCAGTTTGCTCATTAATTGAATCCCAGTGAATCATCATTCCCAGGAGAGGGCACAGTGGAAGTTCTGCTTGGAACGGCCGTTCCCCATCCTGCCTGGGTCAGCTAACAACGTAAAGTACAGCGCTAATATTTGCTACCCGCAGAGGTGAAAAGAGCCTGTTGTTTTAAATACAGGCCACTTGTAGTTGGTACCTTTTTTCTTGCATAAATAACAGGAATGACAGTGAAAGGGTCTTTAGGATTTTCAGAAATCAAGTCCCTCTGAGAGAAAAATGCAGCATTTCCTTAACTTTTAAGATGTGTTAAAAGTATATAAATCTGTGCATTGGGCCTGGAGGGACTGCACTCCTGGACTTATGCAGGTGCACACAGTAGTAAAAGCAATAAAACACGCTAAGTGGTCGGTACACTTTTGTTTCACCCAGATCAATTACTGTGTTTTCATGTGTGGAAACGGCCATTGCAAAGATGACCTAGCTCCTTTTAAATGATAAAGTGCAGTGTTTCTGAAGGCTGCGTGCAAAAAACCTCAACACCGTGAGGTTAGAAATAAACCATTTCTAGGTGCCTGATTTAACCTTCAGGTTTTTCTGAGATAGACCCTGAAGGTGTCGCCTTTATAAATAAAGTATTGTTAGAGGTATTGAGTTCTTCCCTCCCACTCTGCTTACTGGGGCACTGTGAAAGGGACGCGGTCAACTGTGGTTTTAAATGGGGTGGCTGATCCTTTGCAGCAGCACATGGCAATTTATGGTCTTGAAGTGACATGGTCAAGTGTCTTAAGCTCAGAAGGAAAGAGAATGCCATTAGAAGAAGGGTGTGAGGTGACGAGTGTTCTCCACATGACAAATATCCATGTGTTCCTTTACACGAGTCCCGTTGCATTTGGGAAATTAGAAACAACTAAATGATGCTTTGTATGGTGGCAAAATGGGTTTGTACGCTTTGGGGTGACCCCCCCCCCCCCCCCCGCCAAACCATGTGTTGCTTCTGGGCAGTTACAAATCCTTGATTCTGGTTTAGATATGAACCCCCCACTGTAAAGCTATGGAGAAATGATGTCACCAGCAGAAGCGTAACTCAACATGAGCCATCAGTGTGCACTAGCAGCCCAGAAAGCCAATCGTATCCTAGGCTGCATCAGGAGAAGCATGGCCAGCAGGCCAAGGGAGGTGACTCTCCCCCTCTATTCCATTCTTGTGAGACCCCACCTGGAGTACTGCGTCCAATTCTGGAGCCCCTACTAGAAGAAAGATATGGATGTGCTGGAACGTGCCCAGAGAAGGGCCATGAGGATAACCAGAGGGCTGGAGCACCTCTCCTATGAGGACAGACTGAGAGAGTTGGGGTTGTTCAGTCTGCAGAAAAGAAGGCTCCAAGGAGACCTTACAGTGGCCTACCAGTACCTTAAGGGGGCCTACAAGAAAGCTGGTGAAGGACTTTTTAGGATGTCGGGTAATGGTAGGACTAGAGGGAATGGATTAAAACTAGAGATGGGACGATTCAGACTGGACGTTAGGAACAACGTTCTTCACCATGAGGGTGGTGAGACACTGGAACAGGTTGCCCAGAGAGGTGGTGGCTGCCCCATCCCTGGAAGTTTTTAAGGCCAGGCTGGACAGGGATCTGAGCAACCTGATCTAGTGGGAGATATCCCTCCCTATGGCAGGGGGATTGGAACTAGATGATCTTTAAGGTCCCTTCCAACCCTAACAATTCTATGATTCTATGAACTACAAATACAACTCCAGATTTACCCTGATGATAAGGAAGGGTCTTTCCAGCACCTCACATCTGTCTGGCACAAGAAGGCTGGCCAGCTGTGCGTGCAGGAGCCAGCGGTGGTGGCCACCCAGCTCGGCCAGGCTGAGCACCAGGGAGCGAGACCATCACCGAGCTGATGCTGACATCCTTATTTCTAGCAAAATTCCCTCTGTCAGGGGAGGGATGGGGTTTCCTAGCCAAGCTGGAGGTAAAAGTGTGGGGTTTTTCCTTCCCCTCCCCGCTATCTTGTTATCCAAGTTCTGCAAGGGTTCAGATGGGACTGTGAATTAGGCTCTACGTAATTTAGATTAACAGAGGCAGTCTGCCTGCAGCAGAGGGTGGAGACAGTGCCTTGGCTAGCTCCGGAGAGGTCAAGCGGTCTTGGTCATGCAGAGTTCTCCGAGTCTCCCGAGCTCTGAAATACCTCTGTAGCCGAAGGAGATTTTCTTGCCATCAGTTACGCAGGCAACAGTAATCTTCCCGTCAGCTATGCAGCCTTCAGACCTCCTTCTCCATCCCTCAAAGCCTCACCGTGGTCCTCCTGCTTCAGAAGTGCCACTCCTTGGATGTGTGCCAGATGTCTCGGAGGAAGTAGGGGGTAAAGCACAGTAAATTATGCCGGTATTATTCTTAGTCAATGAAGGAAATGAGTGATTAAGTGTACATGGGACTCGCGAGTGTCCGACATATTATCAGTGCTGGTATTTAAACTATGTCCAGCGTATCAGAGAGAAGGAAAGTATTTCCTTATATCTGTGTCTGCCTTTCTTCTTGACTTTGATACAGAGATAAGGCCTGTGCTGTAATGAATCGTGGGAGATAGTAAGATTGATTAGGCCTATTACTGAGTGGATAGGTCAGATACTTGCAGTACAAAGCTAAACTTCAACTTTGATAGCTCTCAGGCTATGCTTTTATGTTTTTTCCCCCTAAAAATAGCTTTTATATCTACAAAGAGATGTTTAACTCCTTAAGAAAATTCTATTTGTAAAATCAAGGTGGAGAAACTAAAACAGTGACTGTGCTGATGTTTTACTTACAAATCTTCGTAGCTTTTGTAATTACATTTAGTCTGCATTTGAATGTCAGCTAAATTACAGAGGTGATGAGCATCTCGCATAGATCTCCTTTTAATAGTGGAATTACATTTTTCCTTTATATTCTTGTTTAATTCAAACATTGAACAGAGACAATTATATGTTCAAATAATTTAGAGAGTCTGCAGTTGTATTGTAAAGGTTGTTTCTTAATTGGTGGCTCACTTTTGAATGCGTTAGGGCTGAACTGGGACGAGCTGTTCTGAAAACGCTGAGGGGACAGCCAGGAGAACATGAGTAGCCGTCTGCTCTGGAGCTCTTCATCCTCCAAGGGTCAGATTTTGCAGGAGTTAACCCCGACGCACAAAGTTGGAGCCGGGGTAGGCTGCACACCCGTGCCATTATGACACCCTTGATCTTTACATTGCTGAGAAGGACTGTATCAGTGGTGGCATCTTCATTAGTGGTGGTGGAAAGTTGTGGATTTCCAAGCCCTCTTCTGAACTCACAGTGGTCACTGGCAGGGAATGGTAAGAAGGAGAAATTGGTGGCTTTTCATGGGCTTTGGCAAAAGACAGTCATGTCTTTCCTTTCTGGGCAGCCCAGGCTGCCTCAGCTTACTTGACCTCTATTGTCTGTTGAGCTCCTAGCAGAGACACGGTGTCCGACTACCACGGCAGTGTAGTGTCTTTATTAATACAGGATAATTGGTTTCTTTTGTTTAACAGGGCACTCAACCAGTTCTCAGTATGTCCCCTGTGCAGGAGCATTTCACTGGCACCTACCTTGAAAATGTTTTCTTACTTGTCTTGCAAGGACGTAAGTTTTACTGGGGAGGTTCAGACGACTCCAGCCTTTGAGCACCGTATCCGTTAGTTTTTAAAATCCTTACGTATGGACTCTTGAAAAATAAAACTATGAGGACAGGTTTAAGGAGGGGAAAATGTCCTTCCAGGACAATCCTGCAAGTTTTGGGCAGTAAAATGAGTAGATAATTAGTGGTCTCTATTAAGGACTTAATGTGTTTGGTGGAGGTCAGACTTCCTGAGCATTCCCGCAGGACTTCTGTGGTGCTTTTGTCAATAGATGCGTCGTCTTCAGTTCTGTATGAGCTATTTACCAGTGTGGCTGGTAAAGTCATTTTCCTCGTTACCAGTGAGAATAATTTATTGCTGTGCTGCTTATTATAATACTGGGGAATATGAGAGAGATTCCTCTGCTGTCACTAAAACGTAACAGGTGATTTCAGAACATTTCTGTATAAATGGAGTTGAGTTTCCATGGCAGAGACGGTGATAATTACAGCACTTTGAAGCAGTTACATTAGCGTTAACTCCAAAGGCTACTGTGGTAACGATAGAGTTCTCTCTGTAATACCTGTTTTGGCAGTCAGGGAATGCCTTCCTAGCTTGCTTTGGCATCCTTTGGTCTTTTGTGGTTTTGTTTGCTTTCCATCTCATGTGCCTATTTATTTCTCAGAGATGCAGAGTTGTTTATCTTGATCGTCAGGGAATATCAAATCTGTTGACATATAAATAAAGGAAGGTGTTATTTGTAGAGCTTTTGTGGTCGATGATCTACAAATTATTATGGAGTTATTATCTTTGCTATTGTATTGCAATGCTGCATTTCTCACTACTTTTGTAAACTAGATCTAAGTGATTTTTAATGTGTCCTCTATATAAAAAAAAGTGGTAGTGAATAGTAATCAAATGAGGCACCATTTCTCAACTGATCAGATGCCTAACCTAATACTATTGGAACTGTCCTCAAAAAACCCAATGATATCTGTGAATACATATATCCTTCTGCTGTGCAGCAGTGGTTGGTTGAGTGGAAGTGGTTTGGGTGCCTTTCTCCAGGTCCTGAACCCCAACTAGCCTTCTGGCAGTGGACCCTTCTCCTGCAGCCACCAAAAGGCTGCGTGTGGCTCTACCCTGGCTTCTGCGGGGAAATGTTTGGAAGAGGGAAATCACTCTGATAGAATTTACCACGGGTCGCTTTTTGGTGTCCTCCAGCAATCTTTGAAAACGTGGAAACAGATGGAAAGGGATGAGAAACACTCTAGTGGCTGCTGAGATTAGGCGTTACCTTTAGCCGTTCTCGTGTAAGAACCCAACTGCTGAACTGCTGAATTGCACTGCGGGAGCCAAGTTTTGTAACCGGCTTCTCAGTTTTTCCCTTTCATCCATTATCTTTACCTCGGGGAGATGACTCATGTAGGTAAATGTTACTGATGGGAATCAAGTTTGTAGGACTGGGTCCATAGACCTCGTGTTTGTATTGCTGTTAGATTGCAGTTTCATTTAATGGAGCGGCATTAAGTATAACGTTGTTGCAACATGTTAAATTGCTTTAAATATAATCAACCTTCACATCATGCTTTGGGTTGATCGTTGCCATATTTGTAAAAGTAAGGCTGAAGACATTTTCTTGGCATGTTCCAAACGACGTTATACAACCCGTAATGCCATCGCGTATTGGAAGGGCTTTAGTGCTTTGTAGGGAAATGATTCCGGGCCAGGGAGCCTCAGCGTGGAGATGCTGTCACGCATGAGGCTGAAATCAGCAATGACGTAAAGGCTTTTAAAACGATCTGATGCAGTAATTTAACTTTGTTGAACTAGATTTAGACAATTTTACTTCTAAGATCTTCCAGGTGACATTCTAATTATTTCAAATGCCCCGTGTGGCACAACGGAGATAACACTAAGTGGCTGTGGTTTACTTTTGCTGTTAAACTCTGCATTTAAAGAGAGCTCGTAGGTATACATTTGTTTTCCCTGACACTTGGCATAGCCAAAAATGCAAAGTCTCGATAACAACAGGATGGCTGAGGTGGCTGTTAGCTCTAGAAGTTTCCGTATTTGTTTTTCCTACATCCCTAGCAGACTCAGCAAAGAGAGAACTCCATCTGGCTCGCAAAGTTCAACCTGTAAAAGAAAAGCTCTGAAGTGAATGCACAAGATTACTGTACTTATCCCGTAAACCTCAAATCTCATTTGTCAGCTAGGACTTTTAAACACATTATTAAAATTGAACTGCGAGCAAGAGATTTCTAGGTAAATTTCTAGCTTTCTTCGGATTTTATTATAAGATAAATATTTCCAAAACATCACTCCACTGAGCTGAACAGAAACTTTTCAAATCTCTGCATTACTGAGTACCACCAATACGTATTTACAAAATTCCACATAGATTTAAACAATGAATTCAGTCATTCTGTGAGTAGCTTCTGAAATACCATTGTTCCCAGCCATGACATTATTTTGTAGGTAGCTCTCAAGTTTCAAAGTTATTAAATGTTATTCAGCCCTCCCCTTACCTCCCCCCCTTGAAATCCTCTCAGCGAGCATGTGCCGCTCCGCGGTCCCACTAGATTAGACCCTGTTGAGAAATGTGTAGGTGAATGATCTTTTTGTATTCTTGGACGCTGCGTTGCGCTATTTGAGAAACTAGGAATGAAGGCTGATATTGCCCCAGCGGGTTGTTGTTAACTCTCTGAATTCCTAGGTTATAACAGGATGGGTTCAGCGTATCCTTTTGTGTTCGCTTCTCCATGAAACGTTGTGATGGGGTCTCTTCTCTGCTAGGGGGAGAGGGCAGTTCTGTAGGAAAATTTATTCTGGCTGCTTGAACTTCAGCCCCTTGGGCCGGAGAGTTTTGGATTCCAACCAGTTTTGGTTTTTTTTTTTTCCTCCTGAAACACACGGCAAAGGCACAGGGCGTTACAATGCATCCCTTCGGTAAGGTTTCAGGCTTTGATCTGGGAGTCGTATTAGCAGGTAGGTGATGAGCACAGGGGTCTGTCACACAGGAGGGCACAAAAATTCCCAAACGAAATTATGGAGAAGGGAAGGAAAAGGAGATTATGTTGTAGTCTTTCTAATGCCTTTAGAAATGCCTAAAAGTGATACATATAAACTAGCTCTAAAACATCCTGAAACTGGCTACAGAAAACATCTTTTCCTCTTTTTCCTTAAAATCACTTAAGAGACTTCAGAAAAGCCCTGAGAAACTCATTTGAATGGGGAAAGTAAGAAACCAAAATCAACACCTATCGCTCAGCCTCAAGTCCATGCAGCTTGTCTAAAGAGCAAGGACTCGGAGAGAGGGAAGGAACGTATTATCGCAAAGTACATTTGTAATTATTCCGATTCAGCCTTTGCTAATAGTTACCACACAATGCCGTTTCAGATGCCGCGTTCTCCCCTCCAAGTTTAGAATGGCAAATAGCTCTGTGGGAAACGCTGATTCCCTTGAAGTGGGCGGTATTGGATAGTAAAGGGAAAAACCAAGAAAAGAGAGGAACTGTTTTAACGTAGTCCAAGGGAATGATGGGTGAAACTGAGAAATGGAAAATACAGAGCAAGCGTCAGGAATGAAGTCCTTATTGCAGAAGTTTTTAGCCTCCAGGATTAACTATGAAAGTCAGTGGTGGGAACTCTGTTGCTTGGGTCAGCTGCAGTAACACGAAATAAACTTTTCGGAGAGTGCAAGGGGGAATAATATTGCATAGGTAAGAGACGAGAGTAGATGAAAATGTTAATGTGATTTCCCAACATAGAGGGGAAAGTTAGACACTCAGAACAGTCTATTGAAGTCTCAACGTGATTTAACCGCACGCGAGTTGCCAGGTTAACTTAGCAATTGTTGATAAAACAAAATAAAAAGCGTTTTTCTAGCCAGGCCTGACCATGTCGCAATTCTGGGGCTTTTTATAAGCTGCTAAATGAGACGCTGACATCCTGTGTCTAGTATCTGCAGATAGGCTGATCTGAAAGCCTTGGAGACCCTGAGGGTCTGACCTACATTACTGGTACTGTCAGTACAGCAAGCTCGTATATCTTTCAATTTTTTGACAATTTAAAGGGCAGTCAGCCTAGCCCAAATAGTTAATCTCTCTCTCTGTCTCTCTCTCTCTCTCTTCCCCCACCTCTAAGATTCAAAGAGAAGGGAGAGCGCCAAGGAAAAATTTATTAGAGCACAGCATGCCCATTTCTTTTTGTAAGTTAAATAAAAGAATGTTGGATTTAGTTAAAATATGTTTTTGTTAAAATGGAAAGGGATTTAACCTCTTACTTTCCAACAGTGAAGAGGGAAGAATCTACACAGTGCCTGTGCTAGTGATAGCCGATTTGTTGGTTTTAGGTTAAAAAAAACACACACTGTCACCTGAAGGCAGAGTGGCTTCAGCCTGAGAATCACCATTCAAAAGCAGATGAGCTCTTTAGCCAGCAAAAAACAGTCATCAAAGATGCTGGGAGTCAAACTGTGGAGCATCTAAACCCATGTGGTGGGGGGGGGGCTAGAGAGCTTCCTGACCTGCAGTTCAAGGCTGGTTGAACCCTTTTCTCCATGCCCCTTTGGGAAATCAAAACTCCTCACCTACGCCACATCTTCTCCAAAAGCAACAGCAAAAAGGCAGGACGCGTGCGCCATTCCTCCCCCGTTTTTTTGTAGAACAGCATGTCCATTGTAGAGAAATGAAACAAGCAGCCACCACTAAATCTGCATCCAGTTGTTCTTCTGTTTGCTTTGATCAAAGTGTTTGGTCATTCTATTCATCATTTCCATGGAAAGATCATAGAATCATAGAATGCTTCGAGTTGGAGGGGAACTTAAAGATCATCTAGTACAATGCCCCTGCCCAGGGGGGACACCTCCCACCAGCCCAGGTTGCTCCAAGCCCCGTCCAACCTGGCCTTGAACCCCTCCAGGGATGGGGCAGCCACGGCTTCTCTGGGCAACCTGGGCCAGGGGCTCACCCCCCTCACAGCAAAGAATTTCTGCCTCACATCTCATCTCAATCTCCCCTCTTGCAGTTTAAAAGATGACATTGAGAGGCACGTTTGCCATCGTTCCTCTCTTTACTGTTAGACAGGACAAGCGTATAAGCATCTATTACGTGTGAAAAGTCTATAAATACCTGAAGAGAAGAATTGTTGCGTGACAATTTTGGAAGAAGAGGCAAGCTCTGTGAAAACCAAAACATCCCAGCCCCTGTGGTGCTCCTACTGCCCGGGAAGCGGCCTCATCCAGCAGTGGGTATTGTGATAAGGCCATCGGTGCTATCAGAGGCAGCGTCCCTGAGCTCTTGCTGGGTTTCACCTGGAGCCACGCAGCCAGTGGAATCGCCAGAACAAACTGCTCTTCCCTTGCAGTTTCTGCCCAGATTTAACTATTCCCTTCCCCCAGGAATTGTACAGTGTGAGCAATGCCAAATAGAACCAAGTATGAGCACATGAACTAGGGAAACCTGGTTTCCTGGGGATTTATGCTTTATGTCATTGACTGCAATCTCAAATGGAGAGACCTTTCCACATCTGGAGCATTTAAAAAGCGCTTTTTGCCATGTAGACTCGGGGTGGTTGTAAAGGCTGAGCTCACAGTTCTGCCTCTCCTGCGTCAGGGCATGGAGGGTTTCTCTCCTTTATCCACCCATTTATATTAATGCACAGGAATTTAATTTTAAAGCCCTTATGCTCATAGGGGAATGTTCGCCCGACTGAGAGCCAGCCCAAAAGGGGTTAAATAGGACTCGTATGCTGCAGTATAGTAAAAATAAATTCTTCAGCCTGTCACTTTGCCTAGCTCCGTTTTCTCTGAGTGCTTTCAACTGCCTCTTCTTCCTCTGCCGTATCGAATGCAAGCTGCTTCTCTTCATTTTCAAAGTCCATCCCAGCCTGGTCTGTTCTCTATCATATTTCCTCGGGCTGAGGAGGGGAGTGCCTGCCTTTTGCTGGCTCAGCCTTCATCATCTACTCATTAAATTTTCAAACAAATGACTTTGTGTTTTCTCGTACCTCTCCCCTCATGCGTGGAAGGAGCTCCCTATCAGTATCTGCAAAGCTATTTCATTATACCCCTTCAGAAATCCTTCCTTAAAGCTTTCCTCTGCTGAGATGCTGACAAAAAAAGCCTTGTTATCAGTGGGGCTGTGAAGGCGCTGAGCCTGCTGCCGGTCACACTGACCCTACTGTTTCCTTCAGTCTCCCTTGCTCCGGGTCACGGAGGCTTTCTAATTCTTGCCGGCAGAGAATGCAATGAAAATTCAAGCTGCTTAACCCCATTCCCATTTTGATAAGCCATGGGAGGTGAGAGCAGTGGTGGGAGAGGTAGACGGTAACGTCCTGAGATATTTGTGGTGGGCAGGGAGGGGAACGGGAGAGTGGCCACCTTGTTTGGGCATGTGTTATGGCATAACTTGGGGACCAGTTAGTCTGAATAAATGGGGAATTTAAATCAGGTGATAAAGGAGTATTTGGTATCTGGGACACTTCACGGGGAAATAAAGCTATATAGATGCAATCCCGAAGTGTCAGTGTTGAAACATCTTATTTTTTTCAGTTTTGGTCGACACACAGAATCACAGAATTTTCAGAGTTGGAAGGGACCTCTAGAGATCATCTAGTCCAACTCCCCTGCTAAAGCAGGATTGCCCAGAGCACATCCCTCAGGACTGCATCCAGGCGAGTCTTGAAAATCTCCAGAGAAGGGGACTCCACACCCTCCCTGGGCAGCCTGTTCCCGTGCTCTGTCACCCTCACCGTAAAGAAGTTTTTCCGTGTATTTGAACGGAACTTCTTATGCTCCAACTTGTGCCCATTGCCCCTCGTCCTGTCACTGGGAACCATTGAAAAGAGCCTGGCTCCATCCTCCTTAAACCCACCCTTTAGAAACTTGTAAACATTAATAAGGTCTCCCCTCAACCTTCTCTTCTCCAGGCTAAAGAGTCCCAGCTCTCTCAGCCTTTCCTCATAAGGGAGATGCTCCAATCCCATAATCATCCTAGTTGCCCTTCGCTGGACTTGCTCCAGCAGTTCCCTGTCCCTCTTGAACTGGGGAGCCCAAAACTGGACACAGTATTCCAGTTGTGGCCTCACCAGGGCAGAGTAGAGGGGGAGAATGACCTCCCTCGACCTACTGGCCACACTCTTCCCTATGCAGCCCAGGATTCCATTGGCTCAACAAGATATTTGAAGACGAAGTATTCATTTTTAAAATTATATCATTTTTTTTAAAAAAGGTTTTTAAACATATCCAGACCAGATCATCTGAGGGACATGGTTTAGTGGTGGTTTTTGCAGTGTTAGGTTAATGGTTGGACTCGATGATCCGAAAGGTCCCTTCCAACCTAGACAATTCTATGATACGGCCCAGTGGTATTAACAGCCTGCAAGAGAAGTGGCATTTCCTACGGACTTCTCAAAAACCAAACCAAAACGATGGTGGATGCGAAAGGGATGAATTGTTATCGATTGCTATGACTTGTCGTTCTCGTTGACTTGACTCCCTCTGCGGCGTGGCCATGCTCCCTAAAATCCAGCAAGTTGGAGCAGTCAGAGGAAGCAGCTGCAGGATAGTTTTCACAATCCAGGAAACAAGTTCAAGTAGTCTAGATATTTATCAGTCAATGTCAGGATAAATTTATTTGTGAGTTTAACTTAAATTATGATAGATCCATTCTATTCCTGTTGTTTCTCTTCCTGTACTGTGCGCTCTTTCTTTCCTGAAGGTATTAAATTGCTACATAAATCCTGGTAATCCTTCATTCATGGGATTTAAGGAAAAAATCCAGGAAGAAAGTTGTCAGGAGAATGGACAGTGATGCAGTTATTTCCAGAGTATGTGCTGCCAAAAAGCGAATTGTTCGAGTGTTCGAATAGCTTCTGCCACATTATGGAATTAGCTAAATAAGGTGGTTTCTTGTAACAAATTTTGCTAAAACATTTGACCACTTGATTCAGGTCTCACAGCAAAGTTTTTCAGATGGAAAAATAAGCATTCAGTTAAAGAGAATTTTTTTTTCTAAATGTGAATTATTGTACATCTGTTGTAGACAGCCTGGAAATCTCTTTTAGGGTGGGAGTGAATGACCTCACTAATTTTAGTGATTTTTGACTTCTGAAAAAATGATGATACTGCTTTTTCTGGAAGTTTTGCACATTGCTTGGGTTAACGCTGGGAATCTTCTTTGGCTTTGCAATTACTGCAAATTTGGGAAGCACAGAGAATAATGACCAGATGTTATGATAGTGGAATTCCTAAGAATGCCTCGCATTAACATGGTCGTTAAACAAATCTGAATAATTACAGAAAGCTCATAGTCTACTTTATGAGCTACGTTCCTTGTATTGCCATGAGTGGGTGATAGGCAGAAAAGGCAGAGCTATATGGCACTAATATTGCAGCCCAATCCACAAGCTTCATTAAAAAAATGTGATTTTTAGTTTAATCCTAGTTCTGAATTATTTTTACCTTTACAATTCTTTTCCAGATTTGTATCCCCAAAGATTAGCATATTTAAAATGAAGAGTCCTTTATCTCTGTAATGATGCTTAAAGAGTATAGAAAGTCAAATTGGACTCTGGTGTTTACTTTTATTCAAAGAAAACGCAGCAGTTCTTTCAAGCCTAACCTGTCGTCTGAAGTTGCAGCTAAGCTGTCCTTTTCCCTCTCTGTTAGAATCTCAGTTAAAACCGATGCTATAAGTAAAGTCACAGCCCTAAGCGCTAAAACGTGTAAAAAGAATTCTTCTCATCACTGTCCTCAGCTACGCACGTTTCTCAAGGATAAGATTTTTAAATTTTGTATGCAGAGGTTTTTTTCCCCATAAATCTTCCATTTCCTAGAATGTTTGTTGCATGCAATTCTTTAGAGCTCATGTATGAAATGTGAAGGAAACCATGAATGTAGTCCCAGAAACCCCTTTAACGGAGTAGCTCTGAGCTGCGTGGTGGAGGCAGCCTGGGCGGAGTGATCCTGATTCAAAGCCAGTCAAAATCCATGGAAAAGCTCCTATACCTTCAATGGCTTTTGGATCTTGGCCGACGGTTCTGGCTCCCCACCTTGTTTCCAGCTGCTAAAGTGTGTTAAAAGAGGTTAAAAATACATCAAATAATTTTCTAACATTATTTTTTCCATGTAAGCAACAGCCTTAGTTGCCATTTTGTCTTGTGGGTGGTCCATGACCCTATCTATTGATACCGCGCTTAATGCTGTAAAGAAAGTAGAAGACTCTGGAGAGGATACTTTTCCAGTTAGCAAGTATAATTTAGAGACACAGGAACTGTGCAAGAAAAAAATGAAGAGCGAGTCTCAGCAGCTGCTACTGGTCTCGTTGTGCTAATGCAGATGTCTACAGGGATGGTGTAGAAAGGAAAGACAGAAAAAAGGTTTATATTCTAAAAAGGTAATTTTCATTTTTAAGGACCGAACGACTCTTCAGTATATGATAATGTATGCAAGGTGTGATTTATTGAACAGGTTGTGTAAGGCTGTGTGGGTGGGTGTCTCTCTGAGCTTTTATATCCAGCATCCTTTTCCTCAGGGTATTTCTCTTTTTGAGTGACAAAATAGGGATAGAGGCGTTATTAAGACCTTGATTCTCCCTGCCCAAATAAAAGATGTTGAGAGATAGATGCACCAGCATGCAAAGTATGAGTTTCAATTTCAATGAATCTATTTAAATCAGTAGAGAAATTCCTGATTTTCACAGAACTTGGGTAAGACTTCAAATTCTCTTTGTTTTTGGGGAAGACAAATGACCGACTTCTCTCTGGGCTCTTGGAGAGCACGGGTCAGAGGGCCAATGCGGTACAGCGCACGTTGTCTTGGGGCAATAGGTTAGCTCCATCATTTTGCTCGAGCGCTGCTCCATCCCTTCCCCTTCCTCTGTTTTACCTATTCACATCATGAATTCTTTTAGGCAGGGATGAATCTTGTTCTTTGAGACCATCAACATGGTCTCTCAAGCATGCAATAACTGGTGGTAACAGCAGCAGTGATATTTTCTCGAGCGTCGTCTCAGGAAATGCTTGACGAAAGACAGCTGTATCAGTTTCCAGCTCACAGGATTTCGGAATCATTTTAGCAATGTATCAGAACAAAACCCAAGGATTTGGGATAACTCTGAGCTTTGGAAAAAGTTTGATTCTGCTCTAAACTTGAGCGTTGATGCTTTGCTTTCTGGAATAAAAGCCCTGCCTGTGATCATCTGTGAACTCTGCACAAGTTCAAAAACCAGAACCAGACCCACACTTTGTGGCTTCAGCCCATCTTTCATTCATTAATTTCTAAAGTATTTTATGGCCTTGGTTATCTGGCTGCTTCCTGATGCCTTTAACAGCTTCCTCGTAGCAAGTGAAGCTAATAAATTTATAATCGCCATTCTTATGGAAGCCTTAAGCAGAGTAATTTTCTTTAAAAAAAGAAAAAATAAAAGGGAGGGGGGCTTCATCGTTTGATCTCTCTAATGTCTAATGTCTACTCTAATGTCTGGCAGTTGGTAGGGAAACAATACAAATAATCATTGTGACGGACGAAATGTATAGGAAGAAAATTTGATAGTTGGACGTGCAGGAAAGATGGATCAGTCACTGGAGCTCACCGTTCAGCGGAGGAAGCGGTTTTCCCAGCAGCATTCCCAGCTCAGGGCCCTCTATGGCAGCACAACTTGTTAATCATCACACCATCAGACCGGCCAGAAGGCAGCTACAGAACTTAGGCTTTTGTGTTGCCGTGGATGCTATCTAAGCATTCCTGGAACAGTAATTTCCTTTTTGACCTCCATGGAAACAGTCATAAAACAATTCTTAAAATGTCAGGAGAAACTGCATCTAATGGTGGTGCTTTCGCCAAAGAAAACATACTTCAGTTTTGAAGCATTCCCACCAAAACACTGAAATCTTAAAGCTACTAATAGGCCGTGCATCAGTGCCTGAGCACTTTACCATGACATTTAATAAAATGTAATTCATATACCAGCTTTACTGAAATCACAGTATTCACCAAGGTACACTAAAAACTTTCCAAAAGAGATCAGACGAAGAGCGAAGGGCACTGGTGGCAGCCAAGCTGGAGGCAGGGAAGGACCAACTGGCTTGTGTGCTCCAGTTATATTGCAGCGTGATTACTGGTAAATATTTAAAACCATGTCACACTCCTTTAAATGTCTGTCCACTAGTGAAAGGACCGTTGGTGCTATCAATAAATACATCGTACAGTAGATTTCACAACTAGAAAAATACGACATTTCTGAGCAAGTCAATGCATACAGCAGTAGTGCATGTCCGTGTGTTTGCATTTTTAGAATTATTTGATTTTTTTGGATAACGTATTGCACAGCAGATTTCCCAACGAGAAGAATGTGCCATTTCTAAGCAAATCAATGCATACAATACTAGTGTGCGTCCATGTGTTTGCATTCTTATAATTATTTGATTTTTTTCTGCTACTGCTTTTTGGCAGCAGGGAAGAGGAGAAGATTCCTCGTGCTTTTTTATGGGTAAGTTGCCTCTTGAATTGCGGGTCTCTTGTGCTTTAGTGAATTTGAGGAAGGAAGGGAGGGACAGTCAGATGTGCCAGGTGAGCAGCTGCAGCGCATTTTGTATCTTACCCAAATCATTCATCGCAGTCGAGGACCGATGGTTGAGAAGCCTTCGTTTGTTGTTGCCTCGTGTCAGATTGGATCCAGCGCTCAGTTCTGTGTCTCCTCTGAAGCAGGGTTTCCATGTTTAATTTAATTAGGTACCAGTGCCAGGAGCGGAGTCATCCCTGGTCTTGTGCTGGGCGATATGACGGGGGAGAGCTGGCATGATAATGCCGGACACTGCCCTGTGCAGGGAGGTGCTGGGCTTCCTCCGCCTCTGTTGAAGTTGGCATATGGGGCTGTTAATGCGGTTTCAGTTCTGGAGATGCTCATTCACTTGATTCTAGGAAAATATGTCAGCTATTTCAGAGATAATGACGGCACTGTGAGCAACTGGCCGGCCTTCCTCTGCTGCGACGTTGATGGACATCAATAATCTGGTAGGGCAAACTTCAAAAGATTCAGAGAGTGAGTTCATGCCAGCACACAAAGTTCGACTGCTTATGGGAAGCCTATCCAAGCATATCAAATGCTTTGGGGCTGGAATTTGGACTGTGAATCTTTCAGGATTAGGCTCTCTTCCGTACGCTGGAGGACAGTAACTCCTGTTTCCAGCAAGGCTGGAATACCATGAGAACAGGCGCCTTTGAAATTTTCTGAGATTTGAGTTTCCATCCCAAAGATTATTGCCTGAAATCAAGTTGTGCTGATAGATATGGGAAAGAAGAGAAAAGAGCGCTTAACCAGATTTCTTCAACGTTGGGTATGGCTTGGGCGTGTTTCAAGTGTTTGATGAAAGCCAAAGTCAGCTCTTTATTAGAACTGGCTCACGCATCCCAGCCTGCGAGGGGCTGTCAGGAGGATTCGTGCTTATCCCCCGTGTTGCTTTCGTTCACGGGTGTTTTCAGATTGCCTTCGTCTTTTCACCCTGGAATATTTTATTTTAATACACTGTTTTAATATAACCAAAATGTGGAAAGCATTAAAACATTATACATTAAACTATTTGTGCAATATTTAAACTCCACTTTAAAACCTAAATTTCTTTAAATAATTCTCCCTTTTTAAGCTCTTCTGCACTTTGGAACACACTACAGTTTTGAAAGATGCTGCCTATTAATTTTATTTTTATAGTTTTATTTTGCTAATGTATTCTTTTTACTGGGACTGAGCTAAACTCATTCTCTGTAACTGATACAGATATCATTTAACTGATGTGGGTGTAAACTTTCACCCTTAAGACAATTTTAAAATTATATTTCTAATCCTCTTATCTCTTCTGTGAATCGTCAGTCTTGCTTGTAGGTTTTCTGGAGAGAGTGATTTAATTATGAATGAATTCTTTCCATTTGGATTTGTTTATTTTTAAAAAAAGATAAGTTATCTTTCTTTCCATGGGAGCAAGCGATTAAAATATTTCTAATAATAAATTTGAGAGTGGTGCAATTCAGAGTACCTCACTGACTGTTTGCTGGGGCAGCAGAAATATAACTGATGGAAACATATCAGAAAATTGATGAGCCTGTGAATTTGAACATCATGTTGAAGTGATATGACAGGGAAAAATAACAGAAAATTGCAGGAATAGTGAAATAAATGGAGATACATAATCAGTGCGTCTTTCAACCTCAGTTACCATTTAATTTGTGGTATTTATAGTGGTATTTACTCTTCAGCCAAGTCATTTGCTTGGCGTAGACAGGCCAGTTCTTTAGAAACCTACCTGGAGAAAACCTGTGAAATGTCCTTTTTGTGATTCTTGCTGCATTGTGTCTGAGAATAAAAGCGTTAGGATATATATAGGAGAACCAATAAGAAATAGAGTGAAAATATGAGGGTTTCCATGTTCACTTGGGGTGGAAGTGTTGGAAGTAAGCCAGAAGTGAGAGAGAGGGAGTGCTGTGGGATATAATTTTGGGATCTGAAGGGGAGTCGGTATCACAGAGGACCTGTGGAGAATTTACTAGGTGATGATAAACGTGGAGGAGCTGGGGTGATTGGAAAGTGAGGCCAAGGCAAAGAGATATTAATGCCTGACAAATTTTATTATAATCCTGTATGATCATGGAACCGGGGATCTAAATATTCTTTTTGTCCACATGGATACAGACCTGGTGCCCATAACAAGTGATACGCTGTGTCTCCGATGTGAGCAATTTCCACCTACCAAGGATGAGCCAAAGCAATACGGTGAGGAGTCCAACATCAACCTTCTCCCACATTTTCCTACTTTAAGACCTGTGATTTCATCAGGGACCACTTTCTAGTTGCAAAAAGGCTTCTGCATCCGTGCTGCCTTGCTCTGTGCTCCTGCATGGGGCTACTGCTGGGGCACCTAGGAGGGAATCCCGGGTTTCCGCGTTCACCTGGTATTCAGCGGGAAACAACATCCCACCAGCAGCATTTGCAACCAAAAGGTCTGAAATAAGTGGGAAATCCAATTCTCAACCTCCAGTCAAGTACAGCACATACCAAGGCTTTCCCTGTGAAATCCTCCGCAGTAACACATTTCACCTTATATCGCTGTTTCCCTTTAATTTTTCTAAGCTATTTTTCAACTGGAGACACTGTTTTTGCTTGTGTCATCGTGTCATTAATTCACTGGACACACTCTGATAATCCCGACATTCAAAGCTAAGGGAGGGAAGCAGATGGCAAGGACTGTCTAGCAAAAGGTCTTCCAAGTTTCTGTGTTGGCTTCGCTTGAAAAGGAGGATAAGCACGACTGCACTGGCATTTGGGATTTACTGCAATGCAAATTTCAGGCCATCTTCTGGAAAAATAACTAAGGGATATTTTGTCTATTTTTACTGATACACCTTGAGGAAACTTTAAGCCTTTTCAAGGTGGTGGTATATTAGTTGCACGGTGAAAACCTTTCTTAGATATACATGGTTTCTTTCTCTGAAAAAGTGCTCCGAATTTGCATTGTTAATGGAAAAGGAATTTAAATTGGAATTTTGTGGACAAACTGTCTTAAGTTCTTCTATAACAATCTTTTTTTTTTTTTTTTACATAAACAAGAACCTAGAAATAACCCAAATTTATAAATATGAAAAATTTTGGAAGAAATGCGTTCACCATTTGTGTCACTGCAGACAGTTACAAATTGAGAAGGTCCGTGAATGCTGAGAAACAGCACTCATGCATTCACACATGGGCTTAATAAAAATTCAGTGTGTGGGTAAAACCAGAAAATATTAGTGCGCTATTTCAGTATGGTAGAGTTTAATGATTCTCAAAATAAATCATGTCTTTTGCCATCCTTTGTGAGTAATCACTTGGTGGGATCAGATTACAATGTGCTTTCAAAGACTGGTGCAGAATTTTGCCTCTTCTCACCAAGAGTTCTTTTGATGGATGAGTAGTACGTTTTTATCAGATAGGGAAAAGGACCGTATATTAACATTTTCAATTAGCGTGGTACATTTTCATAACAAATATCCTGTGAGATGTTCATAAAACAGACACAGGCAGACAGTAATTCACCGTAACTCTTCTTTAGAGCTCAGGGACTCAGGATCACACAGTATCTTTGGCGTTTCGGACTGTTTTTTTCTGGTGCGAGTCCCTTTATGATACGGACTGTGAGCCCCTCATACAGTCGAGTATTTAAGCACGTGCTTAAGTCTTATTAAAGTTGCTCATGTGCGTAAGCACTTTGCTGAACTGGGCTCTGAGACGCGTTCAGGAAAAATGGATTTGAGGCTTTTTTGTTGAAGTTTTACCAGGCAGTTGGCACGTTAAGTGTATGTCATGCGCGACTCTGAGTAATTAACATTCCTGTTAAGGTTCCTTTAAAAGTTCAGCAATATGGGACTCTTTTCAAAGAACTGTCTTTCAACCTTTGACCTTTCTGAGTATTTCTAAGGAATTACAAGGATGGATATGTTTAAACTATTCCGAGTTGCTCCTTCCATAGTAAAATGTATTATCTTGATCTGAGTGTCCCAGAGAGTCTGCCTTTTGGGGAGAGAGAGCGTAAAAAGTGGCTTTGGTGACTGGTAAAAGGCCCCAGGCAAGTTCTTTATGGTGGATGTCTTCCTGCTGGAGGAGGCAAAGGATGGTGGAAGACCTTCCTCTTCCCCTGACTCAGGTCTGTGCTTCAGGAAATACACAAAATTAGGTGAGGGCTGCTGTTCTTCTGGAAAAAAACCTCACAGCTCCAGAAGAACTTACTCTAGAATCGTAGAATCATGGAATGGTTTGGGTTGGAAGGGACCTTAAAGCCGACCCAGTGGCACCCCCTGCCCTGGGCAGGGACACCTCCCACCAGCCCAGGTTGCTCCAAGCCCCGTCCAACCTGGCCTTGAACCCCTCCAGGGATGGGGCAGCCACAGCTTCTCTGGGCAACCTGGGCCAGGGGCTCACTCCCCTCACAGCACGGAATTTCTGCCTCACATCTTATCTAAACCTACCCTTCTTCAGGTTAAAACCGTTCCCTGTTGTCCTATCACTCCTTTCCCTGATCCAGAGTCCCTCCCCAGCTTTCCTGGAGCCCCTTTAGGGATGGGAAGGGGCTGGAAGGTCTCCCCGGAGCCTTCTCTTCTCCAGGCTGAACCCCCCCAGCTCTCTCAGCCTGTCCTCCCAGCAGAGGGGCTCCAGCCCTAAGTGGCGTTCGAGGAAGAACGGCATTTCTCTGCAGCATGAATGGTCACCCAACCCTGGCTCATAGCCGTCAAGATGAGTTAGGAGCCACGGGCATGCAGGAGTGGGGACGCTGTGCAGCAGAGCCGAGCAGCTGTGACACAGGAGAATTGTCCTTTGACCAAAAAATAAGAACCGGCCTGTCCAGCACTTCCAATCTCCTGCTTATCCCAAAGAACAGTGCTGGAAGGGGCAGTTATGTGATACCTGACGGACTCAAAGACAGAAAAAGAAGCGGGCTGAAGCTTTACTATATTTGGATGATCCTCCATCACTGAGGCAATCCAATATTTTGTTTCAGATGGCTGAATTTTTTTTCCCCTTCCCTGGGCAGGCGAATTGGTGCTTTCTTAAATATTGACATTAATCTCCTCAGTTGGAAGCAAACCAAGCTTCTGTATTTCTTATCCTCCCAAATCGTCTGTACTTCAGATCTGTTTACCAAACGGACTATATTGCGTTCCCATAAATCCTGTAATTCGAGTTTGCTGTGATATTAATTTATTAGTACGCATGCATTTTCAACATCAATTACGTTCTATCTCAACAGACGTAATTCTCTCTTCAAAGCAGATGGAAAGTTGTGCAGCTCTTGGCTTTCCCCATCCCATCCCCTCCCTCTGGCCCATGCCGCCGGGATCAGCCGGGTTTTCGGGCACCGGGATCCTGCGTCTGCACAGCACCAAAGAGACGGATGAGAAATATCTCTGCTGCAGTCTTAGGCTGGATTTCCTGATATTTTGCTTAAATGCCACGCTTGTACAGAAGGCGGTTTTCCCTGAAAGCAAAACCACCACCTTTATGTTTGCAGGAAGGAGTTTGCAATTCTGATGGGAGTGCAGATTTGTGACTCGGAGAGCAAAAGAGGGCATTGCTTCCAAAATGTCATTTGAAATCAGCGTTGAGATTTTAGGGGGAAAGAAAAACAGCAACTTTTTTTCTTTTTTTCTTTTTTTTTTTTTTTTTTAACTGACCAGCTGGAATGTGTACAGATGTACGCATCTTCATTTATACCCAGAGCTTCCCAAACATTGCCCGTCAAGGGAAAACAATACCAAGCGTTTATTTCTTAAAATGAAAAATGACAATTATTTGAAAAAGATGGTACCAGATCAGCTCTCCATGTCTCCATGCAGCACTTGGGGGGAAAACGCAATGGAATCGTGAAAAAGAGTTAAGTGCCTTCATTTTCTTCCTTACGTTGGGCTGGAATATAAGTGGTGCCTTGTTAATGAAAAATAACTTCTCTCTTAGATGACCTGTTTAAAACTGGCGGTACTGGTATAGTTTGAGAAATGCTTGTCAGCCTCTCACTGATGCACAGGGAAAAAATGAGAAGCACATGGGACTTTGATCCAAGATTTTGCACAGTTTTACCTGCATCGACTGTGCTTGTAGGCAATACACAGGCTCGTTCCTCAGGCAGAAGTCTTGCAAAATGGATTGGATTTTGTTAATATAGGTTTTCAACAATACAAACCGCGCTTTCCCATCATCACCCGTTAGATAGCTTAGTCAATCTGCATGTAAAAGTGGGAGCGTTTCCCTGGTACTTTTTGCCAGAAAGAGTTATAATAACTGCCCCTGCTTTTTTCACTCAACATTTCAGAAGTTTTCAATACTTGATAGTGAAATAAGAGAGGCCATTTTTCCATTTTTTTTCTAACAAACTGGTGAATAACTGCAATCCAAATCGCTTCCTCCCGTGGTGAGACTTGCAAGGGCTGTGAGGGGATTCTGGAGGCAGAAAACCCCTGGTATTTCTCCCCCCCCACCCCCCAGTTGCCCACTCGGCCCATCCAGGGCAGCTCTGAATCCCTTGAAACGGCACAAGGTTGTGTTTCTTGCAGCCTCCTGTCCCCTTGAGATTTATTCCTTTGCAAGCTGACACAGGAATTCCAGCCTCCATTTTATTCTTTCTTTTTTTTTTTTTTCCTAATTTCCCCCTTATTTCTGTATTTTTAATTTAAATTCCCCCCCTCTTTTTTTTTTTATTTTTTTACAATAGTTGTTCTTTAGTAGGTTATTAATTCAAATGGAAACAGTGATTTTATTTTTTTTTTTTTTAAGTCCCTTTCCATTGGGATACCTTCCCAACTTGCCTCACTAAACTGCAGCACAGATGTTAAGCACATTTAACTGTACAGTCAGCGTGTGCATATTTTTAACATAACTTGTCTTGAAAATATTTATTCAAGCCAAGACAACAGAAAATTAGAGTAATTTGATTGCTCGGGCTTAAGGAATAGATTACTACTGTTCCAGATGTAAGAAACAACAGACTACTTACTCTCTCTAGGCTGAAAAAAAAAGGTCTTTGGCTCCTGATAGCAAACGTATTTGCTATTAGGTTCATAGTCAATCTTTTAAAAGTTGAATACGTTTAAAGATTTTCAGTTTAAACTTTTGCCAACTCGCATTACGAGAATTTCACCCCAAAATAAGCTTATTAGGAAGGGTTTCAAAATACCCAGTGCTCCAAGGGTGCAATGTTGCAAAGCAAAGTTATAAATCATCTTTGCTGTGAAATAAGGGGGCCAGATATCGCTATAGCGGACTTAGTACTTGGGCTACGCAGGGCTTTCAGCAGTCAGTACTGATTAAGCTTAAAGACCAGGCAGTTGGCACCAAAGATGCGTGCTCTGGGCTGCGGGTTTGGTTTTTCCCCTTCTCATCTTCAACTAAATCTTCTTTGTTTAGATTTGCAATTATCACTCAACCTTTTGGACCTGTTTTTACTGTTGTTTTTTTTTCCCCTTCTCTTTGCATGACTTACATGCGATTACCATTTTTATGCTTATCCTGAACGTATAGAAACAAGCCATAGGAAAGCAAGACAGAAGTGTCTTACCCAGGCTTTAAAGTACGTATTCCTAATAGCTTGCGTTAGTAACTGTATCATCAGAGTGTCAAAGTACTACCGCACCACAGAAGGATATTTTAAGACATTTTTCTGCAACTGCAGCTTCTGTATCAGTGCTTCAGAAGTGTGTTTTGAGCCGTAGGCTCAGATTCCAGCTTAGCATACAAGTCCCAGAGCTATTTTTATGTGAACTGACCATACGTGAAGCGATGGTCCAGTTTGCAAGCGGGGCTAAGGCTTTGTGTCTCCTCACTTTTCGACTCGTGTACGTAAACTGCCTTTGTACGTTTCACTTGGATGTTTTATATCTACATGTCTTTTTGACTTGTTAACCTAAATGTGGTGTCCACAGATGTGAAGTGTTCTTTGTGTAAGAACTGCTTCTGCTTATGCAGACGTGGAAACCAGGTTCTCAGCTCCTGAGGAGCGTTACCTCCAAGTTGACCATAATCAAATGGAGCTGGGCAGGTACGCTTGAGGACCTTACAATTCATCTCCATTTTCTTCTCCTAGGTACCATTTTTATTTAATCTTTTATTCTGATGGTATTTGCTGTGTTATGACCCGTTCAAAGTCAAAGAGTCAATGATAAGGAGAGACAACTGAGGTGCAGGGGTCGCGTACAGTTAAAGAAATGATCCTTCTCAAGCTACGGCTCTGCTGGTTCCCTCCAAAGAGTGTGCTGGTCCTTTCTCCGCAAGCTGCTCTGTTTATTTGGAAGATTGTTTTTCAAGGATTATCTTTTTCTCTTTTTCCCCCCACCGCAACCTTTTTTAACCAAAAAAATGCCTATGTCTGGGGTTTTTTTACAAACTCTACCATGCAACTTAATGAATGTTTCGTTACAGACCTCCCCTCTCTGTCCCACCAACTGTCTCTGCTCCAGTGGTACATGGAGAAGAGACTATAAAACCTTGGGTCCAGTGTCTGGTTTTACTTAAGGACCTTACTGTTTTAGGGTGAAGATGAGCACAAGGAAATAGTCTTCATAATTGCTCTATACAACAGCTCCCCATGTTTGAAATTACTTCCTTAAACCCATCCTTCTTTGCTCTTTTCTGGACAGCAAAGAATGCTGTATTTTCCCTTCTCTTTCTGCAGTAATGCCATATATTTCTCCTGTCAGAGCTGAGTGGAAGGAGTCATTCAGCAGTGAAGTAAAGCACCGTTTTCCGCTCCCTTTTGGATCAAACCCTGTGCCTCCATTAGCCTGGGTGTAACAATGGATATCCTTATGGTCCAACCACTGTGCGCCTTAAAGCCAGTCTTAGCCATCGGTGTTTGCAAAGAACAGCACTTTGAATCATGGTTCCCTAAAACCGAGGTAATGAAAGCAAAATCTTTAAGTGGATAAATGTTTTTGGGCTGCTAATCAAGTAGTGGGGAGCTCTAATAGTGGTGTGTGTACACTCGCCGCTGGAAATCTAGTTTAGTTGTCTAAAGGGAGATTTCCTTCATTCCTGTCCTTCCATGTTCACCTTTTGAAGAATACAAATGTTTGTGTATAAAAGGTCATTAGGGGCTGACTTACTGCTTAAATAGCAGCACCTTGTGTCATTTTTCACATAATAGCCAGGACGGAGCGCAGCACCCTTTAAAAGGGAACTTGAGCCACACTGCTAAATGTTAACTGACAGCCTAGTAAAAACAAAAGTCTTCATTTTTCTCATTTGTCTGCCTTCTAACCAGCCAGAAACGGCGCAGAGTGCTCTTATTAGATCTCCAAGCATGCAACGGGGAGAAATCCTTGGATTCTAAAATTGCTGAGTACACACAAATGGTGCCACAGTGTCCTCGCCCTGTGCCAAAGCAAATCTCTGAGTTATGCAATTCTTCTCCTCGGTGTTTGAGTTAGGTAAAACGTTCAGCATGTCTGAGTTGTTCGTAAGAGCACATAATCTGTAGGGTCCTGCAGTTTATCAAGGTGCCGCCGGCAGCCGCGGTGGCATTGGATTTCACAGAGCCTGGCGGAGCGGGGCTGGCCACATTGGGCTTGTGCTCGCCACCACAGGAGTGCCCGGGATCAGCGTCTGCTGCTGATTTCTAGTAACGTGGCTCTGCGTGAAATGGAAGTTGTGTCGTCTAGGTCCGTCGGAGCTTATGAGACAGAGAATGCCATGTTCGTGGGCTAACCCCGTTTAGCCCAGGAGGTTTTCCATGTGCGAGAAAGCTCCACCCCAACAATCGGTTGAGGGGCCACAAGCCCAGATAACTATTCCAGATCAATCAGTCGTGCCCTTATTTTATACCTGCAGTCTGTGAATGTCCTGGCGATTTAGGTTCCATTAAGGTGACTCTGGTGGCTGCAGAGCAGGGGTTTTCCCCTCTCCTGAATTATGATATACCTAGCATGTGCAAATAAACATTAAATTTAATTAAAGCCTAGGCCAAGGTGAAGTGGCCTTCAGTAGATGAAAGGGACTGCGAGAGAATGTTGGCTCCTTATCTAATGCGGGCAGTCAGCATGTGATGGTTTAGAAGGGCTTTCAAACATTTCTACCTCTTTCTTTGCTTTTACTTTGCTTTCTTTATTTTCACTGCTTGTAACTTGTAGAGCAGTTGTGAGCTAATAGCTTTGTATGGCACTTTTCATCCACTTGTGCAGCTTTCCAAAGTGCTCAGCATTTCCTAATTCAATAGCAGCTTTACTGTTGGCTTCAATGGAAGCACAAGCGAGACCAAGAGCCTCTTGAAAAACCACGTCGGTTTCCCCTGAGTTTTCTCTTTTTGACCCTTAGTTCATAGGGTAAAGCCAGTAGCCTCATCGAGTTATAATTGTAACGGTTAAATTTTCAGCATATTCCTCGATTTCCGTGTTTGATCTCAGTGTCACTAGACAGTCCTTGCGGTGGGGCTGCAGTACAGGTGGGTGACATACAGGTATGAATTAGCTGTTAAGAGTTAATTGTTAAGGAAAAGTTACTACTCAAATCAAATATGTCCCTTTGCATAAATAATTTCTCTTTTCTCATTCTGTGTGTTGGTTTTTGTCTGCATTTAACTGCTCAGTGTCCGGGAATCTCCTGCTTCCCTTGGCGACCCCCGTCTAGCCTGGCTCTTTCCCTTCATCAGTGACACTTGGTACCGCTGGGACTTTTCCACCACGCTGTTCTCTGCTGACTTCCAAGTATTACGAAGTATTTTTGTATTTATTTATTTGAAAAGTAAACCCACCTGCACTGCTTTACATAAATACATGCTGAGATCTCCAAGACTCCTGTGTCTGCAGCGCAGTGTTTATCCACTTGGAGCAGAGATCAAGTTCTCCTTGCCTGGCACAATGTCAAGCATAATGGCACTAAGTAAGCCAAATCCTGAAAGCTTTGGGCAGTCCTTTATTTATCCTTTAGTCAGAACTCCCTCGACCACAGTGGGAACCCTCTCAGAACTGGGAAGCAACGTATGGATGTGGACAGGAACCTGCAGCAGAAGCTCCCAGCCATACACGCAGAGCTGGCGAGGTGTGGGGTGTCCCTGAACACAGGGGGTCAGCTATGCTAATGTCTGGCGGTTGGCCAGAAAAATAATCAGCTTCTTGGTTCTGAGAAGCTGGCAGTCTCTTCAAGGTGCCGTGGTGTGTGCCACGCAGTGTCTGAATGCAGTGATTTTCCCTGACCCACTTATATCTCTAGATATAAAGGGAGACCCCTTGCAAGAGACAGTTGGAAGGATGGAAAGTGCACAGGTGCCTCATCCCGTTCACCAGCTCTATCTCCTCTCATCCCTGGGGAGCAAGAGTCTATCTTTGGGCCAACATAAGGAGTGCAGGAGATAAGGATGTCAGGCTCATCTCTGATTCCATTCGTTACGTGTTTAAACCCAGTGAATGTTCAAAGAAGTTTGATTTCTTTCTTGTAAGGCGAAGCTGGGAAGTGTAATGTCCAGGTATCACAGAAGACTAGTTTTGCTCGTCCTTGCTCTTCATTAGGAACTCTGTCACCTAACACCACTTATTTCTAGATTAGTCTCCTGAATTCACATGCCCTGCTGCAAGACAAATTAGTCCTCATTTCTGTCCTTGCGCTTCAGCTTTATGTTGGTACAAAGGTGCACACAAATGCACCAATACGCTTGATAACTCCTTCCATCCTGGAAGGGGTTTAACAGAAATTCTGTTTATCAGTGGAAATAAAAATTGCATTTGTTGCTTTGGATACGACAGTGCAGGTTACTGAAACTCCAGGCTAATCGTGTTGTTGAAGTGTTGAGGTAGAAGTGGTTAAAATGTAGTGGCACGATCTATGTCGATAACTCTTTGTTTTCAACCAGTTTTAGCTTGAAGGAGCAGCAGCAAAGCTTTGATTAGTAAACATGGCCACACGGTTTGTCTGCATCAGTCACAGAATGGAAATGCACTTTGTTGGTAGTCATAGAATCATAGAATCGCTGGGGTTGGAAGGGACCTTTAAGATCATCAGGTCCAACCTTTAACCTACCCTGACAAAAGCCACTTCTAAACCATGTCCCTAAGTGCCCCATCTACCCTTTTTTTAAACGCCTCCAGGGATGGTGAATCCACCACCTCCCTGGGCAGCCTATTCCAATGTTTAATAACCCTTTCAGTGAAAAAATGTTTCCTCATATCCAATCTAAACCTCCCCTGACATAACTTGAACCCGTTTCCTCTCGTCCTATTGCTTGTCACCAAGGGGAAGAGATCAGCCCCCATCTCTCTACACCCTCCTTTCAGGTAGCTGTAGAGGGTGATAAGGTCTCCCCTCAGCCTCCTCTTCTCCAGGCTAAACAACCCCAGCTCCCTCAGTCGTTCCTCATAAGGTTTGTCCTCCAGACCCCTTACCAGCTTTGTAGCCCTTCTCTGGACACGGTCCAACACCTCAACGTCCTTCTTGTAGCGAGGGGCCCAAAACTGAACGCAGCACTCGAGGTGGGGCCTCACCAGTGCCGAGTACAGGGGGATGATCACTCCCCTAGTCCGGCTCACCACACTATTCCTGATACAGGCCAGGATGCTGTTGGCCTTCTTGGCCACCTGGGCACACTGCTGGCTCATATTCAGCCGGCTGTCGACTAACACCCCCAGGTCCTTTTCTGCCAGGCTGCTTTCAAGCCACTCCGCCCCAAGCCTGTAGCGCTGCATGGGGTTGTTGTGACCCAAGTGCAGGACCCGGCACTTGGCCTTGTTGAACCTCATACCATTGGTCTCAGCCCATTGGTCCAGCCTGTCCAGATCCCTCTGCAGAGCCAACCTACCCTCAAGCAGATCAACACGCCCACCTAGTTTAGTGTCATCTGCAGACTTACAGAGGGTGCATTCGATCCCCTCATCCAGATCATTGATAAAGATATTAAAGAGAACCGGACCCAGCACCGAGCCCTGGGGGACACCACTTGTGACCGGACACCAACTGGATTTAACTCCATTTACCACCACTCTCTGGGCACGGCCATCCAGCCAGTTTTTTACCCAGCGAAGAGTACACCTGTCCAGGCCATGAGCAGCCAGTTTCTCCAGGAGAATGCTGTGGGAAACGGTGTCAAAAGCTTTGCAAAAATCCAAGTAGATAACATCCACAGCTTTTCCCTCATCCACTAGTCAGAACTTCTTCCCACCAGGCAAGACTTCAGGGTTCCTTGTTGTCCAGCAGGACTTCATAACCGCTTTGTTCACCAGGGAGTGACTTGAGTGGGTATTTGTCCCTGCTGGTTCACGTCGCGTCTGTTTTCCATGTCTGTACCCACTGTAGCTCCTGGATTCCCGGTGTCAGAGAACGCTGGGAAGTAACACTTCACCCCACGTAGTGTCTAAGGCATTTGGATGCATATCTTCTCCAATCTGTGTTTAAAGCCTGTGTCCAGAGCTGTGCGTGCCACTGCCTGGTGCATCAGCGAGTGGTTCAGTCTGTTAAAGCCTGAGGCGGAACAAAATTATTTCGATCGCCACAAGAAATGCCCCTCAGGGAACAGTGTGCTGTGATTTCTGCCGTGAAATTCATCACGGGTGAGATGTTTGGGACGTGGTTGTCTGTGATGTGACATGGCGTGTGCAGGATTTTGTGTCTGAATCCCAAATCTGTATCTCCTTAGTCGCATGCGCGCGCATGTGTGTCTGTGCATATATGTGCGTATGTATTAAATGGTTTCAGAGCTTTAAGCCAGTAATGCAAGGAAACCAAAATCACAGGGCATGATTTGCTCTGTGGTTTGGAGAGAACCACATCTTCTGAGAATTCCCGCCTTCGGCATACCAAGCCCAGGCATTTCAAACAAGACACGATTTGCTGAGAAATGTGGTGAAAAAAGATACTTTCGTGTGATTGATATTTACGGTGTGTGTGCGTTTGCACTGAGAGATAGGACGTTGCTCGGTGCCATCTCAATGGCTCTGACTGCAGAATTCCATCACTTTACCCAGGATATACCTCGCTGTTGAATCCAGTTCTGGTCTATTCACATATTTTTGTGACTGTGCCTCCTATTGCAGGTCAGTTTTATCCTGCCTTTGTGGTAAATAGAGAATATTTTCAATTTGGACTCCTATGAGAACGGTGAGATTTTCCCCATTCACAGGCTTAGGACTAACCTGAAGTTCCCGGTCCCTCCAGGCTGTGTTATTAGTGTCCCGGAGGATTACTGGCACTGAGGGATCACTCGCTGGGGGGGAAAAATTCAGTCCTTTGGCGGTTGGAGTTGCCAGGAGGGTTAGGTTACTCCGTCTGCTAGTTGTGCTTTCTGTGACCGGGCTGTTTGGCTGCTGGGAGCTGGACTGAGATCACCAAACATCAAGTCGTTACCAAATCAGGTAATGCACCAGAAAATCTCTTCTCACTCCTGTTACAGCTCTTGTGAGCCTTTAAGAGCTAAATTTTTAGAAGATTTTTGTAACGCTATAATCTGTTATCCCTGGCCTTATGTAAACAGCATGGCTAACAGCAGCACGCAAAGCCACTGTCAAAGTCAATTAATTTGGGAAACCGGGTAAGAAAATACACAACTTAGCAGTAGTGCAGTGTTTCGGGAGGATTAAAGGCATGCAGAAACCTGAGACAGCATCCAAACCCATTAATTGATGCTGAATTTTCCAGGTATCTCAGTAAAGTCTGGATTAGGTTCAAATGTTCCTCGAGCATCCGTGTATTAAATAATGGAAAGTTTTTAGTCTTGTACAGCCACAGGGCACGGAGTTTGATTACTTCAACATCTTAATTTAAACTAAACAGGTGGTAGATTGTGATATTTGACCAGAATCATGAAAATGAGAAGGTAATCTGCCAGAATAAAAAAATAAGTATTTCCAGTATCTTTTTCATATCCCTGATGGAGTGTTTAGACTTCGTGCCATCAGTGCCCTGTATCTCTCGGGCAGGGACCCTCCTCCCAGAACTGCAGCCACCCCTCAAGAGACCAGAGTCGCAGTTGTGCGTGGTCTCTCTCCATCATTCATTCAGAAGCCCCTTTGGTAGGATCAAAACTTTGCTTCGGTGAAATACAGTTCTGTACAAGCTGCTCAGAGCTGGGAAGTGGGAGAAAACAGGGGCCGTAGCTCCTGGCGTAGCGAGGAAGGGGCCTGTGGATGAACTGTGGGAGACTTGAAAATTTAAACAGCAGAAAAATTTGGCTTGACCATAAGGAGTGGTCTGTGAACTAATTACAGATGAGTGGGAAAAAAATGGGAGGAGCAGTCTGTAAATATTAGGTACAAAACTAATGAGAAGGCTACGGCGTGTTCTACCATTTCATTTTCCCAGTGTCCTGTTTGCTTCGAAGCTTTCAGGGAGAAATCATGTTTTCCTTTCCTTGTAAACAGTCTGCACAAAATATTTCGAGTGTGTCTGGATGCTATCAGAGCTGACTAATGTTAATGAACCCCCTAGTCAAATTTAGCCCTGTAATAAGTATGTGCTCATTTGAACTCAGCAGAATCTGCACACACTCAGGCTTACTTTGGCAGACACTTGTGCTTATCACCTGCTGAGCCTGATATTACGGCAGTCCTTTGGCCTGAAGAACACGAAATTAGGAACAGCAATGAAAAACCTTTGCGCAGCTGTGTGGTTTGCAGCTACTAGGCAAGCAGTTGGTCCTCTGGAACTTCATCTGGCTGTACTGTGCTCAGCGTGTTTATTTGGATTGCCCTGCCTCTCAGAGAAAACCTATATCCATTTCCAAGCTAACTCGTTTCTTAAAGCATGGCAGTTGCCACGACTTTGAAACATAATCTCTGTAGATTTGCAGTAGCATTACATCAAATGCCTAGCTTCTTGTTTGTTGAGCTAATAAAAAAATCATCAGTGGTTTATCCTTCCATGAGGCTTCAGCGGCTGCAAAAGCAGTTAAGAGGGAACAAGCCAACTTTGCCCCGCTCCTGTTGATTTCCTATTGTACAGGCTATTAACTTTTAGAGACTCTAGGGTTTTTTTTTCTATGGCAAAGCCATTACGGGGTCATGAAGACTACAGTACTTCTGGGGGCAATTAAGATGAAGGCTTGCTTAGTTGTGTTGTTTAGAAGTGGCTCTTCTGCACCAACCATTTCCTCAATCCCGGCTGGGCTTGGCAAAGTGTATGAGGATTGCTGCGTAATTTAAGGATGCAGGAGGCTGACTCCATCAAACCTGTGGATTTGGTGACCAGTATTAAGCTGCCAGCTTGAGGCTTGCAGTGCTGAGGTCCGCGTGCCCGTGATGGGATGGATGTTCAGTAGCCCCTGGACGTTTGCATAATCCTGCAGCTGTTGAAACCGTGGGGAATCTAATAGAAGAGCACGCTTAAGCTGCAGACGAAACAATTTGAAGATCCCCCAAAAAGTAACAATGAAGATAGATTTTGTCCTATTGTTAAGTTTGGATTTAATTTTTCTTAATGTTAGAGATTATCTGAATCCAGGAGATCACGATGAACCTCAGATTTAGGAGACTTGCCTATAGTAACTAAATATAGTAACTGTGGCTGAATCAGCACATGAACTCATTCCAGCAATGCAAAGATTAAAAATAAACCTCTGAAGCATTGATGTGAAGCTTTTGTGCTGACTAATTGCCTATGTAATTGCTTTTGTTAACTAGCATGTGGACAGCCCTGATCTGGAGTCCCACGAGGGCAGGACGAGGACAGACGTGCCTGTGTTGTGTCACCGTTGTGTCTGAAACCCAACCTGGAGCCACGAAAAGGGAGTTTAATCTTCACCTCCGAGAGACCCTCTCTTGAGGCTGCTAATGAATGCAAATTAGCTGGAGGGTCTCGGCTTGGTTTCGGCCTCTCGAGGATACTGTGCCTGCATGTGCCAGTGATGGAGGGATCTGGGTCGGGATCCTGCCTCCCGGCGCTTCCCTTGGTGCTCCCAGCTGGGACCTGAGCCGAGCCCCATTCTTCTCAGGCATGCTGATCAGTTCTTACTCACAAGTGTCATCTGCTTGACTTCAAGGAAAATTTTAAACACCAACCTTTTAGCAGAAGAAATTAAGCTTTAAGTCTCCCTTCTAAAACGTGCAGGCTTTAAGCCTGTCTGAGATGAGGGTTGTGTGGGTTTAGCCCAGGGTGTAAGTTCCTCTTGAACAATCAATGTAGCTCAGTCCCGACTTGGCCAAAGCATCCAGCTCTGGCATCAGTTAAATATTTACATTCCCCGCTTTTTATATAAATTGTGCTCTATTAGCATACGTTTCACAGTGTATCCTTGTGTTTCAGGCCCTTTATAAATTTGGCAGTTTGTACATTAATCAACATCAACCCGTGTAAAATCCTAGGCATGAGGTTGAAGCCGTCAAACGTGCAACATTTACTGTTTCATCATACGCAGCCAATAAGTCATGTTGCAATGTATGCCTTGTACCAAGAGGATATGGTATAAAATGGAGCGTGTTTACACTAGGGAGACTTCTGTGTATTTAAGAAGTAATTGTTTCGGGACCGTTCATTAACTCATGAGCTGACACGGGTACGTTTTTCCTCACTGCAACAAAAATAATTATCGAGCTCAAAAAATAATAATGAATTTGCACATGGCAGGCTTCTACTGTGATTTGCTTCACAAGTTATAAGGGTTTAATTGTAGATTGCTAGTAGCCTTATCCATTTCAATCATTGCTGGCCCTCAAGTGCTGAGGTGCAAGGAGTTACGGTGTGCTGCGATTTATGGTGGATGTAAATGATTTCTTGTTTGCCCTCCCTGTGCTTGGCTGGGTTTGCCGCCTTTAAAGCTTTTGCGGGTGGATTTAGTGCAGTGGCACTGATGGAAGCCAGGGACAAGCGAGCAGGTGCAATGCAAAGCCTTGTCCAAGCACTTCATCCTTCGTCTGCAAACACTTCTGCCCCAACCGTGCACTTGTGGGCGCTGCTCAGTCTGCTGTCTTGTGAGATAAATAAATGGGAACCTGTGTGGGTGTTGTGTCGGTAGAGGGGCAGGCCCCCCAAAATGCTTGTGCATGGCATTGATGCCTTCAGGAAGGCAAGCTTCCATAGTAAGTGTGGTCTATGGATGGCTCAGAGTCTCAAGGACATCTAGGCTTGGCGAGAGACCTCTTCTCTTGGCTTGGAGGGATCTCGGCACTCTTCAGACTCAGGACTTTTTGGGGGGGTTGTTAGGGAAACCTCCATCTCAGGCAACCCAGGTGTTGCTACCACAGTGTTGCCCCCAGAAAGTGCCTAACAGAGGACATTGTCTCCTCCCGTTCCTGCCTTGACCCTGCCTCATCATTCCTGGTGTTGAAACGTCTTCATGTAACAGCGACGCCTTTCTCCATCTCTCTGCCCTCTTGATATTGTGATGGTTTTTTGTGACTCCTCTGTTTCTTGTCACATCCTCTTAGCCCAGACTAGCCACCCTGTAATTTCCTCCTGCTGTTGTTAGTTTTTTGCTTTCTTCTGTTGCAGTCCTCCAATTTCCTTTGTGTGGTTCCCAATTCCGCTTTCTTTTCTGTATTTCTGCCAGTCTGAGGTGCTCAGAAGAGAGTAGCTCAGGGCACGCAAAAAAATCCGGTATTATCTCAGGTGGGTTTGGAGAGATGGGAAATTTGCATTTATTATGCAAAATTCCCCAGCCTTTGTAGGTCTGCATGACAAACAGCTGTGCTGTGCTGCCTTCCAGGGTTATTACTACTGAAGAACAACCAGGCTGTCTGATATCCGTGCCCAGCAAAACCTGCCTTTATGGCCAAGAAAATGATGTGTTCCTCCAATAGCTTGCTTCCAGGTCCCTTATGCTTCAGATTGAGCAGAGGACAAATAATTCTTCCTAGAAAACGGTAGAGGTCCCGTGAATTTGCGCAGTGCAGGATCATGCCTGGTCCACCGCCGTTCCCAGGAATGCCGAGCAAAGCGTTTTCTGCGCTGGGCTCCCGTGCCTGAGGTTCACGTCTGGTTGATGTGTGTTGGAGTGCCATCGTAGCCACATTTCTACAGTTCATAAGCACAAAGAGTCGACTGTGAGCTATGAAACGCTGGCGTTCAGCCAACTGGCCATTCCTTTTCTTCATTCCCTGTCATTAAAGCTGTGGGTTGCTCCAGGGTGCAGTGTTTTGCTCTTCTTAAGTGGAACTGTTAACGACCCAATTTAGAGCAATGTAAAGTGCACCCAGATTCCACAGTGACTTCTAAATCCATATAACATTAATGATAATCTGTAATTAATAGCTGCACTCAAAAGGAATTGTAGTTCAGTAATTAGAAATCTAGGATTAAAGTATTAGCATATAAAAAAGGCCTCTTAAAAACCTCTTCTTCCAAGAGATGGCTCTGATCCTGTGGAAGAAAACAATTTTTAACCGATATGACCTTAGCCAAAGACCAAGTTACTAAAAATATTGCAGTCCGCCCTGACTTGTGTAGATCGTTAGACTCCTGCCAAAACTTTTAAAGGTATTTTAAGAGTTTATAGGTATTCAGTATGTAGCAATCACGTAATTTTGTGATGATATTGCCTATTGGTATTCCAGAACGGTGTGATTGAGAATAAGCTTTAATCTCCCCAGTAGGCCTTTTGGGGTGGGTATTACTGGTAAGTACTGGCAGCCCTAGTGACTGCCCACCTTTGAGCCAAAAGCTTTCCTGGTGTATCCTCGTCGAAGAGAGCAGATCTGCAAGGAAAGGTAAAGCGGACGTGTCAGGTGCATGCAGCCTCTTGGCTTCCTGCCCTGTAATCACAAATAGGGCAGCGTGATTCTTTCTGATGAGGCATCATAAATGGGCTAATCCTTCAATTTATCTCTAGCCCTCGGCAGCTTGAGGCATTTAGAAAAACTCCCAGGAAGAGAGGTTGTTCGTCGCGTATGTGCTGATGAAAGTGCCAGTAGCAGTGATGAGGTGCTCTGATAGATGGAACAGGCTGTGGTATAAATGAAGTTCCTAACAATTTCCAGTCCTGCACTAAATTAAATCATCCTGCTGCACGTCTCACTTTTGAAGCTGAAAATGAATGTATTGTATATCTGAAATCCACAGAGCTTAAATTGTTCGTTGGTGTTGAAAATTTCCCTATCTAATGCCAATTGTTAAGCTACCCCAGGCGATCAAGAATGATACAGTACGCATAAATCACAGATAGATATGCTTGAAAGTTTTCCATTCTAAGAATGTGAACAAAATTAACCATTTGAAAGTTATTAGCATCATGCAGCATCGTCTCTGCCCCTGTGTGCATGGAGCGGCCCTGAAGAGCTCCAGAGGGTCCTTTGCCAGCAGAAGGCACGGTTTCTGACACAGCAATGGCAGCAGTTGTGAACTCTGCAGGAATCATCTGGTAAACCCTATCTCTCGGATCTGCCCACACAAGGTTTTGGTAGAACCAGCTTTGCATTTGCTTTATCAGCCATAGAGTGGCTCCATCAACCAGGTGGAGTAGAGCTAACTAGTTAATGTTAAACGTCCAAAGGAGACATGCCGTCATGCAGCATTTCATTTTGCTTACCGCATAGATCTTAGTTAATCACAGAACGGTCAGGGTTGGAAGGGACCTTTGGAGATCATCCAGTCCAACCCCCTGCCAGAGCAGGGTCACCCAGAGCAGGTGGCACAGGAACGCGTCCAGGAAGGTTTGGAATATCTCCAGAGACGGAGACTCCACACCTTCTCTGGGCAGCCTGTGCCAGGGCTCTGCCACCCTCAAAGTAAAGAAGTTCCTCCTCACGTTGAGATGGAATTTCCCGTGTTCCAGTTTGTGCCCGTTGCCCCTTGTCCTGTCCCTGGGCACCACTGAGAAGAGTCTGGCCCCAGCGTCTTACCACCCGCCCTTTAGATATGGATAAGATCTTGTCTCTTCTGCGGCAGTTTTTGTTGCATATAATTTGTAGCCTCTTTCAAAATATTTAAAACGGCAGTAGAAAGGCCAGCAGCTTCACTTGAACATGGAAGGTTGGGTCTCTTTGCAGGAGTATATTTTTAACATAGGCTGTTCGCTGTAGACTATATATACACCATATGTTTTACACGTCGTTGTGTACCGAAATTGCTGCATTCACAACTACCCAATGGAAGATTTGTCCTTGACCTCTGGTATTGCATGCTATTAAAGGCAGTATATTCTCCTTGAGAGCCACCTGCCTTGCTTGAAGAGCAGAAACGCTCTCCACAATTTCCCATCAACAAGTTTTGCCTCGTTCAACTGACGGAGGTTTTTCTGTGATTCCTACCTCCTTTTGAAACACAAGAATTGTATAATGCAGACATGTCTACTGCCGCGCAGAGATACTGATGTCATGAAAAGAAAATCCTTTCGCACTTTAAAGATACAAGCAAAATTTGAGGTATATATTATGGAAATTTCAGGACGGTGCCAATTTTTAAACAGACAAGAAAATTAGTAAATAATAGGTCATATCCATTACAGTCTGCAGAAAGTATGTCTAGATTTCCTTCAGCACCTCCAGGGTGGGCCGTGGATAGGCTGGTGATTGCAAAACGTAGTGTCTTGGGAGATCAGATGAAAATGTGTGGGGAACTTACAAAGGATCAGTGAAACAGAAAAGGCAAAAAAAAGGGAGATGAGGGAGATACGATGGAGAAGAAAAACAGCCGCGAGGCATATCTGTGGGAAGATCCTGGAAGAGATCAGTCAGGTAGGAACTAGACAGAGAGAAAGATGAAGCGTCGGTCTGGAATGTGCAGAAAAGCAAAAAATACTGAGCACTTAGTATAATTAGGTTTTGCTCTAAGTCTGTATAACTTTATCTATGATTCCTGTTTTCCTGATGTTATATCCAAGCAGGATAGCTGAAGAATCTATTTTCTGCAGATTTTTTACTCACCTCGTTAAGGGGCACTGATGTTTCTTGTAGATCTGCTTCTATGACATATTCATCCATGATTTGGTCAAAACGGTTGTGCCCGAATCTCCTGTTAAGTTGTCCTGTCTTGACCCTCCCGACGGCGTGGGGTAGCTCCCCATTTGTGTCTGCAGTAATGTCTTGCCCAATCTTGTTTTTAATGTCTCGCAAAATTGGGGTTTTATCACTTCCTTAGGCAAATTCCTTCACGGGATAACAAGTCTCACTCGGGGTAGGCTTTCTACGCAGCTTCAGAAAGAGATTCGCAAATGGAAAACTTTTTTTTTAATTTAGCTTAAACGTTCATTTTGTGTAGTTTATCTTATTACTCAGACTTCTAACCCTGTGTGTGCTCTAAATACCTCCTTGCTCTTTTTGCTATTTTGGGCATTGTGCAGCGAGATCTGAACTGCACACATTGCAGTCACATTCATATTTATATCAGAAAAAATTACTTACAATTGTATATGGAACTATATAATTAGGTTACTAATTAGGGTATAGAATGACCCACTGGTGAGATAAAAAGTAAGACAGAGGATGTCCATTAAGGAGACACTTTGAATTTTTTGTTTGCGTGTTTTAACTAGACGTATCTCCAGCTTAAAAAGGGGTGTTCCTGCAAGACCTGGGATTTTCATCTCGCCACCCGAGCAGAAATCCTGTCCCAGGCAAGACTTCTACTGGATGTGTACGTTCTTACGCTCAGCAGCCGTACAGACCTCGTGCATTGCTCGTGGGGCCTTGCAATATCCACATTCTTAGACTTATTTTGCTCTCTGCCTTGTTTCTATATAGCAGATTTATTCCCCATTAAAATCTTCAATCATTTCTGGGTTTAGTGTCATCTTCATTATCTCCCTTCTTCCTGTTTTGACTTCCATTCTCTTTACTTCGCGTTACAGATGCATCAGGTAGAGATATTAATTAGGCTGGGCACGGGGCCTGGATCTTCTCCTCTGGTTCTGTGGCCAGGGGACGAGGCTGCCCCGTCCTTTTGATGGGTCTGTGAGTGTGACAGTCCAAACACTGGAGCCCTGAGTAATGGTTGCTTCTGGTGAGAAAATGAGACAGTAGTGTGTGCCGGTGATAAGCACTAGCTCTGTAGTTTTTCTTCAGAGGCAGACTTTTGTAAACCTTATTGAAGTTTATTTAATCACAAAGACTTTAAAAGGACTGGCTTGTGTGAAATTCACTCTGCACTTATGCAATATGGTATTAAAATCAGATGTTAGCCAACTTCTCTGTGGGGAGTGTATTTGAATACACTTTATTTGGCTTTTCACAGGGGTTATAATTGACTGCTGTGATTTCTCATTAACTGAAGAGCAACGTTTCTTAATAGTGATAGAGATTTGAACAGATACTTCTCTTTCCAGTATTAAGGATAGGATTCGTCATTCATCTGGAATGGTTTCATCTATACATAAAATCGTAACGGGATAATGGTTCTCTCTGCTGATCCCATTTCTCAGGTTGACTTTTTTTCAAAGCAAATCTTATTGGTGGAGTTTTTTTTCTTTTTTTTTTAATGGTGACAGCAAGTGGACAAGCCTGTTCCAGTGCGTAAATCCCGTATATGGGATTTAGAGGATGAAGGGAGCAGTTTGTTAGTGGGAGTTTAAAGGTCGGATGTGTGAGTGAAGTGAGGGGAATCCATTGCCCAGTGGAGTGATGGATGCTGAGCGCCGCTCCCTGGTCTCCTCCGAGCTGTGGTGGGTGGAATAGCTGTAGGTGTCTTGCATTTGGGGTGACCTTCTTGGTGCTCCAGCTCTTTGACCCACTAGCACATGGTGGGTCCCAAAAGGTAGAAAAGTCCTACTCATTCCCAGTCTGATTTTTTTAAACACGTTTTCCTCCTGGAGGCAGAGTTACTGAGTGAGGATCGGGCAGGAGCAGGAGGTGGGTTTGGTTGCAGGGGAAGAACGAATTTGCTCTGACGAGGCTTTGATCCTCCTCCCATCCATGACTCATCTCTCTCCATGGGGTGGCTGGGAGCTCACCTTCTGACAGAGCGTGCTTTGGATTTGGCCTGAAGCTTATAACATTGTTTTTCCAAAGCGAGGTATCAGTGCTCTCACTTCCATGTGCGGCAGTCCAAAGTCATCGCAGTTAGAAATTAAATTCATGTGTGTCTTGTGGACTTCTTTTCTGGGATGCTTTTGTTTTCTGCGTTAACTTTGAATCAATGGTAACTTCCCAAGCTGTGTAACTGCCCTGCATGTTCCTTTCAGTCAAATAAAACGTTGACCAAGGGCACAGTAGTACATTGCTCTCAAATTGGAGCTTTAATTCAGGAATATCAAAAAATTACCATTTACCTGCCTGGAGAACTATCTCGCAAATAGTAGAATTTGGTCTTCTAATGTGGTTTCTCCTGTAGATAATGTGATGGATGTCTGTTCAGTGAGATTTACGGTCACGTTTTAAAAGCCTGTTTAAGAAAACATTAATACGCTCTGGAGTTTTAAATAGTAAAATATTGCATTTTGTCATCGTATTGTTAGTACTTTTTCTTTCATTTTGGTTAATGTGTGTTAGCTGTTTGCAGAATGTGGTTCATTTGTGGGCTCTTAACAGTAGAGTATTTCCAGGTGAACAAAAGTAATATTAACCTACAGAAAATATATTGTCAAGTGCTAAACTGGAAATGTGCGAGCAGTGTGAAGGACGTAACCTATTGCCCATGGGTTGGAGTGGTGCCTAGAGATGAAGGGATGAACCTGTTTGTCTCATGGGGAGGTGTGAGAGGCAATAACATCTCCGATCTCTCTCTCAGAGGGGTTTCGCCATAAGCCTACGGGAGCTGCCCCTTTTTTTGGGGCAGGAGGGATGGAAGGGCAAAGCCAGGGGATGCATAGAAGATCGAGCATCCCAACCTCCAGTACCAGCCTGACACCAACCGGGTCCTGGTCACCATTTGGCCACTGGTTATTTGTCACCTACCCCACATCTCAGTTTTAGTGTCAGAGCAAATCCGTCGACCACGATCACAGTCACCATGACGATATTAGCACTGGATCCATTTTGTTTTCCTTAAACCTTGCAGATCTTTCAGCCACGAGGTCCCTAACAGTTGGGTTAGGTAAGAAGCTCAGATGTTAAAAAGTAAAGAATGAGGAGGGATGGACACAGTGGGCCAAAAGCTCAGCTTGTGTAAACAGGTGTCACTGCTGATTTCAGAGCGATGCCATTTTACATGGGCTCAGGATTGGTCCCCGTCAGTGGGTTTCTGCCCTGCGTATCTGCGCAGGCCAGGGACCATGTTCGTAGGTGAGTTATAATGCCTTCAAATTCCGTGTTTACATTGGAAATACTTGACAGAGTCTTAAATAAGCACTGCTACCAGGTGGGCTTTTAAGAAAGACGATATTTATAAAAAGTGTAGTGGCTGTATCTGAACTTAACAGCTTCGTGCATTTGTATGACTTTGTGTTTACAATTTTCTCGTGATTTGTTAATGAAATAGAATAGTTGCTAACTGGTCGAATAAGCGCAGAATATCTTTGGCTATCCTTGCACTGCCAGAGTTTTATGAGTGAAATTGCTTTGTAGTTAAAAGATGTCTGGTAACAAACTACAGGGATGGTGTCAAAATTCAAACAATACACTTCAAAATAGTCCTGTTCTCATTTGGGATCCCACTGATGCTCAGCATCCCGACTCTGCGCTCGCCGTGCACCTGTGGGACCAACTGAAATCACCCGGCACCGGGGGCCCAGCCAGGCTGCAGGATTGGGCCACAGGGTGTCCATTTGTTGGGAGGCTTTTTAGCATCTCACTCAGCTCAGGCGCTGATTTCAAAGAAAAACTGCTTGTTTTTATTTGAAATTCACTCCCACGTTCAGTGCCGTAGCTCTCCTGTCCAGCATCGCTCTCCTCCTTGTGGAGGTCAGGTTTCCTGGGCTTGGGTGGACTCAGGGAATTAGGAGGTGCAGTGCGTTTCCGTGCCATGTAATGTCTGCGCACGCCCCTTCTTCCCACCCTTCCCACCATCACTCACTCGATCTCCTATATATGTGTATTAATCCCTGGAGGCTGACTCGGAGATCGCGCTCCAAAAGCGATCCTTCCCGGATGCCTCCAGAACCTCGTAAGGCGCACGTGGGTCAGCTGTTACGGGGGACAGTAATTCCCCCTCGCCACGGGACCATGGGTTTCCACTGCTGAATGTGGTTTTGCAAAGACCCTCAGGGAGCCCAAAAACCATCTCGTCATGGCTACTGCGCCCCGTGGGGTGGGGGGGTGCTACTGCGGGAGTTACGTACCAGGGTCCTGGCAGGGGTTTTTGATGAAATCATCGATGTTCAGACACGGGGAGGTGTTTTACAGTGACCTATAGCTGGGGCTGGAATGATGCTGGCAGTTCCCTTAGAACCATCCTCCGTACGACTTCAAGTTTGCGTGTTAAAAAAAAGGTAAAAATATAAGTGAAGACTAAAGTCACCATTCAACTTTTTCTTGAAAAGGAAAAAAACCATCACAGCGATGAGAAAACGCTACTGGTGATCAGCTCAGTCTTTCCAGCCTGTGTTTACAAGAGTCGTAGCAAGATTTTTCATACAAGTAGCCCTATTAACTTCAGTGCATAAACTGCGTCTCTTCTTGTGCGCACGGGTTTGCAGGATTAAAATCGCTTGTAAATGTTAATAGATGACATGTTCAGCAACCTCATCGCGCTGGTGTTTTTCTTAGCTGTGGCACTGCGGCGTCTTTCTACCTCTATAAACCGTGTGGAGGGATTTCAAGGTGGGCCAAATACATCTCAGAGATTGGTTGCTTAATTAACACAAGGCCTCCCAGCGACAGCATTGCAAAACAAACTCCGGCGCTGGCCCTCTGCCTTTTTCCACTTCGCTGCTTCTGCTGCCCACATGTCTCAGCCTGCCAGCACGGAGCGGCGAGTGCGTTTTAATAGCTGCTGTTCTTCAAATAATTTTATTACTGCGCCAGCAACTTTATAAATATATTAACAGCATCTTTTTTTTTTTTCTATCTATTTTCCCTTTCCAGGAGCAAATTCATCAGTTGTTGCTGATTTCATGCCTACATCGTCATGGAACATCTCAAGTGAATTAGATAAAGGTAAGTGGACGGAAAGAAAAAAGTGATAACAGATTCAAAAATCTCAATTCTTCTTCTTGACTTGGCCAAATTAGCAAGCAAAGAGGTGAGGGGGCACTTAAGATAAACTTTTTTTTTGCCTTGTGATCATTTGACATGTAATTACGTGTGGTTCTGTGATTTCTGGAGGATGCTGTGTTCGTTTCTTGTACTAGTAAAATGTTCCACGTGTTAAAAATATTTCAAGATGTGAGTTCTGTTGGTTTATGAACTGCTTGACGTTTTATCTGGTGATCTTAGGATTTGAACTCAAAATTAACAAGCATCAGGCAGGCAGTTTGCCTCGATGTGTTTTATTATGAAATTGTGAGGCTTTAAATGAATAGATGGGGAAAATACATTTGCAGGTGGTAATTATGTGTGATTTGGAGCTCTCTGAAGGGTACGTATTGCAAAAAAAGGGATGTATTTCTCGTTCCCCTTCATTTGGTAAATTACGCACCACAAATTATTTAAGCCAAATTGCTTAGTTTCCTCTAGCCCTTATTGCGAGGTGGTGGCCTGCAGCTCCTGAGTCAATCTCATCTTTGAAACGCTTCTGACGTAACGTTCAGAGCGGAGGATGCTGTTCGCCACGCTAACTGTGCAATTTGTCAACCGCTCTTTTCATTTGCTCATAACTTTGCCAACCGTTAACTATTTGGACTGAAATTTCCCATAGTGGAGTTCTGCCACAGATGGTTTTTCCATATGTTTTTGTCTGTATTTTGTTAATGTTTTTTTTTTATGAACATGTGTTCATAATGTTTTATGTGTAAGCATAAATGTGCTTTCTGTGCTAAAGTATGAAGAGAATACGTAGTTCTGGGTACTTTAAGGCAAGGCTGACTCTTTCACGTCTGCCTTCCCACCAGGGAAGGAGCAGGACTTTCTGGTGATCCGGGACATGTTGGAGAAGACGAAAGTCAAAGGGCTTGTGCTTGCTGGTGGGAAAACGAGAAAAGCATGTAGTCCTTAAGCAGAGGATTCCTGATTTGCAGCAAATTGCTGAAAGGTGGCTTTGACAGAAGGGATGTCTTATCCCACTGCAGTGATTTATCCAGGTGCCCATGGCAGGTCTGTGGGTCTGGGCTGTGCATTGGGAATGTCCCAAAGCTGCAGAGGACCAAGGGCGGTGGTTCCCAAACAGGATGCTTCTATGTTTCTTTAATTGTTTGGCAGCTTTGTTTGGCTTTTCAAAGGTCAGAAATAAATAAGTGGCATTCGCAAGCAACCTTTACTAACCTACAGGGTAGTTTTTTCTCTAGGAATCCAGCCCATGATCACAGGAGAAAACACGGTTGCACTTTGTAGAAGCGGTTGAAATATTTTTTTGCAAATGGTCATCGGTGATATGTTCTTTGTTCTCCACTGTGAGCCCAAGGGTTCAATTGGTAAAGTGCCCATAGATTGCTATACATTGCAGGACAAGCTGCGTGCCTCCAACCAAAACGTAGATAGAGGGGAAGGAACAGAAGAGATAGTGAAGATAATGTAATTTTACAGTAAATGTTACTTGATCTGTGCTTAAAAATAGCCCTCAGAACCTTCTTTGTTGTTATTCTTAATGGGAGGTTTTGTGTAAACTGGTTTTTTAGGACCAGGGTGATTTTTACCCCATATTTTGGTTAGGCTTTCTCGCAGCTGGTAGTTCAAATGCTCCTTTTTTTTCAGTGGCATGTCCCCCAGGTGGTTTCATTCACATAGCTGGGAAACAGGGAGAGGTGCTTGGTGGCAGCATGGACCTCCCGCCTCCTTTGGTGTCTGCTTTATTCAAAGTTCTCTCCACACCAGGGTCTATCAGCCAGGGTTCAGATGTCCCACCCTGGCTGCCGGTGTGCCGGCGCTGTTCGAAAGCAGCAGCTCCAGAGGTAGCAGAGGTAAAATTTGGGGCGACTGCCACCGTCCTGGATGTTGAGTCATGTTACTGCTCAAAGCGAAGCTTACGCTTTCTCTGCCAGCACTGAGCCTGGCCTCTACATTAGCAATTAAACCATTTTCCGCGTTACTTCCACGGCACCTGTTCCTGAGCTAGATTGTCAGAAACAGGTAAAATGAAGTTTCACGCTTCTAATCCACCTGGAATGCGGCAATTACCACTTGTTGGGCTGAATCCTTCATTCCTGGGGGATTACCGTCCCCTTTGCTCGACCTGATTAGCATTTAGACTGCTGTAAGCTTACCTAAACATGGATTTACATATGTGATTAAAATGCATTTGCTGCCCAAAAAGCTTAGTCAGAGGGGCGGATTCTCCCGGTGTGCCTACGAGCAAAGCAACGCGCACACGTTTTGTCTTGTCTAAGAGAGAAGCAGGGGCTTTAATGTGGGAGCTACTGGTCCTACTAAAGCTCTTTGAAACCCTCGCTTGTATAAAGCAACATACACTGCAGCGCATGCTGGCTTGCTGAGTCGAAACCTCAGAGGAGAAAATTAGGCACGCACTTCGTTTCCCTTTCTTTTGCAAACAAGCATCTCAAGAAATCAACATCCACTTGTCTTTGCTGCAGTCAGCCATGAGGTCACGCAGGCGTCCCAGTAAAACTCATTTTAAAGCCTATTAAGTTCACCACATGAAAGTGGTTTCCAGCCAAATTTCCCAATTAAATGGCTGTCCGCATTAAGTGGCTCTACCTCCGCCTGCTGCCTTTTGGAAATGAACATCTCTTCCTCAAATGTATCTCCTGTGTTTGGGAAGGAGGAAGAGCTCATCGTCTCGCTAAGCAATATTCTGCATTTTGAAATAATCACTTAATCTGGTACTCTCCCTAGCTCGGTGGGTTCTGCAGTGATTATCTTACAACTGAGCCCTATTCAGGTTGCAATTTCTATTAAATAAGCTAAATCGACAGCATTAAACAGTTGCCTGTTTATTCTTTTTAACAGGAAATGAATTTAAAAGAGACGCAGCCACCCGTGAAGAGCTGTTGAAAGCAACGATTGATGGGAGGGAGGAGGTGGTTTCTCACCATAACCTTAAAAAAACAAACAAACTGTGCATAAAAAATAAAAAATAATCATTTTTTTAAATGGGAGAAAGTTAGCTATGACCATTTCTCTCTTTTCCGACTGGTAAATCATGGCGTGCAGAGCGAATGCCACGAGGGAAAAAGAGAAATGGAAATGTGATCTAATAAAGATTTAATTATGTAAGGAGGAATAAGTGAACTTCAGGGAAAATACGGGGGCCCTGGTGGTAGGAAAAGACCTGTCTCAGGGGGTCGGTGGCAGGATGCTTTTCGCCCCCAAGTTACTAGCTGAGATTTCCCTCGGGCTGGGGCAGCCTGCGACTGCTTGGTGGGTGGGAGATGTCCAGCGGGGACTGGAGCTCCTTGGAGAAGATCCTACACGGCCCCATTGCACCAGGCTTTGTAACCGCTCCCGATGCTCTCCATGGCACGGCCATTCGCTCTTGGTGGCTTGAAGCAACTTCCTTATCCGGAATTTTTTGGACATCAGCTGGGGCAATAGGTGGTATCTGAGGCAAAACAAAAAGGGCCAGATGAAAGCAGGAGTAGGCGGAGTTCCCGAGGACGCTCTGTAATGCGACTCTTTTTTGGGTTGTGCCAGCAGGCGAGGGAGCACTCTGGTTTTTCATTGCACTGCCTCCCCTCTCTTCCCTTACACCACGGGACGAGCTCTAAACAATGAGAGTCGTTTAGATGTGGTGTTAGGGGATATGGTGTAGGGGAGAACTTTGTAGAGTGGGGTTGATGGTTGGACTTGATGATCCCAAGGGTCTTTTCCAACCTAAATGATTCTATGATTCCTGCTCCTGCTCGTTGTTTGAGAATGCTTCCGATTTACTGTGAGTTCTTCTTTTCCCTGATCCTTATTTAAAAAGGTGAAGAGTCCTTCATTCACCTGCTTCTCTTCCACAAAAATGATTGTGGATGGGTAGGCTTTTCCTTCTGTCAGATGTCGGTTTATTTACAGAGAAATAGTTAGGCCTGAATTTGAATGAGCACCTATTTACATCTGGTACAGCAGAGGAATTGTTTGGGAGCTCTTCATCCTTAGGCAAAGATAGTATTGGAGTCTCTGCCAAGAAAGAGTCAGCTTTGAAATATTGTTTTCTTTTAACTGTAAGTAGAATTCAACTTCGGTGAATATTCACTGGAATAGGATTCTCTATGGGATTGATAAGAGGATGATGCTGTCGCTGTGGCTTCCCCTGATCAGGGGGAAAGCATGGTCCCCCCATGCCCGCCTGCAGCCCTCCTCAGGAGCTCGTTCCACCATGGCAGCTCCTCGACCATGTGTGAGGACGTGTCCTGGCTGTGGTTGAGCCAGAGCTGAGGACACCAGTGTTGGGGTGCAGCACGTTATCACATTGCCAGTACCTTCTCCTCCTCCCAGGAGCTCTTCACTTGGTCCTTCAGTTTCCAAAGAAGACCTGTTAGCATGCGTTTTTGCAGATACTGCCTATTTTCCTTTCCCTTTTCATGGCCCATCTGCTTTGGCAAACAAGCATAAAACGTTAGAATTCCCAGGGCTTGGGAACCATTTTCATTTCCAGACATCCGTGATCCCCAGCCTGGGCTTTGAGCTCCCCACCGCTCGCAGCCGATCTGTGTGGCGTAGACCTTGCGGTCACTGCTGCAGCAGCACTTCGCAGTCTTGTGGCGTTATACGGAAGCCAATATTCCCTGGAGAGATTGGCAGCAAGAGTCAGGATCTTACAAAATGCACCCCAAATCAGTCAGTGGTTTAAGGTTAAAATGGGATTTATCCTTAAGTATTCAAAGGCCAACCGCAGCCTGGGCTGCATCCCCATCAGCGTGGGCAGCAGGGCGAGGGGGGGATTCTGCCCCTCTGCTCCGCTCTGTGAGACCCCCCTGCAGTGCTGCCTCCAGCGCTGGGGCACCAACAGCAGAAGGACACGGAGCTGTTGGAGCGGGGCTGGAGGAGGCCCCGGAGATGCTGGGAGGGCTGGAGCCCCTCTGCTGTGAGGACAGGCTGAGAGAGCTGGGGGGGTTCAGCCTGGAGAAGAAGAGGCTCCGGGGAGACCTCGGAGCCCCTTCCAGTCCCTAAAGGGGCTCCAGGAAAGCTGGGGAGGGACTCTGGAGCAGGGAAAGGATTGATAGGACAACAGGGAACAGTTTTAACCTGAAAAAGGGTAGGTTTAGATGAGACCTGAGGCAGAAATTGTTTGCTGTGAGGGGGGTGAGCCCCTGGCCCAGGTTGCCCAGAGAAGCTGTGGCTGCCCCATCCCTGGAGGGGTTCAAGGCCAGGTTGGACGGGGCTTGGAGCAACCTGGGCTGGTGGGAGGTGTCCCTGCCCAGGGCAGGGGGTGGCACTGGGTGATCTTTAAGGTCCCTTCCAACTCTAACCGTTCTATGATTCTATGATATCAATACAAGGATCACTTACAGCAAGCATCCGTCCCCTGGGATGGTCTGGGCTTCCAGAGCAGAAAATATCTGTGGAAGGCCAAAACAAGGGGTGGGAGAGCTGCAGTGTTTGCTCCACTACCCTGTGCATGGGACTGCGTGTCATTAACTCCTTGGAGATCCTTGCGTGGGCCGAGCATCCCCTGGCAGGGTGGGCTGGACGGCAGCCACAGCGCAAGAGGAGGTCACAGAGCGCAGAAGGGGCGGCAGGACATCCCAGTGGGTACACGCCGCTGATGGTCCCTTTGGGTCTGGGGGCTTCCCGGGGGGTGATGCAAACCTTGCTGTCCTTACTGGTGAATCCAGGCTAAAGCTATCACCTTGGCAAGTCTTTCCAGGCAGAGAAATGACCTGGCCGTGAGTTCTTATAGGGAAAATCTTTCTGATATCCCAGGGAGAATTTGACTCTTAGGCAAACTACATCTTAAAAAACATAAACAAAACCAAACGTGGAGAAAACCAGGTGGATCGAGGCCTCCTAACTTTGGCCCCAGTTCTTTAGAGATTTCCAGATTTTCTTTTGAAATCACTGGACGCGAATTTGATACGTGTGGTGAAAGGGGAAGAATTACAGCTTTCACATTTATGCACAATTTACCTTTTTATTTTCCTTTATTATCTGGGGGATATTCGGTAAATCAAGCTCCCCTGATGGGGCTCAGGATTCTGATTCTATTTGTGGGGTCCCGTTAGTAGCGAGGCAGTAAATTACTGCTACTTTGTTTGAAAATTTTTTTAGCCACAGTACATTAGCTCCTTTTGTTTGCTTTTCCACTGATGGAGTGTACGTTTTTATTTGAGAATTTGTGTTTCTTCAATGTCTCATTTATAAATAATACAGGGTGTGAAATTTGAAGGTCACAGAACACAACCTGAAAAAGAAACCACCCCGCGTAACGTTGGGCATTCATGGCAAAAATATTTCACAAAATGCTTCGCTTACATTGGATTGTTTTAGATAACCTGAGTTTGTGCAGTGACTATCTGACCATTATGCATAAGGTAACTATATATAATAACCTTTTCCTGGCTCATCCAGCTATCTTTGTTTATTTGAAAGATTGATAGATCAGAGGGTCAAGGGACGTGTTTTATTGTAAGTTTCTGTTCCAAATTTCCTGACATTTTTGGTTTAAAAAAAAAAAATAGACCTTTAAAAGGCACAGAAAGGGCTAATAAGAACCAGATCCTAAAGTGATGCTATGTCAAAATGTCAAAAATAACAGCTTTTCTTTGACTCTGCAGCATTAATCTTAAGGCACATACCTTTCTATACACCCTTCCCTTAATAGCTTGAGTTTTTGTACGTGGCTTTTTACTGCAGAGCAGCTTCTAAAGTGACAACAAAATCCCTTGATGGTTTTCAGTAGTTGGGTTTATAGCTGGACGTGGACATTTGTTTACCTATTCCAAATCACTTTTTTTTGCGATAAAGTTTAGAAGCTTCCTACTTGTGCTATAAAACTGGTTCCTGAGTAAAGAAAAGCTTCATTTCCCCTTGCCAGATTATAGCGTCAAAGCTATCATCAAGAAATCTGTCCTTAAACCTGAAAGTTGGCTCATAAAAGGGGAGGCAGATGTGGACTCTCAAATGCATATTAAGAATTCACATAGGCAGGAAGGGCAGTGACTTGTCCAGTTCCTATCCAAAAGCAATGGGATTCAGGTGCTCAGCCCCAGATAATTTTTTGGAAGCCCACGGGCATCTTGTGCTCCGGTTTCCCTCCGAAAGCCCTCCCTCCCTATGGCCCAGGGCAATCTCTAAGCTGCTAATTATCAGAAAGTAGCAATTAATTCTGAGAATCCCAAACAAAGCGAGTGTCAGCTGCGGACATCTGAAAAGGCGTAAAGCCTCGGGCAGTGGTCAGCCTGTTTCGGTTCAGTAAATTATCCTCGAGTGGCACTAAACCCTCTAGATAGTGTCTGGGAAGGGAAAACCCAACAGACAGCTGCAGTGCGTATCCCGAATTGAGTCTTGCTGAGGAAACTTGTTTGAAAATAAGCCGGGCAAGCAAAGGCAGTAGAATATTTCCTTTTGTCCCAAGACAGTTGACGTTGACTATTTCCCCATGATTGTCTGGACTTCTTTAACTCTGATATTCTTCATATGGGTTGCTAAATCAAGGGTTGAGTGCGGGAGTGCAGTATCCCTTTCCTCCCACTGTCATTCCTCTACTTTTATTCATTCTAAATAAGTGAAATTCCAGGTGGGAGTCTTTCTTTTGCCCCTTTTAATAACGAGGGTTTGTTGATCAGACCCACAGATTGGACCTGCTGGGAGTTGTCTTCCTGTGTGAGTTATGGGCAGATCAAGCAATCAATGGTTAATCCTTTTTCCAACTGCGAAGTATGTGCTCTGTCTATGGCCACACTTCAGTCAGAAATCCTGCTGGTTCCTTCTATAGCTGAACTGGAATAGCTTAAAACTCAAGTTGATTGAACACATGGAACGACCAGCAAGCCCCTCCAGCATCTTCAGGCTGGGTGGGCTCCACGTTGTTGACTTTCTCCAAAGAGAACGGTTCCATATAGAAAATTTCCAACGGTCTGAGCTCAATGGTGATGCCGATACATGCGAGTATGGGGCGCATCCAAGTGCAGCATCAGACTGGGTTAATGTGGGTAATCCAGAACTCTGAATGAATGAAAATGCCTATTTGCAGGCTGATATATTCAATTGGGCAGCCTCTGTTGGACCCTCTGATGGACCTAGCAGGCTCTTTCCCTTCAGATAAACTCTTCACGTTACCAATCTTTAGACTTAACCATCTTGCAGGCACCGACTGAGACACTTTTTGCATTTCTTTTTGCCAGTGTATGCTCTGACAAAGAAGCGGTGAGCTGCTAAACCTCTTGCTGCAGAAAGATAAATGCAGTGAGCAGTCTCTAAGACTGGTGTCCCAACTGCCTTAGTCCGACCAGGTCAAGTGGTTGCTTTACGTGTTGCAACGCAAATTTGAGTTTTCAAATCCAGAATTTAACTTATTCTCCAGTCCAGCAGCTGGAAACGGTGTCCCCACAGGTTTGGAGAAGTTCCTTTCCAGAGAAGTGTGTTGTTACACGTCTATAATGGGAGGTAACTTGGTACAGCAGCCTCTCTCTTGCACCTGGATTAAAGCTGTTTTCGGGCTTGTGGTGGCTTGAATGGAGACTTTAATTTTAACTTTTCTTTGAATATTCCGAAAGATCAGAAGGGCATAAAGAAAAGGATAAATGAAACGGCAATTCTTCTCATAAAATGACCGTTTTGGGGTCTAATCCTGCATCCCCATCGTGCTTTAAACACCTAGTGAAACCAGAACCACAGAGCACACACGGTGCTTGGGGGGAAAAAAGGTCTCACTGTGGCCAGCAAAATCCTCCTCCAAGCAAAGAGGGTGTTACTGCTCTAAGATGTGTCTTTGGTAATTTAAGATAGAGTAACCATGTGGTCACAGAGGAGATTAACATTCCTTGGCCAGAGAGGACGAGCTTTTATTTTGAAAGCCACCTGGGTTCCACTTAAAAGTAGTAGAATACTTCAGGATTTATTACAACCGGGCAGGCTCCTATTTAACAATGTCAAGGCATAGCTGTGGAAATACACACACTTTTCTTCTTTCGAGACGTGGAACTCACTACATTTGGTCCTTGCACAGCTGTTGCTGTTCTGTAACATCAAACTGGCAAAAAGTTTGGCTATGAAGGATACCTAATATTTGGATTTTATATGCAGTGTCTCCAATTTATGCGCTTAGAATCATGAAGATGACTTATGATGTGTTGTGTTTGCGTTGGCAACGGCTCAAAACCAGAAATATATTTCAGGCTTGGCTTTCCAGATATTATCTCAAGTCATTTAAAAGTTCATTATAGGGCACCCGCTAGTGCTGCTATAGCAAAGGGGCTGTCAGCATTTTTCAAGGGTTTATAACTCAGCCATTAAGAAAAAAAAATCTCTGTGGGCTGAAACTTGGCATCCAGGGTCCGGGCCCAGCAGTAAATTGTTTTTACAAATTAAAAAAAAAATCAGTTTGACTATTATTAAATTATAGGTGGGCTAAATTTTATTTAGAACTTTTTCAGGCTATTCTCCCATACTTCTGTAAATTAAAATGTTTCCAAAATGTTTTTATAGAGTGCTGCTCTAAAATACGGACCGGCTTTTGTTATGTTCTTGAAACCCTGAGATTTAACTTAAAATATAATAACAGTGCTTATCCCAGCATAGCACTTTTCGCCTTCAAAGTGCTTTACGAGCATTATCTCATTAATGTACATAGCAGCCTCCCCATGATGTAAGAGGGATTATTATCCTCACTTTATAGCTGGAGAGATCGAGCCAAAAGGTTTAAGGCTGTTTTTAAAAGGACTTAGTTGCACAAGTCCCATGTGAGCTTTGATTGGCTTTGGGTGTCTACTTCCCTTTGGCTCTTCTAAAGATCACAACTGAAGTGATTCACCCAAGACTGTTCAGAGCCAGGATTAAAACTCAGACTTTCCAATGGCCAGTGCCACTAGACTGGGTAATTCGCAGAAGCGCAGTAATTTGTACATAAGAGCCATCGCGTTTCTAAGAAGTTATTCTTTAGGTCAGAGGGAGTCTGGGCATCTGGGGAGCTGCTTGGTGGCGGGGAGACTTTCAAATGAAAGGGAAAACGCAGCATGCTCTAAGACCATGGCCATGCCACACGGTGTCTTCATCGTGTGTGCCAGCAGTGGGTCCATCCCGTTTCATCAGCCTTGTTCGCCTCCTGCTGAAAGCACAAAAAGGAGGATTTACCCCCATTTTTCTTGGCTTTTGGTCCCAGAAGAAGGAGATGTTAATGCTGATGGCACCAGAGAGTGGCTGACGGGGGTGACCTGGACAGAAACCTGGCCACAGTCAGGAACTGTTTCATGTGTTCTTTGGATAGTTGTTAGTAAAGGGAGAGGGTGGTTGCAGTAGCTTGGGAGGTTTGATGGACTTTGGTAGGTGAGAGTTAGACACAAGTATTAAAAATAAAATTGGGCTTCTCTTCAGCCCTTCCATTCTGGGCAAGGGCAGCAATGGAGGGCTTTTGTGCACGCCAGGGAAGGAATGCACGTAATTTTGTATGCCTCAGTAACAGTCCAAGGTTTTTTGGAAGCACTGTTAGTCCTTCAGCTCGCTCTCAAGTACAGAACTGCTTTATCTGTGACAAAGGGCTCCTCATGAAGCTTCCAGTTGCTTGAAACCTGCCCTGTTTAAATGTCATCTCAGGCGATCTGCTTGATCTCATTTATCATTTGGATGTAAAATTTGTGGATTTGAGGACTAAGCTATGCTGAATTTAACAGATGCGTTTTGTTTTAGTGTCTCCGTAGTAGTTCATGGAGGAAGGTGGAGAACACTTAGGGAAGAGTCAGAAGCTCCTAATGCTGAGAGGCTGTTTCTGTTTGTACCCATAGAGAAGTTGCACCCATAGCTCTTGCGTTACAGCCATATTTTCTCCCTGCCTACTTGCCTACTGATCCTTTAAAATCCTTCTCCAGCCTTTGAAAACCTGCCCTACATCCTTACTCCTTTATTCGCCTCTCCTGTATACCATAGGACCTTTAAAATATTATATTTACCGTGCTGTTTGTCAGCCAGACCATCACAGGATCGAGGCCATTCTGTTCTCTGACCGTGTTATAGTGTAGATGTCTGAGCCGCTCTTTGAAACGTTATCAGGAATTATATAAATGACTGTGGTAAAGAAATGTTACGTTGGATAATTAAATGCGGTTATCCAGTTCCATGCTCTTAGTGTGATTTTATTAAACCCAGATTGCGGAGAGAACCCACGAATACGTGTGCTGACTTAGATTAGGCTTCCCGGTGAGGTTATTAAGATAGCAAGTCAGAAACAGTTCTAGTCTTGCAACGAAGCATGCAGAAATGATTCCAGAGAGCTGAAAGGCCAGTCGGACACCCCTGAAGAGACATCGGACCCTGTCGTCTCTCTTCACCGAGGCCAGGATCTCTTCCCTTTTACCCCATACATAGATTTCCTAACTAATTAGATCCATGGGAGTGTAGATAACAGTCGTATTTTGCACAGTTTCATACCTGCACGTTAAAAGACTAGTTATTCAGTGAAAAAAAATATGCGTGGGCAGTTCCTTTGTGCTAAACATTTATCCTACGGCTCCTCAGGACCAACTGAGAAGAGAGACGCCTTGTATAAAGTGCTGTGCAAGTACAGGGTGGGAGCTTACATGCTAAACAGATTAAATACAAAGGAAAGAGATATCGATATGCATAAAGCGTAATGAAGGGAGTAGCCAGTGAAGACATGATCAAAGTAAATAATTAGGGGAGTGAATTAGTTAGTTGGCTAAGCTGTCTTTATACGCGTTGGAGATTTTTTTCGTGCTTTTAGGCAGGCTTATTGCTGGAGTTAACAGTAGCTGTACCTGAGAGCGGCGGAGCGTGAGCAGCACAGCGCAGGTCTACTTGCTGATAGGCTTGTCCTGACCTCCCGGGTTGGCTGTGAGAGCGCGGGAGCCGCGTACAGCCTCTGGGTTCCTCATTCTTCGGCCGCCCTGCTGAGACAGCCAGCAGCTCCTAATGGGTTTTGGCCAGTAATGACCACCGTTAGATCTGAACCTGTGACACGGAGATGAAAGCCCACGTATTCCATTCCCCGTACCCAATCCATCTCGCTCTTTGCCTTTAAAGGATTTAATTAAATGTTGAATACAGCTAACTAGAAATAGTCGTCTTCCTGAACGGTGCGGAATGAAACAGCGCTTGACAGGAGAAGGCAGTGCTCACAAATGGATTAGAAGAGATTAATTTAGCAAAATGTCGATTTAACATTCCCTGTCTTGACAAAAGAATTCTTGATCTTCTGCTTGCACCTATCATGAGACCTATTTCAGGTTTAAGATAAACTGTCGTACTCTTAGCAAGGGAAATACTGAGTGAGAGAAAAGCTCTTCATCTCCTAGATGTGATCTTCACTCTCCTTCATCTATGCAGGTAGTGCTTGCAAAATCATTGATAACGTGTCTACGCTGCTCTGCCAGTCAATTGAAAGTGGCTCCGAGATCTTTGCTTCTGCGCAATTCATTTCATATGTGGCTGTAGTTTGTGGGTCCTAACGTGAGCGGGAGCAGATCTGCATAGGCTGAGGCATCAAAATGAGCAGCCAGATTTCTGATACGTTTTTCATGTTAATTGGTTGGCAAAAAGGAAAAATAAAAGAAAAAAAGAAGCGGTGTTACCTCCTTTTTCTTTGTTAAATAAAGCCCAGTAGGATGGTGTTGAGAAAGTAGAATGAATCCATGGGTGTGTGAAGGAAGGGAGGTTTTCCAGAAATACAGCATTACTATAGTGCAATGGGAATTCCAAAATTTGTGCCTTTTTTTACAATCTAAAACTATGTGGGACCTATTTCCTGCCCTGAAACATCAATTAACAAGTATTCTCATTTTCTACTAAACCTGATAGCCATTTCCTTTGTTTCCCTTTCAAAGACAAGCAGGAGCTTTCTTTAAAGTGGCGTTTCCTGAGCTGGAGTTCATTATTCACCCTTTTTTTACCTAACAGACTACTTCTTGACGCTCGATGAACCTATGAACAACATAACTACCACCCTTGGCCAGACGGCAGAGCTGCACTGTAAAGTCTCTGGCAATCCTCCTCCGACGGTCCGTTGGCTGAAAAACGATGCTCCGGTTGTCCAAGAACCCCGGAGGATCTCCTTCCGTGCCACAAGCTACGGGTCTCGGCTGCGAATAAGGAACCTTGACACTACGGATACGGGCTATTTCCAGTGCGTTGCGACTAACGGCAGAAAGACTGTCTCTACAACTGGTGTGCTCTTTGTGAAATTCGGTACGTGACCTCCTTTGTCTCTAGTAGGTGAGAAATTTCAGCTTGCGGTATAGACTGGAGACGTGTTAGTGGGGTAGATATATATATCTATCAGGTAAAATAAGCACATTGTCTTCAAAATCAAAGTGTATATTAAGATAATTGCCTTCAAAGCTGATCTTAAAACTGAGAGGATTCCAACCGAGAAACAGGTTTTGCGCATCTTCTCCTCCACCTCCCCTTTCAGAGGGAAATAATTCACTGAGACGAAGGTATTTGCACAGACTCTTGGTTAGTCCTCTTAGGAGCTGGACAAATAACACATAACGAATGATGTATGTGATGAGTTTTATAGTCTTTTTTCATAACTCTTCCAAATTTTAAAATTTTAATAAGAAGTTAATCATTAGGTCTTGTCTCGTAAGGCAGTTGTTGTCCTTCAGCCTGTATCTGAGATGTAGGAGATTTTAACCTGAACAATGATACTTTTATAGACGCTTCTGTAGAAAACAGTGAGTATTTTTCTTTTTTCTGACTGGAGCAATATTTAATCTCACGATTCAGTTTCTAGAGCAAATACATTCGCATGAACTTCCCTGAAACCTGCTGCAGCCGACTTCTCAGTCTGTGCTGTGCCGGTGAACTTGTGCTCCGGCCTGCCCAGTCCTTCCAGTAGTTGCCCAAATAAAAGCAGGGAGGGCAGGAACAACAAAACCCTCCCAGCCAGAGCCCGCTGGGGGCAGGACACATTTGATCCATGCATCTGAATCAGGCCTAGGGTGAATTCCCTGATAAATAATGAAGACTGGTAGGGGGAAACGGTGCTGTTTTCTCCCAGTTGTAGCTACAACGTGCTTTTGTACAAGCCTCCTGTGGTTTGCTTTTCCGTGACGGCCCGCGACACCGTTGAATTGCAGGATGAGTGTCTCACCTGGTTATTGTCCTCGTCTACGGCGTTTTGCAGAAAATCATTGCTCCAGGATACAGTCTTGTCTTTGGTGCTGAGAAACTGCGACTCATCTGTTAAACTGCATAAACCACATCCAACATGACAGACTGTTGCTTTTATCTTTTAAAAGGTTTTCGAAAGCTTCCTGCTTGCTACCTCGCCATAACTCATCACACTGTTTTTCTTCTGTCACTTTTCCAGGTCCCCCGCCAACAGCAAGTCCAGGATCATCGTAAGTTGTTTCATGTCTGTTATGTCGATTCATTAATCTTGCGTTTCAGCAGTCAGAAGTTCATTTGTCATTTTGTGTGGCAGGAGCACTTTTACATTCCACTTTAAGTCAGATAGCATGGTAATTTATCGTAACGGAATTATCTGTCTCTTAGATATATTTTCATGTTATCATGTCAGCTCTTATTTCTTACACTAGACTTCTTAATTTCCAATATTATTACCTTTAGATCCTCTGGTGCCTTCAGCCTTTGAACTGATTTCCAGGTGCCTATAGGTATGAGCAGAAACTGATTTTCATACATGTCACAGCCCAATCTGGAAAATATTTATCACTATAAGTAGATTTTACTACCTAGAGGCTTCTTACTGATTTTAAGGGGACTGATGGTCATAAGCTGACTCTGTGTCTATCTGTAGCTGTATTAGTAAACTGTCTTAAAAATGAGTTTTTGAAGATTGGGTACATGGGTGGGAGCAGCGGCTGTTTTTACAAGAGCTCCCTGTATCCTGGAGCCCCCTGTACCCTGCTGGGTCCCTGCTGCTGGGTCTGAGCAGTTGCCACGTGGTTGTATTTTGGCACTGGAGCTTCTGTCTTCGGTAGCTTTTGAGAACGTACGTTTATCTTCCCCTTTAGTTTCAAGCTACATGATCAAACTTGCTCAGCTTTTATAGTCCCTTATTGTTTTCAACTGTGATCTTCAACTGTTCTGAAGTTTGAAATTAATTTTGTGATAGAAGGTCCACCTTGTTCAGGTTTTACATGCACGGAACAATACTGAAACCCCACCTCTCCTGGTGAGGGAAGCTGCACCGTCGTAAGAGAAATACAGTACCAACTAAAACATAAAATGAAACTGCGAATACGGTTGCAGGGGATGCAAAAGTTTGGGGATGTGAATGTTCCTGACTGTCCTTATAGAAGATCGTTCACAAAGTGTTGCAAAGGGTATAAATTAGGGGAAGCATCTGACCACAAAAGGACATGCTAGGATGCCCTCTAATGGAACATCATAAAATGTGTTTCTGTCTTCCCTCTTGAAGGTACCTGACACGAAGTTACTGAGTTTATTTTGGAAGGGGAGCTCTTTGTTTGGACTTAGACTCCTTTTTGAGATTGTGATGTTCTGGGGAGGAAAGCATCGTTGCGCTGTGGGAAGTGGGGACTGACGGGCTCTTTAGCAGTTTGGAGCCTTAATTAATGAGTTGAGAAGATGCGTATTTTGCGTCTGCTTCCACCTAGTTTGGGGTTTCCGCAATTTGTAAGGTTAAGCGACATGTCCTTGGTGGTCAGAAACCCACGGCAGAGCAGTGTGAGCACAGAAAGCAGAGAGCTCTGCTGGAATTTCACTGTCTTGGCTACTCAGGATTGCATCACTTTTTAAAAACAAAATAGGTTTGGGTACCTTTTTCCCGTTGTTTTTTTCTGGCAGGGTTTTGGGGTCTTTTTGCCCCCCTTCCCCCTAAAAAAGACCGCAACTTAACTAGCTAAAAGCCTCACCCAGTTGCAGAGAAGTAACAGCAAACGGTCCCTCTAATTCAGTGAGTGTTGGGCTGAGCCCTAAGGCGGCGTCTACACAGCATCATCCGGACCATGCGGGAAAAACCAAACCAGCGTCATGAGTGCTAGTTCCGAGAGGAGGAGTATTGGAGTATTACACTCCACTTGAGCTAAGCACCCTTCTTCTAGCAGCAGTGTCTTAACGTAGCCCTGTCTTATTCTGCGTGTAAAGCCCATATATCCAGGGAAGAACTAATCACTGTTTTCTGTATGCACCACCTCAAACATTAAATTGGCTTTAAAGTGACTTAATCTAAGATTTCAATTTTGTTTTCAGCGTTTGCTGCCCATTGGCATACACAGGTACAAAGACAAAAGAGTGAGAAAAGGTGAAAATAAAGTGAGACTTCTTCTTTAATAGTTGACTTCATAATTGTGCCTTCTAATTTTGTAACCACAAAAGATATTTAATCACACTTCATTATCCTGGGAGGCTGTGGGCTCTGTTTAGTAAGAGGTCACGTTGTGCTAAACATTGGAGAGAAACGTCTCCAAAGAAATGCGCAGAGGGACCTCTGTTTTACTGAATGGAGAACATTTACATTCCTGTAGAAACAAGCCAGATTTAATCTATGAAATAAGAGAATCAGGAAGGAGCTTATGACAAAGAAATGATAAACTTGGAGCTCATACTAAATTAGAGTAAAAAAAAAGGCCAGTGTATGTCATCTTGACCCTAGTTCGTATCTGTTGCCAGTGGCATGAGCGCAAGATCCGTATGGATAGCAGCAGCGGGTCCCGCTGTGTGAGTCGCAAAGAGAAATTGCATGTTGTGGAATGCGGGAGAGAAATTGCCTCGAAATCTGTTCCTCGCTGTTTCCTGTTCTTTCCATGCCAGCAGTATCTTGAGTATTGTATAGCCTACTCATGCACAGCCTTCTCCCCGTACACGCTGGCAAACCAATCTGTAGCTATGAAATGAATGAAACTTTGGTGGAAGTGCCTGTGGTAAGAATGATCCCACATTACAGAGGTAAGTGTCCCAACACAGCATTTGAAGGAGTACTGGTTAAAGGCGGCAGTACTCTTCAGCACAGGGAAACAGCAGTTTGTATAGCTCTGCTGTATTTTCTTGTCTGAAAAACAAATTTAAGTTGTTCTAGATATTAAAACATTTTTTTTTCTGGTATTTTGATTGTAAATTTCTTCAACTGTGAAGAGAACTTGGAGCACCCTCTGAGACCCTCAGAATGCATCAGCCTTCAGACTACTACGTTGTCGCAGAGTCATGGTGCCACTTTGGGACTCCTCATTGCTATGAGATAAGCCATAGGACTAGTTACAAGAAATACCTGCTTTTATCTGGGAAAACTAACCCCATCCGTGCCAGCCTCAATTTTCAAGTTCCAAGGTGACAGATGTAGTTCGTGGTCAACCTCCCTTCCCAACGTTTAAGACTTGTGGGACTTCTAAGGGGAAACACTTCCTTCAAGGAATAGTCCTGGAAGCTGGCTCAGAAAATACCTTCGAAGGTTAGGGCATCGTCCTGGTGCTTGGGGTAAACTGGCTGTGGGTCTGTGGGTCCAGCTGGTTTCGGTTCCCCAAGATACTTTCACGGGAACCTACGTCTCGCTTCCCCGGCTGTGCAAGCTGACCGCTGGTGTTGCTCTGAACAAAGGGACACTTACCGTACGTCATCGTAGGGACGTATCTTATTATTTTACAGTGGTTAAATGAAGGCTGAATATGGGAAGCACTTTGATGGATGTTACGGAAATGAAAACTCCTACTTGGATAGTGTTTGTGCCTTATCAGCATGAGTTTCTTCTCCTATGATAAGGCAATGAACAAAATCAATGGCAAGTAGCAGCCTTTCTCTGTGGGCGTGCTTTTCCCATGTTGTCTTTATCAATCTACCGTGAGTGGAAGGTTCTGTTCATTTAAGGATTTAATTTGAGGATCATGTTTTTTTAAAAAAATCCATATGCTCAGCACTTTTTCTCCGCGTAATTTATAGATGCAGAGTTCTGCCCTGATGTGATGGCAGAAAAATAGATGGGCCAACTCTAGCTTGAAAACAAAAAGGTTAAATGGATGACTTCTGTACAAGAAGACAGGCAATGCTAGATAACATAATAATTCATGTGTGTGTTATATCCGTGTTCTTTCTGCTTTCCTTTAGCACTGTTATAGTCAGCTAGAGCCAAAAGTCTGATTTGCAAATCAGCCTGAAGCGAATGAAAGAAACTCCAGCAGAAACATTCCGCTGCAATCCGTAAGGAAATCCAGAATCCCAAGGTCTTGCCGCAGTGAAAAGCACTGGCTGACCTGAACGTCCTTCCTTTAACTCTCCTGCGTTTGGCAAAGGTCAGCTTTAAAGCCCTTATCTGCGAGGCCACGGAGTTACATTCCGTTAACGTGCTCTGCTGCTCCGCGGCTCTGACATAGCTGGGAGAAGCTTTTCTTTAAAAAGCAAAAACAACCCACGCTCCCGCTTTATAAATAAATCATTATTTTATCTTTGGTTTCGCCGGAAGGTGCTGCAGATAGAGCGCCCGCTCCAAGCAGCGTGGTGAGCTGTGGGGAGAGTGCCCAGGAACCGGACGGCAGCGCCGGCTCCGGCTCTTGGACTACTGGAATAGTTTCCCTAAAGTGGATGGTGTCAAGGGCACCTCCACAACAGGCAGGAATCCAGGGGGGGCTCTTCTGGCAGATAAGTCAGGTCCTGCTGGCTCTTGCTGTAAAAGACCCCCAGCAGCTAATTTAGCCCCTTCTTTTTTCCCACGGAATTTATGAACGCAAACTCAAATTGAATTCCTTCACTAATTTGAGGAGGATCAAAGGGAGCATTTTGCTGGTTAACTGTTTTGCAGCACGTGTCGGTGTATCGGTGTATACTTGTGCGTTGCCTATTTCTCTCTGTGCGTATAGGTATTTTACACACATATATATTCATGGCTGTAGTCATCGCTTCTAAAAATTTCCCAAAAGACCGTAACTTTAACATTATTTTTGAAGTTCTCGTGCTTCACATCACTTTGGAACTCACTTCTTATCCATCATCCGTGGCAAGGTTTGGTCCTTTAAGGACGTAGAAGTGTGTATCTTACCCTCAGGTCCCTCAGGTTGCTGCAGAGAACAAAATCCGAAAGGGCTGAGGTCAGAGCACGGCAGATTCCTGGAAATGAGAGAATTTAATATAACAATAGAGATTATTTGGCCTGGAAAATGGTTGTGTGCCCAATCTTTTCCATTATTATTGTCCTTTTTTTCTCATTCTGTATTGTTTCCGCTACCTGGAGAGATGGCCCTCCTGAACTTCACCAGGAGAAATCCTAGGAGCAAGTCACTGAAATTCGAGGAGATGCAGCAAACTTGCACTCTGTTCAAGAACCGCCACAAGAGCCATAGTGGGAAAGAAAACAAAAATGCTTTTTCATACGGTCCAGTCTAAAAGCGAGCTAGATAAACCCTGCTGGAGTGTAGTCCAGTGGGAAGAGTTCTGGAAAATGTGCTGTATAATCTGTGTCGGAGCGGCACGAAACCAATTTCTTGTGTTGTGAGCATGTTTCGAAACGGCTTAACCTGCAGGTGAAATATTTCATTCAACAACACAGACTTTTGACTTAATTACAGTGGAAACGTGGGAAGAACAGCAATGGCACCTCTTGGAAGTATTCTCCATGTTCTCTAGATGTGGTGGTTTAGGTTTTAGAGGAGAAAAATGTCTAACTCGTCAGTATTCCTGCTCTTGGATGTGCAGTGCTTACTGTGCAGCAGAGAGACAACGGCGTGAGTGTGGATCAGCTGGGATGTGTGTACCACGGCCTGGCACCTCCTGAGCAGAGTATATACAGTCCTTGGGTCAGGATTGCTCTTGAACGGTCCTTTTGTTCTCGACGGAGCCTTTTTTATATATATAACCTAAATATGGTATTGTTTTGTTCTTTATTTAACCACTGGGAATGAGGAGAGAAGAGGAGGAGGAGGAGAGGAGAGGAGAGGGCTGTAATTTTAAGGGGCATTTGATTCATAAAATCAAATGGGGTTTGTGATTCCCAGAAATAGCTTGCAAGGCTTGTGAAACCACAAGCCCCGCAGGATTCTCCCATCCTCTTTTTCAGCGATTAAGATTTTTTTTTTTATTATTATTTTTATTTTTTTAGTTAAACACATCTGGGTTTTTCAGTAAAACAGATCTTTTATACAGTGGCTCTGTGTGGCTGGATGTCAGCATGGTTCCTTCAACAAGAAAACGCGTAACCACTGGCCAGCGTCCAGGTGAGACTTGGCCAACTGTGTGTTTGATTGTGGATTTCATAGAGTAACAGAGAAACTTTCCCCTTTTGGCCCTAGAAGCTAAATTTTATAGAAGAAAAAATGCCGATAAAGAGGCAAGAGTAGACTGATGGGAGAACCGCTCCAGCAGCATCCCGACACCCACCTCCCTGCTGGTTCCCACCACCAGCACCCGGGGCTCCTGCGCCCGCGCTGGGCACCAGCCTGGACCCCGGGGGTCTTGGTGAAGGAGGAGTATTTGATTTCCAGTCCTGTAACGTGTTTTGTGGCCATCACAGAAACTACCTCAGTGGAAATTTTGAATGAGGACTGAATGCAAGTCCCAGGAGTTTTGGCACGGGATCTTTTATAGCCCCGCTGCGTGTTGGTGCAACAGCTTGGAGGTACGGCATAGAGGGGCTGAGACGCAAGCTTGAAGTGGGATATTCTATGTGGAGGCCAATATAAATATATTTGTGCAAAAAAATCAGGCGGTATGAAGATGAAGTCTGAGTCGCTGATGCTGACAGAAGCCATGTTACGTTCTGTTGCATTACTTCATTCGAGTGAAAATAATACTCCCTTAGTTTTGCCAGGGTCTGAGAGTCAGATTATCTGCTGTGAGCATGCCAGTCGTGGAAATGAAATGTTTCCAGGGAGAGCAGGACTTGTCCTCTTCACTGGGGCTTTGATCCGGTGCTCACTTATCTGCTGTGCCGCTGTCTCACCTTTTCCCTTGGTGTGATCATCCTGATGTGATTTTCTTTGCAATGTCCCCGTAGCATCGCGGGCAGTGAAGTGACTGCTGAGGCACCAGGGTGTACAGTTTAGGAGGGGGCGTGCTCCTGGACCTTCCTGAGCAAGCGAAAATAAAGGAAAACCTCCGGGTAAATGTAATATAGAATTTAGGAAGTCATATTTGTATCTTGTATTAAATGAATTGGCTACAGACAGTATTCCGGTGCATTTTATCTACTTCAGGGTACTTACGTAGCTAAATATACACATTATCTGAGAATCCCAGGATCCTTTGCCTCTTTACCTCCTCTTATCTCCCAGACCCCATACGGGAAATTGAGCCAGAGTTAAGATTAAAGGTGTGTTTTGGTTGCCTTAACCGCAGCTGTTGGTGCTACTTCAGCAGAAGTCACGCCGGTCACCTCTGGGTTTGACACCCTGGGGGACGTACCCCAGGTACGGCATGTGCAGCCTGCAACGGAATAGAGAATTGAGCCGTGTCTCTGGAGGAGCAGGCCAGATCCTGAGCCACGGGGTTATTGTTCTTGTCCGCTGCGGCCGTGCAACCTCCGCTGCTTTTCGTGTGAGCAATGCCGCAAAAATCCGAGTTCTTTGCCACAGAGCCCTTAGCCCAGCTCTCACTAACGAAGTGGCTTACATTGTATTGTGTTATGCTGTGGTAAGTCTACAGAAAAGAAGCTGACCTGTAGTTTGGAGAAAGGTTGACCTTCGAAAGTGCTTTTCACTTTTGAAAGGGTATCTGATAAATATTTTTGCGAATTTTAGCTGAAGCGTTCCACTCTTATCTGCCTGCAGTGCAAACAGAAAGCCCTTCTGTCTTCGTGCGGCACAAAGGAAAGGCATGACACAATATGGAGACATAGTTGTATTATCTGAAAACAAATTAATTACTCTGATGTCAATATTTTTTTAAGTGGGGAGGGAAAAATGAGTAAGTACATTATGAGTTAGGAGCCAGAGCTCCCTAATGCATTCTTGTAATACAAGGGAGAAGACAACGCGCTGTTAAGACCTGGATTTGTTTTCATTCTGCACAGGATCACCCGTAGCAACTACGTATGCAAATACATGTTTGCTATAGAAATGGCCGATGTGGAATGCTACAGACGGTATTTGAAGAGTATTTGTACTTTTATTTCTATGAGGCTTTAATACGACCCGGTTGCGTAGTCAGGAGTGCCTGACGTTGCACGCGGGATTTGTAGCAAGTGGAAGGGAAGGTGAAAACGTGACGTTGCTTTTACTTACTTTTTACACTTGTGAAGGTGCTCAGCTCTCAGCATTTTGGAAATACTGGATCCAGTCTTGTGCTTTTTATTTTTAGCTGCTTTTTAGCCGGCTAATTTAGCCTTGCTACATTAGTCCTGTTGCACTGAGCTTGTGTGACCATGCGTGATGAACGCTGAGGATAGCACTGAAAGGTGAATTTATGCTGTCTTTATAGGCTCAGATACCTTATTGTCATTTTTTAAAACTGGTATCTAGGGATATTTCAAATCCCACGCAGAGACCTGGGGGGGGCTGAGACATAAAGTGCAGGCAGAGGATAGATTTTCCTTTCTCTAATAGGTTTTCTCGATTGTCAGTGTTCATACAAACACTTAAAGAAATCCTGTAATTATATAATTTGACCCTGAGTTACAGACTGTGTGCGTATTTTCCCACTTTATTTGAAAAGGAGCAAAGTAAGAATCATTTTGAAGTTTCTTCTGTTTGGCAACAGAAAGGCAAAAAAAAAAAAAAAAAAAGCAAATCAGGAAAGGCTGAAAAGTTGCATGACTTTACCCTGGTCATCTCCTGCAGCCTTCGGGGTATTGTGTTTATGGAGATATTCTTTAATTGTTGCAAAAAAAAAAAAAAAAAAAAAAAAATAATTATTACGCACAGTCAGCAATCTGTGTCTAAGTCTGATAATAAAGAATAAAGTGAGTCTTGTGAGTTAAACCAAATAGTCAGACCTGCCAAGTATTGTTCCTGTTAATGCCGTATATCCTTAAAGTCACACAGGGGCCTTTTCCCACTGAGCTCCTGGCAGCAGTTGCCTGGGTAGGAGTTCAATCCACCCCAGGACAGAGCACCCGAGCTACGAAGCTCTGCATTAAGGCTGCAGCTGAGACTGTTTGGAAAAAAAAAAAGTATTGGACTTGATTAAAAATATCGAGCCTTCGGTATTTGGTTTTATTCCATGTTGAGATGAAGCTGAGACCATTAGGCATTTTTCTCAGAAAATAAATATTGCACGGCCCCTAGCCCAGGGTAGGCTCACTTGAGAGGAGGAAGACGCTGGCTCTGCCTTGGAGCAGAGATATAACCTGATTTTCCCATATTTCATGTGGTCATTCCAGATAACAACGATGTTGAGGCCAACCCGAAAACTCCTTCTGGAGCTGCTAAAAGATCGCAGCAGCAATTTCGTCCAAACCACTGTGTTTCTGTGAAACATTCCAGTTTTCAGAAGATGATGTTTTCTCTCGAAGACAATTTTCCTCAAAAAAATTCTCATTTAGCTCTAATCGTAAGGGCAATTTAAATGACTTACAAGGATTTCTTTGAGCCCGACGGCTGTGAGGCAAGATCTGACAATATTACAATTAATTTCACCCTTCCTGGCCCGGCTCGGGTTACAGTGCTGGCTAAACACAGCCTGTCTTTGTGCGGCTTTATTTTGGAAAGGACTTGCCCTGAATGTATGTCTTGTCCTCAAAGAGGGCAAATGAAAAAATATGTTTTAGAGTGTCTCTGATTCGCGCGGGATTAGACCTGGTTTGTGTTAGGCTCAAAACAACGCCGTATCTTAAAGTTTCTGGCAGAAATTATTGGTCTGTTGTTTTGTTTGTGTGCATTTAAAACAGAGGGCCTTCCTCAACGGCTTCTTCATCTAAGAGTTGCTAAAATAGCGATGGGTGCTGTTGTTCTGGGGAGGAGGGGCATATTTTATGTTGTAGCCCAAGTGCCAGAGCATCCCAGTCCCAGGCTTTTGAAGCTTTCTATTATATTTTGGGGGTTTGCTGGTCTATCTTAAGCAGTTAAAAAAAGACCACACCAAAAAGCTAAAAGACCGGAAACCAACCTCCTTGATTTCCCTCCCCGCCAGCCAGCGGTGGAATGGCAGTCAGTGTAAGACTTTGGCGTTGCAGGAGAATCATAGAATTATAGAATCATAGAATGGTTTGGGTTGGAAGGGACCTTAAAGCCCACCCAGTGGCACCCCCTGCCCTGGGCAGGGACACCTCCCACCAGCCCAGGTTGCTCCAAGCCCCGTCCAACCTGGCCTTGAACCCCTCCAGGGATGGGGCAGCCACGGCTTCTCTGGGCAACCTGGGCCAGGGGCTCACCCCCCTCACAGCCAACAATTTCTTCCTCAGATCTCATCTCAATCTCCCCTCTTCCAGTTTGAAGCCCTCGTCCTGTCGCTACATGCTACTTGTAAAAAGTCCCTCTACTTGAGTTTCTCGTGTCTGGCTGTTGCCTCCTTAGCATTGTTGCCCAATGTGTGCAGGTGTTAGTTCTGCGGAGGTGGGTGTAAAGGCTTTTAGATGTAGGAGGAAAGAAAGGAAATAATTGTATATGTGTATGAAATTATTTCTAGCTGTCATGGAATGAGTTAAACGTAACTAAGTCGGAAAACTGACAAATGACATTGTGAATCGGTCATCTGTATTATGATTTTCTGAAAGAGAAAACTGAACTTCTGTCACACGGGGCAAGCGTGTTTAAAAGTCTCTTACGGTCTTGTTTTACTTAAAAACCTGCAACTTCTGGTGGCCCAATGTCCTTACAGCTCTTTCCTGGGTTTCTGGCCATTTGTACAGCCACAGGAGTTGGTCAGGTGTAAGGGGTGAAATAAGGAAATAGTCAAACATTTCAGAAACCAGTTAATGTCTGAGGTCATCTCCGAGGTACAGCGAGATTCCTCTATGCCGTGAGGCCTTTAATTATGAGGGAAATCCTATTTAAAGGCCTATAATGTTTCTGTGGTTGTAATAAAATATCCTGCGTAACCAGGTAGTAAAATCTCAGTGGGCAAATCTCAATCTCTTTCTCATTTCGTTCTTCTTTAGTGCCCAGCTGTTGTTGATATTCCTTAAACAAATCCTCTTCTGCTATTTTCAGTTTGTGTCGATGGGGAACCAAGAGAAGGAGGAGCAATGAGGGCTCTGTCGGAGGTTCGTCACTGAAAAGTGAATTAAGATGAAACATTTGAAACATTAGGGTAGTGAAAGCTCTTGTGGCTCATGGTAGCAATTATTCAAGAGAATAAAAAATAGCAATAATGATAATTACGGTATTGCAAACAAAGCGTGGGTAGTGGAAGGGGGAGAGGCGGTGTCTGTGGCCTGGGCCTGATTGTTTCCTGTCCTGGGCTCCCTTTCACCCACGTGAAAAGTCATCTCTGTCCATATGTAGCCCCCTTCTTCCTGCCCCCCTTCCCACGGGCACTTTATGCTTCTTTTCCCGCTTCAGATGGATTTGGCACCAAGCTTTTGCTTTTTCCCTAACGAGACATCCCAGGGCTGGGACCCAGAGCCGTGTGCCGGACCACTGCTTGTCCCTCAAAATCACTGCCCGGGCAGCTGCAGATTTTCCTTCCTTATCCACCCTCCACCTATCTTCAGATCTTCTGATTTCATAAATGGTTCAGTGATTATGGGGTGTTTCTCCTTGCACCTTAAATAGAATCATAGAATCGTCTAGGTTGGAAGAGACCTTTAAGATGATCGAGTCCAACCATTAACCTAACACTGCCCAAACCACCATTAACCCTTGTCCCTCAGCACCACATCTACACGTCTTTTAAATACCTTCAGGAATGATGATTCCAGCCCTTCCCTGGGCAGCCTGTTCCAATGTTTGATAACCCTTTCAGTGAAGAAATTGTTCCTAATATCCAATCTAAACCTCCCCTGGGGCAACTTGAGGCCATTTCCTCTTGTTCTATCTCTTGTCACTTGGGGAGAAGAGACCAGTCTCCAACTCTCTACCCCCTCCTTGCAGGGAGCTGTAGAGAGCGAGAAGGTCTCCCCTCAGCCCCCTTTTCTCCAGGCTGAACACCGCCAGCTCCCTCAGCCGCTCCTCATAAGACCTGGCCTGGCTTGCCTGCTGGGAACAAGCTCCTCCGCTCCCAGGGGAGGACAAGTACAGGGATGCTTCAGGCACCCCCATGTTCAAACAGGTCTCTCTTGTGAGGACCACCTGAAAGTCAGCAATTTAAAAGGGCCACCCAATGCCATTGGGAGCCAACGTCGGGAGCGTGGTGAGCAAGAGCCCCACGATGAAGAGGCTGCGAAAGCCCAGGTGAAGCTGGAGGGAACGATCCTCACCCGAACTAACAGTGGAGCTCCTTGTTGGGAGGGTGTGTCAATCACACCGAGCTCTACTCAAGAGTTTACCCTGGGATTCTGCAGCCTTTGGGAGAACCAGCGGTTTCAGTCTTGGGGCAAGTGTTTATTCAGTCTGGTAAAAACATGTATTGACCCAGGGTGCTTTCAGTGCTGCAATATGGTGTAAAACCTTCAGAATGAGTTTTTCTATAAAGATAACATCATTGAGCTGCCTGCCTGTACGTACTCAATCGCAATTTGTGTTACTTCATCACAAAATCATTAAGTGTGAGGAAGAAGATTATAAGGTGTTACAGTATTTATCCTGATAATTGAAAACACGCATGACGCTCTAGCTTTGGCCGTTCAAAGCAATAACCCTGGGTGACTTCAAATACTGTGAAAGGAGTTAATCATCGATTTCAGAATGTGTCAAGTTTATTGATCTTATTAACAGGAAAATACATGTGGTTACCTTGGTGGGGAAGGAAAGCAGTTATCATCTGACCTGTTTTTAGTTGGATGCTATTATTGATGCCTGAGCCAACAAAGATCCATGTTAAGCAAAAAATTAATCGCAAATGTTACCCTGCCATAGTATTCCAGGCAAATTTCTCGTGTCAGTAAATTTACTTTAAATAAATAAATTTTCTCTCACTCCTGATTTTGCTCGAGATGAATGGGCGCATTCTTTTGCCGCAGTTCTGCCCGGTAATTAGCACCGAGAACACTTAGCAAGCTGATCCCCTTTCAAGGTTCACAGCTAGTTTAGAGATTTGGAGGGTTTGGAGGCAAGAAGAGACTGTCGCAGTCCTCCATCGAGCCATCCCGGGGAATACACAGGCTCTAGTACTTCTCTCGGGTATGTTATGTTCCAAATCCGGTGGTTTTGAATTGGCTCGGGCACATCCTTGGACAAAAAAGAAAGACAGACGTGTCATGTTGATTTTATCTGTCTTTAGCTTTTGAACATGCGTGTGCTGTGTCAAGTCAAATGCCTTTTTAAGATTCTAAATATACAAACGTTGTTATCTTTACAACCCAACTCCTGACTTCGCCAAAGCGCCTCTGAGAGGTCTCTTTTCCATAAGCTCCTGGGAATCGCCACCAGCTCCGTTACGGCCTCAAATCCTGCGTTGTTTGGGCTCCGTTTCAGCTGTTGAGCTGTTTTGTCGTGGTCGGTGTAAGGCCGGCAGACCTGGAGTCACTCAGCTCTTTCCACCCGGGGTGCGAGGACTGCCGGGGAGATCAACAGCCGTGAAGAGGTCACGGGAACGTTGCCTTTTACAGTTCTTGGATGCAAGACCACAACACTGCCTTGACCCGCCTATGTTTAAAAGATCTGGTTTTAGTAAGTGCTGTCTAATGTCTTCTTTAGTTACTTTTGGAACATAAACTATTTTGTTGTATTTCTATGATAACAAAATAAATACACTTCCTTTCCATTTTTGTTGATGGTTCCACCATTTCCATCTTGTGAGAAACAAATATGAATTATGGCACAATCTCTTCATCTTGGACCTAAAAGCATAGTAAAAGCCTCCTCTGTACTGTTTGCAGCTATGCTGGTTTCAGAAATCTCTTTGTCTGACTTTTGGTGATTTTTTAGCATTTATTTAAAATTTGCTGGTGCCAGTTTTTCCACCGCAACGCAATTTTCCTCCGCAAATTGGCCCAGGCACAAGTAGCAGATGAGGATTTGACCTTCCGTGAGTGCTCTGTCATTTGCAAATTTGAAAGAAACAGAAGATAATGAGAGAAAATATTATTTTAGCGGTGATAAATGTGAAGGAATGATCTGGAGAGTGTTTGCTTTGCGTTAGGAGCTGTGTTTGGGGCAATAGTTGGCATCAGGAGCTGCGACTGTTTCGGAGTCTGATCTCAGCTGTTTGGGGATGAACCCAGAGAAACTCCATGGGTTTCTGCGGAGCTGCTCCGTGTTTTTCCTCAGCATGAATAACCCAGGAACGTTCCTCCGTCCTTGGCACATAAGGCATTTTTGTGAGACAAAGTAGGCAATCGCGGTTGTGCCAAAATAAAGTTCCTCGGCTGGATAAAAGGAGCAAGGGCATATAAATACCAGCGTTTCCTTTGATTTTTGTCTCTCACACACTGTGCTGCATGGATGGTATGTGTGCATGCCTTTTTAAATGATGTCTGGCTTAATCCTTATATAATTTTTTATGCAGTTCTAAAATACATGTTTTATATTACCAGACCATGATAAGAGTTGGTATTGATACGAACCAGCATTTCACCTACTCAAAGATAAAAAAGCAGCTTTTAGATTTGATAAAGTGCAACTGCAAAAGTATGCCGGGACAGACTTTATTAAAACAAGGTTCCGGGAGCAGTTCTATTATTTTAACTAATATTTTTCCAGTGAGGGAATGCCTTAATATCATACATAATGTGCCTATAACCTTATCGATACCAATTAATTTCAGGATTACAGCTGAAATTTTGGTGTCGCGCAGCTGAGCCCACCACGCCGTGCTGAGACGGGTGGGAAGCCTGGCAGAGGCGGCTGTGTTTTCTTACCGAGCGATGGTACAGCCCATATCATGAGTACCCCGAATATAGTTTGTGTCAAAGCACGCAGGTAATCGTGTAAAATGGCTTAGAAATTTGTGATCCGTTCCCAGCGGCAAGTTAGCATAATTACTTCTAACGCCAAATTCGATTGAATTACTGTTCTCAATCGCCGACACGCTGGAATAGTAACATAAAACTGAATAAAGCAATTGGGAGAGTTTTATTTGTTAGTAAATATCAATAAATCGCATCTCCTGCAAATTTGGACACGTCCAGAAAAATATGTGCCTTTTCCTTCTCCCCCCATTTGAATCATAAAAAACATGGTGCTGGCTATGGGGGGAGGAAAGTGGGGGTTTTTCACCTGGAATACCAATTATTGGCTGTAAATGAGCTGCAAATTGGCTTTACCTTACGTGTTTTCTACAAACACCTTACTGCAGGCAAGCTGGGCTTGTCTTTGAGTTGTTCAGACAAACGCTTTAAGCTTGTAGTGTTTTGAACTGGTTGGTCTTGCAAAATTAGATGTTTCCACCTTTATTTACCACAATAAAAAATTAAAAAAGAAAGAAAAGAGGTCAGAATTCCCTTAATAATTCTTTTAACGCTGCTGCCAGCAAACAGGCAGGGAGGCGTGTTGCAACGTATTCACTCTTTTGGGGTAGCAAGAGGAAAATACAGCGCCAGCCTTTTTTTTTTTTTTTTCTAAGAACAAAAGTTTTAGGGGGGGATTTGGCCCGTTTCTGAGTAGAAAGCTGCCGGTTTTACACAGTTCTTCCTTCAAATCAGGATTTTCAGAATTTAGGGCCAGGCATCCTTCTCAAGGCTGACCAAAATATGAATATTTTGGTCCCAAGACGGTTACCAAAGTGTGGTTGCTTCACGCTGGTCTGTGCAGCCCACGTAGAGAGGCAAAATGCTTTTAAAGAAAACAAACAAGTTCTCCGAGCCTTATCCGATTACCATTAGGGAATGGATGGACAGGTCTTAATTTTCACTGAAGCATATTTTCACTCATGTTTGTTGTCTTAAGAATGAGTTTCTTATCTCGAAGGCGATCTTTTTCACAAGACATTCTCAGTTTAATATAACTCATGATAGCCTTTAAAGCAGACTGGCTATTCCCAGCTGAGGAGCCTCTATTTATGTGTCTGTCAGGGGCAGAATTTACGCTAGACCTGCGAGTTACGTGAACTTTGGATGTTTTCACAGTTGTTAAACTTGACCAGCTATTTCAATAAGACTGACTGCTTAAAACGGTCTTGGACTTTACCAGCTGCCCCCAGCCGAAGTATGAGTATGATGCTCATAAACCCAGCAACCCCCGGACTGCTCGTCAGCGGAGAAAAACACTTGACATAATTCTTCGGAAGGCCATTTAGAAAAGTATGTTTACTGCTACATTTTTAAAGGAGTCTGGAATTTCGAATCATGGTTTTCCACGTAGCTGCTCTCCATTCCCTGTCCTTCCTTTGCAGTTCCTGACCTCTCCCATCAGGGCAAGAGTTAAAACGTGGAGGGGAACAAGGCTCTGTGCCTGTAAAATCAGTTATCGACAATTAATTTTTGGTATTTGGCTTAATATTGGGGCATCTAACAGCAATGCAAAACGCTGCGCAGGTACAGCGCTCGCGTTCAGGTACCGGCGTGCTGACGTCCCTACCCGTACCCCTGTGTTAAATAAAAGAAACAGTAGCATAGCCAATTTTTGCAGTATGTTTGAGCTTATTACTGTTATTTTTTGTAGCAGTTGTGGACTATAGTAGTTACTGACGGGTGCAAATTTTTGATCAGATAATAGTTTAAACATGCTAACGTTATAGGTATTATTTTTAATTAACTTGTGCTGAGGCATGTGTTTCACTTTTAATTCAAGTGTCACATTTGGGAAGTCTGTTTTTCATCACGCTTAAGGTTAAAATATTAGGTCACCAGAAGAAAGACCTATTTGAGTCACATAAGACAAATTAAATGTTAGAAGGAAGGAGAGGGGAGGGAGGAGCAGAAATGAAGCTGTGACTTCAGAAAATAAGGTAAAGCAGGAAAGAGTGAGTGAGCGAGAAAATGGGCTGCAGAAATTCTGAAACGCATTTTCGTAGTGTTCAATGTCAACTCTTGGTGCTTACAAGTTTTTTTCTCAGTTAGGAATGGTTCAAAGCTGTATTTGCAGTGTCCTGACGCCCGGGAAGGAGCAGGGTATTGCCTTCCGTAAGAAGTCCCTCCCGGGCAAAGAACAATTCTCGATAGTTATATCAGGGAATAAACCAGGTTTTTAAGACATGCTGCCGGAGAATGGGATGTTTGGATGTCCTTCCATAGGAGAGAAAGAAAAAAAATGCCTAGGATGCAAATGGAGATACTTTCCCATGTTATTTAAATAGTCTATGTGTTAACACCATAAAAAATTGATTTTTACTTTAGATTAAATGTTCATTTTTTGTATTCTTCTTGATGAATGTGTGTTGTTTCCTGGGTATTGCAGAAGACTTGACTATCCTGTTGCAAAGGTCAGTGTGTGTCATACAGCACCGAGCAAAACCTCTTTTGCTGGGCACTTGAGCGGTTTCAGTCGTCAGCAATGAATAAGCAGTTGTGAGAGAGACAGGAATCATTAGCAATGCTAACTGCAAACTGGAAAATTTAAAATGTTAATTTTTCCTTAAAAAAGAAACATCTGACAGAAGAGATTTAATGTAAGGCAAACAGAAAGGTGTTACTTAAAACCTTGTTATTATTCTCACCCTCTTCTGATCGCAGGGGTTCGAAGTAGCCTTCTCCCTGCTGTTTCCTCAACCCAGTGCTCCTCGGAGGACGCGGCTCCTCATGCGTCACAGCCTGGTTATGCCCCACTTTTGGTGTAAAAAGACCTTCTCGTGTGGCATCACTTGCATGAACAATCGCTCTGATGCCCCATGGTGCCTGTAAAATATTTGGGAATAAAGCCCTTAATGTCCAGATCAAGCCATTTGACCCAACCTTGACTGTATTTCTCTTATGTTTAAGGTTTCTTTTTTTAATATGTCACAAAGGTGAACTTTTCTGTATGCTATGAGGGGGAGAAAATCAAATTTGTGGGGGAGATGCACAATGTAATCTGCAATTTATTTTATTGCTTAACAAAATCTGAACGACCTGCATAACTTAATGTGACTAAATAATGAATACATTCCTTAGTATTAGGGATTTTTATCTGACTAGAGACTGAATATAAGCTAAGTATGTCCTTTGTGATATGACCTATTTGTAGTCCTATGTATATGCTCCTGGCAGACCCCGAGAGGCAGAAGGGTGTGTTGTTCTCCCGTTCCTACGTGGAAAAGTGGTACAAACGTGTAGTAACTCTCCCATGTGGCAATGGTGGAGAACAGTCTCTGGGGAATATCAGCTTCCTGGTCAAATAGGTCACTTAAATACTTTTTGTGCATATGAAAGCAATGACATGTTTGATGAAGGAGCTCCATCGGATCTGGTGGCTTGATACTACTTGTACGGATAGAGCTGCACCAAGCTGTGATGGTTGGGCGTGGGGGGAGCTGATGGAGTGATGGATGGGTATGGGGGGGCTGGTGGAGTGATGGTTGGGCATGGGGGGAGCTGATGGAGTGATGGATGGGTATGGGGGACTGGTGGAGTGATGGTTGGGCATGGGGGTAGCTGATGGAGTGATGGATGGGTATGGGGGACTGGTGGAGTGATGGTTGGGCATGGGGGTAGCTGATGGAGTGATGGATGGGTATGGGGGGCTGGTGGAGTGATGGTTGGGCATGGGGGGAGCTGATGGAGTGATGGATGGGTATGGGGGGCTGGTGGAGTGATGGTTGGGCATGGGGGGAGCTGATGGAGTGATGGATGGTTATGGGGGACTGGTGGAGTGATGGTTGGGCATGGGGGTAGCTGATGGAGTGATGGATGGGTATGGAGGGCTGGTGGAGTGATGGTTGGGCATGGGGGGCTGATGGAGTGATGGATGGATATGGAGGGCTGGTGGAGTGATGGTTGGGCATGGGGGGAGCTGATGGAGTGATGGATGGGTATGGGGGGCTGGTGGAGTGATGGTTGGGCATGGGGGGCTGATGGAGGTGCGGCAGTCGGGCTGTAGTACGCTTTGAGGCTCCTTATAAAACCTGCATTCAAAAGGGTCCCAGTTATTAGGGATTTGGGCAAAAATCTGAGGGATGGGGCTGAAAAGCTTAGTTGGAAAAAGTCTCTTCCCTTTGCCTGTCTTATTTCATGTCCAACTTCCCGGCACAGAGCCTGAGGGTTGCTCTCTCGCCGTGTAGGAGGTGGATGTGGATGTGGTGTGGTCCAGTCCTCTCCATCCTGTCCCGAGAGCTATGAGAGCAAGGGCCGGAGCCCCAGTGGGGCGGAGGGGGAGTCTGGTATCGCTCTGGGCAGAGCGGCTGCAGCCGATTTATAGGGTGAAGCTGATGATCGTTCCATCAAAAACTCCTTATCTAAAGGTTAATGCCTGATGAGAGGTGGATAAGGAATGTGTGTGTGAGATCATTGCAGCTCAGTGAGGGAATCCAGGAGGAGGGAGTGTGTTTTTCTGTGCAGTACAAAGGCTTGATAGAAGAGGCAACATTTAGCGCTTATCCTGCTTGACTGCTCTTCAAAAACATTTTGCTTTTTTTCTTTCCTCTGCATCTAGAAACTTGGACGAACCGACCTTCCAAACGTAACCTTAAAATAGCTTTGTCAAACAAAAAACATAAGTGCAAGAAGTTTCCTGCCATTTCCATAACTGCGAGCATATGATTTGCAGTTCATCTTGAATAATGATGTAAGAAATCTGCCAGGAAAGATCCAAACGCTGTTACCAGGGCCGTTTCCTAACCAGCTGCAGCTGCCGAGCCAGCGCGGCCGGCTCGCGCCCTCGCTTGCAGGAATGCCCATTGACCGCGCAGGAGGAGTTTTGGTAGGGAAGGGATTGTTATAAAGTGTTTAAGAGGAGAAAAAGAGTGAATCTCAGAGGCTAACACCCCAGCTAATTTATTTATTTTTGGTCAATATTTATCTGAAATTCATGGCCACCGTTATTGGTGGCTTTTGCTTCCCTGAAATGAGTCATTCTGGTAGAGGCACCGTAAAACTTTCTTAGGATGACAAAGAAAAACAGGCAGTAATTGCCTCGGTGCGTCCTTGCCAAGGGATTAATTGCATGAGAGATGTATTTTATTGAGCTTCCAAACCCGTGGATGCTGCCGCGCTGCCCAGCTGAGGTTAGTAGAAAACACATGTCAGCTCTCACCAGTGATGTTTATGTCTCCGCACAAACCTGCCTCCTTTCACCGCCGCCATCCCCTAACGAGAAGCGACTGGGGGAAGGGAGCGCAGCGATACGCAGCCCTGAGAAACGCTCCGACCAATCTGTTGGGGTAATTGTAAGATTTTTTTTTTTTTTGGGGGGGGGTGGGGTGTTCAGGGAATTTTGTCTGTCCCAGTTTTAGTGGAGAATGGCTATAACGTGGCCCCGGCCACTCGGTGCCATCCCACGTGCAGAACAGCAGCCCAAACTCCCATTCATTTGGGATGCTTTACCCGTCTCTGGATCAGGGGCATCCTGTGAAACCAGCTATCAGCCTGGAATGTTTGCTAACAACTAACTATCTAGTTACCTAGGCAGATCATATTTGCTTATTGAATTTTATTATTATTATTATTTTTAGGAACCAGGTGTGTCAGCGGTGCTAGGGGACTCTGTAAATTTAATGGTGTCAAAGGACAGCAGTATTAATTTTTTATTTTCTGCCTGTGCTTTTCTAGTGAACCGTTTAAACCCTAGCTGCCCTGCAACTTTAAAGGGGTGTCAAAGCAGCAATAGCTTATATTACACAGAACTTTTCCTTAAATTACACAGTGACGTGCGAGTCTGGGCAATTCTCTTCTTTTTGCAAAGTCAAACGCAGCCCTCACATTTCTGAAATATTGTTATGAAACAGAGCCAATATGTTCCCATTTTCAAAGCAAGGCACAAGCAAGAGGGTTTTGCTCTTTGGAAAGTATGACAGAATATTATTCATCTGTTTGCTTTAAGGGATATCTGCCAAGTAAAAACCCCTTTCGTTTTATCCTGTGTGAAGCTGGAACACGAGTACAGAGCAAAACAGCATTTATTTAACAATGCACAAATAATTTATACGGCATTAATGCATGTAGAGAGGCTCTATTGGATATATGTAATAATAAAAATAATTTACTGATACACCTTTTAATTAACTGCAAAGTTTTCTAGAGCGTGTTTCCCTCCCCCGTGCTGTCACCTACCAGCATTCATTATGAACCCACCCCCCCTAAAGCGTCACCCCCTGTAACCCCAGTTTTAGGTTGCAGATTTGTGGGTGCCCGACCCAGGTGTTCAGCAGGACCCTGTCGGTGCCACCCTGACGAAGGCAGAGGAGTCTCCCTGCGGATCCCAGCTGTGCCAGGGGATTTTCCCGTGCCAGGATGACGGGAGCGGAGGCATCTTCCGTTGTCCCGCTGTGGCAAGCAGCAGTTTTTCCTGGGGAGAGAAGGGTATAAAGCACTTGGTTGTCTGAACTGGCAACACTGGCTGCCTTTTCGCATCAGTACTCTGCTGTCGGATATAAATTATTTCGATAAACAGCTCTGACTAGTTTAGTGCTACGGTAGAACGCTTATTTTTTTTTTTTAAGCAAGACAAAATGCCTTTCACTTTGTAAGTGAAAAAAATGTCTGGACGGTCGTCACACAGAGCCGAAGCTGCTCACTCCATCTCCACTTGGTAGATCTTGGAGATAATACAGCATTTATTTGCTTTTGCTCTTCAAATCGGTAAATCTTCATAAGTCAGTCTGGCTTTGCGCGCACACCTTAGTCCCGTGCTGGCTTTACAGGGCCATCTTCCAGTGTCGCTGCGTGTTAGGATGTCCTCTCCCCTGCTGCTTTTATTAATCCTCACTCTCTCTGGGTACCCTCCCCTATTTACATTGCTGCCAGTTAGAGATTCGCTTACCAAAATAACGGTAACCCAGTGACCCCATCGAACCAACTAACAGACCTAAGCATAAGCACGTATCCTCGCGGGCTGGGGTTGGAACAGGCGTCGGGGGGGAAGAGCGACGCTCCTACCTCTTGTCTTGGGACACTCGCAGCATTTGGGACTTCGTCCTGCCTTATCCTGCATCTCTCCTTTGCCCATTTTCGCTCAAGGTATCAAAATTAGTCCTGTATTTGTGATCCTTTCTCGTTGGGTACTCGGGCAAATCCTTCCTAAAGCAAAAGGAAAAAAAAAAAAAAAGGAAAAAAAATAAAAAGAAAGAAAGAAATGCATGGGGTGTGGTAGAAATGACAACACAGTTACACCATCTTTGGAATATGTATTTTTATTACACTGGATATTGTAAAAATAAATACACCATGATCTCACAAGGTTCAGTTTTTCTATTAATTTATTAAATACTTCTAAGTGAACTCATGTTAAAGCCTGGTTACAGAGCTTAAGTTCCTGGACCCGTTGTTGACATTTGCTGGGAACATTGTTTAGATTCGGGCAATTTCTCGTAATTTAGAACAAGACTGGGAAAGAAAATGAGGTATGTTGGGAAGTGGACTTTGACGGAGAATCTTGCAGAAATGGTTTGTCTTTAGAAACTGGACTGCGGAGATGCGTTTGGTGGATTCCCTGCAGCCCCTCCAGGTTTAGGGCGAGCTGATAAGAAGCAAATTGCAAACTGACTGTTACTGGTTTTCGGCAGCTGCAAGGTACCTCGCCTGGTTTGCTCGGGGATGCCTAAAATGCCGCTGCTGTTTCAAGTCAGAGACAATTAGAAATTCTCCCGGGTTTCAGGCTGCAACAGCAAGGCGCTGCGCTGGGGGGCAAATCAGCCTTTCCATTCCCCGGAGCCGCCAGGCCGTGAGCAGGTGAGATAGAGAGATCTCTCCTGATAGAGCCCACCTCCCTCCCTCCTCTGGGATCCCACTGCAAAGGCAGAGATTTCCATCCTCCCTTCCTTTCCTTTTACCTTTTTAGACATTACTGAATCTCCCGTAAGAAACAGCCCCCTGGGGAGCTTCTATTAACGCGTGGCTGTCTCGGCAGCGCCTGCGATGCTCGGTCCTGCTGCCTCTGCTGATCCTGCCTTCGCCTGGAAAAGGGGCAGGGAGTTTGTGGCGTGCAGGAAGCGGCAGACATCAGTAACGGGGTCACCTTTACCGGGAGGAACACCTCCGTCGTGGGTACGACGCACCCCTGCCTCTCGACAGCGCGGGGCTGCGGTAGCGCCGCAGACGCGGTGATGGATGGTGTTTGGTGGATGGCTCAGCCTTTTCTGAATGCGCTTTTTCATTCAGCGTGAGACCTTTGCGGGTGGAGCCGTCAGCATGCTTTTGCTTTCATGTTTACGTCTTCAATATGCCAAATTCAGGTGGGGTGAAAGAGAACGTCCCAGGGAGAAGAGCGGGGTCCGGCTGAGCCCTGGGGTACCACCAAGAAAGCCCTGGGTAGGGGCTGAGCGAGACGCAAAGGGAAGGAGGAGAAGCATGAACTTGCACCCGCCGTTCTCTGGTTTAGGGCTGGTTTATTATTTTGTTACCATTTCGGTATGTGAAAAGCTGCTGGTGACCCAGGGTTGACAGATGTAAATATTGCTAGCACAAAACAAAAGAAAATTAAAGAGGGGGAAATGAACCCAAGCGGTGACGGTGAATTCTCTGTCAGTTGTTTGCAAATTTTTGTGTGTGCTGCCTCGGTCTCTCCCGGCTCCGTTTGGGTGACCCTTGTTGAGACCTTTGCCATCTTAAACTATATGTGAAGGACGGGCTCCTTTTACTCATACGGGCACTTATATTCAGGTGTACCCAGAAAGACATGAAATACCTTATTACGGTGCTGATCTTTAATGCAGCCTCTGTAATCCATAGAAAGAAAAATACTGGTCAAACCTGAGCTGCACGAAGATCCAACGCGTCCCACGTTGATGCAGGCTCTAGGTTAGGTCAGATTACCTTCCTGAATTGGTGTGGACACTTCAAAGCTCTTACTCGGTCTTCTGTAAACTTTGTGCAATCAGATACTTAAAGACACCTGAGCGTAGTGTAAATTTAATCCGTGGTACTATTAGTACATGAAGCCAGAAGTATTGTCGCAGGGGAAACTGCAGCGGGATCTAAAAGCAGTGGGCAAGCTCCAAGATAAACATCAAGGCTCAAAATATTCAAAGACCCAAACAGAAAACAGAGTGGAAACCGAATCTGAAAAAAAAATAAATCCTAAAACGCTGCAGTGCTGTATCATCTGGCGGTCATTAAAATCCAGCACTTTCCTTTCTCTTCTGTAGTCTTCACGGAACGGTGGCCGGGGCTTTGCGGGGTGCGGGGAGGGGAAGAAGCAGGAGTCGGGGGGGGGTCAGTACCCAGCCCCCAAGCCGTGATGAGCTGCCCTGTGATCACGGCTGAAGTCGCTCCTGCAGCTGCCATCCACGGTTTTCACCTGCTGACAGCTCACCTCTCCAGTTCAGCGCAGAATTTGCACAAATGATGAAGTCCATCCCCAATCAGCAATGCCTAGGGCTTAGGCTGACTTCCATTTCATTAGGATTTAAGCTTGTCCGTAAATTTTAACACATTAATTGCTGAATCAGGCCTAATTTACCTCCTGTTTGAGCCAAAGGGACGCATCCTTTTGCTGTGGGTAGAATTGGATGCGGACCATGAAGCAGATACACATTTGAGGAGCGATGCTGTGATTCGCTTACAAAAAGCACGCGAGGTATGCAAAACGTACGCTGCCTAAAAGGAATGGGCAATCTCAGCCTTCATCCCAGGAAAGTGATCCCTGCGTTTTAGAGCCAGCCACCGAAGCGGCTGCCAGTTGGCAGCGGGAGGTGGGGAATGTGTTCAAGCCGTGTAGGAGCTCTGCGTGCTATTGTGGGCTCCGCGTCAGGCTGCGGCTCTGGTTTCGGATGAAACGTCTGGCGAGCAGAGTGCGTTCAGCCTCGGCAGCGATCTCTTCAGTGGGAAATGGTCTTAGATGGTGAGCTGGCGGCTGCCCCCCAAAAATGCTGGGTTGTGGGGAGCGGTGGCTTGGACAACATCCACCTAGCAGAGCAGTGGCAGCAGAGTTGTCTCCAGGGCTGCCCTGGGTATGGCTGGGTACAGCTTGGGTTGCCCATCAAGGACCAAAGGGATGCCCAGGGAGGCCCTAAATACTAGATATAAACATTTCCGTCCTGAGCTGCAGGAGTGAGGGAGGGAAGAGACATCACAAAGAGATGCAGAGGCAAGAGGGGATTCCGTCTGACCCGAACGGCTCTGAGAAACGGAGCCAGGGAGTGAGATGTGGCCACTTGTTCATTGGAGAGCGTGTGCCAGTAACTTCAGCATAACGACATGTTACCAGCCTATGATCAGGACTCCTATCGTGGGAGCTGCTATTTGGAGCTCCTGAGAGCTGTCGGGAGCAAGAGATGAACCTCACAGCCCGGTACTTCCCTTCTTTGTCACCCAGCAGAGCAGCTCTGGGAGCGGAGACCAGGGGACCACGTCCTCTCCTGTCTCAGGCGTCCTTCTGTCATACTCCAATGCTCCTGTTCCTTTCATTTGATTTATCCTTTTGCCCTATTATAGAGCTGATTTCCGAAAAAATTCAAGGTAGTGCCTGCTCCGTTTGAGCTACTAAGCTCCTGTTTTCTCTCTGTGGATTCAAGGCTGCCATGCAGCCCCAGGGGCAGAGGTGGTGGGGTCCAGATTCTCCTCTTTAATCTTCACCTTGTGAGATTATCTCCAAAATTCTGCTCCTTGGGGCATTTCCATCCAGGCAAACTGGTGTCCCTGCTCACCAGAAGTCCTTGCTGAGTGCAGCTTTTGCAGTTAAATCTTCTTTAGTTCAAAGGTGAGCCTCAGAGCGAGGTGAGTTTGCTCTGTTGGTATGTTAATCCCATTCCTCCTGGTATTGTCTTCTCTATCTACTTGTGTGCTTAAATTGCAACGCTTGATGGCCTTCAAGAGCAGTTGCTGTTAGGTTTAGTCCCTGAGTTAAATACCATAATAAATTAATAATAAATTATCATAGGCTCACAGAATGGTTTGGGTTGGAAGGGACCTTAAAGCCCAGCCAGTGGCACCCCCTGCCCTGGGCAGGGACACCTCCCACCAGCCCAGGTTGCTCCAAGCCCCGTCCAACCTGGCCTTGAACCCCTCCAGGGATGGGGCAGCCACAGCTTCTCTGGGCAACCTGGGCCAGGGGCTCACCAGTATCTCCTGTCCCTGTTGGGGGATCTAGTGATTAGAAAATGGAGAACTGACCTCCAGGGCTGGCAGTAGCTACTGTGGTTTTTTGCCTCAGCTGTTTTGTCTGCTCTTCGTGAACCAACAGAGTAAAAATATTTTCGCCAGAGCTGACTCCGTGCAGAAACACATGGATGTGGCTGTGTGTCTCTGTTTACATCTCGGAGTATCTTTGGGCTGAATACTATCCATTATCTGAGGCATCTGAGCTTACTATCGCTGTAGTTAATGAAGAGTTTAATTGGCAGTTTAAGGGTTGTGCTTTTGCAATCCAATTTTCAGTGTTCTTGGGAACATCTTGGGACCATCATCCAACGAAGCCTGGAGCCCGTCCCGTTGATTTCTCAATTGATGTGAGATGTCTGTGGAAGGAGGTTTCCATCTCTACCATCCCTCTTTCCCACCCCCCTGTCTTCACAGTCATAAATTACCGCAGTTAATTCATGGTGTCTAGCTTCCCCCTGTGAACTGGAAAGCAACGCTGCTTGAATCCTGGGACAGTGCTCTGGAGCTGGGAGCGGAGAAGTGCTGGGAGATGTTTGGGCTATCCTGGAAGGCGATCCTAGCGCTTCTTCCCGGTAATCCCATTAGCTGGCGCTGGCCGCTGTGACAGGGCGCTGGGGAGCCGGGCGCAGGCTGGCCGCTCGCTCTAAGCCACGCACACAATGGGTGGGTGACTTCAAAGAGCCCAAATGTAATTTGCATTTCCAAGCTCTCACAGCCAAGGTCTTCAGGAGGGGATGAAAGTGTCTTTTGTTAAACCTAATGGCGGAGTTGATTAAAAAAGCTCCGATTTTTTCCCTATTAAGGCATAGTCTAATTCCACTGTTAGGCTTTTGGCGTCTGGGAGAAGATGAATTCTGCGAAAAAAAAAAAAAAAGCACACAAAGAAAGTAACCCGTTGCCTGCTGAGCTGTGGTCATACTTAGGGATATTCCAATATCATTTTTCCTAATTTGTGGGCCATATAGTAGCTGTCTCGGGTGGGTACCGGCATGAATAACAAAGAAATTATCAGCAAATTTTCATTAGGCGTCTCCCTTTGCCAGGGCCTCAGCAGAGCCGAGGTGTCTGGCTTTCCATCAAATGCATCCCAAATATCTCCCAACTGGCTTCTCAAAGCAAGAAAGTAAAAAGAGCTGATTCATGGAGCTGGGTGCGTGTTTCAGCGCTCACGTATGCAAACCCCTCCTCGAAACGTCCATAAAACTATCTGCTGTGTGCCAGCACTTGGCTGGTGGTTATCTGTTCAAAATAAGCAGTGACTGGTCTGGTCTTCAGAGGTTTAGTAATTTCCTTTCTTTGCTTTGTTTGAAGAATATTGGCAAATAATTTCACATCTGGATTTATGTATTAAATGTCTCCTATATTGCATAAAACAAAGCACCTAATGAAAGAAATCTGTCTATTTAACTCCCGTCTTAGCTTGGGTTCTGTTTTAGCAATAACTGTTACCACACTCATGGAGGATTGAAGAAACATTTCCCATTTCAAGGGTATCAGTGCGGGGAGCGGTTTGATTTTCTATATACAGTTTAAATTCTGTCTCTGCTAGCATGACTCTTCCCGCTATGTTTATCAATATGAAGTACAAGTTTGGATCAGAAAGAGAAAACAGCATGTTAGCTGCTTTAAATAAACGTAAATCCTTTTTATTCTTTTTTTTTTTTTTTCCAGGCGGTATATGTTTTCTCTTCTAATTGAGGCTGGGTATATTCCTGAATATAGCCTTCCCCCTCATGCAAAAATCATTAATTTCATATAACATTCATGCGTGTTCTATCTCACCTGAAATGCCACCAACTGTTTTTACCAGGCAGTTTTTTTAAAAAAATAAATATTCAAGATCTTGTTGAATATACTGATGTAATCCTTCTATTCGCTTCGGGGTCGTTCGTGAGATAGTGAAAACTACCTGCCGCGCTGTGGGAATCCTTTAAGGTTAGAATCACCCCGGGCACAAAGCCCGTGCCGTGCCCCCTGCGCTACCTAAAGGCCACCTAATCCCTTATCGCAGGCTCTTAATGGAGGGGAAGGCGGCACCGGGGGCTCCTGCGCTGGGTGACCCCCCCCCAGAACGAATCGCCGAGTGCAAGACAAACCCCGTGAGCCCCTCGCTTCGGCCTCGGATAATACGGGTGCCAGCTCCCCGTAGTGACGTTTTGTTGCAAAGTCGCATGTGAAATGTTTCACCCTTTTGTGCTTATGATTGATTTCAGGGACGAGTATGAAGAGGACGGGTTTTGCCAGCCCTACAGGGGGATTGCTTGCGCACGATTTATCGGGAATCGCACCATTTATATGGAGTCTTTGCATATGCAAGGTGAAATAGAAAATCAGATTACAGGTGGGTAAAAAATGCGCTTGCTTCTTTCCCACGAAGCTGTCTTTTCCCAAAAAGCTGCCAGAGTTTTATAAACCGCAGTGATGTTTTTATTTCCTCTTTATCCTCTCTTGCTGTGAGCTCCCCACCACAAAGCTCTCCTGGGACTCCTGTGTTGTGCGGTCTCCGTGGAGGGCGTCCCCCCAGGAGCGACGGGCTGAGCGGCCCCCGTCTCTCTGCTGATCCCGCTCCCCCAGAGGAAACTAAAATACGATTTTCCGAGGAGAAGGGGTTGTGTATCTCCAGCTTCTGGGAGCGGCTCAAAGCCAGGCCACCCTGTGCTGCCGTTGCCCAAGCAGATTTGAAAAGTGAAGGGAGACCAGAGTTAATTGATGATTAGGTGGTCGAGATCGTTTTGGAGAGCGGTAGGTACTGGAAGAGGCTGCACCTTTTCCAGAATAAGATAATATACGTGTAAATAATTCAGCAGGTCATGTTTTCCCTTTAGATTTCATAAAGAACTGTTTTTCATTGGTTTTGTGGGAGATGCTGTGCTGCTGGGGGCGGTGAATTCAAGCTGGGGCCTCATAAATATCATTATACTTCTCTGGGGTTTTATATTCATTAATCTCAGCCAGATCCTAGCCAGCAATATCGTCTATATTCAGAATTTCTCTTGCTGTCAGAATATATCATATCTCTTCCCCCTAGAGCGTTCTTCCTTCGCTTTGTAAATGCTGTCAGCATTGCGAAAAAGGCTTTTGCCTCGCTCACAGGAAAGGCCAATGGTTTCTCTACAGACAACAGTTCATAGTCTTAGGTCATTTTTTTTTATTTGAAAAGTCATTTGGAATATTATCAAAGCTGTCACCTTCCACGAAGGTAGTGGTACTCGCCCTGCAGGGACTTTGGGTTTTACCTGTTGGGTAAAAGGCATCCAAATATTATATGACTTTGCAAACCATTATAAATTATTTTGGGGGGAAAAAAAGTATATTTAGGTTTGGGGTTTTGGTAGCATACTTAACATTAATCCCGTGTTGAAAACCAGATGTATTTTCTCTGTCAGCAAAATCGGCGCCGTTAATAACTTTTAATGTAATTAGCGCTCTGTATTTCTGGAAGGCACGTTCATCACCCGAACGTCTGAAAAGGATAGTCGCAATGGGAAGTGAGGGTTACACTGGGAAGGCAAGAGCACAGGAATAAAATTCCCGCCGGGTAAAGTAAAATCCTTTTGTATATTTTACAGCTGCCTTCACCATGATTGGCACTTCCAGCCATTTGTCGGATAAATGCTCCCAGTTTGCTATTCCTTCGCTGTGCCATTATGCCTTTCCCTACTGCGATGAGACTTCCTCGGCTCCCAAGCCACGAGACTTGTGCCGCGATGAGTGTGAAATTCTGGAAAATGTCCTGTGTCAGACAGAGTATATTTTTGCGAGATCTAATCCCATGATTCTGATGAGATTAAAGCTGCCCAACTGCGAAGATCTTCCCCAGCCAGATAGCCCCGAAGCTGTCAATTGTATCCGGATTGGGATTCCAATGGCAGATCCCATAAATAAAAGTACGTGAAAATTGCCTGTTTCTCCGTGCAAAAAAATACCGCTGTGAAAAGGTTGGCTGTAAGGGCTTGTGCATCAGAGCTGGGGCTAGTGCGGGGCTCTCAAAGCTCGCAGACGCCGTGCTCTGGAATTACCCCGCTCCCGCCCTTCTCGCCTACTCCGGAGCGGGTAGAAACTCAGAAATAATTTTTCAGCTATTTCTTCAGCCGCCTGCGGGCTCACGCCAAACGCTGTTTATTGGTTCCAGCTCATTTCTAATTAACGTGACGTTTGAAACAATGACAGTGTAAGCATTTGAACGCTGAGGATCATCGGTAGCTTCAGCCTCCCGTCTCCTCCCGCAGCGGCCCCACGAGCTCCATCAAGACCCTGGGTACGGCGTAGGGGTCCTTGTCAGGAGCAACGTGTATCGGGGCCGGGGCCGTGCTGTCCCTGCCTCATACAGCCGAATTTTCGGCATCGGCTGAGCTCGCTCTTTGATCAGGCTGGGCCGCAGCCTCCTCACAACCCTTACACATCTGAATAGTCAAACATAAAACGTGGCTCCCACAAATTCTCCACCTTCGTATGAAAATAATGGCCGCAATTCAGGTTCCCACTGTAGTTTTTACTTCTTTTGTGTATCTTATATTAAAAACGCTTGGCATAAGCTGTTTTCATTACAGGAGCATAAGCTTTAAATCCTCCCAGGAATGTGAATGCAAAGCAGGCCCTGCCTTACAGCCGCAGCAAATTGGGAGCCCGTGCTCCCAAACTGGGATTCCCGGCCCCGGGCCAGCAGCGCTGCGCTGGGGCTGGGGGATGCCGGCGGCGCGGGCTCCCGGGGTGCTGCGGCTGTCTGCCTGGCCGCCACCTACTGCTGCTTTGGATGGTTTATTTTATTTTATAGAATCATAGAATGACAGAATGGTTTGGGTTGGAAGGGACCTTAAAGCCCACCCAGTGGCACCCCCTGCCCTGGGCAGGGACACCTCCCACCAGCCCAGGTTGCTCCAAGCCCCGTCCAACCTGGCCTTGAACCCCTCCAGGGATGGGGCAGCCACAGCTTCTCTGGGCAAGCCGTTCTTTATTTTATTTTATTTTATTTTATTTTATTTTATTTTATTTTATTTTATTTTATTTTATTTTATTTTATTTTATTTTATTTTATTTTATTTTGTTTTGTTTTGTTTTATTTCATTTTATTTTATTTTATTCTATTTTTATTATTATTATTTTATTTTTAGTATTATTTTATTTTTATTATTTTGTCTTTTATTGTTTTATATTTTATTTTAATTCTTATATTTTATTATATTTTTATTATTATATTTTTACTTTATATTTTATTCTGCTTTATTTTATATTTTATTTTACTCTTTTACTTCATTTTTTTTCAGATCACAAATGCTACAACAGCACGGGAGTAGATTACCGGGGGACGGTGAGCGTGACGCGGTCGGGGCGGCAGTGCCAGCCCTGGAACTCACAGTACCCCCACACCCACACCTTCACCGCCATCAGGTACCCCGAGCTCAACGGCGGCCACTCCTACTGCCGCAACCCCGGGAACCAGAAGGACGCCCCGTGGTGCTTCACTTTAGATGAGAACTTTAAGTCTGAGCTGTGTGACGTCCCGGCATGTGGTAATTACCCCCTTTTTTATGTTTCATGTTGTCACGTCCGTGCCGCCGTCCTGCGAAACGGGGGAGCTGTGCACAAAGTGTCTTTTTGGAATCCCTGAGGAGAGAGCAGTAAAAAGGCGAACTGCAGCGTTCGCAGCCAAAGCCGCGGCGTCCGTGTCCCCCCCCCCTCAAGGAGACCTTCCAGCACTTACTTCCCACCCAGCTGGCAAAGCGGGGGCATGAAAACATTTTCCTGGGGAATACCTGAGCGCTGGCCAGAAGGTGGTGAAGCCGCAGTGTCCCAGGCTTTCCTGGATCGATACGACTCCTCAGTCCCAAATTAAACGGGATCGCAGAAGCTGCACTGGTGCCGCTGATCCACAGAGTGGTTGTAAAACTGTTCTCCGTTTCACTTGGTTTATTACGAGCCATTTTAATTAATGCAAACCCCGCTTAACAGAGCTCGGGCCTTGTTTGAAAAATGGAGCCAGGTCCTCTTAGCTGTATTTTAAGTTTGTGTTTACAGAACTGCCCTGGCTGCGTTTTGGTTTTGCGAAATGAACAAAAACGGAGTTTCAGCTCTCATTTTATTCCGCTTTTCTGAGACCCGGGGGGAGTGGATGGAAGACCTGAACAAATGGTTCCTAGTTGTTTTATCTGCATTTAGAAATAACAATATTGATAGCGTGCCAAGAAAAGAATACAGCTATTGACATGGACATTCCAGAAACGTACCCAGAAATGGTCTGGAAATTCACAGGACAGTTTCACGCAAAATTTCACGTTGCCTGCGAGTTGTCACAGTAACATTACCTTTCCCCTTGGAAAGGAGATACCTTTTGATGTTACTGTTCGATAGCCAGCACCAAATTAAATTATTTCTGGTTATGGTTATGAACATTCCTGCAGCGAGACATGTTCTGAGCCTGCTCCAAAGTCTTTTTCAATTAATGGAAAGATGGGAATCGATGCCAAAATGGGATCTAAATTATGTTCTTACTGAAAGAGTGGATCAGGGGAAAGGCAGACAGTCTGGGCTGTATCATGTGCATCTCAAACCCTCTCTGACATTCATACACGCTTTGTAGAGTCCTCTATCTCTTTTGCTATTTTTTCAGTGCATTTAACTTCAGTTATTTTTCGTGTTAATTAGACCCAGTGATAGACTCTGACTGCACAGAATCACAGGCTGGCGGGGGTTGGAAGGGACCTCTGGAGATCATCCAGTCCAACCCCCTGCCAGAGCAGGGTCACCCAGAGCAGGTTGCGCAGGAACGCGTCCAGGCGGGTTTGGAATATCTCCAGAGACGGAGACTCCACAACCTGGTCCGGTGCTCTGGCACCCTCAAAGTAAAGAAGTTTCTCCTCACGTTGAGATGGAATTTCCCGTGTTCCAGTTTGTGCCCATTGCCCCTTGTCCTGTCCCCGGGCACCACTGAGAAGAGTCTGGCCCCATCCTCTTGCCCCCCGCCCTTTGGATATTGCTGAGCATTGATGAGATCCCTCTCAGCCTGCTCTTCTCCGGCTGAACAGCCCCGGGGCTCTCCGCCTTTCCTCAGCAGAGAGGTGCTCAGTCCCTGGATCATCTTCGTAGCCTCCGCTGGACTCTCTCCAGTAGTTCCTTGACTTTCTTAAACTGGGGAGCCCAGGACTGGATGCAGTACACAGGAATCTTTCCGTGTATATAAACTGCTCTGAAGATCTTTTTCAGCCCTTCAGCACAAAAATCGGGACCTAAGTCGCAGTCAGCAGGACTCCCCTTCGCGTACTGTTGGCTCTTGGCTCTGCACCCCGGGAGCTGCAGGTGCCTGGGCTGCTCCGGGTGAGGAGACGTGGCTCAGCCCGCGGGCGTTTGGGCAAGCTCAGGGGTCTCTGCATGTCCACCAGCTCCAGCGATGCTGCTGAGCTTTCCGTACTCCGCTGCACAACCTTTCGGCCGTGTGCATTTTGTGTTTTAGACAACTCTGGGGTAATTGGGTAATTAGGAGTTGATGGAGTGGGGGGGCTGCTTGCCAAGGCCCCTCTAGATGGGCTCTGAGATCCCCGGACAGGCTCGGTCTTTTGATCTGAAACAGCTGAAAGCAGGACGCTTTTGGACGTGTTGCAAAAGTCTCTGATTTGAACGTTTTACTAGATAATAAATGAGATAGGCTGGCTGGCTTGAAGAATTCCCGGCAAGGGTTTTAATTACCCCTCACCGCTGCCTTAAATGGTACTCGCTGGACAGCTGGGTTATATGGCATTATTATTCTAAATACAGACAAATAGAGCTGTATCAGGTGAGTAGTAATTTAAGTGTTAAATGCTAATCTGCATATTAAAACCAAAATACCATGTGGGTCTGGCATTCTGCTGGTTTTGCACTGGCTGAAAGAGCCACTTCAGGCACATTTTAATAAGTATTGTGCATTCTGCCTCTCCAGGACATGCCTAGATGGAAAATGGATTTAATTAGGGTGGCTCCCAAGAAACCTGTTAACCTAATGAGGCTTCACGGCAGGGGCTGCTACTTAATAAGAATAATAATTCCCTTTGACTGGAATAGCTCAGGTGATGAACTGGTGCCCAGGTCTCCCTCTGCCTCGTGCTGGTGCTTTCTTTTTCTCTCTTCAGCTGTATCTTTCGGTTGTCTCACAAGCTGCAATAGATTCGTTTCATAAAAGTTTGCCGACCCGAATATAGGAAGATGTGAAACATGGAGTTTCACATGCGCTACCTCTCCTCTCAATTAAAAACCAGATGGCACAACTTAATCTAAAAAGAATGGTCAAAAAGGAGCGTGGGGGGAGCGGGACAGCGCGAGCCTGTACGAGGAGAGGGGTTATGCGAAGTGACATCCAGAACCATTTGAACTTTGTCACAATTTGAGTCCAGCCCAAGCTTCAGATCAAGTTCATGTATAATCAACTGCATAAAAGATATCTGTGTGGGCCGCTAAGCACTTCTACAAATCCAGCCTGGAAAACACAGACAAACAAACTGAAATGACCCTGTAGGAATAATAAAACATTCCCCGTTCTGCCAGAATCTGCTAAGCCTGATGCTGCCGCAGATCATTCACCATCTCCCTCGGAAACAACCAGGCTACGGCCACCAGTCCTGCAGCTCAAGGTGATCTTTAAAGTTCCTCTGAGCAACGTGCCCTGTGACACCAGAGCCAGCTGGAGGGAGATGAGTGTCCGATGGCCCGGCTGTCCCTTGCTGGGCACTGGTAAAAGAGGGTTTCGTCTTTCTAGAATTAATCACTCGCTCCCTAGCTGCGTGCAGAGGCAGCAAGTGTTACAGCTATGCTAAACAAACCAACTTCCCAGCCTCTTCCGGATCCTTCTTTTTTATCCACACTCTGGCTTTCCTTTCAGCTCTCGTTGCTGTGTCCTTTGGGCCAGCATTTGCCGCCCTGCTCAGATGACACACTAGTAGCGTGTAGTTGGTAGAGGGATGGGTTTTCCCATCAGCCCCTTAATCCTATTAAGACCAAGTCCTCAGGATGTAAGATTTTTTAAGATTATGCTGCAGCTTTTGTCTACGTTCAGACTTTTTGGACTCCTTTCCTGACTTCCTGGAATAAAACCCAGGACTAGTCTCTCTATTTCTTTCCATTTCCATGGATTTCCTCCCATTTCCCAGTTGTTCTCCATTTCTTCGGCTCTAGAGTCCAGCTCCTGCACCTAAAACTAACTAGAAAATAAGTTGTCAGCTGCACGTGTTGTTTGTTCCAGGGCCCTGGGTGGCCACACAAATGCTTTGGCCAGCGCTAGGAGATGTTGAGAACAGGAGGCTGGAAATAAATAGGGGGTAAAACTGTCCTTTTTAGTGGCTGCTCACTTTTCTGTTGGAATAAGGAAACTATGGCACCAAAACCTGACGTACGTATTAGAATAAGGAGTCCATAATCCCATCAGAGCCTTTCTTCCATAAGCTAGTTTAGAAATTAACTTTGCTGTGGAGCTGCATTAGTCCGTTACTTCATTTCACCCCCCGCAAGAGCCACCTCACAGGATTCAGCTGTTTCAGGGCCAGGAGTAGGTTTGAACTGACCTGGCCGTTCTGCGTTCTTACAGAAATGGTACTCAGCAAAGTTAATTGCTGTGTTAATTTTAAGGAAATAAAACAGCATCCGAGGTGGTTTGCGGTAGTATTACCTGGATGTTTTATTTCTCTTAACGCTTCTAGTTGACCCAGCGATGTATTTGACTCTGTGGGATACTTCATTCGTTGTTTTGTTGTTTGTTTTTCTGAACCAGATTATAAGGATTCCAAGGAAAAGAATAAAATGGAAATCCTGTATATCCTGGTGCCAAGCGTTACTATTCCCCTGGCCATAGCCTTGCTCTTCTTCTTCATCTGCATCTGTCGCAACAATCAGAAGTCTTCCTCCCCTCCCGTTCAAAGGCAGCCTAAACACGTAAGAGGACAAAATGTGGAGATGTCAATGCTCAACGCCTACAAACCAAAGGTAATCCCTCGCTTCTGCTGCCGCGGTTGCTCTCTCTAAAGGCAGGGAGTGAAATGCTTTGATCAGCTCAGCCCTGAAATATTAAGCTGATTTGAACTTGCGGTTTCTGTTGGTGCCTTTGGCTGTAATTTTTGTAAGGACTCTTCTTAGCAGCAGCATAGCGAGTGTGCTGGACATGTCTGTGGGGGTAATTCCTGTGTGTCCGTGTATCTGGATAAATAGGAGCTGGAGGTTTTTCGTAATAAAGGAAGCAACCCCTTACTGAAGCATCTCTAAATCGCCTCATTTAAGTTAGAAAGCAGTGCAGATAAAGACGTGATTCAGCATTTTCTCGAGAGAGGTTTTTTTTCCCGGGTCTGCTGTAGTCATGTGTCATCTTTCACTCAGCTGAAATCACTTTGGAAAGATTTGTTCCGTGTTTTTTCGGGCCTACCCATTCTCTCCGTTAAAAAGAGAAATTACCGAAGCAGAGCCTGCAGTTCTGGCCGGCGCAGCCGATGCGCAGCGGCTCTTGTTGCTGCTGTTATTTTGCTTCGCTGTGGTCCCAGCTTCATGAGCGTTTTTTAAAACCATTTAAGATTTGAGCGTGATTAACCTTGAGCTCCTTGTTTACTGGCGGGGCAGCCGGCTTGCAAACCCGCATGGATCACCCACCTCAGGGCTGTAACTGCCTCCTGCCGCCTCCGGGCAGAATAACGCCCTGGAAAAGAGTATTTGCCTGTTTTTTTACACCAAGCCAATTGTCTTCAACAACTTGATGGAGATTGTTCTTTTGAAGCATTTCAGAGTGAAAATCAATATCTACAAGTAATTAGAATAGAAAGTGCGTAGACCGTGGTATGTGAAACGGTCAGGCGTGCCTTTGGGTAAGCTGTTATTTTTGCTAGAAGATGACATAGCAAAATGAATCCCAATTCTGATTGTATTGAGTTGCAGCAGTGTGACCTCTAACCTTCAAATATTGCTGCCGTAGGTATCCTTCCAGCAGAGCATCCTTTCCTCGGCATCAGGAAAGCTCACACTTGTACTTCAGGAGCTGTGTTCTCCATCTCTGAATAAACCCTGGCGTAGTTTCCTTCTTAAGTTCAATAAAGCAGCTATGGGATACCGCTATTGCTTGATCTCAAATGTCAAGTTGATAGAATTGGGTTATAAAGAGTTAACCGTGGCAGCCTGTAGAAAATAACTGAAGTCACTGTATCCCCTGAGACACAGGGAGTGCAGGGATGGACGGAGCTGTGCCACCCAGGTACCAGGCCCTCTTTCGGGGTCTGTGGAGCCGCCGTCAGACACAGACACAGACACAGAAGGAGGAAAATTCCAGCTCAGCACCAGCTCACCGAAAGAGCAGGAGACTCCTTTTAAGTCAGCGAAAAAAGTAAACCCACTGTGTGGCTCTGCTGGAAAATGCGGTGCTGCTTTCGCCCGTTAGCAATGCAAACTGCACACCGAGATGTTTCTACACGGCGTAACGCTAACAGGAGAATTCCTGGTTTCAGTAGTGTTGCAGGCACTGGGTGCTGGTGCCGTAGACTGTTGTGCGGGGTGTGTGTTTGGGGGGGTCAGTCAGAGTTTGGTCTGTTGTTATATTTTAACTCCTCAGTCCCACACACGCTGGCCCAGCGAATTTATCTTGATTTTCCTTTGAAGTTCTTAATTTCAACTTTCATGTAGAGCTTAGAAGAGCTGTATATCAAAATGCTGGTAACAGTACAAAAAGTATTTAATTAAGTGTCAAAACTACATCTTGCATCCAACCTCCATGGAATATTTTGTTAAATTGGGATTTGTTTCTTGGTCCCCGTTCTACTGGATATTTGGGGTACAATCCGGGCTAAACTTAAGATAACGGGGACATCAGCATCGTTTTGATGAGGTCACAGTTTCCACTGGCACCTTACGCGCACAGCACAGGAAAGCAACTTGCCCAGGAATGTTTGCAAATACAGACCTCACTGTTTCCTTTTTATGCTCAAAGTCATCTGCGGCAAAAAGCTTTCCGTCTTATTTATGGTAATTCTGTGTTTTCCCACTGGGAAACCCAGCTCGCCCTGTCTCAAATGTTTTGATTGCCTTTCAAACAAAATTGTAAAAGAAAGGAAGTAGAATCCTATTTTTAAATACTGTACCCAGTATTAATGTCAACTTTGGGTAAAAACACGCTCCGGCTTCAAGCTCCGGCTGAGGTAGGTGTGTGTTTGCTCGTCCAAATAAAAACGTTGGCGTTTCATCCAAAAGCCTGTTTCAGTTTTAAGGGATTTTAATTGCCTGCAAAAAATATAATAAACTAAGCTGGTCTTGTCGTTCACCTAATGGACGGAGCCGATACAGAGATAGAGGCGGTGGGCTTCACTCTCGCTGCTCTCCCTTTGTACTCGGTTTACTTTGGCGTGCTGCCTCGTATGTATTTTACACTTCTTTACATTTTGTACACCCATGTATGACAAATACTTGTCAAACAAAAACTAAGCAGATTTATAACCGCTTAACTTGAAATGAGCCCTTCCTGCCAAAACTTTATGACTTCATTTTCTTTCATAGTTTTCCACTATGTTGGTTCAAACAGACAAACCCAGCCCCAGGTCAGACAGAGGTCATTTCACTTTCATTACTAAAATATAATTTACAATATGCCAGACCTAAACAAGTTTTAGCCTAAAGGATTTGTATAATATAAACCATCTGTTCCTCAACAATATAGCTAATTTCCTGCCATCACCGTACAGTCTACTGGCTGCCTGCTTAAATGGCATCATTATTATTATTATTATTATTATTATTATTATTATTATTATTATTGCGGTATTTCTCTAAAAGTCGTAAGGGGTCAATACGATTAGAATTCATTCATTCTAATATGTCATTTTTAAAATTCTTTCCTAAAATGCCAGTTCTTTTCCTATATTGCCACCATAAAGCTGCCGTTAGATTATTTCAGGAAAGCAAATGCTAATGTGTACGCTAGTTCACAAAACATAGATCCCAAACTCATTAGCTTTAAATTACTACCTGTGGCTCTACTGAGGACCCTAAAGGAGCGGGTTTGGGTGTAGGTGTTACAAGCACATGTGCAAGTTAATGCCTGAAAATAATACAACTTCTTTACGGCCTAGGAGCGAATCTGCAAGAATAACAAGAGTTTTTAAAAAGTTTGCCTTTCTTCTTTGACATCTATCTCATTTTTCTGCCTGACTCTGTGCTACATGTTTCAGGACCGAACATTGAGTCAAGTGTGAGCAGAAATAGTCTGTACTGTACATTGAAGGGTTAACAGCAAAGTCGAGGAAGAACTGGCTAAAAGGACATAGTTTAAAAAAACCCAGTTTTCTGGCCCAGAAAACACTTCAGCATGTACTTACTTAAAGTATGTGAATTGCCTCAATTCCTGAAATTATTCAATTTTAGGTACATAAATGCCCAAGCCCAAATATCTAAATGCCCTTGCTGAAGTGCTGATGGTTCCTGCATATATTTAGGTCTAATACTTACTACTTGTATCTGATCTTGTGTAGCAGGTAAAAAGTAATTCTAAGTTTAGTTTTGGAGCAGGGTGCACAGAGATTAGGGGGCACTCGGCCCTGAGTTGCCGATGTTGGGATGCTGGTGTCCCTCAGGCTGTACCTGGCCCGGTGCTGGTGCCATCGCAGCAGTGCCCGCGTCGCGCAGGGCTGAGCAGATCATTGCCAAAAGGGTACGTGGCCCGGGAGCTCCTGCGTCCATCTGCTTGGCTGTCAGACGTCCGGTGCGCAAAGGTCTTTTTCTTAAAAATATGTTTTCAGGCCTATTTTTCTGACACGTTTTTGCTGTCCTTTTTTATAACAGAGTAAGGCTAAGGAGTTGCCTCTGTCTGCTGTTCGTTTCATGGAAGAACTGGGTGAATGTGCTTTCGGCAAGATCTACAAGGGTCATCTCTACCTTCCAGGCATGGACCACGCTCAGCTCGTCGCTATCAAGACGCTGAAAGACTTTAACAACCCCCAGCAGTGGGCAGAGTTCCAGCAAGAAGCGTCTCTCATGGCCGAGCTCCATCACCCTAACATCGTTTGCCTCTTAGGCGTTGTGACCCAGGAGCAACCTGTCTGCATGCTCTTCGAGTACATGAACCAAGGAGACCTCCACGAGTTTCTCATCATGCGCTCGCCGCATTCAGACGTTGGGTGCAGCAGCGATGAGGATGGGACTGTAAAATCCAGCCTGGACCATGGGGATTTCCTGCACATTGCAGTCCAGATTGCAGCAGGGATGGAGTACTTATCAAGTCATTTTTTTGTCCATAAAGATCTCGCGGCTCGTAACATTTTAATTGGAGAACAGCTTCATGTGAAAATTTCAGACCTTGGACTCTCGAGAGAAATCTACTCGGCAGATTATTACAGAGTTCAAAACAAGTCCCTCTTGCCAATCCGCTGGATGCCACCGGAGGCAATTATGTATGGCAAGTTCTCTTCCGATTCAGATATTTGGTCATTTGGTGTTGTTTTATGGGAAATATTCAGCTTTGGACTTCAACCCTATTATGGATTTAGTAATCAAGAAGTCATAGAGATGATCAGGAAAAGACAACTGCTGCCGTGCTCTGAAGACTGTCCTCCCAGAATGTATAGCCTCATGACAGAGTGCTGGCACGATCTGCCATCCCGGAGGCCACGATTTAAAGAAATCCATGCCAGGCTGCGCTCGTGGGAGGGTCTGTCAAGTCACACTAGTTCTACTACCCCCTCTGGTGGGAACGCCACCACTCAAACGACTTCCCTCAGCGCAAGTCCGGTCAGTAATCTCAGTAATCCCAGGTACCCCAACTACATGTTTCCAGCACAAGGTATACCCCAAGGCCAGATCGCCGGGTTCATCGGACCACCAATACCTCAAAACCAGCGGTACATCCCCATCAACGGGTACCCGATTCCACCAGGATACGCTGCTTTCCCAGCTGCCCACTACCAGCCGCAAGGTCCACCCAGGGTGATCCAGCACTGTCCTCCACCAAAGAGTCGTTCTCCCAGCAGCGCCAGTGGATCGACTAGCACAGGTCACGTCACTAGTTTGCCGTCTTCGGGATCCAACCAGGAAGCAAATATTCCTTTGCTATCTCATATGTCAATTCCTAGTCATCCGGGGGGCATCGGTATTACAGTTTTTGGAAATAAAACTCAAAAACCGTACAAAATTGACTCAAAGCAGTCTTCCCTATTAGGAGACTCCAGCATCCATGGACCGAATGAATCTATGATTTCAGCTGAATTGTAAATAAGCGAGGCCTTTGTAAATATAACTATTTACGATACAAACTAGAAAGTCGTAGCAAAGATTTATATTCAAATATTTTATTAAAAATTCTTCTGGTTGTTTAACAGACATTGCAGCAAGTATCTTCTGTGAAGTTTAACTGCTTAACAGGATGGGCAGGCTCAACCAGACAAAGATCGTTGTGGGATGAATACTCAGCTTCCTCAATGGACGCATCGTTTCTTTAAGTGCCACCGACAATTCAAAACCGGGAAGGGGGATTTTTTTTTTTTTTTGAAATAGAAACATTTTCTCGTACACTTTTTCACAGCTTTTTAAACCTCTGATGTGGTTTAAATCACAGAAACTTTTTTATACTGAAAACATATTTTAATATTTGTCTCTTTTTTTAGGAGATGCAAATATTCGGAGATCCTACTGGTTGTGCAATTTCAGTTCCAATAGCTAGTAAAAATATTTGTAAATTTTGCAGTCAAGGATTATGTTTCAAATACGCGATCTGAGAGCGGAATAAATTACTTCAGGTAGGATTTTGGTCTTTCGTTACGTTGGGAGTCTGAGTCCAGATTCAGACCCCCCAAAAAAGTCATTTATATGACAGCACAATAGCTTGAGTTACCAACGTGCAGTCTACAAAAATCATCTGCTATTGGCTGCTAAAGATGGCTGGAGTTCTAAGAAATTGCCTTAAAGGAAATGAAATTAAAGTGTTTTAATTTCAGAACCTGAATCGACTTACTCAAAGATAACATTTCATAATCTAGTAGTTAAAGCAGAAATTTTATATCCTTTTGTTGCTATGCAACTGTTTAATGGAAAGGCTCCAAACCGCAATTTTATATATGACAATCAATTTTCCCAGGAATATTTATTGTTTCAGATCAATGTGTAATCTCAGTGACTATGACTCCAGTAGCCCTGAGGAAGGGGAAGTTCACATTCCATCAGGCAGCAAATCCATTGATAGCAATTTTGTCTATCAATTCTAATAATGTGAATTAGTGTTAACTTTCAACTTAGAAATAAGGCATTTGTATAATTACTAAAAATTCATTCAGGTATAAGCAATCTAGATTTTTCATTTGAAACCACTTTAATGAGTTACAAAAGTGCTGTGTACGTGACCGTTTTTCACAGACTCTTTTTTGTACTGAATAGTATTTTTATTGTACACGGAACGAAAACAATCTTTTGCTCGGTTGACAATGTTGTATAATATGACTTTATTTTTATCTTTTTGCACAAAAGTGTGATAATGTTTTGTACAGCAGAAGTGAAAATACATCTCTGCATTTTATATCTTGGTCTCTTTCTTTTTATTTTTAACCTGATGTAGATGTTCTTGAAATATATTATGGTGATATTCAGCCACTACCTTATACAAATATTTTTCTTTGTTTTCACTGCATGCGTTTAATCACTGTATTACTTGATGATTGATTTATTAATTACGGGCATTTCAATTAGGCAAGCATGAAAATGTAATAACAAAGGCTATTTTATAATTAAGATACGTGCATTTTTGTATTTCACATGCCAGAGATGATATTAAACACTGATTATTTTATGCTGCTGTTTATTAAAACATTGTTTTAACATAAACATATCGGCATTTCCTCCATCTTGGTGTAAGATATTTGAAAAGTTTCGGATTTAAGAGAGCTAAAATCCGCTGCCTCGGAGTAGGGAGCCTGCTGACACGCTCGCTCCAATGGGACCTGAGAGTTTTGGGAATAATATTTGCAGACAGATTACTGAGGGGTAACGTGCAGAGGCTTACATGAATATTTGACTGTGCAAATATTTGCAGGGCACACCAGAGAAGCGGGATGCCATAACTGCCCCGGGAGAACGAGGATGCGGCCTTGGCTGAGATCTCGTCGGTGCCGCTCAGCCCCGCACCGAGGGCCAGCGTCGCCCTTTCTGCCCCTCGCTGAAAGTTCCGTGTCCTGCTCCATCGGCTGAGCTTTCGCGGTACCTTGTGCTCCTGCAGCATCCGGAGCTGCCAGGCTTCCTCGCCAGCGCACAGGCCTCTACTTGCAGATTAAGAACAATCAGTAATTATATAGTAAGGATTTTTGTGACTTCTGAGATACTTTATGAGCCCGAAATGTCAGCTTCCATCTGGATTGAATTTACATCTGGGTCAGTAATGAAAACATGTTACATTTTAGGCAAAATTTAGTTTTGACTGAAGATTCAGACAATGATTACATCTTATTAACTTCTATATTTGTGTCAGGTTACCAGACTCAAATGCTAAAAAATTACTTTTGAGCAGAGGTGTTTTACAGGAACGGATGAGCTGGTTTTCCCTGAGCCCTCGCTATTACCGTAACCGGAGGCGAGGGAATCGCTCTTCCTCACTTAACACGTATAAACAGCTTTGCCGTGCTCGCTTGGCATCTTGTTCAACAGCCAGGAGCTCTGTTGTTGTCCTTGATCCATCTTTTCTCTCATCTACTCCTGCATACTTTTTCGAGTGCGTGCATCACTGCAAACAATTCTTTTGCATCTTAAGCGTCGAACGCACTGAGGAGGAAGAAGCCTTCCCCTCTCCGCCCCCCCATTTTTCCTGTGGGATTTCTTAGCTTGTGCCATTAAGGGCTTGAAATTTCAACAGTGCCAGTTTAAAGGCAGTCTGCCACCTCAGAAGGATCTGGTTTCAGAAACAGAAGAAACTACATGCAGGCAAACGAGTCTGTGGTCCTTTGCTGTTATGGCAAAATCTTCAGTAAGGAACGCGCTGTAAATGAAGTCAATGGAGAAATAAGAATCTTTTTGCCATAGTTGACACAGAGACATCCGCGCAAAAACATGGCTGAAAAAGATATTGAGATACCATGATGAATGATTTCCAAGTATTCCCTCATCACTGTCAAGCGACAGCCTTCACTGGGCGAATGTGTGAAGCAAGTGGAAGCATCTCCAGGAGGCTTTTCGTCTGCACGGGCTGGAAAAGACAGCACTGGAACCAGCTCACGAGACGTCTGGACAGATGGGCTCTGCCAGTTGGGATGGCAAGTGATGTGTGTCCCGTCGGGTCAAATCGGAACATGCTGGGCATCGTGCCATCGTTCCGTTCAATTCTGTAAAGAGAAGCGTGAGCCCCACTCCAGTCAAACCGCCCCCACATCAGTACACTTGGCTCCCGCCGCACTGCCGTCGGACGCAGGTGAGCTTAGCTGTGAATTTGCCTCCTTGGCTGTAATCACCCCGATAGGAAAGCAGTAACCTAATACTGCACGGAGCAGCAATGGGAGTCATAAAATAGTCCCTCACACGCTTTGCGTTATGTTAAAAAACCAGGAGCTGCAGCGCGAGCCCACTCACAGCTCGGTTCAGAGTTTTTCCTTTATTTCTAAGTAAGCTGGGTCCTTACGGTTAAAATATTTTTAGACTCACGGATGTAAAGCAGCACTGAACAATACACCTGAAAACTCTTGCAAAGACCTCTGCCTGCCCTTCGCTGCCTCTCGCAGCGGGTGACATTTGTGAACTGTGAGGCTGAAATCAGAGCCTGGCTCACCACCGATGCGTGGGGAACAAACGCTAATGCAGAGAGGCAGGAACTCATCAGGGAGAGACTGGAGTGGGGGGGGGGGAAATCTTCTAAAACCCAATTAGATAACGTGGAAAATAAATGTTGCCAGAAATTAAGGAATTACTCCTCAGGTGGGAATGCAGACATACAGATGAAAGCCATTTTCGTGGCAAACGAAGGAAGAGGGAATTCTCCAGCTTCCTAATGCTATGTGCTAGAATCATCATCCCTTCTCCCTTCGAAGAGGTAGGACAGCCAAGGCTGTTCTAAGTGCAGTAATGGATTAAGAAGCTCGAGAGGTTTGGAAATAAAACTGAATAAACACTGTTTAGTAAGCCTTCAATCTGGAGAATCTCATTCCCTCCAGGTTGGTTTATATTTCTGTAAAAGAGAATAAATATTTGCTGATGTAAAGACCAAAATGCAGAGTCTGCAATGGAGATTTGTATCCTTTGTTCCACAAAGGAGTGGTTATAGTGAGTTTCTGCATTCTCTGGATAGAAAGCAGAAGGTAAAGCAGAGAACTCCTTGTGCAGAAATGTGGGCTGGAAAACTCAGAAATACCAGAATATGTTTATCCAGAGCATGAGAAATTGTCAAAAAGGATTCTATGGTTTGCTTTGCATGGATAAGGATATCCAAGAAGGTCGCAGGCTTGGAAATACTCTATTACATTTGCTTCTTGTTCCAATACTGTTCTGTAACCTACAGTCACCAGGAGAGCTTTAAAATGTCCACCTAACTGAAAACACTCCTGACGGTAAGGCAGGCGATACAAAAACTCAAGTACAAACACGTGCTGCTCCCTGTACACCCAAATCTATGGAACGAGTGCCTCCAACATCTACTGGCTCTAGTTACTGGGTTTATCAGGAGGTATTTGGCTCTTTGGCAGGATTCCTTTTTCAGCGTGTCTGAGTGTTGTCTTTGCCTCCTCACAAAGTGGAGTTGATTGACCAAAGGATACCTATTTTCTTCTGTTTGGCCAAGGCAGAGGCTAAAGGCTGAAGAGAGGACCTGCGCAGCCAGGCCAGCCTTTCAGGAGACGCTGGGAATGATGGGCTAAGCCACCCCCCATCCTTCCACACACCATGTCACACTACCTGTTAGGTACACCAACGCGCTAAGGTGGCTATCACTTTGTCATCCACCTTCCCCATGCAAGCATAAGATACAATAACAGGTTATAAATTATATAAATGCATTAGAAATGTTAAACATGATAGAGCTGCAAGTAGAGAGAGAGATTTTTTTCTTTGTGGGGAAAAAAAAAAATCTTCTCATTGTTCCTTATGGCTTGCAATAAAACACACCGAACGCCACAGGAGTCTTTGTGGTGATTTTAGCGGTGCCTGAATCAGGCTTTCTGCCTTCTGGAGAGTCCTTAGGAGTTTTAATGAGCTTGATGAAACCCTGAACCTGCAGCCTGTACCTGTGAGGAATTTGATCTCGCAGCACAAGTTCACAACCGGTTCTGATGCCTGCACAGCGCGTGTTGTAAAGCAGGTTCCCAAGCCAGCAAAAAAAAGACACGTTAACACATCGGTTCAAAAGAACAATTTTGTTCAAAAGCTGACTTTTGTTCCAGAGTACTGCAGTAAACCAAAAAAAAGGGTCAATTTTTTATTTGCCAGAAAAACACTACAGCATCTTTATTGTATGTTACAATATTTAAACCAGTATTTCTTTAGAATATGAATTCATCATCATTCTGTGGCCAGGGAATGGAATGAGCAGCCATGCTAAGCTGAATTTCACCACCTCTGGTTCTGCTGGAGAACCTCAGTGGAAAAACGAGGAAACTGGGTTAAGCGGATGGTGAACAAACGTCTTCTGGAGAGGAAGCACTAGCTGCGATTTGAACAAGCACCTCCTTTGTGTCCGTAAGATCTGCATACCGATCCCTCAGTTCCCCTTCCCTAGATATCGCTGTGTCTTCGTGGTATGTAACCTTGCACCTTTGCACCAGATATTTCTTTTGCTTGAGACAGCGCCAGCACATTTATTCCAGCAAAAAGACAGTAGCCAAACGCTGCAAACGCTGCTCAGCTGTTAGACTTGCAGAGCGTGGCTACACCGAGGAGGTCTGAGGGTGCTGGGACCAATCTTAAAGCATGTAGTCACCCAAACCACATCCTCGAGTTCTGCGAGAGGATGCTTTCTTTTGGCTGCGTCTTCAATGGCGATGGTATTTTGTGGCCCCACGTCTGCTCTCTCCGTGGGCCTGCAAGCCTCTCTCAAAGATGTGACGTTCATGGAATCTGAGAAGCAATTTTTATCTTGCTGTGGGCTATCTTTTATAGGAGGAGAGAATATTGCCCCCAAGTCAGTCACTCTCTATCCCATCATATTTCTTCCTGTTTGATCTCTCAGAGATTAAAGTTCAGTATATTTCAGGACAGTTATATTGCTGAGGTAATATAAAATTATTAAAAACAGAGAGAGAGACAATATTGTGACTACACATCAAAAGCTCTTTAAGACAAAGGAGGGAAAATTGACTTGAAACTGGAATTATTAGAAGCATCTGTGGTGTCCTCTATTTTCCATTTAACAGCGTAACACATTTTGGAATGGTGTCTAACTGTTTTGAACTGGGAACCTGGTACTTGCTTAATTTTCTGATTTGTACCCTAAAGCCTGTGGTTCATCTGCTCCTGCAGAGGGGAGCAGCAACTGGTGGTTAAGGAGTTTTGACCTTAAGACACAAAGGAACATTTTCCGATGCTGCAACCTATAGCCTGGATGAATAAGACGTTGGGTTCTTTTTTTGCTCATCTGAGGAATTTAAAACAAAGCAGAAATATCTGAGGTTCATAAGAAGCACATGATTTTTGAAACCACAACTGGTGCGTGGAGTGCAATGTGCGTATGTTTGTTTAGATATGCGGGTACACGCAGCTATACACACCCAAATGTTTTTGGTAGGTGTTTCCACAGTTTAAAAAAAATCCAAAAATATTTTGAAACAGTATCTAACAGGATAACGGATAACCTCTATTTGCAGTCACCCTCAGTGTAAACACAGGCGAGCTGATTTGAGTCGATCCCGGGCTGTGGAAGGCAGAAGCGGTGCCTCCATGGTGGGGTCTGTAATGGCCGGGTCCCTCCAGAAGGAGCAGTGCCAGGCTGTTATGGTTTGAGGCACCCATAACAATTTATTGTCGTTTAGACAATTATTCTCTCACCTGATGACCCCTCCCCACCCGGGAAGGGGAATCATGGAAAAAAACAAGGAAACCTGAGGGTTGGAATATAAACAGATTTAATAGACTAAGACTAGATAATTAACATTAATAACACTAAAAAAACAGCATTGATCCCAATACCAATCAAATCCCAATCCCAGTCCTCAGCAAACTTTCTAATTTATATTGAAATTGACATTCATGGTACAAAATAATCCTGTTGGCAGCTTGGGTCAAGTGCCCGGGTCTCTCTCTTCCTCATCCCCACACCTGGTGAGCTCGGAAACACTGAGACCTTGAAACTATAAAGTAAATATTTCCACAAATTCAGACACTGAAGTCTTCCAAAAGCGCAGTTTACCCAGGCATTAGAAGAGAAATTAGTCCTGTGTCGCTCACACCAGGACACAGGTTGCTTGGGTTGGGATCCTGGCTCTCAGCTGCTGGCCAGATGAGGGGCCAGGTGGCCAGGGCAGTGGGGAGAACGAGCAAAACATCACAGCCTTGGAAAAAAAACACCCTTTAATGTGAGCTCACCTGCCTTCACACCCATTTTAAGGCCAAAAGAGGCAGAAAAGGGCGAGTGGCTTCCTAATGCCAGACATCACGTTTAGGGCTTCTTCCAGCCAGCCCAAAGCGCTGCTGGAGGCAGGGGATCTCCTGAGGAGGGCTGTACACGACGGATCCCGGAGATGGACTTCGTTGGGCTCTGCCGAGGCGTGCGGTACCGCGCAGGTGAGGCAGAGGGGAGGGCGGCGGGGATGGGGTGGAGGATGTGGGGGGGATGAACACCGCAGCCTGGCAGAGGTGAGGGGATGGGAAGTGAAGGTGAGGGACCTCCGCAACCAGGGCCCAGTCGCAGGGAACATGGCGGGCGTGTCTCTCTGAGGCAGCCCCTCAGCAGTTACCTCAGGGAGGCCACCCCGCACGGAGGCTGCTGTGGGGACATCGACTGATTTACCCCTCACAGCCCTCATACAGGGCTTCTCCTCCACAGTGCCGGCTCCTCGGCCCTTTCCTGAGCTCTCCATAACCGATCTCCCGAGAGGCTAGTGCAGTACTTCCCAGCCAAGGCCTGCATTTCCCCTGTTCAGCTTAGATTCACCTTCTCACACACAGCTTTCCAGCAAATGAAACAAAATCGTGGCCTCTGATGGCTGCAGCTTGTTTCCTTTAAAGACTGATGTCTCCGTGTTGCATTGGAATTACCCAAAATCGTTATGCTGAGCTAATGTTGTTTAAACAAACTCCACTATGCGCGGTTCCTCTCCGGTTAGGCCTGGCTTATTCCCAGGTGTCGTCGTGAGCTGCTGGAAAGGTGACCGGCGGCCGAAGGAGTCCCCACCGCGGCTCAGCCCTCGTCATGGTCACTCTTGCCTTGCTTCTGTGGGGCTACGAGGTGGGAATTCAGGAGTCACCTTAAAAATCATATTTGCTGTTCTCATTATGTTTCATAACTTATTTTCTTGCCTCTGAAGTACTTTTATGCACCAAAGAACTTGAACGCTTTAGAGATTTTAATTTATTTTTTTTTTTAAAGGCAATTTAGGCAGTACAAAAGCTTGGTTAAAGCTCTGCTGAGTGTCCCATGCTGAGCTCCAGGTTCCTGCTGGTATAACTCTCCCACTAGTTTGCACCTAAACCTTTTGCTACTCCACCTCAGCCACTCCTCTGCACGTTTTCAGGCTAAGCCAGAATAGAAATCCTCCCTTTCCTCACAGGATCCACCAGGACTGCCAGGGTCTGGGCACTGGCTCAACCCAGCACGTCGCTATAATTCCCCCCACATCATGCTGTGATGCATTTGGACTCTCTATGGAAGAGATATGGGAGGACAACTGCTGAGCAGTGTGAACCTAACTCTTGTTTACCGTGAATATGCTTTTCTGTACATTTGGGCAGCTACTTTGTTGGATGGCCATGGCTGCCTTGAATAATATCTGTGCCAATGCAATAAGGATATTGCTAGACAAGGAGAAGGAGGAAACTGAATAATTAGGTTTTTTACATGACTTTACACGGCGATGCTGACTCCGGGAAGAAGAGGGGGATACAGAACTGTGAGGACCCCCTGTCAGAAGTCCAACTGTGTTTCTCAGAGATCTGTACATAGTTGATGGTGAGCAAGAACAACGCGAGCTCTGGCTCCTCGCTGAGAAAGGGGTACTCTTCTTCCTCTGGAAGGTCATTGCCTCTTCTCCCTTGGCACTCTGAGGACTGCTTGCAGAGCCTGCTCATTCCAGTGACTCCTGTTAGGAGTTCAGGCTACTCAGAGGGCAGCAGATCCCAGTGGAAACAGCAAAAACTCTATGACTGAGCTGCCGGGCTGAGGGTGGGTGGGATGCTGAGTATGTAAAACCACCACCAGTCCCAGCTGTAAAGCAGTGTACGTGCCCTATGTGCTAGCATTTCAAAGAGGTCAAATCCAGGCAAACTAACTTAGGAGTGTTACAGAAGACCCAAATAAACAGATGGTCTGGACACTTTATTATAGCATGGCAGGAAACAGTGCCAGAAATGGAATAATTATTCCAAAGTAGACCCACATAAGCCATATCCAAAGATAGCTGGCATCAAACGGATTAGACATTTGATAAAAAAGTTAAAATTACTTTTGTATGTGGGTACAAGTTCGTTTATGCTGAAAAAACCCCTCTGGTCCTAAGGAAGCTAGCCTTCCTAAGCAGCCAAGCCATGAAGATTGCACAAGAAGCCATAAATCTGGCATTTCCTAATTTCTGAGTGCTCAGCATTGCAGCATAAATACTACTCCTTTCAAACATAGCTTTGTAGGCAATTTCTTTGCAATATAATTTATGTATTTATTTTCTTATCTGGTAGTTAGTCTCAGTCCTGAAAATATGCAGAGCACTTAAGAGAGCAGGATCAAGACTTAGCACTATTCTTGGTTTGTATCATCCAGAAGCTGCTGCTGTGCACGGTGCAAATGCCGGATTGCTCCATGCCGGTGCAGAAAGGATCGTGTGCTGGTTCTCCCATGTTCTGCTCTTGCAGCAACTGGCAGGAATATGGGGAGAGCCTGGTTCTCATGCTGTTGTGTTTCACCTTGCTGACTGTAAGGCAGTTGTGTTTATTCACTGCTGGCTGCTTCCTCAGGGTTTGTTCAGCTCCTCAAACAGATGCTGTTCCGAGTGACTTGTGGAAGGTGGCAGGAGCCCAGGTGATGGTAGCATCAAGCTCTTGGTTTGATCCTGCCGGGGTTTGAAACACTTAGGCTGACAACACCTGACAATATCAGGTGGATGTTGTCAGCCTAACGGCTCTTTGCCATGGAGGAGAGGAGGACAGACCCACCAAATTGCTACAGCAATGACCATATAGGCACGCTGTTAACCAGAACCCCAGAGAGGAATGTGTGAATTCCTAGAAAATCAGAAAGACCAGGGGAGAATGGGGAAGATAACAGCCATGGGTCATCTGGGTAGTGTTGCCGTATCTCTCTCCAGGATAAGAAGCAGGGACGCCTTCCAGGTAGGACATGCTGTGTACTGCTATTCGTTTTATCAGTGCATTTGTCATCAAAATAAGCAGGGCTGAAGTACAACAGGCTGGTAGGAACTGTTGAGCTGTTGTTCTAGCCTAGCCCCAAATGTCCAAAAGTCTTGGATAAATATCAAAACTTTAACAGTTTTTACCAGGACAGATTTTGTTCTGGGTAGAAAAATGGGAACACATGTGGGAAACCATGCCAAAAGTCCTATAGGTAGGAAGTCTGTGGGGTTTTTGAGTCATTTAAAAATACAAGATATACAGGGCAAACAGGAATGATCTTTAGTTCCTTTAGTGCCTAGCAACAAAGCTGTCCTATCTTAAAGTTATGCAGCATCTGAATGTTTTCCCTTTGTGCAGTGGATCGGTGCTCTGGGAGGGCTTCCCTGACAACCCTGAGAAATGGGAATAAAAGTAACATTTTACTTGCTCTCTGGGTAAGGGGAAAGATGGAGGTTTACATGTCTTATCTGTTAGAAAATATTAAAATACGCTTTATGTAATGGTTGTGAATTTTAAAATGTAAACTCCTGGACGACTCCCGAGCTGGGGTAAACAGGATCTGTTGGCTGTTCCTCTTTGCAAACAGGAATCGTTTCTTTTCGCTTCTGCAGTTCTTCACCAGTGGCTCTTTTGGCAGCTCCTTAACTCTGATGAAAACAGATGATGAAATGAATGACTACGACTGGAGTTGTTGCCAATGCTAATTTTTAGATAGACCAGGCTAACTGGTTCCTTTGATCTTTAGGATTTACACTTTTTTATCTTGTGTAAGTCAACTGCTCAAGAGGCTTGTACCCACCCAGCTCTCTGCACTTCAGAAAAATGCTTTAAAGAAGCTGATAACTTTACTTTTAAGTTTTCTGGGCTATCATATTGTCAGTCTTGATCAAGAGCGTTGGGATGTGTCTTAAGATCAGTGATAAAGTGTTGTTTCATTTTGCCACCACGTTTCGGATCTACTGCCCTCTCTGTTTTTGTTGTTTGGCTTGGGGTTTTTTTTAAAAGACAAATTAATCCAGATATTTTTTCTTGGAGCGCTCTTTGGCCTTCTGTCTGTCCTCATTTCCAGCCTTCCTGCCTGCCATCACTTTAGATGATTCTGTACGCTCCTCTCATAACTGAGTATGTCCCCCAGGTGAATGCATGATTTTCCCAGACAACTCTGTATTGATTATGAGTAAAACAAATGGTAAAGTCATGTATCATTTACAGCTGTCTGCTGGGATTTATAAAAGAATGTAGGGGAAAATCAAAAGGAGCAAGAAGATTCTGTCCTCTTTTTTTTTTTTTTTTTTTTCCAAAATATCAAAATTAAAGGGCTACTGTGATTATTCTGGCCGCAAAGCAACCAGTGTAATAGAATGGAGTTGTGTAACTTTACTAAGTGTGAAATCAAGGTTTTGATAGTTTATGCTTTACAGACTCATGTGTGTGTTCATGGGGTTTTTTTAGGTGATGCTTTCAAATGCAGTGACAGCAAATGCAGAGAACACGGATGCAGCAGAAGTGGTGAAAACCAGTGTATCTTTATACAGGCAGATGGTTTTGCAGTGTGTTAGAAAGAGCCTGCGCCCAGAAGGTAACACTGTCTCTTTTGCTGCTATTATTCATGAATAGATGCTAAGAATTTTTAAAGCTTTAAAAACAATTCTAAAACCTGCTTAACAAGTAAACTTGAATGCGGATTTAATTTTAAGGAACGAGAAGTGGAGTTTTGAAATGGTCTTACAAATGTTGCGGTGGAGAATGAGACTCAGCGCAATTCACGCATTCTGGTGAAGTCAGCTGAGATAGAACAGGGGGATGGGAAGTGCTGATACTTTGACACACCAGCTGCCTTCTCTGCCCTCCAGTCTAAGCGCAGCACAGTCGCTCCACAAATATTGGCTTTATTTCAAGGAAACAAACAGAAAACAAAACTCTGTCCATTCAAACAATCCAGCGAAAGCAGCCAGAAACCCTCATTCACGTCTCTTTCCCCTCCCCTGCTCAAATATTTCTGGAATGGAGGAAAAAAAAAAAAAATCACGTATTTCCCAAAGGAAGTTCCCTAAAAGTCCTCCACCTCCAGAAAAGCCGATTTCTCCCCTTCCTTCCCGGCTGGCCCTTAAATAAGTCCTTTGGCCAGGAACCCTATTCCTCAGTGATTGCCAGCCGTGGCACGCTGGTTCTCAGCAGTGGGGCAAGCTCTTCTCCGGGCTTTTTAAAAGATGTGTGTGTCATACTCACAGCACAGGGGCTGATTAAGCCCGGTGCCGCTGTTTTGCAGCGATCTGCTGCCAGAATGGATTGCCTGGAGGGTGAGACCTGTGGCAGAACTTCTCTCAGTTTGCTCAGTAAGTGCCAACAGGGAGAGAGAGGGCACAGGTATGGATCCTATGGATTTTTTTTTCTACTTGCCAGATGAGATGCTTTAGCCCAGTACAGTGGCAGAAAGGGTCTAGAGTCTGGTGATGATAAAGAAGTTCCCATTAGCCCGAAGGCAGGAAAGCTGTACTTTCAGAAGGCCATCAGAATCGTGGGTCAGCTGCCTCTCCGTGTTCCCCCGTTTCTGTTATTATTTTATTTCACTGCTGGGCGAGATACACCTCATGCAGACGAGAATCAAGCCCAAACTCCATGCAAACGCATGCACAGCGAGTTCTTGCCTACGTAACTATTAAAGATGGGGAGGAGGGTAAGTTCCTCCTCTGTGACAAAGTCAGCACAGCTTCAGTTTCTACCAGTAGGATCTGGTCTAATCAGAAGTGGTTTAAGAGACCCCGTTTTCCATTGCAGAACTTCCTGATATTGAGAAGGACTGTGTTTCTCCTCTGAAGTTTTACCAGCCAGCCACAGGGGCTTCTCTCGGCTTTGCCAGGTAGCAAATTACACTGAGCGTTCTGCTTTCGCTGCCACTATTTCAGAAAAAAGCCACATAAGTCCAGGATGTTTGGGTCTGTATACTAAAGAGAGCAATTATTTTCTTTTTCCTGTTAGTGAATATTCTCAATTATTTAATTTCCTATGGAGACATTTGGCAAGCAGTTGCCTTCCCAGCTACTGCCAGCAACTCTTGTTCCTAAATGAAACAAGTTCTTGGCCTACAGGAGCATAGCCAGGAAATTTGTCATTGTTGGGCCAAGTGATATTTTTATTTGACCTAATCAATGACATTTATTTCAGGCAATACATATTTTAAGGTCATTTATTATATTAATAAATAGCCTAGGGAAACCAGTGAATTCACTCTAAGTAAAGAAAAAAAAAAAAACAGAATCATTTTTATGATGTATTTCTTTTTGTACTGCTAGGGTTGTACATGGCATCACTGTTGAAATATTTCTGAAGCTAACTTTCAAACTAGCAGATGGAGCCAGACTCTTTTTCTTAGTTGAGTTGCCTTTGCTTCCCTCCAGAATTTGGCAGCACTTGGCCTGCTGACAGTTTTCTTGAGGACAAGAAGTTCTCAGCCCTGGTAACACTAGTGCGGTGGATTCCTAACTCCTTCTATTTCCAGACCCTAGCAATGGGGATGTGTCTGGGACATTAAGGATAAAATCTTGGCCCTGCTGAAATTAAATTCTAATTCACACTGGTGGCAACAGGATTTCATTGTAGAATTCTTGCTCAGGTACAGAATCAGATTGATTGCAAACCCAAAACAAACGTCAACAAACAAACTGAAGTTTGTCTTCAAAGGGTGGTTGATCTAGTTGTGCCTTCGATGCTCAGGTACAACTCCCCCGGCTTTCACCACAAATTCCGAGTGTGGAATGGAAGGAAATAGAGATCTGTAATGGAATTGTTTCCTTTTATGGACACAGCTTTAAATATTGCTAAAAGCAAAAGGCCTCTGGCAAGCAGCTTTTGACATTTTACAGGACTACAATGGCCAGGGAGGTTGGAAGGATATCAAAGACACAAAAATAATGTTGATCACTGAGCTCAGGAGTCCGCGTTTTTTTCATAACTGGTGTCTTCCTCTCACTTTCATTGTTACTTCCTGACAGATAATAGACAGTAGCGGGATCACAGGGGATTTCGTAATTCAGACAGTGGGTCATTCAGTGTTTTGTTATGTATAAAATTGCATTGGTCCAATATGTTTTGTTTACAATTTAATCTGCCCCCCCCAATCAATTATTTTTATAGAAGCAGGAGTAATAAGAATGAGATAATGCAGAGCTTTAGGAGGGCGCCAAGTCAGACAATGCTGGCTAGCCGCGAGTAGACAAGAGTCTTGTGCAAGTTTGCCAGGTTTCTGGTGGGGGCCAGTAAAGGGGATGCAATTTTTAATTTTCCTCCTTCCCATAAAAACATCTTGCTAAAGAATTACTCGGTATTCTGAGTTCTTTCAGAAAAAGCATCCTAAGATGGGATTTAGGAAGGTGGTCAGTACTGGCTCCCAGAGCTTTTGATAGCTATTATTTTTATGGTGACGGGGCCACAGAGCCACATTCTCCAACCAGACTCGCTGCTGTGGGAGTCCTCTGAGTGGTGTAGGAGGAAAAGTGCTTCCTGTGCTCCCCTGGGCACGCTGGGCCTCAGGAACGTCTTTCTTGCCTTACTCTAGAAGAGACACACACCTAATCAAAAATCTCGTCTCATGAAGTCAATGGCAAAACTGACATAAACCACCCAGGGCTGGGCTGGTGGCAAGGAGGGTTGTTCCTGATGAGATGAGATGAGCCAATGTGACTTCTGTGAAAGAGAGGAGGGCTCCTTTCCCTTCCCATTCCCAGATCCACAGCCCTGCTGTGTGCCCATCCCAGCTCTCTTGCAAGTCGCAGGCTCCCACCAACCCCATCCGCTCGCCAACTGGCTCATCCCTGAGCCCGGAGAAGGAAGTGGCTCGCTCCCTGCTTTGCCTGTGGACTGAAGGAGCTGACAGAAAGATCCCACGGATGCCAGAACTGGCCCTGAGGGGAATGGGAGCGTTCTGTCGGAGACTTTCTGATTAAGGATGACTTTCCATTGGAGTTCAAACCCCTCTGAAGCGGCTGTGGTCCTGCCCCGTCCCTAACCCCAGCACTGGTGCCTGCCTGACCCTGCGGTGTCCCGGCTCAGGAAGCCAAACTAGGAGAAAACGATCCTTTTTTCATTTTATTTTATTTTATTGGCTTTCTGATGGCTTCCCTCTCAGTTCACAGCAGGATCAGATGAACCCTGGGGAGGGATAGGAATGTGTGGACAAAAGCACAAGAGACGGTGGGGTCATGGCAGCACCAGCTTGGGCTCTTACAAGCTGTCATGAAACTGAAAATTGCCTTACCTTACTTAAGTTGCAATTTCTCTCATTTGGTTTAGTAAAAGGTAACGTAGGTATAGGGTATATCTGAGGCAGGAACAAGGCCTACAGTGTGAGCAGCCCATGCAGCAATGTGATGTACCATAAAGAAACCACATCTAAATGGGCACTTTGCTTCATTTATTTTCAATGTTTGTGTAGTAACTTTGAAACTCAGGCAGAAAACTCATGCAAAAATTCCAAATGGATTTTACAAAATGCTACCTAATGGCAAAAATATTTCTTCCCTCAGTAAGATTTGCTTTATAAACAATTTTAAATAATACTTTATTTTCCTTGGAGTAGAAGGGAAGTTCAGAATATTTAAATAATTTTTGCTTTTAACAGCAGTAGTGAACAGACACACCGATTTCTTGTGGAAGTCATTCCTCTTGGGTTTGTAGGAGCTTTGTGCACCTACTTCTGTCTGTCATTTGTCAACCATTAATACAGTAAGGGCTTAAAATCCACCTAATTAATTATGTTCTAGCAAATTCTGTAATTGTCAAAAACTCCTCCCTGGTTCTGTATTTATGTTTTCAGAGGGATTAGAAGCATTATTTGAAGATTACCACAAGACATGGTCTAGAATAGCTATATGAAAAGCAAGAAAGAATTTCAAAGATTCAAGTGAGATGATGCACCTGGTTTAGCAAAACTGGACATAATGGATTTGATGCTGTCCCTGTGCCAGATTTATCCAGTGTAACTAGTGTCTGTAGTCAGGCTGTTTTAGCCAGGTGTCCAAAACTCGCAGTCGAGATGATGTGTTGACGTGGGCTCGTGTGTGTCAGGACAGCTGTGTCAGCTAACACCTACTGGAGATCTGGCCATCAGCATGTGGTTTGGAGGCAGGCAGTGTGCTGGCATTGTACAAACCCAGCACAAGGGATGGACAGGTAGACGTGGTGCTGAGGGATGCGGTTTAGTGGTGGTTTTGGCGGTGTTAGGTTGATGGTTGGACTTGATGGTCTTAAAGTTCCCTTCCAGCCTAGAAGATTCTTGCCACAAAGGCCTTCCAGTGAGAGAATGTCCTTGTTGGCTGGGGACACTCTTGGAAGTTTGAATTTGAATTGGGCACCATCATACTGAGAAGTCATTAATTAGAAGTATTATAGTATCAAGAGGGGATAAGGAAAGTGTATATCTCAGCTATGGTCTTTGTGACCACTCTCCTGCTGGATTTTGCTATACCTAAATTACTAACCAAACCGGGCAACTGGTAACCTTTTGCAAGGCTTATTACTACTCTGGGTTTGCAGCATGAGGGTTGTATTATTATTTTTGTGCTGTGTGGAAACAAAGAGCAGACAGTCCCCATTTTTTGTTTTCCTCCTGCCAAGCAACTCAGGACTATTTCTGGACCGTGCCATGAAGGCAAATCTAACCAGTTCTCTGTTTTTCATGAGACTGGGGGTGATGGACCGTGACGCACCCAAGGAACTCAACTAAGCAAAAACCCTACGTAGCACCACCGCTGCTAGACCCAGATAGCTGCCTCTAGCGCGGAAATCCTCAACGTGTTTGGTTCAAGGAAAACTTATCGACACAACCAGCTGGGGTTCAGAGGCAGCATATCCAAATGCAATTAGAGTGGAGGCCAAAGGGACCAGATCGTTCATCCCTTTCCCTGTACGCACTTGCTCAGTGCTTACACTCTGTCTTGGAAGAAGTCTATTTGTGTGAGACCGGTGGAGAGAGCCCGAACTCTGTTGGAAGCACACATCCCGCAGAGCTTGTTGAGGGACATAATTTTGAACATGGAGCGGTGCTGGACTAAGGAGCGTAAACTGCTCTGGCCAACAGATAGCAAGCGCAAGTGTCTCTGAACCTGTGGGATAATTTTTGGCAACCCAAATAACCCTGCCACAGGCAGAGGAGACTGACTGTGCTTCAACTGTGTGTGTGCTGTTTTGCCACCCCTTTGAATGTAAGTGGCCAAATTCAATCCTAAATTACGCTAGTAAGCGTTAGGGTGATTTCTGGAAAGCGACAGGGTCGTTTCGATAGAGTTCCTTTGAATTTGCCACCCATGGACGCGAGATCAGCAGTACAACATGGGGTCTGTGTTTAATAACAGTACTCAGTTGTAAATTGGTTTAGTCCTGAACGAGCCTCATTGAAATGAAGAGGAAAATTCATAGTGACTTATAAGAAAATAAAATATGTATAACAAAGTATAATAAAAATGGGATTTTATCATGAGCACCACAAATATCAGGAGGACTTATGTAGTCTCTAGTTTTGGAGCATTTAATGGTTGGTGTGTAATTCTCTCTAAATATAATTTTTGGTAATTATGCCATTTTAGTTTCTGAAGACCCAGAATTCACAGCTCGGACTTACTGGAACAAATTCCTTGTTGGAACTGTGAAGTTACACGCACTCAAGGTCAGCTGAAGATGTGATCAGGGTTCTTAAGTTTTACTCTTGAATTCTCCTGTGGCTTAGTTAGTGGAAAAAATGTAGGGAAGTTGCAAAGCCAGGATGCTGCTTTGTGTCTCAGAGGTGGCTGGAGTTTTCTTCCTTCTTATTTCTTATGTGGTAACTTTACAACAGTTTAAAAAAAAAAAATAAATCCCCTTTCCCGTTGAATCCCATTAGTTTTCAACATCAATTAACAAGAAAAAGACGACTTCTTCATTGAATTTGAAGTGCTGCAAGTCCTGAGTTCAAATTAAGAGTATTTTTTTCTTTCACAAGAAGCCCCTAGAATATAGGGTTAATATTCTTTTGACATGGCTTCCTTGTTTTTATGTCCTTTAACAGAACTCCTTTGTTTTATACGTTTGATAATTGTTTCATTATGCAGTGGCACACCATCCTGCGAGAGCGTACAAAATGCTACGAACGTCCCTTTTCGTGCACACAGCTCGGGCGACCTGGCGTTGTTTCAGGGTGGTGCCTCATCTCCCACTGCAGGGATGGGGTTTTTTTCCCCCCGTTAAATTCATAAGAACTAGGGAGGAAATTGCAAAGGTGAACTTTCTGATTTGGGGGGGAGGCGAGGGCCAGACGCCTGGTGATGGGGAATGGGGACATCTCGGTGCCACCTGGTGGCAGCAGATAATGGGCTTTTAACAGATTTCTTCTTGCCTTTGAACTGCTGGGGCTGATAGATCAAAGACGGGTCCAAGCATTCAGCTGCAGGTTCAAACACAGGGTTGCCTCTCATTTTGTATTTTTTTTCTCCTCAATTGCAAACAGCTCACAAAACATGCTTGTTTTTTAAAAGCTTGCAGTCTGTTCTTAACTCCTGGCATGGGATTAGAGAGGAAAGAGGCCAAAAATTTGCTGACATAAGTGCGGCAGCAGCAATCTTAATTTCAGTTATATAATAAGGCAAATGTTCATACTTATATGTGTTTTCTTCATAAAATTGGATCTCCCAATTCAATTACTTCTATAAAAGAGATTTGAAATACAGCTTGTTTTTGTATAATATGCTGTTCACATTACTGTGAGCAGTTTGCCCCTGTTGAGTTTTTACATGTTCGCTAATTACGGTGGCACTGAGTCAATTTTTACATCGTTAAATCAGTGTAAGCCTTCAGGGACTGGTGATTTGTCCTGGTGTAATGAGCAGTTTGTTGCACATAATCCTTAGGCAGAACCGAATATTGTTAAAGAAATGATGGTGAAACATAGGGAAGTGGGGAGGTGCAAGGTATAAAAATGTGATTATAATTTCGTGAGCTTTAGGAATCGTAGGACAAGAAGCAGGGTGGACCTTAATCAATTCCAATAGAGGCTGGAGGTTTGGGTTTTTTTGATGGTGAAGGACAGAAGTGGTACTTGTGCAGGGACAAAAAGAAGAAAACCAAACCCACATCTTCAGAGAGCTTGTTGAGCAAGAGGAGGGGACTGGCAAGAGGCAGTGGGCATGTTTTGATTGCAGTGACTACAGTTTGTGCCAGAATTGCGTACAATAGGGGAGGAACACCTTCAGCAGGGCAGCTGTCTTAACATGAGGTTCAATACAGGTTGAAAAGTCCATCTGAGAAGCTAGATGAATAAACAAGTGGCCAGCCACGCTATTCTGCAGGCACTCGAGGCAGCGGTACAAACCAGTTTCCAGGTGGTTGGACTATTTCTGCAGCATCTATACTTACAGCCATGGGGCAGGAGTTCTAGCGACCGAGAAAGGAACGCAAGCAAAGCCTCCGGTTCCCAGCTAAGCCCTCACACTGGGGGCCTACCTCTTCCTGGGAGCTCTCCTCCTTACTCACCGCAGAAATCCACAAAGTAAACATGTGCATGGTAGAAACGTCCTTTGATCTTTTTCATTTTCCCTCTCCCATATAGCAGGTGTTCTCGCCATACGGACCGACCGCCCTGTGCTCTCTAAACCCGCTGCTGCTGAGACAAGATTGCAAAGAATATACAGTTAGAATTTGCGCCCGTGGTTTGCTAAGCCCCTGAAAAACCAGAGGGGCTGTGATTTTATTGCATGTTAAAAGCTAGTTTGCCATCTTGTGGCTGGAAAGGGAAGGCAGTGACCAGATGCTCTCTTCTGATGACTCCTTGGTTTCATTCTGTGAGAGATAAATTAAACATCTGATTAACAGTAGTATATTTAGGAACCCTTTTCCCCTACTACAAAAATAAAGGTTCCAGGAAGCATGAACAAAAAACATATCCTCTAAAAGCCAGGGCAGAGTGAGAGGTATTAGACAAGTTACTGGATTTGCTCATATATTAAAGAATATTATTCTCTGACTTTTTTTCTTTTCCAGTTATATTTTGACACAGCAGAGAAGAAGTGATGAGAAGTCAAACCGAAGAGTAATACTTGACCTTGACTCCAGGGGAATAAAAGTAGAGCACGTAAGTGATTTTTTCTTTTTTTTTTTTTTTTTTTTTTAAGATTTTATTTAATCTGTCTCTTATACTATTTCATCCCCAGTACACACTGCTTTTCACAATTGTGGGGGGTTTTAAACAAATTTAAAATTGAAAGCAAGGTTGTTTTATCTGCTAAAATTGGAAGGGACGTGGCAAAGCTAACAACAATACCATGATAGGACAAAGTTGTGTGTACAAATGTTATTAGTATCACCTCTTTTTTTTAAAAAAAAAAAAAAGTTACGATAAAAGCAGCATAGCACTTTTCTTGGTGTTTCCTCATGGTTATATTTTAAATTTCTCTTTTTTTGGAGAATATAAGTTGTTTCAGTCCATTTCATACGCTTCTGAGACTCAGTCCCGAAAGGTGTTCAGCAATCCAGTCATGAGCCAGCAAAGCGCTTACCACATAATTATCTTCAAAATTGACAAGTTGGCAATTAATTCCAAGCTATTAATTTCAGAGTGCCTTAATAGTCCTTGTACAGTCAGTTGTGTGATTAGTGCTTTATAGAGCCTGGGTCAAAGCTCTCAGCACTTTGCAGGATAAAGCAAAGTGTGGGTTTCGGCTCTTTATATGCTACAGATGCTCAGGCGAGTGGCTTTTGCATCTTCCAGAGGTTTCTCATTTAAAATGTGTTCTTAGGAGGAGATCAGAGGAAATAGACCTGTATACATCTTATATTGCTCGCCTAGGAGATAGGATTTGATAGTCTAACTCTCTGCTTTGACTCAAACATAAACTTTGACTTTGAACTCCAAGACCAAAGGGTGCGGAGAAAGCCGGGCACGGATGGGGAAGGAAGGCTTTTTCAGTTTAGATAGATGAAGACACAGAGATGCCAACAGGAATGACGTCCTGGTCAAATCAAGCGTGCGTGTTTGTCCCTTCGAGTTTGGCTCGTGAATAAAGAGCAAACCCCAAAATCAAATACATTTCTTCAGAAAACTCCCACTCACCTCTGCCTCCAAATGCTTTTTATAAGCACTTGTTTGAAGCGAACAACAGCTGAAGTGGGCGTTGTTTCTATTACATAAATTTGTCTTAAAGAAGTGTATGCTAAATTGATTTTATCCAACAAGTTATGTTTTTGCTTGCAGATGCAATGCTTCCATCTCTCTGCTCATCAGAAAGCAAAGGAAACGAACAGCTACAGAATTGTTTGAAATGAGCAAAACAGAGATAGAAAACTACCGATTTCCAGGTATAAGAGTCAGCACCACATAAATTTAATTTTTCCTATGAATACCTATGACTGGATCTTCTCCTCTTTCTTTCACCAGTGTAAATCTGCCACAACTTCATTGTCATTTAATGCCATTGGGAGCCTTGAATCAAGTATTTTAGTGTTGTCAGTTGTGGGTTTAAATGTGCTTCCACCCGGGGAAAAAAATCACGTTGGAAATTATGGACAGAACCAGATGCTGTGGAAGAAAAATCAATGTCATTATTAAATAAAGGTGCAGGTCCCCAGCATATTAGTAATGGTCACAAGTTACTTTTTGACCTATTCATAAGTGTAAATGTTAACAATATACGACCATTTCTTCAGTGAGAATTGAGTAAGAGCCTGCTTGGACCCATGCAGTGGATCATGCTTTGGCTGGAGTTTGTAGGTTTGATTTTTCCCTGCTAACCAAAGGAAATTGGGATCAGCTCAACTCAAATATGTAGAAGCTTTACCAAAATAGAAGTTATATAAATGAAAGAAGAATTGGGTTCTACATATCTAAAGTCAGGAGGTGGGTTACATAGTTTTATTAGCATAAGGTTTCACTTCTAATTTTTTTTCATTTCTTTTTTCCCAAAAGAGGAGAAGAAGGAACAGATGTAAAGTTGTTGTGTAGAGGTACTGTTGGAATACAGCTGTTACACGCTGGTTTTAAATATTTATTACTTCATGGGAGCGTTGTTAATGGCTCTCCAAAGTTTATCATTGTCTGCTGACAAGGGAATCTTCCTAGTATTTCTGATACAGTTTACTTTGACCCAAACTAACACTTCCTAAGACTGCCGAAATATCTGATTATCAGAGGCCCAAATAGCATTAGATTTGTTTGTTTCAAATGACTCAATGTCTAAATCTGGGGGCGGGGGGGGCAGAATTTAAAAAGAGAATATTTGGACCAGATTTTCTTATTGAGAGTTAAACCTAGAGGACAACTTGAACCTCTACACAGTAAGAGGAAAATCTTCACTTTTTTTTTGCCAAAGACAAGCAGCCAGCAGGCATGTGGGATGTGTGTGGCGCTGAGCAATATCCCTGCCCCAGCAGAGCTGTGATATAACTGGTGTAACTGGAGGACTCCAGTAGCCACCACAGAGCTGCTGACGCCACCCAGCGCCCCGCTTGCTTTAGCTTCAAGGAGCTGCAGCCAGTTGTCGCGTGACCAACTCTCAAAATGTCAATTTTTTGAGAAAAGAGATTGAAAACTGTAAAATCCTGCACAACAAATCACTGCAGCTTGAACCTTCCATCGTAAGAGAAGGCGCAGGACTTAGGGTTGTCAGTCCAAGAAAGAGGAGAAGCTGTTCACTGGGAACATGCCACTGAGCAGTGAACTCTGTGGCTTGATTACGCTGCCTTATGATTGCTTTTTTCCTTATAAGCCTGTTTTTGTTACCAAGCCTGTGCTTGGAAAGAAAATAGGTGACACATTGAAAATGATCTTTTTGTCAGTACCTTAAAGGGCAAATGCTGTACATGGTCTTCGTAAGTGTATGGGCTGTTGTTTCATAACCTGAAACCTTTTAGCCACATGTTTTGCATGTGAAAAATAAAAGTTTCCTAAGCTCTTTTTTCATTTTCTCAGAATAGTATACAAAGCAAGAGTTTAGTGGTTTGGAGCATTGTGATTTTCTAACATTCAAAGTAGATGACATCACTAACTGGCTGCAAATTAGTCAGAAAAAAATGTTTAAAAATAGCACAGTTTTCGCAATAAATCTGTTCCTTGTTTGTATTAGAGGCATATGGGCTTACTTAACTGACAAAAACAAATTATAATACTGTTAACACAGCAGAGTCCTAGAGCAATAAAAGAGCAAATGGGAACCCTGCTGACAGAATTGTTAATATTGATAATCTTGGGAGTGGTGGAAAGGATATTTCACTCATTCGGAACACAACATCATCATTCAGAGCCTCAGAAAGAAACTTTATTTTTGACAGGTTAAAAAGCAGTTGTCCAGAATAGTTTGGAAGAATCTATAAAACTCGAGTTTAGATGGATTAGTGGCCAGATTTCAGGTGGAGCTGTCAGACAGATGAACAACGTAGTTTATTACATTATTCTGCAACTTGTTATACAAATACTTCCCTATTTATAGCGCATGTGAATCTGCATGTTCCCTGTGCATTCCCAGCAGATGCAGTTCCATGTATTATGACAAATTCGGGCCTGCATTTAAAATGAAAAGTACATTTGGCTTGTTTTAGAAGCATCCTTTCTACTCTTCCCTGCTGCACTTAGTTTCCTTCAGTCATTATTGATCTTCTTTCTTGTTCCAAACCACAGATGTGCCTGAGCTCCTACCAGAACGGCAAACAGCTGATGAAGATGGACATGACAACCAAGAAGAACTATGGGAGAAGGAAGAGGACAACCTGGTAGCTCGGACTAACTCTCTGCCAAAAGTATTACGGATTAAATAGGGGAGACTGCGTGTACAGATAAGTAAGTGCTTTATTATTTTAAACACTGTGAGGGTTTTTGTACCCTTCCTACCAGGCAACTCTTCAGTTGTTACTTGGTTGGGTTTTGGTTGGTTGTTTTGCTGGCGTGGTGCTACCAGCTTCAGTTAGAGGTGGAGTAGGAGTGGAATAAGAATCTGGTTTGTGCATGCAAGCTTGGCTTTTTACCAGGACTTGTGCCTTCCTCTTGCCCTTGGTGGTTGTTGCTCTGTATTTTTTTTTTTTTATTTTACTATCTAAATAGCTTGGTATTTGTAAGTCTTCTAACCTCTGCTGGGCCTAGCGCAATGACAAGATACAGGAAATACTGTGAAGAAACACATAGTTTTCAATGCACAAGGACAACATATCTGTTGGGATGCAATTGCTTGTATTAAAATCAGACTATGGTTGTGTTCAGAACTGAAAATCCAACAATGCTAATTTTGCACTCTGAACTTCCTATGTTCTTCTGGTCTTTGCACTGATACGAAATGTCTGAACGTGGTGTATTATAATTTTCCTAAAAATACCGTACATCTCTCTGATCTCTTCCGGGCTTATCACCTGTAGCCATCACTAAGTAATTCACACATCTGGGCTGAGACTTAGAAAAGGGCGAATAACATGTAGGTAGCCAGGACAGTAAAGATTCATACAGCTTGGATCCAGGCTCAAGTTTCAAGAGCCAGCCAGGTTCTGTCATTAAGTAAACAAGAGCCACAGTGTTACAAAGTCTGCAGAATCACATTCACAGAAGATCTTTGCGATTACAAAAGAAATGTATTTTTGCAGCCTTCAAGTCACTGGCCTCTTAACGTGTCTGTACACTGCCTAAAGAGAGATCTAAGCGTCTTTTATGCTTGCACACTGTGTCCTATATAAAAAACAACCCATAGGAGTGGAGAGCAACAGTGAAAGGCACAAGGACTTTGCTGTAGGAATGCATTAGAAATGTCAGTTGTATAATAGAACTTTGGAAATATTTATCATCTGAACACCTAGAGATAAAAAAAGATATGAGTGTCCCACCTCTGAAACGTGTTCCCTAAGTGACAGCAGACAGAGGGTAGCTGTCATAAAGCAACCCTACTCCATGGCTTGTTCTGTGTGTGCGTGTAACACGCATGACCTTTCTTCTCAGTACCAGGTATCTTGTGATTTAGTCCTGAAAGACTAAAACCATTGAAGGCCGTGAGACACACACCTGTGATAGTGCTTGCAGGCATCAGCCTCTAAGAAAAGAGCACATCTGGAGGGTGGATAATCTGTCACCTCTCTACGGCTGGGCTACAACGATGTGACCATGGTCAAGTTATTTCACATTTCTGAGACACCCTTCTCGTTTCGCCTGTCTCCTATCTATGAGGGTAGTAAAGTTTGCATCAGAATTTGTTTTTGTGATGTGCTTGAATGTTCTTAGCTAGTCTGGTCATGCTCTGAAGACGACATACTATTTCTGAAGCAAAGCAGGAGCCTCAAAACTTACCAATAAGTGAGCTTATTGATAATCTTAAAATTTTAGAAAAACTTAAAATCTAAGGAGATTCTCACATTAGCCTTCTAATACATAGGGAGTTATTATACATTGTGTGTATTACGCTCCGAGTTCTGAAATCTGATTAAATTGTGCAAGTACACAACTAGGGCTTGGGTAAACAGGGGAAAATGCTGGATCCTGTATACATCTGGAAAAACTAATAAACAGTCTTGGTCTAAAAGAAGTATTCCTAACCAGCCAGCACAGAACATGGGCTAGCTCTGGACAGGCGTTGGCTCTGTAAGACGGGCATCCGAAGGGATGGATGGTCACTGTATCTTTGATGGTGCCTTTCTAGAAACGGTTCACAGCCAGGAATGCAAACAACATATAACTGAGAGAAGCTGCAGTTTGTACTTCAGTCTGGACGCAGATGATATCACTTTAATCCTATTGACCATCTGGGGAAAATTGCCTCCAGCTACAAATGCCTCGCATCTTTTCTTTTGAAAATCCAGCTCCAGATTTTCCTGTGTACAGGGTAATGGACACGGAACTGCAGTCCTTTAAATTTCACACTTCTTTATGAGCTCTTATCAGTGGCCTTTGCTTTGGGTAACATATTATAGGCAGGGTGTAGTTCACGTGCTGTGTGCCCGCTATGAGAAAAAGCAGTGTATATCCCACGGTGGTTTCATTAACGGAGAAGATTGTTCGCTTGCTTTTTATCAAATACCTGTAGAAAAACTAATCAACAGCAGCCGCTCTCCGGACCCGTCTGGTTTGAGGCTCCCAGGTGTGAGCCTGCCCTCGCTGGAGCTGCTGGAGATGCTCCCCAAGGCTGCCCGAGGCGGTTGTGGCGCTGGAGCTCCTTCTCCTCTAGATGGCCCCGTGGCCCTGCCTGGGACACGGTGTGGCAGGGAAAGGGTTGTTCGCTGCCTCCAGCAGCCCCTTCTTGGAGATCCGGCTGCCACAAGGTAGAGTTCTGCCTGTAATAGTCCAGGAAAGCCCCTGGGCTTTTCCACAGGACGAGGGAGATGCCCCTTCAAAAGGCTCTCTTCGAAATGTCGCAGCCGCTGCAGAAGGAATTGGCTCCGTGCACATCCCGGTGGGTTTGGTGTAGGCGCTCTGCTTGTTCGGGGAGATTTCAGTCTATGCCATCACCAGCAGAAGAGTTACACTGAATGCTAGCATCTCGTATAAGTGTTAAACGTATATACGTGGTGCAGCCCCTCAGAAAGGATTGTGCCTGAAGAAAGCGGGTACTGTGCTGCTGAGCGCTGCAAAGGGACATCGGGGGAGAATAGGTCAGTCCCTGCAGCTGCACTGAAGGGGGGCCATAAATGGGGCAGTGGGAAACACCAGCTCTTATTTTTGCTGTGGATATCTGACTTTGTTGTTACACAGCTTCAAATATGTGTTTGTGGATAAGCACAGAAGTGTAGTAAAGACCGTATGCTGTCTTCAGTCTATACTATAGATTGGTGATGTGAATAGACATGCTCACATGGAGCTCAGTGTGCTTTGTCTCCTGTCTGCTGTACGTTCTATGGGCTACATCATGCGATTCTCATTTTCAATACTATTCTCTAAATAATGCTGAGAAAACCAGCAGGGTTACTTGCAGAGGAAGGTGCTCCCTGCTCTGTACTGCTGTATCACAATGACATTTCGTATTAAGGATGGGTTGAAAAATAGTTTAGAAAGGGTTAGTAAAGTACAGAAGACCTTATTCATAGTGAGACCAATCTTAGAGTTGAAGACAATAAATGGTTTTTTATCCCTGGTAGCAACTTCCACTGGTAGAGTATTTGTAACCATATGTATTACATTGCCTATTTAGGTTCATAAGATGTTTATAACAACCACGTACTCCTTTTTATAATTACGCTTCTCTTAACATTAAGGATGACCTCTCTCGGAGCCTGTCCGTAAGCCTGGGTGACTTCAAAGTGCTGCCCTAGCTCAGCAGAAAATTCTGATGGCAGGGGATTGCTGAAAGGCTTCCTCCTGATTCTTTTCTCACTAGGGGTGTCCTGTGGTTTAACATCCGACAAGCAGGTTGATCAAAGGTATCCAGTGAGAAACAACATGACTGGCTCAACCAAGGGGTGAGAGAATGAAAGTTGAAAGATCTCTTTTATCTTGAGCACACTGTAAAATATGTTAATAATTTAGAGCATCCAAGGACAAAAAGATAGCACTTGAAAGGGAGGTGAGAGAACGGCAGAAGTTTATAAGGGTTGTTTGCGAAGCAGCTAAATCAAACAAATCTTTCATTTGACTCTAAGCATAAGAAAGAGGTGTGAACAAATTCTTAATTAGATTGATGCCCAAGGCAAAGTGCTTTATGCTAAAGTTAGGCTGCCTGGTTCTTTTGTGGCTCTTTTTTTTTTTTTTTTGGGAATAAAAAATAAAATAAGGAATGATCTTGAAATCTCGAGGCCAGGTCCCCTGTTTTGTTGGTTGCTGGTGTGAATAGCCCTAAAGTTTGCAAGATTTGCCTTGAAGTGAAGCCCAGCCTGCGGGAACCTCTGCCGGCACCCCAATTCCTACCTTGCCCTCTCTCCCAGCTGCTCTGAAGAGCAGCCAGCAGGGCAGAAGGCAGCCGGGGCTGAGTTGCTTTGAAGGTGAAGCAGCCATCCTTGCGTGCTGTTTTTCTATGCCATTGAGTCAGGGATTTTGAAAACACTTGGTATATCTCTGAGATGGCCAGGTAGCGTCTACAGAAGCCACCCAGCCTTCTTATAGAGCCCCATGTTTTGGGACATGAATAGCAAGGTAGTCATGTTTCCTTTTGTTTTCCTGAGAGTAGCATTCCCTGTTCTCCCGATAGCAACACCCTATAAATGACCCCATATGGCTTCTTGAATTTGTTTTTTTTTTTGCCCCCACTCCACCCCAAAATACCTTCCACAGGTCTGTGACTTTTACAAGAGATGGCTCTGAACCTTTTAGTCTGACCAGTTTAGCAGCTCCAAATATGAAGTGTGCTAAAGAGCTTTCCTCCGCAGTGCTTGCTATTAATGAAAAAACCTAGTCTTTCAGTGTGATGGGTGAGTTAAGAACAACTTTACAACTTCTCTACCTTCTGTCTGTATTTAATCATCCCCTGGATATAGCTAATGCCGCTTCTTCAATGCATTCGAATGCATAGTTTAAACAACCTGAATGCATATACTTCTTGTAGTTAATGAAAAAGTAGTTAGTATCAGCAAATATGTGCTCAGCCTTCCTTGGGTGCAGGCGATGTTGTTCTGCCCTGGAGACAGTAATAGCCCTAAATAGATTGGGGAGAGGGTGGGGGACAAAAACAAAACGCTCATAGCTGGGCAGATGAGCCTCCCAGAACCCAAGTCTTTGAAAGCTTTCCAACTATTATCCCATCTCTGTTGGATGTTGCGGCTCTGATGATTTCCGTGTGTCTGCAGAGCAAGGACAGCTGCAATTTAAAATGATGGCACATTAATTGTTAAATTACATCGGAGAGCCCAGGAAATGCATGTTAGTGCCACATTAAAGCCGCATTAATTTATCATGATTAATTGCACAAGGAATATCAAATGAATTATTGATTGGTCTCTTATTACCGCAACAGCTGTCTGTCATTACTGTGCGTGGTGGTTTGTGATAACTATTACCCTTGTCGTTTTCTGGACTAAAACTCTGTGATGAATCATAATCTACACTCCCACAACTAACAGATGCCAATTTTCCTGCTTTCAGTGGTCAAATGAGTAGGTATTAAATTTTAGTGGAGACATAGAGTAAATAATCTAGTAGCATTTAATATGCTGTTAAGGATTGAAGAATCAAAATGTCCTGGAAATATAACCACGAAGGGGAGCAAATACCCCTAAGTGTACCTACCATGGCAGCCTTTGAAGAAGAAAAGTGCTAGATTCTGTATTAAGCTTAGCTTTGATTTTGATGGTGTTTGCCTTGAATTCAATGTTAGGCAGCGTGGATTGAGCCTTCATGGCAAGGCGTAGCTGGGGATATACTGATGTGGAATTTATTTATGCTTACACCCTTGCTTTCTCTCCGACTGGAATGGGGTGCAAGAGCCTCTGTCCCACTGTTTCTACGTGTTGACAACTCATACCTCGTGCCCAGCTCGGAGCAGGCAGAGGAAGGTTTTATGCTCGCCTCAAGAGGTAGAGACCTGCACTCACGAAAGACACCACCACCACGTTCTTAATTTTTAACTGTAGGTTAATGTTCGATCAAATTGGCTATTTCTGGTGCTTCCCACCAAACGCAGCGCCTGGCAGTCACTTCCTCTGGATGCTTCTCTTTCATGATGTTCGTGAGCGAGCTTTGTCCTAACACTATAGGAACGACTTGGTGAGATGTGATATGTGGGGATTATAATGCGCTGAGAGGGTATGACTAATTGCAATGACAGGGCAGAGCTGGTGGATTCATTGCGGAGAAATTAAATAGCACATTCCACACCACTGTCTGATCAGCTGTCGGCAAGAGAGGAAGGCACATACAATGGGAAAGAAAGGCCAGGCTCCAGAGACAACACCCGGATCCCCTCCTCAGCCAATCATCCATTCATACTGGGAGTTATACCAGTGTATGTATGTCAGGAGAAGCCAAGCTGACATAATGGCCATTGGTGATTGATTAGTGAAATAAAAACAAAAAATGCAGGAGTGAAGACAAGCAAAAGCATCTCCTCAGGGCAGGTATTCTTTGTGCTGTGCTGAATCCAGCGTGGTTTTGTCCTTGCCCACCGCTCTAAATTGATTTTAAGTAAAACTCTATTAACTCTTATAAGTCTCAAACTAAACGGAACGCTGCAATTTCCAATGACAATACACAGAAAAATATCATACGCTTTACTAAGGAAAGCATCATTTCCAAAGCTGAAGCCAGAAGAGGTGAATTAACTTACTCACGGTCACTGGAAGAAATAGAAACCGTTACCTAAATCCTGCGGGGACGGATTGCAACATCCACCGACAGTGCTGCTTCTAACACCAGCGGGGGTACCGTACCCCAAGCAAAACCCAAAGGAACCCCTCAGAGTAACAGAACTACTTCAAGTTTTTGTGTAACGGAATGTGGAGGGCGATAGCTGCCAGGCTGTGACCCTAAATATAAAACAAATAAGATGCTGGGTAAATCAAGAGTCGAGACCAATTTGGCAGACATCTTCCCCTTTCTCTAAGGAGTACGTGTCTGGCAGTCAAAAAACAGTTCTGCGTAGAGTTGCCGCTGAGTGCTAACAGCAAGGGGGTCAGTGGTCATGACAGAGCCTCACACATAGTTTGAAAACATTTAAAATGTGAACGCCGTTACAGAAGATGTATTTGCCTGCAGTGAAAAGAAAGGTGAAGGAAAATTCAAGTACAACTAACTTATTTGCTGAAAAATGCAATTTAAGCTTAGCCCAAACTGTTGGCAAATCTGCATAAATTTCAGTGAATGCAGCCAGTTTTCTGATCTAAAGTTGAGAGGTTGCCATACTCCAGTTAGGAGAAGAATGCAGATAAATGCAGTAGTATCACGCTGCACAAAATCATTCAGGTCCATCAGGGCTGTTAGTTGCAAACCAGCTCCATTCCCACTGTCTCCGTGTCTTTTTTCACCATGTTCTGCTTGTGCTCTGTCTCCTGGGAGGGTCTCTTGGCCCTCCTGGCGCTGGGACTGAGCCGGCTTTAGAGGCAGCGTGGCTTAGATTAAGTGTAAAGAGAAGATCCGCTAAGCAAAGAAACAAAAATCATATCATCCCAAAGCTCCTGCTATAGACCCCCTGACAATATTCAACACTACCTCCCTGTCACGGAGTAACATGGGTGCAGAAAATGTGAAAAAAAATATTCCCTTCTATGTAAAGAAATGTTTTGGAGGCTGGAGTGTGGGGTTGGAAAGGTGAAAGCTCTTTTCTTCCTTCTGCTAGAGGCCAGGAGTATCATCCAAGGTGCCCTGCTTCTCTGTACTGCATTTTCCCCAAATTGAAGAAGGGGGATAATAACATTGACACCTCAGAACTCTTTAAAAGCTATGGACGAAAATTGCAACTTAAGAGTTGTGTATTGCTACCCATACCTATACATCTCTGGTTGGACTTGGTAACACTCATGAAATCTTTTGCAAACTCCCTCTCCTTATCCATGAATTTAGCTGCAGAGATGAAGCTGAGCAGGGTTAAAGGGTGCAGGGAACTGGTAGTATTGCAGGAGACGATGGGAAGAGAGCTCGGGGTGATGTGCTGGGTGGAAGGCTGGGGCCACGGACACAAACCTGTTAGTTAGCTCTGCAGCCGCTCACAGAACAACTTGTTTTTATCAGGCGTTTCTCCCAAAGACTTTTGAAATAACTGAATGAACTTGTTAAATTTTAAAAGTGAATTGATGTACATGTTTTTGATTTACCGTGACGGCTTAATTTATTCAAGAAGAAAACCTCAGTCTCACAGTAACTTTTCCCTTCCCGTATAAGGCTAAAAAAAGGGGGAAATTAAATATTTAAACCTCTCTGTCTCCTGTGCCGTGCAATGATACTAACACATGCAAACCTAGACTCTACCTAATGGTATGATATTTTTAAAATGCATTGATGTATAGTATTGCGGTAACCGGATCCTAATTGGTGCAAGTGGATGTATTTGCATTAGCTGGATGGAGCAGTGCCAGTTCGGGCCCTCTGTTTCAAAAGATGCACCTCTGTCTCTTAAGGAGAACAATATCTTCTTGTGCTCAAAAGTAAATGACAAAGCACAGACCTTTTCTTTTTGAAACCAGCAGCTGAAGTCCAGTCGAGCTAAATGAGAGCCAGATTGTGCCCAAATGTACATTGAGAACTGGGAACGGAGAGGGTCTCTTTTGTCACCCTCCCCATCATTCCTGCATGGCGGGGAGGAGAAGTGTCCTCTAAGCTGAACATCAGACCTCTCAGGGGCTCATCAGGTGGGGTGAGCTGTTTCTTCTTGCCCATCTGGAGCAGAACTCGTCGGGCAGCCCTTGGCTCGTTGGCCCCTGTGCCTGGCAGCAGCGGGATGCTGGCTCAGCACACCTCTCGCTGCCACAGCTGGGTTCTGCTCCCCCACCGCCCTTGCTAGGTCCCACCAGGAAGGAGAGGCTCGTATTTGATTAAAAGTCATTTGCGCTGATAGGGCTCTTGATCCAGATGATCTGTAGCCACCTAGGTGGCTAGGTGGCTGTACTTGCCATTATTAGAGCAGCGTTAATGCAAGAGGGAAAAACACACAGCTTGGAGAGAAGAGGGAAGACACGTAAATGAGACATCTCTGTCCCACTTTCTCAAAATAAGATTTAAGAAGTAATGAAGCCCAGCTGCTTTTTCTAGAGCACCACAGCAAGGAGTAGGCTAGCACAAAGCAGGAGGGAGAGCTGCAGGCAAAATAACAGCTCAGGTGAAGTCTGCCAAGGCTGTTGTTAAATGATTAACTTCTCCTGATGGGGAGGATGGCTGCCTGCAGCAGCTCCAAGGGCTGCAGGAAGAGCTGACGCGGAGCTGGGGAGGGAGAGCAGAGCTGGCCAGGGGCTCTTTAGATTTTCCGAGTTGTTTCATTAGGCATAAACCTCAGTTCCGCCATTGATCCCAAGGATCTGGAGATCTGCCTGACTGCGGCGGCGACGGGTGCAGTCAGTCGCTCACCCATATGGGGACAAAACGATAGGGTCTGCCCATACCTGATGCAGATGAAGGATTGTATAAAAATGTCCCCAGCAGCCTTAGGTCTGCAAAGGCTTACTGCAAAGTCAGTGGGCCCAGTTCTTCATCGGGACAATATTATGATTGGGTTTTGAGTAACGACTTGAGGAAGCAGCGAAGGTTCACTCAGCTGCGGGGGATGTGATGCCGCCCGACTGGCAGGCTGGGAGCAAACTCTGCTCCCAGAAGCCCATATGCTCATCTCCGCATTCTGGGGGGACTAATTTAATTTTGAGTCTTCATCTCTGCTGGCAGCTATTAGCAGATATAGGAGGAAAATTAGCAGGAAAATGAAGTTGGGAAAATGTGTATATGAGGTAGAGAGAACATTTCTGTTTGGTCTAATCAATTATGGCCCCTTTATGTGGCTGCTGTTTTCTTAAGAGGCATCATATAGACTTGAGTGTACTTTTCTGGCTCTGCTGCGGGATTGGGAAGGATGTCATCCAAGCCAGTGTCTAGGCTCTTGTTCCTTATCTAAAACACCTTGCTTGGACTCAGGAAGGTCTGTGGTGTTTGTACGGCATGCTTTTGGTTCTTTTTTTTCTTTGTATGGAAAGCCTTACAGTCTCTTCTGTGTTTGGTAGAACTATTAGGGTGAGCTGCTATTTCAAAGTACATTATATATAATGAAACAAACTACTAAATGTTTGCAGCCAGATGTTATAGGATCATTAAAAAGTCTTAACAAAAAATCCCAATCAAATAGCTACAGTTAGGCAATTTGGAAATATCCCAAATCTCCACCAAGGACCTCTCTCTCTTCCTGAATAAAGAGGTATTTGGTCACAAAGAAGAGACTGTGATTTCCTGGAATCATCTTTCGGCTGCCTGGTTTATAACTCAGGAAGGAGAGAGAAGGGAATTGAAGGTTTGCGCATATTAGTATGGCTGAGAATAGAGCAGTTTACTGCAATTCTTGTGTGTGAGCTGTGCAATATTCCCATGTCAAGACAGGTTTTAGCCTGGGCTAGTCTTTCTTCCACTAAACTTTCTCTCCCCTTCAAATCTTTCTCCAACAGACGGTTCTTTCAGCAATAGTTCCTCTTCCTTTTCCTTGCTATTCATTTTTCCACACCTGTTTTGTTTTTTTTTTTTCTCCCCTCACTCTTTCCCCACTCTGTTTTTCATGCCCTGTGTTTGTGGTGCTTGTTGGGTGATGAGAACGGCAGGGGAGAGGTGCCCCGTCCTACGTTTGTAAAGCACTGCGTACGTGTCTGGAGCTGCCTAAATGGTTTGCTGTAATAACATCTCTCGTGGTTTGGGGTTTTTTTCCCCACTCTTCCATTGTGATCCCTCCATCATGAGCTTGCAGAGAAAAAAACTGAACTAGCTAGTCCACATTTTGCTGATGTTTTAATATTTGACTATTTGCTCCTTATCTTGTCTTCCATATATGTAAATGTAAAAATGTCAGTCCTGGGGATATAATAAGATGATGTTCAATCTCATTCCCTATATGTCCCATTACTTTAAATTGTGCAAGAGAAAAACTTATCTAGGGAAGGCAAATCTGTGGCCTAGATTGTGTTATACCTCCAGCATAGAAATCTGCATGGACTGGAGACGTTTTACACGAGCAAGTCAGGGTGCAATAGCTCAAGGATGGATTTCTCCCATCTGCGCTCCTCCATCCCTCCCCTGCCAAATGCAAGGCAGCCTATTCCTATTCCCCCGGAAGCCGGGAATCATCATAGGGATCCTCATAGGGATTGTGTGGTGCTGGAGGTGAACAGTCCTGAACGCCTTGCTGGTGCTGTGAGTTCATGGTCTTTTTCATCTCTGGTTTTTGACTTGTGGGAGGAACTGGGTCCAGCAATGCCCATTTTTTTTTTCCATGGTGCTAAGTGGAAAGCATGCTTTCCATCCCGTGCTAAGACCTCATGGTATCTTTCACATATATGCAATTTGTTCTCATGTCAGTACATCACAGCTGCCATTTCGGCTGGCAGTTGCTTGGTATCAGTCGGTGGTTGTGTTTCTGGCTGGAGATGGTGGTGTTTCCTTGCTGCCCTGCGCATGCGTGTGTGAGGGCACGGTGTGCTGACGCAGCCAGGCTGGTTTAATAGCTGGGTGCCATCGCAAGGGCTGGTTCTGCTCTCTTTCTCCTCTAATGGGGCTGCTTGCTCCTGTCCCCTCTCTTGTACCAACACAGATGCTTTTCTGACCTCATAGGTCATTAAATTGGCAGAAAATGAATGACATCAACAGCAAAACCAACCATCAAACCCAGACTGCTTTTCTTCTGAGAGCAAGGTTTTTGTCCCGGTAGTGAACTGAAGGGCCGGTGTAGGGTTGGGCGAGTACAGAACCTGTGCAAGGGCAGCAGGAGGAAGGTAGACGGGCGGATCACCTTTTGAGATGAAGTGGGGGGTACATGGGCCAATAAAAGAGAAGGATTTGCAAATTACAGGAGAGAAACGAATGAAAAAAGCTGGGGGGAGTGCTCCGAGATGCTAAACTGGAGAGGCAGGGCTCTCTGTCAGGATGTGGATCCAGCTCTTGCAAGAAAAAGTCTCATGGCCAACTTTCAATAGCATAAAGCACTTTGTTAACGTTTTAAAGAATATAATCTAATTTCATCCCGTTGCTTTTATTCCTTCAATAATGAAGGTAAGCTTGTCAGTACAAATTTTTAATGCACTGATTTTGGTCACTTTGCTTCAAGTGCTTTTTGCACCTCTGTGATGCGTTCAGAGGACATCGGTGTAAACGGCTTTTACTCCTTTGCCTCGGAATGAGAGAAGTCACTTGAGAATGAGAAGACGCTTATTTTTCTGATGTATTGGGAATGTTCACTGACGTGAAGCCTAACATTAAGACTGAAGAACTTGGATTGTATTTTTTTAAACCTGTTGAACTAGTAAATCTGTGATTCAATTAGAGGGAAGAAGAAAGAGGAAGTTTTGAAACCATTGCATGAAAGCCTGATTGTCAGATGAGTTTAGAGGACACCCATCCTCCCAGATCACTTGTAAAAGTTTATGTTTTCTGAAAAGTAGTCAACAAAATGTCACAGTCTGCATTGCTACCACAAATACTCCCCTTTCATTGCCTGCTGGCTTTCTTAAGAGCTTGCAGGACCTGCACTGGGGAAGGGAAACAAGCCGTTATATGGAATTCTCTGGTGCAGATTGCACTGCGGCCATGGGCCACCCCTCGAAAGCCAATCTAGTGACAGCACAACGCCGCTGTGCGCATCTGCCTCTGCTAAAATCATCTTTTACCACTGCGGTGATTCATGAACTGAGTTTTGCCATATGTTTTGCTGCTTTCATATTTTTGGGAGAATGGGAGGAAAATGAATGGGTTTTAGTGCAGAAGAGCTCTCCCTCTGTACCAGCCTGGCAATGCTGCTGGCTGGGCTCCCCACGTTTGCCGTGCCTGGGCTTTCTTCACAAACACAATCTAGGTTCAGGCAAGCGAAGTATTCCCTGGTGAGGACACGCCAGAACTGGTACGTAGATTTGTAAACCTCAAACCCCGAGGTACTGATTGCCAGACCCGTGAGGGCAATCTTTAACACTTAAACCAATCAGAGGACAACAAGCTTTAAAGACACCAGCTTTTTACCACCCAAACCGCTTTTGCAAAGTAAAATATTAGTTTGGAAGCTGGAAATTTGCATCAGCAGAAACTGGGAACGATTCTGACGGAGCTGGTAGTGGCACAAACCTGAAGCCTTCTCTGTGCATTGCTGAGGTCTGGGTTCAATATCTACATGTTTTGATCAAGTTTGCTGTGGCCGCCTCAGCCTCTTGATTAAAACCGCATGTTGCCAGCAGTCCTCTCCTCCTCCCTCCCGAAACAGGATTTTGCAGAGCAATCAGAAGAAGAATTTCCACTGGTTTCCATCTGTCTGGGACCTGAAGCCTTGAAAAGAAACCCTTTGTCATGGTCTATTGCCCATCATTTCAAAGATCCCTTAGATTTATCTAACTATACCTTTCATCCATAGATCTGAAAGCTTTTCATTTTTGGTTAAGAGATTTATAACATACTCTGAAAACTGAGATGTGAGCTTTGTATTGTCATTAAGCGAAATGCATGGAAAGCCAGGGAGATGAGAAATTCCCATTCATCTTGTACTAGCTAATGCCATTTAGAATTAGGTTTAAATTAGCTATTCAGACTAATTATGAAGCTACGTATAGAGAAATCTATATAGCAGTTTATACATTTTTATGTACTCTATTTTAAATTATGGATTTTAAAGAAGATACCATCATTAACAATTATGATAGTTAAGTGACTCTTTTGTAAGTGTATTTGCTAGTACACTGTGTAATTAGTTACATTTATCTATAGAACAAACTGCTGTAGGTTTTCTGTCCCTTGTAAATCAAAGTTTGGTTTGATAAATATTCAAACATGACAAAAATAATTTGCTAGCAGCTAATGTAAAGGCACATTAGGTCATGCCATAATAGTTGGCCCAAGTCAGGTCTATCAGTTTTATCTTACTGTTTCTAGCCTTTAACCAAGAGTAGCTATCTTTATTTTCTTTTTTTTTTTTTTAAATTTTCTAGCTCCGAGTCATTGTATTTCCTGAATGTGTATGTATGACAGAAAATTGAAGAGTGATTTTGCTTTTCCAAAAGAAACATAGACAAACACACTTTAATGAAGACACTCCTTTACTCCAGGGCTACTCTGCCCACTCCTCTTGAAATACACAAACGGCATGGCTGTAACAGCAGAAAAATCATTATTAGAGACGAGTATTAACTGCAAAACTTGATCTCGCATTTTATTTTTGAATGCTCCCTCCTTCCAAAAATTAGATAATGAAGGGTAATTAATGAATACAAGATGGTTTCTGTATTTCTAAACATGCCACTGGCTTCCAAGCTGATCCCAGCTGTAATTGCACACCTACTGCATAAATGATCCAGATACTCTTCAAAAATAGTTCACACTTTGTCGGCAGATTGTCTTGGCTCCATCACAAATTTCGGACCAAATACAAACACTACTGCAGCATCTAATGAAGCTGAGTGCCCCGGAGAAAGGGGGAACCACAACTGGTGGCATCGCCAGTTGTCATGGTCTCCCACAGCAGCTGGAGGAACAGCTGCCCATTAAGACCAGCTCAAACAAAGTGCGGGGCTTCAGCTTTCCACTCCACGGGTGGAGAGGGCAGGTGAGACATCTCCTCTGCTGGATGACCCTCATGCCATCGTCTTTGCTCCTTAGCACAGAAATACCGTGATCCAAGGGATATCCCTCTGATTGTAAATCACAGTTTTTCTCTTCTACTGAGCACCCATGCATTTTTCTGCCCACGGGACACCTTTACTTTGAGCTCTGCTTCAATAAGCTGAAAAACAGTGGGAAGGGTCAAGGAGAAATATCCTTGTTGGTTGTAGCAGCAGCAGTTTGTCTCAGTGTAACACACTGGCTGGTTTTGCAGCTGATCCCCTAGTTCGTGGCATATCTCGCATTGTGCTCACTACTTCAGATCATACTCCGTATGTGCACAGATATCAAAATATAATCTGGTGTATCTGGGGAAAGCTTGGTACTACAGAAGCTCAAGCATTGTGCACGGATTACTGACGGCATTGTCTATTACTGACAGCCTTGTCTATGTAAATGATATTAGGCACTAACGGGGAAAAAAATTTATGAAATGAAAAACTATGATTATGCTCTTCATCTGTAAAGTAGTTTAAATAGTATCATTTCAGTCTGAATATGTAATTTGGCATTAAAATCTCATAACAGGATTAGCCCATCACTCATAGACCCTGCAAGAATCATTTTAAAGGAAGTTATTTATATGGAGAAGCCAAGACACTTGTGCTTTTTACGGGCAGATAATGGAGGCTGGAGAATGATTTATGCCAAATGGAAACAATTCCTCATAATTGCATGAAGTACTTAATATTCCATCTCCGCCCCCATGAACAGGAAACTGTCTGGGTTTCAATTTATGGTTAATTTGTAATAATCATATATTAAATCTCTCATGTGTTCGGTTGCACTCTGAAATACAATGAAGACTTTTCCCGTGAGAGTCAGCTTCCAGGCCCTCCCTAACCCCTCGCTGTCAGTAGCATCGCTTCCTTTCCTTGCATCACGTGCCTCTAATCAATCAGCCTGCAACCAGGAGCTGCACATTTAATTTGGCTAATATTTGGAAACAAAATCCATGCATTCCCATCTCTAGCACGACAAGAATTTCTGAATATACTACTTGCATCCCAGGAGGGGAAAATAATACAATTTCTTTGCGTTACAAGATGGAAAGTAGCAACAGTTATAGAGTGGGGCAGCGAGAGCCGTTGTTCACAATATCCTCTGCCGGCAGGATTTCGTTATTATATCAGACCGGGAGAGGCTGGATGCGGAGCAGAAAGTGCTCTCGTGTGTCTCCGGACTGCTGTGCAGCGTGACACCCACTGCCGAGCACAGCTGGGAGCTCCGGCTCTTTAAAGGCACAACTTACTTGAAGATAAATTGGGATCTATTCTGTATCCAGCATCGGTGGCAGAGGAATTTGCCTGGAAATCAGTTTACATTACAGTGGCATGTTCTTTTTCCGAAAGCTTAAGGATCTTGGCTTGGGCTCTGAATAAAAACCCACCAACTTTAATGTAGTGGGATGGCTTGAAATCGGGACTCTGCCCTCCAGCAGACCTTGACATTAACCAGCTTCCCCACCATCTCTTCTTACCAGTATAATTACAACCTGAAATGCTGCCAGAGTATGTGTGCCCAAGAGGGCAAGGAAGTGATTTTGGAGGCTGCAGGAATGTAAATAGTCAGAAATAGCAGAGCTGGAAATGCACGGGTTAGGTTCATCATTGGGAGATGAAAGCACAGGCTGGCAGCGAGGTCTATGAGCTTCTCTTCATAATTTTCACGAGAAGTGGAGGAAGAAAGCAAAAAGCAAAGATTCTTTCAATTAGCTCTGAAAATTCAAAGCCCTGGAAGCTATGCTGAAGGAAACAAGGCTGCACGGACCCCAGGCTGACATAACAGGCTTCCCGTGCAGGGAAACCCGGTGGACATTCGTGCGGGTTCTAAAAAAGACCCTGCATGTTTATTCCAAGCAAAGAGATAATAAAAGAACGGAGCCAAGCCTGGAAAGACCCACTGTAGATGTCGTGTGAGAAACCAAGTCCCTGCCAACCTGCCTATGGAGCTGGGCTGACCCACTGAACCCAGCGCAAAATGACCACAGTGGTTCGACCCACTGCAAAGAGCAAATACGCCAAGTCTCTCCTGTACTTCGATTTTTCTAGGTCAAAGAAATCCAGACTGAAATCTTAAAGGCCAATCCCGAGCATTCGTAGGAAAAGCCAGATATAGGAAACGTACTTGGTCACGGTCAGATTAGTGACTGGCTTTATCACTGAATTCTCTGTACCAAAAATGTCTGTATGATTTATAATCCTCCTTTGGAATCTAACTAGGCTGAGAAATATTTTTCTCTCATCTTTCGATTCTTCCCCAGAAAGACCCTTTCCAGACGTTTAAGCGGTTTCTGAGGCTCACAGCTAGCTGCAGTCCAGGAGTCTCTGCTAATTTTGAACTTTAAACACTGCTTGTTTTCAGGAAATATCTGAAGGAACCGGCTGTTTGAAACACAGTAAATCTTCTTGCTTTGTCTTGGATTAACAAAATACCTGGAAAATAGCTTTGCAAACATCATTGTGCTCGCAGGCACGCTCTGTCTGCACAGCCTCTGCCCCTCGCCTTCCCGAAGCATTCTCTGGGCTATTTTATCAGCACAAAGTCTCCCGCAGCCCAGCAGTGGGATGGGGCTTGGAGCAGAATGAGCATTTTATATTGACTTTGCGCAGTAATTAGCAAGAGCAAGTATGTCAGTAAGGGTCTTAGGAAAAGAGCATGAGAGATGCAGCTGAATTAAAGAGCTCCATTACCGAGTACACTCACGTTGCAATTATATTCCGCAGGAATCTGGGGGAACACTTCCCTCCAAGCACAGAAATACTGGAAGAGAATGGCTTGCAATGGGAGTCTGAGCATCAGGAATAAAATGTCGGTGTTTCCTGCGGACAGGAGACTTGCATCTTTCTTTTCTTCCTTCAAGCAACTCCTCTCCCCACCTCCCCAGAGACAAGCGAGTGATGCATTTGCAATATTGATTGCGTGGGACGTGGGGCATCATTTGTAATGCCTGAATCCAGTAGGATTCCATCATTAATAATAATAGTGTGGTCCAGCACTACACCCATGGCTCTTTCCTCATCCCTCCCTTTGCTGTTGCCCCCATGACTTTGCCAGCCGTGGCTGATCCCGGCTACGTCCATCTGTTAACGCTATTTCCAAAGGCAGCCTCTCAGCGATGGTTGTGCCTGGGAAGGGAAAAGCTGAACACGAGTCAGAAATACAGCTGTTGTCAGCAGGCAGTAGCCATGATGAATGAAAACTTAACTTTTCCCATATGCTCTCCCATTCTTTCCAGTTCCCTTGTCTGCTGTCCTTTGCGTTCGTCAGCCCTTTCATCCTGCTGCTGGGTTTAAGATGGTGCCTATGGTCAGAAGAGCACTGGTCTCTCTGAGTTTGCATAATGGATGTTGACAGTGAATTGAACACTAAAGGGAGAGATTCAGCCCACAGCCACGGCCTGAGCTGGGAGTTTAATGGTTCAAAGACATGAAGGCGGTCTCTGCACAAGGGGAGCATCTGGAAGAAATGATAATCTGAGGTTTATGCAGCTGGTTAGCACAACAGCACTGCCTGGCACGTTCTGAGCAGGTTGGACGGTACACGTGCGGTAGTGTGATGTTAAAATTGCCCTCTAATTTTGGACTGCTCTTGTAGATGTTAAAGCCGAAGCTTACTTTTTATGTGCCTCCGAAGCTGCTCAGAAACCTGCTGTTGGGCTTTAGCTCCTGGTGAGGATTTAATAGGAAAGCTTGGAATCAGAGTCAATCCTATTATTTCGTTTATTTATGGTTTTTTTCAAAACATATGCAGAAGCAGTTGCTAGAACAAAAGGCATTATTTATAAATGATGAAAACTGAATTATGTAGGCATGCATATGCAGCTAATTATGTAATACATTGGTTTTGTATTAATGTATTATATGATATTATAGACTAGTACATCTATAGTTATGTATAGCAGGAATGTGCATACACACACATATATTTACATATGGTTTATATATACTAACCATAACGGTGCTGTATATCTAGCCCTAGTTGTTGTAAGGCTGGCCCAGGCGGGGAGCAGACAGCAAAGGGGCGCAGGAAAAGGTAGCAATGGGTTCTTCAGCTCTGCACCTCTCGGGCTTGGCCCCAGCAAAATAAAACTCCCAAAATTTCCTGCTGCCACATCCAGCCTCATCTCGCTCGTCACCTCTGCCAGCAGAAGGGCTGTCCTGGGAGCTGAGAGGCTGCCCAGGTTCCCAGCGTGACACCCAGCTGGGGCAGGAGGAGCCCTTCCATCTGCACACTGGGTAGAACAATGCTGACTCTTATACATGTGGATTATCGACGCCAGCAAATCACAGAATCATAGAATAGTTTGGGTTGGAAGGGACCTTTAAAGCTCATCTAGTCCAACCCCCCTGCAATCAGCAGGGGCACCTTCAATTAGACCAGGTTGCTCAGCGCCCCATCCAACCTGACCTTGAATGTTTGTAAGTCTCCTGCTGTTTTCTTTCTGCGAAGAATTCAGTCACCCTGCTGGAGCTTTCAGCTTATATCTGTGATTAATTAATATTTTTCTCCTTTTCTCCAATTGCTAAATTTTGAGGGATGCTTCCCTTCAGCTCCAACCCCCCGCTGACCTGCGGCCAGGTGGGACACCCCGATTTCGCAGTCTGCATTTCAAGTGCTGGCACAGGAGGCTCTGCTGGCACAGGCGGCATTCCTCTCCCCTCGCCGGGGATTGGCACCGGGGAGCGTGTCACCAGCTGTGTGCAGTGGGGCTCGGGGGCTGCGTCCTTCGCCAGGGCACGTTAGCCGAGCTCGCTTCACGTCTACAAAGCGTTGCTATTGTACACCAGCAGAATATCTGCGTCGTTAAAGCTAAATACCGGTGGAAGTTGTTTGATTTGATCCTACAGGCATTGTCTCGCTGTTGAGAGCTGTGATCACGGGCTGCAGATTGCCGTTATTCCCTTCTTGTGGGGAAATCCTGTTTCCAATGAGGAAGCCTCATTGATCCTTGCTCTGACACGACACGTCAGCTGGGTCGCATCCTGCCCAGTGGGCTGTCTCTCAGCCCCGCTGCCTGAGCGGTGGAAAACATCTGAGGGCGTTGCACTGTATTTATTTTCCCCAGCTTTTCTGCAGATGCACCCAACCCAAAATGTGATCTCAATTATTTTTGTCATCATCAATGACAGTTGTGATTCATCATCCAGTTTTATTTTCTTGCACATAATAACTTCTATGGAGCAGAAATATACTTCAGCTGCACATCTGTCAGCAAACCATGGTTCCTTATCCAAGTAAACAAAATAACTTCATTTATTCTTACTAACAAAGACATTTTCTAAAATGTGCTGTAAATATTTAGAACGAGTCGTGTTGCTGTGTGATCTTTATACGCCTCACAAATATTTCCATCATTATGATCTATACTGGAGAAGTGGATTGAAATACAAGCTACATGTGCCATTAAAGGAGCAAATAATAGCTTCAAAGCCCTTCATGGATGCATAGGGTAATTGCTCTTAGCACCCTGTAGAAGTCAAACCATTTTAGCTTGACAATAATTGCTAATTAACATAAATAATAAACATTTTAACGCAGAAACTAAATGACGTTAAAGGCTGAGGTGCCCAATGCCTACTTTGCCTCAGTCTTTAGCGGTGGAACTCGCTGTTCCCTGGGCACCCGGCCTCATGAGCTGGGATGCAGGGAGGGGAAGCTGAACGACGTCATCACAATTAAAGAGGAAGTGATCAGTGACCTGCTGCGCCGCTTGGATGCGCACAAGTCTATGGGACCAGATGGGTTACATCCAAGAGTGCTGAAAGAGTTGGCAGACGTGCTCACCAAGCCACTTTCCATCATCTACCTGAAGTCATGGCTAACAGGGGAGGTCCCAATGGATTGGAGGGTAGCAAAGGTAGCACCCATCTATAAAAAAGGCAGAAAGGAGGATCCGGGAAACTATAGGCCTGTCAGTCTGACCTCGGTATCAGGGAAGGTCATGGAGCAGATCATCTTGAGTGCCATTACAAGCCATATAACGGACAAGCAGGGGATCAGGCCTAGTCAGCATGGGTTTATGAAAGGCAGGTCCTGCCTGACGAACCTGATCTCCTTCTATGACAAGATGACCTGATTATTGCATGAGGGAAAGGCTGTGGACATTGTCTAGCTAGACTTTCGAAAAGCATTTGACACTGTCCCCCATAGAATTCTCATGGAAAAACTGGCGGCTCATGGCCTGGATGAGCATATGATCTGCTGGATCAAGCACTGGCTGGATGGGTGGTCCCAAAGAGTGGTGGTCAATGGAGTTAAATCCAGCTGGCAGCCGGTCACAAGTGGTGTCCCTCAGGGCTCAGTGTTGGGACCATTTCTGTTAAACATCTTTGTTGATGACCTTGATAAGGCCATAGAGTGTATCATCAGTAAGTTTGCAGATGACACGAAGCTAAGCAGGAGTGTTGATCTGCATGAGGATAGGGAGGCTCTACAGAGAGACTTGGATAGATTGGATCGATGGGCCAATGCTAATGGAATGTGCTTCAACAAGGCCAAGTGCTGGGTCCTGCACTTGGGCCACAACAACCCCATCCATCATTACAGGCTGGGGGAAGTGTGGCTGGAGAGCTGCCCGGCAGAAAAGGACCTGGGGGTTCTAATTGACAAGTGGCTGAACATGAGCCAGCAGTGTGCCCAGGTGGCCAAGAGGGCCAATGCCATCCTGGCTTGTATTAGAAATAGTGTGACCAGCAGAAGGAGGGAGGTGATTGTCCCCCTGTACTCAGCACTGGTGAGGCCACACCTTGAGTATTGTGTCCTGTTTTGGGCACCCCAATACAAGAGAGATCTCGAGGTGCTGGAGCGAGGGCAGAGGAGGGCAACGAAGCTGGTGAAGGGCCTGGAGAATAAACCTTATGAGGAGCGATTGAAGGAGCTGGGACTGTTTAGTTTGAGGAAGAGGAGGCTGAGGGGAGACCTCATCACTCTCTACAACCACTTGAAAGGACATTGTAGAGAGGTTGGTGCTGGTCTCTTCTCACAGGTAATTAGCGATAGAACAAGAGGGAATGGGTTCAAGCTGCATCAGGGTAGGTTTAGGCTGGACATTAGGAAAAAATTCTTCACGGAAAGAGTGGTCAGACCCTGGAATAGGCTGCCCAGGGAGGTGGTGGAGTCACCACCCCTGAATGTGTTTAAGACTCATTTAGATGAGGTGTTGGGGGATATAGTGTAAGGGAGAACTTTGTAGAGTGGGGTTGATGGTTGGACTCGATGATCCCAAGGGTCTTTTCCAACCTAAATGATGCTATGATTCTATGAAAAGAGCCCAGCATGTTGCCTGGGCTGTTTTATAGGAGCTGGACTTCATGAAGCCCTGCCTGGCCAAGTCCACGTTGTTTTTAGCTAACACCACGTCCCTTCCCTGCGTGTGTTGGGGTCTCAGGACAGGCACAGCCCACTCTGAGCAGCTTTTCTCTCCTCTAACACATCTTTGAGACAGTGTGGCACAGTCTCAAAGGGCTGGACATCGCACAGGGCTCAAGCCTTGGTGCATATCCTCACTCACACGGGTTGGAAAACTGCATATGTGGAGACTGAGGGGAAAAAAAACCCCAAACGGTAATTGGATTTAAACATGATACTTTAGCAAAAAAGAGTAAAGTATAAATATTCAAAACACATGAAACACTCTGCTTTGGTACAAACACAAACATCATTTGTCTTTGACCTCTACATAAATGGCAACGTCATCGCTGCTGTAACAGATCGTGAAGGCCTTTGGCTGCAATGAAGTGCCCGGTTTGGAATCAGGCTTTTGATAGAGCCTTTTATCTCTATCCTCTTCACTGGTGCCTGGCCCTTTACATCTGGATATTGGTATATTCTGGGAGCACCATGTTGCAACAATAAACTACATAACACAGTTATTTTTCATTTCTCCTTTCTTTAAATTTCCCACTTAAAACCACCATCATGCTCAACCAGTCACAGATTATTTAAATCATCAGTTGTCCATTAGCTTCATTCCAAATTCCTAGAAAATAAAGACAGTGATCAGGAGCTATATTCTTACAGTACCTTCTTCTTTTTTTTTTTTTTTAGTATTACAGTAAAAATACAGCTTATAAAATTATAACTTCCCTCCCTTGCATTGTTTAAAACCCAACTCTTACAGCCCGGTGAATCTCAGATGAGTCTGACTTCAAAGGTTCCCATCGTCTGAACTGAAATGTAAAAAACAGCCAAAGAGCAAAAATAGCGACAAATAAACTGGGGGTTACAAATGTATTCACCGTTAGGTTGACAGTGTCTCTTTAAAGAAAGTGCTGTGGTTTGGATAATTTGGAGTAAAGTCAGTAACGAGGCACCCACAAGCAGATGCTGGGTCTGTGTCGGAGCGGGAGCAGCGGGGTCCTGCGCGGGTTGCACCGGAGCGATGCCACTGGCACCCCGGGACATTAATGTGACATGGTGCAAATGAGCCGTGTGGAGCCAGAGCAGCGAAAACAGAGCCGGGTTTCTGCATCCCACCCGCCTGCCTCTCAGGGCTGGGTTTGCCCTACAGGGTACTAGAGGTTTGGGTCTCATATAAGGGTTTTTTCACATATTCAGGTGACTGCTAGTGTTGCCTGGGTTTAAATTTTGTTCTTAGTGAAATTAATTGTGGAGTTAAACAGCAGAATGTGACATACTGGGATGGGATTTATGTGCTCTTTTTTTTACTACCGCTGGCAAAGTCAATCGACTTAAATGGATAATTTCCAGTGGAAATTTCCAGTGGAAATTAGATTTTTGCTTGTGTAAGCAATGCAGCCAAACCTGTTTTCTACCCATTGGTGATTCTTAGTTTTTAAAAGCAAAATCAAAATTTGGTTTTGAATTTCAGTCAAAATGGGAAGGTTTTGTTTGGGAAACACTGCCCTGATCCCTCCTCAGAGCTGGAACTGCCATCTGTCCCATGTCCGTCCTCGCCTGCCAGCCAGACTCCTGGTTTGGTGTCCCCCATCCTGCAGTGGTGGCTTTTCAGAGAGGAGCAAGCCCAACATGAAAACAGCAAGCCCAGCGTGAAAATCCATGGGGAATATCTTTCTTCTCACACCAGGAAAGTGTTGAGTTTGGGGCTGTAAGTGTGGATTGAAAATAAGAATAAAATATTAAATGGCTTCTCATTAAATGAGCAGTAATCTAGGTACTGAATAAGTCGATGGTATTTTGAGGAGAAAATATAAATTATAGTGTCACATAAAGTAAGTGCCATGATCGCTACCTCCAGCAGGGCTCAGCTGAGATTGCACACAGCCTCAGTTCTGGCATTTCCTTCATTTTCAGTGTTTATTTTTAAAATCTCTGTTCAATATATGTTGTGTGTATCTGGGATGCATGTACGGTCATACATGCAAAGGCACGAGCTATGTATGGATTCATTAATTATAGATCAATTAGCTTTTTCATAGTGTTTATGTTCTAGAAATTAGCCCAGTTAATCACTACACCGAGGAAGGGAGTGAGTCGGTATGTCTGGCTGTTCTCCTCCTCTAATTTTTATCTTTTTTGAGTAAAAAAAAAAGATATTGGTACACCTATTGATATCTGTTGCTCATCTTTAATAGATGTCTGTCTCACCCACTCTTAAATACCCGTGATGGGATCCACAAGCTCTGTATTATCTACTGCCATACTTGAGTTGTATTATGTTTACTATGGTTTTTCTAAGTATCTATTCTTTACTCCACCCTGGTGAGACCCCACCTGGAGTGCTACGTTCAGCTTGGAGTCCTCAGCACAAGAAAAACACGGACCTGTTGGAACAGGTCCAGATGAGGCCACAAAGATGATCAGAGGGCTGGAGCCCCTCTGCTGTGAGGACAGGCTGAGAGAGTTGGGGGGGTTCAGCCAGAGAACAGAAGGCTCCGGGGAGACCTTCCAGCCCCTTCCGGTATCTGAAGTGCGCCTACAAGAAAGCTGGGGAGGGACTTTTTACAAGGGCATGTAGTGATAGGATGAGGGGTAATGGCTTCGGACTGGAAGAGGCGAGATTTAGATGAGATCTGAGGAAGAAATTCTTTGCTGTGAGGGTGGTGAGCCCCTGGCCCAGGTTGCCCAGAGAAGCTGTGGCTGCCCCATCCCTGGAGGGGTTCAAGGCCAGGTTGGACGGGGCTTGGAGCAACCTGGGCTGGTGGGAGGTGTCCCTGCCCAGGGCAGGGGGGGTGGAACTAGATGGTCTTTAAGGTCCCTTCCAACCCAAACCATTCTATGATTCTATGATATATCCCTCTTGCTGTGAATTGAACTGATTTCTTCTAGTTTTATTCTTAGCGGATGTGGAAAACAGTTTATAATCATCTTATGTAAAAGAGCCTGTGAGGATTGTTACTGTCTTTTATCTGTCTTCAGTTTTTTGTACAAAGCAAAGTCAATACTTACCAACTTTCCTCATACATCTTATTTTAGAAATCTATTATCGTTTCTCTGAACCTTTTCCCACTTGTCTATTGTGTGGGTGCAGAATAACTATATCAGTACAGATAAGACATTCCGCTTAATACTTGGCAGGCCACGGTCTTCCGTAAATATCACAGCAATTTTCTGCTCGTGCCTGGCTCAAAAGCAGGACTAACGAGCAGCTGATCTCTGCTGCAAAGCTCCCTCCTCCTCTGCCAAGACACTCACAGTCGCTTCTGGTCTCCTCATCCGGCGTTTGCTCTTGGGTAAATATTTGCACATCAGAAGCAGCCCAGCAGAGGGGGTGCCGATCTCCTTTTAAAATAGGGTTATGAGATGTTGTGCATTGAAACGCATTAATTACTTTTAGTTCTTGCACCACCAAAGTCTCGCTTTATAAAATAACGCCGGAGCTGTATGCACGACCAGATGTACACAGGCAGTGCCACCCATGTGCATGTTGATTGAAATATTTGTTTTGCTGATAGTTGGAAACAGTCAGAGGAGTGGAGGTCCCTCATCAATGTTTAATCAGCACTTAATGGGGCAATATTCTCTTTGACCTCTGATAGTGCTGCTTGAGCAAGAATTGCAAAACTCGAGCTTTGGAGAACAGCCTGGTGACAGGGCAGGTTCTTATTACGTGTCAAAGCCGTGCAATTTATAAAGCAAGCTGGGAGCAGAGGTGAGCCTGAGGGACGGAAAGAGATTTTTGAACTTTTCCCAGAGGCCAGGAAGCAATTTCAGGTTTTGGATACATTTGTCCCAGAGAAGTACTTCTAGCAATAGAGTTCAGGCTCCCAACTGAAGACAAGTAAGTACTTTCGGTCACAACAACCCCAAGCAACGCTACAGGCTTGGGGCAGAGTGGCTGGAAAGCTGCCCCGCAGAAAAGGACCTGGGGGTGCTGGTGGACGGCCAGCTTAACATGAGCCAGCAGTGTGCCCAGGTGGCCAAGAAGGCCAACAGCATCCTAGCCTGTATCAGGAATAGCGTGGCCAGCAGGAGCAGGGAAGTGATGGTGCCTCGGTACTCGGCACTGGTGAGGCCTCACCTCGAGTGCTGTGTTCAGTTCTGGGCCCCTCTGTACAAGAGGGACATTGAGGTGCTGGAGCGTGTCCAGAGGAGAGCTACCAGGCTGGGGAGGGGTCTGGAGACCAGGTCATATGAGGAGAGGCTGAGGGAGCTGGGCATGTTTAGCTTGGAGAAGAGGAGGCTGAGGGGAGACCTCATTGCCCTCTACAACTCCCTGAAAGGAGGGTGTAGAGAGGTGGGGGTTGGCCTCTTCTCCCAGGTGGATAATGACAGGACCAGCGGAAATGGCCTGAAGCTGCGGCAGGGCAGGTTTAGATCAGATATTAGGAAGAATTCCTTTACTGAAGGAGTGGTCAGGCACTGGAACAGCCTGCCCAGGGAGGGGGTTGAGTCACCATCCCTGGAGGTGTTTAAGGAACGTCTGGATGTGGCACTTCAGGGCATGCTCTAGTGGCAGAGTCTGTAGGTTGTTTGGTTGGACTCGATGATCTCAAAGGTCCTTTCCAACCATGAAGATTCTATGATTCTATGATACTAGAAGGAGTGCTGAGGGTTGCTTTTTCCACATATCTGCAGTGATGGTGAGCCTGGCAGAAACTGACACTGTATTAATTCTCCAGGGAAATACCCCCTGAACTGGAAAAAAATATGTTTGGTAGAGTCAAATCAATTACTACTAGAATATAATGAAACATAAACAGACCTGGATCATCCTGTGAACATAGTGTCAAATGTCAGTGAAAGTGAAATTTTCTGCTGGTGCCAATGAAAAGAGACTTTGGATCATCAGATAAAATAATCCTGGAGTTTGCCTACATTGACCGAGCCCCTGCAGTCCTTGAGATGCTTCCTGGTTAAGGTGCAGGCTAGAGGCTACGTTAGCACTGGGATACATGTGAACTTTGTCCATTCCTCTTAATGGAGAGTTAAGATAACGAGTGGCCCGGCTGGATAGCTTCTCACGCTGATGCTTTGGAAAAGACAGACATGCTACAACATGAAACACCCGTCTACACACTACGGCAAGACCCATTTGTGCTTTGCAGCTTGAGCCTTTCCTTGTTGGTGTGCTACCTTGGCGGGACTGGAGCAGCTGGAGGTTGGGAAGTTGGGTCCAGCTCTTCCCTTCCACGTGCAGTCAAGCATCAAGAAGCTGAAGACTTCTTCCGCAGGGATCCCATTAAACACAGGGAAACATTTCACCAGGCAGTGAAAGTTTTCCCCTCCCTGGTTTTGAATCTTCATTCCTTTGAGTGGAGATGATTTAAAATAAACAACAACTTGTCCCACCTTTGGCATTGAACAAAAGGGGTTTAGCGTAAAGCAAGAAGCGAGTCCTTAGGACAAGCCAGAACACGCTGCCAACACCCCCGTCCTCGCCTGCCCCGGGAGAGCTCAAAAGCAGCCAAGAAAGTGAAGGTGGTTTGCAGCACGGATGCTTTATCTTGTCGTACACCCAAGTGATGGAAACACAACTCTAAACATTATTTTCCAGAGAAAGGCAGCTGCCATTGGGCAAATACAGCTTACCTGGGCCGAGCGCGATGTCCCTGCCTCCCACCGCACACAGCAGCCATCGCTTTTCATCACCATGCTACGCTTGTATGTAAACGCCCCTCACAGAAAATAACTACAGAAATGTCCAACACAATCACCTCTTCTTTTCCAATGCCAAATCAGCATTTTCTAGGGCAAATATAATCTTTCTCTGTCACCAACTACAAGTCCCTTATTAACCAGAAATGAAGGGTCATGCATCACCCACATACCACGCACCGCAGAGGGCTTGTAATGCTCCAAGATTCAAACAGGTAATAACAAACAAGAACTGACAAGACAAATGAGTCCACCAAAATTTTGAGCACTTTAGTGGGGTTTTTTTTTTAGGGCATCTGATAAAAGTGGACTTTTGCTCATTATTTAGAATGCTTCCTCCATTAAATGGGAATTGCGAGCTTTCTGCCAGCTGGTAATAACATTTTGCACTTTTATGGCATCTCTCGTCTGAAGATCTTAAAGTATTTTTAAAACATTAGCTAATTACGTGTGACAACATACCCATCAGACAGGTAGATGAAGGGATAAGGCAGCGGCAAACTCCCCCCGGCGCTGGAAGAGTGCCGTGCTTTGGCTGGTGTGCGACTGCCGCTGCCAGCTGGGAAACGGCAATTTGGGGAAGGGAACGGAGCAGGGTGTCTAACGCGATGGGAAATGGAAATTCCTGAAGATGGAGTTTATGAGGGCTGCATGGGTTTACCCCTGTTGAGACTTATCAGGTGGTCCCTGCCATGTGGCTTTGTGATGCCTTTAAAGTTATGTTTGCCACCCTATTTTTTTTTTCCCCAACTAAGAGAAGGAAACTAAAAAGGCAGCAGTGTGGCTTCTCCCAGTCCCAGAGGAGGGCTCACAGCTTCAGCTTCCTTTCAGAAGGAAAACTTATTTTTGCAGTGCCGGCAGAGCAGAGCAGAGCAGAGCTGGCTCCGCTCATCCCACCGTGTGGCTGAGATAGGTGAGCTCGAGGGACGGCGGGGAGCCTGGGGACTCTCCCCAGCGTGGCTCGGTGGACCACGGCTGCTTGTGCCGAGCCCTAGTTTGGAAACCTCCACCAGACCTTTCCTCATTGCACTGGGAGAACGACCCTGAATATTATGGAGCAATACGGGCTTCCTGGTGCTCAATGCAGGTTCAGGCCCTTTGCCATGCTAATAAGGATTGACTTCGCTTTTCAAAGACGTTTCTTAAAGAAGGTGTTGCCCCAGCTTACAAAACCCCAAATAAGCAGTTAGTAGCTCTCTGTAATAAGATGGTCTGAAATATAGAACACCAAACATAGCGAAAACAAAACAGAAATAAAATCCGTACTCCTCACCCATAATCATGAACTGTACCAAAACCCACCCCAACCACCAGCATTTTGTTGCCTTCCACACACAGGCTTTGGTTTGACTTCCCCAAAGTCCCCCACACCCCCCCAGGCAGCACATACCAGCTCTGTGCTGCGGTTGCCTTGCGGTGATGTATTATTTTTTTATTTGCCCTGCGATTCTAGGACCACAGAAACACTGGAGAATGGGGTTTTCTCCCACTATTTTGGGGTAGATGTTCCAAAATACCGTGTCCTGGTGGCTAGAGATGGTCTAATCTCCTGCCCAAATGTCTTTGGTCAATTTTTGCCCGCGTGTTCTTTGTGCCAGCATTGTTCCTGAACACAAATAGCTCTTCTCTCCTGCTCCCGCTCCCTTCCTTGGGTGTCACCTTCCGGATGCTCTTCCTATTTTTATCTGTTGACCTTGTGCAAGTTAGAGCTGAGTATTTTCAATGCACTTACAGTACTTGCTCATGATGCTTTGGGAACTTCTAGGTTTTTTTGGAGAGGGCCTGGTGCTATGTCCCCCGCAAAGCATCCCTGCAGCTTTGCTGTCTTCCCAGGGTCGCATCTGTGTCCAAGCTCTGACAGTGATGGTTACGAGCACTGTCCTATAGCAATACTTCTCAAAGCAGCATTCAGTTTAATTCCATTGTTTACTCTAAAGTTTGTGCTGGGTTTTTTTTCCATTTGAAAATGTAAACAATTTGTCTGAAAGTCAGAAAAATTGATTGACAAGTGCCAAGTCTGTATCTGCTCAGAACTGCACTTTGGATGCCTCATGGGGCCATTTTCTAACACATTCTGGGTTCCCTTCTCGCACTGCATCTGTCATACCACAGGTTCCCCCTTGGTGCCCAGGTGTCCAGCATGCCGTCGCATTGCAGCTTGCAATCCCGTTGCAGCATTGCCATCTCATTCCAGCATTGCCATCTCATTCCAGCATTGCCATCTCATTCCAGCATTGGCATCTCATTGCAACGTTGCCATCTCGTTCCAGCATTGGCATCTCCTTCCAGCATTGCCGTCTCATTGCAGCACGCCGTCTCGTTCCAGTGTTGCTGTCTTATTGCAGCATTGCCGTCTCAGTCAGTAGATGTGCCATGGGTCAACCAGGCACTTTTTTTGATCCTGCCCATTTTCATGGTCTCCGCAGGATGTACTATTCTGTAACCATGAAGATGTTTATAAGGAACTGAGGGAGCTGGGGGTGTTCAGCCTGGAGAAAAGGAGGCTGAGGGGAGACCTTCTCGCTCTCTATAGCTCCCTGAAAGGAGGGGGTAGCCAGGGGGGGTCGGGCTCTTCTCCCAAGGAACAGGTGATGGGACAAGAGGAAACGGCCTCAAGTTGCACCAGGGGAGGTTTGGGATGGATATTAGGAAAAATTTTTACACTGAAAGGGTTATTAAGCATTGGAAGAGGCTGCCCAGGGCAGTGGTGGAGTCACCATCCCTGGAGGTTTTTAAAAGACGGGTAGACACAGTGCTTAGAGATATGGTTTAGTGATGGCTTTTGTCAGAGTTAGGTTGATGGTTGGACTTGATGATCTGAAAGGTCTCTTCCAACCTGGGCAATTCCATGATTCTGTGATTCTAACTACCTGAAAGGTGGTTGTAGCGACATGGGTGTTGGTCTCTTTTCATAGCAAGTGATAGGATGAGAGGCAATGGCCTCAAGTTGCACCGGGGGGGTTAGATTGGATATTAGGAAAAAAATTCTTCACAGAAAGGGTTATTAAACATTGGAACAGGCTGTCCAGGGAAGAGGTGGAGGTGCCATCCCTGGAGGTATTTAAAAGACGTGTAAATGTAGTGCTGAGGGACATGAGGTAGTGGTAACTTGGCAGTGTTAGATTAATGGTTGGACTCGATGATCTTAAGGATCTTTTCCAAGTGAAAAGATTCACTGATTCTATGATTACGAGGATGACTTCAGGGAGTCATGAAACCTTCTCTGGATCAACAAAACCCTGAGAGCTGGTTTTGTTGACAACTGTTGCAGCGAGCGCTGCAGAGCGCCCAGTGGCAGGTTCTTGCTATGGATGCTGCCACTTGCCCAGCCCAAACTCTCCCTTTCAGCCCGGGAAGTGTATCCAAGACAGTCTTATCTTATAGGAAAGCCATAGTGTGTGTGTGCGAGGCGTAGGGGGGATTGATTCAGCTGTATTGTTTTCATCCAGGGAAGTAAAAACATCCTGGATTTGTTAGATCACGATGAATTTTCAAATACCAAGCCACTTTAAAAAAAAAAAAAAAAGCCGGTTTATTTCTGCAGAGAAAAGGGTTAAAGCCTTGATTCCACGATCAGAAGTGATATTAAGAATAAATCATAGAAACTAAAAAGAAAAAAAAAGAAAATTAGAAGGCACATTGCAATCGTCCCTTGTTCTAGCTGTCAGGCAGGGTTTCCCTGCAGCCAGGAGCCAGGCGGAGCACAGCCTCTCCCCTGGGTTTCTTTGAAAGCCCGACTCAGACCTGGGCAGAGCTGGGGCTCAGCAGCGTGGCTCAGCGCCGCAGCCCCCGCAAGGTCCCGCAGGACGGCCCCGGGAAGCCCCCGGGAAGACTGCTAGCAGCGTCCCCGGGGCCAGCACAACCCCTCTCCTCTTCTTCCAGGCAGAATCCCCTCTGCCGGCTGCCTGTAGCTTCTGCTTCCTCCTTCTTCCTGACTGTCTGTATAATTTGTTATACTCCCGAGCTCTGGTTCGGTGGCTTTTTCCAGAGGCAGTGCGCAGCAGTCGGGTAAGACATCTGTTGCCATCGGTGTGAGAGCCCGGAGTCCATCCCCATCCCTAATCCCAGCTCCTGGCCTTTGCCTTGCTCAGTCCCACAGCTCCGTTTCTTCTGGGACTCAGAAATATTCCCAACCAGACTACTCCAGTCGAACCAGAAGAGCCAGAGTTGTGGGGAAACCTCTGGTACCTGCTGCGGCGGAGGCCCGGCCAGCCCGACCACACTGTGGCAGTCAGCAGGATGCCCCGACATGGCGGGGGCTCCTGCGGGGGTGGGCTTTGCTCTCCGCAAAATAGTGCTGGGGCGGGGGGTGGCTTTGAAGCTGCCAAAGCTCAAAATGCAATCTTCATTTTAATGAAGTTGTATCATCTTCTGTGCTACATACCTTCAAATGCTGTGTCTTTACTAATGTCTTTTAAAATTCACTTTCCTCCCTGGGTCGGAGCCGCTGACCTCCCCTACCATATTGCCTCCAGATGTCCAGGAGGGAGCAGGAGGAGCGATCCCCACGAGCTCCTCACCCCCAGCTTGGCTGGCAAACCTCATGTTATTTATATTTTAAGTAATTTTAAAAGAGCATCATCCACAGCCCCTGTCAGAAAGGTGGTCCCACCGCCTCCATCACCAGCTGCTCTTTCCCTTTTCCATCTCCTTTGAACCATCTTGGGGAACTGATCGTGATTTAAATCACTTTTTTTCCCCCCCCAGTGGTTTCAGTTTAGCCCAGATGGGTTGTTTGAAGTTGGACCTGGATCACTGAGGTGATCTCTGCAGCCGTGGCTCAGGGTGGGGTGGCTGTGACAGGGACCTGCAGGGCGAGGAGGAGGCGTGCAGACTGGTGTCCTCCAGGCTGATGGTCTCTGGAGCTGCATAAAGCAGGAGAAATGTTGGCTGCAGGGCCAGAATCTTTTAAAAAAGTGACATTTTGAAACTCAGCAGGTGAGAGAGGCCTGCACCCGCTGCCATTCTGCACTGTGCAGCATCCCTGCTCTCCTCACCACATCCCGGGCAGCAGAAGTTTGCCAACATGAAGCTTTTCCATGGGGTCTTTATCTGCATCAGTATTCCCGGCTGCTTTTTTATTTGCTCCAGATGGGCTACAATAGTTTCCTATCTTCCTTCTTTGGTCTTTTTATCTTTTATTTCAATCCAAACAATTTCTGCACTTCTTGCCAAACTATATATTGTATCACATTCTTTCCTTCTTCAGACACAATATCCTCCTTGACCCAGGCTGGCATGTTTCCACCTGCCCTGTTGTGTCTATTCCTTCTACAAATTCTTATTTCAACATTAAAAGCAAAACCAGACCTACTGATATCCTGTTGTCTGCCATCCCAGTTACATAAAGTGTCTCTTCCCCATTGCGGGGACAAATTCCCATCCCCTAAACCTCTGCAGCTGCCCGGGAGGGCTGGACGAGACCGTCACTTTAATATAAATTTTGGTAGATAATTTTGCTAAGCATCCCTTTTAAGTGAATCATCTGTTTGCATGTACACCCAGCCCCTCTTCCAGGTTGACTCCTGCAGTTGCGTACTGCCGCGTGTGCCAAAAAGTACATTTTAAATTTCTAAATTGTTTCTGCTTAGCAAGTCAGGACAGCGTTTGATTGCGTAGTTACACCTCTGTCTCCCAACGCCATCTACTTTAGAGCAAAAATGATTTTTGTCATTTATTCCAATTTGTTAATTCTCATCCTCAATGGTTAGAAAAAATAATTTGCAAAGACCCTTTTGCGTGTTTCTATGCACGTTTTCACTATTTCCAACATCATCTCTGCATACTTTAATCTTTTGAGGTAAAGCTAAGGATAAGCCTGCACGTAGGGATAAATCAAAGCCACTCCTCCTGATGAAGAGTATTTGAGGTACGGATGACACGTTCTTGGTGCCATTTCTCAGCACCTCCAAATGCCAGACAATGGCCCCATACAACCGCAGTCGCTTAATTTAACAGATTGTGCTGGATATGAATGAATGAATGAATGAATGAATGAATGAATGAATGCTCTCAACACTTCTGGTTTCTGTTAGTTTTTTAAAATTTACTTTCCATGGACAATCCAAAAGAACAATGGAAAGTAAGCAAACGATTCTAATACATCCAACCAAAAAAAAAAAGGAGAGAAACTGCTCTACGGATAATTTCAAACTAAGTTGACTAATAACTCAAAACTAATGCAAACAAATCATAATAGTGGGGTAATGTACTAAAATTTCAAAGTGTGTGCAAAGGTACCTTAGAGTAGTTAATGTGGTCCACAGGTTGTGAGGGGTTTTTTGAGATTAATGATGTGCAAAGAGAAAGAATCTGTTTTGACTCCTGATATTTCTGAATATTAATGAGTCTGCACTGGCATAATTTAGACAATTTAAAATAAATTTGATATCACCACGGCAAATCCTTAATAGGGAGCTGGTTACACTAGGTGAAGAGGCATTTGAACTATGTTTTTCTTGGTATAATTGTTCAAAATATACTTATGTTGCACAAGCTAAAATTTTCTGCCATAGAAGTGGCTTTTTAATGTGGTATAATTTGGGTCTGTTTGTAGTTAAGGAAAACATGTTAATGTTGCTATCTGAGCAGCTTTGCCTCGAAGTCCCATTTTAACAGATACTCTTCCTATAAGAAAAATGCAATTTAAATTTGCTTAATTGCTACATAATACATGAGAGAAGTGAAAGAATCAATGCCTTTATAGACTCAGACCCAGACAAGTGCCAGCTAAAAGATGGACTGTTATCTCTGGCTTTGCTCTGATGTATCTGAGCCTGTTGTGTCCATGGCCCCATCTTAATTTGTCATTCACACTGGAAAGCAACTAAAGGGTCTGCTGGGAGATCTTTTCATTGCTGCTGTTAAAAAAGGCCGTTTTCTTTGCAAGCCATTTGTCTCCGCCTTGTTTCTAACAGCAGGAGGTATGGCTGCACATGTCTGTCATATTTTAAAGGGCCATTGGTGAGAAGATGATCAAAAGAATGCAGGCTCCTCGCGACCACTTGAGTCCAACAAGCTGTATATACCCAGTACGACAAATGGATTATTCTACTTATCTCTCATTTTAAACATACAGTCATTTCCAATAAGCCTGTTGGGTATGAACATATCCTGCAGAACTTTGTAGAGTGGGGTTGATGGTTGGACTCGATGATCCCAAGGGTCTTTTCCAACCTAAATGATTCTATGATTCTATATACAGTGGCTGCGCAGTGTTGTTGAGTGGATAATGAACCGATAAGGGTATCAGGAGCATCTTATAAATGATAAATATTCCTCTACCTTTGATGACTCATTAGCCGTAAATTTGCAAGAGGCTTTGTAGAAAGTCCCCACCAATTTTCACAACTCAGTAACATTCATTTCCTATTCATTTGTTAGTAGGTAGAGGTAGGCACCTGGAAACTGCCCACTCTGTAGTGACTCACACTAAAGCAATCGCGTGCGTTAGACATTTCATTCTGATTAAGGTGAAGATCATCTCCATAAATGTATGGAGAATACCGTGTTATTTAGCATTCATCAAACATTCCCAGCACAAAATAAGGCAGTTTTTCAAGTGGGAACTGAGACAAACCCACAAACAATCTAGACTTCATGGTTGCCATAAGGCAACTCAACATCCATGGTGGCAGCGCTCTACAAAATGGACCCTCAGGACTGCAAAATACAGATTCTTGTCACTTGCGTCAAAAAGGATGGTCTGCCAATTGCGAGCCACGCCGAGCCTATGTATACATATGGGTTGCTTGCTGGGAGGACTAATGGCCCCTGTACACGCTAGCCAAATCACTGTAATATTTCCTGTGGAGCTGTGATCTCATTAGTACATAGCTATCGTTGTACCACATTCCTTTGAACTTCCTCCTGCTGCAACAAAGACATGGAAAAACTTTAGACAAGTTCAGTCACATCTTAACAAAGGATTAATTTACAAATGTTTGGTTTTCTCCTTAACACCATGGAGGGCCATTGTATTTTTACGAAGTTTTTGGTCATTAATGGTGAACTCCCATCTTCTTCTTCAATAGGATATCCTCCAGGGCCTTCAAACACCTCCGGAGTGAACGTGATCTCTTGACCACACTTCCAAAATCTGCCAGCATAGGGAGAAATTATAAGCAAAGCCAAGCTATGATTACATTATGTATTGCATTTTCTGTCACCGGCCAATCTACTAAATGACCCTTTTAAAATGTTATTATAGTTATTGACTACCCTCTGACCCTACTTTTGTCTTCACTCCTGAGAAGGACTGAAAATAACGCCCTGCGACATTCAAATGCAATCCCCCAACGAGAGCCCTTTCGTATGTGTTAGACTCAACCTTGATGATTAAGGGCATGAATAACCGGAAAATAAAGGTCTGTTTCTTTACCGCATCTCAGCTGTTCGTTAGGTGGTGGAGCTGAAATCTGTGATAAGAATCGGAAGGCAGAGCCAAACTGATAAGTAGTCTAATCCTGTTGATGGAAGAAGAAAAAGAAAACCAGCTGGGATTTTTCATTCTTTGTTTCTCTAATTAAGTCTAGACTGTATGTGTTGTGCAGCTTGGAAATAACTGGAAATATTCATCAAATTGCATTCTGATTATGATGTCAATAATCAAATTAAAAGAACGAGCAAAGAATGGATTTAGGAAAGAAGAAATAGCGGATTTGCAGATACATGTTTCTTAACAGAACATCACTGAACTTCAAAGACAGAAACGTTCTTTTTTCCCAGTTTGTAAAATTTATTCTAGCCAGCACTTCTGGTTCCCATGAAACTAGAATTTTACATCACTAACACCAGAGAAGTGATGTGGATGAGAAGATTTCACTTCTTGCCCTCTTGGCTTTCCATTTAAAAAATAGAAACCCGTTTCAGCCCTCAAAAGGATTTCTTCAGCAAATCTTAAACAGCGTAACAAAAAAGCAGCTACAGAGTTTTGTGATCTCTAGTCCGAGGTTTTAGTCTTCACAGATCGTACACAATTTCAGTCTATTCCTATATATATTCTTTTACAAGCTTATCTTTAATAAAATAACTAAGGCTTCAAACCTATAATGACTTATGTATGTGTCTAACTTTAGGTTAGAGGAGAATTTGAGATGAGTATCTGTGTCCTCTAAATATAGTAAAACAGTGGCAGGATCAGAGTTTTCTGTTGGTACTTGCTATAACAAAGAAGGAATAGCAATGGACAAAGAGTAAGCCAAAAAAAACGGTGGAGGCATGGAGTAACACATGGTGTTGATCAGATATGCAGAGATCACTCTTCCCTCTGCTTCTTCGTGAGCTGCAGTACTTAATAAAAGGCCTCATCTAATCACAAGTCAAATTTTGGAGGAACATGTCTGTAGGTACGATCTGTCATCAAAGGTGACAGTGACATTTACTGTTTTTTCAAGAAAAATCTTTGAAGAGCAGGTAAGTGACTGGATCCTCTGGATTCGTACCAGAAGTGCGTGTTTTGACTGTTATTTAACTGGTCTATAAATGAGCTGTTTAATTAACAGGTAGACTAAGTAGTTCAGAATATACAATTACATTCCCAATGCAGACTTAAAAACCGCTCTCTTCAATGGTTTTATTTTTTTCAGTTCAGGCACACTTATTTAGCTGATCACTCAAGAAATATTAAGTCTAAAGTGAGTGTGTCATTATCTGCTACTTTCCATCAAACCGGAAAATCTCTCTCTCTCAGAATTTTACTTTTTTTAAATCTTGTAACATTACAGAAATTATTGATTTGGGTGCATGCCAACCTTTCTATTGGCAGACCTGTATTTCTCCACCTGTTACTGGTAGCAAAATTAATTACTATGTTTAAATGTGATCCTGACTCTGTAGAGTTTGACAATCCTGCCCACAGGATACCTGCAATTTGCAGTGACGACACAGGTCTAAGATTTTGCAGGACTAAATTCTACTAAGAAAAGTAGATGTCATACATAGCCACAGTGGTGTGATGAGATTAGAGGGGATACTTTTTGGAGGGGTTTAAAGAAAAAGGATAGATCATAAAAATGCAATAAAAGCTGCAACAAAACAAAAGACAGCAATGTGCTCTGAAAAAATGACAAAAAAAGCCCCAGATATATAGATTTTCTTAATTTTGGTACTTGTTTACAATCTGACATGATTCATTCTGATAGCATTCCCCAGAAGGCGGCAAATTCTACGTTTTCATTCATACCTTGCAAGACAGTGACATTCAAATCATATTTTTCGGCTATTAGAATACACATTTCCTTTACATCTGTAGGTCCTAATGAGTGGCCAAATTCCAAACCACTGACCTGGATACACTGGAAACGTAACTACCTGCAGATGGTGTCATTTAAGCATTTATTTAGGTGCACATTAGGTATTCCTAAAAATGTAATAAAAGAAAATTCCACTTATTGACTGCCTAATTTCAGAGACCATAACCAGATCAAGGTGTTCCCGGAGCACAGACTATGGTGAGGAACCCGCTGCAGCCCGACTGCTAAAGGCTAAAGAATTCCAGATGCGCTGGGGCAGAGGAGGAGGACGGGGAGGGTATGACTCCAGGCACAGAGGAGGCTGTTCGTTGGGCAGGAAAGAGCACTGGATTTTGGCCTTCATTCTTGGGATTGTATTTTAATCGATGGCTGTTGAATGTAAAACGCAGAAGAGAGGAGGAGAGCCCAGTGCTCAGGCTTGGAAATTTGGCTGCTGAGTGATGTACCCAGTAGACAAAGCTGTTGACTGAGGTGGACACCATCGGGCTGTCTCCTGAGAAGGTGATGACGCACCACGGAGATGACTATCACCCAGCGTGGTGAGTGGAGCTCCACCCTGATGTAACTTCAGAAAGGACTTCCCGGAACAGTGGGAGATGGAGAGAGACCTGGGTCCTGCTGAACACGCAATCCCGAATCACAAAAATGCTCCTCAGCGACCTCCTGCCTGACTGGCCGCATCCCTCATCCAGACGGGCTGGTGAAACCTGTTAGACAGCACGTTCTCACTGTGCAGCTCTCCTCCTGCTCGCTTACAACTCTTCTCGAGCTTTGTTTACGTGCTGGAGTGGAGAGATTTAAATTTCATGTGCGTGGGGATGGCCGTGTTGGCAGGCGGCTCTCGGGGCACACTGCTCCACTCCCAGGAGCACGCTGCATCCTTTGCCTAATTAGAGAGCATGTTCTGGGAGACAAAGATCTTGTCAGCCTGTTTACAAAGTGCTCCACAAACCATATCAGGAGGTCTAGCAGAAGTTATTTCTTCACCCTCCAAGCCTTGCCTCGCATACGGCCGGGCCCTAGGTGACGGTGATATTAATAGCAGTGCAATACCGCGTTTAAAGTGTCTGCTCAGCGTTTAGAGGGAGATTCAGATTAGGGACCTCAAGGAATCCCCATGACAGGGACAGCTGAGATATATACTGTTTCCCAGGAGGCAGGAGAGAGACGGGTGGCTCTCACGTTCTCCCTGTCACCACTACAAATACTTCCATCCAACCGATCTGGCCGGGACGAAGTGACACTCTTTTGGTCCCGTGGGAGATCATCCTCTCACGCCCTAAAAAATCACCACATCACTGAAAAATTGGCACCCGCCGTGCCACGGCAGGTTCATTGCGAGTCAGGGAGCAACTGCGGAGCTCTCGCTGCTACGTTTATGTTCAATCCTGTGGCAAGACATTGTCCCCCGGCCAAGGGAGACGATAACTGCACCTTCTCACAAGATGGGCATCTGGGAGCGCGTGGAAGTTACACTGGAACTTTTGCTTTTTTCAAATAATAAAAATGAGGCGATTTTAATTATGAGAATGAAGCCAGAAGAAAAAGAAAAAAAACCCCACACCGCATTTTGGTGCTGTGAATTCCATGGCATCATCATGAAGATAAAAGAAGAGATGCAGAAGGAAGATAAAGAGATTAGAGTATCAGAATTATTACAAATATTGCCAGTAGCAGTGCCTGTTCCCAAGGCTGCCTGCCATTTCTCAGCGATAAGATCCAGGTTTTCAGGTTTGGGTTTTTTTCTATTTGCGCTGGAAAGCTCCTAGCTACTTTTTGCTTTAGACTCCAAGATATTCATGCTGAAGGGTTCAGCCATTTCTACAAATGAGGTTACAGAAAACTATAAACAAAGTTGTTCTGTGGAGAAAAGAGAAAAGCTGAGGTTGTTTAAGTTTTGCCACGCTGGCCAAGAGCGTGCCCTTTGATACACCTATGAAAATCCAGCCAAATTTAGCCAAATTATAAGTCTCTAAAAAAACTATGCCTTGCATATAATCAGTGAGTCTTTGCTAGAGTCTGGCAGCTCCAAGGGTGGAAGCACGCTGCCAAAAGCCAGGGATTCTCATAACTAAGGTAGAGGTGTATATTTTTCGTGTGATTGGTAAAAAGTTTGATGCTGAGTGTAATGAGAGGTCCAACCCTGTACTCTTGACAGCCGAGATACAAGATGTCAACAGCTGCTCGAGCCTTGTGAGGGTTCACGTGTGGTTCCTCTGGGTCTAATCTGGCATCTGCTGCTGAGGCAAACGCGCGCTCACTCCAATGCAGGTACTTGCAAAAACAAGTTTAATAACCTACCGGGCGTCTGATGCTACTTTTAGAAAAAAAAAAATAAACCAGATTATCCTAAAATTATAGGAAAAGTGCAAGTAATGCAGTATTTTGATTTTAGCAATAATCTCAAAAATAGTATCTTCTTCATCCTGTTTGATTCTTCCATTAGCTGTGTGTAGATAAAATATAATACGGAAAGAGAAGAACCATGGAAGAATGAAGAGATCAAGAAATGTGAATTAGAAATTTGTATCCTTTGTTTCACAGCATGGGCATGTCCTTTTATCCATAAGCATGAAAAATGCTTAATAATTCACATGGTCTTGATTCAAGGGAGAACCACGGATATTCAAAGAATTCCTTTGTCTCTCATTCACAATTTTCTAGGAATACCGTCTGGTGAACCATGTCAGTTCTGACATGGTTCAGCATGACAAGGGTGACAAGTTCTTTGTCTCCTTAATGGAGTTCCCCCTGAACTGCATGCTGTGCCACGAGAAGATCCCGGGTATCATGTAGGCAAAGGAGACATGTTGAAGGCATCCAGGTTACTGGAGCAAGGAAAGCTCATCAGCCTAGAGTTAGGATGAGACCGTGAACCTACTGGACCACGATTTCTGGAAGAGGCTCCAGCACGCTTGCCTGCCGCCCGGAATCAGTCTGCATGGGAAAGCACAGCAGAAACCTTGGTAATGTTCAGGTGTACGGCAAGAACGGGATGAATACTCTGACGTCTACTGTGGCTGGTGAACTATTAACATCCTAACAGGCTGGTTCTCTTACAGGTAATTACGTGATTGTATAAAGGCCGTGACTTATAAATTGCCATGGACTGCTGGACAACTGGTTAAAAAAAAAAGCCATGCCGTCTGCTTTTATGGTTCTACCAATCACAAACGGTTTGACTGCAGCTTTCCTACACTGTCTTCACTCACTTTTACATTGTGATAAATCATGTCTATTATTTTTGCTATATCATGAACTTCTGTTGTAACATCATACTCCCACAGTGGTTTTGTTTCAGGAGAAACAAGATGTGCTGAGGTGCCCTTGTGCCCAGACCCCAAATAACTCTTTCTAGCGAAGGGTAAGAAAACTCCGGAGTACCCAAAAGCTCTGCAGGGGGAAGTTTCTGGCTTTGTCTCCCATTTTCTCTCTCTGGGGTCAGCAGGAGCAGCAAACCGAGCTCCTCAGGTCCTTCCATCGGCTTCCAGTGCCTGACCCACTCCTTCCCAGGGCCGTCTCCCTCCCACGGGGGACGCCTCTGCCGCTCCCCCTGCCCAGCATCGCTGCCCGGGTGGGCTGAGGTACCTCTACCCGCCATCGTTCACCTTCCATATCACTTTACAAGACTTTACTGATCTGGCTTCTGCCCCACTCCTGGCATGAGTTTTCAGGCATTTTTTTATACTTGCTTCAAAATTTCAGCCCGGCAATGATGATAGTTTGAAGCCTACGAGTTTGTTTTCTTCCTTACACCATTGCTTAGTTAGAATTCGGTGTAAAATTAGCTGACCTGAAAGGGGACTGCACCAATAATGCCGTGATATAGCTGTGCTGCTAGCATCAGGCTTTTTCAGTGCCGAGCCGTACAGCTGGGCACAATGCTCACTTTGAAATCCCACACCACACACGTGATGGCTTTCATTAAAAATATTATCTGGTGATGATGGTGCTATGGAAAGAACGCTCTCATCGGCACACTTACAGACCCGGGCTGGGGAGGGAGGAGACCAAGGCATTTTTTCCATTTTCACGACTGGTTGTAATCTAGAGAGGAATGACTGATTAGGCGGGCAGACGCTGCGCTGACTGTGAGACAAAACCTGGAGTTTAGAGTCTTACAGGCGCTAGGATGTGACACACGTGAAAATGGGCACATATAAGGAGTACAGACTTAAGAACAGGTGTATACAAATGCTCTCCCCATCAGCAATTATTGATGGATATTCAAGGGAGAGTTATTTCCGACGTATAACACAGTTTGTAATCCGTATACAAGGAAACAAGGTTTAAAGAAGCAGTTTCCAGGTGCATTAATCAATTGCTACTTGAAATACTCCATGACAAAGCAAAGAATACGAGATGCTACCCTTGGCTTAATCCTAACGTGTCACTATGTTCAACACGTAACTCCCGCGAGTGAGCAAAGATCAAACTTCTTGAGAAAGCAAGAACTGCAGCCAAAACTGACACAAAGATGTAACTTCCAGAGAAAACATTTAAAAATATAAAGAGACGGATGGGAAACTAAACATGAAAATGAACATGGGGGAATTAAGCCCTTCAGACTTAGCCTGTGTATAGCTTACAAAATCAAAGTGAAGGCAAAGAGAAGAGGAGTCAGATGAGAAGGTAAAACCAAAGCACATAAATGGGGAGATAGGAGAGGAAGACTGCAGCAAAGCAAAAAGTCGTAGCCTCATGCAGACTTCCATTTTCTCTATTTTTAAACTGCATTTATACCAAAAGATTAAATTTAGTCTTTGCTTTGGATTAGAAATGAGAGCCACAAAGAGTTTCTCGGTTCCTTTCTTGGTGTGTGGCTGAGAATCGCTCTGCCTTCACGGGGGTTACTGGGTGCAGAGATTGTTTATGACCAGTTAGTGAAAGGGCTACGGACTGGGAGAGAGCATCCGGCACAAAGTACGAGGCTGACGAGCAAACATTCTGGCTAACTTAAAGCGTACATTGTATTGCTTGCAGGCGTGAAGATTAGTACCATAAAAGAAGGGACACTTTGAAGGAGATTTTCCAAAGGTCAGACCATGCTTTTTCAACATGTGATGCTCCTGATTTGCCAGGAGAACGCAGGGACTTGCTACAAAGCGAAGCAGGCGCAGCAGCCTGGGGGTACTGCAGGAGAGACCTCTGCGTTCACACGGATTTGCACCTGTACATCGAGTTAGACTGCAGTTTTTAAAATATATTTTAAATATTTATGTAAGGTAACTTTAGAAGATATATCAATAATTCCATGATCTCTACAGAGGGATACACGCAGTTAATAAACCCTGTTGAATCATATGCTACAGAAATAGTGCTTTTCTTTGGTGCCATCACGTGCCAGCTATTCTGGAGACATCTCACTTGTTCTGTTTTCCAGCGTTGCCGTATACTGACCTACTCGGCATCCACGGGTGCTGCTGTCAAACGCATGTTTACTCCCACCATGGCGCTGGGCTTTATATCTGACATATGTTCCTCTCCTTCCCATACTCCAGCACTTAAACTCCAGATTCATTCTTTTCTTGCTCTTTAAAAAAAAAAAAAAGGGGACATATTTCTGGCGTGGCCTCATTTTTGTAAATCTTAATGGCTGCATTATTTATGCCCGAACACTGTTAGCACAGCAGAGGCTTCATCTCTTCTCTTCTTTGCATCTTACCGGTCCTTTCCCCCTCCAGCCCACAGCCCATTTACACTCCGCTTCTGCGGATGCCGTAACCCTACAGCACCAAGCCAGGACAATCCTCCTCTTCTCCAAGGCTTGTTCTAAAGCGAGAGGAGACAGATTTAATCCACAACTGTGTCAGCTTGAAATCTAAGTGTGTCAAAGGCCAGCTTGGTTTGAGAGGGCGATAAACATCAGGTTGTCTGAATTGGCAGTTTTAACTGATGAGTTGTGACTCCAAAGATCATACGATCTGATATTTATTATGTGTTTTTTTATATTTCCTATTCTTTTTTCCCCTATGACATTTTGGAGGGGGATGTTTCCTATTTTTCTTTAAATCTTTGGATGTGGGAAAGTGAGCGTGTGTACAACTGATTTAGAAATGGCACCACAGACGGTTTCCTCGGTCGCAATCCTGCATCGGGTCTGCTTTCCACATCCCCTCCGTAAATCCAGCAGGCGATGAAGCTGCAGGCTGGAAGGAAGGGTTGCGAACTGGTGCTGTCTGGGGAGGCAGCGGTGTAGGCACGAAACATATGGGAACTCCAGGAGGAGCCTGGGTTTGCCTCCAGGGCTGTAGAGTAAATGAGTTCAGACTGTACACGAAAATGTTAAACCTGTTCAGTCGGTTCCCTCGCCATGAGCAGGATCCCGGGGCTTTGGAACCAGAAGGACAATTGCCTCATTCATTTCCTGAGGTTAGTTTGTCGAAAAAAAAGAGAAAAAAAAAAAGAAAAAAAGACAGACTACTTGTAGCATTCACCTCGTGATTTCCTGATGGGGTGCATGAATTGGGTGACTTCGATAGCTGGAAATCCAGTGGTGTTGCTAATGTGCAGCCGGCTACTGACTGAGCGCCAGCTGTGACCTTGGTTTGACAATTTTTGTACACAACAAAGTTTACAGAGATGGAGATTTCTTTTCAAACGTGCAGCTAAGGTCAGAAATAAAATAAAAAAAATACGGGCAGTTTAGCCAAGATATTTTAAAGCCATTTGGCTTCTCACTATAATTTAAAACCTTTGCATCCTACACCAGTGGATCTAATAAAAAACCCATAAAATGTAATACAAAAATGCCTAGTGCTAAGAGCGAATTTGGCTCAGTTTTGCCTCTCTTTCTCTTGGGCCCGGCGAAAATACTCCAACAGAAGTCCAAAAAAGCTTCAGCAGGATGGAAAGAAAATTCCTTGTCTTTTGGGTAGCAAATGCTACTTTAGCAACAGAAATACAAGATACTGATTATGGCAGTTTTGAGAGGCGTCATTTTGGTTTAGATTGCTTTTGCTAAACCAGAAGTCAGGAAAACTGAAAAAAAATATATTATGTTAGACCCATAAATCACCTAAATGAACCAAAGCCAAGGATAAACTGATACGGCTTTTGCAGAGTAAGAATAAAATTTAATTTATTAAAGCCAAAAGGAAGAGAGTTTTGATGACATCCCTTACAAGAGCAACAGCGGGTAAAAGCCTGACCCTGAGAGACACCAGCAGATGCTGCCCGGCCACAACCCTCTCCCGCAGGAGAAGAGTTTCGGGTCTGACTTGGCTTCTGCCTTTGACAAAGTGGGATGGGGAATCGCGGCTGGCACCCAGCACCTGCAAGAAGGCCAAAAATCAACCGTTAAAGCAGAGAGAAACCACATTTCAAGGGAATAGAACACGATTCTAGAAAATAATATGTCCTTGTATTAATTCTCAGCTGAATTGTTAACTCAAGGAATTTACTGCTATGGGACATGAGTGACCTTGGTAGGACTCCATTAAAATTAACTAGTGAACTGGGTATCGGAGCCATATAGTCACTGCAGGTCACATTTACTTAAAAATTATATACACCTGCGGGGTTATGACACAACATAAAATGTTAATTAACGAAGAGTAAATCTAGAAGGAATGTATTTTGTATGTGCCTAGTATTTGGCTTCTTGGGCTCACTGATTGCTGGAACCGCTGCCAGGTGCTGCACAAAGAGCCTCCTGCTTTCATTTGGCAAATTTTATTCACCTGTATGAGTTTTTCTAATAGAACCCAATGTGCATGCAAGGCTTCTAACGAGGTGCGCGATGAGAATTATAGTATCAATTGTAGAATCATAGAATCCCAGGTTGGAAGGGACCTCAAGGACCATCTGGTCCAACCTTAAAGGAGGGAAGGTGGAAGGCGTGAGGAAGACGAGGGATTGAGAAAGATGCTGCTAGGTATAACCTGGTGGAGGGGGAAGAAGCTTCCACAGCCGACCGGGTTATGAGCAGAAGTTGTGGAAAGGGGTTTCTTTGCCCTTAAAGTGGCTTCGTTCCCACCCCAGCATATCATCTCTTGAAGCCAGGGGTCTTGGCTCATTATCTGTTCCCCACGCCACCCTTCCCAGGAGGACAGATGTCACTTAGCGTGCCATGGAGGGGGTTATATTTTGCCTGCCTTCCTTTCATTTATTTATTTTCCGCTCTTGTTGCACAACAAACGTTTCCTCATGGCTCCGACACCAGTATGAGCTGCCTGGCGATGCGCGGCTTTGCGCTCCCGGGTTGCGAGAGAGGGGGCAGGAAATCTGGTCGAAAAAGAAATGATTTTAAAAAAAAAAAAAAAAAGCGGGCTGACTTTTCTTTTTTTAGGACTACAAACACCGCCGCTGCTCGGGGTGGGTCTTCTGTGCGTGTCCCCCACCCCCGGGGCCGGGCCGAGACCCCCTCCCCGCTCCCTCCCCTCCCGCCCCGACCGGGGCGGGAGGGGAGGGAGCGGGGAGGGGGTCCCGGCCCGGCCCCGCGTTGCCCCCGCCCGGCGGCGACTCCGATCCCGGCCCCGCCGCTCCCGCTCCTCCTCCAGCTCCGCGCTTTGCGTCTCTCCCGCCGCCGCCGCCGCTCTCAGTCAGCGGCGGGGCCGCGGCGCGCAGTGTCCCCGCAGCGGCCACCGCCGTTGTGTGTGTGTGTGTATGTGCGTGTCTCCTACCACACGCCCCCGTGTCTTCATGGCGGTCGCCCCGCAGCCCTAACCGGCCCCCCGGGGCCGGGGAGGGGGGGAAAGGCGGTGCGGGAAGTTGGCCGGAGGCGGTGCCCGCCGTTCTCCCGCCGCGGCAGCATGGCGCGGGGCGGCGGGAGGCAGGAGGCCGCCACCACCACCACCGTCACCGCCCGGGGCCGCCGCCCGCGGGGCCGGGGGCCGCTCGGCCTCCTCTGCCTGGCCTTGGTTTGCGGGCTGGGAGCCGCCGAGGCGGAGTTCTCCATCCTGGACGAGGCGCAAGTTCTGGCCACCCAGATGAGGAAACTCGCCACCGAGGAGCTGGGGGTCGTCACCATGCAGGTACGGCCCGGCCCGGCCCGCGCCTCGCCTGGTTTTCCCTCCTTCCTTCCTTCCTTCCTTCCTCCACACGCTCTTCCCGATTCCTGTTTTGCCCTTTCTTTCTTCATTCCCGTCTGTCTTGCCATCCCCCTCCGCGGCTCTTTTCTTCTTTGCAAACTTTCCCTCCCCCTTGCAGGGGCCGCACGGCTCTTCCCGGCCGGGCTCCCCTCAGTTTCCCCCCCGGCGCCGGGCTCCCCTCAGTTTCCCCCCCCGGCGCCGGGCTCCCCTCAGTTTCCCCCCCCCGGCGCCGGGCTCCCCTCAGTTTCCCCCCCCCGGCGCCGGGCTCCCCTCAGTTTCCCCCCCGGCGCCGGGCTCCCCTCAGTTTCCCCCCCCCCGGCGCCGGGCTCCCCTCAGTTCCCCCCCCCCCGGCCCCGGGCTCCCCTCAGTTCTCCCCCCGGCCCCGGGCTCCCCTCAGTTCTCCCCCCGGCCCCGGGATCCCCTCAGTTCCCCCCCGGCTCCCCTCAGTCCCCCCCCGGCCACGGCTCCCCTCATCCCCAGGCGGTTCCGCGGCAGGAGCAAGCGGGGCGGGCTGTGGGGGGAGAACGGAGGAACTCTTGTTTTATTTGTGATTTACACAATAGCAGCGGGCAGAAAACGCCCCGACCCAAGTCCCAGAGGCCGGTTTTCGCAGAGGGGTCCGAGGCTGGCCCTGGGGCGACCGTCGGGCTCACGGCTGGGCGCTAACCCGCCTCCGCCCGAGCATCCCTCTGCCCGCTGGCAGGAGCTGAAATGAGTCGAGTCCTGCCCGAAAACGCACAGATCGGGGTGAAGAAATGCTTCCCGTGCGTTTGGGCAAGTTCATTCAGACGCTGTAATTCAATGTCGGGATTTGGGTGAAGGTGGGTGATGAGGAGTCATTTGCATCTCGGCCGTCGAGGCTGCATCTTCAGGGGGTGTTTTGTGTAGGGACTGGTCGGACTTGCGGGGTGTGCTGGTCCCTGCGGTACAGCTATCGGCCCCCGACCCTGCCTCGGGGGGGAAAGCGAAATCAGATCCCCAGCGGCTTTCAGGGGAAGGTATGGTCAGTAGCAAATGCAGTTTTAAAAGCCTCCCAAATTGAAAAGGAGACACTTTCATAGGATCAGCAGGGGTCTCTACCCAAATGGCCTTTTATCTTCCCTAAACTGGCTTCATTCTCTCACCTCTGAAACATCATTGTGTTGGCCGGCCTCCTAGGGCTGCGTTTTGTCCGGGAAAACACTGAGCTGTCTCTTGTCCTTGATGCTAAGAAGACGGGGATTTAAATGACTTCACTTAACAAGGTAGATTATTGATGTACTGAATTCAAGGAAGTCACTTTTTTTCCTATGCCGTGCATACGCATGTATGTATTTCCTCTCAAAAGATATGAGCATAATCCTGTAAATGGTGCAGTCTCTGTTTAATGCAAATGAAGTCGGTATAATTGTATTGCTAAATCTGTTTCTGGTGTTAAAAAAAAAAAAATCGAATACAATCATCTCAACACGTATTGTCTTTGAAAAAGGAATTCATAAAAATATACGTGGTTACCTTGCTGTGAAACACTAGCTAACCGTAGGATGAGCCAGGTTTTCTTTCCAAGAATTGTACAGATGATATGGACTTGGGAACAATCTGAACGCTGGTGCACAAGGATGCAAATAGCGTTAAAACTGTGTTTACTATTAGTTGGATATTTAAGGCCCCAAAGTAATTTAATGCGGTGAAACTGGCAGTTAAACTCTGAAAACCCTTTTCATACTGAGCTCTATTTTTATATGCTTAATATTTTGGCTGCCTTAACTCCCATCAAGCTAATGCGCAGCCTGTCCTTTGCTCTCCCCTGTAACATTATTACAGCTGTTTAAGATTAAAAGCTGGTGGGAACAAACCTCCCCTGATTTTCGAAGCTTCTTTGCTGACCTCCTGCAGTAGAACAAAAAAAATGTTATGACATGTGTCACTGCAGCCCGTCCTTCTCACTCGGTTTTAGGGCAGAATTTTCCTAAGCTCGCTCAGGTGGGGCCGGGTGTAGCTGGAGCAGAATTACTCTTTTTTCCGCTTGTGCGGGGCTGTCGGCGAGCGGCGGTGGGCTGGCGGGCACCTGGTGCCGGACAGTGGGTTGCCTGTGCCGCAGGACCGTGGGCACAGCGGGGATGCTCGGGGTGATGCAGGCAGGTGCTCGCCGTGGCGAGGCTGTGCCCGGCCAGAAAGGAGGGGTGGAGGATTTCGGAAGAAGATCGACAGCGCTTTTGGGCTTTAATTCAATATAAATCTAAGGGTGTTGTCCTGCGTTTAGAGGGCGATGTGGAGGCAGGCCTATTGAGAGGAAGTTGCGGTTGCGAGAGGAAGGTTTAACATCCAACCATTTGAGAGCTGCGGTTTTGCTTAAGTTTCATCAATTGTAGAGGAGGAAGCGGCAGGATTTTACGCTTCCCTTGCGTGCTGCCTTCGTGCTTTGGTCCCTGCCAGTTGTGTGTCCCACGTCTGCACATCCTGGTAACAGGCAGGAGGTGGTGTCACCAGCCGCTGGAGTGGGACGCGATTGTGGGAGAGGGCTTTGGAGGAAGGGTAGGTCTGAGCTGGAGGTGGGGAGGAAGCATCCAATGAGTGAAGGAGCAGGTGGAAATGCTTAAATAGAGTGAAGGTGAGGGGTTGGTTTGGGTGTGTGTGAGTCTGGAAAAGAGGAAATTGTAGACGGAGCCTCCATAAAGGCAGGAAGGGAGGATGAGGTGGAGCCTCCAGAGCGGACAGTAGTGGAGCAATGGAAGAGGTAAGAGGAGAACTGTGACGTTTCTGAGCCTTAAATGTCTGTGTAACGAATATGAAAGTTTTGAGATAGAAAATAGATAGAAAATTCAGTTTCTGCTGGAGCAGCCATCAAGTGCTATAAATAAGATCCATCTTCTCTGTGCAGTGCCAACTTCCTGCAATACATTCTTCTTCTACCAGTATTTCACGTAATTAGTCCAACAGCAATAAGGATTTAGTGTTTTTAGTCCGATCACATTATTTTGCATCGTTGAGAGGAATGAGGTGCATGTACATCTGCATTGTAATAAAGGCTGGAGCTACAGGAAGAAATGAGAGAGATTTCTGATGCCAGCATCAGTCTGACAGTTGTTTTTGGCACTCACACCACAAATTTCTATTTATAGGCACTTGCATGAGCGCATCAGTGCACTATCTGACTATTACCTTTAAGTAATGCTTTGTTTTCCCGCCTGTGTAAGTGCTCCTTTTCCATATATAAATTTATTCCTTGAATGATACTGCATGGAGCAGCTGAGGATAATGTATCCTAGGTGAGAACTGGTAAGATGCATCATTCGCTGGATGTATGGAACAGCAGTTTAACAGTTTCGTACTTAAGTTTCAAATTAAAATGTACACATTTGTATCATACGAGGTATTAACTTAGTGAAACATGTGTTGTGGGCTGCAGTGCAGAAGGGTATACAGATATCTGTGTGTTACCTTCCTGGGTGTTATTCCTTTAGGAGTGGTTAAATATAGGAAGTTCATCGATTGTCTGGCTTCCTCTATTGCACCAATTAATTAATGTTCCCGCTCCATTCGACAGTTCTGCCAAACCCACAGTTAATGACATTGCTGTATCTTAATATTGCATGTATTTCCTTTTATGCATCGGGGTATGGGGTGGTGTGTGCGTGTGCATGCTGGCACCTTTTTTTTTTTTTTTTTTTTTCCCCTGAGCAATTCTTCCCAAAGTTCATCAGTGCTTCTTCAAAATAAACCGGGAACAACCACACCGCCATCTCTTACTGTTCCCTCGCCTTCCCGCGGGACGGAGGGTGCCACGCTGTGACAGCGGCGGGGATGCTGTCCCTGCAGCAGGACGCAGGGACTGTACCCACCGTCACCTGTAACCGTTATCTTGGGGTTCTGTTAGCTAGAGCGCATGTTGACAGTGTCCATATTGTTACCGGGAGCAGGTTCTGGCAGCAGGCTGCATCCTTGGAAGAGGACGTGCAATCACATCTCCGCTTGCCAGTCTGAGCAGCCGTATTACTTGTCATTACTCAGTAGACTTCATCTTAAACAGCCGAACGTCAAGCTGGAGCTTGGTGAATGAGCAGCTCGCGTGACAGTCCTGTAATATATTCTCCTGGGCAGAGCTGACACTCAGCAGTAATTAAAAGCTAAGCGCCCTTTTATACTAAAATTATAACTAAATCGGCGGTTGTGGATCACCTGGTCTGCTGGTGGAGTTTCACCATCTTTGTTACCTGGCTCGTTTGATCCTGGTTTGTCTGACGTTGTTGAAATTACAGAGTAGGTCTTCGGTTGAAAAAACTGAAATTCTTTGGTTGGGAGGTGAGGGCAGGAAAAGAATAAATCAGAACTTTTTTGAGCATTTTGTTTGCTTTTGGCAAGGTTTAACCCTCTAAATCTGCATGGGGCGTCCAAGGTGAGGACTGTTTTCCGATAGTGCGGGGCAAGGTAACATCTCCGCCTCCAAAATGGGGCTATAATACTTGCAGTGAGAGTTGAAAGGATTAAGCGATGCTTTGAAGATGAAAAGCGTTAAGTGCGTCTATAACTTTCAAAATGCATGTTGCTGTTTCTAGCCAGATAGTAACAAAAGTTATAGGCCCAGAGGGCCTTGAATATTTTTGAAGGCAGCTCTGCCATCTTAATCCTTTACACTTACTCCGTGAAAGAAGCACAGCCCTTTCTCATTGCCTCTTACTGATCTTGCAAGTTGGAAGAAAAAGAAGTGCATTTTGACTCTGAAAACAGCAGTTTGCTGTTCATTTTTTTTCCTGTGTGGGTTTTTTTTTTTCTTTATATTAATACTTGCTTAGTTCATGTAGTGATGTGTAAAATAATAAACAGCATAGTACAAGCTTCTCCATGTTGATTGGCAAGCATATTACTTATCTATTTTACTGATAACTTGTCTGGCCATATGTTTTTCAAGAAGAACAGATTGTGCACGGACCAGAATGACATGGAGATGGGTAGACGTCCCTGGGTTTATATGAGGAGGGTGCTCTGACACCGTTGTTTTGAAAAATCCACGTTCTTTGAAGATTTCTGGGTAATGGCAACGAGTTTTAGTCACCGGAACTGTCCATTTATTTAATCTCTTTGAAGATGAACACTGACAGAATATGTTGGGTTTTTTCTAATGGGATGGTCTTCTGGCTAGTGACAGTGGATTTACGACTTAGAAGAGAGAAATCCCATTTTGAGCAGTACTGCAGACCAGTTCAGATACCAGAACTGTAATTCTGCATCTCTGAAATTGGGGGTTTCACACATTTTCCCACTTTCTATGGCTGTTTACAAATAAATCTGTCAGTGATTGTGAGGTACTTGCGCAGCAAGTGATGTAGACCACCGCAAGTCCTCCGGCGCTGGGTCTGAAACCTGGACCTCTGTGGACCCTCAACCAAATGGCAGCACAGAAAACTGCTTCCCTTTTTCTTTTTTTTCCCTTTCATTTTCGCATTATTTCCAGCTTGTGAAGCTGAAATACAATAGAAAAATGTAAGTAAGGAAGGCTGATAAATGTTTGACTATATTTTTTTCTTTTTTTTAAAAAAAATTATTATGCGGCAGTAGTGCGCACTTTAGTAATAATTACAGAGTAGAAACCAGCAGAGTAAAACCTCATCTGTTTTACATGATTATGTCTTGGTTTGAATCCAGTTACAGCAGCCTTTTCCAAGCCTGTCTGAAAGCCCAAGACTGCTGCTGGTTTTCATCCTGTTCCACACGGATTCTTTTTTTTTTTCTGGCATGAAACATTTCAAAAAGATAGAGAGAGGTCCTGGTGGAAGGGCGGTGAAAATGGCTGCGCGTAGGAGACCGAATCTGAATTTTTAATTAGGCTTTGAGTTGTTTCTTCAAAGTGTCGGGACATCGTTAGTGATGTAAGTCTTGTTGCATTAGCGAAGACTGCCGTTTCACTTCAAACGGGGAGAATGCAGCTGTCCTGTGCCGATAAAAGTTGCCGAGTGTGGTGCAGCAAGGTGGGTTGCTAGATAATTAGCTGTCCCCTGCGCTGCTGCGACGAAGGACCCTGCCAGTCGTGGTGGGGACCGGAGGGGTTATTAGCAGCAAGAAATCCACGTACAGCGTAAAGCAACTGGGAATCTCTGAGCTGTGGCAGGGCTGATAACACATATGTTAAGAAGGCGCAAAAGTAAATACAGCATGCGTTAGCCCACTTCTTTTCTCGGCTTAATTCGGCAGAGGAGGAACGGTTAGTGCCTGGTGATCTGAATTTAGCAGAGAAGCTGCTCTGCTACTGGTAGCTTGGCCAGGCACCGGTGAGAAAAAAATGTAATGCTTATTGTCAAATAAAATCAAGTGCTTCACCTTCTTTCAGACAGAAAGGCAAGATGTGTTTGAGAATGGAAGGAAATGGGAAATATTAAAAGATACTTTTGCTTTGTGTGGTTACCAGTTATTATTTTATGTCTGTGGATAAAAGGAAGTGTTAAGTATGAACACATTCTTTTTTGTTTAACAGTTAGTGTTTTCTGTTTATCAATTATTGGTGAATAATTGGCAAAGAAATCATAGAATCACAGAATGGTTTGGGTTGGAAGGGACCTTAAATATCATCCCGTCCTGCCCCCCTGCCCTGGGCAGGGACACCTCCCACGAGACCAGGTTGCTCAAAGGCTCATCAAATCCCCAAATGGTTGGAGCCTTGTCATGTGTGGAAGCGCCCAGCTATAAGGAATTATCCCCAATTTCTGTATGTCCTTTGTCAGGACGCTGCATAGTTTGAACTGCTCAGGGCTGGGATATGGGGCTACCTGAGTGCGAGCCTGGCTCTCCGTGAAGCCTGTTAATGGCAACGTTTCACAAGTCAGAGCTTGGCGGAGCTTTGCTGGGGACTTCATTTTCTGTATGTGGATACTATAGCTTAAAAATTGAAATTTCAAGTAACTTATTTGGTGCATCAGCCTTTGTTTTGTCTGTCAAAAATTCTGCTGAGGTTTTGACTAATGGCTATACTACCACTTGTCATACTGGAAGCTTAATGCAGAATAAAGTATAAAGTACGGAGAGGCTGCATTCTGCAGTCATCACTTTCATGTAGTTTATTGTTGTTCATTATCGCTGTGTGTTAATGAAATCTGAAAGGGTATCCTTGTACTCTCTTTCCCATGGAAAACAGATACATGGAAAACATTGATATACTTAACCCGGTGTCTGTTGCGAAAGCATGTCTTCTCTAATATAAAATAGAATGCATGCTAGGTCATTGCTTCAGTCTTGCATTATGTGTGTTCTTCCCTGGTACAGATTTCCGTATGATACTGTATGTCTAATTTAGCAGAGAAAAGCTGAATTGACTTCTGAAATAATCACAGTGACATAAGTCAATAATACTCATTTCCAATCCCATGAAAAGTTTTAATGGAGTCACTTTTATCAACTGCCTGGAAGGTCTCTGTAGAGTCTCCCAAGTGATTTTGCAAAAGTATATTTGCACAATTACAATCATTAGTACAAACAAACTATTACATCTCCCTTTACCAGCTTCTCAGCCAGAAGCAGCTGATAAAACCGGCTTTTTTGCTAGTGCCGTTTCCCTTTGAGCACATGGAATTGCTCAGCTTTGACTGTGTGATTTGAAGCTGCAACCATTCTACTAGTAGAGCAGAAAAGCCGTAGCAGCTTTTTGAGAAAAGCTGTAATTTTACTTCTGGCGTTTCTGTGGAGCTCTCTAGCCAGTGCTTTCTTTCCGGTTTTGGCCATCTTTTGCACATACTCCTGCGATGCAATAGGAATTTTCAGCTATACTTACGATCGTCACAGGTGGGAATGAGGCCAGGGAAAAAGGCTTTAAAATAGACACATCTGGAAGTTGCCATAAAGGTTTCTAGAAGCTGGAGTGCCTTAAACAGAATTTCTTGTGCATTCATCCTGGTAGGGTTATGAGAGTATTTTTGTGCCCTTTTTTTGTGGATTTCAGACCAGGTTGTGTCCAAAGGTGAGTTCAGTTGATGATGATGATACGATGGTACCACACCAAAGGGCTGGGGTGCTCCCACGACCTCCCCGTCTCTGCTTCAGTCCCTCCTTCTGTTGCTTTCACCAAAGGAAATATTAGAAATGTTTCCTCTTGGGCCACATTTTCGCCTCAGAAGTAATATCGGACAAAGCCTGGGGATGAGGCAGAGGGGAGAAGGGACAGACTCCCAGAAATAACTATAGTGGGAGCCTGTTTGCCTGGAGCGAGTCCAGGCTCTGAAGCAAGCCTGGAAAGGGCTCACCAGTGCTTTGGAAGATCCCACAGGGAGCCAGAAGGGCTCTTTGCCTTTTATTTGTTGGAAAATAAAGGAACCCCAAGTTGTGGCTGTCAGGAGATTTTATCATAACAGACTTTCCTTTTGTGTGAGGGTAGCATTTGATACTAAAATGACTGGCAAGTTAGCAAACTAACTTGGTTTTAACCAAATAAGCAGCAGTCTTCACCAGTTCTTTCCCAGAAGCCATGTTAGCACAAGAAAGATCAGCTTTGAGATCCCTGCACGCTTGTGATCGTTTCATCTCCTCCCCCCTTACTGCATGGTGGCGGCTGGGTGTGAAAACCAGTCAAATAGTGCTACAGCTGCAAGGAGAGGTGTTCAGCAGCATCCGGATGATGGCACGGCCCGCAGTGACGGCAGAGCTGCTCCTGGCCAAGGACCGTTCCATGTCTGCTGCGTATCAGGTCATGTCTGCGGCATGGGACGGTTCAGCTGCTGATGCCTCATCCCAAACCTGGCTGCTGCCTTGGGAACAGGAGAAAGCCCAAGTCCTCGACAGAGACGGGTTGTCTTTGACTTGCACTACTACTACTTTGCCTTGAAACAGCACAGAAGAGAAAAAACAGTGTGTGATGCTTTTCAGGGTGAAGTAGGTGGTGAGATGTTGTGTGCGTTGGCAAGCATCGGGTGAGGAGCGCTTTTTGGGAATACTCTACAACAGCCGCCTTGGTATGGCTATGGAGGCGTGCGCTTTGTGGGAGCAAAATTAAGTTCGCCTGAAGTGTTTTCTTTCAGCGGTAGCCTGTCCATTGCAGATCAACACACGGGCAAATGCTGGTGGAAGATTGGTCCAGAAGAATGTAGTTTTCAGGATATTTTTGTTGTTTTTTTCATGGTCAGTGAACTAGCCCATTATTTTCCCTTGTGTTTTTCTGAATCAGAAGTCATATGGGATTTCTGACTTTTGATTTTGGAGACCTAAATACCGTTTGGAGGAAAAGAAAGAAGCAGGATCTCTCATCGTTGCAAGGAGTGTAAAATGGAGGAGGAAAGGCCACTTCGACTCAGTGGATCCTAAATTGCAGTTTGCTATTTTGTTAGCGGCGGAGGCTGGAGCGGGTGCGTGTCTGCAGGTTCAGCTCCCAGTTGACAACAGCTGGCACGGTCAAGCCCTCATGGACTGGTGTATTCGAGAGAGGCCAAACCAGCATTTTAGAGACAGAATATTTGTGTGGTATGAAAGGCAAAGGAATGGTAAAACAAAAGGATATTTAATTTGATGACAATCCATTTAACAATTGTAACAATGAAAGGATATTTAATTTAAATATGCTACAGCTGCGGTCTAGGTAGTTAGACTTCCTTGAGCGTGTTGTTTCCCCTAAGAATCGTGTGTAATGTGAATTTCTTAGTTGTCTTTCACATATTTTGCTAGTGGCTATCCAGGACTTTTGTGGGATTTTTTCCCTTGGTCTGGTTTGGTGGAGTTCAGCTACAGAAAACATTTTGCAGGGAAAACTGTACCTTCTGGTGCAGGCAGGAAGAAGGGAATAAGCACTGAGGATGGCTAGTTTGTCACATTATCCAGCAGTGGTCAGGCATCTGTTTTTAAACTGGAAATTTCAAAGTCTTCAATCTGTTTGATTAAAATTAGAAAATGTTATTCCTGCATACACAGTCTCTTGTGTCTTTCTTAGAGAAGATAATGACTTTTTTTTTAAAGTAGTTAATATTCAAATACGTTGCAGGAGGAGGATGAAAATTGCAAACTTTTCAAACTTTTTTAGCTTTAGGTTGGCTTCACCAATCTCCAGTTCTCAAATATAAAGCTAGTGTCACGTTCCTGTTGTATTTTGCGTGGCCCTAGATGATGTTGGTTGGTTGCTGCTTGGAGGGATATGCTTGATGGTCTTGAAGTTGTTAAAAATTAGCTGAAGATGCAGCTGTTCTTGGCAGAGGAACCCGTGCTGTGCAGAGCTCGCTGCGGGACTGTGGGTTTGTATTCCAAAAGTTGTGTTTGTTTTTTAACATTTTAGATACCAACATACTGATGGTACTGTATTTCCATTAAAACTACTGGATGCAAAGCCAAAATTAAAATAACCCCAACATAAACATAATGGTAGATAACTAGCTTAATAGAAATGGGTAGTCATTTATTTCTGTTTGGTAAAAAATTGAATCTAATAAATTTTAAAATACCAATTCACCATGATGTCACGTAAATGTGATTTTTACCTCCCCCTTCATATTTATGTATTTATTCAGTAAGTTGTTGACTGTAAGTCTAGAAATACCTTTAAAAAAATATGTTCTGGTAATTGCAACCTCAGGCTTTCAAACGCCGCTTTTTCATATGTGTCCAAGAATAGAAAGTCAGCCTCTAAAAATAAATGAAACCCAACATACATTGCCATGGTTTTCAGTGTCTGAAATAGAGGATTCCTCTTCGAGGAGCAGAGGTGCAGCAGCTATTTTGAGAAGGGAAGAAGACTTGGAGTCAGGATGAAATGAATGCAGACCTGCTATGTGAAGGCTCGTTTGAAAAGTAAGACCTGCTGAGTGTGCTCTCTGCGCGTTGAGTGTGTCATCTGGATGATTTATTACAGCCTGAAAATTCATGCTAAAGGGGAAGAGAAAAAATAAGTAGCTAGAAAGGGATAATGCAGTCATTAAAAATGTTAGTAGGGAAGTGCATTTTTTCGGATTCCTTCGAAATACAGTGAAAGCTGTTGTCTGCTCTGAGCCAAGTTAGACGAGAGCTGCGTTGCTAGATGAGCATATACTGTAGGTCAGGCTAATTCCAGGCTCTTACCTGTTTTTTATTAACCTGCACCGTGGTGCAGCTTTGATACAGAAAAATGTTATTGTGTGTTCAAGGCCTTTGCCTGAAAACCTTGACCCATCGGGAGGCGTAGGGTGTTCCCATGGAGTTGTACTTGAGGCTCTCTGATGCAGACCGAAGGTGCAGCAGAGCTGGGTTTCTGCTGCCTTCCGGCATCGCTCTGCCATTTCCTGAGCTCTTGTTTGCTTGTTTTTATTGTTCCCTGTCTCCTTGCTTTCCAGAACCACCAGTGCACTGGAAGCAATTTTCCCGCCCCTGGGCATCAGCTGAGCACTGAGTCCTCCTCCGTGCGACGTGCGTGGGGCTGAGGTGGTCACTTCACAGCTCTGGTATGGCAGAGGGACGCACCTCTCCAGTCAGCACAAGAAATAACACGATTGTAACAGATTCCCTGAAATTTTGCACTTGATGAAAGATATCCCTGAGGGACTGGCAGGGAGCTGGAAGGATGCCTGGCGCTGTGAATATGTAGACCTGAAGGTCTGCAGAGCACCGTCTGCATGACAAAACCCAGCAGTTCTGCAACCATCCGCTCTCGCTCTGTGTCCGCAACCAGGAGCTGGACTGGGTTTCTGCCACTGCTGCTAGGAGACGACATTTCCTTTTAATACCGAAAACAGATTCACGGCCTTTTTGGGATTTTTGCGCTTGAAATAAGGTTAGAGGCAATGTCAGCATCAAGCTCCAGGTCTGACTGCCTGCATGTCCAAAAATATATTTAAAATATTAAAACCTTGCTATAGCAAGTCTGTGGTGACCTGCAGATCCTGCAAAGGCTGGTATGTGAAGCTGGCCTACAGCCATACCCACGCTGGTGAAGATTGTCAACTTGTGGCCTTGCTTTGATGCAGAAAGAAAAAAGGCAGATTTTTTTTTTTTTTTTTTTTTTGCCTTTCGGTGGACAGACAATAACTTGCTTTCTCACAGGGCTGGCAGGAACTTTATATCTACCTGACTTAGTTATTCAAAATCTTGGGAGATGTTCAGCCCTTGCGGGCAAAGGAAAGGAAGGAAAAAGACGTAGAAAGGGGTGTAACGGAGAAAGCGGACAGAGTGGCTGTTTACTGCTTTGGTTTTGATGAGAGCAGGAGCAAATGCTCAGGAATGGCAGCTCACCAGTTCATCCTGACGCCACGATGAAAGAGCACGATCTGATTGAATTTTATTTATATATTTAACTTTCCTGTTGCCAGCCCGCCAGAGCGGAGACGCTGCTGTCCTCCGAGCATCGTGTTTGGTGCAGGTACACTGTCAGGGCTTGAATCGTCCTTTCCGTTTTATCCCTGAACGACGCAGGATGCAGAGTGGTCATGCTCTGAGGTGCCTGTGTGTGACCAAATAAAGAAATGAAAGCCTTAAACCGCACAAAGTACACCTTCATCTGTCGTTGCGGGTACCAGACCTGTTTGAGTATTACTGCAGAGGAGTTGTGAAGCATTCCCAGCTACTCATTTTAAACCCCAGTTTTCTAGTAATAGACTTAAAAATCTTATTGTGTAGTTGAGTTAGTGACTGAGTCTTCACTTTATAATCTCTTTATAAAAATGTATGCACATTAACAGGACGTATTTAATAGACACACTGCCTAGATGAAAGGGGGCTTTGTGGAAGGAGGCTTTTGTGCGTTTCTGGATCTCTCAGCAATTCCTGCGGAGCTTCCCAAGTCTGGCTGACACCGAGCGGCAGAGGAAAAGACCTTCTCGCTTTCAGCTTGAATGGAGAATAATGGGGAGCGAGATGGGAGTGGGGGAGGGACCCCCGCTCCCGACGCGGGGGCCATTGGTACGGGCACTCACCAGCCGAGCATTTAACACGTTTAGTTCTTCCTACCCCCAGCTGGGGCTTTGCATTTGCAATGAGCTCTCTGCTACCCTGGCAGCGCAAGTGGGTCTGCGGCAACAATAGCGGCTCCCCAGCCCGGTGAAATTGAGACAACTTTTCTCAGCCCAGGTAGTCCCTTTAATTCTGGTTTGGTCCACGGATCAGATTTGTCCGTAATGGCCACTTACCAGAATAGCATTTGATTTATTTTTATTTTTTTTTAAATTGAGATCTGATGCTATCTTTCATCTTTCATTTAATCCCTCAGCTGGATTTTGGTATTTTTTTTTCTGTCCGTGGTGCACCACAGATTCTTGGCGAGAAAAAGGTTTTCTTTCTCAAAACACAAGGCTGCGAGGTCAGGGATATGTTCAGTTTGACCTGGCAAATGTCTTCGTGACAACAAGAATCTAGCGGACATCTAATTAAGTTTCCACTAGCAAAAAGAACTAAACTTCAACAAAAAAAATCCTGAAGTTCTCTGACAAAGACATTTCCTTTTGCAGTTGCTGCTAATTCACGTGCTCTGGGGGGTTACAAGCAGAGAAAGCTTCACTTTGCAAGGACCCCGGAAAATCCATTCCATTCAGAACCATCTGAGTGAAGATCCACAGAGAAGATTATTTTTAAAAAAGGGGGCGGGGGGGGCAAAAAAATAAGCACCACGCACTTTTAATTAGGGTAATAAAGCTGCACAGCTGTGATGGGGTTTCTAATCTGGTCAGATGGTCTGTCCCCAGAGGGAAAGGCGGTAGGTGTGCTCTGTGCGTTATTTCTTGCCGGTCGCTGTGCGAGTGCTGCTCACGTATTTCTAACAAAACAGCCAGATGAGGAAGAGCCGGGGGCTGCTGGTGTTTGGGTGCCTCCAGACAGATGTGTGTTGACAGCAGTAACTCTTGCGGTGTCCCTCACCTCTGCTTCTTGCCTTGCACCCCAGCCGCCTGTCTTCATCCAATTCCTCCTGTTTGCCGATGGTTTTTCAGCTGTGGTTGCAGCTGCAGACTCCATCATGTCAAGAAGGAGCAAAAGTAGGTCTGTGTCTGGCGTGAGTGTCTGCAGGTTCCCCACAAGGGTAAAGCAGTTGGTTGTGCAGTGGCTGAGAGCGAAAGCTGAGGACTGGGATACACCCAGGCACCTTCAAAGAGGTCCGAAGGTATTAAACTGGAGTATGTTGCAAGAGGAACGGGCATGGCCAAAGTTAAAGTGAATCAGGGGTGAAAGGCAGTGGGCTGGGCTCACTCCGTGTTCCTGTAAGACTTCAAAGCACTTCTTGTCTCAGGATAAACCGAGATATTATGCTTTGATACCATTGTTCTGATTGAGATTTTAATCTTAAGAATTGGAAAAAGCTTTTTTGAGACAAATCATTCAACAGCTTTTTGCCAGCAGCCCCAGCATGAGCACGTAGCTTTTCTGTGTGAAACCAAATGAGCAACCAACCTGTTAATTTTTGAAGGAAGGCATAATTCCTTTCCAGGTGTGTTTGTATGTGGATGCATTCCAGGTACTGCGCCCTTTCCTCAAGCTCCCCTTACCATAGAAAAGCTCTATAAGTGGTACATGTATATGATAAGTGACATCTTTGATTTAATGCCTCCTCTAAGTGGGGGCTCTCTGTCTTTCCGTTACCCCCACCCATTTATCTCCATGTTTGATGAAGTGCATTACACGGGTATGTGTGCAACCTTATGGTCTCCCTCTTTTTTCATCAAAACAGAAGAAAATACGGCAAAGGACTAAGGTATTCTTAAGTCATTGAGTGATTTTTTTTTTTCCATTTCTTTTATTTATCCCCCATTTTAAGGATAAAAGCTCACCAATTCATGAGCTTTCCGTGTATTTTTTCATTACATAGAATGACCCTGGAATTTCTCAGAGCCTGTGGTTGTAGCATGTTATTTTAAAAAAGAAATGAGGACTTGTGTCCTGCGGGGTTCAGAAACTGGAGATGGCAGCACCGGTTGCTGGAATCAGAAATTAGCCATTTCTTCAATAATGTGGATATAAATAAATTGGCAGTTTTCTACCATGGGCTGTCCCTGCTCCATATTTCTCCTGATTACAGTTCCTCAAAACCATGCCGTTATTAAAATGATCAGTGGGATTGAGATTGATCTTGTCGGTTAAGAACTGTATGTTGCAAGGTGGTGTGAAAGTTTTAAGTTTAGATCTTGTGGGAATTAAGTCATTTCTGATTAATATTGGCAGGAACTTTGTCAGCAGCACGGAGCGGGGGCTTCCGAGCTATCACCCAAGTAATCCGCTTTATTTTAGCGCATTGCATGTGGGTTCAGTGTAAAGGTTCACGTTAATATCTTGCTAGTTGGAGATGAATAACCAAAAATATATGCTGCATCACTGCAAATCTCACCTTTCACTAGGCTTTCCATGGGCTTGGGCTGGTTGCACAAATGTGATGTTATCTGTAACCTCAAGCAGTTGGTTGAAATTTGTCATCTTTGTGAATTTGGTGTCTTTCATAAGGCTTTTTGTGGCTTTAGCAGTCAAGCGCAACTCTTTTGTAAGAATGAAATTCAGCAAGCTTTGAACTGTTTTTGCAAAAGCAAGAGGTAATTGAGATTGTTAGTTTCTAAAAGGAGGTATTTGGAGTAGATAAAGCACCTGAAACTTCTGCGGTTTGATAGCAAACCCCTATATAATTATCTAATGGTTTTCTATCCTACTGGCTTAGTGAAATACTTAGAGAAACACACAGTGTATGCTATACGGTAGTATTGTGAACTATAAAAAAGCATACAAATTCTGACAGCTAGAGATATTTTATCTTTTTTTTTTTTTAAATCATTTACTTCATTGCATATTTGCTGCAGATTTTGTGTTCTTCACATTTGATCTTCAGTTTCTTTACGGGAGAGTTAGTTGAACGTTGAATTGAAAATCAGGTTCCTAGTTTGTCAGATGAAGATTTCTCATGAAGAATAATGTATTATTTTTTTTATAACTACTGCATGCTTTGCAGACTGGGATAATAAGTATTCATTTTTTTTTTAATCAGAAAAAACCCCAGTATTATTGTTATTACTATTTTATTTTTGGTGACTAAAAACTGCAACAGGAAATGACCCGAGACACAGTTTCCATGACACCCTCTCACTTGAATCCAGTTTTTGAGAAGATGAAAGGCCAAAGCAGTCTTTTGATAGTGAGCAGCTAATTGGGCGGCTGATAGAGGCAGGTTTTTCTATGTGAAAAAAATAAAGGAGAAAAGAAGTGGAACAGCTGTGTTTTGGTACATATGTATAATCCCAGATAAAACTCTCCACGGACAAGGAAATATAATAGTGCCTTAGTGAAAGGAAAATTAAGAATCTTTGAAAGCATAAATGTGGCTTTTTGGGAGGAGCCTGTGTTTAAAATACAAATCAACTGGAACGAAAGTGTTAATAAATAATGGATTTGTAAAATCAGAAGAGGACCTCTGGCTCTGTGCAAAGTGCGGTGTTGGTTTTTGTTTCTGTCTAGGCAAATCCCAAGAAAATGGCAATGTGCTCAGGTTTTTTTGCTGTTTCCTTTGCTCTGTATGTTCCTACCCAGAGATGTGTGGAAGGAGCAGCGTGCAGCCGGGACTGCTGTTACCGCAGCTCATCCGAGGGTAGTTCATGGGCTTCCTCACTTTTCATCACTTCTTTTGCTCCTTCTCTAATTGTGCATGTTAAAAATGTCACCGTGCAAAAGCAGAATGCAGAAATTTGTATTTTTGGAATATAAATTTAAATCTGAGAAGTCTGTTCAGCTGATAATGGGGATATTGATCGGGTTGTTAATGCACATGTAATCTCTGTGGTAGACAATAACCTTCCAAGACACAGCAAAGGTGATAAATATTTAAAAATAGCATGAAATACTTAGCACAAGGACTTTTTTTGATAAATGATTCGTATCTCGGGTAATAAAGCAGGTTAAATGCTAGATATTCAGACAGTTTTAAATGAAGTTTATTTTACTTTCTGGGACTTGGCACAATATGAAGCGAGTGCAGGTTCCCTAAATCCATATGACTGGGTAGGAAAAGACAGTACAGGTCCTGCCTTGTTCATTTTTCCCTCTGCCATCCCACTTGGCTTGGGAGCTCCAGATGTCTGAATAAATTATTTCTCCTCCAAAAGTGGGTGGTTTAAGTTGATAAACTTATAAGCCTGTTACTAATTGGTTTCTGGCGTCTGTTTTTGATTTGAGGGACAAGTCCTGAAGGAATCCTAATGAGTTGTAGAGCGAGATGTGACTGATGAGGGTGCAGTTTCTAAGTGGTAGTGTTTGCTTCAGCTACGGCATCTGTAGGTGTTGTATTTTATATCTCTTAAAACATAGGCAGTGCGCTACAATTGATGACTTCTTTTGTTTATAAACTGCTTGTAAAATTGTCCTATCCAGATATTGAAGCGAGAAACTAGGTTTTAAAAGTTCTTGCTTTAATTTCATGAAAATAGAAGGTGCAAAGGACAGCTTAACTTGTAATCATATTGAATACAGTTTCAGATTTACTCCAGAGAGCAAGTAACGCTGAGTTGTGGATTCAGACACAGGCTGTGGTTAGATGCTTTGGCAGATGACGGCACATCCAGCCTCGTGGCTAGCTGCTGCAGGAGAAGGAGGAGGTGCTCCTGCCGTGTTGGGTCTGCAGTTTGTAAGGCTGAAGAGCAAGCTGATGAGAACCTGCTTTATTTTCAGCGATAATCTGTCAGACTGACTCATCCTACAGCCTAGTGCCTAGTTCTAATAGCAAACCATGTGTTCAGGAGGGTTACGAAAGCGGTTGAGCTGCTCCTGCCTGCTGAGAGGAGAGGGTCTTGCTTGCCCCTCCACCGCCACCAGGGCCATGGTCCGTCCCTTGGGCTCCCTGAGCTGGCTGCAGCCACCCGTGCAGTGAAACACAACTTCTTCCGCCCACCCTGGGGTTAGCCTGGGCTTTCATGAATGTTGGATGGATTTTCATGGCTTGCTCTGTCTTCAGTAGGTGTTTTTCTGTCCAGATGGAGAAGATAATTGCCGTATCTAATGTGTTTCTTGACGCCGTGTGTGGGTTACCTTTGTTTTCCCATGAAGTTTTGAAAACCTGGAAGGGAAAGTTGCTGTAGGAACGTTTTGAGGTCACTGTCATCTTGGGACCTTGTGTGCTCTTCATGGCAGTGTGGTACCCTGTTGCTCCTGGAAGTGCTTCCTCGTTAGTGCTATTTCCATACATTGCTTTTTCCTTCTGAACTTTTTATGCAGAATATGCCATGTAGGTTGGCATACTTCAAACTGAGTGAAATAGTCTGGGGTTGATCTCCTGAATATCAAAGCGAGCCTTTTTTGAATGCAGGAGATTAGGATCTCCCCAATGAAAGCTATCGAAGCCAACAGTTGCTAGTCTTTCACAAAGACTTCAATGGTTCACGAACCTAAAAATCTGCTGCACTATCAGTAAACAACCAACAGGAGATGGGTCTGGAGGAATTTGGCACAGCCCTGGCTTATTGATGTAAGACCTTTTCGCTACACCACCACGCACTCATGACTTCTGCAATGGTAAGGAAGCGGCTTCAACAGAAGTAAATAAAACCCTCTAAAACCAGCTTGACTGCTAGTGTTGGGCAGCTCCTCTGCCTTCTCATATGAAGATCTTATTAGGCAACAGCTGTGGTCCCCCTGCCAGTTTTCCTCCGCAGACAAAGCCTGCGGGACTGCTCATTAGCTCCCTGCCTGCCTGCCAGAAAGGAGCATGTAAAATTAATACACGAAGAAAGGGCCGCGATCTGACACTGTGGGAATGCAGGTGGGCTGGAGCGATGCGCGGGAATTAAACTAACGTGCTAATCGTGCTCCTTGCAGGAGGCTGGCTGCTCTCTGCAATTTCGCTATTTTCTGCTATAATAACCCCGGTGGGTTTTCCCCAGCTCTTTCCAGCTCTTTCTGCTGATAGAGCCTTTAAATATTGTGGTTTACGTGAGAATTTTGGTGAGCGTTTTGTGGGAATGTTGAGAAATAGATAGGTGTTCCCTGCTTTCAGAAATTGGAAAGTATTTCTTTATGAGCACAGTGTGGTGTTTGCTGCCACTCCTGTGTGACGGTGCGGTGTCGAGAGTGTCACTTCCCAGGAACAGTCTTTGCAGCTGGCAGAAGTTTCTGTGCACTTTGAAATTTGGAAATCCAATCTCGTGCTTGTGCTGTCAGTATGGAGCTTCCTTATGGCACTCCTTTATTTTTCTTTAAAAGCTGAAATTTTAATATTGTTCCCAGAGCATATATTCAACTGTTTTGCTCAGTCATTACATGTGCATTGTGAGAGGATGAAATAAAATAAAGTCGATCTGGTGTTGAGCGTGGGAAGCGGAGGGTGGTGTGTTCCCGTGTAGCTGTGACGGTCTACAGTTCCTGCCACCCCTGTCCCTTTCTTGTAACAAACCTGTTTTATCTGAGATTAAATTAAATCAACCTGAAAATGAAAAACGGTAGCAAGATGTTCCAGAAGCAGCAATTTAATATAATTTTGAAATTTAGTGCTAAAGAAAAAAGTATTTCATACAGATGCTGGTGCCAGAGCCCTGCTATAAAATGCATTTATTGTCATGAGTAATTTGTCTGGAAAATGTTTAGCAGTCAGGAAATACGGAATCTTTTTTGCACCTTTTTTTAATGTTTATCTGCGGAGCAGGTGGACCAATAACTGCTTAATAAAGGTGTTGGTCTTAAATTCAAGAGGCTATAGAACAAATAGATTGGAGACTAAGCAAAATGCAGTTTAGCCACAGGGAAGATAAAGTTGAGAGAAAAAAAGGGGAACCCAGGTCTCATTTTCACTAGTACTGGTCTACATCACTGTAATGGTGTAAGTGCCTCCAGGGGGTTGCAAATGTGATTTATTTACATTGGAGGGTCTTGTATGCTTCCAGCGAAGCACAAAGCAGTGAGGAAATGAGTGTTAGACTTAGCCTGATGGGTTTTATATTTCGTCAGCTGTACCACTTGGTAAGTATTGTTTTTAGCAGTCATCTTTCTTGCAACATGCCATGTGATGAGTTCTGAATTTCTGCACGTTCAGCTGCATTATACTGGTTTCTGGAAGTCAGATTGCACCATGCCACCCCTATTGCATGCCAGAGAATCTCTTCATGTAGCAAATTTGGGGTGAAACCTACCACTTTGCACAACGCTGGCAGCTCAGTGATAGTCACTGAGTGATTGCTACTGAATATACCATGGTCTGTTCCATACTGAACGCTTGACATCCCTCAGGGACTAACAATGTCGGTACGTACCATGTGGGTTTGGTGTTGCAGCTGAAGAACTTCAGAGGTTCCTTCCTTGGCTGTTTGCCCCATCTCTGTGCTGAGGTTTGCCTCAGTAGTAGTCATGTTAATGCAGTTATTTGTGGGGCTCTGGCATAAACCGGATCCTTGAAATGAATCCCTGGGATCGCAGGGGTTCTGCACAGCCCCAGCGAACAGTGGTGCTGGCATGGCAGAAGTGCTAAGGTGGCTATTTCTTAAGGCAGATACATTGTTTATGCCTGCGGCTGTATAACTACACCGTTTGAGGTAAAGAATAATTGTGTCTTAAAAGTTGCCAGTTTTAAGATGGGTGACGCCGATCTCAAGGAATTCATCCTTCAGAGGCTCATTCATGTTTGTTTTGGTGTGAAAAGCGCGTTGCCGAGAGGTTCCTCCTCGCCCTGCTGCTGCTGGAGCAGCTGGCTGGGCTGCTGGGGTTGAACTTCAGCAGTATGCACCAAGAAGAAGCACCTTAGTCTCTGAGGACCGAGCACTGCTCATGGAGCAGCTAAAAATAGTATTTTGGAGTATTTTGGAGTAGCTTGGCCTGACTAGTGACTTTCTGAAGTTGTAAAATGCTTTTGTCTGCGATGTTATCAGGAAAAAAAGATGCAAGAGTGTTTGTGACAAAGACTTAGAAAACAACGGGGGAAATGATTTAACAAACCCTATGAGATGTTTTCCGGGCAGAACTTTGTTTTGTTAAATCACAAAGAAATACTGCTTTATGAAGGGTTATTATCCCAGGCTTAAAGCCTGAATTCAGACTTCACAGCGAGAGAAAAAGACATTTTAATCCTGCTTGAAGTGCAAGCCTCAGCACAGCTATAATGCTTCCACCAGGCCTTTTACTGGATGCATCTGTCTTATTTCAGCACGGCAGGGGCAAGTCAGTGGTGCAGGATAGTGGGTGCTGAGGACCCAATATGCCATGTGTGGCTTGTGAACTAGGTCTAGCCCGGTCCCGTGGACTGAACGTGCACTAGGTTAGTGTTTGAAACACATCTTTCCATTTGTTTTCATCCAGAAAAAGGTTAATGAGTGAAAAAGTGGACCTTGGAATTTTCTTTGTGCCCAAGACTTGTGTTTCTAAAAAGTAGTCCTTAGATGTGACGGCATTTCGATTGCCTCTTGTCTGCAGAGGAGGAGAACATTGTGGAAACCTAATGAGGGCTTGGGGTGAGTTCTAGTTAGTGCTGACCTCAGGTTCCTGGCAAAGAGAGAGCACCCATCGAATATTTCTTAGCTGAAAGCTGTTACAAGCAGCTGGAAGGTCCTCGTCAAACTTGTGTTTGTTGCCAATGCCTACCGTGGCCAAGGCTAGTGTGTGCCTTCTCTCCTCGGACAGATGGAATAAATACTCAGAACACTCTGGGTTCTTTTTTAACCAATATATATGTTTGCATTAGGGCTTTGTCAGCAGTTGTATCTTGCAGGGCTGGGGGTTTTGGTTTTGGTGGTGGTTGCTGGGTTTGGGTTTTGTTTGTTTTCCTCCATCCATCTTTCAGGTCTGTTTTGGTGCTTGAACAGGACATGCCAAACTCTTAAAGTAAAACCAACTAACTTTGCAAATTGTAAACTTAAAATGGCATGGACATTGTAGAAAACGTTCCTCTCGTGTCCACTCTTTTAACAAGAAACATAGAAAACTAATTCACGAACCTTCTTTTTCCCAGTTTCTTCTACACTTTATGCATTTGGAAGCTTTATTGTAGGAGTCTCCCACCTTTTGGGGTTTTTTGTTTAAGTGAGAGGAGTGCTGAAATTTCTGCTATAAAATTACAGATTGGAGTAAGGGGCAGGTGTTGCACCTGAAATTCCCTTTTTAATTATCCAGATTAAAAATGATTGCATCTCTTTGCAAATAAAAGCCAAAGATACAATCGGTCATTGACGTTTTGGCTTCTTTTTTTCGTTTCTTCACAGGGGGATGCATTTTGTACAAGCAAAACTAACACAGAAACTTTCCTGATAACTTTTGGGGGGCTGAACAAGGAGGGGTGTGTAGAGTGATGTGGTAGAAGGTTAGGGAGGGTAGGAGGAAGGTACGTATTTAATTTGGGTTTGGAAAAAAGGGCCTCTGAATTGTTAGCACGCCAGGATCAAGTAACCAAACCGTCCCAAACCCTGTCGAGCTGACAAACCAAACCAGGACACCATCTGGAAATGATTCTCTGCTTCGTTCTCTGTAGTCTTTTAATGTAATGAAATAAGTAAAAAAAAAAAAAAATCCAGTTCCTTGTAATTGTTAAGTTTTGTCATGCAAATGTGTTCTAGACTTTGAAAAGGATTGTAAAGGTTTTGCGCAGATTTTCATGCTTTGAAGAAAACCTCTGTGTCCTTGCTGCTTTGGTTGAATAGAGGAGCAGCTTGCAGCAAGACATCAGCTTTTTGAATCACTTTTGGATGAGTAATAGCTTGTGGTTATGAATAGGTGGAAATTGGATGCAAATATATGAAACAATATTAACATAAGCAACCAATAAGTGATCGCTATGTTTATCGAATAGAATGCCTTCGTAAATTGTTTTAAACTTTTGTAATTATCATTCATCTTCAGATGATAGGCTCGGATGTGTCTTGGCTGGCTGCTGCGGGCTCGGGGAGGATTTGGTTAGCATTCCATTTTTTTGTAGTTTGACGCAAAGGTCACCACCTCGTAATTCTTAACATGTGGAACAGAGCATATACTGCAGTGTGTTTTTTGTCCAGATAATTTATGTTTTTATTAGCTAATGCTCGTACTGGAAACTTGCCTTTGCGGATGAGAGTGGGAGCACAGCGGAGGAGAGAGCAGGCGGGAGCCACGTCTGGCACGTGGGGGCGAGGGATGCTGCAGAGACAGGGGTGTCATCTGGAAATGTAGAAGACGCAGGTGTGAGTTGATGGCGTTTACTTAGTACTTAATGACATTGTTACAATTGCCACGTTGTAATTTTTACTTAAAAAAAAAAACCCAAAATAGTGTGAAACTCAAAATCCTCCGCCGTAAGAAACAGCTGCTTCATATTGCCACTTATTATTCATTCATTTGCAAGTGTCAGGAGAAGCAGAAATACACCATATTGTTTAAAACCCTGATTTAGTGTGTTATGAGGCACTAGAGAAGGGACTTTGTCTTGCATGGAGATAGGGCTTTCAGAATTTTCAGAAGATTTCATTTTTCTTTTTAAGGTATTCAGTATTCTGTGACTTCTTCCTAACCCTGAAATTCATGCCATTACTTCGTCTTCCTGTGCTTTATGGTATCTATTTTAGGATGGATGTCACTTTTTGGAATCTTTTGAACTTTTGTATTGGCTGGTGCTTTTGATCTTGTAACCTTTGCCTTGTGTTAGTATCCTTGTTATATTTAAGAGTGAAAAGACATAGAAAGAATTAAAGTCAAGCTGGGGAGGGGTGACAGAAGTGTTAAGCTGTTTTCAGCGTAGGTCTGTCTGTTCCCAGGGGCTCTGTGTAGCGAAAACTGTATTGTGAAAAAACACGTTTTAAATTGTGCCATGCAAAGCTTTTGGAAATTAAAATACAGATTACATGCAGAAACAGGGGGGTAAAGTTAACTTGTGGGTATCAGCAACTTACTAATTTATTAAACTTAACACTTATTCATTAATTTGTTAAGATAAATTTTCAATATCAGCGTAATGAAAATTTTCCTGTCCAATAAATCTCCCCCCACCTTCTGACTGCCAGATACCGATACCAGTGTAGTAACTGTGTTTGACAACAGGAATATTTATTCCCTGAGTAGCATTAATCTACTTCAGTTCTGTCTACGTTCAAAGTAACGCTAATGCCTTTATTTCTCCTTGGTGTCTGAACTCGCTAATCCTGATACCAAAGTGGATTACGGTGTCATTGCTGCGTGTTCGGGCAGATGTGCAACACACAGATAATTGCACAGAAAAGCAAAAGAAAGGGAATTTATTTAGGTTCCCGAGCTGGAGGTGGTCTCTATACAGCCTTAAATCCTTAATTCAATTTGAGGTTTGCCAGTCAGTCCTGTTGGGCTCGTGCAAGCTTGTGGCCTGCCTTTATGCTTGGTTTTAACATGGAAAGCTGTGCTTCCACTGGAGTGATATTTTGGTGCCTGTTCAGCACCATCCATCATAGAATCACAGAATGGTCTGGGTTGGAAGGGATCTTAAAGATCATCTAGTTCCACCTCCTCCCCTGGGCAGGGACACCTCCCACTAGACCAGGTTGCTCCAAGCCCCGTCCAGCCTGGCCTGGAGTCGTGTATTCATAAAGAGGGGAACTACTATGTAACGCTTTAAAAGAATCACAGGTTTTAGTAAAATACTGTTTGTTCTAATGCAGCAGCATGGAACAAGTATAGGCTTTTCATTGACATCTTCTATTTCTGAACTTGATAAAATTTAACAAATGAAAGCTTGGGTGCTTTACTAAAAATGAAATAAAAACTATTTTGAGAAAGAAGCTACTCTTAAACATTCTCGTTTGAAAACCCCTTTGACAGATAAATATTTTATGTGCACTGAAGCATCCTCAAAAATTAAATATGAATGAATGGTAGGAAACCTTGCAGTACTATGAAACATTGAGACTTTATAATTTCAAGTGCAAATGTCTGCCTAGGGATTCTTGATTATTTTTAATGAAGATGACACTGTACACATCAGCATGAGTGCTTCTTAAATGAGGGAGTTCACATAAGTAGTATCTTCTGAAGGAAATCACAGCAGAGATTTATTTTGAGTAAATATGCAGCCTTTTCTCCAGAGGTTCCAAAATATTTTATTTAGACAAAGTTAAACATGAATTGAGATTTTTAAAAGGTCAAATAATTCTCTTCTGTTTTGAAACAGAAATTGTTTTAATTATGTTTAGTCACCAGGAGCGGTGCAGCCCACTTCATAGTTTGTAAATGTTTTGTAAAAAGCAGCCTGTAATAATATTTACAGAAGGAATGAAAAATAGTAATTGCCTCTGTTACTGTTTTAATTTTAACAATGTTTGTATGCATGAGCCCTTTTTGATCTTTTTAATAGGTACAACCCCACTGGCAATGACATCATGTCATAAAAGGAATTAATGCTACCATTATAAATTTCCTGGGTTGTGTGGTGTTTTTTTTTTTTAAATTCCCTTTTTACAATGGAAATCGGCTCCCAAATTCTGTTGTCTGCTCTGTTCTTCCTGTCCTTGTGGTGTTGTGCGATGCTGACCGTAAATTAGAAGATCGTGTGGATGTGCAGGACCGTGCCTGTAGGTTTGTAGCAATTATCTTGTGTGCTTTCTATATGGTTTTTAGGTTGCGAAACATAAATCTGATGTCAGTCAATTCTAGATTTTAGTTCTGTCCCCTACAGCTGGGATAGTGCAGTTCTCACTCCAGCCTGCTCTCCTTGTCTCTGGGCTTGGAGGGTTGTGTTTGGGGTAAAACCAACTCAAAATAGAGGAAAAACCTATCTTCAAGAAGTCTTCCAAAAAAAAAAAAATCTGGGCTGTATTCTAAATATCTAAATATCTGGGATGTATTCTAAACATCCTGATAGTGGTTTTCTTTTTTCTCTTTCCTCTTTGCTTTGCAGCTCTTTCGCATTGTGCTTTTTCTTGCATGTTTTCCTAAATTTTCTGTAATAAGATTGGCCGCATTCAAAACCCAGCCTGTTGAGAAACGCGCAGTTTTTCCAACCAGAATTGGAGGCATGGATGATAAATCATATGACAAGATTGCATACTGATACAGTCCCTTAAAACCTTGAAGTTTTTCTAAATATCCAGAAATAAACTTCTACCTTAACTAGTGCGGAATGACTGTACGGTCCTGGCCATGGAGGATAACTAGCTTAAAGGGGTTGATGGGGTGTATGTTTTCCTGCCTCTCTGGGAGTGTAAAAGGATAGTTCAGATGAGGATGATCACGGACTCATTATTTCATTACTAGGTACGGTAATGATCCTTTTTTATATCATTAGTGATCTGCATGTGAAGGTGCTTTATGCTTTTGGCCCTTTAACCTTGTGCTTTTCCACCTTGACCACCAAACCCAGTGAGTTACAAAAGGTAACTCCTCGCAGCAGGTTATTGAGCAGGGCCCCTTCGGAAGGTGGATGGTTTATTTTTCCATGTTCTGACAAACTTCGGTTAAGTCTGACATTAAGGACGTTTATCTGCAGAGTGTTGGCACGGGGCAGCGTGGGGATGTGAGTCTCCTGCGCAGCATCTTCTGGAGCCTCTTGGACTCTCCTGTCCTCCAGAGCTGGGTGACACCACTGTGCTCACACCTGGGTGGGTCCGCATTAAACTCATTAAATAATCTGCAGAAGCGGATGAATATTCAGTTAAAGGATCCCAGGTTTTCTTAGAAAAAGAATGTGCTTTCTTCTCTTTTGGTAATCTCTTCAAAAACCCAACCAACCAAAAAAAACCCCACTAAGCCCTTTGCAACCTGCAGTATTCTTACTCCTTTTTTCAGCATTTCACAAAGAAATTGAACTTTAGAAATAAATAAGAGTATTTTCAAAGGGCCGGAGGAGCACAGTTATTGAATACGGTCATACCTTTAAGATTAGAGGAGGAATTCAGGAAGTGGAGAACAGGTGATGCTACTCAATCTACAGCACGTGTGGCTGCAAACTCAGAATTAGTCTTTATACATCTTCTTTTAAAACAATTACATCTCTCTTCCATGAGTGAAAAGGAATCAGATTGAGAAATAAATATTTGATTTACCTTCAGTATCTGTATAATATTTTCGTTCAATGTTATGTGTGCGTGTGTTTGATGCTCTCCTCAAATGACCAACCTTCGTTATCCTATAGTGACAATGTTTTCCAAAGTCTTCTTAAAAAGAACAGCTTCCAGAAGCTGATAGTAGTGCAGGTCTGCTGGAGCTGGAAGCAGTGCGTTTCTCTCTTGAAAACTCCGGGGTAAACAGTGGGAGATCTGGGACAGCCCCAGCAGAAAACTCCTCCTGCAGTGACTCTGAGGATGTATGGCTTCAATGTGAAACCACAGGAATCTGACCACATGGCGAAGAGCATCCCGTACGTTGGAATAGCTGCAAAAAGATATTCCACTGACTAAGGAAAAGGTGCCTACGTGGAAACTAAAAAAAAAAAAAAATCCTGCATTGTAATCTGAGGTGTCGTCCTTGGACAGGTGAAGGATGAGAGATTTTTTTGGAGGGTTTCAACTGCTAGTTTGTAGCATCCATTCTCAAACACAGAAATCGTTCGGATGTTGTTCATCTCGGTATTGGTAATCAGAAGCTCACCGAAAGAGTGCATGCTCTGGTTTTTAAATTGAGGTTCAGTCTAATTTCTTGCTACTTAGAATTTGAAAGATAAATACATTTATAATAATTTCAGCAAAACTAATTTTTAGAGGGCTGAAATTATTATTTTTAGTTAGGAAATATTGTAGAGTGTTCATTCAACAATAGTGAAGGATGCTATTGTTTTCATGGTGTGTAGTTATTATTTTATTTAAGATGATAAATACTGGTTTGCCAATATCCAAATAATGCGAGCAGCAGATTAGAAATTCTGTTTTCTGTTCTGATTTTTTCATCAGGCTTTTATGCTAGTTAGTTTTCTTCTCTTGAAATATGATTTATGCTACAGCTGCGGGTTTGGCAAGACAAACAAGCAGAGCTGAGGCTGTTTCTGTGTTCTGGAGCCCTGGTTAAATGACTCCCTGAATAATGACAACGTTTGTCAGGGACTCTTGGAGACCAATATAGTATCTACAAAAATTTGTGCTTTAATGTCAGATCATGGACTCTGTTTAACTGAAATAATTGCGCATACTTGCATAGTCCGCACCTGAACACTGCTAATGTTAAGGGAATTGTTTAGTGTTCTTCATATGGAGAACCGGACATGTAGTTCTCAGGTAGGATGTCCATACTGGGGAGACCTGGTGTAACATGGAAAAGGGAGATATGCCAGAGAGCCATCTCTCCTTTTTTTATTAGGCAGACTTCCTTTGTAAAAACAAAGACCGTTAAAAAGCAAAATATGAAAAAGCCCTTTCGCTTGGTGCCAAGCACACCTCGGTCTGGGGCAGGTCCCTCTGGCCCGAGCACTCTCCATCTCAGCAGTTGCCTTGGTGGAACCGTCCCATCTCCTGGGACCAGCAGTGAAGGACCCCGCAGCCCTGGCCTGCAGCCTCTTCAGTCTGTAAAACAATGAGGGTGCAAGAGAAAGAACTCTGCTTTGCAAAACATCTGATGATTTTTTTTGTCCCAACGGCTGGATGTAGAAATTCTCGTGGGATGGCTTGGCAGGAATGCTACAGAAAACGCTGAGGCAAGTTTTGCTCTTCTTCAGCGCCTTCCCTCATTAAATCTGGAGCTTTCTCTCCCATTTCTGGGTAGGAATCTACTCTGCTCTTGATTAGCACTGGAGGTTTTGTTTGAGTTTTGGGTTTTTGGTGTTGTTTTTTTTTTTTTTAACTCCCTCCTCTTTCATGTAAATGATGTCTTGCTATTTTGCTTGCTTTTTTTCTTTTTTAATTAGAAGAATAAATGCTTGCATTCATGCACAAATTGCTTTGAAGTGCTGTAGGAATTCAATTCATGAGCCTTCCCTTAGTCTCAATCTTTTTTTTTTTTTTTTTTTTCTTTGCGAACCGTTAACATCTAATGGCTCTGGTCTTTCCAGAAGATTATATTTGTTTTCTGTGGGTTGCTCTACCTCCTTCTGTGTCCCGAGATAACAAGTTAAACACAAGGAAGAACGGTTAATCGGCCAGCTCCCATTGAGCGTTCCTGCAAGGTTTTGTTTCAGGGAGGGGTGACTCATGCTGGACCACAGCTCTATGAAAGAACAAGGGAAGAATAGTCCCAGGGACTAATTGATCCCCATCCAGCAGAAGCGAGCCGAAGGTGGCTTGTTGGATGCCGTGGGCCACCTCTGCTCCTCTGGCTGTTCTCCTGCAGAGCATGGGTGTTATCGTTGATCTTGGATGAGCACTAGCAATTCGCTTGGAAAAGTGATTTAGCCATTTCTTCTAGAGATCACCTTTGCTTTACTGATCTAGCAATTATTTGCTACTTTGCATCTGTACGTTATTTTTTTGGGGTCCAGGATGAAGCACTTGCTTCTGTTGTAGATCTGTTTAATCTTGTTGATAATGTCAGATGGTCTTCTGCCTCACGAAACACAACGAGGAGAAGTTGTCAGCTAATTAGTCCGTTAGTGTGCTTGCTCCCTGAGTTGATGATCCGAGGGCTGGAGCACCTCTCCCATGAAGACAGGCTGAGAGAGTTGGGGTTGTTCAGCCTGGAGAAGAGAAGGCTCCAGGGAGACCTTATAGCGGCCTTCCAGTACCTGAAGGGGGCCTACAAGAAAGCTGGGGAGGGGCTGTTTGCAAGGGCATGTAGCAATAGGATGAGGGGCAATGGCTTTAAACTAGAGCAGGGCAGGTTTAGATTAGACATTGGGAAGAAGTTCTTTGCAATGAGGGTGGTGAGACACTGGCCCAGGTTGCCCAGAGAGGGGGTGGAGGCCCCATCCCTGGAGACATTCAAGGCCAGGCTGGATGAGGCTCTGAGCAACCTGATCTAGTTGAAGATGTCCCTGCTCACTGCAGGGGGGTTGGACTAGATGACCTTTAAAGGTCCCTTCCAACCTAACAGATTCTGTGATTCGTTCCACCCCTGTTTTGGAAGCGAGAGGAAAAATGTCCTATTTCCAGCACTGGTTGATGTCTTTTCATTAGCAGCTAAGTAGAGTAAGATGTTGTTTCGTAAAGCTCACAGGGAGCAAGCACCAGGGGATTTCAAATTTCGAGGTCACAAAGAGTGCAAATTAAACTAACTCCTCTCTGCTTTTGTAAGCATCTGGCGATTGACCTGCGGTTTTAGTGTGGGGGTCATGGCTCTGGACTGGCACCGTGTCCTCAGAGAGTCAGAGACTGGCTGAGGTGGGACGGGACCTCCTTAGGTCCTTGTCCTCTGCTAGTCTGGGGCACCTGTCCCCTTGGTTTTGGGTACCTCTGAGGATGGGACTCCCCCACCCCTGGGCAGCTCTTCCAGGAGCACGCGGTGTTTCCCGGCATGCGATTGTGCAGGTGTAGGGAGAGCTTTGCACACGTAATTTGTGCTGTTACGAGAGCGCGTTCCCGCATGCATGCTCCGGCTGCCGCTGCCCAGGTGCCCTTTCCACCTGTTCCTAGGCAAACACAGATCCTTTCCTCGTCTGTTCTCCTTTGGCTCCCACAGCCGCTGCATAAACCAGGTTTGGTTTGAGCAGTGTTTTGGGAGGCTACATCTGCAGGTGGGATATAGCCCAGTAATTACTTCTTTCTAACCCATAAAATATGCTGACGTTAAACTGGAAGATTATTTAATATATATATGCCGTCCTGTAAATCTCTGTCAAGAGCTCGATTTTCCAGCCACAGCACCTAGATAAGCCGGCGTGCCAAAACCAGCCGTGTGAAAACGGGGGAGATGAGTTAAAGCGCACAGCTCAGCAGCCGGAGGTGCCAGCCTCTGCAGGCATTGCAGCTCCGGGACACGCGTCTCCCTTGGGTGCGCAGCAGTTGAAGCGCTTCGGAGGGTTTGGTGGGGTCTCGCAGCCGAGGGTTGGTGTCCCTTCAACTCACCTCTGCACGGGCAGCATGGGGGGGTCAAGTTCAAGTCAATTCTAAGCCCTGTGTCAGTTTGAAATGTAACAGTTACTTTCAAATAACTTTGCATCCAGGTTGGAGAGAATGGTTATGGTAATAATTGATGCAAAGTGTTTATCTTCTTGAGTTAATTTTTTAACTACTTGTAAAATTTAATTGAGACATTAAACCTCCTAAGAATTTAGGAGGGTAAAGAATTGTTCCTGCTCCCTTCCGCTGGAAAAAGGAAGGGTGTGGATTATGTCAAAGAAAAACAATGCAAATGAGGTATGTAAACACGTGACCTTAAAACTCTTCTAGTTTATTAACACAAATAATATTATCGTATGAGAATACTCTTGTACTTTTTATTACAGACACTAACTTGTACAGGAAGGTACTGATGTGCAGCCTCTTTCAGGTTGTTACTCATCTGTTGTTTTTCTCGTGAAAAAAGTGTTGGTGCCTTGCGTGGAAACAGCCAAGAACTGACCGCAGTGTGTGTTAAAAGTTTTACACTTCTGTGTCTTTCTGGGTGCGGGCCGTGTTAGCCAGTCATCGTTCAGAAGCGCTGCAGCAGCAGTTGCAGGGGAAGGCTGTTATCATGATATTTATCGTGTGTGTGTTGATGGTTCCTGCTGAGAGATCCTGAAAAATGATACTCTTGGACATTTAAAGAAAACAGTTCTGTAATTACGTTAGCATCAGCCCATTCATTTTATGCACAGAAGTTTAGTGTCGTGATTTATGATCTATAAATTCCTATGTTTAAGCTTGTCGTTCTTGGATATCTTTTTTTTGTGATTCAAGTAGATCTCTCTAATACCCTACTCCAGCCTTAGTGTTCCTGTGCTGCAGCGTTTCTCCAAACAAACCCCATCAGATTCTGCCTCGATCGTGTTAAACAGATCAGGAAACGAAATCATGTGCTCTCAGTGTGTGTCTGTATGTCCCTTTGTTTTTTGGGGCTTTTTTGATGTTGCTGTAAAATTACACGTTCCTAGCTGGAATAGTACATAAATTGAACCACGTTTCTTCTGCATACTTGCTGTATATTGAATTCATGACCAAATTGGATAAGCACAGTAATTACACTAAAATGATATGCTCTTTTTGCTATAGGATTACATCTATTTACATGTATTGCTTTGCTGCTTAAATGTTTCCCTGATTTTGTTAGCCATTTTGATGTGACCTTGAAAACAAAGCAGAAAAATGAAACCCAGGGTTCTCCCAATAGAATAAAGTTTGGGGTCGATTTTGCTCCTGATAAATGCTCAAATTTATGTTCTCTTGTAAGGGAAGTGGACCAACAAAATGCAGCGAGCTGAAAAATGTCCAGTAATCAAAAAGTTCTCAACCTGAAAAAAAACCCGTATAAATATTTTAAGTTTCACATCCTAGAGGCTGGAATGAGGAGTGTAGGGAGAAAAAAATCCAATCCTATTGAGAAGACCATCTGCTTTACATTTTAAGGTTGGATAGCCTGACTTTCCTTTTTCTGAAATACTGCCATATACATTGTCATGAGCATAACCTTAGTCAAGTTACATTGGCTAAATGGATAATCTTTTTAACATGTGGAACTAATTTTCTTAGGGTATTTTCCCCTCTCACTCTTTTTTCCTCTCTCTTCTCTGGTCCCTTGAAAAAGAAGACAAAAAATCTGCCGATTCTTGATTGCATTTTTGGCAGTTACTCAGTTTTCCATAGTTTTGTCTCCTTGCAAATGCCTGAAGTTTTCCAGGGAAGCACATTTATAAGAATTGTGCTCTACTTTGACTCTTTTCAGGCAATCTCACACCTACTCACCGTCTCCCCTTCTGAAAACGACTCGAAATGATCCTTAAGGCTTTTACCACCTACAGGCTAATGGTAGTAGCTTAATTATAAATGCTAACTGGGATGCTTTCTACCATCAAAATTAAGGTTAAGCCTGACTACCAGTTCTTTTATTGTCCTCCGTGTTGGACAAAACGTTTTGCTCCAGCGCTGGTGGCAGAGCGGGGAGCAGAGGCACGTGGCAGAAGAGAATGGTAGCTTGATTTGTAAATAGTGAATTGGTGGACAGTCTTCATTAAGGTAGAAACTGGGGTGAGAGATGGTGTTTTCCTGCTTAAAACCTTCTCAAATGTTGGGGCATGTGTGCACCCATGAAGGTGGGTGTGAGCAGGCAGAGACAGACGTCTGCAAACGCACGCAGGCTTGCTTCTGGAGTGCCAGGAGGCTCTGGCTTCACTTTGCTTGTGGAAAAGCTATGTCTGATAGTCTCAGCTTTTTTCATGCAATTGATTTTTTTTTTTCCCCATGAATTCCTCCTCATCCCAAGTAATCTTGTGTAAATTTTACATGTAAAATAAGCAAAATTGTTTAAACGAAGCTGCCAAAGGAGTCTTTCAAATGATGGTGTGGTTTAACACCACTCCAGCCACGGAGATAATTGAGCACAGGACGACTTTGCCCATTAGTGACACAGAGAGCTTCTCCGAGCAAAATGTCCGTGGGAGGAGATGAACTGGGCCAGGACGGCAGAATCACAAGCTGTATGAGTCTTTGCATTTCCTCGGGTTTTTTTATCTGAAGATGCTGCTTGTGGTGCACAAGAGGCTGCCTGCGCTCTGACCCCCACGACAGCACCGACCTGGGCTCAGCTAGTGAGCTCTGCATCACCTTTTTCTTTGTCTGCCTGTCCAATAAATATACCTGTTGCTGTTTGATAAATGACGTAATGAAAAAAACAACACATTAATTAGTTAAATTCTTCCTGAAAACTACTTCTTTTCTGAAACCCACGGAAAGAGAAAGGGATTCGCAGTGTGATGTTGGGATACTCCCTTTAGTCCGGTAGCTGCGGCGTCGGTCCCTGGGCTGAGCAGGGTCTGTAGTGCTGGGTTGCTGCTGTCATTGCTGTCATCCCACCAGGTTTGCCTTTCACTGTGTTTTCCTCCGATTTACTTTAGCTTCTTATATGTACATTGTAAATTCTTAGTGAAAAACACGAAGCATGTCCTTGATCTCATGGGAACCCACTATTTAATGTTTCTTGGTTTTAGAAAATGGTAACAAAACATAACGTGATACGGCCTCAGACACTGCAAAAATAAACTCTAGACAGAAGCCACAGGTTTCCCTCAAAACAGTCTCACTCAGTGAGTTTTGTCAGAAAAAGGATTTGTTATATATTTGTTTGCTCACCACTTTTTAAAACATTAACCTTTAAAATAAGAAACAGGCCCTGGTTAGTAGCTGCTTGAAGTTTAAAAAGTATTGCAGCCCTGCTGAGCTAACACTGTGTATATTTGACACATGTACATTTTGGTACTGCTGTTTTGTGTACTTTTTAAATATTGTAAAGTTTTTTCATCCTGTCGGTACCCAAATACGGCAGGTAACAGCAGGCTACGTCCTGAATCTCCTGAAAGTTGTGGGCTTTTTTCTTTTTTAAAGTCTTGCAGTATAGATGCTAAAACAGCTTCAATATATTTACAGCCCAGTGGATGTGTTGCTAATCCTGCATTTGTTTTTCTTGATTCTCTTTGTCTCTAAAAATGTTATTCTTGTTGGTAGGGAGATGGATTTGTATCTCATCTAGCAATAAAGTGATGTGCAAATGGTTGACTGCTCTGCGGAGCAGTTGGTGCTTTTATTTGGTTGGGGACTTTGGAGGTTTCAGGGTTGTGGCTTTTTTTGTTTATTTTGATGCAGTGCTGACTGTCAAACTGGGGCCTTTTGAAGTTATTTTCTCACTGCAGCGAGATTGCATCAATAGATGCAGTCCTCATTGCTGCTGAGTTTATTTTAACCTCAAGGAGCTGAGGGAACGAGCCAGTTAATATTTTACTTTTTATACTAAGCTTGGTTTAGAGTCAACTCCTGGATTTAAAACTGAGTTGCCTTTGGCTTCAAATGATGAATAAAATTCTGCTAAGCCTTGTTTGGGTGCACCACAAAGCTAAACCCCAGCTACCCCTTATCTCTGCCTTGGTGGGAAACCTGACTCCATCCTTCCCGGCACCGCGGGTTTGGGTGCTGGGCCCATCCATCACTGTCAGACCCCACCTGTGAGAGGCATTACCCGGCGGTGGCCCAGATCTTCCCCATCCCAGCCCCGAGGACCCCTGCCCTTGCATCCTCTCATCGCTTCCCGGTTTATCTCGCTTATCAAATATTTGTCCTGTTGCTCAAAGCTAAAAGTGAGGTGGGCTGGTGGCACCGAGAAGCACTTGATTGCAGGTAAAGTCATTAATGGATGTATCTAGGTAATGTGGAAGAATATTTTCTAGGAAGCTGCAAGTGCTTTGACCCAGACAGATAGTTAAGGAGCTTAGGAAAGCAAGATGTGAAAATATGTGTTTGTAAACCAAACCCCAGGTTTCTCAGGACTCCGTCCAGGCTGTGGTCATCCTCAGCAGGTTCACAGGGACACGTCGCTCAGCTCTGCTGAAGTCTGTGTGTCTCCGAGCTGTCACAGATTGCCAGAAATCCTGCAGTGGTCCCTGCAGGTACCCTGATTTTCTCTTTCTAGGCTTCTGTTTGTGTAGCTAAATGTGTGTTCGATAAGGGAAGGGGAGGATTAAGAGCATGAGTGATGTGCGGCGCATCGTGCTGCAGGATTCAGGTGTTGCCAGAGACTTTGTGCTCAGCCCCCACCTGCCCCCCCGGAGTTTAAATGGGAGCGTAAAGCAGCAGGTGATGGATACAGCAGCCTGACAAGTGTTACTTCTCTCTGAGCATCTCTGATGTTTGAGTAATTTGAAAAGAGAATTACAACTTCGCTGACTTTTTAATTTAGACCTGGCTAAATCCAGTATTAATGTCATTTCTGAAGTTTGCTTTTGCAACAAAGTATGGAAAATGGAGACACTTCAAAACTGCTAAGTTTTGAGCTTTGTTTACTTTTTAATATTGTGTTTGAAAACTGATGCTTTGTGGTGGAAACAGCTGAAGTGAATGAAGCAAGGTTTGCTTGCTGTGCTGGGTGAGCTGTGGCAGCACGAAGGAAAAGCTGTGACATTTGGTTTTGAAACCAAATCTTGAAATTTCATTCAGAGTTTGGATTGGGGGGGGAGGTGGGGGGAGGGTTGCTTTTGTTTCCATTTATTTTTTTTGAGTCAAAAATCTTTGTAGAAACCTGTTTGATGAACCCAAAGGGTTGGAGTACGTGAAGCACAGTGTGTGTGTTAACGGCACGTGAGGGTTTGGAGCTCGACTGAAGCAACTGTTCTCAGCCCAGTACCTGAGATAAGTAATGGACAGCAGAGAGTGAGAAGTTTTGCCCTCTGCTGTGTGCCACAAGAACAAAGCTGTCGTCTTCTAAAGGTGCTGGGTTTAAAGGAATTTGAGGATTCCCGAGAAAATTAATCTTTTTCATGTAGTTGACCAATGTCAAGGTGTCGGTCGAGGTACCAGCGAGAACCTGATTATCTACAAAGATGATAATAAGCTTAAAAAAGCTGATGATAGCAAAAAGAGAGGGGCAAATGGAGAAAAAGACAACAAAATGCTGTTTGAGGGCTTGAGGCGGCACGTGAGGAGGCGGCGTTGGGAGCGGTGGTGGGGATGCAGATAGCTCCGTGTCTGGTGGAGCACCAGCTTGGCGGGGGAAAGGCTGGAGGCCGAACCAGCGCAGGGGTTGCAGCCTTCCTGCATTGTGAGAGCGAGTGGTGATGGGTTACGGCAAATAATCCTGGGCGAGCATCTCATTAAACACGTGTGGAATTGTTCCTCTTGGAGTGAACTTCGCCTGCTGCCATCTGCTCAGCAGATTCAATTAAACAAGGAGGGGCGGGAAGAATAAAGTACAGATGCTAATGCGCTGTGTAAACTACGATGGGCAAGTTCTCCTAAATATTTAGACTATTTTTGTAAGTTTGTGGAGCTGACTTACTCTTGGGTCTGTGAAGTTCCCTTAACTGCATTTGGAGGTTGCCACTCAGCTCTGTTTTTCTACTTAAGGTTAGATCACTTTTTAAGTCAGTGAAATTAGCTTAAATACAACAGGGAGATGGTTTTGGCTTCGGGTGAAATTCTGCTTAGGAATTCTTGACTAGGGAGCAGATATCCTGAGTAACGGGACCGTTCCCAGGTAGGGGCCGAGCAGTTAAACGCGTAGCCTTGGGGAACTCTGTGCGCGACGGCTCACGTGTTCCTGGGTGGTTTCAAGCCTTATTTAGTTTTTACTGTTGTTTTCGGCTCAATGTCTGTGACGGCAGTTTGACTAACAGGCTCCTGCTCCCCCCTGTCTGACATGCACGGAGCGTTTAATTAAAAAAAGTAGAAGACACGATTTGTTAGAGCTTGGTTAAATTATAAAGCAAGGAAAAATAGGTTAAAAACCTAGCCCAGTGGCCAAATAAATTTCTGTTGGCACTGTAACTCTTATACAACCGTGTATAATGTTCTCTGGCATTATTTTGAAGGTTCATAAACACGGCTCCGTGTTAAAGGGGTGGAGGAAGGGGTCAGCTTTGTGTTAAGGACAGAAAGCTCCATTCTCGGTAGCTGACAGTCTGTTTCCTTCTCGCTCCTTTTGATGTCTGGAGACTAAATGCTGCGTGGAGAGAAAAATTCAATTCATTTAAAACATTTTGCATCAAAATGACATGCTTTAATGTATTTTCTTCTGATGTTTAAATTATCTTTTCATCTTATGAAAGGGGGGGGGGAGAAAAAAAGCCAACATGTTTGTAGTTAAAGTACCCAAGCAGAACTTTAAACAAAGGTCTGGAAGAAGAGGAAGTCTCAGTGTACGGGCAGCTTTTAAGAGTAGATGCCTTTTTTTCTTCTTCTCTTCCCCCTGCCCCGCTCCTCGGCTCTCTGGGACTTGTAAACCAAGGAGATTTATTGCTGCCCTTCCAAATGCTTCTTTAGAATTAAGAGTTCAAATTTTTGAAATTCCTGAAGTCCTCAGGAGGGAGAGGGATAAGGGAAAGCGATGAACGTAAGTGGAGCAGGGCACACCAAAGGGGTTTCCGGGCTGGTTTTGCCAGTTAGAGCTGCATGCAGCCTTACCAGGGGGAAATGGGCTAAACCTGCATCAGGAAAACTCTTGGGAATTGTGGGCCAATGATTACACTGCATTTGGATGAAATTTAGACTTCTTTAGTAACTGCAGTTGTTATTGCTAATAATTTGGAGAGCTGACTCTGGCTTATTGTCTTGCTGTGAACGTGAGTCTTGCTAATTTCACAACTGTCACGTCAAGGGAGGGACTCAACGGGCTCTGTATGAATCACCGTCCTTCGCCAGATGTGGCCATGCCTACAGATGTTCTTGCTGATGTATTGTCGTGTGTTTGACATAACACTGATAGCTGTGGAATCCGCTCTGTCAGTGAAATCCCAGCTCCCCTTGAGGCTGGTAGAGAAAGATCTCAGGCTTTTTCAGGAATGCTGTCGGTGTAACCCCAACTTTTCAGGAATGCTATCGGTGTAACCCCAGATCCTTCCAACCTTATTTTTCAGTCTGTGACAGAGTATTAACAAGGTGTTGAGTGTTTTCCTCCACGTAACCACTGTAGGTAAATGGTGATGGCAGTGCTGCTCTCACCTGCGGAGGCACAGCGGATGGAGGGACTTGTGTCCCTCTGGGAGCAGACAGGAGGCTTTCCTAGGGCACAGCGCTCTCACTTCTATCTTCTGATACACCCTCTTTTGCCATTAGTGAGCCCAATTTGGTTGCGTTCAAAAGTGGGTCTCGTTTTTCTCTTTTCCAGGTACCAAATATGCCTAAATTTGTCTCACAGCCTCTCGTGTTAGTGGAAACAAGTGCTTTTAGAAATAGTTAGGTTTGGTTAAATGTTTAGCGCTGGAGAACAGTCATAGTTTGTGCGGGCAGTAGCTTTCAAATGCGAAATATGTTTTTTTAGCACCTTGTGTCAGTTTGGTAAATTAACAGATGTTTTGAAAAAAAACCTGTTATGTGTTTGCCTTCAAAACCAAAACCAGCCTCTTCACGCAGATCCAGAAACAGGAATATGGAGACTTGATTTCCCTTGGGTAAGCCTCCAACAGACTCCCCAGGGAAAGTGCTCCTTTTCTGACACAGATTTCCTCACCCATGCGCCTTTTGGAGCTGCTTTAATGTGGTATTTGTAACAAAAAGTCTCTTACGCCTCCTTTGTGATTTGTCTTGCAGAGGATATTCAACTCCTTTGTGTACACGGAGAAGATATCGAATGGAGAAAGTGAAGTTCAACAGGTGAGTCCGAAAGCCCCTTCCCACCTCCTGCTGCCCGCTAGCAGCGTTACAAAGGCAACTTACAAACTACAGTGTATTGGGATTTATTGTGGCCACTTCCCTAGTGTCCAGCACATCAGAAACCCCATCTCCATTTATATTCTGTTCCGTTTATTGTTGTATGGGCTGATTATGTATATGAGAGCTTTGCATTGCCAGGAAAAGGCTTTCCATCTGCTTTGTGTGGGTTCTTCCCTTAGAAACAAAAGAGCAGAGCTGGAGCCCTCATGTCGCATCTCACGTTAATTGACTAGTTTTCATGTTGGAAGTGTCTCTTTTAGAGTTTTTTTAATTCAAGGCAGAAAAACTAATACTGTTTATGAATGTGGAAATGGTGTCAATTGCTTTGTGTAAATACGGGACAGCTACAGCCTTACGTAGTTGTGGTTAAGGTTTTTTGTCATTTTGTTTGGGTTTTTCTTATGGGAATGCATTTGACCATTTAACTCTTCCATTTAACATTGAGATAATACGTCTCAACACATGGGCTGTTTGCATTTTAATGTATGTGTACATTTGGAAAATTAATTCTGTGTCAGTTGTAAAATGGAGCAAATAGATCTCGTTTTCGTCTTTAAGAAATCAGGGTACATTGTTCAGAAGGCACTGTATGTTCACAACTGCACCTTCGTGCTAAACGTGATGAGTTTTGGTAGAAGAGGCGGCCGCTGCCCTGCCTGGGCGCCCGAACAAAGAACCAGCTGGTCCTTCCAGTCAAAGCATGGACTCAGTTGCACAACCTTCAGCGAGAAACCCGACCTTCCTAGACCCAGCAGACCAGTTTTAATGTTTGGTAAAAGCCAAAGTGCCTCGGAGGAGCTCTCTCCGGGTAAATAGCTCTCTGGCCACTCACACGAGTCGCTGTTGCTGGTTTCCAAGAGTGCATCAGTCCATTGCGTGCTCCTGTACATTAAAACTGGTCGGGTAATATAAACAAATTAACACTCTAACTTGTGTTTACTGTAAATAGTAAATTTCACAGACATTTGTTTCTTTTCCCAAGGAAAAAGTCAAAGCTGAGCTGGATCAAATGGGATTTTGCATCCCTGCATAGTGTATTTAAACTTTGGGAGAGTTTGCATTGGAGAGCAGGGCTCAGCTCCTCTTCTGTTTCGGAAGGAATATGGTGGCTTTTGACGGGATTCTGGTCAATGTAGGAACTAAATTAATTTGCAGGAAATGGGAATAGTTCAGGAAAAGTTCCAACAACACTGGATTTCTGTTAAACAAGAAACAAGTCTTTAGTATAGAAGCCTCGTCCCATAAGGGCATTAAATTGAAGTGTGTAATTATATTAACAGATAACGTTGGTAAACACAAGAGCATGTGATTAATGATATCATATTAAATTAGGCTGTTAGATTGCAATAATACAAATTTTAAGATTAATTTCCTGTGAGTGCTATCATAAAAATGGCAAGGTTTATATTTAGAAAAAAACCAACAAAGTTCACCTTTGGTACTGCTTGTGTCTGTAGTAGATGTTTGTTTGATGAGGTACAGATGGGTGTGGGAAACAACAGAAGAAACCAGAGCAAGGCATTAATCTTGGTAAATTACACTAATTCTGGTATTAATGATTGCTTGACCCTGCAGATAATAGTGTCTCAACCCTAGTAAGAGATGTTATGCTTTACAGGAGGTTTTTCCTGGCTCTGGTTAGTTAGAAGACATCTCGTGCAAGTTTTTCCTGAGGCTTGATCCTTCTGTGGGGGTCTGACCTACATATTAAATTTGGCAGTAGAAACACATTTCTGATTTTCAGTTATCACAGTTGAGATCATCACCTGTAATACAAGAGTAAAAAAATATGGGGAGAGGTAAGTAAGCCAGGAGGACGTTCTCCTGCAGTTTTCATTCCACAGCCTGTCTTTGTTACGCCACCTTCCCCACTTTGCTTCTCAAGTGAACTGTGCAGAAGACTTTGCATACCCCTAATAATTATCCTTATTCTTTCCTGGGTTTCTTTGGCTTCTGCTTTATTATTTTTTTTTTCAATTTTTATTGTTAATCAGTCATGAGTAGTATGAATGTCATGACATGGGGGGCAGCGGATGTGCTGTATTAGAATCCTTCAATTATTTCTTAAATCTCCTCTCTTCCAATAACACCCTTCCCCCTCCCCCCAAATTATTTTTCTATTTCGACAACCTCTAATTGGAGAGCACAGAATTAAGAAGAGGTTATATGGAACTGAGCATAAGGACATCCTGTTCTCTTATTGTAGGTGGTGCCTTTTTTCACCTGGAGGTCCATATGCATATGGACGTGTATTTGAGTAGTTCATTTGTATCATTGTTATTAATTTATACAATTTTGCTGTGTGTTCCTGTTAGAATCACAGACTGGTTTGGGTTGGAAGGGACCTTAAAGCCCACCCAGTGCCACCCGCTGCCCTGGGCAGGGACACCTCCCACCAGCCCAGGTTGCTCCAAGCCCCGTCCAACCTGGCCTTGAACCCCTCCAGGGATGGGGCAGCCACAGCTTCTCTGGGCAACCTGGGCCAGGGGCTCACCCCCCGCACAGCCAAGAATTTCTTCCTGAGATCTCATCTCAGCCTCCCTTCTTTAAGTCTTTTTTGTTGTGGATGTGTCAGTGAAATACTGTAAATAAAAATTGGATGTCCAAATTCCAATGCCATAGAAGAAATTTGCTGCTTGGAAAAGCATCATGCTGTTGGTGATGCCGGGGGGTTGGTTTATGCGGTGCCCAAGGTCGGCTGCGCAGTAACGGCGATGGTTCAGTGGTGCAGATGGGAGACGTGCCGTGCTCAGCGTGATGCTGGAGCCACCGTCCACCCTCGGGAGGCTTCGGCTTCCCTCTGAGCGTGCACAGGTGGGTGCTTGTGTGCAAAGGGACCACAAAAGGGTAATTGTCACATGAGTTTAAAAGTTTAAATCTGAAACCATCCCAACATCTTAAAAGAAGGGTTCGCTGCCTTTGACATCGTGCTGGGGTAACGTTTTTTCTTGGTGTTTCTGGGTGGTCTGCACACCACAAAAGGGCCATGTGGGCTAGATTATACGTATCAGATGGCTTTTGAAAGCTAAAAGTGTTCTCGGGAAACCAAGAAACTGGATTAAAACTTCTTTGAAGTCTTGACTATCGATTCTCCACTTAGGAAAAGACGCTGCTTGTTTCCCAGCCACAGATGTACGTATTCACCCTAAGTAGATATAAATAACTGTCTAAACACTGTAGGTAGTGTGATGAATTCGGAGCTGTCAGAGGAGAAAAACTAGGCCCCGGTGAAGCATAATTACTGTGGTTAAAAGCTCAACAGTGAAGTGGATAGAAGAATAATTGAGCACTTCTGTTCCATTAATAACCAGGTCTTTTAGCCCTAATGAATCACAAGCAATATAACCGGAGTTTTATGAGTAAGAGTAGTACATCGAATGGGATCGTCTTGAGCAAATGCAAACAAATGTAAGCAAATTAAATCCCCTGTCGCTCATTCCTGATTTTGTCATTCATTAACATTTTCTTAGCAACTGATACCCAAAGGCAATTAATTACGGTTTTATGTCAGCTGGGATTTTTTTCTGGCAGACCACTGGATTGTTGTGGGGGATGTCTTTTTTTTTTTTTTTTTTTTTTTAGTACCAAACTGTGTAAATAATGACTTTCAGTTTGTTGTGAAAGTGAAAAACTACAGCTGTTGGCCTTCAGGCCCAACTATTTTAATTCTCTTGGCTTTCTTCATGGCACACGAGGAGTGGTTTACCCTTTGACGTTAAACTGCTTACACTTTTAAGGTCCAGAGTCATAGAATTACTGTTGTACGTAACAGATAAAACCTTTTTTGCTTTGAATAGGTTGTTAAAGATTGGATGGTGATTGCCAAAAATAACTTGGATTCCTTTACTGTAAGGTCTTTCAACATCAGAGAACTTGTGTACAGTATGAAAATATCACTAGTTCACACCGCTTAATAAATAAAGTGGAAAATGATTAGTTTTATTGGGGGAAAATCTAGATTAGTTGTTTTCAAGGACATCAGCGTGTGTTCGGCGTCCTGCCAGACATCTGGTTTTTGAAGTATGGAGAATATGAAACTGGGCTTCAAGGAGGAGAGGGGACAGTGACAGAGTCTTGGGCAGGAGGGTATTTACCAGCTTCATGCAGAAAAGTCTTGATGCACTGAACTCTGGCAGAGAAATTGGGAGCACAGCAGCATCGACGTCTCTGCAGAGAGACATTCATAATCATTTCTTCTATTTCTGTCTGTCCATGCATGCTGGGGAAAGAAGCGGTAGCAAATAAAGTCATTAAATGAATTAGTTCAGATGGTCAACTCTAAATATGCATGTGTCAGCTGAAAATCACCTCGCTTTGGAATATTCCTGGGAATGTTCACTCCTGTTTGAAGGCTGGGAAGGACAGGGACAGAGGGAGGATTTTAATTTAGGATAAGTAAATGCACAAGCAGTGAGACATGCCTTTTGCCATTAGTGTTTTCCTTGTTTAATGTATCCTTCTCTCCATGCAGCTCCTGGGTTGAGTGCTAAAGGCTGTCGTTCCTCTTCCTTCTAGCTCATTCAGAGCATAATTATCAGCCATAAAACCAGGAATAATAACCTGGAAAATCAGTTTTGTATAAATCTGCTAGGAGCTGCTCAGAAATGGAAGTTAGTTAGTTGGGAGGTTCAGGAACAGAACTGTGAGGCAAAACACGGGTTTTTTACAGGGATGCCGTTTTGTTTCTAATAGAACCAGATTACCAGACCTGCTTGACCTCTGCGCTCTTCTGGGTTTGTACAGAAGCAGTGGTTTCTTCAAGACCCAAGCAGGTTAGGAATAAATATGTTAAAAATGTTCTAGAATAGGAATCTGTGGGCGCACAGGAGCGTTAAGTTGTGATGCAGCGGGAGGAGTGCCTGGTGGATGTTGAAGAAAGGTACTTTTGTTCTGGGTTCTTCTGGTTCACGGAGGGGATTTAAAAATAAAAATACTAACTAAAGTCTACAATGTGTAAGCAGCACTTTTCAAGGAGCCTGGTAGTGTTAAATCCCTGTCTGTGAGTTGTTACGGCATCCATGCCTGTCAGCCTCGTTGATGCATATTTTATATACAATCTTGAAAACATTAAAAGTACCTTGGCTTTCAAGATACAGCCAGAAATAAAACCTCACCTTGGAGCTCCGCTTTCCCTCAGCGCTCCCTGAAAAGGCAAGACTTCAGAGCCGTGGAGCTTTGAGGGGAACGAAGCTTTAAAAAAAAAAAAAAATAAAAAAGGCTCGAGGGAACTATGCAAATGAGGAAAATGTCTCTGGGAAAATTAGAGAAACTCACTGATGTTGTGATGAAAGGTTGTCAGTGGAGATGGTGACAACTGAAGTGCATTACCCATGGGTGCTGCGGTAATAGAAACAGGTGGTACCGTCCAACCTGTCTACAAACTGAAATGCTTTGGCTGCATGCCAGCTGCCAAGAAAAAAAAAAATTAAAAAAAAAAAATATCACAGCTAATGGCTGCATTGTTTGGAGCAAGCGCTCATTTCTCATTATTTGGTTCCTTAAAATTAAGGAGAAAATACAGAAATCTGAAAAGAGGCGAGAGGAAGCCTCCCCTCCCCTTTGTTGTTAAAATGAGGTGAAGAACGCTTTGAGAATTGACGCGAGGATAATAGCGTTTTATGTCAATCTCAAGGTATCCAGATTTATTTTAGACCCCATTAAAATGGGTGAATTTGAGCATTTCGGTGGGAGCAGGAAACGCCTGTCACACTTGGTACTTACCCAGGGGTATACCTGAGCGTGGGATGTCAGCTCCCTGCCCCTTTTATGTGCCTGATTGGGCATGCAATTTTCCATTTTGCCTTAAAAATGTTTTAAACGATTATGTTAGGATGGCTTCGGAGTTCAGTGCTCTGTCCTTTCATTATTTGTAGTCTCTCTTTCTGTACCTTTGAGGGTTTGTGACCAGTGCGGCGTGGGTCTCGCAGCCGTCAGTACGCAATGGCTGCTCAGCTCTGGGCAGGTTAAAAAAACCAGGGTGTACGTTGGGAAAAATAGTCATCTTTTACTTAAAGATTTTAGGTTTTTATTTAGGAAAAGGAGAAGCTGATTGAAGCCTGCAGCTTTTATTCTGACAGGCTCTAGCGACCGCATGCATCGCTTTGCAAACCGAATAATGTTCCGGAGCTAATGATGTGAGTGTGCACGCATGCATGGGCACGCGGGGCAGAGACGAGGAGCTCTGAAATATGTATTATTTTTTGCTGTTATTTTAATCGCTGAGAGCTGGAATGCTTGTTCACTGTCATGGATTTTTATGCTCCAGTGAAGCCCAGCTACGGAAGAAAAATCGAGTTAGTTTTGTTAGGCTTCCTCCAGATTGTACATCTCAATTTGATGAATTAGAACCGTTTGTTTTTAGTAATTCTTCATCTGATTGCTGTTACCCATAGGTTCTTAACGTGGTTTCTTCATTGTCATAAACTTGCAATGGAAAATTGAAAGAGACTTTTTGGAGTTAGCTGGTTTGAAAGTGGTTCTGATTGTCGGGAGCGTTCTCTTGCTATCAGAGGGCAGTATTTTTAGGGTTCTTCAGATTAGACAAACTCAGTTCTTCCAACCGTGCTTATGTCCGTGGGCAGAAAATAGACATCTGTGTAGCTCTGGGAGGCTTCAGGTCCCTTGTTGCTGACACGCACTTGACTCTCTGCCCCCACTGAAGCGTTGGATCCTGTTTAATAAAAGTAATGTAACGACTTTGAGCCGTTCGGAGGATTTTTGATGGGAGATACGGTTTAGGTACTAAACATTTGCTTTTTATCAGGTTCTGAGGTACGGACTCTTCTGAAAAACAGATTTGTCAGATCTTCAGACTCCGCACAGCGGGGTAAAATTCAAAGGCTGTGGGGTGCTTTTGTCGTTCAACCTGGAAGGTGAAAACTCATCAACACCGAAACCTCATCTTGTACAGCATTCATTTATCAGAGAAAAGCGTGATTCCAAATGAGAGTCCTTTTGGTCTGATGCTCCGTGGTAGTTTTGTTACAGCTAATGATGGTTGTGTGGTCCTTTTTTTTTTTCAGCGAACTTAAGCTCTCTTCCCTTTTCATGATTTCAGGTAGGGAAACCAAGAAAGAAGTGTACAAGTTCAAGTATCGGGTTTCCATAGTGCTCAAGCACAGGTATTTCATTTCCCCAAACTGGGAGAGGAACTTTGTAACCATGAAACTTAAATGCTTTGATTTAGGAAATCTGGCTTGTGTATGTCTGAGACCCTCCAGAAGAATACGCTCCTCAAGGACAGATTTGAGGAGTACAGTGGGACACAAAAAAAAGTTTACCAGAAAACAGAAATTACCCAGCAGCTTATTATCTAACAACTGGGAGCGATTTAATAGTGTTGGATGCCTAACATGGAGGAGACCATTAGTAGTCCTCTGGTGCCTTGGCAATAAATCATTCTACAAAACTAATTAGGTATAATTCTGCAAGTCATTTGAGCAAGGTCCTATTAAAACCTGTGCTCCTAGGAGACCTGTCGTTGAGCTGCAGCATTTGCTGGGAACAATGGAGGCAAAGGCGTTGCTGTTATCGGTGTGGGCCTTGTTATTCGCATAACCAAGTAAATCATGATAAAATGTCCTGTTAATAATAGTTAGGGAAGACATTTGTCAGTCGTGGGGATCTGGAACATCCGACAGCGTTTCTCAGCGCACAAATGTAGCGGCGCTGTTAAATCATCCCCGGGGAGTTTGGAGCATACAGGGAGCAGCAGAGATGAGTGTTAGGAATTAACGAGCAACTTCAGCTCTGAAAAAAGTTTGCAGAAATGCAAAATGCAATATTTCTCAGCATCCAACACTGCAGTATATTGCTCAGAGATGATTCCTTTTCACTTAGGATGCGTCTGGCGGATGATTAAGTGTGATACACTTAAGTGTGAATGTGCCAGAGCAAATCTTGTGTGTGCCTGATTGGTTTCATTAATTTCTTACTTTAAATGAAAGACCAAGAGCAAAATTCTCAGTAAATGTTTCTTGTAAAACCTGATGCTTCCTAGTAACTGTGTTTACCGTCACGTTTGCTCAAATAACAGTCACAAGTTTTTCCCTTCCAATTTTCCTCTCCAAAGTCATTAGTCAGGCTCATTGTGAAGTGCCTAATGAACTAGAGACAAGTGAGCTCTTATCGGGCAGCAGAGGAGCTTCAATAGGCCTGGGATGTGTCCCTTGGTGACACCATGTACCATCGGACAGCCTTGGATCTGCCTGGCACGGGGAGAGCCTGGGCACAACCCTGCCTTCAAATCGTACACCAGCCAGCCCCGACGCAGAGCTCAGAAGTATTTGTTTGCAAAAATTTGTTGACTTGTTTTTTCATTTATTTTATTTTTAAGAAACGTTCAAAGAGAAGGGCTAAAATACCCAATTTGCTATTTCTAAAGTTAGGCACTCTAATTTTTTTTTTTTTTTTAAAGGCCTGAGAATTGCAGGGGGGGGATGACAGTCTGTTTTCGCTTTCTGAAAGGAGAGAACTTCAATCATCTGCGATTGCAAGTAATGGTCTAACCTCTACATTTTGTCCTGATTTATAAAGGGCTGCGATCATCAGAAGGAACTCTGGCAACAAAAAACTCATGGAAGAATTTCACCTCTGGGAGACAGTTGTCATTGTTTTCTTTTTGTTATAATGTCAATTCCAGATTTTGCGTTGTATTGTTATTTGAAGTCTGTAGTTAAGCTGTTGTAGCTTACGACTAGCCACAGTGAGCTGCTAGATCGATTTAGAAAATCACTTGGAAGATGCTCAGCAAAGAGCCCCTGATGCCCCCCCCAGGAAAGCGGCAGGAAATACGAAATAAAAAAGCAACAACTGGGATGGCTTATTTTGCCCAAATCGCAATGAGGAGAACTACGTGAGAGCAGTTGTGAAATACTTCTGCGCAGATCCACCTGGCTGAGGAGGCTGCCTGGATCCTGAGCCTCTTCCCTTCAGTAATTCGGTGCACTGGGATGTACTCTTGGGTGTTTGCTCTGGAACCAGTAAGAGATTGCTCTGTAGGTGAGGTCTTCTGTAATACAGTGACTTGGGCTTTCCTTAAGGGTCCATTTATAAAGCTTCTTTAAATTGACTTGTGGCCTGTTTATTTTAGTCTCCATCATGGCTTTGTCAGGCCTTGCAAGAGCGTCATACTGGAGAGCTTCAGTGGTAAGCCAGTAGCGCGGGTACAGTCACGTCCAGGTGTCAGGCCTTAATGAAAGGGAAGTTTGATATAATGGAAATTTCATTTTCATTCTTGCAAAATTGATGTTCAGGTACCCATTGCTAGGTGGTAAATGTATTTTGTCTTTCTGTATATGCTCCTTTCTGTGACCGATACTATGAATTAGTAGACTTCACAGTGCTTCGGCCACCAAAATAGAAGTACAATGAGCAAAGGAGACAACAGTTTTTACTTTCCATTCAAGTTAACAAGGAACACGGTAGTACAGAGAAACTGGCCTAATTTTCATCTTTCTTCTTAATTTTTTTCTTTTACAGTTGGCAAAAAAAATTCGTGAGAAGTTTAACCGTTACTTGGATGTTGTGAATCGTAACAAGCAAGTAGTGGAAGCATCATATACTGCTCATCTCACGTCGCCCTTGACTGCAATCCAAGACTGCTGTACAATTCCACCGTCTATGATGGAGTAAGTATTAAATTCTGAAATTACTTATGCTGTCATTTAGTATGTGAAGAAAAAAGGTGAAAGTTTCTCTTTGTAAAATAACCTGTACTTTCTGCCACTTGGTAACTCTGAAAAAGGGGGGAAGACTACTCCAAAGATGCTCCTTATCTTGTCGTCGTATTCATTTACATTTCTACTACAGACATGTTTAACGAGGAGCTTTAAACAAGGACTGGGACTCAGCTCTGATGGACTGTAAAATGAAAAAAACAGAAAAAAATTTGTTCAACCCTTAATTGCACGGAGTAGTCTTCTATAGAAAATGAGTCTGTCTATGTCCAAGATAGCATTTTTGCATTGAGGCTCTGCTTGCCCTGAATAACTCTTCTGAAGCTGGTCATGGGACTCTTTTTTTTTTTGCCCCCCCCCCCCCGCTTTGAAGTACAGTAACCAAAATCACGAGTTGGTCAGCACATCACATGCTATAAATACTGCATTGCAGTTTAATCAAGTTGACATGCCGCTGTTTGATACACAGAGAGATTCACAGAAATAGAGTACATTGCCTGGAAAGTGCATTTGTTCATTTTTAATTTGTTTTGGTTTTAAAGACAAGAGTTTTGAATAGTCTAAATCCAATCTATTTGTCTTTCATCATGTTGTGTTATGCTGCGTATTTGCAGAAACTTCTCTGGGTTTCCTAATTGCAGGAAGGTGTGATAAAAGGTCTGATTTTTCCAGTAACAGTGTAATAATTTATTTTAAACAATCAACATTTTAAACACTTCCGTATGTGCTACAGAAGAACAAGAGTGACTTTCTTGCCGTTTATTATACAGTGCAGACCTTGGTTACAGAGTGTATTTTCATTGTTTATATCTCAGTCTGATTTCAAAACATTTTAGAGAGAGGAAAGTAATGTGGATGATAAATATTAAAAACGTTTTCTGCAGTCTAACTGTAAGACAGCTCTTCTCTTAATGACAGCGTTCATCTCGGCTGACGTATGGCATTAACCTGTGTTTATATAAGGTTTTAAAATACATGCTGTGTTGAAATAGGTGGTATGAATCTGTGTCTGGAGAGAAAGGCCACTTGCTTGTTTTGTGCTTATTGTGGTTGGCGTCAAAGTAAGAAATCTCGATAGGGTTAAGCCTTAGGTGGCTCCAAAGAAAGGGGCACCTCACTGTTGGGTTGTGTGTAGATTTAGTGGTCTCAGTGCAGTTCCTACTGGACAAGGTGCCGACGTGCACTGCTGGCACATCTGGTGCTAAATAGCCAGCGTTAGTAGAAAGGTCAAAAATTAGTTGAGGATGAAAATCTTTTGCCCTCTGATCTCTCTGTGCAGGAACCACCAGCCAGCAGTAAGGGATGAAGAGAAGGAGGAATGACATTCATAACCCCTTTGTCAGTGTTACGTAATTCTTCATAAAAAAATAACGACAGGTCTGCGCTTAGTCTGGAAACTTTCATGAATTTCCTTTCTCTTTGTCCTCCAAAATTACTTAGTGTGGAAGTCCTTTAGAAATGTCTTTGCCCGTGGTGGACTTGTGTAAGGATCCTTCACACCTTCACAGTAAGTGTTTTAATAACAGAACTGGGGGTCACAGCTGGCAGAGAGGTGAATATTCTATTTGCAGAGCTCCGTATTTGGGCTGTACAAGATGATTCTCATTATTTAATTACTTGGCTTGACAATATTAAATCTGCTTAAGTGGTTAGCAGACCAGTCTATGAGTCTGCAGGACCTTCCAGACAGCGTTTAGGCAAGACATGGTGAAGTATTTCTGGTTGAAGAACGGGGGCTTATCTGACCATTGCCGTCTTTAGGAAATTGTCTGCAAGTCATACAAAGAAAGAATGTAAAAACTTGTTTTTTCTTATGAAGCTTAACTTCAGAGTTGTTATTGGCGCCGTGCTTTGTTAATTGCCCATTGCCTAAATGCTTCTGCCATCGTCTCAGTTGTCGTTTCTCCCCCTTCTGCCCCTCCTGCCTGCTGCTCTTCCTTCATTTTCCTTCTCTGTGACATCTCCCTTCTGGGATACTCCCCATTTTGGTTAAAAATGTCAGGGGAAAAAGCTAATGTAGATATCCAAGGTGGCATTATTAGGTCTTACGTTTGACACAAGCCTGCTAAAGGGGGAAGTAAAATGGTTCACGGGGGCAGGAGGTGGTTCCTGAAACACCAGAAGGGCACCTCACATCATGCCCCTGCTCAGCGTCGACAGCTGCCTCAAAACCTGTCCTTGTCTCCCTGCCTCTCCAGGAGAGAGATTCCTTTTTAATAGAAATGCCAAAATGAAATAAATTTCCTTTACAAGCAGAAGCTCTCCATAAAAATTAAAAGATTCCTTGCTCGTTAGCATCCCCGTTTCTCTCCCTTGGTCACTTCTAGGCCTGGTTCAAAGGGAGGAAATGGCGAGCGGGGCGAGTGTCTTTGCAGACAGATGTATCAGAAACCCCCAGTAGCTTTTTTGTTGTTGTCCAGAGAAATACATAGACTGAGATTTTTGACAGAAAATACCGGAAGTTAAGATACTGAGATTTTTGACAGAAAACACTAGAAGTTAAGGTACCTACCTTAATGGTCAGATTTTAGGGAACGGGAACACATGTATCAGTGTTTGAATGTGGATTTAGGAATTAGATTTTAAAGCACAAGACACAGTTATCTCCCACCTGGATACTGTGGTCATATTTTGAAGGCTACTGATTTACTTGAACTCTTCCACCTTTAATTTTTGGACTAATATGGTCCAGCTATGCACTTGTGAGAAGTTAAGTTAGGTGTGCTTTTGCTGGTGACAGCTTATCCTTGACGCTTAAAAAATGCGTGTTAGCGTTGGGCAGACGAGTGCTAGACTTAGAGCAACAGCAATTAGAATAGTTCGGTTTAGAGCATTTATTAGCTGCTGCTGTAGGAAAGCTGGCGTTGAAAAAGACACAGATTTGTCTGTGGTATTTGCTGTTTTCAGGAGATACTTTGCTTTAGATTGTACCTTGGAAATGTGCGTGTCCTTGGGGCTATGGTTTTTCTTTCAGGAGGTTTGTGAAATATTTGTGTTCCAACTACTTAACTCTGAGTATTCTTTTTTTTTTGGTGCAGGGAGGTGTTTCGTCATGTGGCCTCTTCTCTTGAGTAAACAGTAGGTGCAAGAAGAGTGTCAGAAGCACATTATCTTCAGGGTGTATTTTTAAGGTAGATTTGAAGGCTTGTCCCACAGTGTTTAAGGTTGTTTATCACACGGTGTTCAGCCTCTAAAAGCACAATGACATTTGTAGATGAGGGCACTTCATGTTGGCAAGCGATTCTTCCTTCAGCCTTTGACACCATACTCTGGCTTAGTGACATTGCTTTAGGAATGCAGCACGTTTGGGTTTGTTTTGGAAAAATTACGTGGGAAGGTATTTACAGTCTGTGTCAAGTAGAGATGATGAACTGTTGTGTAGAGAGAGGATTTATTTTAAAGGGTTTTTAATAGCTTGGTATCTTTATTTAGTTGATATTTGTTGTTAGCATTAACAAAATTAGCCATTTGGGGCTTTGTATTTGCTTGTATTTATCTTGAAAATCTGAGCGTTGGCTTAGAAGGCAGTTTGCCGTGTTGCTTGAGATAAGCTGTGAGAATACCACACCTGGTGACTATAAATAAATGATACGAAACAGGACTAACAAAGCACGATCTGAGATAGAAAATGAACTTAGCATTTAAATTACTCATTTAGTTGGGTAGTGAGATATGCCAAGGGAAACAAGATTTATTTTATTGCTATTATGTGGTGTTGGCTTTTACAGTGAAGAGCCCAAATTGGGTAAGTTTCCACGTGACCGTGGTTCCAGTCCATGGTGACGAGTTCCGGATTAAAATTAACAGCCTGGCTGTTGCTAGGTTGTACCCAACATGTACTGGCCTAACTAGCGCGAAGTGCTAGCAATCACGTATTAGTTCTCCCCACCAAGGTAGGTTTGAGCAATGGAACTACCTTGTTTTGGAAAGTGGGGAAAATACATAAATTAGAATATGCAAAAGCAACTTGATGAGGCCGTGCAATTATTGGCTATGGAGCGGTTTTGGCAAAGGGACTTTTCCGAGGGATTTTTTTAATTCAACAAACACTTAATCATACGCTTATGCTCATCTGGTTTACCAAAGCATTTAAACATGTGCGTATGTCAATGGAAATTAATCATACGCTTAAGTATATACGCAAGTACTGCTAAGTAGAGGTGGAGCGCTAAATTGGAGCAACAGAGCCGGGGGTATGTGTTTTTCTTTAGTTTCTGCTGTTCCTTGCTTCAGATATAGCTGTTTGCATTTTCAGTTCTTACTTAATCAAGGTTTGGGAATGGAGAAAACAAGATGGCAATGGAGGGAGAGACTCAGAAGTGGATGGTACAAAGACCCGGTATCTGCCCTACCATCCGGGTGATATTTGTGTCCGTAGGGTCAGAGCCTGGAGCCTTGCTCCTTTTCCCAGGGCTGTGCCTCGTCGAGGGAGCACCCGTAGCAGTTGAGAAGAGGCAGCCCATGGCATCCCTCCAGACAGACAGACAGAGTTAATATGGATAAAGTGCTCCGGGCTCTTAGCGAAACGGATGGGTAAACTGATGGCAGATAAGGAAAATGGATGTCAAGTGACATGCATCTTCTAATCCTTGAAGAAATCCCTGCTGGAAAAATACAGCTTTGTGTTTCCTCACTGAGAAAGGCTGCTCAAGAAGCCACGAGAAACAGATTTCATGCTGTCTCCAGGTTCTTTACCAGACAGTGTTTTAATTGAAGTGTCTTCCTTCTTAAGAGGATAGATACCTTTGTGTACAAGATGGTGTCTCCTGTTTGTCATGCCTGAGATGCTTCATTCCCGACAAAGCCCTCAGTAGGTTGTTAGGAAGGAAGTCTTGGAGCTGAAACGGCCTGATGGGGTGCAGATGGGGCTGTAACAGAGTGTCAGCAAGAGGGCAAGGGAAAGAACAAACAGTGCTTATTTATCGGAAGTACTGAGCACCTGCAGCTTCCCTGCACCTTCAGTGGGAACTTATGGGATATGTGTCCGTTGTGAAAAGTGTCTGAATAGGGACTTAAGAAATGAGTTTTGGGAAACAGGTTTGGAAGCATTAGGTTTGTGTGGGGTTGTAACTTCGCAGGTCTGCGTGGTCTGACTTGTGAATGACAACTGAAGTAGCTTTCTTCATAAAGATGCTCTTGGACTGGATGGCAACTGGTAGATCAAATAGGTGTTTTATATTGAATATTTGCAGATGAAAGAAAATCAAAGTCTTTCCACACAAAAAGAAAGAGTAAGTCTGATAATGTGTGTAATATTTAAGTATTCAAAATGCCTTTTTCATGAGAAGCTGTGTTTGATGCTAGCTGGCTCTTGTAGGAGACTTCCAGAAGTAGCTTTATATAGTTGCACTTCTGCTGGGTAAGTTAAAGTTACACTCACACAATAAGTACACGTGAAGATGCAGTTGCAAGTATGTACTTTACAGAATTGGTGCCACAGAGCACACTCCAGTGGTTTTCTTAGCAAAGCCCTGCACATCTGCAGTAAGATTACCTTCCAGAAATAAAAAGAAGCTATAACTTCTTATTCAGATGCAGCTGTGAGGAAACACGCAGCTGCCTGTGCAGCTTTTCCAACAACAAAAAAAAGAGATGATGCTTTTAAAGGGAGACAAAAAATCTTCCCTAACCCAGTCTCAGTCCCCCTCCGCTCCTGCCCGGTTTTAAGTCCCATCACGCTCTGCTGTGCTGCAGGATTTCATGTACTTGTGTGTCTGGGAGAGAAGGTGGGAAATGGTTTCCTTGAGTTCCCTGGGACTGGGACCTGAGCGGGGAGAGAAGGGCAGAGTTGCAGCGCTGGGAAGCCGCCTGGCATGGTGCCTTGCTGCTGTGAGGGGTGGTGTGGCCAGCCATGGTCCCCTGATAATCCTACACCTGCAGATGGGACAGGAATACACCTGTGTGCTGGTGGAAACATCCCCCTTTCTCTTTGCTTCTACCCTGGAGGACTGATATGAATTTCACTGATGGCTTTTATGGAAAGATGTCATAGGTCTCCAAAAAATGTACATTTAGAGGTGCATTGCCATTCATTAATGCTCTTGCTTCTGCTGCTCACATATCATAAAATCACAGAATGGTTTGGGTTGGAAGGGACCTTAAAGCCCACCCAGTGGCACCCCCTGCCCTGGGCAGGGACACCTCCCACCAGCCCAGTTGCTCCAAGCCCCGTCCAACCTGGCCTTGAACCCCTCCAGGGATGGGGCAGCCACAGCTTCTCTGGGCAACCTGGGCCAGGGGCTCACCACCCTCACAGCCAAGAATTTCTGCCTCGGATCTGTCTTAGTATCTGTATAACGTATATATCTATATATGTTTCAAGGCACCTGGATATCTGTTGTTGTTCTTTATTTAACTATGCCGATAAGAGCTTTGGGAATGCATTTATCTAAATTTGTGAAAGGAGATGGAGTGGAGAAATATTTGTTGGTAAAACATACTACTTGGCAGTGTTGCGTTACAAACATTCATAGAGCTGTTTGAATAAGTGAGTTTACAAAGCTATTTTTGAAAATCATTTACTCCCTGACTGTGATACCACCTTCAGAAGTGGTCTGTTTTTTTTTTTTCTTTTTTTTAAACAGATGGTTAAATATTTGCTAATGCAGTTCAATTTTATCGCAGCTCTTTCAGTGTTTATCTTTCCTCTTTGAGCAGTTAAGTGGGAGATAACGGGAATCCCATGCAGTTCCTTCAGTTGCCGCAATATCTGAAGAGCTGCACTTCCAAAGGAGAAGTGGGTGGGCCACACTAAATGAAATTTAAGATGTTATTTGCTGTTCTTGCAGAGTATCAGACTACAGTAACGCATGTGGGTTTCTAGAAAATGTAGGGAGTGTGCATAGTGCGAGTCTTGGCGTGACCTTGAGTTGTCCATAAACTGTAGCAGGCATTTAGGAAATTGCGCTCTTGGACTGTTGTTTTTACTTCGTAAATGTGGCCGAGTTCCTCATGAAAAAGCGGTTTTTGGAATAGTTTGTGTTACTGGGTTGCAGTCCTCCTTCCAATAATACACTTTCTTTACAGCTGAGAGCAAGTATACTTTGACGACTTCGAGCAGTAGTTGAAATAATTGGAACAACTTCTGTGCCTTGCCAGAAGAAACTGAACTGAATCATCAGTAGCTGCTTTTTTGGTTGAATTTATTCATAAAAACATTGTTTTCCAGTGTTCTGTTTAGATGCAGTGGGAACCACGTCTTTAAGTATTTATTTAATTATGTAAAGTACAAGTGAAGATCTTGCCTTACAATCAGGAAGGCATGCCTAGTTGTGAATTTCAAAGGAAATGCTGAATTTTCATTGAACTTATGTAATTTCATTTGCATACTAAAATCAACTTCAAATTTGGATGAACGGAAAGGCAGGGAAAGAAATGAGTCTCAAAACAACGAGACCCCCTCAGAAGCCGCTCGAGTGTCATTTTTATACGCAGCTCCCTCATTTTTTCCTAAACTGAAACTGTACAAACGAGGTTGATTTACACTGTAAATTCAGGCCGAACAAAATCCAATTGGAGCTCACTTGAGCGCTGTTTTGATGTAAGATTCAAAGCTGCTGCAAATTTATTTTATCTCCTACACTTGCTGATCTCCTGCTTGTAAATCCTGTTGAAGGAGAATAAAAATGAGCGCGGCCTGATGGGAATTTAATGTCTGAAGTTCAAAGCGGTTTGCACATCAGAGCGAACGTCAATCAAATGAACATCTTGCAAGCTGGGCAGGGAGCGCGTTTCTCCATGGGGAAGAGATCAAAGTGGGAGTCGCGGCTCTGTTTGCTCCCTCGGGATGCAGTTTCGATCGGTTGTTCATTAAAGTGAATCCAGAAGGAAGGGCTTTTTAGAGGGAACGGGGGGGATGGGGGGAGTGGGCCTGTCTTGAAACTGAATTTCAGCCAATGCCTTTTCCTCTCGGTTAAGGAAGTACAAAACTTAATTACATCTAAATACAGGTTCTGGTGTGTTTTTCTGGTAAGGATTTTGGAGGACTTCTGTCATGGTTTAGGCTGAATTGGCCAATGATGAGACAGATGCTCTCCCAACTGAGCTGTTTCGGCCTAAACCACGATGTGTTGGCGGTGGTGTTACCACCTAGAACATTTGGAGCCTCAACGGAGACCGCCGTCAGCCGTCGCTGTTATTGGCCACCTCATAGTCTTGGCTGCTGGCGAAAGGGGGAGGCAGCGGTGAAAATTAAGTCGCCTTTGTGCAAGAAAGGGTGGCGATCGGTGCACGGCTGCAAATCTCAATTTAGTAAAATAGTAAAATTTTGGGGTTTTTAACTTCTTCCAAAGCAAGGGATGGGAAGACTTGTACAGTTTGAAACTTGTGTTTTGTGGAAGGTATAAATAAGTGGTAGGAAAGGTAAAACTAGTGATTACAGTCAAGAATGTAAATGCCACATGGCAGGGTTGAGGCTTTAGTTTTAATTGTTGCTTTAATGGTGAAGATTGCCAAATAGGCTAATAGCATATTCTTAACTGAAACAACTTAGAGGGACCCAAAAGAAGTACAGGGAAAATTCTGCAGTGTCGTTAAAATGATTGCAAATATTGCAATGTAAATTTGTCTGGTTTCTGGTCTTGGTTTTCTGAGGACGTACATTTGCGATGGGAGCTGGTCTGTTCTTGAGGTCCTTGTATCATGGAACCAGACACGCTTTAAAAATACCCTCCGTTGCAAGGTGCAAAAAGTCAGTTTTAAGGCAAACTGCATCCAAAAAGAGATTTGAGGTAGGTATCCCACATAGCTCAGTCTGGAGCAGTCCTTGCTCTAGGATGACAGGTCTGTTGGAGAGGTGGTCTTTAATTTATGGAGTTTAAAGTAATTGTTGTTCTGCATATTTTATTTATATCATTTTCCCATTAACTGTATTCTCTTCTTGCTACTCGTGTGCTGTAGCAGGAGAAAGGAGGGATGGGCTCAGGGGCAGTGATTTGTTGCTTGCCTTCTCCAGCTCTGCTGCAGAGTATTTCGGCATCTATGTCTTCATTTTCCTGATGGGTAACATAATATTTGCTTACTGAGAAAAACTGAAGGACATTATTGATCTTTTGCATTAAAGTGCTTTGACATGCTCCAAGAGAAAGTGCCATGTAAACGGGGTGTTTATAGCCAAAACGCTGATCCCCTCGGCCCATGGCGATGGGTTTGGGGCTGCAGGAGCGCCCATGGCGGGGCGGTTGAGGGCGATAACTTTATTTTTGCCTTCCTAGAAGGCATGCAGAATTCATCTGCTTGAACCCCCATGTTAATATCTGCCTGAGAGACCTGAAATTCGGTTTGGCAGCTTTGTGTGTTCTGAGAAGTGATGTAGCAACGCACTCAACATTTTGAATCAAGATACATACAACTGCGCCGCTGGGTAATTTAAAGCGAGTAGTAGCGCGAGAACTGCATGTCAGGATGCACGTGTCACTTTGAGTGAGGGTGAGCGGTGACTTTTGGCATAAAATGAAATCGAGAGGAAGATTTCCAGATGATTTTGAATTAAACCCTAGCAATTACTGCTCGTGTTCCGAGACATGAATAATGTTAGTTGCTAACAAGGTATCCTGTTGCCATCACTAATAGATTTTGATGGGAGCACTGGGACAATTAGCTAACATCCTGAAAAGTCATTATCTTTCCCTAAGAGTTTGTTCTTTAGTATTCCTCGGAAATATTCCTTTAGCGTGGAGATGTTTAATTTGCAGTCTCTAGCTCTTCTCCATCTGGTTTTGCCCAAAGATAAACATGCTTTTTGTGAAACCCTTCCTTCATCAATCTTAATCTTGAGATTCTTTACCCAACAAAAAAATCAACAACATTTTTGCTTGCTTGGTAGAAGCTGTAATTTTTTGAAGTGGTTACGTTTTAAGGTGGATAGGAAAAGCCACAGGCTTGATCCGAGAATGATGTTCCTGTGAAATGTCAAGTCTTTTCCTCAATGGAGAGGACTTTGGGGAGTTTTCAGGAGCAGGTCGCCAATAATTTCAACAAGCAGCTGCCAGCAGAGTGGATGAGCCCGTGCAGAGCTCCATGCCAGCATGGTTTGGCTGCTTTCGGTGTCTGACATAACATCCCTTCTTGATCTTACAGCCTGATGGGTGCAGGGTCCCATGTGGAGGACAGGAGACCTTTCTCTCTGTCTGTCCATCCATTTCTGTCTTCCGTGGAGAGCAAGGATAATGCAGACCATCAAAACCTCTTTGCCCCATCTGAGCCTTGAATCAAAACAGCAGCGCCGATGGAGTGCTGTTGACTATGCTGTTTTGGATAAACTAACAAAAGCCCCAAACATCTGCGTCCAATAAGGAACCCACTGTACTTTTTGTAGAGCAAGGAGTTTAGCTGCCTGGGCTTGTTCCCGCTGCAGACGGCGTTTTTCACTTCGCTCATCGTTGAGTGGTTTTGATGTGTTGAGCAGCCGCCACAATTAAAGATGTTTCTCCAATGACAAGCAAGTTTGTAATTGTGTGTCCCTGATGCAAAATCGTGCACTCTCCATGTACATTTTCATCTATATGGTAGAAGGTTTGCAACTTAAAAATTTATTTTTTTCCCTAGTATTTATATATATATGTATTAATAATATTGATTATTATCAAATTGATAGAGCTATGTTTAAACTACATTTATTCTGCATAAATTTAAAGGGTATGGAGGGCAGTGAATTATTTCCAAGTATACATGACTCCTTTGTTTTGTTTTGTTTTTTTCTCAAGTCTGTGTTTGGGAAGGGATCAAAGACTGCTGGCGCCTCAGTAACTCTGACTGTTCCCTGGTAGTTGCATTCGTCCCTCTCAGGCTAACGCAGTCAGATGCAGATGCAGGTAGTGTCTGTGGGCATAGATTCGACTAATTTTAAGCCATGCCCCATTAAGGAGACAATGTTTTCATTGATATTTCTACGTGGCAGCGAAGATATTAAAATTAACCAGTTAGAAATCAGTGATGGTCAGGTTTTGCATATTCAGAAATTCAGTTTGATTAGAGCTTCTGAAAGTAGAGCCTCTAGTCTGATGAGCTCTAACTAGGGAAAATGAGACTTCTTGCGACTCTACAGGAATCATAAAATTCAATCTGATGTTAAGACCAAGGAAATCAGAGTCTGAGGTTTTATTAGGCGTTTGCATGAAAGACTATTTTACTCGTTTGTAATTCAGAAAAATCGTTAAGGAGTTTTAATAGTAAGTTCTTGGGAAATGACTTGTATGCTAGAAGGGCAAATTTCTAAACTTGTGAGAAGACTCTGCTGTACTCTTCACTCAGAACAGAAGTTAAACCTCTGCTTTAAGCAAAAAAAAAAAAAAAAAATCAGCCCAACCTTAACTATGGTTGCACTGGCGTGAATCCTGAACAAAAGGCAAAGTCATGGCCTGGGTACGCAACAGCAGAGCTGCTCGCGGTGAGCCCCAGCCTCCTCCCAGGGGTATTTGGCTGGGTTTGTAATGCTAAAATTTTTGAGAGTGGATCCAGTCACATACTGAGATGGTGATCTTAAGCCTACTAACAAATATTTTTCTTTTCGCTTCTAAGTCAAGAGGTTTTCCTAGGTCCCATGAGCAAGGACCCCATAAACCGAGAGGTGGAGGCTCTCGGCAAATCCTGCATCTGCCTGGCTTGGGGCTGCTGCAGCTGCCTCCTGTAGAATGAAATTGTTTGGAATTGGGCTGAAAGAAAATATATTGGATTAGGAGAGTTTTAGTTTGCTTAAAAAGACTTGCTTCCTGTGGTCATAACTTGAAATTTCCTTGTGGTAACCAGTTCCATCTGTCTGCGGTTTTTGTTTCTGCTAATTGTTGTTTTAAGGGGGATGATTTAGCAGTGCATTGTTTTATTGTCTGTTTGCGTCTACGAACCCCAGCCCTTACAGCAAACACTCTATAAGGAAAGAACCAGTGTCTTTCCATTCTCACTGGGCTCCATATTTGTTGAAGTATTTACAACTTAATGGATTTCAAGTTCGTAATTAAAATCTTCAACGAGAAGAACGGTGCTTGTTCATCAAGCCGCTTTTGCTTGCAACGTTTTGGGCCTCCACTCTGTGATAGTGCGTCTGTGTGAGTGTGTTGCTGTGTGTACATGTACGTGTGTGTGTGGAAAAAAATGTAACGTCAATTTAAGCAAAAAATTTAAATTTTGTTAAGGCATTGGTTTAATTATTGTCATTAGATCTATGCACTAGAATACTTTTTGCAGTGGGGTTATGAATGTATTTGAATTATTTAACCTAACCAAAACGTCACAAAACTTCAGACTGTCAAGTTGCTTCCACTATTTGAATGCAAATCCTCAAGTCTGGGTACAGAAAACAGGTTTACAATTGCTCCATTAGATCTTTCTCGTAACGATGTAAAGAGGAAATCCTCTGCATGCAAGACACTTGGGATACGTTTTTGAAAAGTGAAAGGTGAAATAATAGTACTGGTGAAAGAGTCTCAAGCAAGAAAGAGTTTGGTTCGGCAACAGGAGAAGAGACTTCTTGATGGCAAGCCTGGATGCTACACACATCTCCCCAGCTGGAGCGCTCTCTTATGATCCCATCTTTCAAGGAATATTGCGGAGGAAAATGCACCATATCATTGGAGAGAGCAGATGCAATCCAGCCGTGCTGAGCTTATCCCTCCTAGTTCTGTGTTTCACAGTTTTTCTTGGATGATTAACATACGTGTAATGTTGGAGTTTCTGAAATAGTTATTTTTCACTGAAATTTCAAAAAAGATGCGTCGCCGTTCTAAATGCTGTGTAGCTTTAATCGATGGTGTTAGATTGCTAATCCTGTTGCTGTCATTTCAGATTTGATGGAAATTTTAACACCAACGTTTCTAGAACTATTAGCTGTGATAGACTGTCTACCACTGTCAATAGCAGAGCCTTCAATCCTGGACGAGACTTAAATTCTGGTAAGTAGTATAGTATTGGGTATTTTCCTTTTGTTATAGGGTTGGGTTTTTTCCCCGTTAGACTTTAACATTGCCTTGGCACAGAGGATTAGCATTGATTGCCATAGCAACAAGCTTTTATTTCTCCTTGAAACTGTCACACTGCTCTTAATTTGAGATTTCATGATTGAAAGATGATACCTAAAGTAATGCCCTTGGTCTAAGTACTTTATAAAAATGTCATGAAGATTTTATTCCAGCCTACCATGGATAATTTTGTTGTGGTTTATGTGCTTTTTATTTCTTTTTTTTTTTTTTTTTTTTTTTTTTTTCCAAGGCACTTTCCTTCCTCGGCCTGTCTGCTTTGGCATCAGTGGTGTCAGCTGCTGAAGGGGCCGTGCAAAGAAGTTTCTCTGATCTTCTTAGCTGAGTTCAGCTAATGTGAGGCTGTGTTTGCAGCGATATGCAAAAGCTACGAAACAGAAGGACATCCTAAAATATTTCCTTTCTTTGTCTTGTCAGGGCATTTCCATCTTGACAGTCAGGGCATTTGCCTGACACACTTAAAGAGCTAGAAATATGCTTAGAACCAAAATACATATGACTTATCCCTGAAAAATTCAGCTTTTGGTCCAGCGGTGCAGTAAGGTTTTCTTTTTTGCATCCCGATGAACTTGAAATAATACATAGGTTTCAGTTTTTTTAGTCATACTTTTATCCAGCTGTTCCATCTTGCTTTTCGGTTTTTTATGATGCCTTAGTGCTCTAAATTAGAGTACACTATAGATTTTGGTTGTGAATCTCATTGAATGTGTTTTGGGGTTTAGGTTTGGTTTTTTTGACAAGTGATGCAGACTTGAGAGAATCTGTTTATTTTAATTCTCATGTGTCTTTTGGAATTAAATACTGATTTATTTTTGTAACTTGACTGAGGAAGTGGCAGACCTCCCATTCTACCATCGCCGTGCACCGACCATTTGCATATCTTTCAACAAATAGGATGAAAGAACCCCCAATTTCTGTCCAGCCTCTCTTACTGTGTCCCTTCTTACAGCTTTGCATTATTTCTGCTTAATTGCTGTCGTAGTGAAATCTAAAAAGCAAAACGAGCAGTCCCCGTAGGTTCCTGTCCATCCCATACAGCACATCTTGAACGCAGGTGCTGGCCAGACAAGCTGATTTCCTGACATGCGTCTCATCACCATCATTTGTGTAGTATTTTCCATCCTAAACAATAGGCAGTCTTTGTTCACTTCTTCTGATTCCCTGGGCTTTGTTTTACTCATAAGCTATCTCTTTATTAAAAAGACAAACCAACCGAACAGCTTATTAAAATAATGTTCAAAATCACATGCAATTCTCGATGAGTCAAAATAATTTTTGAAAGCAAGTTTTCTGTCACTGTTACAAAAGCAAAGCATTAAATGAATTACTTAATGGTTTTTATCTAAGTAGGAAAAAAAACACTTTCTACCACAGAAGATGCAGGTAAAAACCTTATTAAAGAAATATTCCTTCTTCATGAGTGGTGGAAAACACATAAGCTATAGTTTCCCTTAAACATTTTTTAAATTTCTGGTTTGACTTCTCACAGAAACAAAGCGAGTGCATGTTCAAGCTTCTTGCTGCCCTGGCTCGACAGAGAGACTTGAGTGTCTCCTCTTCCCTTGCCTCCAACTTGAAAGCTTCCTGATGAAAGGAGAAGCTTCAAAAACTGGCATTGGCAGAAAAGGGCAGCAGAAGAGGAGAGGGAATTGGAGTGATCGTAAGAACAGGGAAGTGCTTTGGGATTTATTGACAGCAGACTCTTCCGGCTTCCCTGGTAGCGGCTCTCAGAAACGCAGCCCTTGGGGGGAGGTTTTTTATTAGTGAGAAGGTGCCTGTAAGAGAGAAATGGAGTGGAAAGAGTGGATTGATGCAGAAAAATGAGGTGGAAACGGGTTTATCTGCGAAACAAAAGTTGGTACTGGGTACAGACCTAGTGAAATAAGAAATTAAGTTTTCGGTGGGTGAGCTACAAGGAATAGCCTTAGTCCTCCTCTCCTTGTGTCAAGGTGTTTGAAAGTCTCTGCGATGACATTTCCCACCTTCCCTTCCCTGGTCCTCAGCTGAGAACATCTAAACCACGTGAACTCCACCAGCCTGGCCACAGCACAGGAGGCTGGGGTGGCTTCAGGGAAGGGTTGCGGCCAGGAGGGTCGAGTAGAATAACGCTGGCGTGGAGCTGGACATCGCCCACGTCCAAAGCCGTGTCCCTCTGTCGCCGCAGAATTATGTGGGCTTTGGAATAAACTGGATGTGGGAAGGCTTAGGGGCAGGAGGCTGGGTATTTGTTTTGTGGGTGGAGGGTATTGTGTTGGCGGTACCTCTAGCACTTGCTCATGTCGTTACGGATCACGACCTCTTGTGCCAAAAAAGCAGTCTGTGCCCAAAGGAATTGATGGTCTAAGACAATAGTTGGCTTGAGACAGACTGCGGGTTTTGGTCAGAAGAACAGGGTGCTGGCGGTGCACGAATGTCCTTACAGCTGTGAAGATGGCTTTCAGGTTAGAAATAGTTTTTAAAAGTACTTACTTAGTGTCATCTGTCTCTTGAAACTCTTGACTTTTTCTTATTTCTGCAATGACCTAGTTCTGTGAAGCTGCTTACTTTAGAGGACACACTTAGGACAGAGCGCTTGGTCTGCACAGGGGCGGTTTCTCAGTAAATCTACGTGTGTGCATTCATTGCTCCAAACTAAAACCGCCTTTGAAAGAGGATAAAGATCAAACAAGAAGAAAGTTCCTCTAATCTCATATTTTTCTTACTTCTCTTGTAAGTGTCCTCTCGTAGAGCTAGTGAGGAATAGCTGTCGCGCTTCGCATTCAGACTCTACCTCAGCCTGAATTATTTTTCTGCTCTAAAAAGCCTGAGAGTTGTTAGTACACCTGAGTGTTTTGATGGTGTTTTTCCTCTCCTGCTTTGCTTTGCTCATTTAGATTTCCAGGGAGGATGGGTGGGAAGCCACAGCTTCCCAAAAATCACCTTATACAGGCTTTCCCACTGGATGCAGCGTGTTGGGGAGGTCCCCAAGCACGTCAGCCTCCTAGAGAAGGGTTTGAAAGCCCTCTGCTCCTCCAGCCCAGCAGCAGGACCTCCCCTGCTTTTCTCTAGTTTGCCCAGTTTCCAAAACCAGCCTGGCCTGTCCATCAACCAGGTCCTCTTCCCGAATGGGTTGATCATTTCATTCTTAAGGTAAAAAAATAAATAAATCCCATGAGTATCTCCCTTTTCCCGCTTGAGTTTTGCAGTTTAAGTAATCCGGCCTATAAAAAGCTCTCAGCAAAACATAAATTTAAACTCTGCTCTGTTCGCCCTCAAGTCTCGATTCTTTAAATGTTACTCTTGGCCCGTGCTGCACACAGCGTAAGAAAGTGGGATCCGAGTGGTGAGGTTGGAGGTGTTGGAAGGGAATGGAATTTGCACCGCAGACTCCGGGCGAGCCATGGGAGCGGAGCCTGGGAGAGCCCTGGCTGCAGGCAGCAGCCTCAGCTTCTGATCTGAACAACGGGTTGAGACGGGTAATGGAGCTCATGAAACTTTCAAAAATAAAGAAGTGGTTTTTTGCAGTGTTCTATTGGATTTTTATAATACAAAGAGAAAATAAACATTAATCTTGGAAGGGAGGAAGAAGAAAGAAATAGATATACTCCTCTCCTCTCAACCCCCAAGAATTATTTGTCTGTTTTGTTTTCTTGATACTAGATGACTTTTTTTTTTTTTTAATGTCTTGAAAAGGTTTTGTTTTATCTTGGCTTGAGTTTTCCATTTGGATTACTTTTAGCCATTACTACAAAATAGATAAGGAAAGAGTCTTTATTCTTGAGATGGAATCACAGGCTTTGGTTAGTTAAAGAGATCTGTCTTTGTTAGTATGAATAGTCCTTTATTTATTAGATGACAAAATCTTACCCAGAGCCAGTGCATTATGTTATCAAGATTCCTTGTGTGTTTTTTTTTCTTTTTTAATAAACAAGGAACCAGTAAAACTCTCTTCTTCTCATCCTTCAAAGTGCCGAAATGTCTGTTTCGAGTCAGGCAGCTTTAGCAGAGTGCTGTTCCCCAGCAGCGTGCAAAGATGGGACCAAGTTGCTCAAGAAATTTTGTCTGTGCCTTATTCAGGGTGTTGATCATTTAAAATGTGGAGAGCCTGGGTCATGTTCCTACATTGCTCTACTTCAAACTGATAGCTCAGGTGAGTTTAAATAGTTGGGAGGTATTTGAGCAGATGAGTTAATACCCCCCCTCCAAATCATTTTAATCAAGGAAGCTGAGCTCGTTCCTTAAAATGAAAGGTTTTCGTACTTCTTTGCCCTTCAGAGTCAAAAGAGCTCCCAAGGAGCGAGCTGGGCTCCGTCCCGTCTGCTCCATCAGCAGAATTTTAATTGGGTTCGAGCTGCAGAGCCTTTTATTTCTGGTGAAAACACACGGGCCAGAAGGCGCTTTGACTCAGAAAATCCTGGATCAGATTTGTAGGTCTGGAGAGTTAGAGAATGTCTTGACTTGTAAAATAAACACATTCGCTTTCTGCTGGGGTTTCTGGGGAACACGAAAGTATCTTCCTGATGATGATTTTCAACGGAGGTACTTGTCAGAGAAGAACTGCGGTACGTGTGTTGCACAGAAAATGAAACTTTTCTGTTTTTGTGGAGCGAGAACCGTGAGGTCTGTAGCTCAATAAATGTAATGCTAAAGAGGGGGACTGAAAGGAACTCTCTTATAATGAACAATTATGTTCAGTAGTTCCTTTTTTTTCCCACTGACTGTTTGTGCTGTTCTTTGAAGATTAATTAGTTAATGATTTGACTATGCTTTGAAGATATAAAGTGGTATCTAGAAGTGCTAAGTGTTATCATATCGCATTCCCTTTGAAGTTTTATAAACTCTATCACATAGGGCTTTCTTTCTAAAAGTCCTTTTTGCCTTGTGAGATATTTATAATTAGGGAGAACGATCATTTCAAATACTCTCATGTTAATACTTTCCAAATTTTCTGTCTGCAGCAGAATTTGGGGTCAGATAGCGCTGCGTCATAAGCGGAGGCGACGGAGGTTTTGGTGTGACTTGGCGATGCCAGCGCTTGGGCAGTTCCCAGGTGGCCATTTATATCCCCACTCTCTGTCTGGAATTAAGGCATTCCGCTAAGATTTCTGCGTTTATAAGATTTGGACTCTTGGCTTCCTCCAAGTAGCGTGATGTCAAGGCTGGGTCTTTGTTAAGCGGCGATGCTCGTTTTAGAAGAGCAAAATCGTTGCATGTACTCAGTAAAACAAAATACTTAGGAGATGGTTACCTTCTTACGTGGGCGAAAATAACCTGAACCTGACCAGAAAATGAAAAAAGTAAATTACTTTTTGAGTTAAAATGGGAACCACGGATTGAGCATATAGAGCCTGGAACATGAGTACCAGTGAGGTGCCCTGCACACGTTTCTGCTAGTGCTGCCGAGGGTGTAATTTTGCCAAATTTAGCCTTTAGCTATAGGCTGCAAGGCAGCTTGCCTTACAGTGGCTTTATTTTCGGGTCTTCTGATGGAGTAACCTGTCCCGAGGCTGGCTTTGCTGGAAGGAGGAGGAGAGAATAAGGTACAGGTGAGCAACTGGTGGAGCGGAAAGTTTGGGGTGAGTGAGTTTGGGCTAAAAAAGAGCATCTGCTGCCGAGCGTCCTGGCAGGGACTGAGAAAGGAGGGGATTTCTGCAGGGCGTTCTTACAGCTTTAGTGGATGGAAAATAAAAGTGCACTTAAAAAGAAAAAGCATGTCTTTTTCAGCCCCAGCTTATCTGCTGGGAGATTGTCTACTGTGGCTGTAGGAAAAAGGAAAAAAAATTAAAAAAAAAAGTAGAGTATTATGATAAAATTGGTAGTCTGAGGGGAGGTTATTATTGAACTAACATCCTAGCTGAAGGAAAAGATGAGCAGAACTTTGTGAAAAGGAGGAACAGCAGAGAGAGGCACCGAGGCTGTAAGGAGTTTGTTTGAGGTTCAAAAACAATTGTTTTATGGGGAAAATGAACACTTTTAAATCCAGATACTCTTGTGGAGAAATAAATACAAATCATGGCCTTGTGGGAATGAGAAGTTTATCTTTAATATAGCGATGATTTAAAAAAAACCCACTCAACCTCTTAATTATAAGCTCATTTATTTTAATGCGGTTGGTGAAATGAAACTGGACAAGTTGTTTCATCCAGGCTTTAAATGAGTGTTGAAAAACTTCATTTGAAAATACACTTTTTTCAACTGCTGTAACCCGTAACAAAAACTTTAGTACCAGAAATACAGCCTCTTTATACCAAGCAAAACAGCCTCCAAAATTCACCCCCAGAACTATGAAATCCCGATGGCTAGACGTTAAAAGGAGGATTTAAGTGTCGGATACTCCCTTCTCCCTTCCTGCCCGTGAGGCAGCGCAGTCACGTGAAGCAGCAGTTCAGCCGTAGTGGTGTGCCTGGTCTTTGGTGCCCTTATTTGTGTCAAAGTCTAATTGTATTAGCTTTTTCCAAGTTTTTTCTATTGCAGTAGGATGGATAATGTTGATTGTCATACCCTGCTGAAAGACAGTATTTAAAAGGAAGTAATTAAATACAACTAATTACGATTTTTTAATATTTTTTTTCTTCCAAGGTTTTGATCCTTTTAAAGGAATTTTTTCCAAGCTTTTCTTTGCAGTTTAATAAAGGTTTATCGAATACTTTCCCGGATCCCTGCAGCTGTGGCCATGAAACGTGGTCCCACGCAGGAGAACTCGTGCGGGCTCTGAGCGCCGATGCTGCACCTTCTCTGGAGGGTCGGGCTGCCAAACCCTCCGGGAGTTCAGAAATGAATCTGGATTCTCCCAGACAAGATTTCAGAGAGGAAATGAGGACGGGTGCTTCGGGGGGTGATGAGGAGAGAAATTTCTGGTAGTGCTAGGTATAAAAGACAGAAACTCTGTGTGAGTTAAGTTTATTGTGTTTTTAACTAAAACTGATTTTTGCCTAAAGTTTTTCCGTACTGCTTAAATCTGGCAATATTAAAATTTCACATTGCTTTGTGTCCCTGCTACACAGAAACCATCGTCTGTGACCAAAGAAACCTGCTTTTTGTACAAATCAGAAATGGTGCTGCTACACTGGTATATCAGCTGAATAAAAACAAATCAAGGTCTTAGTAGAAATTTAGGGGGAACTTGAGTGAAACAAACAATATTTGCACATTTGTTTGATTTCTAGTTGCAAGATCGTAGGTGGCTTCTTTGAAAGTGTGAAAATTCCTGGGAAAAAATGATTCCTGCGCCCAAGAGCGTCACCAGGTTTTACCTGTGCACAGGGGAGAAGAGGGAGAAACAAGCTTTGGCAGCCTTGTCCCAATATACCAAAAATACCTTGAATTGGTATTTTTTGGAGAAGGATGAAAAGCAAGAGGCGTGAGCAGAGTGTAGCTCTGGTCCCCAACTCAGTCATTAACCCACTGGGAAAACGCTCATCGACTATTTCATGTCTTGTTCTTCTTTCTTCCTCGCTCCTCCTTCTCATCTCATCCATTGAGACATCAAATTCTTCAAAGCCACAGTCGTACAAAGCTGCATCTTTCTACAGAATCCAGCATGGTGCAACCGGGATTTCCACTGGCACTGTTAAGCACTGTGGAAATATAAAAAACTGTGGCAAAAGACGGGGGGGGGAAAAACCCCAAGCTTGTGGGTTTTACAGGGTAATTATACTGAGCTGAATGTGGAGAGAACATCGCGGCCGCAGCCAGTCTGGGAAACTCGAGGAAGTGCTAAACTGTTGAGGATGTTGAACTTAAACTGTGCTCTACGTGGGTATTTTGTCGTAGGACGTCTGGCTGAGGTTTGAGATGTGCCTTGCAGTGATTTCCAACCTAAATATTGGCGTATTTGGTGATGACCGAGATTGGGGAGATGAAATTATTTTCAGTGTTGGTCCTAAGGGGAGATATCTCAGCCAAAGGTGAAGTGCACCAAATCAGAGCTCCCTCTGCCAGTTCTGGCAAGTTTTATAATCAAAGAGCACGAAAGGAGAAATGGCAAGAAAATAATACATATATGTGTGTGTGTGTGTGTATATATATATGTATGTGTTTGTGTACGTGCCAAGTTTCCATTGCACTACGAGGCAGAAATCCCAATGCCACCTCTGCCTGCGGTGACTCAAAACACCGTTGTCCCCACCTGGGCTCTGAGTGCTCGGGATTTCCACGGTATCCATACACTCTGTTGGTTTAGCTTGGTGTATTAAATATCTTTATAAGTCATTAGTGCAGACGGTCTCGGCCCTGGGGTGGCCACTTTATTTAATTGTTGGTTCTGGTGGTGTTTTGTGTCTTTACTTAACATAACGAGTTTTGTTAACATTGCTAAGCTGTAGCTTTTGAATTACTCTCAGTGTTAAGTAGCGCTTCCTTAAAGATCATTTTAATAGCAAAGCAAGTATATTTTAAACAGAATGAATGTGGCCTATAAACTACAGGAGGGTTTGAGATCTGTACGCTGCGGTTACATTCTGACCGTGGTTCCTCCTTGACTACACAACTTGGGAACGTGTCATTTACCTTCTTTGTTCTTCACTTTTTGGCCATGCAATGAGCTACTAATAATCACCTGCCACAGAGGAGTTTCTGAGTGACTTGGAGGAAAGTTGCTGTGTAGCTGCTGAGGGCTGTTGTTATCATTCTTCCTGGATTTTATGATCTTGAAAATGGGAACCCAATGGAGATGCTCATGGTGAGGATGGGTGGCACCAGCATGGAGCCACCACCCACCAGGTGGCACTTGGCCACTCGGAACCCTTTGAGGGAAGGTGCTGTGTTTTCCCTGAAAAGTGACTGTTTCTCCTAACAAACAGTACTTGAGGGGCCTTGCTAATTATGGCACAGGGATAATGAGAAACTTGGAGAAACTCTTGAGTCCCCGGAGTGGGAGCTGTACCTACGTACCCTTACACAAACATGGCAACACGATGGACAAAGAGGAAAGGTTCTCCCTTTTTTTTAGCCTTTTCAACTCTTTCTGTACAGTGAGTTTTCCCCCGACCCACATTTGCGTGTAAAACTGTTTTTATTAAATATTCACGTAGGCGTTTTTAAACAGATGTCAGAATAGGTAATGTTAATGGATTGGGTTACAGGGCTGTAAGCAGCAAACTTATTTAATGTTTTGGTGTTACTTCAGTGTAAAGAACACACTTTTTTTTAACATTAGGGTTTTTTCTTTATGAAAACTCCATGTGGACAATGTGTTGATCTTCACACGTAAATGTTATGTGCGTATGCATATGATATATAATTGCCTTAATCTCTTCCTTCCTTGCTTCTGCCTTGGCTTCTTGGCCCCCAGTTAGACTTCAGAGATTCAGGAATTGTCATCACATATTAAACAAAACCTGTCAAGTCCAGTATTAAGTTTCCAGAAGCCTTTAACTGTTTGCAAATCAGACATAAAACTCTTATCAATCCTCAAATCGAGCTACTTATAGTTGGTGTTGGGACCCAGGTTATTCTCCAGGCACATACGAGAGAGGCCTTGAATACCCATACCTCCAAGTCTGACCTCCCTTTAACTCTACTTTATGTCTTATTTTTTCTTCCCAACCTGTAGTTCTTGCTGATAATCTGAAGTCCAACCCAGGAATTAAATGGCAGTATTTCAGCTCGGAAGAAGGCATTTTCACCGTTTTCCCAGCCCACAAGTTCCGGTGCAAAGGCAGCTATGAACACCGCAGCAGGTACGATTTGTCTCCTTACAGTTTAGTGGGAAAACTGGATTCCTCAAGCACTGACTTCATTGCAGCATTACGCTTTGCCAAGACAACAACATTCATGAGTAACTTTTAATGGGGTCCCTTGGGTTTTCTTAGGTTTGTTTTTTTTAAAGCACCAGTTTTCACTTTTAAGAAACTTTGAAGTGAAGTGAAATTACGTACAGGTTCCTCACCTCTCCTGAATCAAATAAGCTGTAAATAAGCAGTAACTTGTAAATTGTAGGTCAGCCCATAGGCAAAATTTATCTCGTATTTGACTCATACTTGACCCCCATTAATAAAGTAGTGAATGTGTATTCTACTGATCTGGCGGGTGAATCGCTTTGGGGAGGGGGGTGGAAGGATGAGAGGCTGGAAAGGGCATAGCTGGGAGCATTTCTCCAGTCTCCACCCAAGGTTCGAGTGGCACATTGTGGATAGTAGTGGAAACTTTTAGTTTCTACTAAGAAAACTGGAGGAAAAAAGGATCAAATGGTGACGTGTTTTTTTTTGCTGAGGGGAATATTCCTGTTCTGTAGGCGTGAAGCAGAGCAGTGGCAGTGCAGTATTTTTTCCCCTAGCTTTTGCTGTCAAAATAATGGGACTGATCAAGGCTCAAGGGTGGAATCTTCTGAGAAACAGCGGTGGCTGTAGAGTCTCTGGTCACACACTAGCTAATTGTACCAGTTAATCAGTCTATGTGGAGGGAGTATCAGCACATCCAGGTACGTTTCCGCGTAGCTGGTGTGGTTTAACCCCAGCTGGCAGGTGGGACCACCAGCCGCTCCCTCACCCCCCCTTCCCTCCCTGAGAAGGGGAGGGAGAAGAGGAGGGGAAAAGGAAAAAATCCTGTCGGTTGAGATAAAGACAGTTTAATAGAACAATATTAGAAAAGGAAAATAACAATAATAATGACACAAGTCACTCTCACCACCTGGTGAATTGGCACCATCCCGAGCAGTGATGGCGAGTACCAGCCCCCCGACTAACCCCATTCATATACTGGGCATGACATCTGTGGTATGGAATACTCCGTTGGCCATTCCATCGTTTTGTCTAGGCTTCTTCTCAGCTTCTATGGGAAGCTGAAAAAAGTCCCTCAAAACTATAAACATCACCTGGCAACAACTAAAACAGTATGTATTATTGACACTCCTTTCATAGCAAGTCTGAAACACAACAACCACTAGAAAGAAAATTAACTCTGTCCCAGCTGAAACCAGGAGAGTAGCCGAGTGTACAGAGCCTAAAAAGCGTTTGGTTACCTGTCCCTGTTGAGCAATCAAATGTTTACAGATGTTATCTTCTATGTGTCATCAAAGTTGAAGCGTCTGGGCTTGATTAAATTCTCTGTGGTCTTGGAAAGGTGCAGTCTGAAGACGTGAGAACTGGGGGTACCGCAGTCTTGATTAAAATTCTGACACTAAAACCATTGCTGATTTCATCCAGATCACCAAGTCTTGATCGCAGTTTCTCCATGGCTAAATAAGGGTTATCTTTTTGCTAGTATTTACTTCTGAGGGTAGTTTGGGTGGATTAATTAGTTAATACTTAAGTGCTTTGAAGATCAAAGGCCCTATTTAAGTTCTAGGTATTAATACCAGTGTAGAGCTGCAGGCTGTTTTACAATTAAGAACTGATTTGTGCCAGTTGTTTATTGCAGTGCCTTGTCTAAAATCTTCTGCATTTCCTTTACTCTTAATAAGATTTCTCTGGCTGCCTTTGATATAATAAAATTTACATCATAAAACTCTCACTTGACTCTAACTACTTTTGGGCCTGGACTAAAGAGGGAAGAGAGTCCCGTCCTTTTTTAATTCTTCCTCCTTGATGAAGACCTTCCTAATTTGTTGCAGGTTGAAGCCTTGGTGCGAGAGCTCGTGAAATCTTTCACACATCTCTCACAGTATCGAGCTGGATCTGAGCACGGCTTCACTGAAAATGTGGCTTTTGATGTTGGCACAAATAGACACATGGCAGCGCCAAGAGCCAGAGTTAACTCAGATTGGCCATGGGGTTTAAAACTGCTCAGACCCAAGGGGTTGTGGAGCACGATCCGTGTGAAAGTGCATTCCAGGGCACCAAGAGAAAACCCTTTCTTGGCTAGAAGCCTTCCCTTATTACAATAAACCGAACGCCCTATGCTAATGCAATTCTGCGCAGCTGCACAGGTTTTTACTTGTCAGGTAACCGGCAGATACCCACTATTGCATTTACTTTTACATGTGAGTAAGGTTCCCGGCACCCAGCATTTATCATGAGGCATTTCTTGCTTGTCAACACTTAATCCAAAGCTTGATGTGAGCTGCTGCAAACAGTAATCCCAAACACTGCTGCCGCATGAGCAGAATTGTTTATTCCTAGCTGAAAGTGGTTGCTGTGACAGAGGGAGAAGGATCTGACACCTCATTTTGGTTAAAAAAAATCAGGAGAGCAAAAGTTGAGGGCCTTTTCTGCGTGTTCAGATTCTCAGTTCATCTTTCCTAGTAGAAGTTTCCCTTGCCCAGAGAAGCCATGGCTGCCCCATACCTGGAGGGGTTCAAGGCCAGGTTGGACGGGGCTTGGAGCAACCTGGGCTGGTGGGAGGTGTCCCTGCCCAGGGCAGGGGGTGCCACTGGCTGGGCTTTAAGGTCCCTTCCAACCCCAACCATTCTGTGATTCTATAAAGGCAATAATTCCTGTTATAATTCATTGTTTCTTGGTGGGATGTTTTTGTTTTGAATTCTCCACTGTTTTCGCTGGTAAACATTTTAGTGGAAATTACAAGATGACTCAAGACAGTGGTTTGGGTTTTGTTGTCCTTCAGGCCTGTCTATGTTTCTACTGTTCGACCTCAGTCCAAGCATATTGTCGTCATTGTGGACCATGGGGCTTCGGTCACAGAGACGCAGCTTCAGATCGCCAAAGATGCTGCTCAGGTTATTCTGAGCTCTATAGATGAACACGATAAGGTAAGATTTCTCCAAGCAATGAGCATCTATTCATTGGTTTCAACCATGCTCAGTGTTTTCAGTTTTCCTCCAAAGTGGTGTTTTTAACTTGTGGTCCATGGACTCATGGGGATCTGTGGTCTACCTCTAATGGGTGACGAAGACTTGAGCTCACTTTTGGAAGCCTGTATTACTGCAGGGGAAACATATGGGGATCCGCAGGCTGAAAAAAAGTGAAAACCACTGATCTAAGGCAAAATCCTGTTTCTGAGTAATCTTTAAAGACTCCTTCATCTTGGCAGAGGCTTTAGGTGATGGTCAGCAGTGTGATACAGCGTGCAATTAGGAGAACCCTTCTCCGAGCCTGACAACTTCTGAAGTACTAGATTGCTTTGAGCAACTTATTTTACCTCTGAGGCTGTCTTTTTTGCTTGTGAAAATGGAAATTATTTATTCTGCTGCTGTACTGGAGTGAGCTGAAACATAATTAGTGCTTGGAAGATTCCCAGACAATCGTGATACCAGCAAGGAAAGGATAAAGCCAAGAAATCTGGATTTTATTTCTTGCTGTGCTGCAGATACTCTACTCAACAATGCGAATGTCCCTTAACCTGTAATTTTTTTGAGTAGGGATTGCAACCAGGGACCCATAAAGTGCTTCTGCAGGACCACAAGCAGTCCCCAGTTTGGTCTTCACTTTCAGTAGTTTTCTGTTAGTAGGACCTTGATCGTTCTCTCTGCTTGTTTTGCATTGTGGTGGTTTTATTTGGTTTTTTTATTTTTAATAGGAAGGGAGTTTCAGTCAAATCAAGTTGAAGAATAATTGGTTGTAATCTTTGCCTTAACTCCTGTCGTTAATAGTGCAGGAAAAAACACCTCTGTGCTTTTAGAGAGTTTTAATACTGTAAATTAATCCTTATAGGTAAGCAGAATTAATAGTACTTTAATTTAAGTGTCAAAAGTATTTGTCTTAATGTAGACCTGTAATGAAGGAAATACATTTAAGACAGATATTACTCGGTCAGTAGTTTAGTGGTTATGAAACCTGTTATACGGGTATATAATTACTGCTTAATTCTATGACTGTCTTGTGTCAGTCATGATTTATAATAAAGTATGACACTGATTTAATAAGACTGGTATGTTGTGTTTATAGTAATGCGAGTGGTACAACTACATGCCTGGACTTATTTATGGGATAGAAATTGATGGTAGCTTTGGCTGAAACATTAGATCAACATAAGGCTTTGCCTGTGAAAAGCTCTTAGAGGTTTTGGGTTTGGTTTTTTTCATTTTCTGTGTGCACTCCACTTTTCTACAGGCACTCAAGGCTCTCCTGAAAATGCTCTCTGCTGATTTTGTTTTCGGTTATCTCTAGTTCACTCGGGCTCCTGCCCGGAACAGTGTATTAACTATTATGTACGAGCAGAGTGAAGCTGACTTTGTCTGCGAAACAAAGACTGAAGTCTCTTTTTCTTGAAATCACCATAAGTCTAATCCTTTTCAAATTTGATGGATTTATGCCTCAAGCATTTATTTTTGAACAATTGAATTTTAAATCCACAGAATCTCTTCAGTTGGCTTTTCATTGTGTTTCCTATATCGGTGCGTAAAGAATTATAAATGGTAAGGTAATCCAATATAGTTTCTTCTCTTTCAAGATCTCTGTGTTAACCGTGGCAGACACAGTGAGAACCTGCTCGCTGGATCAGTGCTATAAGACGTTTCTGTCTCCTGCCACTAGTGAGACAAAAAGGAAGATGTCCACCTTCGTTAGCAGTATCAAGTCGTCTGACAGCCCTACGCAGCACGCAGTGGGATTTCAAAAGGCTTTCCAGTTGATACGAAATACAAACAATGGCACAAAACTCCAAGGAAGTAAGTCCCTTCTTGTGCAATCCTGATTATTTCTGAGGCTTGCAAATGTTTTCTTACTTGAGATTCTCGCTTTGGCAGAGGCCAAAGGAGTGTAGTAGTGTCTTGAATATTTTAAAAAAAAAAAAGCGCACCTGTTTTTATTAAATAGCATTTACTTGATCATAGAATTATAGAATAGTTTCAGTTGGGAGGGACCTTAAAGGCCATCTAGTCCAACCCCCTGCAATGAGCAGGGACATCTTTAACTAGATCAGGTTGCTCAAAGCCCCCTCCAACCTGACCTGGAATGTTTCCAGGGATGGGGCACTGACCATCTCTCTGGGCAACCTGGGCCAGGGGCTCACCATCCTCAGTGTAAAAAATGTCTTCCTCATCTCTCATCTAAATCTCCCCTCTACCAGTTTAAAGCCGTCCCACCTCGTCCCATGGCTCCCCTCCCTGCTCCAGAGTCCCTCCCCAGCTTTCCTGGAGCCCCTTGAGGGCCTGGAAGGGGCTGGAAGGTCTCTGCGGAGCCTTCTCTTCTCCAGGCTGAACCCCCCCAGCTCTCTCAGCCTGTCCTCCCAGCAGAGGGGCTCCAGCCCTCCCAGCATCTCCGGGGCCTCCTCTGGCCCCGCTCCAGCAGCTCCGTGTCCTTCTGCCGTTGGTGCCCCAGCGCTGGAGGCAGCACTGCAGGGGGGTCTCCCAGAGCGGAGCAGAGGGGCAGAATCCCCCCCTGGCCCTGCTGCCCACGCTGCTGGGGATGCAGCCCAGGCTGCGGGGGGTTCTGGGCTGCCAGCGCACGTTGCCAGCTCATGTCCAGCTTTTCATCCACCAACACACCCAAGCCCTTCTCAGCAGGGGGTATCTGGAATCTGCATGAGTGACTGTTGAATATGGCCATTCCCTTTTAATTTGTTTCACTTGCTGACTTTCTTTTAAACTATAATACGAAATCGCAGGATTAAATTGCCTGATAGCTGAATCATTTCCCAAATGTGTGCAGGGGGTTCCTTTCAATAAAAATTGCTGTTACTGCAGGTTCATTGACTTACTGCGTAATCAGCCTAACTGGAATCCTACGGAAATGGCCTGTTTCTCAGGGAAAAGGGTTTTTTGAGAATACCAATTATGGGTGATATTTTATGGAATGTGAAGTTGGCCTGGCTGAATTTTCCTTTATCTAAGAATATCCTGCTGAATTTTGGTGTGCGCATTATGGGCTTTCTCCTTCCCACTCCCAAGACTGGGGGGTTTTGGTGTGTGTTTTTGTAATGAGGATGTGGTGAAAGATGTGGAAAAGATGGATGTGAAGTTGAGTGGCACGTTTGCTTGCCAGGAAACTGTGGAAAGCAAATTCTTGAAGCTGTGCTCTGGACGCTCGTTGGAGTCGAGTAACGTTGCCAACGCCGCGGCAGGGTGGAGAAAGCAGGCTCATCTTGGTTGGTTTAGTCAACTTATGGAACACGGGTCCCATAGCGTGATCCATTGAGTGCAAATTCTTCATTGTCCTGAAAATCAGGTACCAGCTCAGAACAGTAGAAATCAAAAAAGAAAAGTCCAGGGATGAAAGTAGTTTGGAAGGACTAAGGAAATGTGCTCCTACTTCGTGTGACTCCTTCCATTTATAAAACGGTTCTTCTGCTATTAAAGGTTCAGCCAATTTCTGAACTTTAGGCCGCAGATACAGTGAAACGTTTGTCTGACTGTACACTGCTTAGCTGAAAGACGGGGTTGTCAAGGGCAGGTTTTTGCCATCCTCTGGCAAAACGATGAAAGGGGTGCAACTTCCTAGAAAACACAAAATAAAATAAAAAAACCTCCAGCGCTGCTGAAGCTGGCTGGGATAAGATGCATATTAGTCATCAGTAGTTATTCCAAGAACGTCAGCTGGAGGATCTTGCCGCATCGTCCTACATATGTTTTATGGATATTAGGATTAGAAGATTTTGGCATGTTCTTCATTAATGTGAAAACACATACTTTTACTAGGTTTCATACCAAACAGTTATTTTGGGGCACAAGTACAGAAAGTCAGAAGAAAAGGCAAATGCTTTGGATTCAGGTTTTCTCTAAGTGTGAAAGATTTTGAAGACCTAATGCGTATATAGGAAATTTCATAATTCATAAGGTAAGACACAATAGGTTTGAGAAGAGGATGTTTATAAAGCATGCCTCATTTTCTTGTAAATAATCTTTTCATCTTTTTAAAAAAGAAAAGTAAACCTAGAGAAAAAATATCATTCATTTCACTGTTAATTTTCTAACATCCTGTTCCTGGAGAACAATGTGTGGGTGTGTCGGGGAAGCTATAGAGATAGAGCCTTGCTCCCGAACGCGCACTGGGAAAGTTAGAAGGGAACTACTGGTGAGAGATGGAGGAATTGTGCTGTTGAACACGTCCGAGTTTCCTGCCTTGTGCTGGTTCCTATTGCAGTCTTGCTCAGCAAAACCTCATCCCAACGTGTAAGAAACCACTCTGCCGCCGAGCACCACCGTTGCCGGAAAAAACTCTAGTTAAATAGCTAGGTTGTATACGTGTGTATAAATATATATATATATAAAATTGCAGTGTATGTATATCCTGTACACACAGACGCACGCTATAGGTAGGTGCAGTAATGGTGCACTGAATATAAGGGCCTTTTCCAGCTATCAGAAGTGAGGTGTATCCAGTGGCGTAAGATGATCAGCTGTTGAACGATAAGATGCCCTGTTCAGCACTGGTCCCTACTGCAGACTTAGGACTGTCTTAAGTTACTCCTGTTAGCAAAGCTTTTAGACTGCAGCATCATGCCGGGCTGCAGTATATAATAGCTGTGCTATAGCCTAGGAAACACGTTAACAATTTTCCTTAAACTACAGCCAAAGCTGTATTAGTACCTGGCTTTGCTTTTTTTCCCCCTAGTTTTAGCTTCTAAATAACTTGGTAGGACAAGAGGAACCGGCCTCAAGTTGCGCCAGGGGAGGGTTCAGATGGATATTAGGAAAAATTTCTTCACCAGAAGGGTTGTCAAGCCTTGTCCCAGGCTGCCCAGGGCAGTGGTGGAGTCGCCATCCCTGGAGGGATTTAAAAGCCGGGCAGACGCGGTGCTGAGGGACATGGAGTGATGGGGGTTTGGGCAGTGTTAGGTTGATGGTTGGACTCGATGATCTTAAAGGTCCCTTCCAACCGAGACGATTCTATGATTTTATAAAAAAAGGCAGAAATTCCCCCCAAATTAACAGCTCCTCTTAACTTGTTTGTATCAAAAGCCAATTCTGGCTGAAATTCATGAATTTCAAGTCATGATGACAAAATGTACTCGTCAAAGCATTCGTACCTATTTAAAAAAATCCACAGCAAAACCACAAAAAACCCCAGATGAGACAACAAAGTTGGTGTCTAACCAGCTAACCTCATGTGCTTCAGATTATATGGTGGTGTATCATCCCTACAAGCGTCTTAATTATACGCATAAAGTACTTTCAGTACTGAGATATAATATGATGAAACAGGATGGTGTGTGAGCCGTGATCTGAATTTACACGTTCAAAGGCTTTGAGGCAGGCCGTTCACTGAGAGCACACTCAGCATGAAAAACGTGTTCAACCTCACGCAAAAGGAGCAGATGAGGAATGGCGGGGTGTCGCGGCGCATTTCGCAAGCTTTACGCTCCAGCCGACAACATCCGAAAGCGTCGGGTGCCTTCCGTCCTGTGGCCTCCTCCAGCTGTCGCCTTGCGAGTCGGGGGCTAAATTGCAGCAGTGCTAATGAAGGCACAAAGAAGTAGTGGGTGAAAAAGGACTTCTGCAGGGATTTTGGAGTTTCTCACGTAGGCTCGTTGGGGTGCTTCTGCAGGGGCTGACCTGGTTGCCCAGCCAAACCTTTGTGGGAGAGGGAGGATGAGCTCAGCGGTGCTGAGCGCCCTGTGCTGCTCTTGCAGCAGCAACAGCTGGGAAAGCACCATGGGCTTCTCATTGCAGGACAGGAGAACAGTGGGTCAGGAGACAAAACTTGCAGGTTTTTTGCTTTTCAGCCCTCTCCATAGAGTTAGAACAGCTTCTGCAGCACGCCGCACCCTGGCCTCATGCGCTCCCACCTGGTTGCAGCCAGGCCAGAAGGTGTCGGTGGGGTCTGCTCAGGAGAAACAAGCCACAGTGCCTCTGGGTGGCTGGTAGGCGCCGAATCAAACTGGTGTTCGTTAATAGAAGTTTAATAACAAAGGGTATAATTCATAAGCCCGCGGTGTGTTTTTTCCATTGTAGATTCCTGTGAATCTCACAGATGAAACTGTTGGCAATAGATGGTTGTAAGCAGATGTAAGGGCTCTTCCCACGTGGCTTTCCTGAGTTAAAAATCTAATGCACTTGCTGCTATATATATATATCATTCTTTTTAGATACCGATATGGTCATAATTTATCTCTCGGCTGGGATTACATCAAAAGATTCCTCGGAAGATGATAAAAAAGCTACTCTACGTGTCATCAATGAAGAAAATAGTTTCCTCAATAACTCGGTCATGATTCTCACTTACGCTCTTATGAACGGTGAGAAATGTTTTTGTGTTTCCAGTGGATGAAAATTCCCTTTCATTGTACAGCTGGTTTATCAAGCTCGTCCAAATGTAATTCCACGCCTTATTGGGAGCAGTTTGTTAATGGATTTTGGCCTGCGTAATCCAGAGGCTGCATCCAGATGTTACCTCTTGTGTATAAACCTGTGTGCCACTACGTGCTTGTATATCACAGTGCAGCTGCTCAGGGTATAAACTATTGTTGCCTACATTGTCTAATGGCAACCAGACTGAATTAAATTTGATAATTATTGCAACTGTAAACTTTCCTGACGCTGCCCGTGTTTCCTGGTGCAGCAAAATGAGAGTATATGTGACTTCTAGTCCAGTCATTAGCCAAGGAGCATGAATGTAACATCAAACATAATCTGAAGTGCTTTGATAACTTAGGACCCGATTTAAGAGTAAAGTTAAACATGAAGATCGCACACAAGGTAGTTTGGTATTCTGTGCTTTTTCCGACAGAGCATTTTCAGTAAGAAGGCTGTATGCTGTATTACTAAAAATTGCACACGGACTCTAGCCGAGGAAGCGAATGCTTACGCTGATGTATCATTTGACTGTAAATTTAAATACTCATTTGAGACCTAATATGTACAGAAGTCTTTGATTTGTCTGCAGGAATTGAGCTTGAGACTCGTGTAGAATGTGAAACTCTAATGTTTAAGCTAAAAAACAAAGCCTGTTATCTCCAAAGGCGTATAATATGCTGCTGGTCCTTTATGTGGAGTAGCCACCGGTGGAGAACAAAGAGCTGTCCTGTGGATTTATGGGTCACATAACTCTTTGTTAAAAGATCCTTGTTTAAAGTGGTGATGTGAACAGCGTGTTGAATTTTTGCACAGTGCAACAGTATGTGAGAGGCAATCTTATTAAATTTTGTACTAGCTAATTACTTTTTCTAAAACCATGCTAGTCTTTTGGCACTTACGGCTTAAATAATTATATTCTGTCCTACAGTATAGTGTATGTATCATTTTGCTTTTATTGGCAGCCCTTTGGAGTAAGATACAGAAGCCTTGATGGGAAGCCAGCCGCTTCTATCTCCTTCCTTCTATTTCTTGCATCTCTGTTTCAGAGGGAGTGACAGGTTTGAAGGAACTGGCCTTTCTGCGGGACCTGGCAGAGCAGAACTCGGTGAAGTACGGGGTGCCGGACCGAACCGCCCTGCCTGTGGTCAAGGGAAGCATGATGGTCCTAAACCAGCTGAGTAACCTGGAAACCACAGTTGGCCGCTTCTATACAAACCTCCCCAACCGGATGATCGATGAGGCAGTCTTCAGTCTGCCTTTCTCAGACGAAATGGGAGATGGTAAGTGCTTACATGGAATTTAGATATAAAACCAAAAGAGATAACGTTCCCTTTTACTTACATATTGTCAAATATCCTGTAGTCATACAAGGTGATGCTTTTAGGTGTGTTCCCAAGGCAAGTATAAAATTCGCCTTTCATGCCAGCAGGTTTTTTTATCTGTAGAAGGTCTAGTTATGAAAAAAGGGGTAATAAGACATGGAGTAGGTAGATTCAGGTTGGATTCTCAGGGGTGAAATTCGTTTTTATATATATGTGTGTGTGTATACAGCACCCGTAATTCAATTTGTGGAGAGAAGCCCTTTGTGCTTGAGGGGAGGAATCTTGTCATGTTGAAACGACAGCCGTGACCATGCTGCGCCATTGCAGGGTTCATTATTTCAGTACTTCTGCACGTCGTGACGTCTTACAGGTAGACTCGGGTCCCCACAGTGGAAGAAAGGAAAAAGCTGGTAGCATTTGAGCCTCCCTTTCCTCCTCTGCTGTGGAGCCACAGACGTGACTTTGAAGTCATCCTTCCTGCTGGACTTCCCTTTATTCTGACTTTGCCCCGCACGCAGTGGCTCTTCATAACTAGTTTAGCATCCATTCCCCACTGCCCAAAGACAGATTATTAATTATTGTCCAGAATTTGCTATTGTCAGCTCTTCCTTTAGCTTCGGCACACTTGCTGTGCCCCCAGTGCTGGGCAGAAGAGGGAGCCTGAGCTGGCTGGTGGTGGCCCGGCCAGTCTGGAGTGCGGGATACGCTGAATTTAGTGGAAGCCTGGTGATGGTTTTTCCACAGACTGTGAATGCATCCGGAAAAATACCTTAACGCAGCAGATGGCTACAGTCTGGTTCTCTCATCAGTTTCTAATTTACGCTGAGCATAAATTAGAATTGCCACCAGGTGGCAAGGTGCGTGGACCTGCCCTTTTACCTTAAAATTAGATGCCCTGTTAACAAAAAACATGTGTTCAGCTTGATCTGATCTCACTGCTACATCCAGTTATGGAGAGACTGAAGGTGTAGACATCGATAGAGACTTCTGGGAGCGTACCAGTATGTGTGTGAGGTGACACATGTGCAGGAAATGCAGAAATTAGTTTAATTTGTGCTCAAGGTAAGCGTACGCTGCAGGGTGATGCTATTTGGATTCTTGACGGAGGCAGGTTCAGGAGGTTGGGATGGGGCTTGGGCTGCTGCCACAGCGCTGGCAGAGCTCCTGGACGCACACCCGGCCCGGGGTCCCACTACCGGAGCTAACCCTTCCTTAAGTGCCATCGTTGTAAGCTGCAGCGCGGCTGCTCCTTTCCCTTTGGATCTGGTGCCCTTCTGAAAGCTCAGGGCACATGCTTGGAGGGTTGGAGCTGGAGGGTTCTTGGGCAGCTCACCTGATATTCCTCCGGTACTGCTCCAGGGCTCTGTACAGAGATGTGACCGTCACAGTCATGGTAGGAAATACAGCGGTGACTTCATATTGCTGTGACAGTTGAGGAAATTCTGTATTTCTTCATTCAGGACTTTGCATGTTCTTAGTCTTGGCTAGTACGTAAGAGTAGTTGAGGGTTAGAATCATAGAATGTGTTGGGTTGGAAGGGACCTTTAAACGCCATCTAGTCCAACCCCCCTGCAGTGAGCAGGGACATCTTCAACTAGATCAGGTTGCTCGGAGCCTCATCCAGCCTGGCCTTGAATGTCTCCAGGGATGGGGCCTCCACCCCCTCTCTGGGCAACCTGGGCCAGTGTCTCACCACCCTCATGGCAAAGAACTTCTTCCAAATGTCTAATCTAAAGCTGCCCTGCTCTAGTTTAAAGCCATTGCCCCTCGTAGTTTTCAAGGGCTCCTGAGTTCAGGTTGCGCGTTTGCCTTGTGTGTTGAGTCCCAAAACAAATTTAAGACTATTCCTGAGCAAACCTCTTCTGAGTCAATGCTCCCTACTTTCTGCGTTTCCTAACCTCGGTAATTAAGCTGTATTATTGCTCTCCCACAAAGCCGTGTCCCAGCATAATGGAAAATTTGAGCAACAGAAGGATTAGAAATGGTGCAATAGAGGAGGTTTGTCTTAACATAAATATTAAAGCGTACTTAAAAGCTTATACATGCAAATTAATTTTATATTGGTTTGAGGGAAGAGAGTCACTGAATTTCCAAATAGCAGCGGTGTAGAAAGTAAGAGAAATGAGGTATTAGTGCGAGTTCTTACCTCAGGTACAAGGTGGGTCTCAAACCAGTGTGTAATTACGGGTATGATTCCCGGTACCAGTGGCCACGCTGGGACTTAGTTAAGCAGAGGAGGTTTGATATTCTGGATAAACAATTGGACAAGCAACAGTTCGTCCCTGTTGTTGCTTTACAAGTACAAATTCTCTTCCCCCCTCCTCCCCCTATTATTTAAATTGCCTTAAATGATGTTAAAGGAACAAAATACTGTTTTGTTTTTTCATGCGAATGCATTTCTTATCTGTAAGGCATACACTTGTAACTTGACAAACACCCCAAAACGTTGATTGTGCTGTGTATTTTAATAAATTGATTAAATGTACCTTAGATCACTATCAGAAACATAGAAATTAACTAATGAGGAAGAGTGACTAAAACCAGCCAGACGTGACAGATAACCTGCTCAGCTTCCCTGTGTGCGTTCCAGTTTTTGTCCATATTCCAGCAAGGAATACTATATAAAATTTAACTATATAATATGTTGAAATGACAAAGCGCATGCTCTCTTTCCTCTGAAAATAATTAACTAGAAAGTATTGCTGATGGTTTTATATTATTTCTCTCGTTGTAAGGCCTGATAATGACTGTAAGTAAACCCTGTTACTTTGGAAACCTGCTGCTCGGGATTGTTGGAGTGGATGTTAATCTCGCGTATATCTTGGAAGATGTCACCTATTATCAAGACTCCTTGGGCTCCTACACCTTCCTCATTGATAACAAAGGTAACGTTTTGGCTCAGATAATCTCCTCTAGTCCCACTGAGGTCATTAACCATCAAAAGGAAACTTAATTCTCATGTCTCTAAATAGTCTGTAGTAATCGATGATATTAAAAGAATAACGGCATGTTGCTTGGTTAGTTTTGGAGTTTCTTGGTTAGAGTTGCTGAAGATTGTAGGTGGATTCATGGCTTGAAATGTCTGTAGTGGAGTTTTGATGTGGAAATGCTGACTTGCTGTGGGGATTTTCTGCGCGTGTAACGTTGGAGGTTTTCTAAATGTGTAGGGCAAAAGGCAGAACTGGTGTGTACGTGTGTTCAGCTCTTTTCCTCTGATCCCAACCTCTATTTATTGCTTGGTTCTTGAAGCTGTCTTTCATTTGCGGCTGACCTGGTTCTTCATTTGCAACACCTTTAATGATAACATTGCTCGCTCACTGACATTTGTTAAGCCTTTGCAAAAACTGTGTGTAGTTACTGTATTCTTTTTTTTCCCCCCTGTACATTTTCATCCTGGGCTCAGTTTTTATAATGCATTCGCTGTTTGTGTTTGTGTTTTTATTTTGTAGGATACACTCTTATGCACCCCTCCCTTACCAGGCCCTACCTGCTGTCCGAACCTCCGCTTCACACAGATATTATCCATTATGAGAACATTCCTAAATTTGAGTTGGTGCGACAGAACATCCTTAGGTAAGGAATCTTGAGTTGCAAGGCCAAACATTAGCAGTCCTTAGGGCACTAGAAGTATTTCTAGAGGAATTTTAAAAGAATATGGGGTAAAGTTCCTTTTCCTACAATACCTGGATACTCGGGTGGAATTCCCCTCCATCACCCTAAATGCAGAACAGTTGTGGTTTGGTTTTTCCTCCAACTTTTTTCATTTTATCATTTGTTGTGCTGAGCGGTGGTTTCCACAGCTGATCTGGGGGATACCCTTTCTAAAGTCTCTCTTCCATGTCGGGAAGATTTCCCACTCGCTGTTTGGTCTGGGGTTTTCTTTATCCTCTGTGTTATCTGAGCATGGGTTTTAACTCAAAATGTGGTGGTACCCGAGTGCGTTTTCAGCATACGTATACTTTTCCTTCACCTAAGACAGGTAACAGTCTCTTCATGTCTTACGGTATTTTTATAAATGTGAAGTAGGTGGGTTTTGCTTAAGAGCTTTCTCAGTGTGTAATAAAATGCTGTATGTTATATTTGCCAATATAGCATTCCCCTGGGCAGCCAGATCATCACGGTTCCCGTGAATTCCTCACTGTCTTGGCATCTAAACAAACTGAGAGAAGTTGGGAAAGAAGCCTACAACGTCAGCTATGCCTGGAAAATGGTAAGGAATAAAAGTGACGCTGTGTCAGGATAGCGTAGAGTAAGTTCTTATATTGAAGAGTGTGTTAATATATTGAATATAGTGAAGCATGAAGTATTGCTATATATTGAAGTATGAAAGGTTTGAATTGCTTAGAAACTGCATGAATGTGGAGGTTTTTTGTTACAGGGAAGAACCAGTGAAATTACCATTTCAGGTTTGTTACCGCGTCATCTTCAGCGATATCTCTGTACGGATACATGAGTGCTCTTTCTTCACGAAGACGCTCATTTCATAAGACGTATGTAATGTACAGTCACATGGAGATTATACTCGTGCTTTCCCAATGCAAGTAATTCTCTACTGGTCTGGATGTCATACCACAAGCCAGGTGACACGAAAATACCTACCAGGGACCACATCAGAGTACAGTGCTGAGGCAGAGCTTGGTATTAAGTCATTCTTTTGCTTAATACTGTTGTTATGTTTGGGGCAGAGTAACACGATCCATTAATTAACGTAATTGGGAAAATTTCAGCTTCTCATTCTGATACGATCTTGTTTCAGAGCTGTATCAGTAGCCAGTAATGATGTTTGCTGTAATTGAACACTTTTCTTACACATATGAGTTATATCGAGGCTTGCATTGAAACTGAGCGTGATGGCTATGCAACAGGCTTGGTTACCAGCTGGAAGAGCTTTAGGAGAGCGCCTAGCACCTGTCTTCCTTTCCTCAGTTTAACTTTTGAACGTATCTGAACGCTAATCTTGACCCAGGGATTAAAATGGAATCCAAAGGTTAAATATAATCCAGGTGAATTTCACTGATGCCAGAAATAATTGGCTGCTTTTTTGTGCCAACAAACTTAGGAGGGTACTTGTGGATCATTTCACAGTATTAAGTTAAATCCAACTGAAAAGATTACGCTGAGCAGTTTTAAGAGATTAAATCTGTCATTGTGTAACAGAAGTTCACAGAGGAGGGTGTCTGGAGCTAATTTTCTAATGTTGTAATGCTACATTAAATATCAAACACCCTTGCAGAGCAGCTGGGCAGCTCCAGGTTTTGCTAGTCTGAGGTACTACAGGATCCTTAAAATATACACACCAGTAAAGCATGTGACACATGCAGCACACAGTTAAGAGTGGTAATGATAAAAATCTTATTTTTGACAGTTGATTTGTCTGTATTCTTCATAATGGGAATGCCAGTGTGTTTTTATCAGCTGTGAACCTGAAGCCTCTCCTCTGTTAGTGACACTTCAGAAGCTCTCCACGAAACAGTGTTAGAAATCATTGCAAATTAAGGAATAAAACGAAGGTCTTAACGCGGTCTTTTTCCCTGAAAACTGAATGTTTTTATTCTGTGTGTAGAATGTGGAAAAGTATTTTTTGTACAACTTAGTGGCTTCGATACACACAGGGTAGTTCCAGACTGGAGTGTGGGTGTACGGAGCTGAGCTGCTGTAATCGAGTCTCTACCCTGCATGGACACCGACGGGGCTTGAAAGTTTTATCTGCACAGTCCTTCTCTCTGTAGAATTGAGTCCGTAATAGTTTCTTTGAAAAGGAGCGACCTGTTTGCAGAGAGAGCAGGAATTGTGATCCTTGAGAGCGTGGTGAAGTGTGGTGCTGCCTTCCAGAACGGGACGAGATGAGCCATTAAAGACAAGAGAATGAACGCTAAGTAGAAAATGAGTTCTGTACTCATTGCTTCAGTTTGGTGACTTGCCTATGTTTTTCAGGTCCAGGACACATCCTTTATTCTGTGCGTGGTGGTGATACAGCCAGAAATACCTGTTAAACAGCTGAAGAATCTCAACACTGTCCCCAGCAGCAAGCTCCTGTATCATCGGCTGGATCTGCTGGGCCAGCCGAACGCCTGCCTGCACTTCAAGCAGCTGGCTACCTTAGGTACAGCTTCCCTGCAGTTCCTCTTGACCACCTCGTGCGTGTTTCTGTAGAGTGTGGCAGCAGAAAATAGAACTCTTTTTACAAAACCCTAGAAATACTCTCCTCTTGAGAGGCTTTTATTTCCAAGGCTGACTTTTTTCTAATCAGCTGTTATCTTCTCATAGCTCTTTGTTGATCGCAGCGACCCTGCTCAACGGTGAGCACTTGTGTGGGTGAAAGCGGTGGGATTGCTCATCGCAGCACGAGGTGAATGCACCCTGAGTCTTGCTCCATCACCTTCCCGGAAGGTGAAGCAGGAAGAGAGAGAGAGAGATGTCTCACCAAGCTTAAAACAAAGCTCTGTTCTCTTGGCTGTAAAGCAGCTTATTGACAAATAACACAAGTAGGATGAAGTCCCAGCTGGTCGTACAGGGGTACTTTTTGACTTTGGATTTAGGCACGTTTTCTGTTGCCATAAGCATCTAATACCACTGATCCAGAAGTCGGAAGTTAGGTCTGTGGGGGGAAACTGAGAGCTCCTGTGGTGTGATGGTTTCCAGGCCCTTCCTTACCTGCTTAAAAATTCTCAGGCTGCTGATGCCTTCCTGCTTTTCATAAGCTAAACTGATTCTGCTCGACCTGACTAATTGCCGTAGTTGCTCAAACATTACTGGAAAGAGGGAGAGTCTCCGTGGCAGTACAAGTTCTGGTGTCTGGAAAGGATAGAGAACATTAAAAACATAATATATCCTAAGAACATAGAGATTTTCTTATATAAGCATCCTAAGTTGCAAGCTTTCATGTTTAAGTATTAATCTTGGGGTTTTTGCTAAAATCTGTGCTATATTATGAGAAGTTCTGACTTAAGTGCTTTTGTTTGTAGCCAGGTTTGAAGGTCTCATGGGGGATTAGTGGCACAGTTGTGTTATTTGCGTAGCTATATTGCAGTGCCACAAATAGCAAAGTGAGATTAGACTGGAGGAGTTATGGAGGAACTTGATAAACCTATGGAAATTGCTTTGCCGATCGTTTAAAATACAGGGGTTTTTCTTTCTTTAATGTGGTGCCTCGTCTTGATTATCTTCTATCCAGAAAGACAAGATATAAATGGAAAATATCCAAAAAACGCAGTACTAAGCTGACAAGTGGGAAAACTTCATGCACAGCAAAATGCAATCGCATCAGAATATTTGGTCTGGGAAGCAGATGAAGGACTATAATGGAAGTTCATAAGTGATGACTGCAGTGCATATGGTTGCTGGATGTATGGTGATGTGTTTTAGAGGAATGTGAATAAAAGCAGAACACTTCACATACTCCAGGGAAATTTTTCCTCTGGAGACCATTACACACGGGGAAGTGGGTTTCCATGGGTCAAATATTCAGAAAAAGCGTTCTTCTCAACCTTCAGCTCTGCATCATCATAATCATTTTTCTCTTTAAAAAGAAAAGGCTGCCTGGTATTGCAGTTTCTGCACAATGGAAGTTTACTTTCTAGTCTGTTTTGAAAATCACCCCAGACAGCTACACTATTACTGGTAACTCCTTCTTCTGCGCTTGTAGTTCTCCATTTGTTCATTATCTGTAATTGAAAGTGCTCATTCTCGTTTTTCTCTGCTGTATCTAACCTAGACATGGATAATTAATTTCTCCTGTAGCACAAAACCTCTTCTTAAAGGAAGACAGCTTCTGTAATCTTTCTAAAAGTAGTAATTCAGGAATTGTTTAGACTTTGAGAACAAGGGCACTAAGGTCTACCAAATAACACGTGGAGATCAGAGTCAGTGGACTAACTTTGTGTATTTTGAAGTAAGAAAGGTAGCTGATGTGCAGTCTGAGTTTCGTCAGTGCCTGGGGAGGCAAGTTGTGCTGGTAAACGCTCTGGTTTCAGTGGAGAGCTTCACGTTTTCTGCCCTCGCTCCCAGTCCCCCCGTGACCTGAAGGAGCTGCGTGCGTCGCACACTGAAGTGTGGGAGAGTGGAGGAACAGGCAGAGATACCCATTCGTGGTCTGAATGTGTTTAATGTGCAATGTGTGCGATTCATTGTCCTGAACTTTCTCATATTTTGCTCTTTTTTTTTTTTTTTTTTTTTTTTTTTAGAAAGTCCTACGGTAATGCTCTCTGCGGGCAGCTTCTCTTCTCCCTACGAACATCTCAGCCAGCCCGAGACGAAGCGGATGGTGGAGCATTACACAGCGTACCTCAGCGACAACACGCGCCTGATCGCCAATCCTGGCCTTAAGGTACGTCCTTGGCGCTGAGTGCTCCGGTCAGCCCCAGAGACCTTGGGTTCCTGGTGTCCAGCACCTTCATCCAGGAGGGGACCAGCTGAACCATCCGTCTCCTGATGCTCACAGGGTTCTGGAGTGGGGGTTTGGAGCAGTGTTCCCATGCCTGGAGAGATGGCCGTGGGCTGCAAGGCCCAGAAGAGTGGAAAGAGGAAGGAGAGGGCTTCCTCCCTGCTAGGGGGGGAAAAAGTTGACAAGCAGCTTTTGCAATAAACACGGAAAAATTAAAGCTATGGTAAATTCTTAGCAGAAGTATCTTTGTGTTCTTAGGAATGAGAAATTTCTATTTTGTGTGCAAGTGGAGCGCTATTTATATTTATGTAAAGTAAAAAAGCAAACTCGAAAAGCCGCAGAGATAACGCAACAATATTTCATTATAATAAGCTTTTCCTTTGCTTGCAATGTGCCAGATCCGTCTGGTGTGAGAAGACTTTAAACAAGTAATTGAGTTTAGATGATCTCTGATCGCTCTTTGGGAAACCCCGCGAGCAGCTTATTATCTTTTCATGCAAGTCTTAGAGGAACCCTGCTAGGTCCGCCTTTGTTTTGCAGTTCTCTGTCAGAAATGAAGTAATGGCTACCAGTCACGTCACAGATGAATGGATGACACAAATGGAAATTAGTAGCCTGAACAGTTATATTGTGCGCCGTTACATAGCAACCCCCAATGGGGTGCTCCGAATTTATCCCGGTTCCCTCATGGACAAAGCATTTGATCCCACCAGGAGACAATGGTGAGTTTTTAGGGTCCCGTTATCAAAGCTTTGGATAATCTTGGAGGGCAATAAGGAAAATATTTGGGATCGATTTCATAGCCTGGGGTTTTTTTTACGGCCAGCTATAAACTATTTAAGTGGAAATGTTTTCATCGTGGGTAGAAGGCTCGGTGCTTAAATACAGCTAGTTAAAACCTTTATTGGTTCTAATCTCAACCCTTTTTATTTTAAGTGATAGTTTCTGTTTCATATCCCTGCTACAGCAGATGGGAATATAAATATGCAGAAAACGAGCATCCCCTTTAGGGATTAGCTGATTCAGGAGCATTTTCAGCTCTTTCTGCCATTTTTGGTTGTTAATGTTTTAGTCTTTTTGTTTGTTTGTTTGTTTACAGTGTGTTTCCTTGCTAATTTAGAGTAGGAATTTGCTGGCTCAACTGTGCGCTATTAATGATGCACTAGCATCCGATTTGGGAAAAGATTTGTATCTGTTACAAGTGAGAGCCTGAGAGACGAGAGCGCTCTGCGCTGTGTTGTGTTGAGAGGAGTCACCCAGGTGCTGCCACGCAGCGACACCAGGAAAGGCACGAGCCAGCGCCGCATCCCAGCCCTCCGGCTCTACAGGGAAGGCTCGGAATTGCCCCTGGCATTGGCCATGCTGTACCTCTCCTGACCCACGTTTTCCCTGGAAAAAACTCATTACCGCAGCTACTGATTAGCTTTTCGTCAGGTTTCCTTCCCTTTTTGTTGCTATTTGTGTTTTTGCTGACAGATGCACTGATGGAATTTTGCTCTTTTTTTGTAGTGAGATAAACAGGGCGCATTCATGTTCTAAATTAACTGAATGCGCTTTTACAATCCCTTCTCCCCATGTTAAAAGCTCTCAAATTATTTTCATTATTGGTTTGGGGTTTTTTTCCGCTTTTACACTTCACTGACTTTCTCAAACCATGGTTTTGTAAAGACCTCCATGTGCAGCAGGCCGCCGTGTCTTATTTTTTTATATGAAGGCAAACGGCAGTGTTGTGGAAAGAAGACGCAAACAAAGCCCTAGTAGTGAAGTAGAATTCAGTCACTTCCAGAGTGCAGTCCAGAGTCATGGGTTACTGTACTGGAAAGCAAAGTAATCGCTTTTTCATAGGCAGAAATGTTTCCAACAGTTGGAATGTTTTATAAACCTTCTTATGACAGTCGGAAGATAGTTGACACGACTGTGGCTCAGTTCATGTTGACAGTAAGTTCTAAAAGAGATTGTAATTTGTAATCACTTTCTGACATCTTTCCAGATTTTCATGTGTGAATTCTGCCTGTAGGACATCCCTTCTCCTGCGTTTGCGATATCAGAATTTTGTCAGTGTTTGCTTTGTGTTTGAGACTCCGCTGGCACGAAGTCATACGTTTTTCTGTGGAAAAATGTCTACAATGACATTAAACGTATCCTGTGCAGAAGTAAATTGAGCTTTTTTAACGCAGTTGTATGTACTGGGGAACCATTCCTTGAGCAAGTCTGTTTTAGGTCCGGGTCCTAATCATACATAGGCACATTGTTAATATTAAGAAACGTTAATTTGGTAGCACATCATTCATAGTGTGCAGAACTCAACGTTTGTCTGTGTTTTGCAAAAATCAAGGATACTGTCTTAAAGTTTACAATAACCCTTTTTCTCTAATTTTGAGTGTTGCTTTTGGCTGCCCTTAGGTACTTGCATGCGGTGGCTAATCCAGGACTAATTACCTTTACTGGTCCCTACTTAGATGTCGGAGGGGCAGGCTACGTCGTTACCATCAGTCACACGGTCCATTCTTCCAGGTAAATTGTGTTTGGAGGTTTGTGTCAGGCAAGAATACTCTTAATGATCAAGATGTGCTTTGGGTAGGAGGATAATATGCCCAGTGACTCTTGTGTGTTCAAGAACTGAAAACCAAACCTGTTTTTGAAGTGTTCTTGATGAAATGTGGTATAACCTTGTGTAGATTCAGTGGAAATAGTACATTGAAATACTTGTCAAAAATCCATGTTATATGAATAGGTTTATATTCTGTAGCTTTACTGATACACAAATAATAACAGCATGTGGAAAAAAAGATTGACTGGTGGGAATGTGCTCCTGGGTGAACATGAGATGCCAGGTATGCAAGACAAGGACCCAGGAGGAGGAGAGGGATCACAGAATTGCCCAGGTTGGAAGGGACCTTTCAGATCATCGAGTCAACTGTCAGCCTGACTCTGACAAAAACCATCACTAAACCATATCTCTAAGCACTGTGTCTACTCGTCTTTCGAAAACCTCCAGGGATGGTGACTCAACCGCTTCCCTGGGCAGCCTCTTCCAATGCTTAATAACCCTTTCAGCATAAAAATTTCTCCTAATATCCATCCCAAACCTCCCCTGACGCAACTTGAGACTGTTTCCCCTTGTCCCATGGCCTTTTCCTTGGGAGAAGAGCCCAACCCCCCTCTGGCTCCCCCCTCCTTTCAGGGAGCTGTAGAGAGCGAGAAGGTCTCCCCTCAGCCCCCTTTTCTCCAGGCTGAACACCCCCAGCTCCCTCAGCCGCTCCTCACAAGACTTACTCTCATGATCACTTTCATTAGGCAGTTTGGGATCTGTTCCCTCTCTGCTGGTAGTTAAAGACTTTTTCGCCAAGACAGCTAATCTCCACGTTTCCTAAAGTTACTCACACTTCGCACATCTGAAGTTGCACGTACCAGGGCAATGTTTGGAAGGGAATAAGAGCTGAAAGCAGATCTAGCTAACTGCAAATAGAGGTCAGTCCGCAAGACTGTTTTAATTAAAGCTCTGTCCGTACTCCAGGAGTTGGGGGAGCTCCTTGCGTGGGCTGTTTGAATTCAGTGCTTCTGGACGGGGGCTTTCAGAAGTAAGGAGAACTTGAGGAGACGCCTGTAAACCTTCAACTGCCCTTACAGGATTGCAGAAAACAAATCAGGGTGGAAACAGCGGCCTGTGCCTTTGGGATCAAGATCAAAATTAACATTATAACCATACAGGAAGAAGCATTTTCTTTATTTATTAGTCTTTTGTGACTTGAAGACAAGGAAAGGGCAAATTCTGATGTATCTTCATTCAAAGTTGATCAAGAGAATCTCAGTGTTTCCTTTATTCTTAGTACAGTGAATATTCCCACCAGGAGAAGCGTAGTCAGTCTCTCTAGGAATATCTTGTCAGTGCTGGAACAACCCTTTCCTCGAGGACCAGACCTTTTTTGTTTCAGCTCCCTCCTGGCCAGGCCCCCAGGCTAAGGCTGAGGTTTGCCTGGAAGTTGGGTCAACTTCAAGTTGCCTTAAAGGTCAAGGCGAAAGTCAAGGTTCGACTTGAAGTTGCCTTAAAGGAGGTCAGTTTATAGAATATGCACTAAACCTTTCTAGCATAAGCTCCCCCAAGTTTCAGAAATGGTAGTTACTCGGGTTTTTTTTTTTTCACATGGAGTTTTTTCCGAGACTCCCCCTGAGCACGTGGCTTCTGGACACGCTCCATCTAAGACCCCACCAGTACAAAGGTGACTTCTAACGTTGCGCTGGTAAATCGAGAGCGCAAAGCCAGCAGAGCTCGGGACTCTGCTTTCCTCCTTTTCTCAGAGGCGTCTCGCCTTTGTTTGGGATTTCCCACCGCAGGACATCTGCCTGTCTTTTTTGGCAGGAGTATTATCAGGCCCAGTGCCTGCGTGGTGCTTCTCACAGAGGAATTTACTTCAGGGAAATAAGCACTTTTGTAAGAAGAGAAGTGCAATTAATCAAAATTCTGATTTTTATCTAGCAAGTGACGGTTCAGTTAGCTTTAAGAACTTCAAGCTCGCGTGGGTTATTAGAACATGATTAAAGAACGGTTAAACAAAGTTTGGCAGATGTGAGTGTGATTCCTGGGTAAATATGACCTCTAAAGCTCACAGTCACATGCGGTTATAATCCCCAAAGAGGTCTTAGTTAAAAAAACAAAAAAAAAAAAAACCCCCAGAACGGAGGGGTGGGGGAGGAATCAGTAGAGTTAATAGGCATACTCGCATTAGAAACTGCTCTGTGGGTTTAAATAACAACGTTAATTTATCTGGAACTGACGCTTATCTTTCATTCCCGTTTTACGTATATCTTATTTCTTTATTGGAGGCTGGGAATAGGAGATTCATGCAAGAAGTTATTTAATACAGCTTGCATCAGCAAACCAGAAGGATTTAATGCTTAAAAACGAAGCTAAAATATTTACAGCGTTCCTAATGGCTTTTAGTCTGTTAGGACAGAGCAGTAACTTCACAGCCTGATGCCTTGTCACATGCGGTTAAACGTGTCTGTGCTGCTTCGCTGTCAGCCCTTTTCCCATTCCTCCTCCATGAAACGGGGAATGGTAAAAATAAATGAAGCGCAGGTTTTCAGAATCTGTATTTATAAATCTACAAATCAGATTTGACTGTGTCTTTACTGTACCTCTTTAAATGCAAACAAAGTTCGGTCCAGTAAACAGAGTTGGTTTTATATGGACAGGGGGCTGCCCGCAGCCTCCGCTTTGTACAGCCCAGCTGGGCCCGTCAGGTCTCTTCTTGTTCTAAACGTTTTTATTCCTATTTAGAAGAGCAAACTTTAAAAAGTAGCAAGTCAAAAAGTAGCAAGTCAAACACGTCTCCTTGTCATCAGCGTAAAGCCTACGTAAGTGCAAAATAGCACGCCCCATGATTTGAGGATGAGCTGAGGATTTTGTGTCCTTCAGGGGCGAGAGGTGGCTTGGTCTGGCCGTGCCGCCCCAGCGCTGCAGGAAGCAATCTCGGAGAAGGAGGAGTCACAGGAATTCCTGGTCACTCGGTCCAGCCTCAGGCTACTGCACACCACCACATCATAACCTGCCATAATAAATATTAGTGATTTTACTCTATTATTATATTAGAAGGGTTTTGTTGCGGAACCTCGCTGCTCTCGTGCCCAGCTGCCCGGTGGGGATTTGCACCTTGGTTCAAGTGCATTGATTCAGGAGATCTTCAGTATCTGGATGTTTCTCCTGAGGGGAAGGTGGGAATTTGCCAGGACAGGAAGTTTTGGAAAAATTACACGATAAATAGAATATAACTTCTGTTTGGAGCTTTCAGCATCCAAACGGTCTCAGCCAAATGTCAAGACTGTGCTTCTGCCAGGAGAGCTCTTGCAATTGCTTCACTGGTGGTGAGGAAAGTTAAAACGATGCCACTAAGCGAAAGTAGCGCTTTTTTACCTTCACAGAGCTGTAAGAATATACACTTCATACATCAGCCTGAACCTGTTTTGTCAGTCTTTGATGTATTGGTTGCTAAGGCAACTGTGTATATTCCCGAACTGGTGAGTAAAAATAGGAACACAAGCACGTTTTCAGTATGGGCGAAACACTGCAGTTCACAGCAGCTCTCGCTGCCGGCGCTGGTGAGCATCCACAGGGACTCCGGGTTCTGCCTTTTCCCTAAATGTTTATTTTATGGTTGCCCTACATTGGGGAAAGATATTGAATCAGAACATTTGTTAAGTGAAATGGTTTTAAATGTCACCTGGCGCTCTGTAGGTGGTGGGAGGCAGCGTCAGGTTAACATGAATTACTCCTGTTTAAATCTGGCCAGCACGGATAAACTGGCCAGTTAGTAGGATGTGATTTGAAGCATTTAACACGGTGCTCATTAACCAGCACCTAAATACCACCGAGTTGCAAGGTAACCTCCTTCATGCCTGTAGCTTGGCCAGCTGTTTTTTTCTGGCTGAAATTCATAATCACTCCTACGCTTTGGCATTTTAGGGATTTAGCAAAATGCCTATGGCAGCTTCATATCATAGAATGACAGACTGGTTTGGGTTGGAAGGGACCTTAAAGCCCACCCAGTGGCACCCCCTGCCCTGGGCAGGGACACCTCCCACCAGCCCAGGTTGCTCCAAGCCCCGTCCAACCTGGCCTTGAACCCCTCCAGGGATGGGGCAGCCACAGCTTCTCTGGGCAACCTGGGCCAGGGGCTCACCACACTCACATTTCTGCCTCACATCTCATCTCAATCTCCCCTCTTCCACTGTAAAACCATTCCCCCTCGTCCCATGGCGTCCCTCCCCAGCTTTCCTGGAGCCCCTTGAGGGACTGGAAGGTCTCCCCGGAGCCTTCTCTTCTCCAGGCTGAACCCCCCCAGCTCTCTCAGCCTGTCCTCACCGCAGAGGTTCAGATCCTGGTGCTGGGGGCTGAGCAAAGAGGAGCGGTGCAGTATCTAAACCCGCCCAAGGTGGTGGGGATTCGGGTGCTGGAAATGCAGGAGCTGCATCCTGCATTTGTTTGTGCGGGTAGGGAATTTTTAATTCTAATTTATGTTGCTAAATATTAAATGTCTATAGGTGGTAAGGGTGTACGTAGGAGCTGAGGGAGAACAGCCTGTGGGGAGAAGGGTCGGTTCCTGGGTGCGATCCCGTCCTGGGCTGTCTCCAGTCTCCTCCAGGTGCTGCTGGGTCTATGAGGCGTGATTTATGTGGGGAGACCTCAGGATTTACAGGAAATAACTAACACTGTTGAGACACTGTTCTCTCCGTTTCCAGCTGCCGTAACTCTTCATTTAAACACAAAGAGGCTGAACTGAGCTTTGGTGTGGAGGCGTGGGTTTGAGCTGGCCATTTATCTGGCAGGGAAGCCAGTCCCGTTTGCAAGTAAGGGACTGAGTAATTCAAATATTAATTATTAATACGGCCGTAAAAGCCTTTTTCCTTCTTTTCCTCCCCTCTTTGCAGTGCACAGATGTCATCAGGACATTCGGTGGCAGTGATGGGCATCGACTTCACCCTGCGCTACTTCTACAAAGTTCTCATGGACCTGCTGCCAGTTTGTAACCAAGACGGGGGAAACAAAATAAGGTAGGCTGTTCCTCCTGGGCAAGAAATAGCTAAAGCCTTTTTTTTTGTTCCCTTTAACCAGGTGACCCAAGGTGCTTTCCAACTTAATTTATTCTACGATTCTCTTACTTTCAGTGTGTGTTTTCTGCTTTCCGCTAGAGTTTGTGGTTGTTCTTCTCAGAAAGATCATGTGGACTTCTTTGTTATTCAAGATCAAACTGTCATCAGCTAAGTAAAGAGTCTGCAGGAATACAAAAACGAAGATAACTGATTTTTTTTTTTTTGTTATATTTAGACTTCATTGGAATCCTGGGCAAAAAACCATTCTGTATTAAATGAACACACTTCCCGTTCTCTTCTGTTTGTTTTCATTTTACCTATTTGGTTACTGCGAGCATGTAATCATGATGTATTATCTCTAGTTACTTTAACTATGATTATTAAATTACACTTTGGTTATATTTTTCTCAGAAATACACAGCAAACACTAGTCAGGAGAAGTCTGATTTCATCTGGAGTATCTAATTTTGTTTAGACCTCTGTGTATCTTAGTTGTTCCTCTTTACCCTTTTTAAAAAAATCATGGGGGGGTCAGAGTTAGATTCTGGTTTGGATCTGGAGTAACTTGATAACAGGGTTTGGGCATTGTTGTTTCTTTCTTTGTTTTTAAACCTCATTTGGGAAGGGAAGTGGTTTTCTGTCATCCTCCCAGTTCTTTTCTGGTTTGGTTTGGGGTTTTTTTTATATATTTTATGGTGTATAAAAAAAAAATAATCAGGATTTCTGGTTTGGCATTCCTTCCCCCGTAATTAAAAACTATTAATAATCAAGGGGATCAGATGCTTGATTATTTTCTACATTCCCTAAATGAGGAATTTCAAGCATATTGTGAAGTGCTTTGTTAGAGCGTTCTAATGTAGGAGCTGGATCTAATGCCCACAGCCCCTGCGTCAGTGCGTGCAGGTACGAAGAGACGACTATTCCAACTTTCTGGCAGCCGTTTGGGGTTTTTTAACGTATCTCTCCTGAGCTTTTTCTCTCTGCAGTCATTCTGGGGTAGACACCAGCCTGTTCCCTATAGCGTCTTTCAGAAAAAAAAAAAAGAGAGAATTCAACATCACAACATGAATTCCTAATGCAAAACCCAAACGGTTTGGGGCAGTAAAAAAAAAAAAAAAAAAAAATCCAACTAAAAGTTTCGCCTAAAGTGTACAGTCCCATCTATTCCATGATGATTGCTGTAAATTATATCCGTTCTCTCCCTCCGTGAGCCGATGTCGGTAGAGGTTTACGTGTCAGGCTGCCATGGGAATCGCGGGGTTTAAAGCCGCCCCAAGCGGCGCAGCTGCGGGGCCCAGGCAAAGCCCTGCGGGGCCGGGGGACGCGGCTGCCACCCCGCTGAGCTCTTCGGGAGCATTGAGTGGCCGCATTAACCTCCTCCCCTCTCCCTTCCACGGCCACCGATTCTCTTCATCTTGGCGCAGGCTGTGGCATCCCCCGGTGCCGCTGGCTCCTCCGCCTTCCCCAGCACGGCTGTCTGCGGCTATGGAAACGGGAGATGCCGAAAAGAGTACGGATTAAAACCTCACAGCGCACTGGTTTCTAGATGGGGGCACAGATGGAACATCACTGCCCTGAGATCACACGGGAAACTAATGGGAAGGGCTGAAAAGGGAGAGGAAAGGATGGGAAGGCTGAAAATGAAACGGGAGTGATTTATCTCCCCGTTAAAATTGAATTCTAAGGCAGGAGGTCATTAAATGAGAGTGTGAAATCTCTGTTTAATTAGTAGCATGGTAGATTAATAAACTGTTAAAGCTTTCCAAGTTCATTATGCGTAATTTATTTCTGGACCTTCCATGATCAGACAAGACAAGGCACTGATCAGTTTCCCTTTCTGTTTCTAAGCAGTTCCATTTTCAAGTTCTCTGTCTTCCAGGCTTGCTGGAACAGTAACGGATTTAAAAGCTTCAGGGAAATACCCGATATATTCTTCAGAGACATTTTCCAGTGGATTTGCTTAATGGCCTTGTTATTTTAATAAATGGAAGCCTTTAAAAATTCTTCCTCTAGCTGTAAATTGCAGATCATGTTTTATTTCGCCGCATTTCTCTAAAGCCCGAGGAGGTCTAATGGGGGGCTCTCCGCGTTGTTTGTTGTGGGCAGGTGCTTCATCATGGAGGACAGAGGGTACCTTGTGGCACACCCAACCCTCATCGATCCCAAAGGACACGCACCGGTGGAGCAACAGCACATTACGCACAAGGTCTGGCTCCTTTTTTCTTGTTTTTCTTGGTTTTTCCTTTTCTGGTTTCCGCGGTGGTAAGGACTGTAGAGAAGCTGCTGTTTGTGTTTGATTTCAAAGGCATAAAATCCTCTGTTTTTCACTTAAGGAGCCTCTGGTAGCAAATGACATTCTGAACCACCCAAACTTCGTCAAGAAAAACCTCTGCAACAGCTTCAGTGACAGAACAGTTCAGCGGTTTTATAAATTTAATACCAGCTTAGTGGTAAGTGTGTTTTTCTGTTTTATTTTGCTTTTGAATGTACTTCGGTTGGGTTGGGTTTCTTTTGGTGGAAAGGCAGATCCTTGCCAGGCTCAGCAGAGGAGGCTGGAAGCCAGCGTTCCGTGCGGATTGGCCTCCGTTCCCCCTCTCCAAACACAAAACCAGCGATCTGGCCTGCACAGACTGTGCTCGCGCGAGGGAGTCACTTGACATAGGAGGGATTAGGGATGCGATCGCTGGCCAGCTGTGGTTGATGTCTGCAAAGTCTCATGCAGCATCGTGAAAATAAGTTCTCGGTCGTTGGGTGAGGACTTTCTGGCAGTAGTTGGGATTTTTTGCTTTGGATCCTCTGGCCTGTGGCTTCCAACTCTGACCAGTGTCACTGCTACACGGGTAGCCAAGGTCTCTGATAACTTATCTTTTAGGTAGGTGACCAAATAAATGCATTTACTGGTGCAACTGGCATGAGCATTCGCAGAGTATCATTTGTTAGACTGGAGTATTTGGAGATGTGAGTGCTCCGCGGGGCCTGTGTGAGCTTCCTCTTGTGCCAAGAGGTCTAAGCCAGGGGCTGTTGGCTCTCGCCATGCCACGAATGCCGATCACAGCACCGCAGATCCACCCTTGACAAGATCCCGGCAGAATTATTCAAAAGATGTTAGGCTCTGTGGGAGAAGCTGCTCTTTAGATAATAACTTTTCAATTATTACTGGGAGAAGAAGGTGGGAAATGAGTGTCAGAAATATTTGGAAGTCATGTCAGAATATGTCGATTTACGTCAGGTGGGCCACGCTTGAAATACAAAATTGACAATGTATCGCTGTAAAGGAAATTGTATAGGACAGAGCAAAAACTTAAGCTTGTGGCATGCAAATAGGAATCAGGAATGAGTCTGGCTACCAAATAGATCACAGCTGTACAGTGCTGCCGTGTGTTTTGTTTATGGTACGTGTGCCAGGAAGTTTTCAACAAGTCGTGGTGGTGCCTCCCCGTCAGAGCGGAGCCTCTTTGCGGAGGTCACTGACGACGGGGACAGCGGGGACGGGTCGGGGAGCGATGCGAAGGAGCGAAATGCAACCTGCTGCCGGCAGGATATCGGGCTCAACGCCGCTGCCACATCTCGTAATGTTTACAAGCTAAGCGTGTTTTTTTCCACCTTCAGCAAAGTCTTTCCAGCCAGCAGTAGCTTGGGGGCAAAACTCAGCAGGTTGATGAAGAATTTTATAAGCCTTTTATTTGTGATGGTGGCTCTCCCGTGCTCTGTAGGCTTCCTTGGATGGGGGAAAATCTTTAGCTCCCTAAAACAACGCGTTTCTTGCTACTCTGTTGATGCTATTTGTTTTTTTTTTCCTAGGGGGATCTGACAAACCTGGTGCACGGCAGCCACTGCTCCAAGTACAGGCTGACGAGGATCCCGGGCACCAACGCCTTCGTGGGAATCGTCAACGAGACCTGCGATTCCCTCGCCTTCTGTGCCTGCAGCATGGTGGACAGGCTCTGCCTCAACTGCCACAGGTGAGCGGGGGGTCGGGAATGAAGGGGCTGGGCCAGGCATTTACTTCCTCCCGCTTCCTTCATTCAAGGTTTATAAAACCATGTTTATTTTATAAGCTAAACGAAAATATGCAGTGCAAAACTGAAGTGAAAACAACACAGTTGCTTCACCTGTGCTGTTTGCAAGAGGCACGGTGACTTAGCAGACCTCTAATCTTTTGCTATATTTTTAGTGTATTAAATAACAGGGTAGTTTGTGCTTGACACGTTTGGGTAGATAATGTTAAAAGACCACGATAGATTCGGTTTCTTAGGGGCAGTTGTTGGTGGATTAGGCCCTTTGTTCTGGCGTATCGATACCCATGGTTTTATGTGGATTGATGTAGTTTTTCACTGAGGGGATCCCGGTGCTTGCAGATTTTGTTTACACCACCATCGTTATGTAGGATCCTTGCATCTACATCTGAGATTTGTCCAAGGGTTGTCTCCTTTTTAAATCTCAGGGGTTGGGTAAGAGATCCGAGAGGCTCCGTTACTACATTGTCCTCAGTCCCAGAGCAGAACAGAGCAATCCCTGTGCTCCTGGGGGAAGGAGAAAGGTTACGGAACAACCTTTTCCATGGCAAACTGCTGTTGCGGAGCTGCACTGCGGGGCTAAAATCACCGTGCCGCGTCTGATGCGTTTTCTCTGTTTTCTGCCCCTGCAGAATGGAACAGAACGAATGCGAGTGCCCTTGCGAGTGCCCTCTGGAGGTAAATGAATGTACCGGGAACCTCACCAACGCCGAAAGCAGGTGAGAACCAACCTCCTCTAGTGGAACAGTGTGGGACAGAAGTTAACAAAATTAATTGTTTATGCTAACTTAGAGGTGATACAGGATAGCATAGACAGCATTTTTAGTGTAATTAAGCAGGTGATACGTCATAGGTAAAAACGGTCACAGAATCACAGAACGGTCAGGGTTGGAAGGGACCCTTGGAGATCCTCCAGTCCAGCCCCTCTCCCAAAGCAGGGTCACCCAGAGCAGGTTGGGCAGGAACACGTCCAGGCGGGTTTGGAATATCTCCAGAGACGGAGACTCCACACCCTCTGTGGGCAGCCTGTGCCAGGGCTCTGCCACCCTCACAGGAAAGAAGTTTTTCCTCATGTTGAGATGGAATTTCCCATGTTCCAGTTTGTGCCCGTTGGCCCTTGTCCTGTCCCTGGGCACCACTGAGAAGAGTCTGGCCCCATCCTCTTGCCCCCCGCCCTTTGGATGTTGCTGAGCATTGATGAGATCCCCTCTCAGCCTGCTCTTCTCCGGCTGAACAGCCCTGGGGCTCTCAGCCTTTCCACAGCAGAGAGGTGCTCCAGTCCCTCAGTGATTGTGCTTTGACTGCTTTTATAATACAAGGCTTTCCTTTTTGCCCTGATATAGGAATCCAAGTTGTGAAGTTCATCAGGAGCCAATGACTTTCACAGCAATCGATCCGAGCCTCCAGGACGCTCTGCCGCAGTGTATCAACACCCAGTGCAACCAGAGAACAGAGAGCGGGTAAAGTGGCGTCCTCCGTCCCTCAAAATATACCGTGTTCTTGAAGTAATTAAGTGAAAATAGCTCTTCCTTACATGTTTCAAAGAAAAAAAAGAAGTATGATGCTAGAATGAGGTATTACAGCACACGCCAGTGCTGACATTATGCTGCCGTGCAGAGAGAGAAGACCTCAGTATTCCCGTTTGAGTCACATTACACCATTAACAGCAAACAAATGGCTTCCCTGTTGTACTTGGTGACTCCGGGAACCGAGGGTTGTGCAAGTGGAGGATTTGCTGTTGAAAGGAGAATGAATTCTTCCCCTTAGCAAAATGGATAGTGCTGCTGTGTTTGTCTGCCTTCTGGAGGAAGGTGTGGACTAAAGGGTTCGCAGAAAGCAGACAGTACGGTCGCGGTGGTGACTTTAGAGCACATTAGGGATGGGAGCTGCCCGTCAGCTTCCAGTTCCCTGCTTCTCTCTTCTACTCCTGGCATTATGTAGAGGAGCTTCAGGGCTTATTTATTTTTTGCTAGTTATGAGCAGTCTCCAGGGAACTGAGACTGCTAGAACATATCGTGCTCTGACCAGACTTTCCAAATCCTTTCTTCCATCTTCCAAAGGATTGCAGAAAAAGGGTGGAACCGTAGTCAGGCTTCACCATGCTGAGAAATGTCTTATTGGAGCAGTTACAAGTAGGAAGTTCTCCCTTTGCTCAGGCTGAGTCATGGAGGCAAAACCCAAAGCAAACAGAGTTGGAAGATGCACGCTGAAGATGCAGCTTCCCTGTATAACTTCCCTTGTGGTACTTAAGCATTTTAACGAGAAGGGTTTTGTGGCCAAATGTTACATATGCAAGGGCTTGCGGATGATTTTGGCTTCCCTCTGTCTCGCAATTCTAAAATGGACTGAGCTATGCCAAACGAGAAGTGTTGAACTTGAAAGTAAACATGGTCTTCTTCCGTTTTTCATTTTCAGGGATTGCTTTGGCGTGTTGGACTGCGAGTGGTGTATGGTAGACAGCGACGGGAAGACCCATCTGGATAAGTCCTACTGTGCCCCTCAGAAGGAATGCTTCGGTGGCATTGTGGGGGCGAAGAGCCCCTACGTGGATGACTTGGGAGCAATAGGTAACTCTGCCTGTCTGTAGAGATGCTGCGTTTAACTGTTTGTAGGCAACAACATGCACTTACGCACTTTCAGTGCCAGAGCATGCTTCACGTAATGTTTATCTCTCGTGCTAGTTGTAAATTAGCAAAAATAGTGCACCAGGCAGCAAAGAAGTAGCATGAGGGCCGTTGTGGGTGTTATGTTGTTGAAAATATTGATGCGTAGCTGAGTGTGGCTGTACATTCCTGTCTTTAAGACGTACCCTCTCTGAATTTCTTCTCCTGTTTAAAGTGTGCTGGCCTGCCTGCGCGCAGTTGAGCTCCTAGAAAGCCTTCAAGATCTTCTCCAGTCTTCAGAGATGTTGATCTAAACCTTTCTGCAGAGCATTTATGGATTTTTTTTTCCTCTGTTTTGTCCCTTTTGATTTAGGAGATGAGGTGATCACTCTGAACATGATCAAAAGCGCACCGGTCGGCCCAGTGGCTGGAGGCATTATGGGCTGCATTATGGTGCTTGTCCTAGCAGTATACGCGTATCGCCACCAGATACATCGGAGGAGTCACCAGCACATGTCACCTTTGGCTGCCCAGGGTGAGCTGATAACTCTTGAGAGAGAAATAGTAGGGTGGGAATTTAAAATAAGACTCAAACCAAAAACAAAAGCCCAAAATAAAAAACAAACAAACAACAAAAAGAAAAAAAAAAAAACCACCAACCAATCAAAAAAAAATTCCAAACCCTCTTTCCTTGGTTTTGTTTCAGTGCCCCATTTGTATTCCCTTTTGCCAGCCCCCGTAAAAGCCAGGTTTGTCCTGGGTGCTGGTGTATTGCTGCCCTCTCCTGGGTGCAGCCAGACCTGCTGCCGCCCGAGGAGACTCTGCCCCAAGACCATGACGTGCAGTTCTTGTCAGGGAGCTGAAGTTACACTTTTTCTTGAGCTAAACTGATATAAGCCCAGCTTCACAGCTGCCTGGCCCTTGTCACAGCAGGTGTTTATTTCTGCATGAGAGCGGAGCTTTTGGGAGTATTACAGTTCTCATGCCCTTTCTGCTCGGGCTGTCTGCGACATAGAATCATAGAATCTTCATGGCTGGAAAGGACCTTTGAGAACCTCCCCTGCCGCAGCTTCAGGCCATTTCCTCTGGTCCTGTCATTATCCACCTGGGAGAAGAGGCCAACCCCCACCTCTCTACACCCTCCTTTCAGGTGGTTGTAGAGGGCAATGAGGTCTCCCCTCAGCCTCCTCTTCTCCAAGCTAAACATGCCCAGCTCCCTCAGCCTCTCCTCGTGTGACCTGGTCTCCAGACCCCTCCCCAGCCTGGTAGCTCTCCTCTGGACACGCTCCAGCACCTCAATGTCCCTCTTGTACAGCAGGGCCCAGAACTGAACACAGCACTCGAGGTGAGGCCTCACCAGTGCCCAGTACAGAGGCACCATCACTTCCCTGCTCCTGCTGGCCACGCTGTTCCTGATACAGGCTAGGATGCCGTTGGCCCTCTTGGCCACCTGGGCACACTGCTGGCTCATATTCAGCTGTCCGTCCACCAGCACCCCCAGGTCCTTTTCTGCGGGGCAGCTTTCCAGCCACTCTGCCCCAAGCCTGTAGCGTTGCTTGGGGTTGTTGTGACCGAAATGCAGGACCCGGCACTTGGCCTTATTAAACCTCCTACAGTTGGCCTTGGCCCATGGATCCAGCCTGTCCAGGTCCCTCTGGAGAGCCTTCCTACCCTCCAGCAGATCAACACTCCCACCTAGTTTGGTGTCATCTGCAGACTTACTGAGGGTGCATGTCTTCTTGCACTTGTGTTCCGTGTGATGTTCATGGAATATCTAGACATAGTTAGATAAAACCACTGAAGTCTGAGAGACACAACTGTTTGGCGGAAAGGATACCGGTGGAAGGAGGTGAGAAGTGTGATCAGGGCTAATTACCTCTACATTTGATGACACCCTGGCTCTACTTTGAATCAGTTCACTGTCTTCAAAATTTAAAGCCTGTTCCTTGCAGGGGGAGGTGGGGTGTATCGTATTCCTGAAATCCCTAGCCCTGTTTTTCTTGGAAAATGAGCACACCAAGCTCAGACCGCGTTTCTTCACACAGTAGTGCAAAGTGCTTCCACGATATTACCGGGGTGACAGCCGTTAGTAAGATGATCCAAAATTTTTCTCTTAACAGTTGCATTTTTCTGTTTGTAATGGTGTGTAGAAATGTCAGTGCGTATGTCGAACCTGGAAAATGATAGGGACGAGAGAGACGATGACAGCCATGAAGACAGAGGAATCAGTAAGTACCAAATCACTTTGCAGTAAAAAAAAACTTAGATTAGGAGTAAATGAGCTGTTTGTTTTCTTAATATGCTAGAATTAAAAAATATGGGAGGAGACCCTGTGCTGATTAGCAGTGGAAAATGACAGAACAATGTTTTGATTTAAACTGTAAGTTCCAGCGCATCTTCAGTCTCCTGCTAAAAATTACATTTTTTACTTTTAGAAGACTAATCTTGATTATGTGTGGAGGCAGTCTGCCCCTTATGCGCCCGCCCCCCCCCCCCCCCATCATAACCGCTTCCAGAAATAGCTCTGATCAGCCTAAAAATTGCAATCGTGTCAGTACGGGGTATGGAAAACTCCTACCTTTTTTCAGCCTTGGAAAGCAGAGGCCAAGCCTGGCATGTATGTTCAGCAAATGTGGCAGTAAATCTTATTTGCATTGATTTGGGATCCCTGTTACTGCTTTGCTGTTTGCGTTTGCTGCTGCTGTGCTGTAAGATGAGCCGCTGCACCTAAACTCTGCGAGAGCTGCAGAGTCAGAGCGGATCCCTGTCTCTGGACCCTCACTAAACCAGAACTAAAACAATACCCAAGGTTTGAAACCGTGTCAGCACTCAAAAGACTGAAAAATAAGCGTAGGTGAGTTTCATGGCTCGCGTCTGCTGCTTCTCCAGGGCCTCTGCAGTTTCGTTGTGAGTCGGCTCCCAGTGCTGCCACAGCAGCATTGGCACGGTAACGCTCTAACTTCTGTTAAGCCACGCAGATGAGGTGAATGCGTTTGACTGGATCTTGATCCCGTCCACATTTAAACACCATCTCTTTACTCCTACTCCTCTGTCGCTTCACAGTCGTCTTAAAAGTAGTAGCATTTGAGAAGGGTTAGATTGTAGAAAGCCTATTCCCCTGTGCTCGATTTGTCCCGCTGATAGAATTCAGTAAAAGCACTTTCTTTAAAACCAGTTCTGTTTCTTTCTCTCTCCCAGTTAGTAACACTCGATTTATAGCAGCGGTAATCGAGCGGCACGCCCACAGCCCCGAACGCAGACGCCGGTACTGGGGGCGATCGGGAACGGAGAGCGACCACGGTAAGACCTTGAATCCCTGCCCTGGCCCCGGGTTAATGATTGCGGTTCCTGGGTTTCCTTCAGAAGTCTGGCACGTTGCAGATAAGGCTGCCACAACCAAACCAAAAACCTTTGCTCCTTATTACCTCACAGTTGAGCGGTTTTGCCACCCTCCAGCAGACGATGCTGTCCAGCCAGGAGCTGGTTTCCTCGGAGGGGTGGTACAGCGGCAGCTGAACGCCCTGCTCCCCCTGGCTGGTGGGGGGCTCTGCCAGCTTCACTGCGGGGCCAGAATGCAGACCGACAGAAACAGGACTACATTTACCGCACTCTTCTTCCCTCGCCAGCCCGACCAATCTAGATGCTCAGTTGGGATAATGGGCCTCTCCTACGTAAAGAGCGAAAGGAAGTCCCTTGCGGTCAAGTCAGCATCTCGACTGCTCGTCTCTTTGCCGTGACGTGCACATCTTTCATAAAATTCTAGCAGCATGTGCGGGACACCTGCGTTTCCTGGGGTAAAGCAAATATGGATTTTAGAGACCACGGAGTCAGGTGCCTCCTTAGCCTTTCTGTTGGACGTTCAGTCCATGCCGTCACCGCAGAGGACATCTGACATCACCTTTAAGCAGATAATGAACATTACTGGGTACATGTATAGCAATGAGGGGTATTCAGCCACGTGTGTTTGTCACACACGCACATTTCAACCCTGTTTAGGCTCGGGGAATTTTGATACGTCTCCCATTCCCTGAGACTGAGTCTTCTTAACTCTTGGAAGCCGGTAGAAGGGTGTCCCGCTGCTGACTCGTGAGGAGGCGTAATATAAATGAAGAGAAGGGTTAGACAAGGCAGTCTGCCGCAGATGTCAGCTCTAGCTGCGTGTCGTAGTGGCTGGGTATCTTACAGCAGATGGATTCACTTATTAAGACAGTGGTTGCACTAATGGAATTGCTGAGGGCCAGGAAATCTGAAGGCCAAAGCCTTGGAACGTGGATGAACAGATGCCTGAGAGACAATCTTGCTCTAAGAGGAATTACCCTGGATTTGGGGCCAGATTACCTGTGCTGAGGCACATTTGCTAGACTAATGCTCCTTTTGCTCCATTTCTTGTAGTCCGAGCAAATCCTTCCCACCTTTCCAGTCCCCGTGTCAGGGTTAGCAGGGGAACTGTCTACCTATTTCTGAAATGTGCGCTTCTATTTTTAGTTTCTGTAATTCCATCTTCTTCAAAGGGCTGCCCAGTCGTCTTCCCAATTCCTCTCTGCCAACTAGAAACCATGACTCAGACCATGGGAAATGAGCCCCAGCTGCGGATACTTACCCTGATATTTTTAACACAATTCTAGGTGTCTCAAGCTGAAAACCCGACCGAGATGCTCAGAGAAGCACCAGTGGGTTTCCAGCTCTTAGCCAAAGTTTTCTGAGATGGATTATTTTTCTAATGAAAGCAAGATCTTTTTCCTTCTAAATTTTGTTTGCGTGTTTGCATTTAGAGATACTGAGGTGGTTTTGTTTGCGCTGCAGGCTGGGTTTGGGCAGTGACAGCTGGTTTCAGTGGTAAATCCAAATCTCATAGTAACTACTAGCACCTGCTTCAAAAGAGAGGGACAGAAGGTCTCCCAGGGACCTGTCACGAGGCAGCGTCCTCACTGAGAAAGCAGGATCTTGTCCAGCAAGGGTTAGCCGTTAGCTGGCTTTCCAGTGACATAATTTCCTTAGGATATCGCAGAGAATGCGATGGCTCATTACTCCTATAGTCGGCTGCTCGGTTGGTTTTTTAACTTCTCAGACTGCAGTAGCAGATATTTTAGCCAAAGGAGTCGATGGCACGATGTGCACGTGCTCAGCTGGACGGGTCAGTACCATTTGGCTTAATGGACCTGCTGCGTGAAACACTTCCAGGTGGATTCAGTCGATTTCTTTAACTCTATGGAAAGCTCACTGACATTAAAAGCATACGTTTGGGGTTTGTAAATAGGCCTTCACAGGTGAAAAGTGCTCTTTTCCTCTTAAAAAGAGAATATTGTGATTATACAAGATGATGTGAGAAGTTTTGCTGCTTCCGGATACAGCAGCTTTCTTTCCTAGGAAAGATGTAGTTTGATAGAATAGAGGTAAGGGTCGCGGATCCCACCTATTTCTTGTCTGTCTGTAAAAATCCAAGTAATATCTTTAAAGATACCACTGCCCCAAAAAATTCTGTTACGTTTTGTTTTTCAAATCAGTGCGAGCAATTCTGCTGTACCAAACTGTTGAAGGCATGATTGGTTTTTACCGTTTGGGGTGGCACAGACCATACGTCCCCAACGTTTATAAACAAAGCTGGTGACAGAGAAAGGGATCCATTATGAACCTACAGGAGAGGATGGGTTTGTTTGGGGATTGTTTTTGTTTTCTCTTAATTAATTGTTTTATTCTTTATAAAGCACTGGCTGTGTCTGATTCCCTGAAGGGTGCAGCAGTCGGCACCGTGGCAGATCGACCTTTTAGTCTTGCTTTTTAATTCGTGGTCCTTCTGGTTCCTTTTCTAGGCTACAGCACTATGAGTCCTCAGGAAGACAGCGAAAACCCTCCATGCAATAACGACCCGTTGTCGGCTGGTGTCGATGTGGGAAACCACGATGAAGACTTGGACCTGGACACGCCACCGCAAACAGCTGCCCTCTTGAGTCACAAGTTCCACCACTACCGGTTGCACCACCCGACGCTCCACCACAGCCACCACTTACAGGCTGCAGTCACGGTACACACGGTGGATGCCGAGTGCTAATGAACAACGGCACCAGGGACGTAACTTGTGAACGACGATCCGTGCAGCAACGGGCAGCTCGCCTTCTGTGCTTTTCACCGGGAACGATTTAACTCGCTTCCTGAGTAAACTGCGAGGCAGAAAAGCTTTACGTTTTTACAAACGTAAGGCCGGCTCTGAAATGGAAGGGAAGCGTGCTTGATGAATGGACCTGCCATAACATTGAAGAAAGTGGAGCAGGAGGCGCGTTAGACCTCCAGAAACGGGGACGCGAGTTTATACAGCAGCTGGAGCTTTGGAAGCCCTGTTACGCCGAGCCAAGAGGAGAGAGCGAGCTTAAAAGAGCCAGCGATGATTTGGTTTCCTTAACTGGAAGAGCAGAAATCTGTGCGGCCGAAGGCTAAAAAAGTGCCAGATAGAGGCGGGGGGGGGCGGGGGGGGGGGAAGGCTGGTGGTTTCTCCGCAGTTTGTTTCGCGCGTAGAAAGTTCACTGCTCCGACAATTGCTGTCTGGAACCTGGGACAATGCATCTCAAGATTTTTAAGTAAAGGATTATTTTTCTACTATTTATTGAACTCGAAACTTTGGGGGGAGGGAGGGGAGAAAACATGTTAGCAATTCTCAGCAACTGCCACATATATTCTGTGATGGTGAAGTGGTTCTTCCGAGGAAGACATCTGGTTCTTATTAGCTGATATTCATCCACTGCCCCACTCTGCAAAAGGGAAAATGAAGAAGTCGTTTCTGACGTGTTTACAGTATGAATGCTTTCTTTTCCACAATTGTTCTCTGTAAATATTAGAACCTGATTTATATGACAGTATTTTCTTCCTATTTGCAGAGGAGAAATCCTGTACTCCGTTACTAAAATTCTGAGAATTCCGCCCATAAACTTCTCCGTCTTTACCTCTTTGGTCATCCTTAAAGGTTTCCTGTGTGGAAGTAATAAAGAATTTATTTAGCATTAGTTACCAGATAATTCCCAATGAAATCTGTGCCATTCTTCTGTTTCCTTAGGACACTGTCGAGATCAGAAGTAGGGATAAACCAGTGTTTTGTAAAACTTGGGTTACTGTGGAAGGTCTTTCCGAAATCATGATTTGAAGCTGCTGCTGTTTGTCTGGAATTTAACGTTGTTGGTAATTCAAACAAAGATTGATCGGGCTGTCTGCAACACAGAGCATCATAATTTAGTTTTAAATCACAGTGTTGTATTTTAGATTCACATTTTGTGATTACAATGATATAAAACCATTCTTGCACTGTGCATTATGATAAACATCCATTTATATGTAGGTTTTTTTTAAAAATCACGTGTTTTAATTAATATGGTACTTAATACTGTATTATGTAAAAAAAATTGGTTCTTAAACAGTACGGTAAAATAACTATATGTGTGATATCAGGATACCCCTTTATACTATGTATAAAACTAAAATCTCTAGTGAAATAAACTGTATATAAAGTATAGTTCTGTGGATAACGGGCTAGATTGAAATTATTCTGTCTCAATTTCCTTTAATTTTCTGTCTGAACGAGTGCTGTAACAGGAGTGAAACATTTGGTCAGGTTCCTCTTGCTTTTACAAACTTGACTAAACTTTACATATGAATGACAGTATTGACGTATGTTTAAAAGCTTTTTTTTTTTTTTTTTTCCCCTTTGTTCACCTGCTGGTCATTATTTGGGAAATGAACATTTCTGGAAGTGCTCAGCCATTGCGCAGACTCACCAAAGCCGCTCATTTGGGTTTTTTTCTTCCGCGCTACTGAAGACTGGGTTGCACTGGGTTTGCCGTTCTGCGGTGGCGGGTAGGAAGGGGCGGGGGGGTTTGCTGACCAGGCCCCTGCAGACATGTATCAAGCGCTGCTTTATGTGCTCAGGGGGCCTTGTAACGGGTTGTGAGTCAATCTGGAGACCCAACTTGCTAGGATTTCTGATTTGGAATCCAAAATAATGCTGAGTTTTGGGCAATGGACAAACTGGCTGTTTTGTCAGGTTTGCCTGTAGCAGAAAAGGCATTATCTCAATGTTACTGATCAACGAACAACGTAGCCAGCCAAGAAGCAGAATTTTTAAGCACAAAGGGAAAATAGCTTTCAGTGTGGAAAGGTGTTCAACTATATGTAAGTTTTAATAACGGTCTGTGCGAAACATCAAACAAGGTGCTTTGTTCATTTCCTAGACCTAGAGAACTCAAAAAGGTGTTCTCACTGAAATTCCGAGGTAAATCCGATTTGAAGTTCTAGCCAGGACTTTATTTGTTCAAATCTGGGGATGTAACGTAGATGCTGGAATTCGGCCAAAAGCTGTTGCCACGGGACAAAAGCACCTCTGGAAGCCACCAACTTGTAAAGCGGAATTTAAATGGTATTTTGCCCATCTGTGTACACGTGAAGGAATCTCACTGTGCGGCAGAAGGTCTTGAACTTGAGTGTTTGCTTCCCCAGCTGTAGTTTTTTATGTCAAGCAACATTAGAATAGTTTCCTCGCATATAAAATAACATAAACAGAAATAAAGAAGAGCACGCCTTTGACTTGAGCCGCGCGTGCCTGCCTGCTCTGCTGCTGACGGTGCTTCACACCGGATAAGGCTACGGAGCACATCATTAAGTCCAGCTTTAATTAAACTGCACAGTTAAACACAGGTATGTATACATTCATTAACCCACACCGGCGTATTCTGTACTATTTTATAGCGGGAGAAGTGATTTTTGTTCAAAATGTATCAGAAAGTAATAGGGATAAGCACATACCTTGTGCAATGCAGTAATATTAATTACTTTCTTGATTACAGTGCTGTTTCAGTGGAGAGATTTATTTATTGTTCTTAGGAACTGCTGGCAGCGTTCTCTGTTGCAGCCCCGCCAGAAATGCCTGGGTTACGCTCCCCTTTGAACACCTATCAAAAAGTCGCAGCGATCAAACCCCCTCGCTTTTACCTTTAACAGCTTTTACCTTTAGGGGTTTTTGCAGAGCTGCACCTCGTGGCCGCTTCATCCCTTCTGTTCCAGGACATACAAACTGTTCTTGCTTCCTGGGGTCCGGACAGCCTTGCTTATACTCGAAGTAATGAGAAGACCCAAAGCTCTTGCTATTAAGGAATAATTACGGGAAAAAACACAGATACGGAGGTGTGCCAAGTCCCAGCTTCAGATGCTGCCAGCTAACCTTGTCCCAGCAGGAATAACTAATGCTGGGAAAGATCCTGTTGCTCATTTAAAACGAAACCTGATAAATACAGCAGGGAACCTGGATGTGATTGTGGATTCTAGGAAGCTGCAGGACAGCTCTTCCGTTTTTATTGCAGGTGTTGCTGCCACAGCCTTCCCTCCCTGTGATTATTCTACTGCGTTGACGGAGGAGCGGGATCATAAAAGGAGCAGTTAGCTGCCCGGCATGGACTCCTTACCTGTAACTGGGAGACTTTATGGCCATTAATTTTCCACTTGTTTCATTTTTGAAACTTAGTTATATTTATTTCCTGCAGGTTTTCTTTCATTCTTCCTGAACAAGTTCTTCTGAAAGGAAAACGAGTGTTGCCTTTGGTTTGTGTTCACTAACGTTAAATTGACTTAATGCTTTCAGTGTTTGAGAAGTGAGAAGTGTATTGATTTTTCCTGTATGGAACAAGCAGGTTCTCCATCCGAGTAACCCAGCTGGCCAGAGGGAGAAGCTGTTTACATGGTCAGAATATGTTGCTTGAAAACTAATTGAGATGGTTTTTTAATTTGTTTATCTTACTGCCTTGATACAAAATGCGATTTGGAAAGACGAGTACGTTACAGTTTGCCCACGAGCATTTTATAAGGCCACTTAAGCCATGAAATATTATCTTTACCCTTGCCCTTGGCAATGAGAGAGAAGGGAGATGAGAATTCAGGCGCTGTTCACGTGTGCAGCGGTGGATGTGACTATAACTGGTCAAAATGAGGTCTCGAGCTTTCAGGGGGTTTGTTCGGTGAAGTGACCCAGAAACGGTGTTGAGGATAGAAAGTAGATTTGTCAGAGTACAAACGGTGGTAGTAAACTGGCAGCAAATATGGAAAAGGGGGGAAAAAATAGGATGCAGAAGACCTGGATCAAGTTAAGAGAGTGCAGGTAATCCAAAAGGCTGGATGCAAGTGCAAAGATTAATTTGCAGCGTTCCTAGCTCTTAGCTACCCATTTCATTTGTTTTTAAAAGAGAATCCCAGCTATGGCTGGGATTTTCAAAGGAGCCTGCACTACGCTTCCAGTGATGTTTGGAATATTAATTCCTACAGCAGTTACTTCGGTAACTGTCGGGTTGTTTTGCTGTACGATTCCCCCTTTGCCGTGGTCTCCAACTATGAAAAAATAATCTTAAGTGCCATAAAGTATTTCATATTACTTACTTGCAGCACTTCTACGTGATGAGAGGTAATTATTTTCTCTACTTTATGTGCTCTGAACTGAGTCACAGAAGGACCTTGGCCCAGAGAAGGGCTTGCGTTTCTGAAGCCAAGGCTACGGTGGAATTTAGAGACTGGAGTCCAAGAGTGCAGCCCTCCGGCCCCTGCCTCGTTAGTCAAGTGCCAAACATAACTGCTGTGTGCGCCAGCGCAGGCGCAGAAACGCCGCCGGCTTTATCTCCCCGCAAGAGCCTGACGCTTCCCTCCCTCTGCACATCTGTCGCCTGCTTTGGGTGGTGCTTTTGAGGCTGGGATACGCAGACCCTCTGCCTGGGAACCTGACGGAGCCTGAACTGGCAGAGATTCGGAGCGTGTCTAACGCTGTGTGCAAACACCTTCCAAAGTGAGTTACTGACTTTGCCCGCGCTAGAACACGTGCTTACAGGTTGTCTGCTGCCTTCCAGGGAAAGGCTTAATCACTTCTACCCCTCTTCTGCAAACTTCAGTGAGATTCTCAGTAAACAGTTGATCGATAATATATTAAGGGAAAATAAATGTCCAAAGTAAAAGAAGAGTTTCCATCAAATAATCAGATCTACTCGGTTTAACCAAGACTTGCGTTAAACGCAAGGCAATTCCATGCCCGTCAGAAAGCGGCAGTCGATAGCAGTTAGCAATGGCAACGGCCTGAGCAGAAGAGAAGCACGGATTTGACGGCAGAGGCGGAACGTGTATTAGATCTGGAAGTTTCACCTTCAGCTCCAAGATGAATAATAATGGCCGCCTCTAAACGCTGTGGAAAAGCATCACCGTTGTTATCCCTGGGCTGGTTTCGTTAGCGGCAGCGGTAGATGGTACTGCTCTCGGAAGCCGGGAGCCAGCAGGAACAATTACGTTTTGTTCTATTTTATTCTACGTTTTTCTAGCTGACACTGGCAAAACCACCAGCTTCTTGGAGCACTGCCTGAACCAGTGCTCTCCGCTGTTATTGCCACTAATGGAACAAAAATAGTGATAGCAAGAAAGGGAAACGACCAAAAAGCATAGTGCGGGAGCCTTCTACCCACCCTCCGCCTGCAAGGAAATGTGGGGGCAGGAGTACAACCGCAGCTCCACGGGGCGAGGGAACAACCCCGGGCTCCCAGGGTGGCGAGTCAGCACCTTTTACAGGCAGAACGCCTGTGTCAAACAACGCGCAGAAAGAGGTGGAGCCCCACCAGCCTCCTTAGGAAACTGGCCGTCTCTCCTCTTTGAACCCAGGCACCATCTCACCAGCTGAACAATGGGCCAGCCTTGGGTTAGATTGCCAAGTATGTCCAGTTTGGTCAACGCTGATGGATATCTCCAATTTTAAAACTCTTGCCCTGCACCTAGAGGTAATGAAATCAGACAGCCGCTCTGAGATGGGCTGGCACGGAGATCTGCAGGAAACCGGGAACTTGGTCAAATAGTTTTAGTATACTTATTTTCAGTTTTCCAACTTTCTGAGGCTTCAACAATTAATTTCCTCCCAGTATCAATTCTCTTGGCAGCGGGTATGCAAATCACATGCAATTGGGAGAGATTAAAGGTTGAGTAATTGAACTCCATGATCTAATTCCTGCAAAATAATAATAACCTTTTTAAGTGTGTTTATTTCCATTGCAGCTTAACTGAGGAAATCTCTATAAACAACTCAAAATGTGTTACTGCTGTGGCCTCGGCCAGAGAACCTGGATAACAGGAAGGGGATGGGTTTTTTTTATCCCATGAAAACAGAATGAACATGCAGAAGTCAGACACTTCACTAAGTGTGTTTATAGCAAAAAGTCATGTTGCGTGGCAGTTTCTATAGAAACCTTTTTTATAACTGAATGTCAGAACATTTTAAAGTCTCATAAATTTTTTAAGAACGCATTGGGAAAGTTGAGCTTGCACTACATCCTTTGTGCCAGCTTTCCATATTTAACAAGTCAGAACATTTTAAAGGACAAAATATTGGGGGTGGGGGTGTTTCAAATCCCAGCCTCTGCTGGCAGGGATAAATCACCGACTGGTTTATCGTATCAAAACAAATTGCTGGTGAGGTGCCTGGTCGCTCCCAGTACGTACTAACTGTTCAGTTAATTACCTCAAAGATTTTCTTCAAGTTTATAATCAGCCAGACCTGTAGGGGCTGTAAATCAGACAGTAAGAGAGATGTATCGATTTACCCTGGTGAATGCTTTAACTCAACGTTATGATTTCACTATTTTTTGAGGTGAAATGATTTCACAGTTTCCTGGGAACTATCAGTATCACTTTCCAGTTCCTAGAAAATAGGCCCTTATAGAAAACGCGAGACAGGCAGAATGATTTGAAACTACAAGTGGCAGCACGTTAACAGGTTGGCCAATAAAACCACTCTGCGTAGGAACGTGGCGTTGTACCTGCTTTTGCTAGAAACCCAAGGAAGATTTATTTTATTTTTTTTTTTAATACTGAAATTGCCAAAAGGTACTTTCTGCCAAGAAGTTATTACTAAATTTGAAGATGACTCTGATTAAGGAAAAATAAAGCCCATGCAGGGAAGAACGGTCAGTTAAGGCAGGAAGGGTATTGTTTTAGGAGAAAGTATTGCTGAGGGTTCCCCTGTGAATATATTGGCCTTTAGAACCATTTATTGAAGAGGACTGTACATATAATAGTTGTTTGATCTTATTTTCTTTTATTCTCGGTTATTACTCAAGAAGCTGGATTTGTTTTGTGGTGCTTTGTTTTGAGATTTACTCTTTTTTTTTTTTTTTTTTTTTTTGCTGCCTTTAAATATAACCCTCGCAGGGATTTGCTAATGATACGCATTAGTCAACAAAGGTTGTAAATTCTACTGCAAAGACCACAATTCCCAAAATAGACCATTACATGATGTTTCAGTGTAATGATTTCCTCAGAATAGTTACTCGCTTTGTAAGTTATAGCTCTTACCTCTTTTATCTTTTTACAGTTTATTTGCAGACCACTGTGTTACAGAATGGAAACTGAGGCGAGGTCGCTACGCAGCCTGTTACTGAGGTAATCCATCATTCCTAACGCGCTTAGGAGCAGTGTTACACCACGTTTAATAGCCATCAGGTTCCACTTAAAAAGAAAATGTTCAGCTGTGAGCAAAGTCACTTGAAGTGTTTCCGTGTCTGTATGGAAGAATGTTTCAGGAGTAAAGAAACATCCCATTTTTGGTCATAAACAGCAGTACCTGACATATTCCAGTCAATGTGAGCTAAGTCCGGTACAAATACGGCTCCCGCAAAGGAATACGAGCAAAGTGAATATGAGTGTTAATTGAATGAAGCGGGCGGCTGTCGTGGTCTCTGAAACAATCTGTTGCCCATCTGGCATCTCTTCGACAAGATGGGCACTGCTGGGATGTGATTTGATGGACCTGAAGTCTGATCCTGTATTACTGCAATTCCTAAGTGCTTGGAGAAGGAACCGTTGATCAAAATATCTCTGGTATTAAAACGAGCTTAGCAGATAGTTGGGAGGATTCACCGTGACCCAGTACTTGTCTCAACAAAATTGCAGTCTAGCCGTGCTGAGATATTCTAATGGGTAATTACTGAAGAAGGCTGAGACTGTGCTGTAGCTGCAGAGAGAGGTTACGAAGCTTTTGCTTCAGCAGAATACGGAAGGTATCAGTTGCTCACTGTGCTGCTCTAGGCTGGTGATTTGATACGAAATTCCGTTGGTTTCTTAATGATCCCCGCTGTTACTGCGCTATAGAATGTTACACTGAGGATGTCGGACGTATTTAAATCTGCTAGAAAAATGGTGAAAGGAACTTCTGTTGGCACCTCTGGTATATTTTGGAGGCAACTTGCATTTGTGAGATAAATGATTGAGCACCTGGATGCTCATCACTGAACTAATTACAGGTGTTGACAACTGAACCTATGTATTTTGGTTTCAAATTTTCAGTTTCCTAATGAAACAAAAGAAGCAGCTAGAGCTTGAGACAGTGGGCATAATATAGACTACAGAGAATGTTATTGTTTGCGCTTTGTTCACGTGAAGTGGTGCTAGCAATCAGGGGTTTTTATGGAAGCTTTGAATTTGCAGTAACTGATGGATTCCACACCCTCACTGCAGGAAACATACCAATCACATCATTTCAGAAAATTCTCTTTCATATAAGAAATCACTTGCCTAAAGAGCTCACAGATACATTCCTAGTATCTCGTATACCTGGGAACATCAGATGGGTCTTTGAGATCCAGCAGATGTTCTAAATCTTGGCTTTTATTTTATCTGCACAAATCTGAACTTGTTTGTACTTTTGAACGTGGACATTTGTGCCTGAGTGCATCTTTAATTCTGAAAGAATGTTTGTAACACAATTCTCTTTTAACACTCTCAACCCATAAAAATGAAAAAAAAAATATATGGCTCGTATTACTTGAAAGCTGCAGAAGCATGAGTAAATTAATCTCCAGCTTAGAAGAGCTACAAAAGCAACTGCTGTGGATGGGTACATTACTCTTAATTAACAAGGAATTTAGTGAACTAAATTAAATTACCGCAAAGTGGCTTCTCTGTATAATAGCATCAAGTCAGCAGTGCAACCAAAGTTACACTTACAGGTCACAACACTTTTCTGCTATTTTTAAATAGCGCTTTTTGCTTTTGCAGCAGTTTTGCAACATAATGAAAGTGCACTAGAAAACTAAAGACTGTTTAAGAGTGCAAAGCATAAATGTGTAGGGCTTTGTTTTGAAAGCAACATAAAGTGAGTAACAGTATGCTCATACAAACACGTGCGTGCGATGTCTGCATACAGCAGGATGGTCTGTAGTCAACAAGATGAAATTCTTCAAGGAAAATACAAAAATACATACATGCACGGGCTCACTGTTCTCTCCCTCTCCCGGGCGCAGCTGGCCGGAGACTGTTACCACTTGCATTTCATCTTGAGTTGCACCATCTCCGCATCTTCCTGAAGGTGCTTCCCGCTCCTGCAGACGCAGCAGCACAGAGGCTTGTGAGAGGGTTCCCTAGGCTCTGCCAGGTCTCACAGCATGGGTTAGCGAGGACTGTTTAGGCTTACACGATTCTGTTTTCACTGTTACAAAGTAGGTAGTTAGCAGGTACGAAAACCACAGCTGAGCGCAGTCATGGCTGACCTGAGGGAGTGCTGGCCAAAACCAGCAGAGAGGATGGTAACCTGTGCTACCAGCCAGGGGTTTTGGTTCTTCTGCCAGAAACTGTATGGTATTCTTCAGAATTCCCGAAGGCAGAAGATTAACTTGTCAAATGCGAGAACTGCACACCTAATGCATTGATATGTTTGTGAATTGTTGGCTTGCACAACCTCTGTACCGCATTAACGCGGTCACTGATGCTCTGGGAGGGCTCCAAAGGACTCTAGTGTTTTACTTATCAGTGCCTAATTTTGATTGTTCTTTTACTTAAAATGGTATTTTAGCTCTCCAGGTACCTGCTTGAGGGTGTACTGTAGTTTAAAACAGGATGACGTTTGGGTTGAAGCGGGAATATTTCCGCAGGTCAGGTCGGTTATTGGTGCCGTTTGTTGTTTGGCTGATTTTGGTTGCAAATGAGGTGAGGCGTGGCCTACCTCCCCGTTCGTTTTCACGGACCATCTCCATGGACAACGGCAATATCTTTGATCTTTCCTGCTCTCTTCCGGCAGCACTTTGTAGTTGCCTTTTAGTGCAGTCAGTTCCTTCATTTACCTGGACAATGTGAACACTGGGCAGAAAAAAAAGATAAATAGTTTTAGCTATAAAACGCAATCTTTTAAATATGTATCTCTAACTAAGAAAAATGCTTACATTTCTCCGGAAGTATTTACAACTAATACTGCAGTAGTTTTATTTTTTGCCGTTAATGTCAAGCTATTCATTTCTGAACTATTTCTTTTAGCAACGCACTTTAACTCTTAATGACTTTCATTCAGATACACCTACAGCCTATAAAAAAAACCCCAAAAAACGCAGGCAGCTTTTGAGAAGGTAATTGCTATAGGTAGGATTAATTATCAGTAACACACAGGTGAACCAAAGCATCCACCTTCAAACTGGAAAAAATAACGGTATAATTAATTACTCTGCTTTCACTACTTCATTAGTTTCACTTAACTGCATGTTTTAGCATAATTTCTACTGTAATAGCTTAATCTGGCAATTATTTCTGAGGAGGTCGTTATGTGTTTCAGTATTCCTAGCAGAGCAATCTTTTTCATGGTCCCAGCATAATCTACATCATATAATCCATGATATGATTCAGATATCTATGAGGAGACAGTATTTAATTATCCCTACTTCAATTTCATAGCTTGAACTGAAAATCAGTTTGTAAATACTCACTAGCATACTTTCCACTCTTTTTTTTTTTTTTTTATCTTTACCATGGATAATTTTATAGCTAGCAGGATTAATAATCCGTAGATCTAGGCATACGAAGCCTTATACCTCATAGCTTGTGCTGGAAGAGGTATTTCATAGCTTTAAAATGCAAATCTTCAACTGAAATTTGAAAAAACCCAGCACGTATATACTTCTTTTTCAGTTACATTTCTCACAGAATGGTGACCTGTGAAAATCTTGGTTTTCTAAGAATATGAAATTTTATTTAGATCAGATCTCACACTAATAATGTGTTATACTAGTTGTTCCTGTTTCTTGGTGTAAGTAGGAAGGCTAAGCTAATATTGTTCGGGACAGGCTGAACGTGGCAGTTCTCAAATTCTCCCAGGACAAATACACAAACCATTTCCTAATGTCCTTCACACCTCTGATATTTCCAAAAATTCATACTGAAGGAGGAGGAACATTACCTGCTTAAAAAAATTAGGGAAAAGGAAGCCCTTGAACAGCCCTGACAATTCTTTTTTTTTATAATACACCAAGAAGAACAAAAAGTACTTTGATTACTGTTTGCTCAGTAGTTTTTAAATTAAGTTTAGAAGTAACGAAGGTCCAAGATTCTTTGTAGTCTTAACTTGCTAGCTTTGGTTTGGACCAAAGCAATTTCTAAAAACACTATTGTTGTTTGGTGTTTTCTTTGTGTAACTGGTAATCCTGTCTCTAAAATGGCTCTTTAAACCTAGTCAAGAATTATTATTGTCCTGGTTTGAGGAATTAGATTTTCTTGATAAGAACTTATTTGCATATACCCAATTTAACTTAAACTGTATTTCCAATTTCCTTTTAAAGACTACTATTTTTCAGGTTTGGATTCTCTTTTGCCTGTTCTTTGCTGTCAGCCTCGTATCTAAAAATGGATGCAAATATTTAAATTATTCTTCATTCATTTATAGCAATGATGACAACATTAAGAGCTAAATTTACTGTGTTGTAAATGACACTGCAAGTAACTATGCTTAAGGAGAAATGAATTTTCCACGAGAATAACCTATTTTAAAGTAAGAGCTAAGAGAGTGAAACATTTTTACAGAGGGAGGCTTTGTAGCAGGGGAAATTTCTTTTACAGTGGCCCCCAGAACTACTCTCCTTCTCTCGGGATGTTGCATTCCCGTGCTCATGGCAGCAGCAAGCCCTCTCCTGCCCATCCACCATTACATGGTGCTTTGCCACAAGAGGGTGGCTTTTGCCCCAAGTGCAGCACCCAGGCATTGATTTACCCATTTGGATGCTTTGTAGTTTCTCTGGTATGTTTCTGATGAAGCGTAAAATTAGAATGAGATCATCTTGGGCCGTCCTGCCTGCTAGCCTCTAATGGAACATTTGGGTTCACTCCAGATCGGCTTTATTTTGTTGTCGCTCTGCATTTCAGTCTCTCCGGGTGGAATCGTACCTAAGGAAGGTACCGACAGTGGGACTTTGGGGAAATGACACCTTCTGGGAGCGATGGGCCGCATCGTGCCTCGGGGAGGGAGATGGCGTCCCAGCCCTAGCCTCCTTGAGGCACCTCCATCACGATGGTTCTTGAGGTGATTTCCCTCATAACGGAGCCCCAAACTCTCTCCTCAAGAGTGCTCAAGCCTGTTCCTTACATCTGACTCAAGATATGTTACTGTGGGGATGAATCCACCCTCTGATGCCTCTTTACGCCCACACGCCCCAAAGGGATGGCAGCCTGAGGCCCCTCCATGCACCACCGAGCTCCCCTCGAGTCTCCTCCGCTCCCCCCCCCCGCCGTCCTTCTCTCCTCAGGGGCGATTTGCGCCCCTTTGTGCGGCACCGGGCCGAGGTCGGGGCTGCCGGGGAGGCCGAGCCCCCCGCCCCCTCACAGGGCTCCTCGGCAGAGGCTCGGCGGACTCCAGCCTCCCCGGGCAGAGCGGCGGGCGCGGCCCGGCGGCGGGGCGGGCCGGGGCGGGGAGGGCGGCGGGGCCTGGCGTGGCTCCCCGCGCCCCTCCGGCGGGCCGTGCCGTGGCCGTGCCGTGCCCCGCGGCTCGCCCGCCCACCACCGCCGCCGCCGCCGCTCCCCCCCAGCTCGCTCTGCAAGATGGCGGCAGCAGCCGAGCGCGGCGCGGAGCTGCCCGCGGAACCGCCGCGGGGGTTTCGGCCACCGCCGCTGGGCCCCGAGGAGGTGGCGAGGCGCCTGGCGAGCACCCGGCGGGAGCTGAGCAACAGGCGCAAGATCTTGCTGAGGAACCTACCGGCCGAGAGCAGCAGCCAGGTACGGCCGCCGCCTCCCCTCAGCCGGCCGGCGGCGTGGCGCGCTGCCGCCGGCTCCTCGGGCGGGCCGTGCCCGGGGGCGGGGGGCCCGACCCGGGGCGGGGGGCTGCGAGGAAGTCGCTCCCCATGGCCGGCGTGAGGGAGGTGCGGGGCTGCCCGCGTTTGCCCTCGTCCCCGGGGGAGATCGGGGTGCTGCAGCTTCCCTTCCCTACTTCCCCCCCACCCGGGTCCGCTCGGGCTTCTCCCGACGTCTTCTTTGGCAGGCGGCTTTGTTGCCGCCGGTGGCCGCGGTGCCTGAGGAGAGCGGCTCCGGCATGTCCTTCCCCGCGGCGGGAAGAGTCGCTCTCATGGGCGGGGAGAGACGCCGGGCTGGCGGGGCACGGTACCGTGCCGGTGCTGCCGTTGCCGGCCCGTCTGCCGGGGCCGGGCCCCCACGGCGTGAGGGAGCAGCCCCGGTCCCGGGGCAAAGCCGGGGGTGCTCTGAGGGACCGTTTCTGTGCCAAAGTGTGCAGATCAGCACGGCTAATGAGTGCGGTAATGGCACTCGTGTGGCTGCGCCTGAAGGGGAGCCGCGGCCCGTCCGCGGCCCCTTAGCGGTGCTGCAGGGGGGGCACCGGTGTACTCGCTGTGTCCAGGCAGGCTGGGAGACCTTACCAGAAAGTCATAGAGCCGGCATGGTTGGAAGAAACCTTTGAGATAGAATCATCTCAGTCAGAAGGGACCTTTAAGGTCATCGGGTCCGACTGTTAACCTAACACTGCCAAGTCCACCACTAAACCATGTCCCTCAGCACCACGTCTTTTAGATACCCCCAGGGATGGCGACTCCACCACTGCCCTGGGCAGCCTGGGCCAAGGCTTGACAACCCTTTTGGTGAAGAAATTGCTCCTAATATCCATCCTAAACCTCCCCCAGTGCAACTTGAGGCCGTTTCCTCTTGTCCCATGGCCTGTTCTTTGGGAGAAGAGCCCGACTTCCCCTGGCTACCCCCTCCTTTCAGGGAGCTGTAGAGAGCTTTTCTCCAGGCTGAACACCCCCAGCTCCCTCAGCCCCTCGTCTTGGAGCTCCAAGACTTGTGCTCCAGACCCCTCACCAAGCCCAACCCTTAACCCAGCACTGCCAGGTTACCACTACCCCATGTCCCTCAGCACCACATCTGCCCATCCTTTGAATACCTTCAGGGATGGCGATTCCACAACTTCCCTGGGCAGCCTGTTCCAATGATTGACAGCCCTTTTGGTGAAGAAATTTTTCCTGATACCCAATCCTGCAACACATCCAGTTTCTGTTAAAAGCAAAGCTAAAAAGCTTCAAGCCTGAGTTGTTGGGTTTTTTTTCTGAGGTGAGCAGCGCGCAGTCAGTGAAAGTGGTTTTCTGCAGTCTGTTGGTGCTTTAGGAAAATTCCGCTCAAATTACTGCAATTCAGAGGAGAAAATTGGTGAACTCTTAAACCTAATGCATGTGATTCAGACTTTGAGGTGATGTAGTTGCGCAGTCACTTTCCGGATCTTTACCGGCTCCAAATATTCAACTTGATGCACAAGCATAAAAAAATGTAATTACAGCTTTTGTTCTAAACCACTCCTTGTGTCTCTTCCCCTCTCTTTCTAAAGCACAGGCAGTTTTACTACCTGCGGGTAAGTGCAGCACGTGAAGGCTATCATTTTCTCCATAACTCCGATAGAAAGAGGCCATTCATTTTAGAGAGAATCTTTCAGCGATCAGTGTAATTTGATCCAGAGTACCGAGCTTGCTTGCCACTGCACTTCTTGGTGTTTTGTTCTCACGTATATGGTGCCTTTTGGTCTGTCTGGCCACGTGATTTTAGGTAGTTATAGAGTTTTAGATGTGACAGTTTTGCTATGATTCTGCACGATGTTTTACACACTGAGCCTCACCTCTGTTCGTAGCAACCTAATGACCTAATCAATAGCAAACTCACAACTTGGAAAACCCTGCTAATCTTTGTCGTCTCTTCAAGAAGCCATCACGCGTGACTGTGTTGACAGAGAGGGCTTACTGGCATATCACAAGACGCTTGCTGCAGATATCCAGAACAGGATCACTTTGTCTGACACTCAAACGGTGTCAGACTGGTGCACACAGCAGGTACTTCATAATTCACAGGACTGGTTAAAAGCACATCTCGCCTATATGGAAACCATCAAGTTTGGCATTTCTTGGTCAGACAAAGAATGCTGCAGGGAAATACTAGCGTGAAGGTCCAATTTGGCAGCCTCACAGCATTTTGGAAGTTTGCCATTTTGTTTTGATGACTCAAAAGTAGCACTTAGATGCCTTTTTTTCCAATATAACGTTCTAATGTTCACCTGTTACTAGGCTGGAACAGTACCAGCACATGCAGATCCTGAAATACAGCTTCAAAAAATGTCATTTTAATTTTTAACATCATTAATCTATTGATGTTGGCATGCAAAGGCAGACTAGTTGTGCTCTAGAGAGGAAGTTTCTGTCCTGGAGCAGTTTTGGAAAGGAGAAGTATGTTTGTGGTCAGGCATGTTAAGTATACCTGTGTGTTTGGCTGTCATGCATTTCCAAAAATTACCATGAACCTTAACATTCCTTAAATCAAATTAACACCCTTGGTAAACACCATGCAGAGGTGTTTCGTCTGCTGTTTTCTTCTTGAAATAATGGTTAGCCAAGTAAAATCAGATAACCTATTGCTAACCTGGCCAATTTATTCCTCATCAAGAAAGAGGTGAACATCGTTAAAATGCAGCACAGTCTTCCAGAACAGCTTTCCGTAAATGTAGTTATTCATCTCTAATCAGTGGGATATTGGGTTTGCTATCATTTGTTGTTATTATGTGAAGAGTGAGGCCAGGATTTACCAAAACAGTTTTCAAGTGAGAAATGGCTCTTCTGCTGACACAGACTGGTGAGTTTTGTCAGATGGTTTATCAACTTCAAAATAAGAACAAAACTCCAATTTTTTTTTCAGGTGAAATTAGGCAATGAACACTTTCCTCTGCCAGTTGTAGCTACATATTAACTTTATTATTGTACTTGTAATCTTCTGTTACCTTTGGAGTTCCACCTGTGTTAAACCAAATAAAAAATAAATAAATAAGATTACTCTTAAGGACACAGATGAAATGTGCCTTAGCCATGAAGTTTCTGAACCAGAAACAGAGTACCAGAGGATTGTAGTCTTAGAAACCAAACAAACAGAGAGATCATTAGGTGTCAGAAGTGTTCAGCACTTTAGGTGCTGGGTGGCTATTGTTAAGGGGCAAAGGTTGCCCACGTTTGAATCTTGGCAAGTGGGGTTTCTGTAAATGCATTTGGCAACATCTGTGTTCCTAAGGAAATCCAGAGCCCATTTTCAGGAGGAAGGACAGCCTGAAGAAAGCACTTTGCAGTCTGTCACACCGAGGAAGTCAGCATTCCCTCACAAGCTTTTTTTCATTGAATGTCAGTATGAAACAAACCCCAAGGGGGAACAAATTAAGTCAAAATTATGTTAAGAAGATTCTTTCTGCATTGGGCTTATAGCTCAATCTGCAAATATGTACTTGCAGGATTAGTATTTCTTCAAACAATTCTCTCACTACAGCTATGGAGAAAGGTATTCTTGTGACAGATCTGTGGTAAACATTTTTATTAGCACCTTCACTGTTCTTGAAGGCAAGCTCTCCGTTCACTGTTTAGTTGGCAAGTCAGTCGATTTTGTACTGACCTGTCACGGTGGAGTCTTCCAGACTTGCCAGTTAGTTCCCCATATTCATCCTCGTCTGATTTGTCCAGCGCAGTACCTGAACTCTGCACGTTGTCAAACAGGTGGTATGATAATGAGCTAAAAATGGATATATGCTGTCGCCTCTCCAGATCTTGAGGTGAAGCACCATTGATAGCTGTACAGATACATTTTTGTTACTTTTTAAATTGCTGAACCTATACAATTAGATAGAAGATGCACTTGTTACTGCTCTTGACTGACTCCTGTTAGTCAGATCAGTGTTGTGAGTAAAACAGCTTATCAGATCAACTCCTGTCTTAACTGCTGTAGTGTTTTCCCTCCCGCCCTCAAGCTAGTGTTTTTCTATCATTGTAGCTATATGCGAACTGTACTAAAAATCCACTCAGTATATTGTTCTACTTAGGGAGTGTTCCTTCTCCTCTCGATCTGATCTTCTTGCACCGAAGCTCTGAGAGAGGTGCGATCTGGTAACACACCATGCACTGAGAAGATGGGGAGCCCTAGGCGCTGTTTCAGATGTACTTCAGATTCTGAGGTAATACTGTAGCAGTGGCTACTGCCTTAAAAAGAGACTTCAGTACCGAGTGTGGACACACGCTACTGAGTGGTGGGTCACAACTGGCTCTCCTGTTTCTCCATGGAGCTTTGCTGCTTACATCAAGAATGTTGCACTGCATACCAGCCTTCACGTGCAGGACGCGCTCTCCAGAGCAACAGTCCTCTCTCCTCCTGCAGCCTTTGCAGAACATACTCCTCTAACTTGCAAACGTCCTTGCAAGATTACTCTTATGGAGTAATCATTTTATGGCTTCATTAGGGTGAAGGGCCATAAGCAGGATCCAAGGAATCCTAGCAGAGCAGTGATATGTGATGTTTTACGGTAAGACGGGCAAGATTGTCCCGTTGGTGTTGCTCTTAAAAATGTCAAACAGTGGGTCTCTTCTTGTTAGCATTAATACCCTCTGATGCAATGTTGTAGTAAGACTGATATTTGTATCAAGAATCTTTGCAAAGAGACTTAAAGGTAAGCTTGGTTGTAGTAATTCATTTTATTCTGGTCAGTGCTTGGCAATGAAGTAGCAATCTCTTGGAAGTCTCTTGCGATTGCCTTGTTTTGTGTGTATCTCCCTCAGCTGTCATCTCCGATGCATCAAATAATCCATTTCAATAGCAAGGAAAACTGTCGTAAATACGATGTTGAAAGTGCAGTGTTCAAAGTTATGCATCGCAAATTAAAGGTCCTTGGAACTATCGTAAAACTGCTCTGAGTGCTCTCGGAGGCAGGAGGACTGCTCTGGGCAGAGGGAGGGAAGGAAATGATAACTTCTTTACTGATGAAGAGATGCTAAGAACTTCAGGATGACCAGAGTGTAAGTGAAGTTACACCTTACTAAACGGGAAGTTTTATTTTGCTGTTATTTTAAGTTTTATGTGAGTATTGTATGGCAAGTCAGCTTCTGTTGGTTTTGGTTTTTGTAATTACCCCAGTGGATTAGAAGAATTGTTTTTGATTTCCCCCAAGTCATTGTTTTCTCACTGCTAGTGGTTCCTTAGTTATGTCTGATTAACTTCCACAGGAGCAGTAGCTCATAAATGTGACGTGATCAGCATTCTGGTACCCTGGCATACCAGTTGGGATCCCATGGACATGCTGTTAGAAAGAACAGACCCGGGGCTATCTTTCTTGCTAATCATTATTGAGACTTGTAGCAAAATCTCTAGTCTTCACTGCTAAGATTAGCTGACCGATGAGAGCTGTTCACTTTTTGATTCCCCTCTTCGCAGCTGAGCCAGCCCTGGGGAAGATGCCCTTGCTTTCAACCAGTTTCTTCTGTGCTTGATTATCTTTAAAAGCCACCATATTACATTCACATTTCTGCTTTTCTTCTTTATCATCTGAGGGTAGAAAATAAATCTTACAGAGGGGCTGTTCTACTTTAATGTAGGACATGAAGTAAAGTAGGGCTGATTAATTATTTTAATGCCCTGTAGTTCTTCTTTGGCATGACAGAATCTAAAGAAAGATGAAACATTTAGGTGTTGATAAGAAACTGGTGCAGTCCACCTGGGATAGGGATTTATTTTGTGTTTTGGGACCTGATGTACCCGTCCAGTTTTTTTTCACCAGTGTCTGTTTCTGATCAAAAGACAAATCACTACTTAGCATGATGCTATTTCTGGTAGGATTGAGGGGCGGTGGTTTTTTTATTCCTTCTTTCTCCATGGATTAGCCACAATTTTTCCTTGTTCCTTTTTGATCGAAAGCCTTTAATGAACTGTGATGATTTGAGGAAGTACTCTCTCCCAATCTGTTGTATGCCAGACATTTAAGTAGAAGGGGCCTTTGTGTTTTTGTTAGTCCTCCGTCACACTGACTGAACATGAAAGGCATACTTGTTGGATAGTGAGTAGCTCTCATGCCTTAGGATGTACGTGCTTTTTGATTTTCTTTATTGCTTTTCTTTTGCTTTGTGCTCTTGCTCTCTCATGTTACCTCTTCTATGTCTTTTTCATCTTTCATTTAGCTTGCATACCGCCCAGTATACCCAGGAGGTTGAAATTAATTTCCAGTCCCGTAGCGTTCCTCTTACCAACACACTAATATGTCTCTGGAAGATCAGAGAAATATATTTTTCATTCCCTGTCCATCATAAGTCTATTGAGAAACTGTTGTTCTTTAATGATGACATTTACTTATATTACTTTTCTGAAAATCTTTGGAGGATATGGTCTTATTAAAGTGAGAGTCAATTCTCAAACGAAAAGATTCACCCCAAAGGCATTGGAATTACAGGCTTGATTTTATTTTGAATTTCATAGTTTGCGACTGTTTGTGGAAATGAAGAGGGAGTGTGGTGAGCAAAAGCTTTAGAGCCCACCTCAGTGCCCACTGTGCCTGGATGCCTGGGCAGGTCAACATCTGCTACCCATCTCAGACTTGATCCCACAGCCATTGCTCATCTCAGAACTTTCTTTAACTCAGCATTGAAAAAAATGAAAATTTGTCAAAAGAAGAGAACATACTATAAGGTACGGTGAGCCCAATCTTTGATTTTTGGCTTGTTAGGAGCAAGGGAAGATTCGTCTGGCACTCGGATTTCCAGTTGGGGAAAATTTGAGGACCTCCTACCTCTGCGGTCATTAGTAGATAGGAGATGTTTAAAATTGCACTTCGCAGCCGTCCTTGTGCTTTGTTATCTAACTCTCTTGTTGGTGCTATGGGCTCCATGTCCTACTCTCCAGCAGAGTCTCTGGGATTTTCCCTTGGATTTTCCCTCAGTAACAGTTTATTGTTTTAAACCATGTAGATGTTCTCTTACTTACTATCTTTTTTTAATATCTGCAGTGAATTCCATGTGTCATGTCATGGACTCAAAGATTTAGTGGTCTAAAATTTGAGATAAATGAACACCCCATTATATCATTTGTAAATGTAAAGCTTTTTCCTGGGAAGTCCTCTTCTTTCCTGCTCTGCCTACACAAATGAAAACAAAGTCTTTTTTAGTTATGAGATGATTTAAAACTTCTTGGTTAGCCAAACATGTTATTTAGTTCAACTACTTAAAACATAATTGATTCCCGTTTCAAGAATACGCTTGTGAAGTTTAGGCCTTCAGCTACTTACTGAGAGCCCAGTTATAGACCAGGCTCGTACAGTGTTTATATTGGAAACACCACTAAAGCTTACGGTACAAATCTGGCCAGGCACCATTATCATTGTTAAATATTTTTGTGGCCAGAATAACATAATTCAGTATTACATCTAGAGAGAGAAAAATACTTGGGTTTAGGGTGCTGTAGGCTTTATATACATGGTATATTGTTCCAGGTGATGACTGAGTATTTCTTGCCTGTTTTCTTCCTTGCAGTAGGAGATCCTGGGTATGAAAAGCAGAAATAATACATTGAGCTTTATTAATAGGGCAAATGTACCTGGTAATAACTCCCTTTCTTTTAGCGTTTCAAACAGTGCGGGTAATAAAGCATAAAGACAGATCCCCTCTAAGGAAGGTGTTCTTTCCCTTTGAGAGATGCAAATTTCAAATTGACAGTATGTGGTAAAAACTCATGTTGCCAGTTTTTCTACCCGAGACAAGACAGGACAGGCCAAGAATTGAAGTATTTCAAAACCGCATTTCTTATAGTAGTAAATAATACATTTTTTTAAAGGATATTCAGCCTGTATTTACTAGTGGTTTCTCTTAAATTCCCTTTAATATATTTGGTTTTGCTTTTCTGCTAATTTTAAAGTATGAGCTGATTATTTTCTAGTTAGGATCTTAATTTTTACTGATGATAAGACTAACTAGCTTTCAAACTCTGCTTTTAAGAACTTTGAAGATTTAAGTAGCTAAGCTTTAATGGTTACATTTCTGTTCCACGATGTTTAGTTAGGGCCGCTGGCATGGCCCACGTGTTTATGCAACTGCTGTTACTCCAAGCAAGCTCTCTGCTCCCTTTTCTCTCCTCCTCTCCGTTCTGCGGTACGCATCACCCTTGCTTTGTCCAGGGACACATCCCCCAGGAGCTGCCTGGCGGGGATGTTGCTCAGGTACCAACACACCTCGGTGCCCAAGAGTCGGTGCTGAGTTTCACGTTTGGTTCAGGAGCCAGCTATGAGCTGGTCCAAGGAGTGCAATAATTAAGGGCCGAGAGAGACACCACTGTAAACAGTGTTTGTGTTGGAAACTTCACAGGATCCATGGCTGCTGTATGTCTGCCAGATAGCTTTATAGCTGCTTACAATTTTTGTTGTCAAAATATTATAATCTAGCCGGACATTCAGTGCATGACACTCATGGCAGCTGGACGTTCAGCATGTTAGTGGATGTTGCCATTTTGGTTAGACCTAATATGATGCAGTTAAATCATGATTATTATAATTCTCAGACACTTTTCTGTAGACTACTAGATTCATTCCTTTGTAAAAGAAGAAAAAAGGTCTTTTAGGAGAAGCAGTTTTACAAACATTATGTGGAAAAAATACTAATAGTGGCCAGTGTTGTGGTTTGGGCTGGACTGGCCACTGTTGTCTTGGTCAACAGATGTTTTGGATGTGGATATTGTGAGCATGGGCAAAGTGGTGGCAGGTGGGGATGGCAGCCGCTGCTCGCGTGTGGTACCACCACTGGGTTTATTACTGTTGCCTTGGCTTTGCCAAACTCTGTGTGATACATGGGGAGCGCTTGCGTCGTCTTTCTCACGTGGCTGCCCAGCACAAGGCAATGCCACGGAAAGGCTGACCCAGGGAGAGGGAAAGGTTTTCCTGCTGCAGAGCGTGGGTAGGGGCTGACGGCTTCTCCGTGGGGGTGTGCAGAGCGGTGGCGGTAGGTGCTGATGGGGGGAGAACACTGGCAGAGCTGGGCTGGGGGTGCGGGGGCCAGGCTCCCCGATGCGTGAGCCGACAGGCTGCCGGGAGGTCGGGAATGGGGAATGCACCTCGGCTGTTTGTTTCTGCTGTGCTCAGGGAAACAGCCCTCTGCTTACATTCCTTGCAAGTTAATAGGGTCGCACCAGAGAATATACCTGACTTGGATGACACATTTCTCTTCCTGGAGTAAACGCTCCTTCCTGGCCCGAATACCGGGTAACTGCTTACACCAGAGGGACCAAATGTGTTCAGTGCTGGTGGTGCACAGCTGAACCTGGTCAGAAACAGCGAGAAAGGTGTTCTTGTTGCTTTCCCTGACAGTTCTGCTCTGAGCTGTTGGGAACAGAAACTGTTAACAACATTAAAATGGAAGTAGTGTTCGTTCTTTTCTAACAGATTTAAGTGTTGAAAGATGTTGAAGGTAAAGTTGAGAGAAGTGCCCGAGTTCAAAAGCCAGCGCAGTACTTCTGAAAACATTGTCAAGAATCTTAGTCTAATGTACGCAGATATTTACATATCTGTTTAATTTGCAGGGGTATACATTTGCTTAAGAGTTGGCATGGTCTGTTTTATTTTTGTAAATTGTCACAAACGGTCTTTATGTGAAAAATGCTTTCACTGAAATACTACCCAAACCCAGTGCCACAGGTGAAGGTCTCAGCACTTCCATGGGGGCCATGAGAGCCCAAGAACACTCACCTTCCTGGAGGAGCCCGCTCCACAAACCTGGCAGTGTTTGCAACAACCTGTGGAAATCGGTGTTAAAATCTTTACAAAAATTACTTTGCTGAAATTTGGTTTCCATTTTAAATCTTCCTTATGTTCCTATCATTTTTACATGAGATCTCCTGATTATCCCATGAAGATATGTTCACTACAGGCTATTTTCCTTCCCAGTTAAAATTTGAGTTACTGGGAAATCATGTGGAATCATCTGATTCGCAGATGACTTTCAAAAGGGTGTTCAGAGCTGTTTGAAATACTGTTTCCTGCTGCTTAATGATCATATAAAACTTTCACTGTTACTCTTGTGAAATAATGTATGAAGTAGAAAAAGGGGGACGTATTTACCTTTTCTAAGTAGGACAGAAATAACATCTTTAGAGTCCCCAGTGCCACAGTACAGCTGAGCTGTACGAAACTGTACAGAAAGTGTCTTCTCAGTCTCTCATGACTGAGAATGAGCTGGTGTCTAACTCTCGTCGAGAGATGTCCTCCGTCAAATCGCCTGCCTGACTTGAACCTTTGAATTGTGCCTGGCGTATTTTGCTTTTCAGAAACCACATCCTTATCACGTCTGATTAGAGGATGGTTGGTAGCTTGAGAAATGCTGCCATGTTTTATTAATGTAGTATTTGACAGCTGTTAACTAGTGAAACTAGAGATTGGTGTTCGCTTGACTAAAAGGTGTGCACCTGATACCAGTCATGGAGAACCCAATTAACCTCTAGGCTATATATATTGAATTAGCAAACTGGCAAGTAGACTGGGCTACTGGAAATTGTCTGCAATTAAACTTTCAGACAAAGCTGGTTGATTATTTTGCTTATTCAAGTGGTCTTTTGCTGTTGTTTATGGGATTTACCCAACTGAAAGAATACATATATCCATGTTACTACTTGTGGTTTCTTCTTGGGGATGATTAATGTCCATATCTGTATTCTCGCCACTGAACTGATAATTGTGGGTTTTGTGGGGCACGTGCGTACGCCTTGCTCTTGCTGGGGAATAGCTATAGCAAACTGGTACACACCTCGGCGACTTGCTGCTACTCCACTCCTGCCGCACCCCCGCTCTCTCCCCATTAATTAGTGGGAGCAAATAATGCTCTTGGGATTGACTCTTCGTTGAGCATCTGTGCAGTAATTGATAGAGGATACTTTCCAGGGGGTATTCTGGGCACAATTATCTGCTGATTGAAAGAATATTCATTATTAAAAGAGTGAAAATCTGTTAAAGTGAAGTTGAGCAGTTATAGGAAACTAAAACAACTGTTGCATTTTATGACAGCGTTGCCTGCCCTCAGTAAACTGCATGATGTGATGTTGCGGGTATTTCTTGTCTGTGTGGTATTTTAGCTATGCTAGCTGTACTTTGGGAGAAATTGTGGGGGTTTTGCCATTTAATGAACTGTGATGTTCTTCATCTTTATCAAAAGAGAGTCAGCAGGACACCCTGTTGTGCTTATATGACTTTATATAATGAAAAGTAAATTACTCAGATTCAGTAAGGCAGTTTTTTATAAGAGACAAAAACATTGCTGCAGTAGTATAACCAGCTCTTTTAAAAACAAATATTTGATAGTGTTTCTATGGTGAGATTTTCTGTTTATTGGGAAAGTTTTTGGTTTGGGTTTTAGTTTTTTTTTCATAAACAAAGATGAATTTCTACACTTACTTGGTCTGGTGAATTATTTATCTGATGATACTTGCACTTTTCTCTTTCAGGAAATCCATGACTTATTTAAAGATTATGAAATCAAGTATTGTTATGTGGACAGAAATAAAAGAACAGGTAAGAACTTAAAATCTTCCAGTGTCCTAAGTTTCAGTTCCGTGATGAAACTAGTGAGGAACAACATCTGCTCCGTATGAAGTCATCAAGTTCTCTGCCATCACATAACTTGATTGTCCCTCAGTGCTTTTTTTGGCTGCGTAGTTTGTCTCCTTCTACTGAAGCCAATGGAGAGTTGTAAACTTCACTGGTGTCAGCCAGAAGTAGACTGGTCCACTGTGGTATCTCTCAGGCATGTTCCCTTGGTGAGTGTCTCTTTGGGACAAAGCTAACTTCAGCTGTCTGATTTCCTTTGAAAAACTGGGCCTGAGGCCTCTCTTAGGACAAACCACATGTGCCTAGGACATGATCAGAGGACAGCGTACCTAGCTCCAGCTGCATTTGTGTCAGGTAATATAAACCAGAAGTAATTCATTAAAGGAATACTTAAGTCTTTGAAGGAAATGTTGTCCTGAATTAAATTCTGAATTATTTAAGTCTGATCCTCCATTTACAAATTAATTCTCTAAATAGGGGATTCACAGATTTTTAGTGTTTGAGAGGTAAAGAAATGGACAAATATTTCTCTACACATTCCTGTCCTTCCAGATCGCCATAGTTCCCACAGCCTGGGCTATCTCCTGAGGCAGCCTTGGTTTCTGGGACAAAATCCTAGTGGGGTAGCTGGGATAGATTTGATAGATCTTTAGATAGAGGATAATGGTTATTTCTTGATACCTGCCCCTAATTAAATTTGTGCTTTAATGTCCTGTTATTTCTGAATATGGAATAAGGCCAGTTTGTGTGTGAGATACTGTAGTCTGCTATCTAACGGCAGACTGGGCGTCTGTGTGCAGTGTGAGAGGAAATATTTGAAAATACTTGGAAAGAATAAGAGGATTGTTTTTTTCATTCAATCTAGATGCTTTCATATATAACTAGTTTTTTACTATGTATGTATTTGGTTGGTTTTAGAGTTTATCCATCTGTGTCTTTGTGTATATGTAGTTATATATAGTACTTTGCCTATTTGTGTGAATTTTTGTATGTTTTACTGCATGCCTCTGCAAATTTTCATGACTGGAACGCACTGTAGGTGGTTTATTTTTTCTTGGCTTCTCATTTGGATAGATTAAATTATTTTATCTCTGGATTCATGAAAGCCTTAAAACTGTGTTCAGAGGCCCTGATGTCACAGAATCTTAACGTGTTACTATACAGTCAAAAAAGTTCTTGAGCCTCTCGGCTCTTCCTACTCACAGTCTTTAGATTGCAGATTATTATTTTGCTGTGCAAAAAGCAAAAGTTCTGCTAGTGGTCTGCGGGCGTTGTCCTGGGTTGAGCGACACAGGACTAATTTCTCTTCTAATGCTGGGGAAAACTGCACTTTTAGAAGACTCTAGTGTCTGAATTCAGGAAAATATTTACTTTATAGCCAGCTAGGCTATGTGGGATTCAAGGTTTCAGTGTTTTCAAGCCTTGCCAGGTGCAGGGATGAGAAGGAGCAAGGCCTGGGCATTATGACCCAGGCTGGCCAACAGGATTATTTCATACCATGAACGTCACATTTGATATAAAGTAGAAAGTTTACTGTGTGGTTTCTCTCTCCCTTGATGGCGGCAGTCCAGAGAACTCCTTGCCACAGTGCCAGACCCCTGAACCCTTCCCTTCCTCCTGGAGCCGTAGCACTCGCAGTGTTCCACATTTGCTGTCCACTGCTGGGAGTGCACGGCCTCCTACTGATAGAATTGGCTGAGTATAATCCTTGTATACCTTATATTAGTATTGGGATCAATATTGGTTCTTTAGTATTGTTGTTAATTATTCAGTCTTATCCTATTAAATGTATTTATATTTCAACCCTCGTGTTTCCTTTCCCCGATTCCCCTTTCCGGGTGGGGAGGGGTCATCGGGTGGTAGAATGATTGTCTAAATGACAATAAATTGTTACGGGTTTTCTCAAACCGTAACAGGTGTTTGTGTGTGTTTATTCTGTCTTGTCCAAGTAAGTACTGACACAACAGGAGTCATTCACCCAAAAGGTGGAACTCCATTTGTTTTGAGGTTTTTTTGTGGGTTTTGTTTCTTTGGTTTTATTTTTTTTGTTAGATAGATTTAATGACTTTTTAGTTTAATGGACAGAATCAGAACTTTGTAGAGCTCTGAAGATGTTTCCAATTAGATCTTCTAAAATTCTTCAGAGTATAAACAATGTTTTCACTTGATTACATGAACTAATTCAAGAGTAATGATAAACTCTGGGAGGTAGCCCTAAATGACCTCAAAACATTGGGAAAAAAAATTTATCTTGAAAAAACTATAGTATTTTTAAACTTTGTTGTCTTATGTCCGTATCTTCTATGTGACTCTTCTTAGAATACCAAATAGTATCCTGTTAGAGAAGTATGTGATGCTGTGTCAAAATAGTGGAGAGCAAAACAATGTAGATTACCCAGGCACATGTTAATCGATTCAAGAGCCAGGTTGCCGATTTCCACGCCATCTCGTCTTTATCTGATCACTGATACATCTCTTTGGTTAGGACAGAATGTAAAACCTGCTGCAGGGGCATTGTTTATATGTTAGTACAAACTAATTGCTTGCAGGTTGCATAACAACGTTCAGTTTCACTAGAATGGCAAAACTGAGATCTCAAATATTATGTGTATGTCACCAAGATTACATTTGCTTCTTTTTGTTGGGTTTATAAATGCTACAAGGTAGGCACAGACCAGAGCTTGCTTTAAAACCCTCGTGGATGTTTATGTTTTAATTAGAAATCCTTGGTTAGACTGTTGTATCTAATGATTGTTAAAGCATGAAAGAAAATGTTAGCACTTTCTGTCTGGCTGTAGGACCATGAGGTGGTAAAGGTACGGTGGGTGGTACAGTGCTCCCTTTGTCCACAGCTGCATGAACCTTCAGTTACCTGTGGAATGATGACGGGGTACGATGACGAGATTGTCCATGGTTGCGTGTTCCTTCCAGCTGCTTGTGGGACCATGACATGGTACAGAGTGCGTGTTGGTCCTTTTGTCCACGGCTGTGGTTCACTGCAGACTCTTACATCCTCTTTAATTCACAGGGCATGAGGCAAGAGGTGCCAACTGAACTGAAGGAGTTTCCCTCTGAACATCAGGAAACACTTTTTCACTCTGAGGGTCACCAAGCACTGTTATGGGTTGCCCAGACAGGTTGTGGAATCTCCGTCCTTGGAGATACTAAGAACCAGTCTGGACCTGGTCCTGGGCAGCCAGGTCTGGGTGGCCCTGCTTGAGCAGGGGATTGAACAAGATGACCTCCAAAGGTCTCTGCGAGCTTCAACCAATCTGTGATTCTGTCATTGTATGAAATGCTTTATGAACTGCAAACCCAAAAAAGATCCATTAACCCCTGAACTGAGAATTTACGGATTCTGTCTTCAAAGAAATTCAGTAGAATCAGTTATGTGTTGACTTTAGTAGAAAATTTAATTGCTTTTTCTTTCCCAAATATAAAATTTTGTTGTGTTACAAGTAGTGAGGTTGTGTGTATCTTTGTTTCTGTAGTCACTTTTTTTGAGTTAATTACTCATGACGTCCAGTTGATAATGTCAAAATTAAAAATATGTATTATAGCATATCTCTCTATTTATTGCATCTTCAGGATAAATCCGAAACTCTTGTTTTTCCCGTGACTTATACTAGTGGGTTTTGGAGGTCGGGAGAGTTATAGTAATTACCTTTGTAGCTGGAGAGGAGCTGTGGTCAGTGATGTAATTTGTTTTGGTCTCTTACAGCGTTCGTTACTCTGTTAAATGGAGAGCAGGCTCAAAATGCAATTCGGAAATTTCACCAGTATTCTCTTCGGGGAAAAGAAATATCTGTGCAACTCCAACCAACAGATGCTTTGCTGTGCATTACTAATTTGCCCATTTCGTTTACATTAGAAGAGTTTGAAGAACTTGTGCGTGCGTATGGCAATGTCGAGAGGTGTTTTTTGGTCTATAGTGAAGTTACTGGCCATTCAAAGGGCTATGGCTTTGTGGAATACATGAAAAAGGACTCCGCTGCAAAGGCGAGACTGGAACTTCTGGGGAAACAGTTAGACGAGAGCACTCTCTTTGCACAGTGGATGGATGTGAACCAGCTGACGACAAATCTTATTCACTCCAAGTGCCTTTGTGTAGATAAATTTCAAAAAGACTACGTTGATTCAAAAGAACTGATCCAAGCTTTCTCACTAAAGTATAAACCTGTTTTCTGCCAGGTATGTTGAATCTGTATCTTTTGGAAGATCACGGTCATTTAAGTGACCCCGTGAAGCACCAATAAAGTGTTTATAAGACATCCCCTCCTCATGTATTTTATTGAAAATAAATATAGAAATATTTTAGAGAGTTTTAAAGTAAATGCTGATGATGGTTTTATTGCTCAATAAAGCAAGCCAGAGTGTACGAATACCACAAGTGCAACAGTATAGATGATGAAGAATATATATATATATGTATATAATTAATATATTTAAGAAACCTCTGCAAATATCTAATGTGTTTTTCCCTAATTGGAGAAGATGTAGGCTTGAGATCTCATAGTTGGCTGGGCTTGCCCAGCGGTAGAAGTGGTACATCTTTTGGAAAGCTTTGCAGGTACAGAAGAGGTAGATCCTTACCAGCCTTTGCCAGTGGAAAGGTTTCCTTCTCATCATCATGGCTTGTAAGATACTAGAGCACAAATAAAACGTTGCTCCTAGAAGTGGTGCAGACCAGCATACCATAAACAGGCAGTAGAAAGAAAGCTTGCGTTACAGTCACACAGTTGGGTATGACTTCAGTTGTTTGTTATTTTTTTTTCCTTAAGTATCTTGGAAGTCTGCCCAGGGATTAGCTTCAGGGATAAGTAATCAGAGATTCTCAGCATCTAAGACCGGAAGGTCCATCAGGCTGTCTAGTCTGACCACCTGCAGGCCATCACATTTTCCCTAGTGCTCTTTTTGAGCCCCGGTAATTTGTAGTTGGCTCAAGCACATCCTTGTATTTGTGTATCCAAATACACCTAAATTGGAAGTAACTCTTTCCAGAAACTGCCCATCCCTTGTTATTTTGCACTTCTGTCTGTTTTCTCAGTTGAAGGTATCTGGCTTCAGCTTCACCTCACTGATGGCTAGCTTGAGGAGCCTTTGCTCCCCACTGTTTTCTTCCTGTAAGAAGGTATGAAATGCTGTAATCAAGTCACTCGCTCAATCTTTGTTTAATTAGCTAAACAGATTGATCTTTTAAAGTCTTTTACTTCAGCGCATTTTTCCAGCTGTCAGATAATCCAGAGGCTGTTACCAGCTCCCCCAACAATTTTTCAACGTTCTTTCAAAATTCTGAAGTTCAAAGAATAACAGGCTGCTTTGATAAAGATGTTTTTACTAACACTATTCTACCGTGCACTTAATAATTGACTTCTGCCTTCCCTCTTAAATCATAATGATACATGGGTTACACCTGGTGTAGGTGAGGAGGGGCTGTTTGTGTATGCATTCTATCAGTAAATGTCACTAAATATGTTTTCTATAAAATATGGGAATTAAACAGTGTGCTTTTGAATCAGGAAATAGGCACCCAGTCAAAAATATATCCAAGAAAACATTCTTGGCACATTATCGTTTTACCTATCACTTGTATAAACACACTGTGTAATAGACGAATAGGTAGATCGTAGAAGTATGATAATAGAAGAAAAATAGGTTTACTTATGATAACCTAGGATTTATTCTCAGTTATTATATTTCATTATTTTCTTATATTCTTCTGTAATAGTGTTACCTTTATTTTATTATTAATATTTCGTTGAAGTAGTTTAGTTTCTTTTTCAGTCCATAAGTCAATTTGATTTCTCCTCTGTTGACAACAGAAATGTTCTGTCAGGAAGAGCTGAAGCCAGATATGTCTACATGGATCTTAGAAAAATGGCATTTCCTAGGACTTAGAGGAACATGCTTTGTCCTTTGCTTCAAGAAAATGGACCAGAAAACCTCATTCCTTTGTTACATCAACTTTAAATTGTCATTAGGAGGTCTCCACTGTTGCCTAGATAGGGACAGCGGGCTTTTCTTCAGTACCTGTTTACTTGAGAAGTTTAAAAATTCCTGGTCTGTTTGCAAGAATACTGGTAGCTGCCCTTTCACATGTTAAGGGAGTTTTTAACTGTGCGTGAAACAATACATTCCATAGCTGCAAACCACTCTTTTCACAAATACTTCAGGTCTTTATCAGTGCAGCTAAACTGATGTCAAAATAAAATATAATGCTTCTCCACATAGACACACACACACGTATATACACGTAGCATATACATACCTATGTGTGTATTCATGTATCAAAATATGCGTGTTCTCCAGAGCGCGTCCCAGAGGCAAGCCCTTAACAGTGGCATTAAACATCTGACCACCCTATTTTTCTTCAAAATTTTTGAGATATCTCAATTGTTAGTGTAAGTTTGTGGGACCTAATAGGTGGGAATATGTTGGTTTTGTCCAGTGAAATCTAGAGGAGATTTCCTCTCTTCCACATCAGAGCTAGTGTCAGAATATCGTTTCTGTTCATTTTGGGACTGGAGATTTTTGCCAAAGCTTTATTCCCTCCCTTCTCACCCCCTTTTTTTGTTTGATTTAAATCTGCTCATTCTGCTATAAAACTCTGCAGACAAAGGACAGAGCATTGTTTGACACATAAGCCTGTTTCCAGTCTGCTTGATTGATCAGTCTGGCATCTTCTCTTGGCATTAAATACAAGCACAGACTTCATAGTCTCCTAAAAGGCAGTATATATCAGTGGAATTTGCATTGTTACATGTTTCAACAACTATCATGTTAGTCTGATGAATGGCATGATTATTATTGTAGGTTTAAAAACTGAACAATAATGAGTTTATAATTCTTACTCTGCAAAATAAAAATGATTGTAGCATACAGCTGTATTTGCAATTTCCTTCTCATTCCTTCTTTGTTCTGAAAATGTGTGTTAAATACGTTTCATAGCTCAGGTTCTCCATGAGATTAGACTGAAGTGAAGGTTGTAAATCAAGTAGATAGAGCGTGCATGCCAAGTATAATGCGACTGTGATATTCAACTTACATCTGCACATCTGAGAGCACGTCTGAGAAAAAGACATACTGACATCAATAGAGGATGCCCGCTATTTGGGAAGGATTTTGCAATAGGTGAAAACATTGCAAGGCAGTTCCTGAAATTCTGCATTTTGTTCAGTGTATTGTGAAATGTTGTTTCAGTTTGCTCAGGATGAAGATAGTTATATCGGTGACTTTGCGGTGATTGAGTATGAAACTGCAGAGCAGGCTGAGAAAGTACAAGAAGTCACCGATGGCATGACGATCAAAGGCAAGAGAGTCCAGGTGTCGTACTGTGCTCCGGGAGCGCCAGGCAGAAGCACGTTAGCAGCGCTTATAGCAGCGCAAAGGATGGTAAGATCTTTGCGAATCTGTTTTCAGAATGAGTTTGATACACCTTGAGCTGCCTGAGTTGGGTCAGAGGGATTCAGCTGCTTTGCATTAGGAAAACTAGCCAAGCTTTTGGAAGCATTAGCCTTTTTTTAATCTAGTCAGCCCAATTCAGTCTCCTTCCTAGGAAAAGCATGGCCAGATTCTGCAAGGAGGAAGGGTAAAATAGGGCCATAAGAGATCACAAAGTTATACTTACATAGCTCTGGGATTTTAGTAAATTTAGTATTCTGTATGAGAAGTTGTTCCAGTTCAAAAGAAAAGGAACTGTAAGTGGAGTCATTTGACAAGCTAAAACTTGGTTTACAACAGAGAGGCAAGAATTTGTCAGTTTTAAGATAAATTTCAAGGTAGGAGAAATAGTTTAATTTCATGCTTGATATAGAAGAAAGCTTTTTACACCCACATGTCTTATCAAATTATTTCCTAGAAAATTGGATGTGATAAGTGTTACATGAAGCTGTCTTAAAAGTAGAAGCAGAACAGTCTCATTACTTCGGCTAGTTTTAGCCCACATCTTTATAAAAGATGTGACTGGTGCTATTATAAGATATCATGTGGTGTTCATGTTCTCCTTTATTGATAACACTGTCTTGATTTAATGGGAAAAAAGAAACGTGTCTCGGGAAAAATAATACGCTTGAAGTTTTGGGAGAATAGTTTGTTAGGCGTTTCATTTGATGGAGAAGGGGCATGGAAAAAAGCAGAAAACAGAGAAGGACATGTTGGGATTAGTTTTTGTGTAAAATGAAATATGTACCTTACAACAACACAAGTTTGAGGGATTTAAATGTATTCTTTCTATTCTCCTGATCCTAACATTTTTGTATCTCTCTTAATTGGAGATGAGGAACAATAGGAAAGGCTTGCTTCCAGAGCCAAATCCAGTGCAGATAATGAAAAGTTTTAATAATCCGGCAATGTTGCAAATGCTACTGCAGCCCCAGTTGCGTGGACATGCTGTGAAACCTGGTAAGTTGTTTTAAAACTGAGTTAACAAAACCCAAACCCCTTTCTTGGTGATACGAGGCTTTCAGCAAAGGAGAGAAGCGGATTTTAAAATCTGTGCAGACGCTGTTTCAGTGCGTCTGTGTAGACTCCCATTTTATGAAAGCGAAAGCAAGAAATGGATTGCTACAGTATCGTGTCTGGGTAAAATTTAGTGTTACCTAAAAATGTCCTCACCTTAACTCTGTGGTCTCTGAGTGTTTATTTTAGAAATGGGTTTAATGTCTTTTGCAGACATCATTAAAATGGCAAGTTTAAATCTGCTTCTAGATCTGAATTTTGCAGCCTGAGTTTTTCTCCTGTTGTTTCCAGTGTAAATCGTTATTCACTTGGATGCTGCCATAGTCGTACACAGCATTTCATAACGGCATTAGCCAAAAACATTTCTCTGGTTTCTCATTAGGGTGGGTGTGAATGAACATACTAAAAACAATCTTATCACATTGTGAATGGTGAAATTATTAGGAACAGGAATGCGAAGAGATAATTTTTTAGGAGTCAGATGGGGCACAGCTAGGAGTTTGTGACATAATCTACTGACAGAAGATAAACAGAAATGGTGTGTGAAGTGAACACTTTAGTGAAGAAACACTTTAGCTAATGTGGACGTTTCAAAGCACTTTAGAAAATGCTGGGGTCTTGCAGTCAGCTGCAGGCATTTCTGCATCTTTGAGTCAAACTCTCAGCTTTAGAGGAGCGCCTTGAGAGTACATTTGATCTCTGATATGCTGTTAATTGCAAATTAAAGCTGGGTGTATTGAAAGGTTTTGTTATAGTGACCTTTATTACACTGGAAAGTTTAATGGAAACCAAATATGAAAAATATAGAATAACTCTTATAAAGATCTTTACTTGCCTAACTTATAAAACGCTGCACCTTTTTTTATGTTTCTAAAACAGTTCTTGGAGCATCTGCAGGTTTACCTCACCTGATAAATTCAGCAGTCGGCCCACCTTTTTTGCAGTTGAATAAAGTTCATCAGGTATGTGTCAAAATAACTTCTGTCAAAACAGATATTTATGGAGATCTTGGCATGAAAAATATTCTCAAAATTTTAAGAAATTACAACTAAAATCAAGTGTTCTTCTTAAGGCTATCTTTAAGAAAAGCACTCTAATAATGAGATGCCTATGGGGATGCAAGAGCGGACTGTGCTTACTATCCACAAGGGAGTTATTTTATCTTACTGAGCTTTTGATTTTCTAGCACCTGCCGATGTAGAGACAACTCGCCATTACTGGCACAAAAAACCCCCTTTAAATTAGAGCTTCAGGAGCATGGCACATCTTTTGGAACTGCTCATACACACTTCCTATAGACACTTGATTGTTTTAACTTATTCAAGCCAACAAGCTTAGCATCGTTACCGTCATTTTAAAGCTTGCAGGGACCAAAATACACTGTACATGCCATAAAAAATAGTGATTTGCAGATGTTACTTCTTAGTCAAAAAATACCCCACCCCAAGGTTATAAGTGTTTAAATGTTCTCAGAGTATCTATAATTCCAGATAGACACCAGAATTTCTGAAAGATACTATAAATGATATTTGGGATGAGTTTGCCCTAGAAATTGGAAAGGAGAATATGGTAGAGTAGCAGCCACCAGCCGAACTCCTCCCTGCGGCAGCGCACTTGGCCGGCAGCCTGCTGGGCCTCCACCTTCTATTCACGTTCTGTCACAGATTTCTCCAGCTCTGCCAGGAGCCAAACTTGGCCTTTAATATTCATGGCGGGGATTTTCATAAGTACCTATGAGGGGCTGGAGTCAATCACTTTGACTTACTGTTTCTGTTTCTGACGTTTCAGAAACTCCCATTTAAAAAATAAAATCCCCTTAAGCATTAGTTGTTATTTCTGCTGTTCTTTTGGCAAACGCAGACTTAAAGATCTTAAAAAAAGACCAAATTAAAATGCAGCGATACTCCTTATGTGAAGTATATTTAGCTTTTCTATTTTTTTTCTGTTAAAAACTGGTAGGCGAATATATGAATCTTGAATAAATATTACTTAATTTTGCCCCATCAAGTGAGTTGCTTTTGTCCTGTACAATGAAAAAATACATCTTTCTTTGCTTATACTTCTTTTATTTAAGTGACATTTTCAATTGGTATATTTAGTTACCGCTGCTCCCTCTTCAGCCTGGGAGAGTCTATGCTTCCTTGGAAGGCAATGTGAATGTTTTCTAATCACAGCTGGAGACAGGCATGTTGTACACAGTTAACAGTGTGATTGATGATGATCCAATGTTTTTTGGCTTAAGAGTGCTGCAAGTCAAACAAGTTCGTGTTTTCTCTTTAGAGAGACTTGCAAGTCTAATGCTCTTCCAGGGAGCTTCCCGTCATTTAATTAGCTCCAAACCTGATCTAATAGCCTGAATTTTATTGACAGTGATCTGATTATCCCTATTCTTTCTATTAGGCACATTTTTCTGTTATTCAGTGACTTATTTCAGAGTATTCTCTAAAGTCAAAGAACTGGGTCACTATTTTTATTGTCTGGAAATTCAGTATTGTCACAAGATAGAGGAACAGGCAGCATCTCGGCTTGACTCTCTCCCCACCTCCCCAGTCACACACTGATTCAGCTTCCTGTGTATCTTGGTTTTTTTGCCATCTTATATGCAAGGTTTTGTAAAGTAATATGATGAGAACAATATTTTTAGAATGATTATGCTACAATATTATAATATAATTGATAACAGAAGATTCATCAGAGGGGAATTTGAACAAATGGGTTGTTCATCCAGTAATCTTTCAACTCTGGAGGTAGTTTCAACTTCAATTTTCAACTTTCTTTAAATTTCTCTTAGTTACAATTATCATGTGCTACAACAATGCATCTTAAACTTTCTCGGTGGTGTGTTTTCCTTAGTCATCCAGCAGTTTAATAAATCTTTATTAACCCAGAGAATTTCTTCTGAGGATTCTAACCAAACTGATTTTCCGTTCTTGTATTTCTGAAAGTTTTGCAATTGAACTAACACGTTTTCTTTGTTGACATAACCACTTTCAGAAGGAACAACCACTGGTATTGGTGACAATAAACGGCCCTGGATAATTTCTACTGGAAATCACTAAGACAATTAAAATAGCAGATGTGTAACTAATCTATATATGGCACGTTTTTGTTTTAAATTGCGCATTTCTGAGTCCAGAAGACCATATTATAGGCATAGAGGGTTTTTCCGTAGGGAATTTCACCCTACCACACAGACACACAACTTAGGCTTGAAAATATTTATGAGATGTTTTGTGGGAGGCTGTGAAATCTGCAAAGCCGTGCATGGGGAGAGCTGCCTTCTTTTTGGGTTCCATCTTCATTACCTGGTTTTGGTGACCTTTCCTATGTAGGAGATTTCAAAAAAATGAGGAAGGCCATACTCGTGATTTGACACAGTCAGTGTCCCACGTATCTATTCTTGCACCGCTGTACAGAAAGGTTTGTAGAGCAACCTATATTTTGCCTGGCAAATCACACTCAGGAGCTGCTGCCAGAAAGACAGTTTCAAGCCTGTGTTCAGCAAGCATGATTCATAATGTGGGTTTGTCATCCAGAGCGGACATAAGGTTTCTTCTAAGCCACTGTGCTAGCCAGAGCACATAATGCTGAGTAGCAAAGTCTGAATGTGGTGCCCCAAATTGTTCGTTAAGTAAGTGGCTCAATTCTGGTGGCAAATTGATGTAGAATTTTTGAACAAGAAATACTAATGTGTTATAGAATTGAAAGTTCTGTGATTTGTAAGGTTTTTAATGGTTCTGGAATAGAATTTCACGTAGATAGTTGCCACTAAAAAGGGGGCAAAAACGTATCTGGATATTCCTCTTTGAAAATGAAGAGCAAGGGATGAAAGTCCCTGCTGGTTGCAACCGAGTCCTGTAAACTGTATAGATATTTGGCAGAGATTATGTATTAGAATTGCAATGCAAGGCACAAGGCAAACATTAATAAACAATGAAGTCCTTATTCATACAGCTCGTAATCCGCTGAAGCCCTTGTGTCTCATCTTTCTTATCGGCGCCGTAGGTAACTCCCCTATCTAGTCTGTCTGCCGAGGCTTCGCACACGTTTAGCTGTCCCTGTTGGCTTAGACACAGGGCTGCAATGGAGTCTGGGTTGTCTTTGGAGTATACCCTTGATCCTTTAAAAGCCATCAGAAAGCATACTTGTGGTTGTGAGGTGAAAAAAAGCACTAGGAGGAAGGGAGTTTAGTAGAACTTGAAATAACTTTCCATGAATGAAGCAAAAATTTAGCTCTGTGGAGGAAATAGTTATTTTCCTTTGCTGTATTAACTCAGAAACTAATTTAAATTTCTTTCAGCAGTATCGTCTGAAAATATTTCAAGAATGTTCTACTTTCCGTGACTGTCAGCTAACGCTTCTTTTATTAATTTCACAGAGTTCAATTCTGGGGAGCACATCTAACTTACTGCTGCAGAGCCCCGCTCACCTACCCTTGCCACAGCAGCAGCTGATGAAGATTGAAAACCTTCAGGCTAATAGTGTAAGCTCATCGCTTTAACTCCGACTGTCTTTGGACACTTTTATAACTGCTAAAACAAATACGTTTTTTCATCTAGTATAATTGAACGGTTTAGTGTCTCTAAAAAGATTATCTGAATGTGAAATTTATAATAAATAGCAACAGGCAGATTATTTTGATCATTTACACAGTTTTCTATTCTTCCTTATAGAAACCGGGTTTGCTGGGAGAACCTCCAACAATGCTACTTCAGACAGTACTGGGAATAGGGGTAATGCCATCAGTGAGTTCAGGCATGGGAGCCCGTGGAGAAGCTCTTAAGTGTAAATGACGTTTTATTTCATACGAAATCAGTAGAAATGTTCAGCTTGAAATTATGCACCTTACTTTCTCCCACCGTAGCAAAAGCAATGATATGTTGAGCCTTATCACTGTACAGTAAGGTAGGCAGAGAGCTGGACAATAATGCATATTACAGAGGTTTATAGTTAAGCAAGGTAACGAGTTACATATCTGTATAACTAACTGTAACCTGCTGGTTTAAGCAGGAAACAAACTTGAAATATCTTGCCTTGTTGCCCAGCTTCTCTCATCTCTTTGTCAGGGAAGGAGGAGCACACCGTGGCATTGGTTGAATATTTGCAGGTTGTTAAATACTCTGCCTGCTCAGTTACTACCATTTTTTGTACACTTGGAATATGTTTTTATTTAGGACCAAAATTTTGGGGTTTGTCGTTTCAAAACAGATAAAACTGAGTAGCTGAAGAGGCACTGCAAATAAGGGGGGTTTTGCATTCATTTCATTAAGCAATAGAGCTTTAACATCCAGTCTGTGACAGATGTCAATTTTGAATGTAAATTTCTGGGCCAGTGCTGCCTGCAATTTTTATGAGGAAAGACCAGTTGGGATAGTGCTTAATGCATCGGTTTTGTATCCTCCACTGAGAGGAAGTTCTAGACGTGGTCTGGGCAATGGTAGTAACCAGGAGCAAGGAGAAGCTGGTGGGGGGCGGGGAAGAAACCTATTCCGAATGTCTTGATTTTAATTTTGGAGAATACTTTCTAGCCCTTTTGTTGGTAAAAAGAATTTTCCTAATGCCGCTTGAGGTGGGGTTTTCCCCCTCTATTCCAATACAGGATCCTCTAGGATGTTGTTCGTATGTTTTTTGAAAGCGACAGGATACATTAAGTAACTTATTATCATAGCGAATGTTCAGAAAGGTCACAGTTTTCTTCTATTGTATTAACTTGAAATAGAGTTGTTTGCTCCTGGAATGGTAAAAGAATAAAAACTATCATCAGAATCTGGTTTTCTGGGACAGCCGTAAAATAGATCTCTAAATGTTTTTCTCATCACTTGGTAAAAACCACAAACAAAATGTACGGATAAATCTTGTCTAACAGAAAAGTTTCTCCATTTATGGTTGACTGCAGCATCTAATCTGACTCCAATTCAAACAGCAGCAGCAGCAGCGGGGATGGGCATGCTGCCATTCTTTCCGAATCAGCACATTGTTGGACAAGCTATACCAGGGCAAAATAATGCTCCAGATAAACAATCAACTACCGAAGCGGTTGTCTCGGGATCACAGCCTTATCATCAGACCTTAACAAATCTTTCTGCGGGAGCTTTGCGGGCTGGACATGCCAAACAACAAAATCAACTAAAAAGTCCTGATGCCAGTTTGGGGGTAAGGAACGTTGAATACAAATATTTTTCTTTTTTGTGTGTGTGTGTATTTTCTCTTTCTTATTTTAACACGCCTAAGAGTTAACCGCAACTGCTTATTGTAGTTCTTCACTGTAAAATTTGCTGGATCACAGGATCATTCATGAGACATTTTAAGGTCATTTCAGTTATGAATAATAGGGAGAGAACAATAATGCTCTTTGGTGGTCCAAATGAATTAACAAAGGAATCTTTTTACAATGCTGGAGGGGTTTTTTTCCATGTGTATGCCTCATAGTATTTGATGATGAAATTATCTCAAGGGCAACGTCCCATTTAAAAGACTGAAATTTGAACTTGTGGTTGAATTTTATGTCTAATCAGGAGCAGTTCTGGTGGTATGTAGGGCCTTTGGGTTGCCAGGTGGGGGGTGCGTGTGTGAATTTTCCACTTTTAATCCTTAACCTCTTAGCCGTAACTGATGTATTCTTATTCTGTATCAGTTTTATTTCCTTGAAGGCGAGCGGTGGGAGGATGATGGGATGGGATTCAAGTTGAACCAGAGTGGGCTAATTTTCAGTACTGTTTTCCTGTCATTAACAGAATTTGATTTTTTTATAATATACATAAATACTTTGACATTTATGGGGAACGTGTTCCTAATTCAGGTCAGATCTATGTTTTCCCTACATATTTTCTGAAGCATCTGAAGTGATTAGATTATATACACCAGTTGTTAGACAGCTTTGACAGATTTAGTCCTACTTCAGAAAATAGACTTTTTAATTTTCAAATCACTTTTTACTGTAATGAAGCGGGATTTTACCTGTGTATAGATAGACGTGGGGAAGATACATAGGGGGTGTGTGTATACATATATAAAATCAGTGTTTTATTTCAGCATTTCATGTAGTTAAAAGGGAATGTAATTAAACCATTGGAAGACCAGATCATTCATTTATGAATATTGTTTACCAGGAAGAGTTCTTTTTTGAAATCCTGGTAGATGATTTAATTGTTTCCTTTTCTGCACCAGTAGACAGAAGGCCCAGTTTGCAAAACTTACTTCCTTGACGAGACAGCCGCAGCCTGTGTGCTGATACTGAATGGTCATGCTGTCTTAAACGCCTGCTTTTGCATCAAAATGATGAATTTCAGTACTCTGTTGAAGTTTTTAGTGTTTGAAAACTGGTCTCACTTTTTGAAAAGTTGTTGATTAATACTATATTACTGAAAATAATATGAATCCAGTAAAATAGTGGATTTTTTGTACTTAATGGTCTTTGAAAAGATGAGTAGAATAGATATAGAGCAGAATATTATACAAACATCTTTGAGCTATGTATTTCAGACAAGCTATGTCACTTGCTACGGCTACTTCATCCTTACTTCTGGTGTTTTTCCTAACATAAGCTAAGGGGATGTAAGCTGGTAGCGTACCCTTCTTAGTCCCCCGTGGGAAACACTTCTGGTGGTTTGGAGTGAGTCAGTCCTGCACTTCATTTCCACTCATAAACATTTTCCCCTTTTAAGTACGGGCTTATAAATGGAGTGATCAGTAAGATGTGTTGTCATGCCAGAGTGCAGACAGTGGCATCTCTCCAGTCCAGGGGTTCGTTTGTCCTTTATTTGCTTGTGGCTTGGGTGAAAAGAGTTGATTTTGTCTTGGCCATGTACTTAATGCTAATTCCCTGCATCTGAAGTCGTTATGGTGATTATTATGCCTTTAGTTGAATGTAAAAGGTTTTATTTTGTTTGTTTTTTTAATATCCTTCAGTAACTTAACAAGCTAAAGAGAAACATTCCTACAAAATCGTTTGGCAAGAAAAAAATACAAGCAAAGTGTCCGGACAGTTGTCCCCAGTATTTATTTTGAAAGTTTTCCTGATACATTTCATAGGGCTAAGCTTTTTCAAAATCCTGCTGGGACACTTACCTTATTTCTGACAAATGTTGTATGAATATAATGCAAACTGCCCTGTCCAATTGTTTCGCAGACTCCCTTGAAAAAACAGACCTCGCTGCTAGGAGAACCACCAAAAGAAATACGTCTTAGTACCAACCCCTACTTGAATTTGGCAAGTGTGTTGCCTGGTATATGTCTTCCAGGTAAGCAAACATTTAGCGGTTTTAGTTGCAAATTTCCTTGACCAGAGTGTGGCAAATTGTTATTCTGTTTGACAAGTCATTTCAGTGACCACAACACTTATTTTTAAGGAAGTCTTGTGGTCTGTCTTAAAATTGCGATCTGATCTATCCTAATAGTTAATATTTTATTTGGGAAGGGCAAATTTTCAGAGTTCATGGGCTTACTGATGTAGACAAACTTCTAGAAAGCCTTTAAATTATCAGTAGCAGTGGTTAATTTTGCGCACAGCCTAATCTGAAGTAGCAAATTTCTGATTTAATCGCAGAATATTGCGAAACAAGAGTGCAACCTAATTTCTGCAGTTTATACAAACTTGTGAATTCTTTATGTTACGAACAGCAATTGCCAGCAAAGCCTCCAGTCCGCCACAGCAGACCGGACTTCCAAACAACATCGTGGATGCTGCTGTGTCTCAGGGAACTACATCACAACATGCAATGGAAAATTATTTTAATTACTCTCAACAGCATGGGGAGTACACACAGGTATGTTGTTTTGCAGCGCTTTCTTCTGAAGCCTGGTTTGTCACCCCGAGCTCCGGTAGCAGGATTTTTGGCAGAGACGTGCTCAGAGATGCCTCCCTGAGCTGCTTCTTGTTTTTCTCTGTGTGCTCTTATTGCGCTTCGTGGTACACATGTGGTCTGATAGCCCTGCGTGCAGCTGAACAGCCTTGCCCAGCATCAGGTACCACTCTTCAAGGCTTTCCTACAACCAAAGCCCACCTTTTTCTTCACATCGAACTTTATAGGTCCTCTTCACTGACAGTTTCTCTCTTTCAGTGTACAGAATAGATTTAGCACAAAATACACCTAATGCCAGTGAAAAGAAGCTTCAAGACATTGCCTGCTGCAGTATTATAACCATTGGAAGATTGCTTCTTGAGAACCTGAATTCAGCTCGGTTGGCTGAAAAACTACCTCTTACAACTTCTGGCTTGGCTTTTGTCTGTCTTCAAAACCATGAAGTTTTTCTTTCCCTTCCCAAGAAGTTTTAAAGTTTTCTTGATCTTTGGCTAGATCCCAGAGAAGGGTGTGTTCTGTCTGCCCGCAGTTCCTGTACAGCTTGGGGAATTTTTGCAGTCTCTGCCAGCTGGTTTCACTGCATGGGATTTCTTCACCGTTTGCCCCATTTGGTGATCAGAGCGTGGCCATTAAGGCGGAGGGCTGCCCCTTGTCTGGAGAGTGTTTTGCTGTAGTATTGAGGGCAAGTACTGAGCTTCACAGACATTGGGACATTTTGTGAAATAGTATTTCCATATTTTCATTAGCCATCGCTAGTCTGTGTAGAAATGTAATTGTATACAAATCAAATATGAGAACTGGATTGTAATCTGTCTAGAAAGCTTGGGTGTGCACTGAGACACCCTGGCTCTGCTGTCGGGCTCTCTTTCTCCTGCCCTGGTCCCATCACCTCCTCCTCCCCAGAGTGGCCCAATCCCTCATCCTATGGCAGGACAGTAGAAACAGGGTGTGCTCCTCTCTCTGAGGCTGCTGGCAAGGAAATGTGTGTTGCTCCAAAGCTCCCTGGGGTAGAGCAGGGCTGCTGTGGGAGTGGGTTGGGTCTGGAGGACGGAGCACCGGTGCATGGGTGGGCACGGGGGTTGTTTTGTGCGAGGAGGGTCTCAGCCTGGCCAGGAGGGGATGGGGTCGCTGCACGGCGCTCGCTGCAGCAGGGACCTTTCCTGGGGGCCAGACCCCCCTCCCAGTCAGATCAGACCTGGTGACAGTTGTGGGTTAGAGAAGCAAGAGGGGTGTCCTGCGGGCCGTTGTGCCGTGTGTTTCATGAAAGCACTAATATAGCCTTGAATGTTTTGTTTAAATCTGATTATTGGCTTTAAATTCATTCTGATGCCTCCTGGAGGTAGTTCCTTACCCCCAATCCTTAAAATACTGTCCAAAAAAATCAGTTGTATTGTAATATTAGTGTTACTAGTATGAACTTCAGACAAGGACTCAAACAATGTCACTTAGGTGCAGAGATGCCACATGTCACCGTTCAGCTATATTCATACTGTCTGTTCCTTCCATGTAACAGAAATGACATTGTACTTGTATCAGCGGTGCCATGTGTATCTTTTGCACCCTTAACGTAGTTTTAAATGTTTGGTTTGAGCTTTTATCACTGGTGTTAAACATGTTTTGATGCTTCTGGGAGAAGAGCTTTGCCTTTAATTCATTCTCATGTCCTGTGAGACCGTAAGAATTGTTTTCATTTGGAGTCATCTTAGTAAACAGCTAATGGGAAGAGGTTTTTTCCTCCTTCATAGGAGGCTGTTCAGCAGTGGTATCAGCGTTATGCTCAGGCATATAACTCTACCCAGGCAAGAGTCGATGAATTTGAAAATGAAGCCTCTGAGGTGAGAAATAATTTTATTTTCCTGATGTCTGCATTGGCTGTTTCTCCCATCAGCTGTCAGGGTGCTTGTGGAGTCTGGACACCTGCTTTCTCTGTTGATAGTGGCTGCTGCCGTCGGTACCGCAGGAATGAGGGGCTGGAGAGCGTGGGACGAATGGCACTGCATGGTCACCTTCTGCAGGGCATCCCTGCACCGTTACTCTCCAGGATTCATATTCACGCTTTTGATTATCTCTGCCATGAATGTTCCTCTGTCTAAAATCCCACAATCGGAGGTTACCTGTAAAGTTCAGGAGTGTATTAAAGTACTCCTTCCAAGAAACAGCACACCACAACAGTATTTCCCAGTCTCACTATTGAAGGATTTTTTTTCTCGCCTAGGCTATTCTATAGCCAGAGGTTTTTCTTTTTTAAAGGAATTGTGTAAAGTAAATCATCCCCCAAACCCTACGTTTTGCTCCAGAAGTCACTGCATGCCTGAGCTGCTGTGAACGGTACACTCCTTTTAGCAATTGAACGTGACTCAAGCATTTTCACATCCACTGAGTGCTCATTACTATATCAAGTAAAACTGCGTTATTAAACCTATTTTCTTTCAACTTCTGGCTTATCATGGATCCCGTTCTGCATTTAGGAACCTACAGGTGGATCTTACCCAGCCTACAGCACCTGCTTGCAGGTCATGCCTACACTTTACAGTGGAGCCCAGGGGTCATACCAGCCAGGCAGCTTGCAGCTTCCTCCACAAAAACCACTAAATAAGGTGAGAGGAGAGACCCAGCAGAGTGGTTGCAGATGCAGCCCCGGCCAGCTGCTGGTGGAGGCGCTTCCTATTTGTCTTATGCTGCCACCGAGTGGACTTTGGACCCACGACAAGCCAAGGCAGAGTTTTTCCACTGCAGCCGTGCTCCTCAGGATCCCACGCAGTTCCTGGTGGATGTGATAAATAGAAGCAGCGGTTGGGCAGGGTGTGCCGGCACCAGAGTCCCTCGGAGCCCTCCAGCACCCTGGAGCTCAGTGCTCCTCGCTGCCCACAGACCACCAAATCCCACAGGCAAAGAAAGGCTGGATGCCTGTGAGCAAAATTCTTGGAAAGATGGTATCTGCGAGCGTGAATGTGCAACAGTGCCTTGGAGGAGGGAAATAAAGTAGGAGGTGAACAAAGGAAGAGGAGGAGGTTCACACTGGTTTTAGATGGGTTTTTTTTGCCTGATGATTGCAGATGTTTTGCAGTGGGTGAAAAACCTCTGAAGTGGCATTAGCAAGTCACAGGAGCGTCTGGGTTATCTACAGCCGCCACTTTGCAGTACTGTTAACTGGATCCTGGGAGGAAAAACATTTTTAAATGGCTTTCATTTGAAATATGTAACAGATACCAGATGCAGCCTGGTTCAGACAGACATTGAGCAAAGCTTCCTTTGTCCATTGTACCCAGTAGACACTTAGTTTTCATCAATAAAGATGCGGGAGGGATGGGGAAACGCTATGGAAGCCGTGAGGGACAACTTAAAGGAGGCTGGACTAACAGGAGGCTGGTTTACCACAGGCTGAGACGGTGGGGATAAAAGCTTTGCGCCAGCTGAGCGTAGGTGGTCTTCTTTCCCGAGTGCCTTAGAAGTCCTGAGGAATTTATAACCTCGTGTCGTAGGTAAATCACATTACTCCCATTTTTACGGATGGGAGAGACCTTAAAAGCCAGGTTGTCATCTGTTTCGGAGCGGCTGCAGGGAAGCGCGTCTGTCAGCATAACGAGCTGCTGCCTTTGTGAGTCTGGCCCCAGCCACGCAGCCATGCCAGCGATGATAATCTCTCTGAGCGCTGCTGGAGGGACGCCGAGCTGGCTCTCCAGCCTCCAGCGCGGCTCGTGGCCCTTTGCACGGTGTCCGGGCGTGCCGAGAGGAGCCACAGTTGAAGTCAGCAGCCCCGTCTGGGGGAATGCAGTTCTCCTGCGCGGCTTTTCTCCGTCACGGCGTTTAATCCCTTCGCTGCGCAGAGGTTAGCTGCGGGATTCAGCACATGATGGTCTGGCATTCAGAAACTCGCATCTCGGGTTTGGCATGAGATTCCCAGTTTTTGGAGGAGATTCAGAAGGAATACACAACTCTGATATGACTGGAATTGAGTGAAGTTGTAACAAGTGAAGGAGATAGTCTGGGCTTTGAGCAAACTAATACCTTCCAGTTTATCTCTGGTCCAAAGAGGAAAGCTTGCGTGTGGAGGTGATGTTGAACAGCTCGCTCAAAAGTCTGTCTTAATGCCAGATGCCATAAAAGGCAGAACGAGAGTGGTCAGTCCCTTGGCATAAACTACACAGAAGTACAGTTTGCCTCCGCAGCGAGGTACTTTTCTCATTCCTGAACTCAAAAGATAAATCTCAGTGAAGACGGGACCCAGGCTGGTCCCCAAGAGGCTCTGCAGCGGTTGAGAGTGCGTGCTCGTGTGTGTGTGTGTGTGTGTGCTCACTTTAACCCTGCAACCCGGTTTTCTCCTGCTTCTGCGGCTGCGTTTCAGAGGTCGAGGAGGAGCAGAGTTGGGGATTTGTGTGACCCACGCAGTGGAGACGCTGCACGCTGCCGTGCAAGCCAGTCCGCCTGTGAGATCCCCACGGCTGTTCGGCGAGCAGGAGAGGGGCGGGGGGGGACACTAAAAGTTGTTCCTCAAGCAAATTCCTATTGATGAGAATGACACGTGCATGCTAAGACGAAACTGGACTTAGCAGAGGGTCGTTTGAGTTGCGAATGTGAATCAGTGGGGGGCACTTCTGCTGGGAAGTGTTGGGCTGGGGGACATTTGGTCAGCAGTTCTTCTTTTGGTTGAGTTAAGGAATTGGTGTCCTGCTCTGTGACACACGTGAGGGTTTCTGAAATACTCACTGCAACGTGAACCAAAGCCCCGAATCTTCTGATCTAGGAGCCAGGCTTAACCCAGGATACGCGGTGTGGTTGAGGAGGACGTGGTGACATGAGGTTCAGGTGGTTGTTGCAGGGCAGATAGTTCATTATTCTAGAGCAAAGTGACTGTTTAATTAATGAAATTAATGACACATGGGGGGAAGAGAGAGTGATCAAGGCTCACTGATTAGGGTGGTGGGCTGTCATGTGTGTGTACAGCTTCTAGTGCTGTAGGGCCATGGATATTGCGATGTTCTGCTCTGATGGATCCCAGAGAGGAACTGAACCTGAGCCTTGCCTACCCCAAGGGGCCCTTCGTGGTGGGGCAGCCTTAGGTCACCTCTGCCCTCACCAGAAGGTGAGGTGTCCTCACCTCAGGCCTTTCTGTGTGTTGGAGTGAGGCATGTTAGTTAAATTGAAGTTTTGATTAAAAGAATGGTTGTTGCTTTCTCCTTCGCGTTGGTACCACACGTAAAGTCATCCTGCAAGTGGCAGGTGGTTAGCTGTAACCCGCACCACCAGCCTGCTTTGGCATGGCCGGTAACCAAGTCCTTCGGCATCTGACTTGCCATGAGAACTGTGCCAGGACAGTTTAACCCAGTCAGCTCTCCAAGAAAAAAGAAAAGGGGCACAAACGGTGGCCCGCTGGTGCCTTACTTTAAAGGATGAAGGTGGCTGGAACTGCTGCGATACGACAGGGTAACAGCATGGCCATTATGCCACCGCTTTTCAAACGTGCGCTGTGGAGCGGGGCCACCCGGGAGCCCTTTGCCCTCACAAAACTGCGTGTATGGTGGGGCACCAATGCATTTACGATCAGGTTTTTTTAGGGAAAGGGCACAAACACTGACTCATGAGCTGTGTATAGCCGGACCTTAAAGCCAACAGAGTCGGGCCTTTGGAGTCGGTTACAGGCTCCTGGTCCTTGGTAATTCCCAAGCTTTATTTATTGACACCGGTTGGGCTGGATCATGTGTCACCTGTTTTCTTCTTGTCCTTAGGTGGCTCCAACGAGAAGCGAGAAGCGAGGCTCTTCGTACCTCATTTCCTCCCCGGAACCTGGCCCCATGGAGTACCTTGGCCAGCAGACTCAGGGCTCCGCAGTACGTTACGCAGAATCCTCGCTGAAAAAAAAGCGCGTTTATTGAGACCTAAATAACCACTCCTGCCTTTGGGCGCGAAGGCAGGCTGTTCGTACCTCTGCTATTTATTGCTGCCTTAACTTCAGACAAATAATTCTTCTTTCTGGGGGGGGTTGTAAGTATCCCGAGAGGAACAACCCCCTGTAACGGGCAAATTTGCCAAGGAAAGGGTACGTATTGCTACGAGGTTAGCCATTTCGGGGTAGTCTGACTTGCCTTCTGAAAGGATGGGCTGGCGTTTCCTTTGTCGTCTGCCACTGACCGTAACAGTGGGCTGGAGCTGCCGAAGCAAAGTAACACGGTGAGTTTTGGTCGCCTACCAGCCGAGAGCAATAAAAATACTGAGGCGGGAACGCTGATCCTTTCTCTCGTCCTCAGACTGAGGAAGTTAAAAGACGAAGTCTTGATAGTAATTTTTTTCCTTATTTTTTTAACTCAGAATGTGGGGTTTTTTTCAATCTTTACTTTTTTTTCCAGGATTGAGAGTTCTGCATTTACAGCCTTTATATTTTTAGTATTTCTCTTAATCCTGGAATGGAGATATACCAAATGTATTACCAGAGCCTCTGTGATGTTTTTCAATAAATGTTTGTTAAAAGGAAGATGCTACACTGTGTGCTGCCTTGCAATAGTAAATTCGATTTGGATAGGTGATACTTGGACAATGAAGTAACCTTTAATCTGCTTTTAGGCCAAGAATCCACAGCTTTTGCTCAGAGTAAGTAATTGTACAGTTTGGGAATGCTGCTGTGTAGAGCAGGGCATGTGGCAAAGCACCGTCCCCCGCTCTGCCGGGCGTGCTGTCGGTACGGCAGGGCTGCGGCTGCACCAGGTGCTGGGACATTGGTAAAGAGAACAGAAAGTGGAAGAAATCAGCTGCCTGGTGTGTTTTTTCCCAACTTTTTCTGAATCTGGATGATTCAGCGTGGGAGCAGGAGCAATACTGACGTGCTCCACGGTTGGCGTCATTAATCCCGCCTTCCTGCTTGTCTTTGTATTACTTCTTTTTTTTTCCAAGTTGCTTCACTTTAGGAACATGCTGCACTCCAGCGATGACCTGCAGCAGCAGAGGAGCAGCCTGGCTCTGGTTTTCACGCTTTCTAACACCTTCCCTTTTGCATGAGGTGGGTCTCGTTAGCAGGGCCCGCGCCTCACTCCCCTCTCCCGGGTGTACGGGCTGGGCTCAGCCCCCCCTCAGCTGGGACCCAGACAGCCTGTGCGTGTGTCGGCACAGCCCCACACAGCCGCTGGTGCCCAGCTTGACTGTATTGCCGTTTTTCTTCTGTTTTTTTTTTTTAACAAAAAAAAAGACTTTGTATTTTTAGCTTATTCATTAAGCAACTCAGGCGAGAGTCTTTCTTTTCTGCTGTTAATCTTTGTAGCTGAAGACTTGAACTCATTACTGGTGAAATCATTACGTTTGCCATCAGTTTCTGTCAGATAAATGGGGAGCCAGCCCTCTGTGCCGTGGCGGGGGGGGCACTGCCTTGCAATTGTCTCCCCAGTTCACTTGCCCGGAATTCACTGAGCATTGAGGCCAGAACCCACCTCCTTCTCACTTCATCGTGCTAGATAATACTGAAGCCATTTTTCAAGACTAATTTTTAATATTATTTTTTTTTAAAAGTCTTAACCTTTGCCTTTCAAGCTTTGTGATGTGACCGAGCTACATCTTTTCAAAGGTTAAACACCCCCCCCCAGCACCCGCAGCGGTTGGGTTGTAGCGTGAGCACACGCTGTGCCTACGGGCAGTAACTGCTTGTGACGGCCCAACAGCAAGGCAGGTTAGAGCGGCTCCTCCGGGATTCCACATGGATGTATTCCTCAGTTCACTTGTAATGTTTTGTTCGGACTCTTTGTACATGCAACTTTCTCACCTTGTTACGCTTTTCAATGAAAATAAATTGTTGGTACACATTTAAAGTGGATTTCTGCGGGAGGAAAACATCTCCGGACTAGCTTTAAAGTACTCATTTAACGTAGGGAAAGCTTGTTTTGAAGACACCGTGTTCTGATCGCTGTTCCTATGGAAGCTATATTTAAAAAATCGTTCTGTGTTTATGATTAAAAAAAGATACACGCATGGAGAAAAAAAAAAATCTTTTATTAGGTTTGGTTTGTATAAAGAGTAACAAAGTGCTTACAGATTTAAATCAGGCTTCTACGTGACATACAGAAAAAACAGGTAATACTGTAAAAATAAATCTGACCTCAGTGTAGCTCATAATTACAATTTTATATATATATATAGATATATATTTAAAGATACCTTTCTGGTATTGCCAGAACTGAGTAACATCGCCTCAAAAACATGTGGCCTAGGTCACGGGGCAGCAAAAGGTTTCCAGTTAAACCACTGTTTATCGCTATCTAAGGGGTTTAGAAGACAAGGGTGCGGTGCCCCCACTTGACTCGTTTGCAGGTCAAGCGCTAAAGGTGGTCCCGCCGACGAGTCGGACCTGGTCCCAGGCTGGCCCCCCCCGCCCTCCCCTTGGCTTCACTGCGCAAGTCAAATGAAATAAAGGCCAATGCTGTGATTTAAAGACTCAGCGTCTTCGGCCGCGTGACCGGCCTTACAGAATTGCTAAAATGAATTAAGGTGCTGGCCAAAGAGCTCACAGCCCAAAGGAGGCGCGTGAGGCGCGCCCCGCGGCCGGCACCGCTGGTAACGAAGCGTTCCCTGTGTTCCAGCTCTTCTCCCCGCTGCGCGCCTCTCCTTTAGCCCCCTCGTTGTTAGGGGAGCGCTCCCCCACGGGTTTAGCCACGCGTTGGTTTTCCTTTGCTATCCCCAAAGTCTGCAATTAATTTCCTACACTCGTTTCACCACACCGTAGGTCACAGGCAGCAGAAGCCGAAGAGCATCCCGTTGCCGGCATGTTTCACAGCTCCAGCAACGCTGGAAGCTCCAGCGGCTGGAAACGTGGGAAGGGAGGGCTGAGTTGGGAAAAGCCAGTTTCCAGGTTTCTCAAGGAGCAGCAAAACTAACATGCGGCTCCATGCTTTTGTCATTTGGTTGGTTTTTTTGAACGCAACACTAAAGCGCTTTTTTTTTTCCTTTTTGAAAACAGGCACGAGCTCTGAACTGCAGGCTCGTTAAGCTCGAGCTGATTATTTGGTCTTCTCTGGATTTTTTTATGCCAGAGGGGGGGTTTTGTTACTAAAATGTAAGTGCACGTGAAGGACAGACTGTCAGCCAAACTTCTCAAAACCTCCTCAAAAACCCCATAAAAATTCCTCAATTACTGTATCAAGTCCTCTTATATCCGTTAGTTATTCCAGGAATAAGCGTGCACAGCAGACTTTTTTTTTAAATGCTACAGCTTGCACAGAGAACTGCAGCAGTTTTTGATGCGGCTCTTGCCCTTTGCATTCATCGGAGTCCTGCAAATTGTGCTGAGACTGTAATCGGGTAAAGATAAAACTGCCTTGCAATAGCAGCAGCAAAAGGGATTGAAGCGATTGTTTCTTCCATACCTTTTAATTCATTTGATCCAACTGTTGACTAAAATTAAAAAGGAAAACTGTTGGAAAAAGAATCCTTTAAACACATCAGCACAGTCAGAGTACAAATTACAGTAGTTAAAAAAAACAAAAGGTCTCGGGCGTTTATATTTTGACACACAAAAGAACTGACAGTATAAAAAAAATGAGTTACATTTTACTCATAATCGTTTCAAATCCTTGAATCAGATTGTGAAAGGTTGTCCGTTCGTCGTGCTTGAATATCCAGCACTTCCTCATCAGATGGTCCACCTAACAACAAATAAAAAGAGAGAGGTGGTTTTTTTTAAAGGATGCGTAAAACATTTCATTTTTCCAGGAAACATAACGGAGCAGATTCTCACTACCGTGAAATGCAGCACGCTGATAGGAACGCGCTGCAGATTTTGATCAGAATTAGCAAGAATGTGGTGCGGGGGGTGGGTTTGGTTAAATGGGTGTATGTTTGTCCCCGTGCGGACAGCTGACGGCTGACGCAGCAGTAGCGCAGAAGCTGAACCCAACAGCTGCATCCCCGCTTCGGGAGTGTTGCACCAAACCCGCTAGTGCATACCTCTCAGTAATTAACTACTGTGCTGCTTTAACAGCGGTTAATTACCTGTTGGCTGGGGCCAGGCACCCACAGCCTTCGTCACCCCTAAACGCCGGACTGGTTCCGGCCCCAGGAGCGCGGGACGGGCGCCTCCTCCTTCGCCCGGCTCCGACCTTCCCACGCAGAGTCGTCCGTCTCGGCAGCGCAGGGCTCGGGTCCCTCCCGTCCCGCTCACCTCCCTCTCCCTGCAACCCCCGGCCGCCGCCTGCCCCGCGCTGGGACGCGCCCCCAGACAGGAATCCGCTGCCCCTCGCCTCCCTCAGCCTTCCGGGGGCCTGCGGCGCCGGCGGAGGGTCTCCAGCCCAGCCCGGGGCAGAGCTGGGCTCCCCTGCGTCCCCGAGGGCAGGAGGAGGCAGCTCTAGCAGGGACCCTGCCGAGGGCACACCCAGGAACTCTCCATTTCATCAAGCAGAAGGATCAGAATGAATTTTATACAGATCCAGATACTAAAGCCAAGTTCTGAGCCCTTCTCTGAAGGGACGTCCCGAACTCAGGAATGTCAATGTCAAAAAACATTTTAACATAATGCTTAAAAACCTCGGAAATGCCTTTTTACTAGCACACCCGAAGGTTTTCCTACCAAGATTAGCCAAGGCCTATTCAACCATGACTCTGTGGTGCTCTTGCTGCCAATTTAGTGTCATTATCAAAGTGTCGGTGCATCGTTACCTCCTCTGGGCAGTTGGGTGGACGCGGCAAACGCTTTTCTTCTTGCAAGACACGCACCAGCCGAGCTACCGTCATCTGTCCCTGCGTGGGGCCGATCATTTTCAAGAACTCCTGTGAAAAGAGGGAGAATCAGCGGCGCATCCTCTTGCCCTGTGCAAATCCAGGCCGTTTCGATTGGACATAAAGATGACATTTCAATATCAAAATGAAAACCAGCAGCAGACGCTCACTGTTCAGCTACCACGCACCGCAGACTTGCGTTAGAAAACAGATGTAATATTTATAAGTGTAGTTTCCTCACCAGGCCACGCAGTCACCACAACTTATCTCTGTACAGAGTCTTTAGTGACAGACCCATGAGGGCTGTGTCCAGTTTTGGGCCCCTGGCTCCAGGAAAGGCATTGAGGGGCTGGAGCGTGTCCGGAGAAGGGCGACGGAGCTGGTGAGGGGTCTGGAGCACAAGCCTTGTGAGGAGCGGCTGAGGGAGCTGGGGGTGTTCAGCCTGGAGAAAAGGGGGCTGAGGGGAGACCTTCTCGCTCTCTATAGCTCCCTGAAAGGAGGGGGGAGCCGGGGGGGGTCGGGCTCTTCTCCCAAGGAACAGGCCATGGGACAAGGGGAAACAGCCTCAAGTTGTGCCAGGGGAGGTTTAGGATGGATACTGGGAAAAAATTTGACACTGCAAGGGCTATTAAGCATTGGAAGAGGCTGCCCAGGGCAGTGGTGGAGTCGCCATCCCTGGAGGGATTGAAAAGCCGGGCAGACGCGGTGCTGAGGGACACGGGGTGGTGGGGGTTTGGGCAGTGCTGGGTTGATGGTTGGACTCAGTCATCTTAAAGGTCCCCTCCAACCTAGACAATTCCATGATTCTATAAGATAAAGAGATTCGTTCCACTTCTTGTTCCCAAAAGTAACAACCGATTTTTTTTAAAGAAGTATCTGATTGAAGCAGCTTTAGCAGCGATTTCTTTCACAGCCACTTACTGCCATGGGACTGGACTCCGAATCACAGTAGGTCAGCAGTTCGTAGAGCGTCACCCCGAACGACCAGACATCCGAGGCGATATAGAACTTACTCTGAAGCAGGCACTCTGGAGCATACCTGCGGGCAACGTGACAGCGTTAAACTTCATTCAGACCTCCCCATACACGCACAACCCCAACGCATTTCAAGGAAACAAATTAAAGAGGCGCGTTCTGCGTTTGTAGAGTCCTTGTATAGAAATTAATGCGCCCGCAGGGCTTGGGATGGCAGAGGAGTAGTAAATACGGTACAACATTACACAGCAAGTCACTGTGAAACTAAAGGGGACCAAAACCAAAAACAAGATCGTGGGAAAAGGGATCATTAAGCACAGGAAAAAATAAACATCACAAGAGTAGATAAGTATAGTCTACCAGGTGCCTTTTCCTTGCTCTGATGTTGTACCTTTTTTTAGGCCTCTTATCAAAACAGGAAGAATCTTTAGGATGCCTAAAAGCCTAAGTCAGTGGGAACAGACAAGTTATTTGGCTGCACAGTCTGGTTAAAGAAAATTATTATTACTTATAAATTATTACCAAAAAACAGGGCTGTCGAGGTCGTCTTTGACAGTGTAGTATTCCTTATCGGTCTCGATCGCTTTGGTGAGACCGAAGTCTCCGATCTTCACTCGGTTCTCACTTTCAACAAGGACGTTTCTTGCTGCTAAGTCACGGTGCACATACTGACAGGAGCCCAGATAGTTCATTCCCTAGGAGAGAAGAAAGCCTTTTGTGCTGGTGTCTCCAACACGTCAGTCAGTTTTTCTCCAACTTCCCCTTCAAACGCTCCCTTGTTCACGTGGTCATACTCTGTCCAGGTTTCTCACACCAGGTTCTCCGTCTGTTGGCACTTTACAGGGTCCTTTTCTGACACCCCCTGCCCTTAAACTCAGCCTTTGGTTCCTCATCTCTCCGGAGACTGCTGTTCCTGCTTTGTGCTTTATAATTTTCATCCGAGCAGCCCCCGTCTTCAGGGCCGCCTCTCCGCAGCAGCAGTCCCTTTGCCCGTCTCTACGCTTCTTGTCACTGCCCCGTCCACCATAACCACAAAACCACAGCCTCTTGCTTCACGTGCCCTGACCGCGCTCGCCTCTACTCCTCGCTTCAGCCTGGCACGTTGCTCCTTCCCTCTGCGCGCCAGCACACCCCTTCTCCATGCTCTCCTGCCCCCTAACGCTGCAAATTCTGCCGCAGGAACAACTTCTCACAGTAGGCTGTTACACAAGGGACCCTGGTAATTATTCCCTTGCTGGTCTTTGTGCCAGTAACACCTGAAGCACAGGAGAGGCCGCTTTAGGGCTCAGGTCCGTGGGGACAGAGCAAGGAGAATGGTTTTGTTCGTCAAGCAAGTCCCTCTTCCCCCCCTCCCCCCATTACAGTCACTATGAAAGGAGTGGAAGAGGAGAGCTGCCGGAAGGCTGCGGTGCCAGGCTCACCTTGCAGATCTGAACAGCGTATCTGAGAAGTTGTTTGAGGTTGATTTTGTTCTTGTTCCGTGGGAGATACTCCTTCAGGCTCCCAGAAGGAAGAAATTCCATGATGAGTTTAATCCCGCTTCCTCCTAAAAACAGAGCGTCTGTTGAACCTGCAGACACGTGACCCTTCTCACACCATCAGCACCGGTAACTTCTGTGTCAGCCCCCAGCTCTGGTCGCATCTGTAGCGGTATCGCGTGGCCACGGCCGGACTATGGGCTAACGCCCACTATCAGTCACTGAACCAAGCCAGAGGAGAATCTATCCCAGGCGGCGCAGTTACTGAGCTTAAAAGTTTTAAATAGTGGCTTAGAACAACCGCTACTGCAACTGCAAAAATACAAGGCAGTAGAGCTTCTTCCTATGAATAATAACGTGCTTCTGATAACGACCTCTGGGCTTACGGGGCCACGACCCGGCTGCAGTGGTCAGCTGGCTCCTGGAGCCTGCCCACGCGCTCGGGTTTTTAATGGATTTGGTGAGAACATCAACGTGGTGCTGACCCCCAAGTTAGCCAAGCACAAAAATGGGCAGGAGGAGGACTCCACAGAAATTCCTGCTTTTTCCGTGAAGGAAGAGATCTAAACCCAGAAGACTGAACTAAGACTGTTTTCCTTCTTACAATGTTTCACTTCTAAAGGAAAACCCTTCTAGTGTATACTTTTAATATTCTACAGGAAGATTTACCGTCTTCTGTGCAAATTCCCTTATACTTGACGATGTTCTCATGATAAAGATTCCTCAAGATTTCTATTTCCTTCTTGAGATCAGCGATGTGATTCCCTCCGCTCTCTGGCTTTAGCGATTTAACTGCCACTTGCTCCCCTGTGTTGTCGCCTTCTGGGTCGTACCTGCAGAGTTCGACCTTGCCGAAGTGGCCCTGATTGTAGCAGAAAAGACGGCGTTATTTAACACTTACTAACCACAGTGTCACCGACGCACTACTTGAGGCAGTTACGCTCCCCACCTTCCCGCTGCGGCACAGAAAGGCCGGGCAAACAGCTGCGCACACACACACAGGAACGCTTATCTGTGTTCCGCATCTCACACGGCTCTCACCTCTCCCAGGTCACGGATTCTTTTCAGGAATCGTTTTTCAAAGAGCGTGGGATCAACCTCTGTAAAGGGTTTCTTCTCCGAGACGATATCGGGATCTAGGAGTGGAAAAAAAGCCCCAGGTCAGACAGATTCCTGTAAGGACACCTCGGTCTTGACACTTCAAGACATCCTTGCTCACTTCCAAGCTGCCGCTGTTGGGGTGTTTCTGTCCCTACTGTCACAACTTGCCTTACTTAAATCCTGCCTATTTCTTGACAGGGAATTCCTTCATTTGTACACGCCAGTCCATCACTTGCCGATCTTCCTCCCTCACTTTGTGAGCGTCTCGCTGGGTCTTCTTCCAGACCGTGATTCAGTTTTGTCTCAGGTGGGAAGTATTTCCCACCCCGTAGCAGTTACTCAGCTTCTATTGTTTATTACTAGGTATGGGACAGAGTTTTGCCCTGGACTGATCAGCTGTTAGTTGCTCTGCAGCAATTCCAACATATGTTGAACCAGGAACCAGAATTATCCGTGTTAATGCTCTGATTCGGTCAAGAGACTCCTATGGGAATCTCACGGAGATCAAAATTATCTTGAAACTAACTTAAGCTGTTGTATAAACCGTGGACCACCAAACGAAACGGCAGTAACACCGACGGAACTCCATCCGCACGTTCAGTATGAATAAAACACTGGCATCCTATCTGCACTCACCTCGAGGAAGGGCCACGACACGCTCCTTGCATGCGGACAACAGTCCACACACAGGATGCTGCCGGGAGGTGCCCGACAGCCAAAGAAACCAGCCTTCCCTATCCCTCCCTCCGTCCGATACGTAAAACCGGGCCTTACTTTGTTCCTCCAGTTTGTTGATGTCTCTCATGATCGCTCGGAAGAAGGGTCTCTGATGGGGGTCGTAGTTCATGCACTGCTTCATCAGGTCAGCGAGTTCCTTGCACGACGGTGTTGCCAACACAAAATGCCCCTCGTAGAACCTCTCCTTCTGTAAGGTGCAAACGGAAACTCCTGCATGAATTTTTAGCTTTTAACTTAGTAAACCCCTGCTCTACGTCGGAAGACGTGACCGTTACATCCCTAACTCATTGTGAACTTTTTGTTAACTTTGCCAAAGAAATCCTCCTTTCCAGCAGTAACTCCACATCGTCTCCTGCCAGCAGAGAACTATCGCTGTGCTGACTCTGGTGCCGTCTGGAGCAACACATGGAGTTTCTAAGAGGTGCTGAAGATTTCACCTTTCAGAAGTTATTTTTCTGCCGGGTGCCAGGCTCGCCGTGTTACTCGTGCACCGGGACAGAGGGCCGAGGGAAACGCTTGCCAAGGAAACGAGAGAGCACCGGGCTGCTCTTCACAACCCCGGAGAAGGCACCAGCTTCGGGGCAGATGGGATGGGGGGGGAGCTTGGGTGTTTTCTAAGCTGTGCAGAACCAGCCCGGCTGCCTGCCATATGCAGGAAGCGGACTGGAGCCGGGGCAGCGAGTTCCTTTCAGCCACCTCCTGCTAAAACAACTCGGGCAGTGACTCAAGCGCTCAGTCATTTCCTCCAGCCCAGCAGCAGCTGCCTTGCTCCATCGCCTTCCCAACACAGCGAAACTTCAAGAGAGAAAAAAGCACATTTGGAACAGATGCTGAGGGACTGCGGGCACTGATGAATAGAAACTGCCACCACCGAGGCAGAACGAGATTTATTTAAATATTATTTATTTTTTTTTTTTAGCTTTCAGAGCGAACAATAATGGTGTCCCCACCGGAGACTAGTTCTGAACCAACGGCCAAAAGAAACAAGCAAGACCAGAACTTTGGTGCCTTTAAGCAGAACCTCAGTCAGTTTATAACGGGACAGCGGGGTCAGAAAAGGCCAGGCGTGACAGCATCGGAAACTCCGTTTAATGGTCACTACGCTGAGTTCTGAAAATCTCCAACAAGGTCAGGTTGAAGCAATAATTGGCAATTTTTGTAGTAAGGACAAGAATTCCTGCTGCAACCTGCGGCAATTTAGGTGGATCAGCCCCTTATCAAGTCCGGCTGAGCTGGTTTTCCTGTCAGGGAAAGCAACCCAAACTGGGGACGGGAACTGAAGCACCAAGAGAAGCCAAGGCCAAGTTTATGTAATGTAGTTTTACCTCTGCTAACGTCTTGTCTTTCAGCGGTATTTCTCCGTTATAGCAGATCTCCCACAGTGTCGTACCAAAACTCCACTTGTCTGCTGCAACACTGAGATTTTTGGAGTCTTCAACACACTCGGGTGCAATCCAGGGGATTCGCTCAACACATTCTTAGACGAAACACAGAATCGAAGCATTTTGGAGTTAATATCAAAGGACTAAAAAACCAGCTTTCTAACTTAATTATTCTTGTTTACTAGCTGCATAACTAAAATAAACTAAAGCTGCAGTATTTGTCTAGTTTCAGGGAAGCCTTGATTCTCAAGTCCCTCTTCTCAGAAGGATGTTTCGGTGGCTTTTACACGCTTGTGCCTTGAGCCACCCAGAAACCGAGACTCCTCCTGTATTACCTCGCTAGACTTCACGTGACTTTTTAAGAGAAATGAATCCAACAAGCGCCCGGCGTCAGCAACACTCCTTCACTTCCATGTAGTTTTCAGATTCGTGGGAGCAGATTACTTCTACTCTAGAGCCAGTTCTAGCTGGTATAAATATATTTCTTCTTCCTTTTCCCTTCCCCACCACACCAAAGAGAGGAATCCGATTCCCGTACCATACCTTGTCTGGACAGCACAGTTATGGGTATTCCTGGGTCGCTCAGCTTTATGAAAGGACCATATTCCGTGTCAATTCCCTCTCTTGCCAGTAAGATGTTTTTAGTACACACATTTCCGTGTACCAAGTCCTTATCCTCCTACAGTAAGGGAGGAAAAGCACAGTGAGCGGAGGGCGCTAGCAATGCTCTGCCAGCGCTCCAACCTACCTACGGCACAGGGCATCGCTGGAAAACACTCCAAGCTGAAACCCAAAAATCCAGCTTGGGAGAAACAATCCTACAGGAAAAACAGGGGAAGGAGGAGGAGGGAAACAGACTGTTCGTGCTTAAGTATCTGCATTTGTAGAGCTGATGCGTTTTGGGAAAAAGACCAACGTGACATTCCTTTTTCACAAAGAGCGCGCGTGCAGAAAGGGGAAGCTGCGGCAGCTTCCGCAGGCACATGATGGACCTGGCGGCAAGCGCAAGCACAGAGCCCGTGTGGCCTGCTGATCAAAAAGGAGCGCATCACCTCCGCTGAGAGTCTTCCACCTTATTTAAAGCAACGTAATGAATACAAAAAGGACATCATTGCACCATCTCACTAGCGGAGAAAGCAAATTACTAATGCACACGAAATCTCTGCCGTGTCGGGCTGCGGCAGCTATAGGCAATGCTTTTGTCAAGACACCTTCTTACCAAGTAGCTTAGCGCGCTGGCAAGTTGCTTGGCAACTTTGAATTTCCAGGGAGTTGTCAGAACTTCACTCTTCCGATGCATAAACAGATCCAGAGGCCCAAATTCAACAAACTCTTCAACCATGATATCTACAAAGTCAGGTGCATAAAGTCAGTGCTGCAGTAACCGCTCTCTGGAGTAATCTCACAGGCCTGTTACCACGCTCCCTGCCCCAGGCAAGCTGCTTACAGTAAGTTTTTATATCACCTTCCTCAAAGTTTACTTCCGTGCTCAGAGTCGACATTAAAAGGCTGAGAAGAGTGGCTTTATGTAGTAAACGAACAGATATCCCAGAACAAAGCATTTCAAAGCCCACAGGGCAAAGCCCTCCCAGGGAAATAACTTCTGCCAGAAGGCTGGTTTGTACGGACGCCGCCACTATCGCTCTGGCATTCCGACCTCAAGGAATCATCCTGTGAGGCACCTACTCGAAGACAGCACTGGAAGGGAAAGCTCGTTAGCAGAAAGGACTGCTGTCCTGCTGTTCCAATTCCACGTCTGCCTGTACCGCAAAATCAGGAGACAGCGGCGGCCAAGCCCACCTGCCCCGGTGCCAGCGCTGAGCCCAACGGCTGCCCTGTCCCTCCCCAGCCTGCTGCCAAGAGAGGTGTTCACCCAACTCACTTTCTACATCCCGGACGCAGACGCCATGGAGGAGGACAATGTGCTTGTGAGACACCTGCCTCATCATGCTTGCCGTTTCGAAGAACGCCTGGTAGAAAGTGAAAGAGGTAAGTCCTTAAACTGCTGGTCATGGCGGCAGCCAAGCGTTTAACAAGCACCGAGCATCAAGTAACAAAAACATTTGCGAAAGATCACTGTGTTTTCCTGTAACATAAAGGGTCCACAACGGTAGGGATGTGCCATCCCACGGCAGTAACGGGGCAGCGGAGGGCTGTCTGAGGTGGGCTGTTGTTCACCAGGTCCTGCAAGCAACCAACGCTCTTCCCTGCGCTCTCGCAGGCACGCAGACACCAGGGCTTCGCATCCCCTGTGGGACACGTTAGCCTCTCCTACTAGACGTCGTACGAGCACTTTGGGCTGCCAGAAAGACTTAATACAGGGAAGGCGAGCCTTCAAATTGGAGAAAAATCTAGGTTGGAAAGGTCCTCTGGAAGTTACTGGCTCCCACCTCCAGCTCAGAGCCATTCTAGCTTCATAGTTAGGTCAGATGCTCAAGGATTTATTTCGGTAGGGAAATGGCCTCAAGTTGCACCAGGGAAGGTTTAGGATGGATATTGGGAACAATTTCTTCACTGAAAGGGCTGTCAAGCATTGGGACAGGCTGCCCAGGGAAGGGGTGGAATCACCATTCCTGGAGGGATTTAGAAGAGGAGCAGACGTGGTGCTGAGGGACACGGTTTGGTGGTAATTTGGCAGTGCTGGATTAACGGTTGGACTCCATGATCTTAAAGGTCCCTTCCAACCGAGACGGTTCTATGATTAAGCAAAATGCCGATCAAGCAACTCCCCTGCGGCCACGTCGATGGCAGAACCGGTGAGAGACTCACAGCTCAACGCACAAGGCGGAGGTCATTTCTGGCTGGCAGCAGCACCCTCACTGATCTCCAGGGCTCTCGACCGCCAGACCGTGGGTATGGGTATGAGGGTGCTCTTCATACCCCAGCAAGGCCTGGGTCCGTTTTCCTTGTGCTCGTGGTCTGCGTGCGCGCAGGCGGGAAGCGAGCCCTTGGCGTGCTCCAGCCAGACCCAATGCTGCTGCCTGTCTAATGAGATGGGCTTCAGTGAGCACCTCAAAAATGCTGGTCAATACGGAGCTGACTGCCTAAAACGGAGGGAGATACACCTTCAGCGTCTTCCCATTCCCTTACTATAGAGAACACCCCTTCTTCTACAGGCTTTTCATAGTGAACCACGTACAATATGGAGAGGCCCAGTATTTGTAACGCAACAGAGAAAAAGGGAAAAACTTGCCAAAGAAATGTCTCTGTGGCTGGGGTCCAAGACTTTGAGGAGGACTTTAATCTCTTTTTCATTTTGATAGCCTTCGTTCTCGTCATCTTTGTAGTTGAGAATCCCCGAGTAAATCTGCGTTCTCGTCCCTCTTCCAAGATGTTCGCCCTAAGACATAAGACACCGTTTATTTTTCGAAACAGGACATGAAGGAAACAAGCGTGAACTTACACAAATCCTCCACCCTGCACTCTGTTCTGCCTCTGCAAGTAGAGAGTGGACTTGGCCCTCCGCTTGATCTACCTACATACAGATTTAAAATTATTACAGTGAAAAACCAGTGCCAGCTTGTTTTTCTCTGCTTTAGTGCTCGCTCTGAGCACACTCGCCGCTGTAAACTCCTGTGATAGTGAAGAGCTGTTACATCGCCGTCAACACCAAACAGGTTCACTGTGACTGAACGTTATTAGACTAAACACCAAATGAATAAATAACAACGGGCACCTTATTTACAATGAGCTGCCATTGAGGCAATCTTTAATGTGTTTCCAAAAGTCAGAGGAAGTAATATTTCAACGGAACGCTTTGTTTGGGAAAGCAATTTCCTCCTAAATAACAGAGGATTCCGCCTCGGGTATTTTTGCAGGAAGCCTGCATGCCGACTGTAAATACACCAATCAAGAAACAATTAACATAATCTAGATCTGTCCTCCCCGGTCGGTGATGCAATTTCAAAAAAAACCCCCAAATCTTTTTATTTAACTGAAGAAGCTAACTGCGTGATTTCAGAGCTCGGGTCTTTTAAAACCATGAAACGTGAGTTGTGCGTTCAAGCCACTGGTTCTTTTTGAAGTTTATTCGGGTCACCTGCATCACTAACTGCAAACGACTGACAGAAAATCTGGGAAAATCTGGGTGCTAGATCAGCTCGAAACATAAAATTTTGAATCCTAAGACTCTTCAGAGCTTTTAAATGCTTCACCCTTTTTTTACTGTAGGATATTATCTTAAACCTCAAGTAGCCTGCTGCTCTGATATGCCAGGCTCTAAAAGATATGGCCACATTTAGCAACAAACCGGCCAGGAAAATCAGCTCTTAAGACTTTCATGACTTTTTAAGAATGACCTTAGAAGCACCTCTTTCCACAGGCATTACGAAATTGCTCAAACATCAATTTGATTTGTAGTGAAAGGCATTACTTCGAAGCTTCTCTTCTTTCTTCCACGCAAAAGACACATAAACAATTAGATTCTGCAATAAGAGGCTTTAATACAAATAAAGACGCGAACAAAGTTCTGCTGAGGAGAAATGGGAGCGGAAGAACCAGCCGGAATGGAGGGATTTTCTACTACTAAACTGGGTACGGTGGGCTCTAAAACTTCTTTACTTATAAGAGAGAAACGCATTTCAGCAGCTGCCTGACCTGTATGATTTCTTCCTTGAGGATTCGGTGGAAACTCAGCTGCCCCAGGTGGTAAACGGGCTGCCACTCCTGCGCCTTCTTGGTGGCAACGAGCAAGTTGGAGATTTCTGGAAGGCAGGGAAAGAAAATAGTCTTTAAGGTTTTTCAAATATCACTGCATTCGCCCTTCTCAGTCAATAACATTATTGTATATGCTCACTGCAAGGTAAATCCCCAAATGAACGAGGAGGAGGGAGAAAAGAAGAAACTTTGATTTAATTTCTGCTCAAGTAACTAACATTCTGTCTTACAACAGAGAATTCACTAAAGCAGAGCTACGTATTTTATATCATGTACACATTTTTGACATTAGCAATCTTGGGGCTGATAGTAAGCAACTGATAGTGTTTCCTGCACAGAGAAATAGCCGGGACTGAAAGAGGAAACATCCCTGCTGTACGTTAAGTGAAAAAACCACACGCTCCCTCCTGCCAACAGGTACCTCTCCTTTCCAGTGCGCAGACGGGTGAGGAGTAGCTGGAGTCTCGTCTCCTCTCTTTACCTCCTTGAAAATGTCTTGCTCTCTGGGAAACACTAACGGCCTGTTTCCAGAGCACTGGAATTAAACTGGGGAATGGGAAATGAACAGAAGGAAAAGACTCAAAAGCCGGGTGCTTCCTCCACCCTGCTGCTGGTCAGGGAGAGGCACGGTTGGATCCTAAAGGCTTGCACACGGATTTTGCCTTCCTGTGTTTGACAGCAGGCATTATTTATTATGCCACAATGGTTTTAGATGCCTGGGTGCATCTGGCCTTCCCGTTACTGCGCGGAGAACGTGTGCGTCGGGGCGAACCCGTGATCTAGCACTCTGAAAACTATCAGTAATGAACCCGTACACTGGAAAAACTGCTTCGTTTCTGCATCCCCTAAACTTCTTTGTGAATAGCCAATTAAACAGATGCAAAAAGAAGGAAAAACAAAACGGGGAAGAGAAAGAACAGGGAAGAGCACAGGTAATGCCCTGGGTCCCACTGTAACTAACGCCAATGAAAAGCTGGAGTGTGCAGTCAACTCCTTGACCCGTCCTATTTTATGCCAAACACAGCTGTCAAAATGTAATCAAAACGTCAAAAAAGTATAATCTCTCCATGCTCCAGACAATTACCAATGCGCTTCAAAGTGTTGATAAGCTCAGCGTCTACCTACAGAGAACTCTCCTCTAAATCCGTCGGAATAAGCAGGTAATTAACGTAGCTCAGTTATTCGCCTTATTCTAACAGGAAACCATTCTCTGCTCAACACAATCACGCCACTGTGTTTCCTCTTCCATACAAAATTCAGCTGCCAGGCACTTGTAGCTTATAGCAAACAATTTTACTAAGTGTTGGCATTAAGAGCTGAACAAACGCTGGACTGTCCCAGCCCTCTAAAATCTGACCTCACAGATGGATTTACTGACTGCAAGGCTGTTCTGCTGGCTAACGCCTGCGGACCAAGCCTTCCCTGCTGCTTCGGGAAGATTAATAGAGCAAACAACAGCTCACGATGAGAGAAACAAGCTTCAAACCAAACAACCACTGCAGGTTGCAACCCTCCTGTGCTAAAGGAGGGCAACGTGACGCCCGGCATACGTGACGTGGTGGAGCAACGGAAGAACCTTATACAGTCCCCGCTCCGCCGCAGCATGTCAGCCCGTGACTCTGAGTCAGCTGCGACATTTGCTGTTCAAACAAATCTAGAGTTCCACCTCTGCCGGCGATACTGCGGGGCCAGCTGTTTAGGTGCAAAAAGGGAAACCAGAACTTTGCTCGCTGTCATTTGAAAAGTTCAGGCAAACAAGGCTCACGAGAAGCACCACCCCCCTGAGCATCCTGTGCTGAGCTTGTACCACCGAAAGGAAACCCCGAAAACCTTGTTCACAGTGCTTGCTTTTGCTTTTTGGCAAGACTCCTCCCTCCACCGAGGAGGAAGAAACTTTATAGATCATTTTTTACATGACAAGAGAGCGTCGCACAAGAACACAGAACAAACCAAAGACCCTAAGAATGCCTCCTATTGCTGGAGTTTGCGTTCTTTCAACGACAAAGTGCGTTGCCTCTCTTAAAGGACAGACTACCTCTTGGTTTTGGTTGGCAGCACCTCTTCAGTGTAAAGCTTATGTTGTCTGTCCGAAGTATTTGTCCTTTCAGGTGATCCATCAGCTCTTTTAAGGAGGAGAAAGACTTGTTTGAACCATGTAGGAAGTACCCGCCTTTCTTCACCTCAATCTGGAAGTTCTTGTACTGGATTGAATTATTTATCATCTGCAATTAGGGGTGAGAGAAAGAAAAAAAAAGAAAGTGAAATATAATAATTAAAGAATGTTTTAAAGCCATAAAAGCTCCCCAAAAGCCTTTGAAATTACAGATAGGATGAGTTAATCACTTGCTCCTGAGCTAGGGTCCTCTAATCAAACTCCAACGAAGTAGAAAAAGGCCCTAAAATTCCTACAACCTTCAGTCCCAGGAAGGCTCATAACAACATAGTGGAAGAAGAGCAACATAAAGATGCCATCACGCAACGAGCCCAGTTGTGGCTTCTGAGTTTTGCAGAGCCTGAGAGCACGCAGAAGCCCTGACTCTTCAGACGGAGTTTTCTCTTCACAAGAACTGCAGAATCCGGACCCCTTTCGAAATCTCAAAAATAGCACAACTCCCTTTCACAGCCCAGATTGTCCGACAAGTGAAACAAGATTTCAGGCTGTTGTTCACACCTTCCAGTTTCATTCAATTGTAGCGAGGAAGAATGACTGAACTTTCATACTCACCTATCTCAAGCCCGTGCCCTTTCAAGTTCTGCCCTCTACTCCTGCTTCCTCACCTCTACCGTACCGCAGCTTCGCTCTCTCTTTCCTCTCTAAGCCTCACAAACGAGGCTGAATCATTTCCAAGACAAAATCAATTTCTGGTTTCAGTGCCTCAGTTGTCACGTCTGTCAGAAGACAGCGTTGATCATACAGGTTTTTTGCCAATGTCTACAGACAATGAACCAAGTTATCAATGCTGAGATGACTATTATTTCCAAGAGGTTTTTTTCATCATTTTGTTGTTTGTTTCAAATGTACCTTCTTGACCTCATCATCAACCTGGTCTCTTTCTATGACCACGTGACCCGCGTTCTGGATGCGGGGAAGGCTGTGGACGTTGTCTATCTGGACTTTGGGAAGGCCTTTGACACCGTCCCCCACAGCATTCTCCTGGAGAAGCTGGCGAATCATGGCATAGACAAGTGTACGCTTCGCTGGGTTAAAAACTGGCTGGATGGCCGTGCCCAGAGGGTTGGGATTAATGGGGTGAAATCCTCTTGGCGGCCGGTCACCAGTGGTGTCCCTCAGGGCTCAGTTTTGGGGCCAGTTTTGTTTAATATCTTTATCAATGATCTGGATGAGGGGATTGAGTGCACCCTCAGTAAGTTTGCAGATGACACCAAACTAGGTGGGAGTGCTGATCTGCTGGAGGGTAGGAAGGCTCTACAGAGGGACCTGGACAGGCTGGATCCATGGGCCAAGGCCAACTGTAGGAGGTTTAATAAGGCCAAGTGCCGGGTCCTGCATTTCGGTCACAACAACCCCAAGCAACGCTACAGGCTTGGGGCAGAGTGGCTGGAAAGCTGCCCCGCAGAAAAGGACCTGGGGGTGCTGGTGGACGGCCAGCTTAACATGAGCCAGCAGTGTGCCCAGGTGGCCAAGAAGGCCAACAGCATCCTAGCCTGTATCAGGAATAGCGTGGCCAGCAGGAGCAGGGAAGTGATGGTGCCTCTGTACTGGGCACTGGTGAGGCCTCACCTCGAGTGCTGTGTTCAGTTCTGGGCCCCCCTGTACAAGAGGGACATTGAGGTGCTGGAGCGTGTCCAGAGGAGAGCTACCAGGCTGGGGAGGGGTCTGGAGACCAGGGCATATGAGGAGAGGCTGAGGGAGCTGGGCATGTTTAGCTTGGAGAAGAGGAGGCTGAGGGGAGACCTCATTGCCCTCTACAACTCCCTGAAAGGAGGTTGTAGAGAGGTGGGGGTTGGCCTCTTCTCCCAGGTGGATAATGACAGGACCAGAGGAAATGGCCTGAAGCTGCGGCAGGGCAGGTTTAGATCAGATATTAGGAAGAATTCCTTTACTGAAGGAGTGGTCAGGCACTGGAACAGCCTGCCCAGGGAGGGGGTTGAGTCACCATCCCTGGAGGTGTTTAAGAAACGTCTGGATGTGGCACTTCAGGGCATGCTCTAGTGGCAGAGTCTGTAGGTTGTTGGGGCTTTTTGTGTGTGTGTGTATGGTTGGACTCGATGATCTCAAAGGTCCTTTCCAACCATGAAGATTCTATGATTGATTCTATTAACACTTTTTTCTGAGAGAAGGAAAATGGTTTCTGTGTCTTTATGCTATTATTATTCTTGTGTGAACGCTTTAAATATCTTCCCCAAACTAGCAAGTCAGCTGCAAACTTCCAACTGAGCTCAGTAAAATTCAAACTTCTGTGCAGTTTCCGCATTCTTTCTTTCTGCTTCTAACCGGTTCTCTCACCTATCCCATCTCATGAGCTTTCACTTATCACTCATCTTTCACAAAACACCTTCCAGCAGCTGACTGTGCGTACGTGCCCTTCTGTGGCGCGCTACACGTAAAGGCCACTGTCCCCATGCACTATTCTTTCACAGTGTGTCAGCAGAGACACATCCATATAATTAAATCCACGTTCAAGAAACAGGAGAAGTTGCAGTGACAAATTCTGTATGTCATTCTCACACCATATAAGTTTTAAAAGCTCAATTTCAATCGTGTCCGTGCACAGTTTTATTGCTATGAATGGAAATGTTCTGGATGTAATGCAGATACAGCATATTTGTAGAGATAGCACACGGGTCTGGGGAAAATGAAGCTCTGAGTACAATTATCGATCTTCTGCTGCACCGGCTATCAAAGACAAGGGTGACTGCCCTAAAGAACATAAATATATCAACATGGATTACAGGCAGCTGCTGGTCTTTTAGCTGATTATCAGATTACTGCTGGGAATGCCACACCTGACGTACCTCTGAGCCTTCGAAACAAGTCACTGTCATGAGAATGTGGTTGAAGTTGGTGCAGCTCCATCTCAACACGTACATTCCTGCCTCGTTCCCTTCCTGTCGCAGTTTGTTGATGGCGTATTCCGTGCTGAAAGAGTCCATGTACAAATGAGGAAAACCAACAAATGAGCAGTTGCATCCAAAATCTATTGTTAGTAAATACACAAGAGAGTAATCCCATATTTGGAACAAAAATGTGTAACAGCAACTTAGAAATATTTCTATTATTATTATTAAAACATGATTTAATTGAGCGCATTGCACACAGTCACGTTTAGCTACACAGAGCAAGGGAAGAAAGACTTATTAAGCTCTTAGCATGCTTGATGGGGAAATTCCACACCCAACACAGTGCACACGTAAGCTCTCAGTTTTATATAAATTGCACCCTCAAACATAAAAGGAAAAGCCAACAAGGTGGGCAGAAGGGAAAAAAATTTCTTTAGCTATTGAAAAAAACAAAGGCTTGTTCATCCATCCAAAGACTCCCGGGGTCAGCGTAGATACAGTTCGACTCTGTTTACCTAAAATATTCCCATCTGTTCAACTGACAATGATCTTTACAGCTGTTAGTGAAGTAAGCCTCAAAATACTCCTATAGTGAGGAAAAACTGATTCTATAGAAGAGTAAGTTGATATGGAGAGGAACAGTGGCATTTTTTCAATATAATCCTTAGCAAAACTAAGTTGTTCTACAACCTTTTGGGAACTAACAGCCTTCCAAATGTCAGATTTCCCCAATGGATTCACTATGCAGCAATATTAGAGCATGCCCCATCCCTGGAGGGGTTCAAGGCCAGGCTGGACGGGGCTTTGAGCAACCTGGGCTGGTGGGAGGTAGGTGGTGGCACTGGATGATCTTTAAGGTCCCTTCCAACCCATACCATCCTGTGATTCTATGCCTAATTATTCAAGTGGAACAATAAAAATTATTTGTACTAACCAAATGGGTCCATGGCATCCATTTTTTATGTTGTGCTCAATCAGTGGGGGAGCCACATCCGTGCAGAGGTAATGGTGGGCATCTGCTGTAAGTCTGAAGTATCCGTCTATCAACGACGCAAACGACAGGGCCTCATCATGCGAGGACAGTTTTAATTCCTACAACAAAAAGGTATTTTAGTAAAGAATTCTTCAAGTCCTGTTAAAACATTTCAGGAGCGTTTTAATATCGAGCAATTTTTGCAAAGGGTGGCTAAAAAATTGTCCAGAAACCTATGACAGAAAACCATACGTGTATTTAGGGAGCCAACACTGACCATTCTCTATCCTCCCCACTCATTACTGGCTAGAAACTTTCTTTCTCTGGCGTGACGTGTTCTGCTGTAATCCTACGCGAGACACTTGTGCCAGCCTTTGTGAAACGCCACAAGCCCAGGACCAGAGCAGTCATGTTGGACTTGAAGCCAAGGGCACTCCGGCAGCTCCTGTCCAAATTCTAACAGCTGGCAGCCCACAGCAAGAAGAATCACTTAGGACACCAAAACTGGGTATCTATAAACCGACCCTCCTTCTCCTTCCCTCCCAGGTCCTCTCTGCATTTGTCTCCTCTCTGCCATCCTTGCTGAGCTCCTCTTTCTTGATGCTGCTTTTGGCTGTACAGAGGACGGCCACGGGCTGAGAAGCGTAGCCAGGAGGCCACCAGGCAACGATGGTAGGCAATAACAAGTGCAGAGAAACAACCCTGCCCACCAGCTTCCTGCTCTTCGCATCTGTACGGTGTTGAGGACAGCACATTCAACTGGTATTTACGAGTCCCATTAGAAAATGTTCCTCAAGGAGGTTGTCACCCGTGGCGCTGGTGGCACAACACTGTGGCACCACCGCTTCCCATGGGAGGGCAACCTACCCAAGGTTTGGTTCTTACCATCCTTTTGTTATCCTGCTTGTTAACGCTAACTGTAGACTCCTTGATGACAATGTGGGTGATTTCAGGAAAATAAGAAAAATTGTTCCACGAGTCTCGAATTTTGTGTTTTTCTTCATCCTTTTTGTTTTTGCTGTCAGATTTTTTCTTCTTCTCTTTCTCTGTCTGTACAGACTGCAAATATATTTTGGTTAAAAGTATACTAATAAAAACATTTCATTTTTTTTCAGCACAGTGTTTTTACTCTAAAACGAAAATTCACGACAAATTAATCTTCCACAACTATTTAATTCTTGAATGCTCTTTGCACTGAATTATCAATTCATTTACGTGTTCGGTGTATTCTTCTATGAAGAATTGTCCAAGAGACGGTTTTCATGAGAATGAAAGCAAGCAGTCATTAGCCGGGCGACTTACTTCTCTCCTGATATGCCAGGAATAATTTTAGTACCAGTACAGGGCTGAAAGGGTTCTACTGAAATTTCTAAATTATGCACTTGAAATACTCTCCCAGAGCCCAGCCCGAAAGCCAGAGTCACATCCTTCTCGCGCTGCACGCCTGAACTGCCGACAGCAGATGAAGTTCTGCGTGCAGACCACAATGAAGCCGCAAAAATTACTGAAAATTATTAGTAATTACTTATTTAAAAAAGATAAACGTTCAGGCTGAGCAAAGCTTCCTGCTAGTCACAGAAAGGTTCTCACCGAGATGAAAGCCTTTGGTTTGGGCATTTAAATAAATATAATCTATAAATCAGCAGAAACAGGAGCCTTACAAGAAACGGGCTGTGCTTCTTGCAAGCTTGTCTGCTCAAATAACAGCTCTTCCTTCCCTCCCCCCCATTAATACCGTCTTTTAAACCAGAAATTCTCCGTCAGAGATAGAGATAGTTAGGTCACATCTACATGGAGTGAAGCAAAATACTTTTTGTGTTAGAAAAGATAGCTATCAGTAGGGTTCTCATCGCTGTGGGGAACTGCGGCAAGCAAAAAACTTGTTCAAGTATTATATGTGGAGAAAAACTGTAGAATATGCCATAACCTCCTCAAATCTAGAGCATATTTAGTATTTTTGTACACCAAATACAGAAGAGGTTAAGCAAAGTGACCTCAGCTAGCAGCACTGAAACAAGAAACAACATATAAAACATCACTGACGTGAGAAAGCTTAGCTTTAATGTCACTATATTTTAATTTATTCATGAAAAGTCTAGGAGTATGAGCAAGCACGGCACCTGGGGTGCTGCCTACACAAAAAGCACTATCAGACTTTGAGGGCACTATCAGACAAGAGGGCCTCCCCCGACATTAATCCTTCAAGACTTGTGTCTGGTCTGGCAGACACAGTACAGTCTTTACTTGTCCTGGTGAACAGGTTGCCCACAGAGGTTGTGGAGTGTCCATCCTTGGACGTTTTCAAGCCCAGAATGGATAAATCCCTGAGGAACCTGGTCTGACCTCAAAGCTAGCCCTGAACGGGGGGTGGGACTAGACATCTCCTGAGGTCCCTTCCAACGGGCATAATCCTATGAAAGAAGTCCTTTCAATAAAAAGCTGATGTGCAGTGTCTGAAGATCATGACCGTTTTTCAACAGTTGTTACACCCCCAAAATCTTCTAATTCCCGTTTATCGAGGGATACTTACATTTGGCTTGAGCCTCCACTGAATTCCGTTGTTTCCTGTTACGATGACTTCATACAGTTGGAGGTTCTCATTGTCTCCACAATTAAATCTATTTATTTCATTTTCAGACGAAATCAGCAAAAACGAAGTCTCAAAAATTTCTGCTCCATAATGTTTAGTCAAGGTCTCCATTGTTGATAAGTATTTAACTTTCAGATCACGTGGCGACACGCTACTGTCACAAATGGTTTTGTTGTTAAACTCTTTAAGGAAATGCTTGAAAACATTGTTTATCCGAATCCTGGTTAAGAAATTCCTCTGTCTGATAGTCTTGTTCAAAGTTTCCGGAATGTAAAGCTTATAACTAGAAAGAAAAACAATGCTATGAGTTAATACTGTTGTCTCCTAAACTTTTAACTTTCTACAATGTGCAACTGCCTTACTTTGAAAGTTACAGAGAACAAGATGCGGCAAAGCACTGCGCGGTTGGCACTGTAGCAGTGGTTTGCAGTGTTAATAGCCAACAGGAATTCAAAAGCTTTTTAGTCAGATGGATGCAGCCCACTCAAATCAATAAAACAAGTTATTCTAACAGTTTTCTCATTAGGTTGCCACTTAACAACACTGCCATTTCTGAACCTACTGACCCAGAACCCCAAATTTACACCAAGTCAACTGGTACCCAACACATCAGTGTGCTGGCTGCACGAGCTGCATAGATTTCAAATACCCTCCAGACGAGAAAAAAAATCAGGTTTTCTAATACATATCGACAAGATTAGGAAGACCCACTTAGCACTAGTAGTGTTGGAGCTTGTAACTCCTGTACAGTCAGACCCCCGAAGGTAAAATGCTTAAAAAATCCCTTCTGGAAGAGAAGCGCGGCAGACACAACAGTGACAAAGAAGTTTTCCCAGCTCACCTGATATCTTTGGGAAGCTCCGGAAGCTTCACATTTCTCTTGATGGCATAGTGAGAGATTGCAAGGACAGCCATCCCCAGACATTCGTTTTCAATTTCATGAACCTCTTGATCATTTTTAGGATCGCGGATTGGTGCCAGGCCTTTCACTAAGTCATACTGACCCTTAATAGGAAGTAAAAAGAGAAAGCTACCAGATTTGGTATTTGTCATCGTTTATCTATGAGCAAGCAATATATCGCAAGATCGCAGGCTCTCCTTGAGCAAGAAGAGTCACCCAAAACCGAAAGCCAGGAACGGAAGGGGTAGGAGAAGAAGGGAAGAGCTGTGCAATGGATGAAGTCTTCTCTTAGACCAGTGAAACTCTGAAGATTCCGTGACTCTGTGATTCCGTGAAACAGAAACACAGGCAAGCACTACTCACGCCGCAAACCCTGCCTGTTTGAGAAGAAACACCAACATTTGTGCCTGGCTGAAGTCTTTTAAAATGACAGCTTGTGGAACAAGTGGAATGCCCAGGTGGATCGTCACAGCACATCCATCCCACGTACAGTCCACAGCGTTGTGGCTTTCACCAAGAACGTGTGTAGACACGCAAGTAGAACACCTGCACCACTCAGACACTTACAAACCCCCTGTCCCCTTCTTCCATACATTAGCCCACCAAAAATTCACTTGTTTTTTCATTAACTAAAGAAAGGACCACCCCGCCAGCACCAGCACCATTTTTTTTTCTGGTACACAATACAAATTTTGTGTCTCTGCTTTTTCTCTGCCCTTCATCACCTGGTGTCTCTATGATCCCCACGCACTCGGTCTCTAAGCCCCATCTCAAAGCCAAGATTGCAAATTCCACGTCAGCCGCCTTGCTCTGGGACAGTCTCAAAAATACTCGGTTACCAAAGAGCAAAGACATTTCTGTTGCCTTACACAAGCGCTAGTGTTTTTCTGCTTGACTTTTTAAAAAATGTTATTACCCAAAGGTAAAATTCTGCTTAATACAATATCGTCTGACAAAATCACTACTCATTCCGCAACTCGGTTTTGGTTTCATTCTTTTTGCTGGCACTCAGAAAAAGGTAAAAAGGGGAAAAAAGGGAAAGAACCAGTTTTGCAGCATGTTTTCAAACAGTGATTTTGCAAAGTTGCATGCATGTACACAAGAATGTTCATACGAAATAAGGTGTAAGTTAATTTGATTACACAGAAAAAAAGATTTGCTTATTTTATTACTTTAGAATGCAAGTGGTGCCATTAAAATGCACACGTAGCTGTAGCTAACTTGGCATTTTATTGTGGATTCACAACAAAACATGGATCCACTGGAACAGCTTCACGCTCTCTCTTTTTCTGAAGGACACAACTGTTATTTCAAAGACCGAAAATTCTGCAGTAACTGTACTCAGAATTAACAGTAAACATGTTTTTCTCCGCTGCGTTTAATTTGCTCATTTCACAAGCTTTCGTCAACTTCAATCTTCCCATTTCTTTGACGAAACCAGACAGCTTCTTGTTTGCAAAATCATTTGTGTGTGCCTGAACTTTTGTGTACAAGAACACAAGCTTTCTGAAGGAGGGACCCTGCTCACTGGCCACGTCCAGGGTGCTGCGTGTCCCGCCAACAAGCGGGAGGCACATCAGAAGGAAAGAAAAATAAAAATACAGCCCTTTTTGGACTGTGAGATAGACAGTTTCTCTACACCTTCTGCATACGGGTAGATTGTTCTTCATGTAGCGAATTCTCTTCTCTCCACCACGCAGAAGTACGAAGAAAACACTTATCAATACGAACAGGTACGGTTACACGTACTTTAAGGGTTTGAAAGCAGGTGTTTAAAGCAGCTTCTACTTAATAAAACAGTTTTTGTGTGACTACAAGGGCAGGATACTCGTAAGCAACCTCTTACCTGTGCAAAGATGTATTCTAATGAGTTTGCATCAAGTATAGGCGTTCCCTCTGGAGCCAGCTTCTTCTCGTAAGAGTTCTTTGCCTTCCTTGGGGAATGCCTCCACACCGAGGGTTCGCTTTCACTAGTCCCATGCCAGTTCGTAAAGTAGTATCTTGCAAGAAAAGAGAGATAAACTTTAAAAACTTCAGGGGAAATCCTCCATTTCCATTAGATGCACAATTTAAACTTTTAAAAGAAAACCAGTTACAAGTCAAAAATCCGTCAGTCTTCTGCCCTGAGGCCGCAACTTAAAGCGGCCCACTGCTGAAACTGCAAGCCTGGCCTGAGGAATTGGGGAAAAAACGGTGTATTAGTCAAAGGTCTTCAGCGTTTCCACTCAACAGTAGCTCACTCTTAACTCGCAACACCATGACTGCCTGCCTGTCGCATCCCTGCAGCCCATCGAACAAGGCGGCACCGCTCAGATGACAGGTACCTCTCCATCACCGCTGACTTTGCTTGAGCAGCGTAAGAGAGAGGGAAGCCTCTACTGGGCATTAACCAACAGCTCCCACTTGCATTCCTAGATAAAATGGCTCATCCAAAGTGTAAACAAGACTTAAACCTCCTCCTCAGGCACAGGGAAGAACTCGGCCATGCCTCGAACCCTGGAATTTCTGCTTCCCTTTGGTTTCGGATGAAGCTGGTGAAAAAGGCACCAATTCAAATCTCCTGGTTTTAAAGCGACACAATCTCCTGTGTACATTACGAACAAGCTTTTTACTCCTATCTTTACACAATGCTATTTAATTGAAAACCCGCTAGAGGAGTTGTCATCTACTGAAAGTTAATAAAAACTTTGAATTCAAGCTCTGTTAGCACCTTTTGAGAAATCTTTGCCTAAATTATTCCAGAAATCTGTGTTTATCTGGGTTCTAGTAACACTGAAATCAGGTGAAGATCAGTTAAATCTGGTTTGAATCCATGTGCCTTTTGCAAAGGTTCATGCCTTGCATATGATCACAAACTACTTATAATTAAAAGGTTACAGCAGAACAGATTTACCCAACTGCTAAGTAGGGATGATTTCTAGAAGAATACGTCAATCGAATTCCAGAGGAGCATTCAACACGAGCACACAATGCAGAATTACTGCATTGTATAGATATATTATTGCATTAATACAAAGGGTGGAGTGAAATCAGATATTTCTGATGGACAATGACCACCATGAGCGTCACGTAATTTGTTTCGCATTACCATGACATCTCGACAGCGAAGTTTTTAATGACTACCTACATATGTGATCAAAATCACAAAGAATTTTTGTGACCAAACAGCTTTACACAAGAAAAAGACAAATGAATGTGAATGTTAATAGACACTGCATTTAAAAGAAGTTGTAAAGAAAAAGTTGAGTGGGGAAAACCTAAGATTTGAGGTAGAAAATGTTGAGGCACGTGATGGGTATATCCAAGACCACAATTTGAAATAGATGTTTTCTGTATTGAAAGAAAAAGCTGAATAGACAAACTACCTGATAATCTATGAACACATTTTGAGATTACAAATAAGAAATCTGTTGAAGTAACAAATCGCTGTGTTGACCAAGTAGTTTACTTTCAAATATAACACAATAAAAATGTCACAAGACGTGTCCTGGAAGAGAGGAAGACAGCAAGTCAACTGGCAAATGCTTACAAACATTACGGTGCAGAACAACCCGCATGCAAAACCGGGCGTTTTAAAATACGTGACTGCATCTTTGTGACTTGTCTCTGACCAGAACGGGAGTTCACGGGTGAAGCCCCGGTTCTGCAGTGGTTGAGCTTGGTGTGTATCAGCCTCCGTGCGGAATCAGGATCTCAAAAGCAAACCAAAACGAGTACTGCTACCTCAGCACCATTGTTTCCAGATCACACGCGTTACCTGTACAGTAAACTGACCATTCAAATGAAGAATTATGTATCAAATTACTCTTTAAGTGATGAGACTTTCTGCCCAGTGTTTCTGTCCATCCTTTCTTTCTGGTAGGTCTTTTTAAGTTCCCCAAAAAGCATGTATCTATAGCATGAGCAGGAACACCAACGCACAACTACGCCCAGAACTCCCGACGAGGACTGTAAGATAGCGCAGCACTCCTTCGGTTGAAGCATAAAAAGCAAAGCAAAGCAAAGCAAATCCTTCTGCCTCCAGGAAATTACTTGGTTTCCGCATGCTCCTTTATAAGGTTAGTGATAATTAATAACTCCAATTCTTTTGGTATTTCCTGAAAATAATTATGGGCAAGGTAGCGCGTACTGTTTGTAATTGAGAGGAGAATTTGCTCCTTTCCCTATTAAACTGCACTGTTTAAGACAACGCTTATAAGTGACAATAAAAGTTAGAGCCCCGGTGTTTGAGGGACCATATAAAGAAAGAAGGAGAGTCTCTCCCTTGCAGAGACCGATGCACTTGTGGTAAGGGGGAGACAGATTATTACTATTCCACTTTCACAAACAGAAACGGGAGCACAAGCTTTCCAATTCCGAAGTCCTGCAGAGGAGCTGGAAAGGAGACTGCGCGCTCCTGATTTCAGGATTTTTCCCCCTTTATCCCAAGGCAGACACCCCGGCCGGGGGGATCTGGGGAGTCAGCCCCAGCGGGTCACTCCCGGGAAGGAGCAGTTCTGCCCTTCAGCCCTTCAATCTGGCCGAGGAGTGGTGGAAGTGCCGGAGGGGAACCTGCCGTTCTCTCTCCCCCGGAGCAGCTCCGATAGTCCTTCTTTCCAGAGTTTCCAGAAACACGTGCGTTGGGTCCCTTCTCCACGCCCAGAAACACTCCTACCTCTGGCTTGAACACAACCCAGCCACGGAACAGTTAAACTCCTCCATCAGCTGGTGTGCTAATTAGCCCAGGATATTACAAAATACTGCGGTTTCTTATGTTGTAGACTGTTTATTTTTCTAAACCTTGAGGCAAGTGAAAGAAATACAGGGCTAGTTACAAAGCTCCCAGTGAAAAGAAAGTCCTTTTAAAGTACTACCAAAAGTATACCGGCTGGCACAGATCTGATGGGGAGAGGAGGAGGACGGGAAGTCCAAACAATCGGAAACCAAATCTAAAGCTCTCAGCAGCGGGAGAAAAATCAAACTCTAGAAGCATTTGAAACTACTCAGTCACATACCTTCATTTTATATATATATAATTTCAATAGGGCATGACTAAAACAAACCTACCAATGCAATGAAATTTCAGAAATAAGGTCGTCCACATAGAAATTATTTAGTCTCTAAGTGATTATATACAGTCTAACCCACTGCACTGTTAAACAAGCCCAGACCATTTTCCTGTTTCAAGAGGAATTCTGCCTCTTGCAGAGCTCAGAACAAACAACATTCATTCAGAGAACAGTTTCACAATCCTGCATTGCTCATAACTTTTCAGTCCCCAGCCCTGCTCTCGGTTCGGATGCCCAAGCCAAGACACACAACAGATCAGAAATGAAAGAAAGGAAAATACCACTTCACCGATGCACTACACTGTTCCTAGGGAGATGGGAATCTTTAGGTTTCATATAGTCTCTTCTTAAATGCATATGAAATTATTTTTAATAGGTATTATTGATGCAAAGTTTGCCAATTTTCATGCATGAAGTGCACCTGACAAAAGAGATGCCCCCGCCAAACATCAAATCCCAACTCCAAAAGCATAAAAAAAAAAAATAAACCGCCGTAACTTTTAAATACAGAAAGCAGGGCATTTTCCAGCTTCATTATACAAAATGGTAGAACAGAGGCATTTTGGGAAAATAAAGTTCAGCACAGAGCAATTTTGCCTGTACACCTAAAATTCGATAAAGTTATGAACAGCCAAAGAAGATTTCTGAGGGAGGTGTTCCAGCAGTTTTAAAGCGAGTGGCGTCCCCCCGCCCCAGGGCAGGGCAGATGGAGTAGGAAGGAAAAGAGAACCTGGAGAGAGCTCTCATCATTCACCCAAACAGGAAACAAATAAACACCAAACACAGCGGAAACTATTTTTTAAGAACCGAGCTAAAACCAGCATCTAATCAGAGGATTAAATTCCCACAACGACATTTTTAAAACACCAGAAAAGCAGACCACATCAAAGAATTTCAGTATCAGGGGAAAACGCCTCAGACTCAGATTATACCAAGAAAATTCTTTTATTATCCAGTATATGGTTGACCTGACTGATCTCTTAAAGCAAGAAAGGGCACTTAATGCTCTGTAAGAGGCCATTAGAGTCCTCAGAGCTTCTTTCAGAGAGTCACTCAATGCCGTTACTGTACGGTGTTTATCTGCCAAACTTAATCACAGCTGTTTAAATCTGAGATTAGTCGAGGTTAAGTCATTAACACCACTAACAGACTGTGCTAAAGAAAAAAAGAAAAGACTGTAATATCCTCTTCCTCTCCTAAAAATAGGTATTATAATTATTTGAAAAGCAAAGACATTTTTGTTGACTGTCAGTAATTTTTCAGTTCATCAGACACCACCACCACCACCAGTCTGGCACAAACGTAACCAGAACTGAAAGACCGTGCAGTTAAAGATAACATTTTCAAAGCTCTGTCTTTGTACCTGCATAAGCAAAGCGGTTGTTATTCTCCAACACGCCTAGAAAATGGTTTGGATGCACAACCTGAGGTTCACAGATGCCATTTCTCTCATTAGCACACACAAATCGTATCGTCTAACTAGCGATTATCAGGAAAAAGCCGTTAAAATGCACACAGCTGCATTACCACTTGAAGTTTTTTTCTCTATAGCCCAAACTGACCGTGTATGTATTACATTTTAAGGCAAAGAGGGAATATTACGTAAAAGCTTATTTTCTTACAGCTGCACCGTGAAGAACCAACAAAACTGATCCGTGGACTTGCTTTAGGAAAATGGGTAAAGTTTCTAGACTAATTATTCCTGGAAGCAAAGCTCATTCTACTTTTCTCCTATATCATACACGTAAAGCTCATACTCATGCAAGAAGAAAAGTCAAAATAAAAATAGTATTAAAAAAAAAAAAAAAAGAAGGCAGCATAATGTGCAGAATTAGATTTCTAGCGAATCCTGAAAGAAGGACAGACACCCTTCCTTTGGCTGGAGTAGGTGAGCGTGCTCAAGAGCTGTCAGCATTACCGCTTTCATTTTCCAGTGGATGAGGGCTGCTGTACCCATTCAGCCCCCGAAATCTCAACGGGCTGTATTTTAAGAATGCCACCTGAAGTTCAACCTGACGGTACCTGTTGGATAAAGATTCTGGGAAGAACCGTTTCTATTTTCTGGCGCTTCCTCCAGCCTAGCGTGTGCCACCCACAGGGAGGTCACACCGATTCCCCTACAGCCCTAGAGGAGAATTCCAAAAGCATTTCAAAAGCAATAGCGTGTTGCTTTTTCCTTTCAAGTTAATAGTAAAATTCCCATCGACTTCAGCAGGAGTATGGTTCACTTTGAACACTTCAAATGCAAAGTGAAGCATGCAAAATACTGACATAACAAAACAACATTTTTGAGCCACTTTTTTCAACTTGGCTTATACCTAGTTCAGTCACCTACAGCTTTGCGGACACAGGTTCTTGTGGGTTTTCAACTTCCGGGGCTTGTTTCAAGGTTATATAGCAAGATGAAAAGAAAATAAGGAGACATTTTAAGCTTTTCCTGTTAATCTCTTATCTATGCCGTGAAAAGCAAGCTGCCTCTTTTGGTTTTGCTTTCCTGCTTCTTCGGTGAGTTCAGCAGTGAGAGTCAGAGCATCCACGTATGGCTAAGGAATCATTTTTCAGGTGTTTGCACTTACCTCATTCGATAATGGAGCCGGTGTGATGTTTTTTCATCTATCTTAAAGACCTTGTTTGGTGCATACCAGAGTTTTTTGTTTTCATCGTACAGTGCGAAGAGATTATGGCACAGAGGAGATATAGCTGCCGGAGAAAAGTAAACAAATGTGTGAATCACAAGGCTACAATATGCATACGCACCTCAAAAATATAAATCCATAAAGCAAATATCTGATTTTGAAAAACAGACCGTAAAAAGAAACTGATACTGGGATTAGTTTAAAACAAACACTAGAAAGTTACGGTTAAAGTGGAACTGCGAACTGTGCATTGGTTCACTCCACTGGTTTTATCGTGTATTAAACAGCAGATCATTTCAGCTACTTCTCACACTGAATTTATTCCAAAATCCTGACTTTGCCAAAGGTCTGAACTTAGGAGGAAATGACTTAAAAAATCTTCACTTTTTCCAGATCACAAAAATGGGTGTTTTAACAAAACCGCTGAGCAGTACAACTTTGTTCTCAGTTTTCCTTTATTAGTAAATATTATTCCTATAGCTGAAAGAGCAGGTTTTAGTGAAACGATGAACATCCCCTTCTCATTAGGACACACGCAGAAAGCTTTAACGTGTCATTTTTCCATTCTTTGCTCATTCAACAGAGGGGTTTTTTTCCAACAAAGAACAGACTTTGACTTGTGTGTCCAGGCTGACCCGCGTTAACTTTTGCATTTACATCATCCCAGATTAGAACAGGCTATGGAATGTTTGTGAGTCTACTGCTGTTTGAATTCCCCGCTTTGGTTTCCTGCTCAATAGGAGGCAGTACCTTTTTGCAAAAGCCCTGGTCAGGGAGACAGCTCTGCTGCAGAGAGCACTGCAGCATTTTAAAATAGAATAGAAAACAGTTTTGTTGAGGTCCTGCAGAATTCAGTGAAACCATTTCTGCTGTGGCTTGGGGAGGGAGAGCAGCAGGGAAGCAGGGAAGCCAAGGAAATAAAAACCGAACAGCCTAATTGCAAAGTTCACAAGAAGATGGGGCTGGGCAGGCGCTGCCTGCTGCAGGGCAACAAGCAGAACGTAGGTGCCATCCACGGTTTAACTATTCAAGCCGTGATTCACAGCAGAGACCAGCGTCGCCGGCTCGCTGAAATGGGTAAGACTTTACCCATGAGCGGGTACCTCACTGCCGCGTGCTGTGGACTGAGCGAAAAGCAAGAGAAGGCAGAAAGAAGGTCCCTGAAGGAAAGCTCACTTTAATTCATTTCTTCAAAGGCTTTAAGCTTCCAATAGAAATTACTAGGAGGAGTTGCACAGTATGTGGGTTCACACCATGCACCGGGGCCCATGTCCATGAGGCTCTAACACAGACTAAATCCACTGATTCTGGTGGAATTATATATATACATATTCAAATATTTTGCTGAGTCAAGGACCACAGTGACAAAGCAAGAAGTCTTCATTACACATTTCTGTATTACCACAATTGCGCACAGCTGGGTTAACTTTTAACTGGTGAATTATTAATACTACTGATATCGTAACACTCTGCAAAGAAATGTCAGGTAACAAAAGAAAAAAATGGAACGGGGAAAGTATCTAATGGGTTCTCAAAAGTAGCATTGTTTTTTTCTCATTAGCCCTCTCCAAAATGTTTTATAACATGGGACAGAACTTGTCAGGCTTACCAACTAGTATACGAGGTAAAACAGCCTTGTGTTAACTTATCTGTATAATTGTGTCTCCTTTTCTCCTAAAAGAAGCCTAATCCCATCCCACCAAAATGAGAAAACCAGGACCTGTAAGTAGGGTGGGAAATCATTACTTTATGTGAATCTTAAGACAGTCTCTCTCACCATTTCTTCCACTCCAAACGGTTTAAGAACTGCCCAAACACGCCCTTGGCAAGGGTTTCCATCCTAGACTACATCACACGCATATTTCTGCTGCAAGCATTGACTTACATGCAAAGAAGGACGCATCACTTTCGATACTGCCAAGCCTCGTCACTGAGAACTTATATAAAATCCATATACTCACAACACCTCTGGGCAGCTTCAATGCACAGCTCCTCCGAGGTAAACTCGCCACTGGTGTAACAAATGGGATCTTTATCTTGCAGGTAGAAAAGTATTTCTAAACCCTGATGCTGAGCTTCCAGATTTACTTCGCTCTTCTTTGTGCTCCTCATTTTCGCACAGAAAGCCATGGCTTTGCAATCTTCTTTTACGTTTAGATACTGAAAGCAGAGGAAGAATAGTTAAGCGAAAGACAAAGAAGAGTTTGGGTATTTGTCAGAAGACAAATCCATTGCTTAACAAGCCTACTGCATACTATGATGGGCTAGGCGCGGCATTTCTCCCAGTTTTCACATTGGGAATCTGAGTATTCAAAATCAGTACTTTTCACAAACGAGGGGAAAAGCATAAAAAGAAATGTCAATGGTTTCCGGTAACTCTGTTCTGAATCATTCCCTTCTGTTCTGGTGGTTCCACAACTATTCTAGAAGGTTTCTCTTCTTACTGTAAAGCAGGAATAACTTTCACATCCTTAAGCATCTAACTGACTGAAAAACAATACTTGGGGCTGGGTAATATAAACAGTACGATTTATATTTCCTTTAGAAAAAAGGGTAGCTTCTATTTTTACAGTCTCCTTAACAGCTAAATATTTCTGATGGTTTTCCCCCCTCTCACCCTTTGTTTTTTAAACTCCCGATACTTGATGTGTCATGGTGAGATGAGCTTTTATTGGAGACTTACTTTTTATTATTACTTCTCTCTGTCTCCAGAAGGAAAGAGTAGCACGAGTAGGTTTAACACAATAGCTTTTAGGCTGCCAAGAAAGCATACAAGGACAGCTCTGACTCAAAAGAAAACGTGCGTTGCGTTTTATACGGAGTGCTTAAATAGAAAGAGCCGCAAGGAAATAGATGAACACATACACCATGTATTGTGGGGTCTGTGTTCCATGTTTTACTAAGCTTTAGCTCAATTAATAACAAAAGCCCAAACCACCAATTCTACAGTTTACGAACTTAATACTCCCACCGAAAAACAAACAAAACCAAACCTCAAAGGCTAACATACCTGCATTTATGTGACTGTCTGATCCTCTACGCAACTGAAATGGATTCTCTTCTCACCCTCCAAGAGCAACTTGACTCTGGCTGAGGAAAAAAATATTAAAATTGTCAGGAATGGCTTTGTACAGTTTGAGGCAGAAAATATATAGTCAGGCTGATAAAATGCAATCTGAGGTAATCTTTCCATTAATATAACTGAGATCCGGATCTAGTCTCAACCAGAGACAGTCATAGCAAGCATCTAGGAGTCTATGTAGGTCTACTGATTTCTTTCGACTCTTTGGCTGCACTGGCTGAGATGCAGACTAAAACCAGGGGAAAAGCCTTGGTTATTCATTGTTTTTTTTTCATATTTTCAGAGTATCAACCACCAGTTTGGTGCCGTACGCATTGCAACCCTTAGCTGTGACACCAAAGGAGCGTTCTTCTCTTTGCTTTGCCTCCCTCGTGGCTTCTGAAGTCACTTCATTCTTCATATTTTTTACTATCTATTGCTAATTCCAATTCTTCCTTAGTCTCTATTGTTTCCTCCCCTTCCAGATCATCAGGTTTTTTCATTTTTTTTGTTCACCTTCACTCTCTGAAAGGTGCAGAGCCTTGGGTGGGCAGCACAGAACAAGGAAGCCCCTTAAGGGAGTTCCATTGCAAGGGTAGTATTTCTCTCAGAGGATCCCTGTTCACCAGGAGCACAGCCCGTGACTTCAGCGCCTGCAAGCAGCTGGGGCACCTTCCAAGACTCTTATTATTTTTTTTTAAGCCTTATCTGATACCACAAACCACCTCAGTATTCTGGGGCTGGTTTGCAAAACTCTCCCACCCAAAGTTACAGGTTATCCTTATCACCCGCAGCAAACCTGGAATATATCAATACCTTTTTTTTTTTTTTTCAATAGCAGGTGTGACAGTGCCTCTATTTAAAGTATTGTATTGTCTGACGCCAGGGCTGCAAAATCGCCAAGATGCTGCAGGAATACTTAAGAAGCAGAAGGGGGGAGAATGGGTGTTGATAAGAAGTCTCCTTAGACCCAGTCCTGATGCTGGAGCATGGAGCATCAGCAAAGGAGCTGGCACGCTTGGAAGGCATGCCTGTACGTTCCTTTCCAAAGGTGGAAAGGAACTGGCTTGGGAATAAGCCAGATGGGGAAGGAGTCTGGGCTTCATGGTGAGAAGAAGGATGTGGGGCTCTGTTCTGCATCTCCGGAGGGACTCCCGTGCTCTGGCAGTGGTCCCACATCACTGCCTGCCAGCCACGGCTCCGTGCTCTCCAGGGGAAACCATCCCGCTTCAGTCTCCCGGGACGGTCACTAACGAAGTGCGACAGTAAACCAAATGTGACAAAACGTCTCTAAACTAAATGTGACAGTACTGCTGGTTTGGTAAACGTCGCCCATCACTCATCTGAGGCTGAAAGACATTTGTATTCTCCATCCCTCCCTTTTTCTCTTCTCCCCTTCCTCTGCCAAAAGGAACCTTAAATGTGCATTGTTTTTGCTGCAAGAGCATTAGGCCCTAATCTGATACAGCAGACTTCACTGAATATTGTTTTATAAGCCCTAGGCTTAGTCTGGAGAAAGTCTGACACTGCCACACAAGCTTTCCTTGTGCTTGGAAAGTGCCCAGCAAACGTGATACTACCACAGAAAAAAATAACACTTAACAGCACAGCACGCATTTACAATTAAACTGCATGTTCCTGCCATCCGTCCCACTTTAATGCTAAATTTGAGTTTCCAGACACATTCCCTCAGCAATAATATGGGGAAGAAGTAATTGAGCATGATTACTGGAACACGCAGACAAGCCAGTAATTATTTCTGCACAGCACCAGAAAATTTAAATGCAAAAGGTTAAAGATATTAGCTTTAATCTAATTGAAAACACTCCCTTTTAAACAACGTATCTTATAACCGAAACTCGATATATTTTAATGTCTGTGTGGGCATAATATTAAAAAGATTGTCCAGACGTTTTAAAATGTGAAGAGAAATATAAAACCATTGCCTTCTGGCAGATTCATAAATCAAAATTGTTGCTTTTCAACACAGCGTTCTTCGGTTTTGCTTAATAGCTCGTATTCTTGTTTCTAATCAGGGCAGCAATTCTCCGAACACAAAAGAACCTTAACTGCTGCTTCGTTTAAAATACGCTTCTGGGGATGAACCAAACAAACCACCATCCGAGCTCTAACTTACTATTTACTAACAACTTTTCCAGAGAGTCCCATGCTCAATGTCAGGAATTGACCTTTTTGCAAAATGCATCTTCATCTTCCAAAAGCCTCCACTGAACAAGACAAACTCCTGCTCGGTCTCAGCAGCAGCATCTCTCACCAGTCCTGCACAGTCATATTACCGTACATACGGGTCACGGCACCCGGTGACAGCCAGCACAGCGTCGTACAGGCACGTACAGGCGGCCACACGACTGTCCCCCGTGCCAGGCTCACCCCGGGGATCGTGACTCACAGCTCCCCACGGCCATTACATTCGGTCTCTTGCAGCCTTAAGCACCACATCACACACCCCTCATGCTTCATCTCAGGAACCCGAAGGGAATTTTTAGGTTTCAGAGCCTCAGAGGACCATTGTTTTTTGCGCATCTTCTGCAGGTTATCTCCCTCCCTTGTGAGTGTTTCCCTGACGAACTTAGATACCAGCTGTATCCTTCCTCAGACTGCATTTTGCGCCGTGCTCCGCTGGAATCCTCCTGCAGGACGAGCTCCACTTGCCCCTGCTCATCCTTTGCAGCGTCTCTCAATGCTCAGCCCCTCCTCGTGGAGCAGCTCGGCCCCAGGGGACAGAGGGAGGACCCCAGGGATGCTCTCAGTCCCTGCTGGGAGCACTCCGACTGACAGGACAGCATTTGCTCTTTCCAGAGCGCATTTTCTCTTCACCCGTTTTCTCTTTCTCATGTTGGAAACGGTCTTTCGCGATGCAGGCTGCGAAGTATTTAGGGGAAGGCAGGGCGGCTCTTCTCGAGATACGCCTCGAAAGCCGGCGCATTATAGCCCTTGGAGCGCTCCCCAAAGCAAAGGGTTTCTCTGGTTATTTAAAACCCTGACCGATGTATACACACATACCTGCCACCTTCCCAAAAGCCTGTGTTTCAGTGGCAGAATAACCCAGCTAGCTGGCAGGGCCAGCAAGCCCCCAGCCCGCTGCACCACCAGCAGAGGGGGACAACGATTCATCCTTCTCACCGTGGTCACAGCCGCAAAATCAGTGACGTTGGGCGCACGCACGGGCACGGTGACAAAGCCATGCACCCACGATTGCCAAAACTCGCATCTAATTTCTTTGGACGAGGTCAACAAACAGATCTGGGCCCACAGTCAGTATTTTCTTCCCCGTGCACAGATGACGCCCTCGCACAATTTTGGTATCAGATGAAAAGTTTAAAATAGGGAGAGGGAATTCTAGAAGGCGGGTTGTTCAAAGTCAGTTTGCTTCTGGTTTGGCTATTAAACTATTAAGACTTCATGAAATATTTGGAAGAGAATAATATTTGGTAAAAACTCAAGCTCCTGTCTATGACTTACCAGGGCCAAGGTCTCCTTAATAAAAGCAGAGTGGTTCAAACCCAATACTCCCAGCGTTTCTATAAGGAAAAAACCCACAAATGTACAACACTATTTGTTAAATAACCCCTTTAAACTTTTGTATGCCTCAAAAATCAAGGACAGAAAAGGCAGGGGCATAAATTAAATGCTTTAGAAACTATTTCCAAATCTTCCTTGAACCAGAAGGAAGGAGTTAATCCGCTGTCATGGAAGGAGGAGCCGAAAGCCCGAAGGGCTCTGAAGCCTCCTGTGAAGCTGGGACACCCGTACCCGGCCCTGCCAAGAGCCTTCCTCAAGAAAAATACCCCGAAGCACAAAAAGAGCTTCCTTGAACAAGGAAACAGGATCAAACTGACAGCTGGGAGATACCTTGAGGTGTCAGACACCAAGAGAAAATGGCTCCAAGCTCTACTGGGCGTTTTTGAGAAAACCCCTCTCACTTCAGCTCAAACAAGGCTAGAGGTGCCACGCAGCTTAGGCTCCCCACCCCAGCAGACCCAAGCATTTGTTGGGTTTTCACCCCAAATCAGTTTTCTCGCTCTCAGTGGGACACACTTACATTTCTGCCAGAAGAACTGCCACAATTCCCAAAAGAGAGGCACTGCGACGTGGAGGAGACACCAGCAGAACCTCCAGGCCTGCCCTCAGCTGCCGGAAAGCTGCTGCCCACCCTGGCTGGACCCCATGGACCCAGAACCCTTTGTTTTCCAGTCATAAATCTTTTTAATGGGCAAAGGGAAAACATGAAACCCACACAGATTTTGAGAAGAAACCTCCCGGTGCACCTCCACGCTTAACCTGAGGCAAACCTGCACACTTGAGACCTGCTCGGATTTAAAATGCAAGTTTTTCTTCCTGCTCGTTTTGGGGAGTTCTGACAGGAAAACGAGACTCCGGCCGGTGTCGCGGACCGCCCATGCCGGCCCTGTTACACCACTGCCCCTGCGCTGCCCACGCTTCCACCATAAACAAAGATCATGGAAGCCAACTGCAAAGATGGAAGGTCTGTTTCGGGGGCAAAAGTCCCTAAAATGTGAGGAGAGGAAAATCCCAGATAAAGTCTGACCAAACCAGAACTCGGTTTGAAGCACCATTTGCAAGCTCTTCCTCTTTTTTCCCCTCTCAGCCAATTTAAGTTTCTGGTTTCATGACAGGGGATGTTTACGATTGCTTATGCTAAGAAAGTAAGAGACAGGCATTCCTTAAGCGTGCAGGGCATGCCATTTTTGTAGCATTCATAGTTTATGTCAGCCTGAAAGTTCTCAATTATTATTATTTTTTCAACAGACGAGTAAAGAAGCACGTCACAGCCCGTACAGCGTGGGACATGCATCTAATCTAGCATAAACTATTAGAGACTCCTTTAAAATAAAACCAGGCGCTCTACTTAGCTTTTTAAATTTTAACACGAGAGAATGACAGTAGCGACACGACAGCAAACAGCGACGAAGCAGCACGTTAAAATCCCAAATCGCTGAAGGGGCCGTCGCATCGCTGACGGAGCAGCCCCGGGACGGAACAACCACCACTGCGGCAGACAATGGTCAGACCAGCATCCATCAACTAAAGCTCACTGCAAAGAAAGAGGTAAAAACCTTTCAAAGAAAGGGGTAAAAACCTTTCATTGAAGCAGAACACCACCATCCACAGAGCTCCTTCAGGTCCACAACGCTTGTCCAGCTGAGACTGAGGAGAGCAAAAGGCTCAGCACCTCCCTCCCATGTCTTCTTCTGACCCGTGGATGTGGCTCACGACACCAACTCAGCTCTCAACGCTCCTCTTCACCAATAATTTAAGATTAACTATGCTAACTACTATCTGTCCTCTTGTCCTCTCTTCTGGGGATGTTTCTTTCCAGTCACAGTAAAGAAAAAAGGCTTTTAAGATTTTTTTTTTTTTTTTTTTAAATTCAAGATCCAAAATACTGTAGGGCAGAATGAGGTTGCCTTTTTAACCGTATCTGGGTCCTTTCCGTGCATATGCAATATTTCATCGTCTTTATGTATGTGATCACACGCTATTTTTTTTCCCCCCACAGGACACCCTCGCTCAACGCGCAAATTAGTATTTATTTTATTTTATTCTATCATTCAGAATGATGTCACCCCACACTGTTCACCTCTGCCCCAAAAACAGAATTACTAATTCCCCCAGGGTTTTTCTACAGTATTCATTCTGCGACGTGACTGATCTGCGTTGTAAAACTTAGTTCTAAAAATCGGGCCGAGAACACAAATAACGGAAATTTTCAGCAAAAATAGTTCACGTGCAGCAAAGTTCTTAAGAACTGAAAACCAGGGCGCACCGTGACCGGGTGTGTCAGCCAGCCTTCATCACTCGCACGCTCACATTAACAGGTGTTATGTATTTCCATTTTTAGCAGTCTGACTCGGAAAAGCAGAGGAGGCAGACTCCTGTCGCGTTCACTTACTGACTGCGTCGGACCAGACACGATGCTTTAGGAACCCACTCAATTCACTGTCGCGCTATGAGAACCGGCCCTGCTCGTTTCCTGTGCTTTTCCAAGGCAATTTCAGCTACTTCTCTGAATTTCGTGACGTGTCACCTATGTAGGAAGAAGGTTTTCAGCTCGCTCAGAAAGCTGCGTGTTAATTTACCGCCTTTAGTGTCCCGTCGATAAGGGCTGTTGCAGATGCGTGAGCACACGCACGAACGCAAAGTCACATTTTCCTCTGTATTATCTGATCTTTCCAGCCTGATGTTCCTTTGGACACAGACTGGGCTTCTGTGAAATCAATAGAGACCAACAATTTTTATAGCTTGCTTTTAAGCTATAGATGCGTACTGAATTCTTTCTCATCCACAATTTCTGGTCTAACAATAACTTTAAATGACACAATTCTTGAGAAGCTTACAATCTGTTACCACATCCTTGCATAGCCAACACTAAACAATTTTCACCTAAAGCGGTACCAATTTCCTTGGAGGAAAATATATTCGTGTATCAAGCTTCAAGCCATCATGGAAACCTACCAAACCACGACATGATTTTTATGTAATTACCACGTAGCCCATACTCCAAAACCTACTGCACACAAACCAGAGGAAAGTTCTTCCCCTCTTCCCCCCACCCCCCAAGCTATCTGAAAAAGAGCTTTATTACTAAGATTGATGCTAATGGGACTGGAGGGGGATTCCAGCCTTAAAGAGATTTACACGGACAATCTGTTGTTATTCCTGCCTGGGACGCACCATCAATGATCCTTTTCCTTCCTTTATGCTCTCCTCCATGCCACTCACCGAAGTCCCCTCGCTGTGCACGCCGCTAGCACGCAGCTAGAGGTTTGCACCTTTCAGATGTGATGGAAGTCCTCTGGCAAAAAGCCACGTCATCTTCCCAGCAATGAAGCAGATCTTCAGGAAACACGGCCTCTTCCTGGTGGCACTGCACTGATTTAAGGGGTTTCCTGAAGTTCAGATGTGTGGAAAAACTTTCAGGAAAATCAGTCCACGTGGCAAAGACCTCCAAATCCACGGTTTTTTGGAAGAGAAAGTGTTAAGGGTGCGTGAAGCTTGTTCCTTCTGGGGCTTACCTGACAACCGACCCTCATCTGGTCACTAGAACTGGATGTGGCCAGACTATGCATGTGATCTTCGTGCCCCAGTTAAAAGCTAAAACTTCAGTGAAAGCTAAAATAGCGTGCCTCACAACTGGGGCAAACGGAGAGTGAACACGGGGTCACGTCCATCAGCTCCGCTAAAGCACACACCTTCAACTCAAAAGAGATTTTGGCCATACACCCAAGTTGAAGTCAGCACAGCACTTAGGTCTATGAGGAGGTGCTCAAGCCCAGGGAATGGCTCTGCCTTTTCCAAGAGAGGAAAACACCCTGATCCATTGCACACATCCATCAGAAAGGCAGGGGTGGAAACGAACATAGAAAGAATGGAAGAAAAACCAGTACAACATGTGTGACGTTCTCCCTCTGCTGACTGGAAGACTACAGAGGGTCAATATCTTCACACAGCTCACTGTGCCATGGATGTACACGGCAAGAGCAGCATCTGGCCGGGACGGTGCTGTGATTTAGGAGCACAAGGGGGATTCAGTGTCCAACAACGTGCCAGGACTTCTACAAAGCTTCAACACCTCCCTTCCTCCTCCACAAAACAACCTAATAATTCAAGCTCCCTTTGCTCCCTGAGTATTTAGGAGCTACCAGCAGTCTTCCTAAGCAGGAAAAGCCACCAGAAAGGAGATGAAGCACTTTCATCATCCACACCTTCCAGATGAAGGCTCCTCTCTTTAAACGGACTGGAGCAAGAGAACTCGCTTCATCTTGCTCTCCTGAGTCTTATGATCTCACAGAAGCCACCATGATGAAATGTTTGACAAAGAAACCTCATGTCTGGGGACTTGCTACGCATCTAAAGGTTCTCCTCCAAGTTCTCCTCACAAGCCAAGCGTTTTAAGCCAGAATCCACCGATCTCCACCTTATTCACTTACCTAATTTCATCTGCTCAGCAGTCTGCATGTGGAAAAGAGATGAACCCCAGGTCCTAGACTTGACACCCTGGCACAGCACTGTTCCAAACCCAACGCTCTTCTGCTGGGTGACTATTCAGACTGACAGTCTACCTGGGAGGGGGCTGTTTGTACCCCCCGGCTGCAAAACCACTACATCAGCTTTGGCATAATACCAAGATGATACATCCCTTCAGGTACAATGACCACCTCCATGATCCACGGGTGCTCCCCAACAAGGGAATCCTACATTTTACTGGCTTTTAAGGAAAAAGAAAGCTTAGATTTATTATCACTGCACCCGGATTTCCGATCACGTCTTAGAACTTTAGTAAGAAACAAACCAAAACAAGCAAACAGCTGATGTCTAGCAAAGTCAAGACTGGGGAGACGGCACAAGAAACACTATCAGCACGTCTTTTCTGCAAATGAGGAGAGAAAGAGAAATTAAATGACTTGCCAACTTACCCAGGAAATCAGCGCCAGCATTGGTAACTAGCCTGGGTCTCTCACATCCCACTCTGCAGCCTCTACCACGAGAGGTAGAATTAGAAGCAGTAGCTCCTCCGAGTACCAACAGCCTCAGTAGGCGGACTTCACACACGCTACAGCTTTCTAGTTCGAGAGTATGTAAAACCTGCAAAGGGGCTGGGACTTCTTGGTGACCACAGAGCTACTGCAAAGCTCCCCTCCTCCGAGACTCACCGGCTGTTCACAGACCACTCTAGCAAAGCTCCCAGCGCAGCAACCACACACGGTCATCTCCCTCGTGTTCAGCCTTGTAGCCACTTCCTTGAGAGCAGCTACAGATGTTCTTAACCCTTTTCATTTTCAAATCGTATCACAAAATGGAGACTCTCATCCCAGTTCTCTCCACCCCCTGTTTCCTCCTCCCCGGAGCTGGGCAGCAGTAACTGCACGGGCTGCACATTATGATGGTGGCAGCAAAGAGGGACTGCAAGCAAGCCCCTGGCTCCCTCCTCACCCCCACCATCAGCCACCCCATGCATGGAGGTCACCGGCCTCAGAGAAGGAACGGGTGAGACGGGAGGTTTTGCTACAGCAAATATTCGTTACCCCAGAGGAGGAACTTGCCCAGAGTCATTCTGCAATGGGGCCGAGCTGCCCAGGATCAGTTCTGGCACCCTAGCACCTCCCAAAGAGCAGGAATTACTGGCGGCAAAGAGCAACCTCAAGTTGACCACAGCAGCCCCCAGAAGAACAAACTGACATATACTGGCACCTCTTTGCATTCTACCTGGTTTAAAAGTACCTTGTTGCCATAAGCACTTAAATCCCTTATAAAGACCTTAAAGGGTTTTACCAATGTGGTCGACATCTGCTCTGCATACGGCACGACACTTGAATCCCCCAGACAGCTTTATTCACGAAGATTTCTGGTAGTCGCGTGCTTCCTGTGGTGGCTTTGCACTTGGGTAAGTGTTTTTTGATGGTTTGCCTTTTTCTTTTTTAATTTTTTTTTAATGTGGTGAGAAGACATTGTTAAAGTTCACTCTTAAGGGCTCGCTATTTAAAACAAGTCATAAACAAAAGCAAACAAAACTTTGGCTTTCTGTTCAGAGCAAACCACCAACAAAGACATCCCCTAACCAACAAACATTCTTTCTGCAATATAGTTGCAAAACCATACAATTTCATAGCAAACTTTGGATTTGCTATTGGCAGCAAGAGCAATTCGATGTTCCAAGTCTCTGACCCCTCTCTGTGTTCTCTGCTCATCTTTTATGAAGTTAAAATCACCCTGCCGTAACACTGGTAGCCCCAATACTGGAACACCGCATGCAGTTCTGGTTGGAGAAGGTACGGCCAGGTGATACAAAAACAGTCTTAGGGTTAAAGATAGTGTCTCAACTAAAGCCCTTTCTGTTAGGCACTGTGTATATATATATAGTTCCGACACAATGAAGTAAAAAGCTGAGATCTGAAGTGCAGAAACCTCTGTAAAGCAGCCGGTGCTCTGGTAGCGGAGGAGGTGCTACCTGTAGCTGTGTGGTCCCGTAAGTCACAGTGCAAAAACATCTGTAAAGGCCGCCATAACACGGTAAACCAGAACAGGAATGGAGCAACAAGAGAAATTTCAATGGGATTTCAGATCTGAGCACAGACCAGCTCCGGTCTTACCGACGGGGCTCCAGGTTAATCCAATCTGGCAAAAACCGTTTTGAGGTACAGCCTTACGTACAGCTACCAAACAAAAGTCGCCAGCCTCTTCGTCCTCCCGTCCTCACCAAGCTCCTCCGGCAGCAGCACACCTTTCTTTCAGTTAGCTCTGCCTGACTGCTCGGATCAGCGTGTGGCCATGCTCCAACCAACACAACTACTGAAACCAAGAAAAAACGTGCATCATCAATACCGAGGAACTTGCAGGTGGCACCTCTGTCCTTCAGGCAGAACCTAACTCCTGGAAAACCTGCCACCTGGCAGAGCAAAACTCAGCAAGAAGAAACGGAGTTTAGCTTCGGTTTTTCTCTCCCCCTCCTTTGTCCCAGCATCTGCATTACGAATATGGCAACACCAGCCAACAGCTAGCACTCACACGGCATTCCTTCACTCAGAAGGCCTCGAGGGGACTCCAGCTGGTCTGTCTCCACAGTGTGAAGTCCTACTAACCTCAGGAAAAAAGATCAACTCCTGACTGTGTTTCCAGGTCTATAAAGTTAGAGACACGCTAGCCCGAAGAGCAGCGTTACCTCTTCCTCTGCCAGATATAAGCTGCATTATGGTTTCTGCTACATCGCGCAAACCACCACCTACATTTGAAAACAGACCGGAGCTCTCCTCTCCACGACTGCAAGCAGAGTGACTCCAGCTTTCCCTGCCCATCCCACCCTCACGCACCGTGCAGGCCACCAAAGCATCCTGGACGGTGAGCTACCAATACCTCAGTCTATGGGGAAACTGCTCCTTCCTATCAACGGATCATTTTCGTTGCTTGTGAGGTAATTTATACCCAGATGTTCTCTTGCAAAAGCGTTAGCAAGTGTTGCCATGGAAAGCCACAGCCATCTGAGACCAATTTACAGAAAGAAATGAGGTCTACAGTAGCTATGCCAATGCCACCCACGGCTTTGAAAATCAAATACACTGACCTTTGACAAAAAACTATTTGCTGGGAAACTAATAAAGGAGAGTTAGTCAAAGTAACATTTCAACCTTGTCTTACTATACCGATTAACTACTATGTTTTGAAGAAGCTTTTGCTTTCTCAGCCACTGGGCTTCACTCTTCCAATAAACAGTACGACCAAAAAAAAAAAAAATTATCTAGATTTAGCCACATAGGTGCACAAAAGACACGTTCAACGGGAAGTGAACAATATGGAGTTTTCCAACCCGAAAAGTCCCCAAGAAAATTTATTGGACTACACTGGTTTACTGTGTATTGAAAAAATGTTCTAAGTTTAGAAAAGCTGGGGGAGAGTGACTACCTTAGCACTTCCCGTTAAAAACCAGCTAACCCAAAGGAGAGGCCTCCGACAGTCCCGACTCGGCCTCCACCAGCGACACCTGGGGACGGGACCTGTAAGAGGGACAAGAGAGGTGCACGCTCACAGAGGACCGGCTCACCAAACTGCAAGGACCAAAGTGGCTCAAATGTGGCATTTGCTTTTAGACTCTTCTGGAAAGCAAAGGCTGGTTGTAGAGGTCAGTGGTGGGTGGACTCCACAATAGGAATGGCAGATAGTTCACTGTCACTTTAGCTAACGAGTCCTAATGTCATTTTCCAGCCATTGTATTTTGTTATCCGTGCATGTGGAGACAAACTAATGAGGCGTATTTGGCTCAGTTATCCACCCTTTCGTGGGTTTTTCTTTGGCTCAAGTGAAATCTCACTGAACCGCATTCAAGGGGTTGCACCAGGGATGGGCGTTCAGGAGATGGCAGCGGGGCCCAAGGCAGCCTCCTGCCAATGTCCTGATGATTGCTCCCTCACTCCATGGATGCAGTACATGCATTAAATATATTTAAATGGCATTTCATACTGGCTCCCACCATCATGAGAGAGACCAGAAGGAAGATCAATCCCCAGAAAGGAAAACCGCAGTCAAGTTCTGTCATTGCTATCTGAAGCTAATTGTATTTTATAACTTTTAATTTAAGCAACTACTCCTCAGCAGTACAGTATGTATTCACTGGCATGCTCAAACCTGTGCGCGTTTTCCAAAGTATGGGTATGACTGGAGATGAGAAAGATTTACTGCCATTGAGTCATAATTTTTAATAAGAGTGGGAAATACAGTTCGTTGTTGGGACACAGTCCACCTGTTGGGATAAACACAGGTAGCAATTACTTTTTATTATTGACTAATCACCAGCGTACACCTGTATTAATGGTGAGCTGTAAACACATCTATCCCTGTTAGTCAGAGGAAGGAACGGAGACTAGTCAATTGGCTTGTCTGAAGCAAAATGAGACACAACACTGAAGTCCCTCTTCCAAGTCCATTCAGTGGGTTTATTTTTGGCTTATTTTCTGCTCTCCTCACCATTTCACCAAGGGCAGAGCTTCTCGGGGCAGGCAGCGGGTCAGCTCATCCGCAGGGACTGCTGTGCCACACGCCGCAGCCTTACCGACAAGGACTTCTCGTGCTTCGTTTCACCCACCCCAAAGGCCAGCCAGGGGTGGCCACAAGTGTGTGGAAGAGGGTACGGAGCACGGTGTTTAAAACAACCTTTCGAGAAAAAGGATTCACAGTGATAAAACTTGAAACTGGTTTCTTTTCAGTCTCTGCCTGAAAAGCAATGGGGCAGACACTCCTCCTTTCTCTTCAGAAAGCCGAGGACAGTTACACCTCTTCCCCCACAAAGGAGCAGTACGGCTGACAGCTGAAAAATGAGCTTGCACTGACCTTTACTCACCCCGGCCTCAGGTGAATGGTTTGTTAAGAAAGCAGATCTCTTCAAAACAGGTTTCCCAGACAGAGATGAGAGGGGACCCTGGCAATACTCGCATGTTGCCCTGCTTCCCATAGACCTGCCTACATGCAGACATCTACCTGCCTTTCAGCTAGACACGGCGTGCTCCTCTCCTGGACAATCCAGACAATTAGGTCCAAGATGCATTTTCCCTCACCCTGAAACAGAAACCTGAAGGAGGCTGGATGAGGTTTCCAAGTCTTCCCTTGGACTGAGAAGGGATCTCAGCCATCTGCATCTAAGCTTGTCCCTTTACACTGGAGATTCAAACACTGGATGAGCAGACTCTCCCCCAAACTATACTTCAGTTTGCTTGCAATTACTTTTATATTCTCAGGCTTTAACGAATCCTTATATTGTCTATCTTATCTAAAAAGTCCTAACTATCATCTGTAAAGGTGATAAAGAAATGACATGGTACAGGTCTCACCCTAAATCATCCCTAAATCCCAACTGCAATAGATTGGAAAACACATCATCATTTTTCACAGCTGCAGGCTCTTTTCTTCCTAAAAATCATCAAATACTAGTAACTTGGCAGAAACAAAGGAATTCAATCGGTGAAAGCCAAACGAAGCTATTTAGAAAGTTGTCTGAATAGACAGTTAGAGCTCTGCCAAATAACAAGGATCCTTGTGCCACCCTTTGGTGACCGAAAAGCGGAGTCTGAGCCACGGCGACTCTCCAATTATAGGGTCGGACGCTCCCCCTCAAGTAACTTTTGGCCTCCTGTGTCCAACCCAACAGACAGGGCTTGCTGCTTTTTCACTTCCATGCACACACACGTAGAGTCGTCAGCTGCTCCTTTCAATGCAAACATGGTGTCAGTCACACCTCAGATGTCCTCTGGACACCAAGACAGCAGGCACCCTCCGTGGTTTCATCCCGATTCTCCTACAGGATTTCAGAACATGGGATAGCTGTGATGTTATGAAGGCCAGGCTGCCACCTCTACCTGCTGTCTTCTGCTTGAAATAGAGGAACACCCTGATATTGTTCTAGTATCAGCTTTATCTCCCGAGACAAATAAAGTAACTGACAATTTAGTGTTTAAGCACAGGCAGAATTTGCCAGAAGCACCTTGTTCTGCAGGAACACAGAGCTGAGAAGGAACCCGTAAATCCAGTCCGCTCTTCCACCATCACCTGTTAACACAGACGCGTTTCCCCAGCTCGCACATACCTGAACCGATAATCTGAGCAAAGCAGTCCAGTGTTTCAAGACACCGTATCAGTAATTATGGATTTTTTCAACCAACCAAAGTTCTCACAATGATTTTAGCAAGTTCTGTACTGAATTTCCACTCGCCAATGTAACAGTGAATGCTACAGCTTGACCTGGTGCACTTGGTACAATTAAGAGAAATCCTGGTGTGTGTCTTGTGTCAACTATGAGCTATATCCCCGTATCGCCCTGTCAAGCAAACTAAATATTTACACGCAATTCATTCAATCTCTTGGACAAATACATACGCTATTTTTAACTCACCAGCTAAAGAGGAGTAAATTTTACACGTTTACCTCTGAGAGTTGTGCCAACTGTAGTTCAAAGGTGCTAAGACATGTCAGTGCCTTTAGTGTACAACGGTGAGCGGTGGGACTTTATTTTTCTTTTCTTAGGGAGTCCTGTTTGGGTTACGGACTTGCGTTTGTTCTGCAAACTGCACAATTATCCTCTCGCTGAAGGTTTGGTGCCAGAATGACTAAAGCTGGTCTTTACACTCATCCATACCCAGACTCTACTACGCTTAGGCGTTTGACACAGAGGTGTGGCAAAGCACTGGATCTCACCCCGGACAATTTCAACCTGGCAGTCTAAGTACTTTTCTGCCTAGAAAGTCCTACACCTCTTCCACTTTACCAATCCAGTTTAACTCTCCTACAAAATTCTGCTAGGGCTGAATCATCTCACGTTTCTCTTCTTAGAAAACATTTGCTTGTCCGATTTCTGCAGCTGCTGCCTGGTGACTTGGTGGTCTTCCCTTTAACAACAAAATCGGCCTCCTGCGAGTCTTACACACAATGTATGAAAGCTGAAAAAGAAAAGTCTGAGTAATATATACCCTGTCTTTCAGAATACCAAGTGGCTCTCTTCAAAGCACAACTGTAAGGTCTGTCCAAAGTCAAAAATTACGAGAGGAATATACATTTTTACATTTTCAGGACTCTATCTGCATTCCCAGTAGCATCTTTAGATTATGAAAATTTACTGTAGCTCACTGTTTCTCAATTTCCAGTTTTGGCGAAGAGCAGTTTCATAAAAGTTTATGGCCAATTCACTTTCCAGTCTAGGTATAATTTTATTTCTGTAGGAGCACATAGCAGCAGACATCACTTAGCTGCAGTTCTCCCTCCCTCTCTTGTGACGCCTCTCGTAACAGCAGCTTTGGATGCAGGACCATTATCCGGCTGCTGTGACTCAACACCCGCAAATCCCTGGGTCTTGCTTTGCTCCCCGCCACTGATGAGTCCCAAGATACTAGCTGTACAAGCCACAGGTCAGCCTTTCTTCCCAGGAGGCTGATAACAAAAGTTATCTTGGCTTCAGCAGCTCGAGCAGGTCCAGTTTACCCACACTCTACCAAAGAGCCTCTGGCCTGAAGAACCGTGACCCCAAAAGCCCTCCCCACCTCCAGCGCCAACACAAAGCTCAAGCAACTTGGCTGCGTGCTGGGAAAGTTTTTCAGCAGCAAGAAAAGAAACCAATTTCCAGCCAGCATATTGATTCCACTGCCGCTCCGCAGCGAACACCCCAACCCATGGCTACAGTCATTTCTGCAACACCTTCCCAAGCGATGGGGAGGGTGGGGGAGAGGCAGGGGCAGACCCACGTCACAGCGCATCCACCAGCCGCACTCTTGCACCTTCTCTGGCCCCAGCCCAAATCCTCACTCAGCAGCAGTAAACAGGAAGCCACCGCTGAGCTCCACGACACATATGCGCACCCCAAGCAACCTCCTAAACTTCTGCCTCCTGCAAATACAGGTGTCAACATCTGCGAAGAGAAGAGAATATCTACACCCGTAAGGGGGTCAGGGCTGCACCTTACTGGTCGTCACAGCTCCACAGGCCGAACACGCTTCTGCCCTGGCAAGGGCGGCACCCTAAGATTATGTAAACTGCAAAGGGGTTTTACAACAGAAAAGCTGTGACTTGTATATTCCATTGTAGTTAAAACCAAGGCATATTTTTTAAATATATTAAATCATGTCCCATATGAAATGGATTTCCACCCGGTGAGGCAAAAAAGCACCCCTAGGTACTACCAAGCTACTCATCACCACCCCTCCTCGCCGCTCCAGCTGCGCCACTGCTGATCTGTTGTGAGGTCCGGCCCCGATGCCAATTTATCTGTGCGGGTCTGGATGCAATGCTGTGACTACTGGACTGCAGTACTTCTGGAAGCATCAAGCAGAACAAAATTATGCTAAGACCTGAAAATCCTGGAAAAGGCAGGACTTGAAGACATCACTACAAATCAACAAAACGAGCTGTTGTCATGAAAAGTGGCTTTAGGAACTTACTACAGCTTTTAAACTGCCTTTCCTGTAAAGAGCTTAGTACAGTAAATGTGAGTAAGCAAATATTAAAAATAGCTAAGCAAGGACACTCTTGTTCAATCGCTTTTAGCACTGACTCAAACACGTATGACTCACCCCAAGCACCTCCTGCCGTATCTATTTTCCCAGGGCTGGCCGTAACATCTCTGACTTCACATACTGGACAACACCACGGCTGATCTCGGGACCTCCAGGACGGACAGGTCATGTGTGTCAATACTCACCACTAGAGGTTTCATAAGCATTTTCTACATGTTCTTGAAACCTTCAACACCATTTCTAAGTAAATGATTCACAGGATTACACTACAAAGGTCCGAAAGCCAACATTGAAAAGGACTAGAAATTAAGGAGCTGTCAGGCTTAAATCACTCTCAAGAAGTTTGACAGGTAATTATCAAGCATCTCGCTTCAGAAAACAGTTTCTTACCCTCTCTTCCTCCTAACTGCAGCCACGCCGAGTTACTGTGTCGCCCTCCAACAAGATCATCCTCCTAGAAATCCACACGTTGAGCAGACAGGCTTTCTGAATGCAGTACCTTTGCAGTTCTTTGTTCAAACCACCCAAAAAATCAGAGAAAAACCCTTCTAAAACAATTCATAGTCTTATTTACTGGAGTTTACAGGAACTAGTCATCTCATATAGGGAATTTCCACATAGTTAAGTTCGTAACTTTTATACTTCAACTGTACATTTACGATCAAAACATCAGAGGAGAATGGAAAAGCCATTACAAAACCTTCACAATGTACAATTTAATCAAGCTAATCAGATACCAAGTACAATCTGGTTAATACTACATATATGCTATAAGTGGCAATATGCGATCCTGAACATTTTATGTATGTAAGTACTCCTCCAGAACTATTTATGTGCTTAAAAATCATGTATACCAAAGTCTTTGCCAGATTTGCAATAATATCCCCTGACCCAAATAACTTAATTTTGACGGTCATGCCTTGGAAGAGATCATAAAGAAAATGACAAAGGGAAGAAGAGAGGGAGGCCAGTGGTAGCAAAGCAAGGTTATACAGTTCATCTGTGTATATATCCACTACAAGTTATGTCAAGTTTTTATTATATCTTCACTTTTCACCAGGATAATAACAACTGTTAAGTTTCTTTTGGGGTTGAGTGCCTTTTTTGGACACCAAGGGGAAAGAAAATGCAGGAGGAGAATCACTAACCTAAAACCCTTAAGAAAAATACTTGATATTTTAGGGAGGTCCCAAGTGCTGCATTTGCACTACTTTATTAGGTACTTTATGCATGAATTATTCACGGTAACTTTCTCCCCATATCATGTTAAGCCAGCCTTAAATATTATCCCTTTCTGCTCTTCTTTGCCAGGAAAAGCATAACATGACTAGTTTGGGGGATGTTTTCAGCATAACTCAGCAGAAAGAGAAGATAAACATTATGCCCAGACTGACCCATTTGCTTAATTATCAAACAACATTTGCCGGCTTCTAAAACTAACAAAAACTAACAGTAATAAAGTCCGAGCTCAAACTGTCAAGTCAGAAAAACAGGAACTGCGCTCCAGAGTTGGGGTTTCGTATTTCCCCTTCTGAACCTGATACCAGAACTAACAATGTATTTTGCGTCTAAGAGACCATGAGACACCAAATCTTCCGAATTTAAGGGAGGGGGGAGGGTAAACTTAAAATCAATTATTTGCCACAAAGACTCAGTTCTAACTTCGACTACACAGAACAGCTTCACACACCGTATGCTCCTTTTCATAATCCCACCAATGAGAAAACCTAGAAGAGTGAATACAGCTGAAAAGGAATGGCTACCAGGGGGGTCCCTCCGTGAAACCCCACCGCCGGGAAAATTAGGAAAGACAGAGGGGGGAAAAAAAGCAGAGAAGGAGAGAGGCAGGTCTGAGGAACTTTAAATCACACCTCTCCCCTGTTTTCATACACTATGATGAAATCGGATGTTTTACAATCACAATTCCAAAGCCTGGATTTCAAAACTAAGAACTATGGAGAAAAGGGACTTTTAAAAAGCAACTGGGCATTTCACGCTTAGCTCCAGGTCTGCAGCCAGACAATTTGCAAATACCACAGCGCAGCTATTCTGGGCAATAAATATTTAACTGGAGCGGGCAATACTTCCTACAAGTAATACTAAAGAGGGAAAAAAAAAAATCTTTGGGGAGCAAAAGTGTCTGTTAAAGCACACGCGCTTCTGCGCATAATAATGAAATATGCATAATAATGAAATAATGAAAAATAAACCCAGAAGGTGCACCGTGCGTACACTAACTGCGGAGGATACAGCCTGTTAGCTCAGCTGTCTAAGATGGCTACTTAAGCCATAGCTCTAAATACTCTTAACCATAAAAGTACTTCCTTTTTTCTGTCCTTAAAAGCAACTCAGAAGTTTAATTGCAAGTTAACAGGCAGGAATCTTAACAACAAAACTTCTTTGCGATTACACTACGCTGTCGGTTTATCCTACCATACAAATACCCCCAGTCTTAAACCGGTCAGCCCCTGCAAAAATTCGGATTACCACATCAGGCATTCCTCAGCGTTCACAGAAGCCCAGTGGATTTTAGGGAGACAAGGAGCTTCACTCCAAATCACTGCCCTAAATCACTGTAATTGCCAGAAGGCTGTTATCCCATGAAACAAAACCCAACTCGAACTTAAAATCCATAAACACATTAAAAGAATCATAATGCTTGACTACTTTCAGAATTTAACGTTAAAAAAACCTATTGATTTGTAACCTAACACACTAAAAGAGTACTTCAGTAAACACAAAACAAATATTAGTTACATTAAGCAGATTTCTGTACTCAAAGGTTAACCGCAGACTTCAGCGAAGACTCACAGAACTTAGTTCCAAGTGATCTCTATGAACTTTTTTTTGTTTAAGAAAAAACTATCTGTAATTCCCGTAGTAACCTGGATGTATCAAGCCTCCAGCAGTTTTCTTAAGCAATCTGAGAATTATCATATGAGATTCACAGAGAGGAAATACCCTGTTTTTCAAACAACTAATCAAAATCTTTCCCTGTATCTCACAAGCTAGAAATCTGGCCGTCACCAAGCTGCATTTCTGCCTTGGTGTTTACTTCTACGTCATGAAGTAAAATCGGTTCGTTTTCTGCAATGGCTAAATGGACATAAATTGCATAAATTAACTAGAAATTGCAAAGCCAACATTTCCTCCTATGTATGTGACTTCTGTGCATATGCAATGGTTATCTTTAATCTGCAAGGTTATTTGCAGTTAAAAACGGTCTACTGCGCTTCGCTACACCATTCTAGACACAGCCTTTCTATGTAAATAGAAAAAAAAAATATTTCCCTTATTCTTAAGGGGAAATAAACTCAAAAAAACCCCGGTGTGCTGCCAGTCTGCAGACGTTCAACAAGTCAGCAGTGCAAACTTATCCCTTCCATGCCTGTGCATCACGATGACTAACACCACCCCCAGCCCACCCCGTGAACATCATCTCCGTATCTCCCCGAGCGCTGGGCTGGAGGCTCCTGGAACCATTTGTCGAGTGTCCCGAGGATTAAACAGATCCCACTCAAACCCAGCTGATGATCCGACAGCGGTACTCCACCCTCGCAGGCTTCTGAAGCATAAAGTGGTGGGGAAGAGGGAATTTCAGCGCTCCCCGCAATTTTTCCATTCCACTCCAAAACGTGCCTTACGCCAGCACTCAGGATGGGAGATCATCTTTGGAGATACATTTAGTTTCGGCTCTGGCAGGACCTTCACCCACATGGAGCGAGGATGTTCACACCGTGCCCATTCCACCCTGCACCGCTCCGCTCCTCTCAAACCACGGGGCTCTCGAGCAGAAAAAAGAGGTTCTCAGTCGTGCTTGTCCAAAGGGCGCATGCACAATTTTATTTTTTTAAAAATGCACAACACCTACAGTTATGAGAACCTCAAATTTCTCATTTTCTGTTTTCTTACCAAGCCACCGGAAAGCTGACTCTCAGTATCCACTGGTTTCCAACAAGAACGCATAGCCTTCCCCCCCCCCCTTCAGTATTCAGTGTAACACTAATCTCTTAATCTCTTTTGAAAATCTGAAAGTCTAGTGGAACGAGACATGCAGAAAACACTCTGAAGAGCAAATTCACCGAAATTTAAGCAAAAAAGGCGACAAGCCTTTCCCACAAAATCTCTGTCAGTAGAATTCAATTTGTAACATCTGCAAAGAGAGAGAAATCTGCGTGCCACTATCTCCCTATCAATCACAGCAAGGAAGCAAAAGTACACTTAAAGACTCAGAAAAACTGCTCTGTATTCTTTTTTTCTTTGATGATAATGTAAGACCTGATTTAAGTGTTAAACACATCAGAAATACCATACCACTTTTTTTTCGTCTCAAGAAATTCTGAGCACTAATGGATTGTGACCAGAAGTCACTGAAATGAGGGCAAAGGACTTCATTTGGGCGGCTCTAAGCTTTTGTTTTCTGCTCGTTATCATCACACACTTAACACAGATTCTTGAAAAATACTTTTGACAAAAACTCTGAAAGAGCCACCCTGCCATGGTAGCTAGGAATGATGAAAGCTTAATTGAGAACTAGAGAAGCCAAACCCACCATTTTTAAATCTTGTGGATTCTTTTCTGTTTACCGTAACAAGAGAGCAAACAGATGCGGCAATGGAAACAGAATAAGCATACCAGATATTCCAACAACAAGCCAATCCTTACTAGTTATTATCTTTTTTCTTTTTTTTTTTTTTTTAAGAGGACTGAAACACGCAAATTTAATCTGGCAATAAATACAACTACAGAATCAAATTACAAACAGACATATTGAGGTGTTAGTTTTATTAAGCCACAACTTCCACGTCACAGGATGAGATGGGAAAGGACCTCTCGAGATCGCCTGTTCCAAGCCCGGCTCGGGCAGGGACAGCTGGGGCTGCCCGCGACGTCCCCAGTCGGGTCGTTCATCTCTCCGCAGACAGAGACTCTGCAACACCTCTGGGCAGCCTCATCCAGTGTTTGACCACTCTCACAGCACTGAAGTGTTACATGAAAGATGCCCCAGCCTCTTAATCATGAAAGAACTGTTTGGTGTACAAATTAAAAGCGTTACTTGTTTTCTTAAGCATAAGATGACATTTTGCCTTAAAGAAAACAAATCAGGATCAAATTATGATTTTTCTTTTCCTAAATCCCGTGTCTTTGACTTAGAACGAGACCACAGCTGTAAGATCATAATACGAAAGAGAAAAGAACACAGAATTATTGCAAAATTAATTGGACTGAGCTTCTCCTCCCCATCCTCCCCCTTATATTACTCATGCTCACACACAAAAAAAACCACCAGTTAACTTCTTAAGGTCACAGCTTCTGGAAATGAACAGCATCAACTGCAAATCAAACCAGGAAGATGTACCTCAGCTGTAAACTAAGAAAACTCGATGTGGGATGCAAAATCAAGACAGAACTCTACAAGGGTATTCCTAAATCATCAATTTATTGCAGAATGCTTCCCACTGAAGAACATCCATCGCACCAGGCTTCTCCACGTTACTTGACTTCTCAGGTCAAATTCCCTATAAGGCACCTTCTCCTCCTACCCCTTTAAAAGACATTTTATAGCTTATCCATAATTATGGATGAGACTGCGACAGATGGGGGGAAAGAGAATTACTCTATTTTAGAACATTTTATAAACGGAAGTTCATGGAGTAGACTGCTACCATATTACCTACCCTTAAGAAGAGTTTGATTCTGAAGTAAGTCCTGAAAAAACTAATATCTATTAACATAGAAATAACATATTAAGCTGCTTCTTAAGCCTTTGACTGATGCTCAGCAAATTATCTCTTAGTGTTTGGAGGCTGTTACCCCCTCTATGAGTACGCACCACAAAATGCCCCACTAAAACAAGGAGAATAGTTGTGGCTGCCCCATCCCTGGAGGGGTTCAAGGCCAGGTTGGACGGAGCTTGGAGCAACCTGGGCTGGTGGGAGGTGTCCCTGCAGGGCAGGGGGTGGAACGAGATGGTCCTCAAGGTCCCTTCCAACTCTAACCGTTCTATGATTTGTTTACAAGACTAAGATCATTATGTCACCCCTGCCAGCTAATTAAACTACTCTCAACTTTTCCTGTCTCTGAGACTCAGTAGCAATAGGTTTTGAAAAACCAAACACCTTGAAATGGTCTGGGAGAGACGTTGACGTCCACTGCTTTTAAAAACTTCTAAACCACATCTGAGAGAGGATTTTTCATAATTCAGACATTAGGACATACCCCAAAACATTTTTAAAATTACTTTGGCAGTGAGCAGAGGCACATGCTTTGTACAGGCAGCACAGCCTGGTGAAGATGTGACTATTTTACTGGTGGTTACCAATCTGTGCTGGCAAAAAAAGGAAGCGTTCATGGTTCAGCTGTGGGGAGGGTGGCAGTATCTTCCACCAGAAAGGGAGCAGTAAACACCTCGGGGATGGTACATCTCAAGTGGTAGCGTGCACACATGCAAGCTGTCTTGGCTTTGAATGCAGAACTAGTGCTGATTAAATTGCTTCCAAAATGTGAGCCGAAGTGTTGGTAAATCTTATTTCCAGCTGGAGCCATGCAAAAATGTTGCAGTTGCAACAAAAGCCTTTGCCAGCTTCAGCAAAAGTATCAGGAAGAGACAGCGGTTTGCATCTCAGCTGTGTTTTAAAGGCTGAACTCACCACAAACCTTGGGACAAATCAAGTTCTTTATGTAATTACTCAACTTCACTGATACGCACTGATTTGTCTGTGCAAAACTGAACTTGCATGGAACTCTAAACACAAACAGGAGTTAGCAGCATATACGTACACAAACAAGCGTAGCCATTTACATTAACTGCTAATTAAACTTTATCAAGTAGTTAAGTAACAAAGATATAATAGATTGAAAAAGTCCTGAGGAGTCTGCTCATCAGAGAAAGCATGAAACAATCTCCAGGCACGCAAGGAGGCTGTGCCAGCACAGCAGAGGTGAAGGTAACACGTGATCCAGATTTCTCTCCCTAAAGAGGCAGAGTCCTATCAATTTATATTTATAGGTCAACAGGCCTGCCCTTGTCAGACAAAATTAATTCTCCAAGCATACAGGGCGAGAGGGTGGTTCTATATAAGTGCTTCTCTGCACGCTAAATGACGCGCAAAGCACGTCAATAGCTATACGCTGTGGTGCAAGTCGGGTCTAGAGAAAATTATTTTGTGTACGCTGGGCTATAGGAAGAAGTTAAACTCCTTCCACTTAAAAGCACATTGGTGTTTCTTCGGCAGGATTTTCACAACACAATGTCCGAGTTCGCACATCCCTGCGGAGAGCAGGGGAGGGAGCTGATGAGAAGTCTTCTGAGCTGGAACAGGTATCCATCAGAGCACGCGAGTCCCTCAACCGAAGGGGTGACATGCCGCAAGAGAAGTGGCTTAAGATAGTGCTGCTGTGATCTGCCACTTGCAGCACTGCGTATCTCCTCCCTCCACGCACACACCGTAAGCAAAGAAAAATGCAGGCTCATTTTTCACTCAATTCAACAGCTAACTTGTAAGAACACGGAGCGATTAAACCTGGAGATACCACATACTTTTATCGCAAGGTAAACGTTCAGTCAACACCAATAAAGACCAAACAGTTAATCTGTACACAGCCAAGCAGGCATGACGAGCATCGTAGGTTTTAAATGTTTAAGGTTGTGCTGGCATATACTGAGTAGTCAGGATTTAAAAGGTGCCTTTTTTTTAAGCAAAGCGAGCCCTCTGTTCGCTGATGTATCTTGCTTATGTAGATGTAACTTGGCCGTGTCTCAAGTCACGTGTGCAGGAAGCTGAAAGGGCTGCAAAACCCGCAGGACTCTCTTTCTCTCTTCTCCCCCCCCCCCGCTTTTTTTTTTTAACTTGGCAGAAGGTAGCTGTTCTTCTTTTGTAAAATGAAGCTCTTTAAGTCAGCTATCCCTATATGCCCTTTCACTTACCACTTGTGGCTTTGACAGTGAAATCAAACCCATGCTCTCCTGTATTAATTCATTCCACGTTTATAAGAAAGGTGTTCACAGCTATGAATGGCTACTAAAATAAGTGCTGGTATGAAACAGCACAAGCTGTTTTTTCCAGGTGACGCTGCTGGTAAGACAAAGGTTTCCAGGTGAGAATCCCGGCTGGCAACTCTCCTGCTAGCGACTTGCATCTACGTACAACACGTTCATCGGGCTATGGGGACTTGTTTTATACCATCAATAAACACCCCCTCTATTTCCCTTCATAAGGGCAAGGAGCACAACTAGAAGTTTTCTCGGCAATGAACAGCTATGACCCTTCAAAAAAACAGGGATCAGACAGGCTCCTCTTCTCTGACTACACCAGCGCTTTCCAGAATCTGGTGAACTCCTGACTGTTTCATGCCTTTAGGGGAGAGAGTTATTAAGAGACTTTCTAAAAATCAATACAATAACAGTCAAATAAAATACATTTAAGCCATTTTCTGCCTAAGTCAGGCACTGATGTTTCTAATAGAGAACCAGTTAGAAAAGTGACGAGGTTATAACACCACGTCAGAAGAACCTGGTGTCCATTACGGCCTGTAGACCGCTCAAATAGACTTTAACATTAGAAACAGCGGATGGCAGCAAGTGTTAAGTTTTGGAATTGCAGCTGTTACTTCAATAATGAAGTCAAACGCACCTTTCTCTTCCTTCAGCTTAAGTCTTGAGAACAAGAAAGAAGGGTAGAAGATTCAAATAAGGGAAAAAAAAAAATAGTTTAATACAACAGCAATCCAAATCAATAGCAGGAAAAAGCAAAAAGGAAAAAAAATACAGTTTAATACAAATGCAACACAAATCAACAGCAGGAAAAGGCAAAAAAGGCAAACAGTGAATTTGTAATCTTTTGTTTTCAGAGGAGAACTCCTGTAGAACCGAGTGCTCCAACACAGGTTTTAGAGCTGTAAAGGGGGACAACAGAAGCTGCTCGATACAGGTCAGGCTCGCTCATTTAACTCTCTGGTTTCTTTTGAACTTTTAAACTCTCTAAATAGATGGGCTCTGGCAATTTCAAAATTATTAGCATCTGTTTTGCCATACTTTGAGGAAAAGTGAAATACAGACGTGTTCAGGAAGTGAAAGGTTATTTCTTGTGCATCTTCAGTAAACACGAAAGACACTGAGTGTACAAGAAAACCATACAATGTGAACTGCAAATGCCACCTTACAGTTGTTCTTGATGGAAAAACCTCAGAACTGAGGGCGGCCACACTTTCTTTCCATGCAGGAGGCCGCCAGCTTGAGTTGCGCTGCGAGAGCTCGACATCCTAGGGACAAAAAACGCCCCCCACAACCTATGCAAAGCAGCAGATTTAAATATAAAAGGCTGAGCCTAACGCAAGACTTAAGCTACATGGTATGTTTTATACTTCCATCACCCCCCCCTTTAAACATCTAATGCCTTACAAACTAACATAGCTTTATTATTAAAAATTTACTCTGGTAAAATCCAGCGGAGGGCAGAGACAGGTGTTTACGGATGGCAAGCAACAGGAAGTTATTTGGACCGTACAAGTTCGAAGGCTTTTACGGTTTGTTTTGTTTAATGTATCTCTTTGTGCTGCTAGCGTCTCAAAATGAGTGTAAAGTTAGTTCTGCCAAATTAATTTCCTGAAAAACTGAGTCCGCACACAAACAACTTTCTTGCAAGTGTTTCCTCTCCTCCCTCACTCCCCTGTCCAAGTCACAGACCTAGCATGGTCCGCTTCATTTTCCTTACCTAAAAAAGTAGACGACTTAAATCTGTCCTTCCTCCCGGCATGAAAGGTGTAAGGATTTTTTCCAGAACCGCTGTCTCCAGCACAGCCCTAGGCACGGTAGCTCTCCCAGCAGATCTAGGAACAACCTCCTAGGCTGAACAAGGATTTTTCCCTGTTCAAAATAGCATGAGGCAATATTACCTCAATCTCAACTTCCAGCCAGTAAAATTAAGTTATTTAAAAGATCTGAAGTGGAAGACCAAAAAAGTTATTTTGACAGAATATGCCCCAGATTGAAGAGTAATTATTAAGAGTACTGCTAATAAATTATTTCAATAGCCTGCTAAATTCCAACTGGGCCACCTGACGGGCAATGCAGACTCTGCTCAGTCTTCGAATAGCTGGAAATGGCAGGGAATGAAACACTCAAGGAACAGTTTAAACGGCACCTGGTGTCCAAAACCGCTAAAAACTTGCATTATACTCGTGTCTAGGTGCCTCGGTAGCCAGGGCCCCCTCTCAGATCCACTCTGCAAACAAGCGAGACTGCACACCACAGCCTGAGGAATGTGCAAATTTCCCTTTAGGAGTTTTCTCCTGGAAGTACACTTAAATTGTGTGTTCAAAGGGAATTAAGCCTTTGGGGATGGGGGAGGGAATTGCAGCATTTTCAGTAGAGAGGGGAAAAGAAACATGTTGAAAGAACAGACAGGTTGTTCTGCCAAAGCCAGGCACTGACTGAAATTAAAACACCCGCAGGCTTCTGACCCCATTGAACGCTGCATTATACGCTTATCCACCTGCAGACTGACTCCTTATCTTTGTGAACCTTCCTGTCCCCTCCTCCAGCACACACGCAAGCAACTGAAGTCTTGACTCCCGTGAATCCTACATGCTTCAGAAGTCAGAGAATATAGCATGAAATACTGAAGTTATTCAATTTATCAGCAGACCCTCCTTTATGTAGCAGACCAGCTTGGAGTAGAAGTCCAAAGTGCTTCACAGAGCAAAGCTACGAGATACGTGCATTTATGATGGATGAGTTCCTTGAAGCCAGTCACCTTGTAAAAGTTTGTTCTTTACTAGCAAGCCCTTTCTGCTGCTTTGGGAGCTCCATAGCTACAACAGAACGGTGATGTGGTATTTCTGGAAAACGATTTGTTTACTATCAGAACTGCTGACAAAGCAGAATCAATGGCAATACCAAGGCACTTCCTCTAATACAAATGATTTTCCTATTCTGTGGTTAGAGCGGGTCCAAAGGAGGCCATGAAGATGCTCCAAGGGCTGGAGCCCCTCTGCTCTGAGGACAGGCTGAGAGAGTTGGAGGTGTTCAGCCTGGAGAAGAGAAGGCTCCAGGGGGACACCTTATGGTGGCCTTTCAGTACTTAAGGGGTGGCTTATAAGAAAGATGGGAGCGGACTTTCTACTAGCAGGGCCTGTTGCGACAGGACAAGAGGTAATGGCTTTAAACTAAAAGAGGAAAGATTTAGGTATAAGGAATAAATATTTTACAATGAGGGTGCTGAAACACTGGCCCAGGTTGCCCAGAGAGGTGGTCAATGCTCCGTCCCTTGAAACATTCCAGGTCAGGTTGGACGGGGCTCTGAGCAACCTGCTCTAGTTGAAGATGTCCCTGCTCGCGGCAGGGGGGCTGGACTAGATGGCCTTTAAAGGTCCCTTCCAACCCAAACTACTCTATGATTCTATAACTGCACTTGCTCAGAATCTTAGCTCCGCAGGTAGGTTCCTCCTCAAACAAAAACTCCAATTTGATTTTTCCCAGGCTTTCACTACTGCCTCGCTCCATAGTTTGGGATGATGTGCACATCCTCTGTTTTTCCATCGACTTCCAGTTCTTTTCCTTTATTTCCTATTTCACCTTTCACATCCTGCAGGAAAAAAAAAATTCTAAACAGATCATTTTTACGGGCCAGCTGTTTTAAAGTATGTAATAACAGAACATGCACAGAACCATATTCATGTCTTAACAAACAACTCATACAGTGTCAGAGGGTGGGAGAAGGTAATGACATGCAGTATAAGACGCACAGACTATACTCTTCCAAGAAGAAGGTGCTCTTCCAGTTTCCTGTAGTTCAGTTTTTCTGTCAGTTATGCAACTCCTGTTACATTTATATAACCAGTTCAGGGGAAAAAGAGAATTATTCTGGCCAGCAAAACTGTCTGAAGTTTTATAAGCCCTTCAGCATGAAGAAAGTGACAGGACTTCCTCCTTAAAAATCCACCTGTTCTCAACGGGCCAGGAAATTATAACCGCAAAATCACACTTCCTTACTTCCCCCCACCAATTTGAATCAAGAGAAATTGCAACTAGTTTGCCCAAGAGAACCATCATCAACTTCTTCCAGTAACCTAGTCCTTTTTAGCGTCAGCTTTTTGGAATGATTAGATGAATGGTGAAAACAAATACTGATCGGGATACCTAAAGTCCTGCTAAAGACATCAAGAGACCGAGCAGAATAATCCCCCCCTAATCTTCATTACATTCATGTATTCTACAGAAACTATAGCAATAGCTGGAAGTAACAATTTAGCTGCCACACACCCCAAAATGCCATTCTTTTGTGAATCCACTTTCCTTCTTGATGAGGTTCAAGCATATTTGTCTCACCCTACTAGCAAAACTGAGCAGTATCAGTCCATGAAAAAGCTTTCTTTGCAAAAGTCGGGCTCTGAGTACGAACTGACGGAATCACGTGCGGAGCTTTAAAAGCCATTTTCTATCCAATTTGGCAAGTGTTTGCCATTACCAATACCTGAAGTCTAATTGCATTTTAAGTGCTTTTGAGATCTAAAGCAACTCTGAGTGTGTTTACAGGAATAATGCACAATCTTTAAGAGATTGCAAACTGTTGGACAGGCTACAAAAGAACAACTTCAATATTGCCAGTTTATCGACGAGAAGAAAACATTTCGTCATTTTTAATTGCTGTTGGAGATGAGATGAGGCAGGAACAAAGACCCAACTCGCTCTTCTCTCCATAACCCAGCTTCTTGGCACGCTTTTTGGTTCATAGGTTCTCATAATGATCTTTTTCACATCTAAATACAAACCCATCTTAAGGGTTTGTTTTTACGTGTAAAAGCTTTAACCTCTCAAAACAATTCAAACGCCTTCCTCTCCATGTAAACACAGAACAGTTCTTTCTTGTGCAATTCAAGCCCAACATAACGTACAGATTCAAGGGTTCTTCATTTGGGTTTGTGCTGTATTTTGAACCTCTCTTCCTCATACCAAGTCGGGCAGCAACCAGCTGCCAAGAAACCTGGGGCCAGTTCTACAGCTGGAAAAAAAAAAAAAAAAAAAGAAGAAGAAAAAAAAGTGTTTCAACTCCAAATCAAGGGAGGATGGGGAGGTACGTGGTAGGAAAGAGGTGAAACCCTCCCACCCACAACAGCGGGCATCACTGGCAGGATGCTGCCTATGAAAACGGAAAGATTTTTTCCCCTCTATGCAAAAAAGGGAAGCTGGTTTCTGTGAATTCAGTCTTTTATTTGCAAGAGTGAACCACTACAGAAATGTCCATCTGAATTTACTGAATCGGTATCACTTATTCTTCCAACCAAGAACCCTGGATTAGTTCCAGCCCGCCAAGAGGTAAGGCAAATGAATTAAAATAAGTTTAAACTGCAGATTCTGTTTGACTAAGAAAAAAATGAGGTTAAAAGGTATGTTGATTTCACCCACTGAGTCTCTCCAGCGACTGTTTAGGTACACTTCAGCTTTTTGCTTTGCAATTGATACAGGTTTGCTTTCCAAAGCTTTTGTATTAGATATTATCTCCAGAATTGCTTCCCCATTGTTTTTTAAATAAACTCATTGAACAGACAAGTCAATTTGGATGTACAGGAACAGCACATTCCTGAAGAGCTCAAGATTTGCAGAATCTACCTCTCAAAAAAGGCCACTTTGAAATTAATTCTGAAAGAGTTTTGCAGTGCAGGGAGTTCCAGGAGTTTGCAAGCTTAAAGTTGTTCCAGTTCTGTGTTTATATTCTTGTGCAAATTTAAACCCACTCACCCTGGCTTTTTACCAGTCTTTCACCTAACCTTTCCCAAAGGTCAAACGTTTGCAGTTTTGCTTTGTATGAGCATAGTATGTTCTCTGTTACAGTGGGCTTTAGGGCAAATGCCCTGCAGATAGTTAGACAAATAAGATATTTAAGGAGAACCGAATCAGTAAAAACACACGGACAAAAACACTTGTAAAACCTGCCCGCAATTACTAACTTTTAACACCGCAAATGACAGCAAGAGCCTGATGGGATCTGCTGTTTGCTCAGACGTTAGCAGCGTGTCCTGACGGGGCTCTGTATTTCAAAGCACCTGTCTCGGTGTCACCTAGCACAAACCCAGACCAAGGTGCAACTTCCTGTGTGTTTTAAAAACAAGTGCCAGGAGGAAATGCCTACTGCTCCCCATATATGGTCAAAACTGAACTTAATACTGAGCTTCAGCAGCCACGAATAAAACCGTACACACATTCTGTTCATCAATAATGCTGCAGAGAGTCTTCTACCAGCGTGAGTTAGACTGGGCTAACTGGAGTTCAGTTCAAACACCAACACAACTTTGAATTATTTCCACTCTCCCCCCCCAAAAAACCCAACCACCAGAAAGAAAAAAAAAAAAAAAAAAAAAGCCTTCTTGCACTGCATTTATCTGCCCTCCAGGTCTCTATGCCTCAAAATACACCCTCCGCATCCCTAATCCATCCTGTTGGCCACAGGCTTCCCCAGCACCACCCCGTCCTCCTCCCCAGCACAGACTCGATGTGTGTTTAACCGGAGCCGGGTCCAGCCTCTCCTGTCACACCGCGCGACTGCCATGTTGTCTTCCTGCCATCAACCTACATGGTTAACGGCGGGGCTGATGTGCTTCAGGCTCTTGCGTCCTGGTTCTCCTCATATATAAGCTTTCCGTATGTATTTTGAAAATCCCAACTCAACCGGGACTATCCAAACCACCTAAAATCGTTTTCCATGCGCATACATGTACAGCAGAATTATATTTTTAGGTGTCTGGAGAAGGCGGACGGAAGGTACAACTTGCCAGCTGCCAGGGTACCAGCCCCACATCCCTGCTCGTCCTCTCGGGTGAGGGAGATCCAAGCAGGAGGAGACCTGGACGGCTGTCACCACCCTCAGGGAAAGGAGCACCTACGGGGGGGTGGGGGGGGGGGGGCTGAAAGGCATCCAAAAAGCGTCTCCATCCCCAAGACAGGAACCGATGCCAGACTGACAGCTGGACCCAATCAATTTTTCCAAACACACAAGTGCAAGGCAGCAATATCTCCGTTTGCAAAGAAGACCGAGGACTCCCGTAAGCTCACGGGGGGTCCAAGCGCGCTCACAAGCGCCCGATATTTTTTTTTTTTTAAATTTCACCCATTTCCACCAGCAGGCAGAACCGAAGTCATTTCGTTCCGGTTCCTCCTCTCGCCACAACCCGGCCGCCCCCGCCGCGGCCGCGCAGGAGTCGCCCCTCGCCCAAACGTGGCTCTGAAAACCCCTTCCCAGCCCGGCCGCTGACCGCGGGGGCTCGTCCCCGGTGCCCGCCGCCGGCCCTCTCCGCTGAGGGGGGCCCCGCGGCACCCCACATCCCGGCCCAGGCGCCGGGCCCGGCCGCTGCGCTGAGCCCGGGAAGGGGCCGGCGCGGTCGCCGGGGGAAGCCCCGCGCCGTCGGCCATCTCGGGAGCCTCCCTCAGGGAGGGGAAGCGCCCGCCGCACCGCACCACCCCCTTCCCCGGTCCCCCTCGGCCCCGGGCCCGGCCGGGGGAACGCGGGAGCCCGCTCCGGCCCCACTCACCGCTTCCGTCGCGCCTCGCCGGGGCGGGCGGTGAGGCCAGCGGAGGGCGGCCGTGCCGCTCAGCCACGGCCCCGTGGGGCTGGGGGGCGGCTCGGCCCGTCCCGGTGGGTGCGAGAGCGAAGCCTGGGGACGCTCGGCGACAGCAGGGCGGCGGTCCCGGCGCGGCGGTGGCAGCGGCGACCGCCCGCGGAGCATGCGCCGGGCCGGGCCCGCCCGGGGGTGGTGCCTCGTCGCGGCCGCCTCCGGGGCTGGGGGGGGGCGATGGCAGCGGCGGGCTGCGAGCGGGTCCGGCGCTGGGGGGGTTTGCGGCCGGGTGCGCGGCGGGGCAGGCTCTCAGAGGCCGGTGGGGACGGCCCGGCCTAGGCCGCAGCGGCGCGTCCGGAGCCCGGTCGGGGAAAGCGGAGGGGTTAAAATGGATGCGTCTCCTGGCTGGTGTAAAGCGAGGTAAAGGCTTTAGCGGGCGGGGTGGGAGGCCCGCCCGGTGCCCCGGTCAGCACCCGGAGGTTTAACAGTAGGTGCTTAAAAACCATTATGTCTTCTGGCACTGCTGGGGCTGTGGGGTTCTTTTCACACCTGCAGTGCCGAGGCCATGGCTGTCATCCCCACAGATGTCCAGTGTCTGTCATGGTGTGGGCTAAGCTGCTGGACTATGTGGATCACAGAATCACAGCATGGTTTGGGTTGGAAGGCACCTTAAAGCCCCCCCAGTGGCACCCCCTGCCCTGGGCAGGGACACCTCCCACCAGCCCAGGTTGCTCCAAGCCCCGTCCAACCTGGCCTTGAACCCCTCCAGGGATGGGGCAGCCACAGCTTCTCTGGGCAACCTGGGCCAGGGGCTCACCCCCCTCAGAGTGAAACGTTTCTTCCTGGTATCTCATCTCCATCTCCCCTCTTTCAGTTTTAAATGGTTCCCCCTCGTCCCGTGGCTCCCCTCCCTGCTCCAGAGTCCCTCCCCAGCTTTCCTGGAGCCCCTTGAGGGACTGGAAGGGGCTGGAAGGTCTCCCCGGAGCCTTCTCTTCTCCAGGCTGAACAGCCCCTACAGCCCTGTCTCCAGCCTCACACAGACGTGAACAAGCCAGCATAAACAACTTGGGTGTTTACACCAAAATGAGGAGACATGCACAATTCTGCCGTCTGCACAGAAAAGACATCGGTTTCTTCATTGTGGTTTCGAACTCTTGTCAAAGTCACAGGAAATGGCACAAGTGGAAGTAATATCAGTAAGAAAATGATTCAGTTCAATAAAATGATTCCCCCCCCTTCCCACACACGCACGCATATTTGTCATTTTCTTCTGAACGAAGAGCCAATCTGCTGCTGCCTTTTGGGGAAATTGTCCTAATAGCCGAATTGGTCATTAAAAAAGACATGCCCTGGTAAATGTGCCCCCTTTTGATGTAATGGTAGTTTGACATAATTCAGGCTAATCAGAACACACTGATAGCATCTTTCTGTCAAGGTCTTCTCATGCACGGCAGCACATGGGTGTGCAAGTCCCTTTGCCGTTACGAAGTGTTTATATGCCAATACAGTTAATCTGTCCCAGCTCATTGAACCTTTTCTCCAGGAAATCAACCCAAAGCTTTTCATCTCCCGCACAGGAGCTGGGAGGCGGGGGCTGTTTGTGTGCGAGTGCACATGTGTGCATGTCCAGGTGGTTGTAGTTTACAAACTAAAGATAGATAATCATTGATTATTTCTCCCCTCCCCCAAGATGAAACGAGACAGCCCTTCCCCACCTGTTTCCACGGCTGTCAGGGAACCAGCAGAGCATAACTTGGATTACCTTTTTCCTTTTTCCTCAGCCACATGGCATCGTTGGGTCTGGATTAACCATGCGCTGCAGGTGCACGGGAAAGCACTGGAGTCTCGCCCCGTTTCTGTCACTCTGGTAATCTGAACTGGGGCTAGAGAAGAGCCTGAGGTTGGAAGGAGAGAGGTCAAACCCTGCAGACGCGTGCGGCCATGCCACAGCTCTCACGGCCAACCTTTTCTTACTCTCTTGTTCTCTGTCTCCTGTAATCTGCCTGCAGGGGCTGTGCTTCCGTGGATTAGCTTTCATTCTTGCTAGCCCTTTCCATGGCTTTGCCTTTGTAATGATAAAATCAGTTTTTCTCGGTGAGTTTTCATGGTCAATAACGTCGTAACAGGTCTTTATTATTCATGCTTTACAGGCAGGACTCGTTTCCCAGCACAGCAACTGATGCTGCGAATGTCCTTAAATCCTGAAGCTGAGAGCTGCAAATCAAAGCAAAGCCGAGGAGATGGCTGTGACGAAGGATTGCATAAGGGGCTTAGCCTGGCCGCAGCAGCTCAGAGGAGAGCAGCTTTACCTCTGCCTCCATCTAAATCAGTGCCCAGAGCCCAAGACCATGTCCAGGAATGACCCAGGCTCCCAAAGGCCACGTCCTCCAGCAAGAATTAAATTCTCACGTGCTGACGCACCTCATTTTAAAAAATGGAGCTGGGTTTCTATGACACTTTCACAGAAACTGTGTGTTCAATTCTTCCTGCAATGTGAGCTCCTTTTGCTTTTTCTCCTCAATTTCAGGACACTGGTGTCTGCTGATTTCTGCTGGTCGTTCTGTGACATATGACAGGGATGAAATCAATGTGAGCTCCTTTTGCTTTTTCTCCTCAATTTCAGGACGCTGGTGTCTGCTGATTTCTGCTGGTCGTTCTGTGACATACGACAGGGATGAAATCAATGTGCTTCTAAAAATTACTCCAAGAACTATGTTAATAACAGGGGAGCATTTCCAACCTATACCCAAAACGCTCTGCTTTTACCACAACATACCATCCCATGGGAAGGATGTAATTTTGTATTAAAACCTACAAAGTAGTTTTCTCTAAGGAATTAATCACATGTATTTGTAGCAGAATATGTTCTCTTGCTTATAGAGAGAACAGGTTTGCAAAGAGCTGCAGAAAAGGCCTTTAATGCAAAATAAATTTTTCTTTCCCCTGTGAGTACTGTACTGGGGTGCAGTGACAGGTCAGAAGAAATATTTTGTATCTTACATACTTCTTTAATTTGCAACTTCCAGGATGCACTGATACCCTCCACAAAATAAATGGCAAAATACAGATGACTAGACTTGACCGTCTTGGTATTTGTGAATTAAAAATCAAACTAAATTCAAACAAATTCTCTCTTGTAGCCTTCTTTCAAGAAGGGGCAGGGATGGATGCACAAATTTTCCCTTGCTTGCCTGCTCTGCAGTTTGGTTTTCAAGCTTCCAGAAACCAAACTTCACCTTTGTTTCTGAAATGGTGATGCTTGCGCACTACTTTAGACAATATAGATGTTTAGAAACCGTTTTTTTCACGGCATTTCAAGATGCAGTGAGGGGCCCTGCATACGGTAAACTGCTTTAAATCACCGATGCTGTCAGCTTGGGATTGACCAGACCTTTACATAAATGTGATTGAACACTAAGTGGTTTCAGTTTGTCATTGATTTGTTCCCGGCAGTACTTCTGGAGCCTGATTCCTCTCGTACCTACTAGCAAAAATCAGGAGGAGGCAATGAAGTCACAGGCACTGCGTAGTGTGTAAAATGGGCCACTGACTTTCAATGTCAGCAATTACTTAAACTGTAATAGTGTTAGAAAGTGTTCTGAGAATAATTCTCTGTGCTCTTCTGCAGAGTGTTGGGCTACGTTCAATGCTGCTCAAATTAGAATTTATTCTTTAACTGAATTTTTTTTCCCCCAAAAGAAAAAACATTCTTCCATTTTTATCTCCAGGAAAAAAAAGTGGGAGTTACAAAGGAGAGCAAGTGGAGCATTTTTTCCTTGAGATCAACAAAACCGATTTTTTCACGTAGAGTTATTTTTTCTAACACGGGGAGCAGAAGCTGTTCTCGGCGGGATCCACGCTGGGTTTGGTTCACCCTGCGGGCGGAGCATGGGGAGTAGGTGGGACACCAGGGCAGGAGGAGCAGGTACCGGGCAGCGCGGGGTTGGGTCAGGCAAAGGGGGTCACACAGCAACAACCTGGGGTGCTCCAGACCACCCGTTGGGTGGGTGTTGTGGGTGAATTCACCCTGCACCCTCCTCCCGCCATGTCTGCCCACCAGCCAAGTGGATAGCACTGTACACCATCACCGTGCGATATCTTAGAGACAGCGCGGCCCCCGGATACTGCAGCGATGGGGTGGGACCTGCCAAGGGAGCTGTATAAATAGATATGCAAGCGCACAAGTTCTTTCATCTGATCTGTCGCTGAATTTATCTTAAACTTCCTGTGCGTGAAACTGTGTTTGTGACACTGTTTTCAGAGTGCTTGTCTCTGCTTGGAAAAGCAAGTGAGAGAATTTATTTTGAGGCATCAGGAACGTGTGAATTGCTTCCTCATAATTAACTACTTCTAAATATGGTGCTCAACCCTTTTTTTTTTAAACTAAATGGGGATTCTAATAATCTCAGTTTGGGGAAGGAGAGGGACCTCATGTTCATAATCCAAGTTTTCTTTGCAAAAAAAAAAGATTAAATTTTGCCCATCCAAAGCAGTCCTTGTTCTGAGGGTGCTGTGGCAGCTGCTGCTGAAAGGCAAGCAGCGGGGGGATTTCCTGCGCAGGGCTGAAGCGAGCTGAGCGGCGTGTAGGAGGTGTAACATGTAACTCCATTTCCCGACTTTCCTGGCCAGGGGCTGTCGTTCGCTTGCTTTTCTCCATGCTCAGCGGCGTGGAGATGCTGCCACCATGTCTCAGTCCTGCATCAGGCATGTTCATGTTGCTGCTTGCCTTCATTGTTTTTGCCCCGTTGCCACCTTTCTGTTTTTTCATTGTGCTCTTAACAAACCAAACCAACGGCATTATTTGCATTTTTTTTTTCCAGATAGCTCTGCTGAAAAATATACCTTGTGTTCACTTGTGAAGCAGGAACTGGGTTTGTGTAAAGAGTTGTAGAGCAGCTGCAAGGGATGGAGTTATACCAGTTTATAACCAGTGCAGCCTAAATCTGGTTTCTTGTCCCAGCCATCGCTGCTCTGAGATGGAATGGAGCAGGGTGGTGGTGATGGTCGTAGTGGTCATGTTGGTGCTCATGGTGGCCAGCTCCGAATCCCACTTCTAATTCGCCCTCCGCTGAAGTCAGCCTCATTCGGTGACCACCTTTTTATTGTGCTCTGAGCAGACCAACAAAATACGCAAAGACAAATCAATACTCAGAACCTCAAATGCATTTTCTTCAGCTCATCTCTCTCCGGCGCGGCTGTCTCCAGAAGGATGAGTTTGGTGCTGGCACAGTTCACAGGTACTCACTTGCCGCCTGTACTACAGCTAGAAGCACTTGCTTATATACTAGCTCCATGTGTGTGTATATATATATATGTGTGTGTGCATATAACCCAGAAAAAGCTCCATGTGCAACCGTTGGCTTTTATAAGGGCAAGTCCAGCACTAACTGGAACTGGAGGTGGGTCTGCTGGGGGGGAGGGATGAAGCAGAGCAGCAACCTCAACCAGAACAATAATTAAATGCTTTAAGACTGGAAATGGCACGTTTGTCACCAAAGCCTTGCCATAACCATACACAACATTGCCTCACGTCCCTCATGGTCCACAGATCACAGAGCTTGTTTACATGGCTGGGGGCATTTCTCAGGTCAATGTCCAGCATCCGAGGCCAGGTGCCCCTCTCTCTTCCAGGAGAACACACGTAACCTGTGTTCTAAAATCTTTAACAGATTACTAGCAGTCGGGATATACAGCCTTGCTTGGACAACTTCCAAGGCACATTCTGTTGCTGCTGGGTTTCTCATGTCTACTTTTGGAAACTACATTTCCTTGGTGCTCTTTGCTACCAAAACCGTCTGTGCTGGTGCTGCCCTTGTGAGTCCAGCCCTCAACTCAATTCCTTGAACTTTCCACCACCATCAGCCCCAGGTTGGTACCAGCGGCAAGGATGAGACCCAAGGATGGTGTCTTCTTGGGTAGAGCAACACGGTGGTGTTGGGATGGGGCCCATGGCTCTGTTGTCCATCCGCCAACACCTCCAACGGGAATCATTTGCTCTCTCACAGCCTTATTTTTAGGCAGGAGGAATCTGAAGCTTGTGCAAATGTTTAAACACATGTCTCTCTTGAATTATTCAGTGTACTTTCCCTGCTTCTGGAGTTAATTAAAATGGAGGGCAGTTGATAGCAAGCTCTCACGTTCACCATAGGGAGGAGGCAGCAAACTGGCAGAGAGAGAGCTGATAACCACCTGCCCTCCCCACCCCTCTGTCGCCAGAAGCTGCCATGCTGTAACCACTGTGCTCCCTCGGCAGTGCTGACCAGCAGCACCAGAGCACCAAATCTTGACGAGTTTGACTTCAGGGGATGGGTGTGTGCACAGTGCTGGGGACGTGTCCTCAGCTATGGTTGAGGTTGCCGTGCCTGATTTCAGAAGATCCAGGGAACAACCCAAACCAACAGCTGCATCCCTCCCAACCAGCATCACGCCTTTTTGTCTGTTTTCTGCTACAGTTGAAGGAGGCTTTTTCCAGGGTCAGATGCACATCCTGTGTATCAAACAACCCAGACTAAGTGCAGCTCTTGTCCTCTTGAAGTCAATGAGGAACTTGAGATGGGGACCCGAACTTCACCTATGACCTGCAGTACAGGTCCGAGCCACAGCCCTTTGGAGTGAGCAGGAGTCTTTCCTCTGGCTCCAGCAGTGTTTGTAACAGAAGCTTCTAACATCAGCCCAACATAAATGCATGATCTCATGTAAGAGTATGTTAATCCACACATAGATCCGTGCCCTTCTCCTGCTCCAGTGAAATGTGATGAAGAGCAAATTATGTACCAAGCTGCACAATCTTGACTTTACCATCTGCCCAAATACAGAAATGATAGTAGTAACTCTGATAACATACCACACTGAAACGCTCAGTTCCTGATGAGTATTTTTGCCCCCAATCAGACATCAAAGTCACAGTTTCCCCTTGTGAATCAAGCTAATGACAAAAACACAGGGTTTACATATTGTCCAACAGCTCAGCTAGTAGCTGTCCCAAAAACATGAGGTACAGTCAGAAATATTTTATGCAGAAAGGAGAAATGATGGTGTCATCCTCTGCTCACACAGTAGTACTCCTGGGGATTACTTCTCCCGGTAACAGGCACGCGTAATTGCCATTACTGTTACTGCACAGTGTTTGCACTGAGTGGAAAAGGAACCCTCACCTGGAAACAGGAGTTCTCGCTCGTAATCACAGCACTCCACTGAGAATAGCGAGAGCAGGAATGCAGCTCCAACACATCGATCTGATTTTACTTTAAGAAAGTGAAAAATATTAACCATGGTTGAGCTGAGCATATTTGTTATGATCGAGTAATGCTGAATTCTCGTTACGCTCATGAAATTTTGCAGACAGGGTGCTCTGACTGAGCAGCTTTTGGAGCTGGCACGCCAAGGTAACTCTGCACCCGAAGAAAAAACAACGCTGCATGGCTGAGCTGGTGACATTCCTGATCACACAGGAACTTCACCAGAGTCTTCATCAGCTTGGTTTTTTCATTCTACTTTGTCCAACATCTCCAGGCTCACATTCAGAAATTGCTTAACCTGACCTAAAGCCAAGTTACATTCTGGTGCATCTAATATTTGCACATATCGGGACATTGCAATTAGGCTACTTGATTTGCAAAGATGTTTAATCAAGAAGGCTTGGGTTAAAGTTCAAGTGCTCTGTGCTAGCCAGAGACGATTTGAATGAACAGTAATTAAAACACAGTCTGATTCATATGGGGCGCTGCCGGACTTTGAAACGATGATTGCGTGCTTGAAACTCTGTTGGGAAGGATTCTTTTTATTTTAGTACGACTAAAATGAAGCTTTTTGGTACCGATGCTTCACGCTGAACAGTAATAGAAAGTCACATTTTTTTAAAAAAGCATTTTGGGAAAAGGCAACATCTTCACCTCGTTTCAAGGCTGAGTGCGAGCAGACAATGGAAGTCTTTTATCCCGCGGTTGTCAGAAGCTGATAGCAGCTGGCCAGCTTGCTCGGAGCAGAAACTTCAACCCGTAAAAGGACATTCTGTGGATGAGAGCCAAGAACAGAACAGCCATTCTTGTCTGTAGCCTCGCAGCCCCGAGGAGACGTCGCAGGAGCAGAACTGCTGTTCTTCTCATGCAAGACGTGGGTGGGAAGGCGACGGCCTCCAGATGGGAAAAGGGACTTTCCTGATGAAAAAGCCTGAGAACCAGCGGGTCAGAACAAATCCGTCTGGAATGACAGCTGAGACGTGTCACCAGAAAATTGCCTTGCCTTGGGATCAAACCCATAAATTACAGAAAGTTTTATCAGAAAATGGATGGTCCTCTGAGACTTTAGTTTTGAGCAAAAAGTGGTGTGATGTATCACTGTATGCATGTTGTTTACATCTTGCTTTAACACGGTTCGTGGGAGGAAGTGCTTCGCTGCCAAAAAAGACTTGATAGTTGCATTGTTCGCATGTAGCAATATTTAGACATAGCAAACCCACTAGTATTTATAATAAGTCTGTCCCATTATGATATCAGTAGGAAGCTACAGGAAAAAGAGATGGACTCTACATCCGCTGAGCTAGAGAGGGAGATAAAGGCTCCCAGCAAATCTGATCGGAGAGGTGTTGCTTTCAGGCACAGACAGCGTTTCAGTTCCTGTCCCATGCCAGAGCTCGAAGCTGTACTTGTTGTAACAGGAAACGAGAATCGCAATCTGAAGCCAGAGGCACATATCACTTGAACGGGCTCTTTGCTCTCTTTCCCCAGTCCTTGACGTGTGCTGCAGTACACCGCCAGCAGCTTTGCTGCACGTCCCACTGCATAAGCCGGGTTGGTCATTAACCCTCAAACGTGACCCAAGGCTGAGCAGGTGAGGAACCTTATTCCTTGGCCTGGTCCATAACAAACCTTGTATCTGCCTCTGAGCAGTTATCTTATTTCCCGTGGGAAGGACAACAACTTTTCGGTTTCTAGTACAAGTCAGCATCCTGACTATATTCATCGGTGAGCGCCCAAAGCCATCCTTTGGGTGGCTGTGAGGACCTGGCTGAAGGCCACGCTACTTCCAGCTCCAAACTCCACCGCCACCTGCCTTTCTCCGAGGAAAGGGGACATGCATTCCCTTAGCACGTGCTGGCTCCTAAAATGACAGGAAAAATAGCTAAAAAAAGATGAAACCCAGCCTTGGCCAGCCTGCAAACCTACAAACACTCCCCGCCCCAGGACCTCACAGCTCCTCTTCTCTCCCATTCATCCTGTAACCAGGAGTGTAGCACGGCATGTGAAGGAGCACAGGCGTGTTGCTGTCATATGGCCAGGGATGACCACAGCCGCTGCACTGCGGGAGATGTTCACCTCTCCTTTTTGGCATAAGCATATTCCTGCCCAGGCCAAGGGGTCCCTGCAGGATTCGGAAAGAGGCAGAGAGGAAGCTGAGGGTTGACTCTTCTCATATTTTAATCTGTCTAGAACTTAAAACTCTTGGTAGCAGGATGTCTTTTTTTATCATTTGCAGAGTTTCTAGTACAAGAGAGTCCTCCTCCAGAAACAGACCCATGCCACTATCATAACACCAGGAATAATTTCCCCCATTTAAATGACGCACACTGGCAAAACGTTCCATCACGGCTGTACAACACCGACCCTGTCTGGGCCCACAGAAACGGCCAGCAGCATGGTCTGGCAGAAACACCTTCCAGTAAAGAGGACTGGAGAAATAACATAAACGGTGTAATTGCCATCTTGGAGCAGACGGCTGGTGGAGCTGATCCCCATCCTCTCCCCGGAGCAGCGAGCGGCAGCCGGGGCTGCGCAGGGAAGCACAGGGCAAGGCCCTGGACAGTCATGAATCATCCAGCACAGAAAGTAGTTTTCTAACCACCACTGGGTTAATGACCACACTTAACATCGGTATCACGAATTAATTGTGACCTCTGGAAATTGCTGCATTAGCCTTGGCAGCCTGAGGGCCACACACTTCTACGGGGGGGATCTGGGGAACAGGCACCGCTCTAACATGTCTGCAAGTCTCTGCTTGTTTTATGAAAAAAATCCCTGGGGTTTCCCACTCCCCAGCACAACCCAGCCCACGGGGCCCCTCTGCTGTCGTGTCCCAGCACTGCACCCTGGCCCCGCTCTCTGCACCCTGTCTCCCTGCTCCGCTGAGCCAGGGACAGCTACACCCTCAACCCTCCGGCTCCCACCACTTCGTTCACGTGGCACGAAAATCAGACAGCAGGTTCCCCAAAAACCTCGACCTTTCCATGTATGTTGATGAAATTGCTACAGAAATTACCCAGGAAATTTGCAGTCTGCCAGCTGCCGGGGCAGAGAAGCCCCAAGAAAACCCTGCAAGGGGCTGTACCAGCTGCATCACCCCAGTCCAACTGAAATAACCTGCATCCCACCATCTATTTCCATGTATTGAAACACACAGAAAATGAGTTAGGAGACTAGCTAGCCAAGACGGTGGTATCTTTACCAAGAAGTATTAAAAAAAATACCTTAAAAGGGCTTTGTTTTCTTCATTGCTAGTCATTTCTGTTTGTTCTGGTACCAAGTATTACTTGCTGACCTGCACCTCCACTCTTTCATACCTCACCACGCTGCGCAGGACCCTCCTTTCTGAACCATTTTTGAAGTTTTCCAAAGCACAGCGTTTCTGGAAGATGTTCCAAAGCAAAACAGTCAATTAACAGGCAAACTCTCAATAAAGTATAATATTTTATTCAAATAAAACATTAAGTTTTCTTAACCTTTGGCTTTTATGCAAAGGGGTACATGTAAAAGGAGTACACTCCACTTCAGCAGGACGCTGCGTTGTATCCACATCAGTCTGTCTGTCTGTCCCCAGGGCACAGAGGACCAGTGGCACGGGGCCCCGTGAAGCTCAGATGGCTGCCATCCTTCAGTTATCACAGTACTGTACCTTTACAAGAGACAGCATCAGCACTGTGATAACTGAGCCAGGGCAGCCTGTCAGTCATTGCGGCCCCTCCGCAACACTGCCAAGCCCAGCAGGCACCTTCTCCGTCTCCGCATCCCGTACGTGTCTCAAAAACCACACATCGCCCCAAGAGATGCCCAGATGACAGGTGAAAGGCTCAAGGGCATTTAACAGAAGTGGCTTTGCATCTGAGGTTTCAGTCCAGAAAGTTATCCAGATAATTAGTGCCACCTTGATGACCACAGTGGCTTCTGCAACGCACCTCCAAGTGTTTTTAAGTACTAGCTTCTTCTGGCCAAATCCACCAATGCTGGATTTAATGAAGCAAGGGGTAAGTAACCACTCTACAGATATCACTAGAGAGAACAGGGGCACCCCCTTCTCCCCCTTAAATTTACCAGAGCTAGAAATAAGCATTTTGTTTAGGCTACTTCAGTATTGAATGTCATGAACCAGACAGTCAGTGGGTACGATGGCAGAGCGCCAGCTAAGTTACTGGAGCTCCACCGCCTGCGACAGCCAAGGAGTGGGCTCATTAGCAGCGCGAATCCCAGGGTAGCACCACGCCGTGACCACGCTGCACGGAGCCTGCCAGGCCTTCGCCAGCGGAGTGGGCAGACGGGTGGCGGAATTTTACAGCACTGTGAGCACATTCAGTCAGGCTTTACAGGAGTTTGTATCGCAGATGCCCGTTCCTATGCCTACCGACGGCTTTGAGAGGAGCAGGCAGCTGCCTCCGCGAGGGACTGTAGCTGGAGTCAGCAGAAGAGGGGCCTAAAGGCTTGAGGTGCTTCAAGTACACAGCTGGCATTCAGGTCATCAGATCCACATACAAAATTGGGAAATAAACAATTCTGCAGCAAACTAGTTAAATTATGAGCTTACATCAACCTGCATTTTATCCCCCCTTTTTTTTCTTCCCTAAAAATACGTGTTGTTGAAAAGATCATGAAACTTTCTACACCCCCCATCCTTTGGTTAAGGCAATCAAATACATAAAGTTCTGAAATTAGTTTAAAAACCACAATGGTTCTACATAGAAAAAGTTACTGTGTTATTACATTTTTAGAAACAGTTCATTTATGATGTTGATGGACTTCACCAGTACAAATCGCTTTCACATTTCTACCAGGAGGGAGCAGAAACTCCAGAAGTGGTGTAACACTCTAAATAACTTACTGGGAAAAGAGCAGGTCCCGAGATGTTACGGAGACTGTTTTTAAAAGAGAAATACGTAACACTCCACTCGACACAGCTATCAAAACGGTGTCTTACAAGTTTTTAACTCAAGAGGGCAATGGAGAGACAAATATGAAGTATCTGAGGAGAAGCACGCAGTGGAAAAAAATATTTGTACATTTTAAAACAAACTACAAACATACATTACATAAAAAGGGGACAGTCAACAGATTATGCAATACTGACGTAAGATGACACAGATGACTTGAACATATATCCCAAAACTCGCAGATTTACCACCATTTGTAGATTAATCATTAAAGAATCCACTGTTGCTAGAAAAAAAAGACAACAACAAAAGTTGGTAAAAAAATATGAATAAATTCTGTACATACAATGGTGACTTTTGAAAAGAAAGGAAGCTGCCTAACTCATGAACCATTCGCTCCCACTTTGAGGTGTTTCTACACCATCATTACTACTCCAGGACAAAAATTCTACTGATTTCAGTAGAATGGCATAGATGTAGGATGGGGAATCCTACATTTCATAAGCTGAAGTGATAAGAGAAGAATCAGTTTTATAGTTCAAGTATGCCTTGACTGCTGTTTCAAGATGTTATTCTGTGCTCCAGCAGTTACTATTACGCTATTTAAAGGAAGAAGATACGTGACCGCAAAGGTGAGAGGTGGCAAAGATGCCATTTTCTCTAGAGAGGATCTAGCTCTTACTCCAATATAAATATGGTTTGTCTCCTTGCACCCAACACATGCGCTGATTTTTGCTTTGCTTCCATCAGACTGAAGATACACAGACCTGATGTAAAAAACCTAGGCAGGTTCCTCATTATTAGGTGACAAAGCCCCTTTTTAAGCAAAACCCACATTAGTTTTGGAGCCTAGTGCACATTTTTGTTGTTGCTAAGGCATTGCTTATTTCCACACGCTTCTTAAAAATATATAGTTTCCAGTGTTTGCTGCCAGTTCTCGCTTTTGAAAGCCTTGTAAGTTTGCCTGGCTGGTTTTTAAACTCCAGTTCCACCTCCTGCCCCTTTGGGCCTGGCGATTCTGTTTTTTTTCCTACTTGTTTCGTATGAACCGAAATTCCTTTAGCATCACACTGATGGAATTACTCATGTGCCCTGACCGCAACCCGCAAGGACTGTGACTCTACGCACAGGTTGTAGAATGGTTTGGGTTGGAAGGGACCTTAAAGGCCACCCAGTGGCACCCGCTGCCCTGGGCAGGGACACCTCCCACCAGCCCAGGCTGCTCCAAGCCCCGTCCAACCTGGCCTTGAACCCCTCCAGGGATGGGGCAGCCACAGCTTCTCTGGGCAACCTGGGCCAGCGTCAAGTATCTTCGAGGACTACAAGCCACTCTCGCCCTGCCTCTGCAGAAGCCTGTGAGGCGCGCAGGCAGCAAACCCCATTTCCATCTTGCTTAGCGCCCCTTTTAACCAAAATCTGTAGAAGTAAGAGGAAGGAAAAAAAAAAAAAGAAAATAAACGGCAAGTTATGAGGATAACAGCGGTCCAACGGGTGATTTTACGCGGCTTCCATGGTGGAGGCTGCGTTTAAGGAGGTCGCCGGGCCACCCCACCTTCTCCCTCCCAACTTTCCCCTCAGCCGCCCCTTCCCGAGAGGCCACCACGGCCTCAAGCCGCCAAACCCTCCTCACGACGGCGGGAGGGAAACCGGGTCCCCATTCCCACACACACACACACCCCCAACACACCGCCAAACTCACCGTCCGGAGCGCTGGAAGCCACCTGAGGAAGGCGGGGGGCGGCGGCGGCGGCGGCACCGCGGCCTCGGCAGGCCCCGCCCGCCTCAACGCGGCCGCACGGAAAATAATGGTGCGCAACGGGGGAGCGCGGGGCTGAAGCCCCGGCGTCGCGGCCGTCTTCCCCCCGCCCGCCCCCCCGGCTCCCCGTTCCCCCCCGTTCGGGGGGGAACGGGGAGCCGGGGGGGCGGGCGGGGGGAACGGCCGCGACGCGGGGGCGGCGGGTCCGGCATGACGCAGCACGGGCTGGCGGCGTGAGGGCCGCCATCTTGGTGTGTTTATGGCAGCGCCGCGCGGCCATGTGACGGGAGCTTCCGGGGGCGGGAAGGGGAGGGGACAGGGCGGGGTGGCGGGGGGACACGGAGACGGGGACATGGCGGGGGCGGGGGGGACGGGGGAGGTGGTGGTGGTGGTGGTGATGGTGATGGTGATGGTGATGGTGATGGTGTGAGGGGTGAGCGGCCCGTCGGCGTGGCGGGGTGTGTGTGGGCCTGTTGTTGTGGTGTGGATGTGGGCCTGCTGTGTGGTGTGGTGGTGTGTGGTGTGGTGGTGTGGTGGTGTGTGGTGTGGTGGTGTGTGGTGTGTGTTGTACGTGGTGTGAGTGGGCCTGACGTGTTGTGTGGTGGTGGTGGTGGTGTACGTGGACGTGGTGGGTTGTGTGGTGTGCGTGCGTGTTGTGTGCGTGCGTGTTGTGTAGCTGTGTGTGGGGGCATGCTGCGTTGTGTGTTGCGTGTGGGCGTGTTGTGTGGTTGTGTGTTGTATGTGTTGTGCGTGGACGTGACGTGTTGTGTGGTGGTGGTGGACGTGGACGTGGACGGTTGCGTGGTGGTGTGGTGTGCATGCGTGTTGTGTGCGTGTTGTGTAGCTGTGTGTGGGGGCATGCTGCGTTGTGTGGTTGTGTGTTGCGTGTGGGCGTGTTGTGTGGTTGTGTGTTGCATGAGTTGTGCGTGGACGTGACGTGTTGTGTGGCTGTGTGGGGGCGTGCTGTGTTGTGCGGTGTGTTTTGTGTGGGTGTGTTGTGCGTGTGTTGTGCGTGGGCATGTGTGGTTGTGTGTTGTATGTGTTGTGCATGGATGTGACGTGTGGTTGTGGTGTTGTACATGTGTGTGGACGAGGTGTGTTGTGTGGCTGCATGTGGTGTATGGGTGTGCTGTGTTGTGTGGTTGTGTGTTGTGTGTGGAGGTGTGTGTGTGTGTTGTACGTGTTGTGCATGGACGTAATGTGTTGCGTGGCTGTGTGGGGGTGTGTTTTGTGTGGGCGTGCTGTGGTGTGTGGTTGTGTGTGATGTGTGAACGTGTGTGTGTGTTGTGCGTGGGTGTGTTGTGTGGTGTGTTGTGCGTGGGTGTGGTGTGTGTGGGCGTGCTGTGTTGTGTGTGGACATGGGGTGTGTTGTGTGGGGGTGTGGTGTGTGTATTGTGCTTGGGCATGTTGTGTGGTTGTGTGGTGTGTGGTGTGTGGGCGTGCTGTGTGGTTGTGTGTGGTGCGTGGATGTGTGTGGGCGTGTTGTGTGTGGGCATGCTGTGGTGTGTTGTGTGTGGGCGTGTTGTGTGGGCGTGTTGTGTGTGGGTGTGTTGTGTGGGCGTGTTTGTGTGGGTGTTGTGCATGGGCATGTTGTGTGGTTGTGTGTTGGATGTGGTGTGTGTGGACGTGGCATGTTGTGTGGTTGTGTGTTGTACATGTGCGTGGACATGGCATGTTGTGTGCCTGTGTGTGGGCGTGCTGTGTGGTGTGGTTGTGTGTGGTGTGCGGACATGGGGTGTGTTGTGTGGGTGTGTTTGTGTGGGTGTTGTGCATGGGCATGTTGTGTGGTTGTGTGTTTTACGTGTTGCACGTGGACGTGATGTGTTGCGTGGCTGTGTGGGGGCGTGCTGTGTTGTGTGGTTGTGTGTGTACATGTTGTGTATGGGCGTGTTGTGTGGTTGTGTATGGGCGTGTTGTGTGTGTTGGCTGCAGGCTGGGTGTTTGCAGGCCTGTTGGCATGTGTGTTGTGCGTTTGCATGTGTTGTACAGTTGCACATATGTGTGCAGGCTGGGTGTTTGCGTGTTGCGCATGTGCGTGTTGTGTGTTTACACATGCATGTGCGTGTGCACAGTGTGCAATTTCATGGTTTTTTACGTTTTGCATGTGCAGACTGTGCATGTGTGTGTGCATGTTGTGCGTGTGGACGTGTCGTGCAGGCTCTGCGGGTGCGTGTTTGCTGTTTGCGGGCTGTGCGTTTGCAGGCTGCCTTTGCATGTTGTGCAGGTGCGGGCTGTGCGTTTGCATGTTGTGCATGAGCATGTTGTGCGTTCTCAGGCTGTACGTTTGCAGGTTGTGGGCGTTCATCTGCAAGTGCAGGCTGTGCGTGTGCAGACTGCGTGTTTTGTGTTTGCAGGCTGTGCGTGTTGTGGGTTTGCATGTTTTGGATTTGCGTGTTTTGTGTTTGCAGGTTGCCTTTGCATGTTGTGCATGTGCAGGCTGTATGTTTGCGTGTTGTGCATGTGCAAGTGCAGGCTGTTTGTATGTTTGGCGTTTGCGTGTTTTGTGTTTGCAGACTGTGTTTGTAGGCTGCCTTTGCATGTTGTGTGTGTGCAGATTGTGCGTTTGCATATTGTGCGTTTGCATATTTCGCGTTTGCAGGCTGTATGTTCGCGTGTTGTGCGTGTGTATGTGCAAGTGCAGGCCGTGCATGTGCAGGCTGTATGTTTGCATGTGGTCGGTGTGTGTGTTGTGTGTTTGCAGGCTGTGTGTGTGCGTGTTGTACATTCACTTGTGGGTTTGCAGGCTGTGCGTTTGCAGGCTGCCTTTGCGTGTTGTGCATGTGCAGGCTGTGTGTGTGCAGGTTGTGTGTTTACATGTTGCACATGTGCATGTTTCACGTTCTCAGGCTGTGTGTTTGCATGGCGCGTGCCGGCTGTATGTTTGCATGTTGTGGGTGTGCGTGTTGTGCATTTGCCTGTTGTGTGTTTACAGGCTGTGTGTGTGCATGTTGTGTGTTCACATGTTGTGGGTTTGCAGGCTGTGTGTTTGCAGGCTGCCTTTGCGTGTTGTATGTGTGCAGGCTGTGCGTTTACACGTTGTGCATTTGCATGTTGTGTGTTCTCAAGCTGTGCGCGTGCAGACGTGTTGGCATGTTGTGTGTGTGCGCATGTGTTTGCATGTGCATTTGCAGGCTGTATGTTTGCATGTTGTGCATGTGTATGTGCAAGTGCAGGCTGCATGTGCAGGCTGTATGTTTGCATGTTGTGCATGTGCGTGTTGTGCGTTCTCAGGCTGTATGTTTGCATGTTGTGTGTGTGCATGTTGTGCGTTCAGGTGTTGTGGGTTTGCAGGCTGTGTGTGTGCAGGCTGCATGTGTGTATGTTTTGTGTGTGCACATTGTGCATTTGCAGGGTGTGCGTGTTGTGGGTTTGCGTGTTGTGCGTTTGCGTGTTGTGCGTGCGCATGTTCGGTGTTTGCAGGCTGCCTTTGTGTGTTGTGCGTGTGCAGGCTGTGCGTTTACACGTTGCATGTTTGCATGTCGCGTGTTCTCAGGCTGTGCGTTTGCACGGCGCGTGCCTTGGCATGTTGTGGGTTTGCGGGCTGTGGGTTTGCACGTTGTGCATGTGCGCGTGCAGGCTGTATGTTTGCGTGCTGTGCGTCTGCGTGTTGTGTGTTTGCGGGCTGTGTGCGTGCATGTTGCGGGTTTGCAGGCTGCGCATTTGCAGGCTGCCTTTGCATGTTGTGCGTGTCCAGGTTGTGCGTTTACGCCTGTTTGCGTGTTGTGGGGTTTGCGTGTTGTGTGTGTGCAGGCTGTGCGTGCGCACACACGCTATTATGTCAGTGTTGTTGCGCGTGTGCCTTTGCGTGTTCGCATGTTGTATGTTCGCATGTTGTACGTTCCCATGTTGTGCGTTCCCAGACCCCCCCCTTCGCAGACCGTGCCCGCAACCTGTGCATTCCCGACCCCTCATGCCCCCCCCCCCATGCCGATGTGGGGACACATTCACGGGGACCCCCGGGGCCGGGGCGAGCCGGGACGTGCGGCGGTGGCCCCGTCGGACCGCCGGTCCGACGGGGCCACCGCCGCACGTTCCGGCTCGCCCCGGCCCCGGGACTACAAGTCCCAGGGTGCCGCAGCCCGAAGGGGCGGGCGGGCGGCGCATCCCGCCGGTGCCCCCCCCCAACCCCCCCCCCTCCCTGCTGATGTGTACGGGCCGCGGCGGCGGCTGGATGCGGGGGGAGCGGCTGGGCACGGCCGGGGAGGGGGGGTGAACCGGGACCGTCTGACGAGCTGTCCTGCCCCCGCAGGGATCCGTCCCGGGCTCCGGTAGCCGGTTATGGCTTCTAAGCTGTTGCGGGCGGTGGTGCTTGGCCCCCCCGGTTCGGGGAAGGGAACGGTGTGCGAGAGGATCGCCCGCAGCTTCGGGCTCCAGCACCTCTCCAGCGGGCAATTCCTGCGGGAGAGTCTCGGCGGAGGCGGCGGTGAGTGGCTGCGGCGTTGCCCCGACGGAGCGGGGGGGGGGCGGGCGGCGGGGACCGGGGGCGGGGGGTCGCCAGCCCCGGGGATGTTCGACGGGGCGGGGAGGGGATGGGGATGAAGATGAGGATGGAGAGGGGATGGGGATGAGGATGGGGAGGGGATGAGGTTGGGGAGGGGGTGAGGATGGGGAAGAGATGGGGATGAGGATGGGGAAACCCACTCCTGGTTACGCCGCAGGTCTTTTTCTTTCCCTGGGGTTGGCACAGCTCGTTCATTGCCGTCTCCCTTCAGCCTGAGCTCACGGAGCTGCCCGAGAAAAGCGGGGTCTGATCCCGTGGGGAGCCGTGGGTGTGTAACAGTCCCAACCCTGTGCCGGGTGGGTATGGCTCCGGAGAAGCCGGTACAAATAACACACCTGCTCAGGCACCAACGGTTAACGGCGGCGTCCGGGGACGCAGGTCGCATGTTATTAGTAATAACTTCATCCTGCCTCAGGTGGTTGTACAGGAACAGGGTAAAAACTGCAACGTGGTGGACGGCAGATGGCTGGAGTGTTGGTGCACTCTGTGCCTCCCACCCACGGTGGGAGGGATGGATTGGGAACGTGCGTTCATCCACGGGGGAAATGCTGCTGGGAAAACTGTTGTGGGTCGTGGGGTCCTGCGGCTGTGCCGTGCCATGCTGTATCGTGTCGGTCCCTGCAGCAAGGACCGTGGGGTGTCATCAAGCGCTGGTGCGTGTCCCCCGCTCCTTATGAAACTCCCTTGCAGAAAGTGGGGAGGTGGAGGCTAGCCGGGGCGGCTCTCTGCTCCTGCCCGTCCCATGTTTGACATCCAGGTCCAGAGACTTTGGGAGAACCGATGGTCTTTGCTATGTTTGCGCCTCGGGCAGTGCTGTGAGATACTCCCCAGCCCCAGCCAGGCTCGGGAGCGGGTGCGCTGCACCCTGGCTTGCTGCTGTTAGGCAATCCCAGCGTATTTCTCTTTCCAGCAACTCCTTCTCTCCTCTGCTAATGTGTGAAAGACCAACCCAGAGGGGAAGCTGACTCACCGGGCAGAGGAACAGTAAAATGGCATGGATAAAAAACAAGCCGAGAGAACGCAGAAGTGATTTCCCTTTTTAGAAGAGTAACAAAAAGGGGCGGGGGGGGGGAAAAGGGAGGGTAAAGTTTGAGAGAGCTGCGCACTCTGGCAGGGACATTGCACACAGCCCTGCGCTGGTCACTCGTTTAAAAATATCCAGATTTCCTTTTATAAATGAAAAGGACAATAATATTTCCTTTGGAAGGAGGCTCAAAATTAGGAAAATCCCAATGATTGCTTTGGCTGAAGGACAAAGCGCCTGGGTGAAAAGCAGGCAGAGGTGCAGGGTGTGGGAGCGGGGCAGTGTGGCGAGAGTGGGTGCCCACCTGGGAACCCGCACGATCTAAACAAGCAGCTTTTCTGGGTTTTGTATTTCAGTTCATACTCTTACTGTAGAGCTTCTCTGGGGACACTGGAGGAGGAAGAAGGGGCTGTGAAGGGAGTTAGCTGAAGGTATTTCCCAAAGCGCATCAGGTTAATTCAGTTTCCCAAAGGAAACAACAATGAGAAATGTGGGTAAAATTACTCAGAAGTAAATCAGCCTCAGTTTTGTACAGCTGGCGTGACGTTCGGGTCCCACCTTTGACTCAGCCTCTGCTTACAGCTCTCAGTAAGCTGCAGCTAGTTGCTGTTTTGTTTTGCTATTTGCTTTGGACAAGCTGTTACATGACGGCGCTGCGGTGTGCCAGCTCCGGGGCAAGCTAGGTGGAACTCGATGCTCCGCCTGAGTTTATCGTCTGCGCCACTGGCTTCGTGTTTTAGGGGATCTGGGGCCTTCGATATAAAAAGCCACGTTACAGAATCATGGTCCCGAAGGGACCCATCAGTCCGGTGTTTGTATTCTCTGTCCCAGGATGGCAGGCAGGCGTCGGTGCACAGGGCATTTTCCTGCTTGCCTTTTCAAGATGTACAGTAGCCGTGGCTGTGGGTCTCTGGCTCGGGCGGCACCGAGGACTCCAGCCACTGGAGGAAGCCCAAAGTGCCTGGCCTGGAGAGGTGCCCGGCTTGTCAGCGGTGCCAGCGGTCTCAGGGAACCAGGACTTCGCTTTCCAGCCAGGCAAAGCGGCTGAACGCACGGCTGCTGCTGAATTGTTTGAAGTTTTGCTACAGCGACCCTGCGAGTACATCCGCTACCGCACATTTGGCTGTTAATTAGCGTCTCGCTTAGTGAGTGGCTGCTCTGCTGTAGGAAAGGGCCTTTTGGAGATCCTGGAAGACTTAGAAACTCCCAGGGGTGCTGGAGGGTGGTGAGCGATTTCCTTGGCCATTACTTGCCCCGGTACCCAGGGGGTTGTCTCTGGTGTTGGCAGCATCCAGGGATCTTATCAGGATTCAGCAGTTCATTTGCAATACAACTTATTTTCTTTTCCAAGTGGGTTTGGCTGAGGTTGTGCATCCCCTGAGAGACATGTGTGTCTTGCGTCTGTCCCACCGTTCCTTTTAATTTGCTTCGTTGGAGACAGAAGTGGCTCCTGTCCCCTCCTCGTGACAAATTTCATTTTGTTAGCGTCGACCAAAGTAAGCGCCAAAAAAAAAAGGCCAAGGGGGCTGTGGGCTGTGCACGGCCAAGCCCTGTGCTTCTTCTCCCCACCTTTCCCATGGGTGACGGTCTTCACTGGCAGAGCCGTGCACTGAGCCCAGGACCAAACCTGCCCTTTGGTTTTCCATCTTTACATGCGGGAGCAGCAGCGATACTCTGGCCGCTGGGGTTTCCCCCGGCACTGGCTGCCGCCCCACAGACAGACCCCACTGTCCATCCACCAAGTACGTCATGGCCCGAATTTGGGGCTGCAGCAGGCTCTGGCTCCCCAAAGTGAGGTCCTGCCAGCAGAGATGGGATGGGAGCGAGGGCCCTGCATGCAGCGTCTGCATCGGGAAAGAAGTCCTGGAGTCCCAAAACCAGGGTGCCATCTGTCCCTGGCCAGCCAGCGTTGTTGCAGCGTAACTGCGCTGGTGCACAGGCGGCTGCGGTCGGTGCCCTGTTAACCACCCGGGGTGCCCTGTTAACCACCCGGGGTTTCTCCTCTCCATTAACTCCAGATTGCCTTGCTATAGCCTAAATAAAATCATGTAGGAGGTTGTGTCATGGGGCAGAAGGTCCAGGGTTATCGTGCAGGGTCTGGAGGCTGCCAAGCGCTGTGTTTGGGAACGGCCTCTCCTCCAGCCCATCCTGTCTGGTCCTGGGCGGCTGTTTTGTTACTCATGGCCTTGTCCCTTGGGGCTGTAACTCAGTGTTGCTTTGATAAGGAGGGACGGCTGCAGATCAGGGTCGCGTGGGGGAAGCCGCAGAGATCTTGAAGTCCCGTGTGTTAAAGGGCAGATTAAACCCACGGTCATTAGATTAATGGGATTAAGCGTGTGAGTCAAGAGGCCGTTTTGCATGGAGCTCAGCACTGCTGGGAGTCCCTGCTGGCCCAGCTCGGGCAGCACGACTAGCAGCTAAGGAGCCCCTTGCTACCTGGAACAACAGCAGAGCGATGCTTGCGACCCCCCTCTGCACCTGGCCATGGCAATGGGGATTTTGGTGCTTCCATAGGTGCTGTGCAGTGCAGTAGGGGTGAGCCCCCCATCCTCACACGGGGGGACCGGGAGCTGTTGGGCATGGACCAGCATTTTCCACCCTGCCTGGGAAGGACTGGGTTGCAGGGATGATGCGCTCCGGAGCATTGCAGGTGTTGGAGGGGTCAGGGCACCAGGCAACTCTGCAGGTCCTTTATGCAAAATCCATGCCCATTCCTCCTCTGCGAGAGGAAGGGCAGCGATGCCATGTGTGCTTTGGAGGAGGCTGAGCAGGGAGGGAGGGCCTGGAGGGGCTTCATCAGCTGTGTGGAAGCAGTCAGCACCCTGTGCTGGTGTGTGGACCCCGGGGGTAGTGCATCCCCCCCCATGCCAGGGCATGACCCCTGTGCCGGTGCCTGCCCCCCATGTTGCTAAGTGCACCCTATGCTGGTGCGTGCCCCCCATGCTGCTGCATGCCCCCCATACTGCTCTGTCTCCCCAACACACATGGAGGAGCAGCATCCCCGGCAGCAGGAGTCGTCCATCGCGGAGCAGAGGAGAGCCGTCCACCTGGATCGGGGGCGTGGGAAAGCCGCAGCCTCCGTGATGCAGAGCTGTGGGCCTCCCCTGTATTTCCAGACTTCGCAACTGCGTCTTGGTGTATTTTTGGTTTGCAGCAGCAGGCCCGGCTCCAGCAGCCCTGCTGAGCAGCAGCCGGTCCCTTGGATGGCCAGCCCTCCTCGGGGTGGCAGTGGGACCTTCTGCTGCAGCTCCAGCCTCCCTGGCCACCAGGCTCTGCCCTGGGAGCAGCTCTGCCTTTCCTGCAAGCCCGTGGCAATGTGCAGACCATGTGAATAAATATTAAAAAATGTAGGCGGATGCAATAATATTTATGCCCTAGCAGGTCTCCGTGCTGGTTGCATAAGCCATCATGTATTATTTCCATCTCCACGTCCTTTGCTTCCCCAAGCAAGAGAGCTGCCAGCAGTGCTGGCGACGTATGGGCAGCGACAAAAAACTCATCATTGAAAAAAGGTATTTTCTGCTCGCTGTGCCTGGCAGCCACCGTGGCTCCGAGCAAAGAGCTGCTCAGCGGGGTGAGCCGAAATGCCTTTATGGAGCGGCAGGAGGGGGACGCGCCGTGGTCCTCGTCCCCGCAGTGACTCAGCCCTGCAGGCTGGTGAGTCAGTGCCCGCTCCCTGCCCCGTTTCGGAGGCAGGTTTCCAACTGGGGAGCGTGGCTGGGCTGGCAGTACCAACCTGCCTCGCTTTCCTGCCAGGCATCGTCTGAAGACCATTTCGGGAGCCTGTGAGGTTTCCTGTGCACCTCCCAGTGCAGGCTGCATCAGGCTCCCCCGTTACATCAGATGAACCCTCTCTAGGAACTGTATATTTTGCAAAAAAAAAACCAAACCCTCCTGCAGCTCAGGAATTCAGCCCGTGTCCAGATGCATGTGCCTGCCTGGTCTGACATCTTGCTGCAGTCTGGAAAACCAGAGCCTGCCTCCAAATGCAGGATCCCGTGGCTCTTTTTTAGAGAGGGCTCGTACTTTGGGAGGGCTAAAATGTGCCGTCCTCAGCAAAAACCTTGCAAAAATTGATTGCAAAATTGTTCATTTCTGGTGACAAGTGCTATTTCAGCTGCTGTCGGAAGAGAGCAGAAGAGGTGTCAATTGGGTCCTCGTCCAAGAGGAAAAGGCCGGGACTCTTCTGGTGGCAGGATCAGGACTTGTCACACGCAACGGCAAAGAATATTTGCATTTCCCAAACAGTTTCTTTTTGTCTCTGAGTGGCTAAAAGAAAATCGCAGGCAAACTGTCATGTAAGAAAACAACTGAATTTCTTGCATCTCTCCTTGAAGGAACATCTGCTTTTCCCCAGCTGCAATAAAAATCTGAGCAGAATAAACCCTTATTACATTGGCTGCTGGCAGCAGCTGCCCGGGTGACGCCAGGCTGCCGTGAAGGTGGATCCAGACATGGTGCTACCTGTGCAGAAACCACCGCTGGCTGCTCCTCCAGCGCTGTCGGCTCCAGTTGAGTGATGCGGGGGAGACCCAGGCAGGAGCCTGGTAACGTGTATTTACCTTGCAGTTACACCGCAATTATGTTCTCAGGGATTTGATCTTGGAAATAGTGTTCTTATCTGAGCGTATCTTAAGTTGAGGCTCTGAAGTCTTAAAGCCCTTTGGATGGGAATCCTGCTTTCAGCAGTGATTTAACAAACGCTTTGAGGTTTGGGTTTCGCATGAGCTCTCTGGGGATGCCTGTTTACTGCCGTGTTTTGCCTGCGAAGTGGTGAATTTGCACCTCTTCAGATCATTTATAAATGATGACACCAGCTTTTCCTGATGATGCTTGTACATGGAAACTTTGTGCCTACATGCCAAATGTTACCAGATCTACAGGCATTGCTCAAATGCATCATTTGTCCTCCTGGCTTTACTGGAAACCTCCTCCGGAGCCCAAGAATTTGCAGCTGTGGCTCAGTGCATATAGGAATAGGCATTATTAGCATCCCGTATTTGCCACTGATGTTGGTTTAAAGCAAGCAGTGAGCCAGGCAGCAGGATGTTGGGCAGATCTGTGTCCTGGGATGGGGTGACCATCCCACCGTCGGAGGGATGCGGAGGTTGGCTGCATCCCTTGCAGCTGGGCCAGTGTCTTTGTGACATTTGATATCCATGACAGCATCACCTGTAACCACATCGGTGCCATCTTCAAAACCTATGGAGCTTTGTGTGTAGCACCTGGCGCGCACGTCTGGTGTGGCAGTGACAGTCCTAGTGTCCCTTGCTGCCATCAGCCGGTTCGCAGGGCTGCCAGGGCTTGGCCGGTGCTCCCTGTGTTCCTGCTCTCGGGTATTTCAGGCATCTCCATTTCTACAGTGAGGAGCAGCAGCTATGAGCAGAGGGATGCTGCCGAAAAGCTCCCTCATGAGCGATTTGGGAGGACAGGCAGAATTTGAGGGGGAGCGATATTTTTTAAGCGGAAATGTCATGCTTTTTTTTTTTTTTTTTTTCCCCTTCTCTTGCACAGAAGTTGGCGTCTTGGCAAAGCAGTACCTTGAGCGAGGCCTTCTGGTGCCGGACCATGTCATCACGCGCGTGATGATGATGGAGCTGGAGAAGCGTCGAGAGCAACACTGGCTGCTCGATGGTGAGTGCGCTGCCAGCGTCCCCTCTGGACAGGAAAATCCCAGCCCCCTTTAAAAAAATATTTTGCTGCTAATGGTTTGGCAGCACCAGGAGCGGGAAAATCCAGAAGGTGCCTTTGGTGGTGGTGGGAGGAGAGGCGGGAGCCCACCTGCTGGCAGAGACATCTGCCCACGGGTGTTGCATCCCTCTGCCTGGAGCAGCAGCACGTGTGTGTCCAGCCGAGCCCTTGGCGCACGTCGGGGAAAGGGGAAGGCAGGGGAAGGAGATGGGTGTTTCATCAAAGCAGAGCCAGCGAGCAGAGCAGGGCTGGAGGCAAGCCAAGAAAAACCTCTTACCGCCTCCGTATGGGTGTGAAGGAGCTACTCATCCCAAGCCCTAAAGCCACCTGAGGTGCGGGTGGAGAAGACGCTGAGAGCAAACCGGCGAGGCAGGCGGTGAGAGGAGCAGCAGAAGGTTCGCCAGGAGCTCCTGCAGCCCTCGGCGGTGAAGCTGCGTGCCAGCAGCCATGACGCATCACTGCCCGTGGCCTGGGAGCTGGCAAGTGCCCATGGCAACTCCAGAAATCACTCTGGGGCTTGGTATGGGGATGGGGCAGGGCTCGGTGGGTCGCACTCACCTGCGGTGTTGGACACAGGCAAGTGTGACGTATGGGGAGAAGCAGCTGTGGCTGTTTTAGGGGGAGAAACCCTCCCTCTCCGATCTGCTGGAGCTCTTTGAAGGAGTCAGTGAATACATAGATAAGACTGAGCCAGCTGATTTGTAACAGACCTGGGCTTCCGGAGAGCTCTCAGGTTCCTGATAGGGAAAATATGAAATAGATTACAACTAAAATAAGTCTGCGGTTTAGTGCCGTGGACTGGAGGGCTGGTGGAGCTGGGCTTCTATTTTATGATTTTTTTGATGAGGTCAGGTTGGACGGGGCTCTGAGCAACCTGATCTAGTTGAAGATGTCCCTGCTCATTGCAGAGGGGTTGGACTAGATGGTCTTTAAAGGTGCCTTCCAACCCAATCCATTCTACGATTCCTCCCCACGTGGCCCTGGGTGGCCCCAGAGGAGGGCTGGCTTGTGCTGGGGCTTGGGGTTCAGCCAAGCTCTTCTCACCCCAGTGGGCACCAGGGATCCATCAGCATTGGCACTGCGGGTCTGGCAGTGTCACCCCCCTGGGCTCACAGGGAGGATGTCAGAGACCTCAAGCCCTGTAGGTTCAGGCTGCCTTGAAGAGGCCTGTGAATCCCCACTATTAAAATTTCATTATTCTTGCCATAATGCCACTTAATTCATCAGGGGTCACGGTGATTAACAAATATCGCAGCAACAAGCGCTGCATAAACAAGTGCATATTTCATTGTATTAAAACTATGGCATTTCAGCATATTGATGGGGGTTCGCATCGACATGCTCAGATTTGGGTTCTTGCAGCTGGGAATGTTGATTTATCATGGTACGACCCCCAGCAGCCTGGCCCGGGGACCAGCTCCCATTTCGGTAGGGCTTTGTGTTGAGGGTGATGCAAGGGCGAAGCAATTCTGGCCGTGGGCTGGTAACGAGGATTTTGGGAGCCGCCTGCTTTGTGTGCTGACCTCTGCTTATACCGAGATGTTCGAGGGATGAGCTGCCCCTGAAGCTAAAATCTGAACGCAGGCAGCAGCGATGCTGGCAGCCCCGGGCCGTCACGTTCCTCCTCCTAATTTTGGGCGAATTCATCTGCCTGGGGGTGCGAGGGGTGGCTGCAGTCAGAGCCCCACTCCAGCAGTACTGTGACGAGGAGCATATTTATTTCAGGTGGTCCGTTTGATAACATAATAACAGACCGACTTTACTTGGCAAGGCAGACTAAATGTATTATTTCTTATCATGGCCGATTCATTCCCTGTGCCGATGTCCTGACAAGCTCTTGGCTAATAATACTCTGCGAAAAGCCTGGGAGGTCTCAGAGGGTTTTATGGATGTGAAAAATGGTTAAAAAATGAAAAAGAAAGGTGTTGTCAGCAGAGAAAACTGGAGAGGGGACCATCGCAGAGTCACCCCTGGTTGTGATCCGGCAGCAAGAGTAGATGCTCCCACCCACTCGCCGGCTTTTCCCAACAAAAGGTACTGCCTGGTACCTTCAGAGGATGGGGGTTTCAGAGAGCTGGGTGGTGGCTGCGCAAACCATTTTGTCGCAGTGTCCTTGATGTCCTCCATGTAAACCAGCAGCGTGTTACTCGTCTGTGTGCAACTTTTTGTTTCCTTCGGGTTTTACTTCATAATTCCAACATTTCTCCCCATTTTATTGTTGCCTATGCCCTCTTAGTTGCCTCCAGCCCCTGTGCAGGAACGCTGGCCCTGCACCAGACACGACTTTGCAGGAAAACACGAGTCCATGTGTTGTATTTCAGGAGCCGGTGCTGTAGGAGCTATTTTTTATTGTAGCCATATGGCGGATGCCTGTCTTTCACACCGCTTGTGCTATAGCGAGGAGCTGCCGTGGTTTTGCAGCTCCGGGGCTGTGGGGCGGGTGGTTTTGCCTCCATCCCTGCTGCTTTCCGGCCTCTCCTGACAGCCCCTTTCTGTTGCGGTGCCTGCGCAGGTTTCCCTCGGACACTGGGGCAAGCCGAGGCGCTGGACAGGATCTGCGAGCTGGACCTGGTGATCAGCTTGAACATACCCTTTGAGACATTGAAGGATCGCCTGAGCGCCCGCTGGGTCCACCCGGCCAGCGGGAGGGTGTACAACATGGACTTCAACCCCCCCCATGTCCAGGTAAGAGCTCATAGCATCAGGGAGAAATTCGCAGAAGGAAAAGATCAGAGAAGCCTTTCTCTGCGTGAGCTGAGATTGTAAAAAAAGCATTGGTGAAGAAATCCCAGGTAGCAAGTGCTGAGCACCAGAGGGCTTTGCCCTCGGGAGCCAGCCTGAAGGAGTTGTGCTAAATGTTAATTAGGAAAATGGGGTTTATGTTAAACGCCGTCTGAGGATGCTCGATGGATGCGGAGCAGGATGAGGCATTTGGCAGCGGTTGCGTGGCAGGGAGCTGCAGCGTGGGCGATGGGGCGATGGCTGCATCCCCTTGACGGTGTTTGCCTTCTGCAGGGCATCGATGACCTGACAGGCGAGCCGCTGGTCCAGCGCGAGGATGACAAACCCGATGCCGTTGCTGCCAGGCTCAGAAAATACAAAGATGCTGCAAAGCCAGTAATAGAGTTGTACAAGTGAGTTGGACCATGCGAATAAATCACAGCGTGCCTGTAAAAACAGTCATGGGTGAGGTTTCCACCAGCCAGTCCCGTGCCCCCGTCCCGACAGCCCGAGGAGCCCCAGCACGGCCCACCACAGGTTTTTTGGGGCAGATCACTGCGGTCAGCCCAGCCCTTCATTGCAGCCAAGCCCTGGCCCTGTTTGGAGGGAGCAGGCTGATGTAAAGAAATTCACAGCTCCTGTTTGTCTTGCTGGGCTCCACAAAGGGCTTTTGCTGGTTGCTGGCGGTGGGAGGGATTTTTTTGCTGTGGCAGAAGGTGTTTGCAAACCCCTCCTCCTCCCTAGCTCCTCTGCACTGGGTGGGAGCCTCTTTGCTTTGCAGAGGTGCTGCCCATCAGCGCTAGGAAACCCAACCAGTTGAGAGTTCTAGCTTTCTTTTGGGTGAGTGTCCTCCAGCAGAAGAGGTGGAGAAGCTCAGAGATGCCTCAGACCCTGCCTTACCCACGCAGAGCCGTCGCTGAGCGAGGCGGGGGTCTGTGGGCGGTTGGGGACGGTGACCTTACAGAGAGCGGCTCCCCTCCTGCACACGTCTGTGAGCTGCTTTCTGCCCTGCTTCGAATAAACTCATCTGCCCCTGTGCTCTGCAGACCCAGGGCGCTACGTGCTGTGCAGTCAGGCACCCTGCAAAAAATCAGTCCAGGACCCCAGGGCTGGGGCGGATGGGTCTGCTGGGGGCACAGACATGCTTCAGGGCTTGTCCCTTCTGTGTCACTGGTAGGTTGGGGCAGTCGTCCCCTGGCCAAGTTGGGAATAGCTGGATTGCCGTAGGGTGGCAATCCCCAGCTGAAAGGGAAAGTTTTTAAAAGCAGAAGTGGTCCCTGGGGGGCCGAAAGTGCCCTTGCAGGGAAGGGGGGAATTGAGGCCCTGAATTTCCCGCTCACTTAAGCACATGAATAAATCCTGCTGATTTATGTCTATAAAGTGCTTTAGAGAGCAAGTGGTCTTTAGGGGGAGGGGGGTGAGCTGTTATCCTGGGTAATGTGATTATTTGGGTTGTCTGTTTGTCTCGTCCATGTGTGAGCGCAGCTACGGATGGGAGCAGCCACCGCTGGTCCCCTTTATCCCCCCTGTCTTGCCCAAAAAACCGTTGGCTGGGCTGTCTCCTTCCGATGGCCAACCTGACAGCAAATACCCCCGTCCTCAGGGCTGCAGATACCCCTGGTACTGACGTCTCCTCCCGTCTCTCTTCCAGGAGCAGGGGCATCCTTCACTCCTTCTCGGGGACAGAGACCAACAAGATCTGGCCGTACGTGTACACCCTGCTTTCCAGCAAGATCCCACCCGTTATTTCGGACGAGGAGAACTAAACAGCCCGTGCCAAGGACCAAGAGTTAACGCCTTTGCGGAGTTGGTTTCTCTGCACGGTCCTGGGGCTGTGCTCGGATTAGGTGATCGTGCAGTACCTAAAGTCCCTTCCCTTGGTGTACGGGCTGACATCGGTGGATACACCGTTATAGGCAGTATCAGGGTGAAAAGATCTTTGCTTATAAGGTCAAGTCTGCTAGAATAAGGGTTTTTTTTCTCTTTTGAGGCTATAAACTATTCCTGCCTGCGATCCAAGTACACACACCGATTAGTGACGCAGAGCTGGGTAACGATCATACTGGGTTTACACAGCTTGCCATCGTGTCCCCGCCACCCCCATACAAAGCCCAGTCTCTGTTTGAGCCTACAGCGTACCATCCTTTTCCTCCACGGTACCACTTACCGCCGATTACTCTCTAGGTTGTTGGGGTTTTTTTAAAATATAAATTGTTTTCTATAAAATTTATTTCTCAGAGAAATAAGGCTCTGAAAAGCAAGACTTAGCCCAGTGGGAATTGGTGAGCAACATGGAAAACATTGACACTACACAGCCCAGAAACACGAAGATCATATTTCCGGTATTAATACACATGAAAGAGGGAAAACATTGGAGGTAAAACGCGCACTTGTGCTTCTTCCGTAGGCGGAGGTGAAACCCCTCTTATAAAAAGCTGCCGTACAGTCTAGTTTTCATGAGGCGCTGTGACACTGAGCAGGATCCGTGCTGGGGATGAGCTGCGCTCCTTCGTGCTTACCTTGTTTATAGCTTTTCGTACTGCAGGATATGGTCATGTTCTAAGAGTTTCTCCCGAAGATGTATTTTAATGTCTGCTTCGGTTTTGGGGAGAAATCAAGTCATTCCATCTCCTGTGCTGCCTTTGTCCCTGAGCTCCCCCGGCGATGGGGTGTTCCCTAAGCGGTTCCCGCTGTGGCTGCAGCATCCCCGGCAGAAGCGGCTCCTTCCCCACGAACCTCCAGAGGAACGAGAGCCTTCCCTTCCTCGGGACACATGCAGGGGCTGCCGAGGGTCATGCCCAGGCTTTTCCCCGAGATTTACAGCATCACCTGCACGTGTCGCTCCTCTTTTCGCGCACAGGAGCTTTGGGGCCGGGTGGAGTGGCTTTTCTCAACTGGAAGTACTGTAACCCCCTTTGGTGGTAGGATGCAGTACCTAAGCAATGGGGACGTTCCTTATGTCTCCTCGAGTTGCCTTATTTTATAGAATATATATTTAAGAAAAAAGCAAGAAGTGTATTTTTAAAAGTTTAAAAAAAAAAAAAAAGCGCTGAATTTTAGCATCGACTTTTGGGAACTCTGCACGAAGCTGCTTGTGTTCGCAGAGCGTGCTGCAGGCTGCCGGGGGGGCTCAGCAGGAGGGCAGAGAACCTGTCACTCCCCGACACCCGTTTGATTAATTAGAGCAGCCTGGGCAAGTTTCTGTTGCTGACATGTCACTGGTTTTATTTTTGCTTGGAGAGCGGCCCTGCCGCCGGGGAGGGGGAGCTGGCTGGGTTTTTTAGGGATTCACGGGCTCCGTGTGCGAAACTTCAGCACATCCCCAGGAGCCTTTTATCCCTGCCGAGCCACCCGCATCCTGGCGCTATCAGAGGAGCCCCCGATGTTTGCGCTCTCTGTCGGAGGCAGTTTTGCCCTGGTGTTCTCCTGATAACAGAGTCAGAAGCCGTTGGGCGTCTTCCGAGTGGGACCTGCCCATGTGCTGCCTGCTCGCTGCCTGCCCGCGGGTGAAAGCTGTGGTGCGGCGGCGGCAGGGGAGGGCTCCGCATCCCGCCTGGATGGGAAATTCCTGGGTGGGAGACCAGAGGGACCATCAGGTTTCACTGCTGTCCTTGGGGGCCTTTCCATCCCCCCGCCCTGAAGCTCCGGGGCTGGGAGGAGGCAAATCTTCCACCCTGCAATGAAATCCTGTTTAAGAAAGATTTTAGGTTTTCCCACGACCCTCGGACAAAGGTCTGTGCCGTTTTTAAACACAAATCTAGAAATAGCCAAAAATGTGCGTGCTCTTCTCTTTCTAACAGTGTTGGGCGGGAGGGGAGCAGATGGCGGGGGGGGGTTTAGGCTTTAAAAGCAGCCTGGTCGCGGTGGGCGGCTCTGCCAGGGCCGAGTGCTGGGCAGGGGGCTGCTCCCTGCTTTCCCTTGCCCAGCTCTTGCGTCTCATCCTTCTCTGCTGCAAAACACCTCCTGGTGCAGCGCCCAGCAGCAGGACAGATGTTTTTGCCCCAGGAGAGCCACCCAAGCACTTGTTTTGAGGACTTTGAGCCCTGCAGTAGATGTAGAAATCCCGTGACTCTGCATGCATCGAGCCCTTGGGATAGATTTTTCTACAGGAGTTGTTGTATGGCTCATTTTTATAGACCAAATACTGGCAGGGGTGAGGTCCCGGAGTGATACATGTCCCTCGCCTTTCCTCCCCGCCGCGCTCCCCTTTGGTACTTTACTGTGAATCTCACGCCTTTTCTAAAGTGACAGCAATTTTTGTACCGACCCAAAATACTGTGTCTCCCCGCGCGCGGGGCACTGCTGGCACGTCGCGCTGAGTTTTCTTCCTGGAGTTTCTTCCCAGTGAATCGCTGCAGCTGTGTTACTGCTGGAAAGATGTAAATAAATTTTTTCTCCTGCTTATCCCTGTCCCCGCAGTTTCTGTGTGTGAGTTCTACCCGATCGCCGCTGAAAGCCGGGCTCTGCATGAGCCCTTGCCCTGCGCCAAGGGCGTGGGACGAGGCTGTGGGTCGCGGGTCGTTTTTGACCAGGGGTTTATTTGTAGGAGCCGATGAGGAGGAGGAGGGGGAGGAGGGAAGGAGAGGAGTCAGAGCATCCCCACTTAAACACAGCAGAAAATCCCTCAGTAAGGCAGGGGGGTCCCCCAGGTTTTGGGTTTGGGCACAATACTGCTGTTGAGGTCCTGTTTTACAACTCCTTTATTTGATATAATCCAAAATATCAGTTAAAAAGCCAGTTCTGACAGTGCAGATGAAGCCGGTTACTCCTGCCCTCCCATCCTTGTTGCACGTGAAGTGGCTTTTATTTTCCTATTCAACTTCCCCCAGTAAAAGTAATGGAGAGCAGTGGGCACAGCAAGGCTCTGGCTATTGTCCGTGCCCTCTGCCATCCGTCACACATATTTTGGTAAAGGGAATTAAAAGCCGTAAGCTGATGGGCGGAGAAGATTCAATCATATTTTGCTTTTTTACTTTAATTCCCAAATAGCAGCTTCGGGGCCCTGCGTCCTCTATTCGGCATAAGCAAAGACTCTGAAATGATTAGGGAGGAATTAAAAAAAAAGGCTGATAAGCAGGGAAAGCGCTGCCGGGAGGTGAGAAAGCAGAGGCAGGGCGGCCCATTGGCCTCAGCATTGCGGGCGAAGGAGCCGAACCCGTCGGGAGGGGGGCGGGAGATGCCGGGGTTCAGGGTCCCGGCGATCCAGAGGCAGAGAAGGGATGTGTTCCCTCCGTGCAACTTCATCCAAGAGTGCAAGGGCAGATAAATATCGGGAGGAAAAAGAGCTACATAAGCCAGAAAATGAACTCAGTTCAAAAACAACAGTTTGGAGGTCAAAAAGCAGAGGAATATGTGAGCAGTGCCAAAATCAAGCTGCGACCAAAGCCTTGGTTTTCCCCAGGCGCCGTCAGGGGAGCCGGGGTGTCACAAGGGTTGGTGGCCCCGTCCCTACAGCCGCAGCCTGCGCCGGGGTGCTGCCAGGGACGCGCACCCAAACCCGGGGACACAAACGAAGCACCCCAGCACCCGCAAAGTGGCATGTCCCTGCGGGGCTGCTCAATATTTCTTAGAATTTCAGAGCAACGCTGAAAGCGTTACAATTCCCACCTTTCTCTTATACTTGTATAGACTGTGCAAGATCGATCCCTTCATGTAAGGTTTGCAGTATATTATTATTTGCTTTCTGCCCTCCATGCTGCTTATTTACAGCCCCGTTCTTTTAACTTGTCCTTTGGCGTATCTGGCCCCGGGGACCTGTGCCTTGACCTCCTCTGTGGTTTCCCCATCAGCCATTACACCCCTCCGCTTCCCCCGGGCGCTGTGCCGAGAGATTAAAGCTGCTGGGATGCTCCGATACGGTGGGGATGGGGGATACCCAAGGAAGAAAACGGGAATTACTGATGACTGCTTGGAAGAAACGGCACTGACAGCTCGTAACCCCATTGCATCTGCAGTTATGCTGCGATAAAGGTTTTGGGGCAATTAATAGTGTGTTTATAGCATCGGCTAGCGCTAGCCTTCCTGGGTACCCAGGGAAAGTGCCTGGACCGGCACGCCGCCCCGTTCCCGGCTCTGCAAAGCTTTGACATGCCGCATCCAAAAGATTTAACCTTCTCCAAAAAAAAAAGAAAAAAAAATCAGGGGGGGGAAGAAAAAAAAAAAAAAAAGCAGCAGCTTGCTTAGGTTTGCACTTGCTGGATCAGCCCTGCAGACTCCCGATCCCACTCCACGCCACATTTTGGAAGATGTGATATGTCTGCCTCCTCCATCCTCATCCTTCCCTCCGTCTCGGTAATCCCAAATATAACCCGGCAGCGCAGTTCCCAGGCAGCGGCGTCCCAGCCCGCCGCCGCCGCCGCCGCCGCCCCCCCCCACCCCACCCCACCACCACCCCCCCGTGACCCGGCACCGGCCGCCGAATGAGGAGGGGGAAAGCGGCGTGCGGGAGCGCAGCCGGGCCGCCCGCCGCCCTGCCGCAGGAGCCGGGGGAGGAGGAGGATGCGCGGCTCTGACCAGCGAGGTAAGGGAAGGCTGAGCGGCGGCAGGAGAGCGAGGGGGGCGCCCCGCGAAACCGGGGAGGGGGGGAGGCTGTTTACGGCCAATTTGTGCTGAGTAACCGCCGGGAAGGCGCGCCGGGAGCCTGCAGCTGGGGAAAAAGGCCCCCTTCCCCCCCCCCCCCCAAAAAAAAAGAAGATAATTCCTGCTTTAAGCCTTGTTGTGTAATGGGTTTGAGGGAAGGTGTTGCACGGAAAAGTGCTTCTCCGGGCAGCGGCGCCCGTATTGCTGCTGCTGCTGCTGCCCGGCGGCGAGTCGAGGTGCTGGAATTCGTCAACGTCTGCGGGGGTCTATCGCGATTCATCGCCGGGAGCTGCCGCCTGCTCGGGATGCCTCGGTAGCTCCCCGCAGAACACGAGCGTCTCTTCGTTGCGGCCCGAGATGGGTGTTTTTGTCGATTCGAGGGCCGCGAAAGCTCTTCGGGCGGATCGCCTTCAGTGAAGGAAAAAAGAAAAAAAAAAAAAAAAAGAAAAAGAAAAAAAAAAAAAAAAGAGTGATTTTTTCAGGCTTTAAATAACAATCGCGGCTTATATCTGAGCGTGGCTGTACTTCCTACGGGAAGGGTAGGTGGGTGTGTATGTGCGTACATAAACGCTGCTATGGAATACTGAAATCCAGCCTTTTGCAGCGCACCCACTGGGAAGCTGACCTTCAAGCCCCCCCCCCCCCCCCCGTTTTCTTATGCCGAGACAAATACAGAGCTGCATTCCCTTTCAAAACCCAACTTCAGGCCAGAAAAGAGGAAAAAAATTAATATATATATATATAGCTAAATGCAGCCATCGTTGCATTTGCTTCAGCCCTGCTGGGGCAGCCCCTGGCAGGTGCCTCGGGGGGGGGACGGGACAGCAGGGACGGGGCTGCTGCTCCCCACCGTCCCGCTGCTTCAGGCAGGTGTGTACCCCCCCCTCGGCATCACCTTGGGAATATCAGGAAATATTTAATGTTTTGCTGATGCTGATGCATTTGTGGCTGTCGTTATTACAGTCTTATTTTGGCGACCGCCAAGGAGAGGAGGAGGAGGGGGAGGAGGAAGAGGGGGAGGAATAGTTTGGACAGGCCCCCAGGACTGCAAACTGCAGACTTTATTCACCTTCGGCATTTAGATTGGGGCCTCCATCTTCTGATATCCCTCCAACCGTGGATTTCTCTTAGTCATAGCCTTCCCTGCGAAAAACAAATAAATAAATAAATTAAAAAGCCAAATCGGCGTACCAAGTAATTCAGATGGCACAGGCAGCGTGAAGACGAGCCGGGCTGCACTATATTTAGCCAGCCGTGACACAGCCGGCTTGTTTATGGTCCCAGAAAGGCTCCCAGCCGATAGATGCAGGATTTCGGAGCAGCCGCAGCCTTTAAGGAGGAACCGCATTTTTTGTCCTTGAGCGCCGGGTTTTTTCCTGCACGCCGCCGGCAGCGTAAGCGCCAACGTTTAATTGCTGACCCGACTAATCCCCCTCGCGGACGGCTTTGCCCCGCTGCAGATTAATGCCGGGGCCTCCCGCTGCACCCGCCGCCTCGCTCTCTGCGACCCCTCCGAGCTGGATTTTTGGGCAGGATTTGCTAAAATCCGGCCTGCTTCGCTGCAAAAATATGGTGGCAGCCCCTGAGTCCGCGTGGAAAAAGGGGATCGCTGGACTGTAGTGGTGGAGAGTTCGGTACCCACATGTGCCGCTTGGGTTTTGGGATTAAAATTGGGCTATCGAGGCTCGGGGGCTCGGTGCCAACAACACGAGGTTGTATTTTGCCGTACCCCCAGCTCTGCTCAGGTGGCTGAAATTGGCCTTGCGAAGGGAATTAGCATCACCAGCGCGCGGGGGATGTCGCAGGGGATATAACCCCAGCGTCTGTGATGAACGGCCGGACCCAAAGGGGCGGCTGCTCCTCTCCCGGGATGCTCCGGGGACGGGGAGATGTCTGAAACCGCCGCGCAGCTGCTCATGGGGGTCCGGTCTTTGCTGGGCGCGTGGTGTCCCGCAGCACCCAGATCCGGAGAAGAAAAACCCCTGGCTGCTGGGAACGCGGTCTGGAAATCCCAGCTGCGACCGGGACGGACCGAGATACTGTAATTTCCATCCGCCGTAACAGTTAGATTATAGATGCTTTTTTCAGGGGTGGATAAAGCAGCTGTGGGAAGCTCTCAACATTAAAATGCTATAAATATTACTTTTTATTATTTATACTAAATTATAAATAATATTTTATGAACTTTTATGCAGTAGCTTACATTGCAATCGTGTGTGAGGCCCTGTTTTGATAGGCACTGTAAACAGCGTAGGGATTTCTTTCTCCTGAATAAGTTCTTGTTTTCAGTAACCAGAAATAATAAGGATGGGAAACGGTATCTCTTACATCCCTGAATGGTGGCTGGGAGGCAGAGAGAGGGAGAAACTGGGTGTGCGGAACAAAATCCTGCAGGCAGACTGAGGCGAGGGCCAGGATTTTCTCCAAATCCTCTGAAATGGTTTTTTTTTTTTTGCCGTGCAGGAAACTTGTGAAGTTTATTCCCTTCCCCAGACCGTGGGAGCAAAGAAGAAATTACCCAAACACTTGAATTCCTTTTCCGAGTAATAGGTTTCATGGAAAACTTCACAGAAAGGGCAATTTGCTTTCCAGTTAGCAAGTGTTTCTCCGCGGTACGATGTCCGTGCGCGGGTCTCTGCCCCGGCGCGGGGGCACTTGTGAAGGCACCGCGGGGTAGGATATGGGCAGGCTCTCCGGTTCCACACACATTTACTCCCGGCATTAATTTTCCACCCCGATGGATTTTTTTTTTCAAGGTATTTAAGCCGAAACGCTTCCACATAAAACTCCCAGCCTGGGAGCCACATGGCATAATTATTTTAAAGCCACGTGGTACGGACTAGCCCCCTGCAATATTACTCTCTGAGTTAACATCCACGATGATAAACCCTTTCCTGCCCCAAATGGTATTGAAAACCCCAGGTGGATCAGGATAGAGCCATGAATTTCCCCCAGCTCCAGCCCCTGCCCCTGGCTCAGGGCTGTTGGCAGCCTCGGGGAGAGCATCCCCCGGCGCGGAGCAGCTCTCGCTGAGCGCTTACAGCAGTGCAGAGGCATCGCCGGCAGAGGAAGATTGCTTTGGATCCTTTCTGCTGAGTCAAGCAGGCTTCATCTGGACGTTCACGGAGCTTTTCTATTGCCTGGCATCTCGAAGGCATCCCAGCGACGCATTCCCAGACAAGCGGCCAAGCTGGGGGATCCACAAAAGGCTGATTCAGTGTTGCAGGAATACCAAAGTGGGGTCTGTTACCTTGCGTGGTGTAAATGGGTCACCAGGAGAAGGCTGAGGGTTTTGCATTCCCAGCCCGGCTCCTTGCCTTGCTTAAAGGGGCTGGAATGTCACTGAGGACCGGACTTCTGCTCCCGCACCACTGAATTTATAGCCTGCAGCCAAAGTCATGATGATCCGCTGGAAGCTATTCCCATGCCGATGCAACTGGGTGTCTCTCCCCTTGAATTATGTCCAAGCTATTATTCCAAAACTGCAGAGCGCCCTGCGGATTGAAAACAGATCATAGAATCATAGAATCATTTAGGTTGGAAAAGACCCTTGGGATCATCGAGTCCAACCATCAACCCCACTCTACAAAGTTCCCCCTTACACCACATCCCCCAACACCTCATCTAAATGAGTCTTAAACACATTCAGGGATGGTGACTCCACCACCTCCCTGGGCAGCCTATTCCAGGGTCTGACCACTCTTTCCGTGAAGAATTTTTTCCTAATGTCCAGCCTAAACCTACCCTGCTGCAGCTTGAACCCATTCCCTCTTGTTCTATCGCTAATTACCTCTGAGAAGACACCAGCACCAACTTCTCTACAATGTCCTTTCAAGTGGTTGTAGAGAGTGATGAGGTCTTCCCTCAGCCTCCTCTTCCTCAAACTAAACAGTCCCAGCTCCTTCAATCGCTCCTCATCAGATTTATTCTCCAGGCCCTTCACCAGCTTCGTTGCCCTCCTCTGCCCTCGCTCCAGCACCTCGAGATCTCTCTCGTATTGGGGTGCCCAAAACAGGACACAATACTCAAGGTGTGGCCTCACCAGTGCTGAGCACAGGGGGACAATCACCTCCCAACTTCTGCTGGTCACACTATTTCTAATACAAGCCAGGATGCCGTTGGCCCTCTTGGCCACCTGGGCACACTGCTGGCTCGTGTTCAGCCGCTTGTCAGTTAGAACCCCCAGGTCCTTTTCTGCCGGGCAGCTCTCCAGCCACACTTCCCCCAGCCTGTGGGGAAGGAGCATACGCAGGGGAGGGGGCTCGTGGGAGGGAGTATACGCAGCCCCGGAGCGTCTGCTTGAGTATTACTTTGGAACGATGAGCAGTTACAGCTCTGAACCCGAACTGCGGCAGTCGGGTGTGAGGTAGGTTAGGTGGGATGCAGGACCTCTCAGTAGATACCGTGAGCTGAGGCAGGCGCCACTTTTTAATGTTCTGTATAGCAGCCAGAACAACAAAGCTCTAATAATATAATTTTTCCTTTTAGCATTGGATAAAAAAAAAGCGCTACCAAAATCTGTAAGAAGGTAGAACTTCTGTACCTTCTACCTTCTGTAAGAAGTTCTGTAGAACTTCAATGGGGATGTGTTGGGTTTCTGGCCAACCTTCCTGTGCCAGCAGGCCCACCTGTATCTTCCAACCCTTCGTCAGCCAGACCTCAGTTACGTGTCCATCCAAGAGAAACCACCACTTTGAAGCTTGGACTGAAGGTACTCATCCCCCCGGCCCGTTCTCCCAAAGGAAACCCCCATCCCACGCATCCTAAAATGAAGTAGCGATGGGAGTGAGACGGGCAACAGCCATCGGCACGGGCTGGCAGTGCCGGCTGTAATTTTCCTTCTGTTTTCAGGGAAAGACTCACTGCATTGAGGGGTCTTTGGTCGGAGCTACCTGCGAGCAATGACCTGACTATTTTCGTTCTACGATTTGCTGCTGGGTCCGACCCCGAGCGCAGCAGCAGGAGCTGAAGTTGCCCCGTGATGACTCACTCGCTTGTGTAATTTTTCTCCTCGTTTTTACCACCGGCCATTTTCCAAGGCAAACAACAACCTGCTGAAAAGAAATGCAAAATTACACTTTGGGCTTTTTCTATGCGTTTAAAAAAGCAAAGATCCGTGCATCGGATGCATTATAAGCGCACGAGCTGAGTAATTCAGCTTTTTAACTCGTTGCGAGTTGCAATCAGCCAGGTTTAACACAAAGCTGAGATTTTTCCAACCATGGGCCCGCCCGCCTCTGTCTTGGTTAACGAACGCAGAGCTTCTCTTGTTGCTAACGGAAAGGTGCGTGTGTTTCTGAACTCGCGCCTTTCATTCTACCGGGGATTACACGCAGACATGTTTTGCAGGCTTGCGGACAGGCTTTAGGAGGGCTATGCCCACATTTTTCTTGGAATTTAGCCACTTAACAGCGAATGGGGAGTGATGAATGAACACTAGTTAGGCAGCAAAATACCTGGTTTTTACCTGAATATCTGATTTTGGCTTGAGGAATTGTATGAATGGCTGTACAGCCTCCAATTTTCTAAGTTTACAGGCTGGGGACTTCCTGAGCTGACAGTGATACACTCCGGTTTAATGGCCCCTTATAGATTTGGTTTTCCCGACCATTTCTCCACCCTCTTTGTGTGGCACGTACATTTTTAGCATCTACAACAGCCTTTGGCAACAGCTCCACGGCTCGGCGCTGCTGAGGAGCCAGTCAAATCCTTAAATACCGCGAAACAAAGTCTTGGGCTGGAGTGAGTAAGTTGCATATCATCCCTGACAGCACTTTTAACAAGGCTGAGAGGCAAGAAATAGCAAATGTGCAGACGCAGCAATACATTTAGTGGTGTGCGCTGTCACGGAGAGGAAAGGATGGGAGAGAAGATAATAACGGAGTCAAACACTGGTCGCATCCGTGTGTCTCTGGAAAACAAGATCATACCAAGGAGCCGTGCAGGCTCACCGGTGTGCCCAAACTGATTTGGTGAGTGAGCAAAGCAGGCGCAGCCTTGCCGAGGTTCCTGATAGCGTGCGGTGAAACTGTCCCGCTCAACCTCCCCGGGTGCTCCCAGGGTAATTATACGCGAGTTTTGGTGCAAGGAGGAACGCCTTTGTGGGAGCGGTTGCGATGCTTTCTCTGCCATCACTCGTCCTGCCAACAAGGGTTTCCTTCTAGAGACGCTTGCATGAGGACCATGAACACCTCTGAAATGAAATTACGGCTGTTGCTTGACAAATGCTCGGGAATATGTTCTTCAGTGTCCGTCACTGGAGAACACCGGAGCTTCACCGGAGCTCTGCCTGCCAGCGAGGCGCCAAGTGTCGCAGGTAGGTCTCACCACAGCAAAGGCTCACGGCTTCCTCTGAGGAAGAAAAGCGAAGGTTGAATTGAGTCTAACACCTAAAAGCAACTCTGAAACTTTCTCAGGACCACGTCTGCTTTTCATTAGAGGTGAAGAAGACAGGAACGGTCAGTTTGGAAGTTCCCGAATATCAAGGGGGGGGGTTAACAAAGGATTAGATCATTTGACCCCGCTCTCTTCACCTGGGTGCCCATAAACCAGCCGTGTTTGCCCGTGGCAACACACCACATCCCGCACCGGTGACGTGGCAGGCAGGCGTGAGAGGTCCTTACTTCCCCGGCAACCCCAGGCACGGCCACGCTTTTCCCACGTACAGAGAAAGGAACCACCATGGCCACCCTTGACTCCAGGCCAAATACCACTTATTTACCCTCAGCACAAGTCCGGGTACTGCTTTCAAATTGTATTTCTGGCTCCGTTCCGAGAGCCTGTACCCAATTTGCTGTCACGTGCCCGTTCCCAGAGTAGCGCACGGGAATCGATGCTCCTGGCCAGCCCATGGCACTGCCCAAGTAATGAATGGAGCCTCCAGATGAGAGGGCAAGGAGTGTGATCCTTGCCGTACAGGTCACAGGTCATTTGTGCTTGACCCACATTTTGGCTGAACACGGAAATGCAAAGAACATGGAATTGCTTATTCTACAGGAGTCGGAATTGTGACGGGATGGCTCCTGGGTTTTATTTTGCCGGCTATCGCCACTGCTACGACAATGAACTGCCAGGAAAGAGCCCTACGCGTCCTCCCCCATTGCCCCAACGCGTTCAGAGCCTGCAAGAGGGGAGGCTGGCGCCTCTGGATAAAATATAAGAGTGATGTGAAGGCTCCGGCTAGAGGGATGTTGGGTCTGGCTAACGCTGGGACAGGGTAGGACTCGACCCAAGTTCAAGGCAGTCCCAGACTGAAGGTCTGGCTATTTTTAGAGAAAATGATTGTTTAGGAGACACTGGTTTTTCTAAGCTGGCCTCAGAGATGAGTTGTAAGGTAAATCCCTTGGCTGTACATGTAAAAATTTATTCATTGCCTCTTGTAAAGGCTGAGACTGATTTCACAACTGCTGTTTTGCTGGGAAGGCTGGAGGAGGTATTTTGGTCCCGGTTTTCTTAGGACAAGAAGTAAAGCAAAAAGGGTGATAGCATGTAACCTCCTGATCACCTTAGTAAGCTGTTGTGATTTCTGAATGGGTGCCTGTAAAAAAAAAAAAAACAACAAAAAACCTATGACCCTCTTCTGAGGTGGAATTGTTTTGGCTCTCACCACAGCTTTGCTTTTGTTCCTCGCGACACCAAGCCTTCCTCAGGAGGGAAGCGCAATACTCTTCTAAGGTGACAAGAACCAGGTGAGTTGAATGGAGAGCAGCAGATGCAATCAAGACGTAACACCTTCTCGAAGCTAATTCAAATGATGCTACGTGGCTTAAGGTTTTTAAGATCTTTGGTTTATGTTCGCACACACCAGGCCAAAAATAAAATGGAAAAACTGAGATATTCTTTATCTGTGGCAGTAACGACCCACGATGCAGTGGCGTTATTTCTTACGGCTCATCTGCGCTGCTCGCTGATGGTCCCCGGGGTGGTCCCAGCCCAGACAAGGAGCTTGCTGGCTGTAAACAATTCAATCAGGTTTGCTTAGCCAGGGTTACGCACCTGGCTCTTATTTAAGGTGCTGGCAGCTGTGGAGACCTTGAACGTCACAGGGATGGAGATGCTGGGGTCAGGGCTGCCTGGGGAGGTAGGCGGCGGGACAGAGTTTTTGAGAGCATGGGAGTGGGTACTTGCCACAGTAAAATTGCTATGGGGTGGGTCCAGGAGGAAAGACCTGACAGAAAAATGGGGTGATGCTCTTTCTTTTCTGCTGGAAAAGTGCTGCAGGCACTAGGGTCAGGGCTGACCCCCATGGAGCATGCTCTTCCCTGCCTGGTGGGGCTGAGCTGCTACGAGCAGGGTTGTGACCCCATGGCTCAGCGTGGTGGCTGGGATTTCTGTTTATTCTGTGGTTTTGTGAGGACGCGGGGCTTCTGGGGGGGTAAGCGTGATGCTGAGATAGACACAGTTGTCAGTTCAGGAGGAACTTCTTTCCTGTGAGGGTGGCAGAGCCCTGGCACAGGCTGCCCAGAGAGGTGGTGGAGTCTCCAACCCTGGAGACATTCCAAACCCACCTGGACGCGTTCCTGTGCCCCCTGCTGTGGGTGACCCTGCTCTGGCAGGGGGTTGGACTGGAGGATCTCCAGAGGTCCCTTCCAACCCTATGATTCTATACCAAATTAGTTTTTTGGTCAGGACAGATGCCTTTGCTGCACCAAATTTTTGATGACTGGCTAGATTAAGTGTCAAAATCTCGAGCAATACCCTGCTACCGAACAGTTATGGCGATGGCTGTGCTGTAGGTCTGCGTACTAAACAAACACAGAAAGGTGGTGGCCGTCTTTGATTTTTTTTCAGACCGTCAGAAGTTTCTCAAACTGCTTCAGTTTATACAGGTGTTTAAGCCCCGCTCTGCTGGCAGGGTGGCTCATAGCCCAGCTCAGACCCTTGGCGAGGTGGCAGTGGGTGATGGGGAGGGGGGTACTGGGCTGCTAAAGCGTTCTCCAGGCCATCGCCGTGGCTGAATGCCATAGATGCTCCTTGCAAGGTTTCAAGGAAGGTAAGAGCAGAGCTAAAGAGCTTGTGCTGCCTTTTTTTTTTTTTTTTCGAAAGCCCATTTTATAGAGTACTTGCTATCGGAATGTTGAAGGTATTGGAATGTTGAACTCGAGAGTCTGTGAATTAAGGCTATTTGATTAGGATTTGGGTGCTTTGACAAGGGAAAAGGCAAAAATGTTAATTCTCTAGAGTATGTACGCTTTGTGCAGGGAGAGTTCATTGTTCACGGTGGAGTAATTTTGGAAAAAATGTTTAGTATATTGAAGTTTTAAAAGTGTTGCTCCAGATATTAAATTAATTTTCAAGCTATATTTGTAATTCTCACAGCACTCCACAGTTTGAATGTGTTCCTGAAGAATTAAGAGCATAATATTTCACCTTAACTGTTCATCTAGTTGGAGGAGAGGTGGAGAAAGTGAAATTGCACCTCAGTAGAGGTGGTGCTTGATTACAGCTACGGAAAGAGACTTTACCCAGGAGAGGCTGCAACCCAGACGGAGAAAAACAGAGAGTTAGAGGCTGGCAAATCAATTGACTCTTCCAAGGTCAGTAACAGGGAGAGAGTTTGTATCTCTTGAGTCCTGAGCAACACACAATCCTCCTTAGCATGTCGTTAACATCTCCCACAGCCCTAACGGCACCTGCCAGCCTTACCATCCCAACAGAATCCCTCTGTATTCTCTAGGATCATTAGCCACCGCTCAATAAATGTGCCAGGACGTCAATGAATTTTTTGAAGTAGCCGATTCCCTAACTCTTCTTTCTTAACTCTCGTTTTTTAAAGGTTGTGCACTTTAACATGTTACTTGATCTCGGATTTTTTTGTATATGGCATTCTTTATACTGTAGACCTCCAGTGGCCCTTCATTAGCCCAACTCAAAGGAAGAGTCGGGGGAGAGGGGAATATCACTTTACATGTTTTCTTCAGCTGAACGTTCCATAGGGCTGGAAAATGCATGGATAAGTGCAGCTTCAACCGAATCCCACACAACATGCTCCCCTAATCCCATCTCTTTGTGTTTGTCTCTGTGGCAGTTATGAGCAAGGTCGGGATTTTGAAGTCTGTTGCCTCTTCCCTCCTGTGCCCTGAGAGCCCCTGGAGAGGCTGCACTGTCCCCACTCGGTGCCCACACTGATGCTTTGCAGAACCTTCTTTCTCCAGGGTGGAGCTTTGGGGTATGGTGGAGATTCTCCTTTGGGACTCCTTGGAGGGAAAGCAAGCTCTGATTCCCCCAAATCCTGGGAAAGATGTTGGTTCCTTTACTAATTCATTTCTTTCCACAAGGAGAAGCAAATTATGTTTTTTTCCTTTCTGAGTATGACTGTACTCTGCTTCTGCAGAGGTGACAGTGGCATCAACATTGGGTAGGAAATGTTGAGCCAAAGTCATGCTGTGAGGCTCCAGTGGGCAGTGACAACTGCTGGGGAAGTTCTGGACCTGCTCCGGTACTCGGTGAAGGACGAGCTATAATTCCTGCTGGAGTGAACCTCTCCTCTTGCTTGTACCCTTTTTCCATGGGAACATTTTCAGTAGGACTTTCCTTTTGCTGCCTAATGCAGACAGACCCTTGCTGCTCGCTGCTTAGAGACATGGCTTCTGGGCTTAGGATGTGAAGTTATCGAAGCTGAGCCCCTTGAATTGAGGGAGAAAGGCAGCAGCGTAGGCTAGAGACCGTAGGTGACAGTTTACGATGGGGGAGAGGTGGTGTAGGGTGTTGTGTTGTGCCAGGTTCCCCAGCTTGTTCCCTCTAACAGGCTGCAGTTGCCTCCAGTGCGAGCGTGCTTGGGTGCTCGTGGAAACGTTACGTAGCCTTAATGTGCCCCCTTCGCCTCACAGCCTGGGGTTTCACGCTCAGGCTGTTTCCTGAGCAAGCAAAACATATGAAAACCCACTTTGCCCCCCCCCCCCCCCCCCCCCCCCCCAGATTTCCCGTTTTTATCCCAGAGCACAGGGACTGTTGTAGCCTAGGTTGATTAGAAGAGACTAACAGATGTGATCCCTAGTAAAAATACCTGCATTTTTTTTTTCTTTATTAAATTGCTGCATATGGGTACCAAGAGGGAGGGTGACCCATTCCTACTGGTGAGCGTTGCAGTCTGTGTATTGCTCCGTACAGACCCATGTATGAAGAGCCCAGTAATGAGGGGGTAGAAAATACAGGTTTCTAACCTTGAGTTCAAGCTGTTACCGCTGCTAACTGCGAACCGCTTACGTCAGGTTAGTTCATTTTAGTTTGCTGCTTGTAAATCTGCTTGGGTTTTTCTGAGAAAATTCTGGGTCACAGATGTACCTTGTCTGCACTGTAATATAAAATCGCAAGAGTTATATAAACAATAGCACATGATGAGGTATGGCGGTACCAGATGCCCACTGCCCTGGAGTGTTTAAGTTGTTTAAGTTCCAGTGCCCTGGAAAGTTTAAGCCAAGCGTCAGTAATATTTCAAGTTATGGTTATTGCTACAGAAGTGCTTATGGATACCGTTGCTTTAGAAGCAAACCCACGCTATTTTTCTAAGCAGAGTACCTTCCGTCCTTTCTGTAAGAGATTGAAGGCGTACTTGTGTCTGGATGCTATGGCTTCTTTTTGCCTTTGTTTTTCCTTAAACTAAAAAGAAATCCATTTAGGAGAGTTTAATAGTGGTCATTTCCTCTGGAGCATCCTTCAGTTCCTCTGCTCTGTGTACAATGAAATTATGATCTAGTAGCTGTGGCTGCAAAACGCATCGAGCGAGGTATGGCTCATCAGTTGTTCAAGGACACACTTTGTGTTGGTCTAAAGTCTGTTTACTTGCAAACAGCTAAAAACAGACTGGCGAGACCTAACAGCAAAAATGGCTTAGCAATCGGTGGTGGTGCTTCTTCAGCTGGGTGACAACACTTCTAAGCCAGCAGTCGCACAGGCAGGGGCTTGGGATAATCATCATAGAATCGTTTAGGTTAGAATAGACCTTTAAGATCACTGAAGCCAATTGAACTGATGCATCCCATGATGCCTGTGGTGACCCAGGGTTCGGGAGCCTCTCTGGTTACTTGCTTGCGGACAGACACAGTGTTACGCTGAACCAGAGACGCTCTTTAGGTTATTTGGAGGCTTGGTGCAGAACTGCTGTGCCATCCCCTCTCCTTTAGACTGCAGAACTGGCTCTGCCAGCCCATAACTCGGTGACCTTGGCCTGTTCGCAAGAAATGCACCTTTCTCTGGTGCGATGGAAAGATCTTGAGGCCGATTGCTATTTCAAGAACCTCTTCACACCAGCTGTACAGCGGACCTCTCCTGGGAGGGGCGTGCGTTTGCCAGAACGCGTGAATAATAAGCCCTGCAGAAGGAAATGGTGTAGATCCAGCACTTTTTTTGCTAACTAACGGCTCGCAGCAGCTGAGGGTTGGTGGTGGTGGTGAGGGGGGACGACGGGGAGGACGGACTGAAGCTGCGTGGACCGCTATAGCTCTGCTGCAGCCTTTCCCAGCATCTCGTCACCTAATTAACTTGAAGATGCTTCCACCCGCGGCCTGATATCCAGCCAGCCCGCGATTGCTTCCGGGCCGGGGAGGGGAGGGGAAGGGCGGGAGGGGAGGGGAAGGGCGGGACGGGGACGAACGTCCCCGTCCCGCCCTTCCCCTCCCCTCCCGCCCTTCCCCTCCCCTCCTCGGGGCGGCCGGAGCACTTGCCTTCCCCTCCCTGCCCGCGGCGTCCAGAGGAGAATTCTCCTCCCGCCCTCACCCATGAGCCTTCTCGGGAGCTACCGGAAAAAACCGTGCAGTGACGGCTATGAATCTTTACAGCTGGTGGACAACGGCAACGCTGAAGGCGGCGGGGACAAGCCCTTGGCTAGCGCGGCGGCCGTGGGGGCGAGTAACCGGAGCCCGGCGAGGCAACAGCAGCACCAACAGCATCAGCCCCGCGGCGAGGGCGGCAGCACCATGGACAGCTCAGGTAGGGCCCGTCGCCTCCGCGGGGGTCGCCGGCCGCACGAGCCCGCTGGCGTTTTTGGGGGGACGCGGTGGGATGTCCCCGTGTCGTGGAGGGGCCGCTGCGCAATGATGGTGGTGCGGCTTGCGTGTGTGTGTGTGTGTGTGTGTGTGTGTGGGAAGCCGGGGACAATAGCGGCCCTTTGTCCAAAGGGGAGGGCGGTGGGATGAAGGAAATCCACCCGCGGCTGGGAGCGCCGGGGAAATCAGCCGGCTAATAAGTCTTCACGCTCGGCTCCTGTCTTCAGGCCCGGGGAGGGAAAGGTTGTTCCGAAGCTAAAATGGATGAAGTGTTTTGGGATCTTTCCCCAACTGACTTGATTTCCAGAATCATCATTACTTTTTCTTTTTTCTTTCCCCCTTCCCTCCCCCCCCCCCCCCAAAAGCACTCGTCAAACTGAGTTGGATTAATTCTGATAGATGATGTACCATTCATCTGTTGTGCTTTTTTTTTTTTTTAATCGGAGAGTAGGGGACCAGATGGTCTTTATGACTGGTAATGGGATAGAGAGCTCTTCACCTCTAAATCATAGGTTCAAATTTGCCTGGATCACCAGTAATCGAGAGTACTCATCCGATGGCTTTTAAGTGATCTCTCAAAACGAACTGGTTCTGGTTGGTTAGATGTGCCCATCTCAATGAACAGCCTTTGCAGGGAACTTCTCGAGCTCAGACCTGTGCAGGGAAATACCCTGTTTGGCTGTGGGGTACCAAATTTGATGCCTGCCCGTTATAGCAGGGTGATCCTGCAGCAATACCTGTACTGTTCCATGAAAGAAAGGGCTGGGCCCAAGGCACTCAGCAAGTGCTTAAAATACATTGCCTTTGTTTTAGTATGGTAACCGCTTCTCAAGGTGGGGATGGGGGGAACCCCTAATGAGCCAAGTCTGGACTTGGATGCGGAGAAAAACCCCTAATGAGCCATATCTGGACTTGGGTGGGGAGAGTCTTACCTTGATTATTTTTTTTTTCATATTTTCTTTGGTATAGTAAAAGTCATGCTTTCCTCTTCCCCACCCCCACCACTTGAATTTGCTTTCAAGAGTTCTTTCTTTTTTAACTTCTGTTACTCCTGGACTTTAGAAATGTATTTGAATTTGCTACTATGATATCTCTGCTTACAGTTGCTTGTAATCATAGTATGTGTCAGTAGATTCTTACTCACGGCAAGCTGCTGTGTTACAGTTATTTGGATTCTTACATTGACATCTGCTGAGATGGCTCGATATTGCGGTCAGCTGAATATCTATTGTTGAAGCAATCTTCTGAATGAGTTTCCTAGAACTTTAAGAACCAAAGGCGTTAGTGTTGTGGAAGGTGGTGTTCGCCTCCAGCCAGGTGTGGGAGTTTGCTGCAGCTCGTGTCAAGTCACGGCTTTTGTCTAGCGCCAGCTCACTGTATTATTTGAGTGTTGCTGTTGCCATCGTTCTGTTCGGTTTCTTCAAGCCATTCCGCTCCCTGCCGAGCGGGGAAGGGGGGGGAAGGCACTCAAGATAGCTAGACAATACCTTTATTTACAGGTTTTGCGCAATATTCAGGCGGTTCAACAATTCAGCTACTAACTCTGAAGACATCCCAGAGCAGTAATTGCATTAATGCCCTCTGTCAGCTTCTAGGATGTTCTCCCCTGAAACACGTGGGCTTGATCAAGGGTCGTCTCTGGGATTTGGAAGCTAATGGTCAAGAGATCTGTCTTAACCTGAGTTTGCTTCCTTTAGTCCATTTTGGTGCTCTCACTACCTGAGTTTTGCAGACACTACAGATGCCACAGCTGACACTTAAGCAGCAACAAACCTTAGGCCTTAATATTGCTCTTGAATTGAGTTTATAGGATTATTATTTTTTAATACCTTATCTGTTCAATAAGGGGGGTTTGGTGGCTGGTTCTAAATCTTTGCATGAAATGAAAAGAAAGCTGCGTTGAGTGTGATGCTCTGCTCTAAACCTGAAGTCCATGCTTGTATCCGCCTTGTTCATTTGAATACTTTCTGCTGACAAATGCCTAGTTTTTATCAGCTCATTGCAAAGACATTTTTCTCTGCCACATATGAAATTATAAAAGCTTAAAGAACCGTATCCACCCCTCAGGTGTGCTTGTGATTTCTAGTGATTTGGTAATTGAAGCTGCTCATGAATTGTGGGACGTGATTTATCTTTAATGCAGTGTGAAGATGGGTAGTTGGGGGCAGGGGGGCGGATTAGGGGGCAGTTTAAGAGAAGGACAGGAAAATAAGGTGGCTGGAGCTTTGGCTTAATAGGAGCAAGGAAAAAACCACCACCCGCTTTGTGTTTTGTTTTTTAAACTAGAGAATATATTCATATTATAAATACTGGAGACTCCTCCCACTAATGATGCTAAAGTCCAAATTCCCAAGACGGGCAGAAGTAGAGGATGTTTCACTTGGGGAAAAGAGACCCGAATTCCTCGGTAAGGAGGCGGGTGAGATAAATTGGTGACAGGTTACGGTGCGAGGGAGGCGTGCTGCTGGGTTTTGGAGGGTCAGGGGAGTCTCTCTTCTGCCTAAGTAGGTGTCAGACCCTGCTGGTGAAATCCTTGAGGTGCCCTGGCCACATCAGAGCTTGTTACCTGCCTCCCCCACACCTGACCTCCCTCATGTTTCAGGTTTTCTTTTTTTTTTTTTTTTGTTTTTCTGGTTTTAAATAATGGTTTCATGTGTGGCGGAACAGCCGCTGCCTGAGTTATCAAAATGGCTGTTTGCAGTTGAGGAGTGAGACAGTCCCGAGGTACAACTCCGTGTCACCAGGCGATGTGGGACACGGCGCAGCAGGCTGGGGTCTCTCTCTGGCAGGGTTATTGTGGCGCTGGACCCCAAGCGTCTCCGGGCGCAGCGAAGCAGCATCTTCGGTGGAGTTAAACAGCTGAAGGATCAAACCTCCCTCTTCCCTCCCCGTGTATTGAGTTCCATCTGCCCCAGTGCCCCAGGGCGGTGCACTCTGGGCGCAGAAGAACGGCCTTTGCTCTCTGGGAGATGCGTGTGTGGATTAATATTAGGCAATTAGGGAAGTCAGACGGGTGAGGATTTGTGCTGAAGGCAAAGTGCTGGCAATTCCGGGGCAAATTGCCGTCGGTTTAGCTAGCGTGGCTCTGTTTGCTATTGCTGCAACGACACTAACTCTCATGAGTTGAAATCGGGCCCCTGTTGGGTTTTTCTATTAATTTTTTTAAATTAATTCAGAGCATTAGATCTTAAAGTATCATCTCTCAATGTGGGCTTGCAATCTCATAAACAGCTTCTTGTAATGAAAATCATCAGCGGTTTCAGCTTTGCTGTAACTTCCCAGTACTTATGATTATTGGCTTAATATTTTTTGGACTGGTATTGCTTAGTGTCAAAAGAAAAAGTGAGGGGGGGGGCGGGGGGAGAAGCCAGGAACCAAGAGCACCATGTGCGTGGGAGGGGGCTGCTGTTGGAAGGCAGGATCTGACCATGGCTGGAAAGGGAGCTGGTACGGAGGGGCTCCAACGTGGACCCAACAGTGCCCCTGTGCCGGCACGCTGGGGGTGCGAGCGCTGGGACAGAGGGTCTGGCCAGGCTGTGTCCAGTGCCTGGGCCTGGGAAAATAAGACTTTCAAAGTTTCTGGGACTGGTAGACACTTCTTGATTCCGATCGTTAAAAATTCTACTGCCACCATCGCCCGTGCCACGCAGAGGAGCGCTGATGTGAGCTGTTTAACTGAAGTGGTGGCCGTTTCAAGTTGCTCAATGTACAGCTCGGGGTACCCGTGCGCTCCCAGGCAGCATAAATGGAGACTCCTGCCCGCAGCGGCGTTGGATGCCTCCCCGCTAGGCTTTGGTTTAGCTTCAAGGAGCCCGGAGCTGAAACTTCATTTCAGGTAGGGCGGCCGTATCGGTTACTGCTGGTATCTGATGATGCTTGTGTCATTGGTTGCTTTAAACTTTGCCAGACTTAAACCAGTCAGAATGAAATATTGGTCAGTCTGTTAATTCTCAGCTATTTAAATCTCACAGCGTGCCTGGTTCGTACAGGGTTCTGCTTCAGTCCTGCAACACCGTGGCTGGGCATTAAAGCTCCGGGCAACTGTAGCACATGCCCTTAATTGCTGAATGTTCAGTTCTGGGTGTAATTATTGAAGCAGCTCCTATGGAATAGGCTGGATGCCATATAGTAACACGATCATAGTGCGTAACTCTAATGGGAGCTATACGTTACTGCTAACTGCCAGTTCCTCCCGAAATTGTGCTGGACTGGGGTTGGAAGTTGGAGGAGGGAGGGAAGGGGAGATAAGGGGAGACTTGAGCTGAAGGTGTCAGGACGCAAAACATTGCGAATTCGAAAAACAAATTCCAAGAAGAGCATCAGTATAGTACTCCTTCTGCCTCTTTATTTTTAAGTTGCTGAAAGTGCTCAACAAGATGAGGAGCAGGCAGCGAAGAAGCAATTTACTTAGGTTTTTGCTGTGGCATTCAATAATGCTTTCTTAGCAGCTGGCTGAGCATTGAAAGAAGTAGTTCTAGGAAATAAGATAAAGTAACAGCAAGGATACGTGTTATGAAAGGAAAAAACCTCTTCTGTGGTGTTTATAAACTAGCTAATCAACAAAATAGCTTTTAAACACTCAGGGGATAGACTTGCTTGTGCTACGTGCTTCCTCGGGCAGAGTCAACCGCAAAAGAATAAATTGCAAGTGTTGAAGTTGAGATTTCTTGAACTGTTTTACACTTGCAAATATAATCGCTTGTACTCTGGTGATTCCTTTTCACTGAGTCAGAAGAGAGACGTCTCCGTGTCACTGGCACAGGGACAAAGGCCGTCGCTGACAATGTTGTCTTGTATTCTCTTCTAGCTGCGTTTGAAAAACGGGGAGGTTGGGTTTAATAACTCTTTTGTTTTGTTGGTGTTTTTTTGGACACTTGAACGGTTTGGTGTTGGCAGTAGTGCCTTTTTTTTTTTTTTGTCGTTGTTTTGACAGGGAGGAGAAGCAGGGAGAATGTCAATCAACTTTAAAGACCAATTTCAGGGTTTGTGCTAGTAGTTCAGCATTCCAGCCTTACGCGCGCTTTGTTCGCTGTAGTACGGGCTTCATAAGGGAAAATATGTAACAAATGAGACAAATTTGGCGCAGTACTGTGCCCCCTCGATGTCACTACTCTTCTAAAAAAGGAGGGAAAACCCCCTCTTTGTGGAAATCCTACATATTGCTTAGTTGATGGTGCAAGCAGCATTCTTTAGTTATGATTTCTCAAGCAAAAGCAGAAATATCTTAATTCTTCATATTTCCATGGAGTTTACATTTAGGTAGTCTCAAATGAGCCTTCAAATAAAAGGCCTTGGGCTCATACAATATTAGTTGTAGCATCCCATCATAGAAAAGCACAAGAAGAAGTTCTTGAGCTTCTCTACCCTACAACGCGCTACGTGCTGCCAGCGGCTCCGAGTGCTTCCCAGGGGAGATCGGGGACCCTGTCCCAGCCCACACACAGAAAAGCGGTAGGGGGAATACAGCTTTTCCTGTAGTCGGAGCAGCCCTCGAGGAGGGAGGTGACACTGCCTGCCTGGACGCGCGTTACCCAACAGCAGCAGAAACGCACAGAAATCTCCCTGTAGCTGCGATTCCGTAAGGTGTGAACTCAAACCTGTTCCTATCCAGAGCATCTCCTTTAGGAGCTTCTCGGTTCCTCCTATCTCCTCTCCTTCCTCACATACTATACTCTGTGGTACGTGAGCCCCTTGTAAGCGTATAGTGGCTTTATTTTCCCAGCCTAACGCCATCTGAAAAGGATGCTCCCAGCTTTTGGGAGTGAGAAGGGCAGAACAACACGGCGTGACCCTTCTGAGCTGTCGGCAAGTTCTTGGGCCGGCAGTAATGCAACTCGGGTCTTGAAGCAGTTTCTGTCTATTCCGGGCAAAAGGCCTGGTTAGGGCAGTGCTGGCTAATTGCTGGAAAGTTACAGTAAAAAAAACCAAACCAACAAACAAAAAAAACCCCAAAACAACCCCAAATAAACAACCACCCCCTGGAAAACAAACAAAAACCCCACCAACTGCTCCCTCACTTGAATAAATTATTGAAGATGTCTTAATGCTCGGGATGTCTGCACCGCAAGATGGGTCTGTGCTGAACCCGCCGTGCACCGAACTGGTCCTATGATGGAACGGGAGCTGTTGCCTGGGGAGCAGTGGCTCTGGCAGCTGCCCGTCCTCGCCTCCTGAAAGCTGGAAGCTCTTTCTGTGCTCACCTCCTGCAGCCCATCCTCTCCCAGCCTTGCCTAGGATGGCTTCTACTGCCCCTGCCTGTGTCTTATGCCTCTTAGGAAAGAAATATTCTGGCTTTCCCCGCCTTGTTTCAGGGCTGGCCGTGCTCTGGGGGAGCTCCCTGCGACCACGTCTCCTCTCTGGGTGGTCAGCCCCCACCTCGCCCCGGGTGAATCCAGCTTTCTCCTCCCGCTCAAGAACTGCTGGGTTTTGTCTTGAGCCGTCTCATCGTTAATACGCTTATTGCAAAATGGACAAACTGTGCAGGTTTTGGAGCGGGGGATAATATTGGGTTATAATCTCATGTGATTTGTGATCTGATGAGCCTTTATCTTGCATTAGGCTCCTTGGCTCCTAGTGCATCTCCTGCTTCCGTGTGCCCTTAGTGTGTCCAAACGTCCTTATAGGCTGATCTTAAACTTCTCTTTGGCCACGCTGAAGTCGCTGCCGTGGACTTTAACCTCTTTTCTTGGGGATTACGCTTGCTAAAGCAGCCTTTTGCCTGGATGCCTCCACGATGTGCTTTAAAGCATCAGGATGAGTGAAACTTGGGTTTGGGGATCTCGGCAATGGCCTTATCAAATGGCAGGGGCTTGATCTGCTGCAGTTCTACTCTGCACATAGTTTGCTGTTTATTTTTACAGAATAACGCTTTAAGATATCTGTGCTCAGCCTTGTAGGGAATCCAACTCTACCAGGAATCTGGGACAGCTGTGGAGGAGGGCACAGATGAGACTGGTAGCAAAAAAAAAAAAAGGGGGGCGGACAGGATGAGTCTTCCGGGTCTGTGAGTCTGAGGAACTTCCCGAGTAATTTCCGCAGGTAGAAGCGCTCTCCTTTCCTGCAAATGCCCCTTTATCGCTCTTCTAGATGCTCCTGTTGCTGCTGATTTCTCTCCCTTTGCCAACCACCACTCAGTGCCTATTAAAAAGTTGATGTAATTATGACACTTGGGCTACGTCGTCTGATCGAAGAGAGGATGTAAGTGCATATAATGGAATAGATGTTTTAGAATCTTTCCTTAAATGTGATAAAGCTCAGCTGTCCAGAAGAGAGCTATGAGCTGGAAGGAACGGTTAGGGAGGATTGGGCTTCGGGGTGCTGAGATTGTGCTCTTAAATGTAGTTGACAAACAAAGCGCTCGGATCTAAACACTATCGATTATCGCTGGATGCAAAGGAGCCACCTGCCCAGAGACTTCCATTTAGAAGTACCTGCCACCCTCCCCCTCAAAATGGGAGTCTAAACTCTTCCAGTAATGTCTGCAAATTGATTTGCAATCCCGTGAAAGACGGAGTGCTGAGCAGGGAAGATGGACTCAGTGCGGGGAACAGCAGGAGCTGGGGATGCTGAGGGTACCCAGGCACGTGGGGCCACTGCTCTGCCTGGCTCGGTTTGGCTGCCCATCTGCTTTTTGCCCCCCTGTACCCCTCCACAGGTGATGTATCTATACGAGGATGCTCTAATACCGTTGTGGGTAGGGACGGCTGCACCAGGGCTGCTCCCCCTCCCCTCCGTGGGCTGCGCGGGCTCTCGTGCGAGATGCTGAGGTGAAGCCCGTCAATCCGGTGATGGGGCCACGGCAGCCTGGCTTTATAGCCCTCAACGCTGGCGTGAAATCGCGTCCCGCGTTACACAGGCTCTGCTGGGAGAGCTGCGTGTGGGAGAACGTGAGCTGGCGGGGCTGCTGGGGGGAGGCAGAAGCACAAATAGTATCGTTTTTTTGCTGAGTGTTCCTTAAAAACAATTCGGGCTTTGTTGCTGGAGCCACAACAACAGCGTCTCAACTTCTTTCAGTTCAGAGACCTTTAAAAGGGCCCTTTCTGCCAAGGCACTGGGCAGCCTCCACCACGTCCCTCGCTCCCCTTTCGTGCCGTGCCCTGGTAATACTCTAGGGGTAGAAGAGAAGCAAACAACCCCCCCAAATACTTTATGGGGAGGGAAAAGGCCATAGCAAGTGGCTAAAACCTTCCAGAAACGTGTAATCTGGGACATCTATGCAGCCGCTAACGCGTTTTTTCTCATCATAGCGTCAGGCCCTCGCGGTACCACAGAAAGAGAATACAGAGGGATATGTAATAGTCCCGAACTAAACCCTTGTTTTGGGAGGGCGGGAGATGAAGGCTTTAACGCTTTTCCAGAGAAGAACCGTGGTGAGGAGCAGGGAAGGTTTAGCTCTTTCCTCACTCCATCTCTAAGGAAAGCACAGGCAGCGCTCTGCGCAAAAAAGAAATAAAATAGTAGTTTGGCATTGAAGATACTATTACGTGTAGTCTGGGCAGACTGAGGTAAACCGGCTTCCTTTCCTATGGTTTCGTGTCTGCTTTTGTCTGCCCTTTGCAGGCAAAAAGGGTCTGTTTACTCTTGCTAAGTAACCTACAAAACGCGGTACTTGACTGCCCGGTCTGCAATTTCTAGACGTCTTGCTTTCACCTCCCTGCTCTCGAGCTAAGTATTGCTTCATCAGCATAAATCTTCAGACTGACACAGTCTTCAATGCCTTTTAAATGTCGGCTTATTTCCCCCTTAATTCTCCGGAGAGCTGGAATTCATGCCCTGTGGTTTGCAGGGTTTGCGGGTTGCCTGAGGAGGCTGGTGCTCAGGGACCCCCCAGGCAGACGAGGGCCATGGTGGGCAGATCTTGGAGGAAAAGCTTCCAAATCGGGCATTTCTCGCTTGTCCCAACCACTGGGCATCTCCACCAGATCGTGGTAGTGTGGAACCCGCTGTTGCTCGTCCCTCTGTGGTCCCCTGTGGAACCTCCGGCTGCAGGTGACGGTGGCTGGTGCCGAAACATCCCCCATCACGCAGGGTCACACCCGCTTCGTTCACCCATTTCTGGCCCCAAAATCCAGTCCTTCAAGCTGGACTGGTTTAAGTTATCTTTGCTTTTGAGACTAGGGAGACTAGGCGTAAAGACTGCTTGTGGCACTGCAGCAAGAGGAGTCGGGGCGAGTGGTCCTTCGCTGGGGTACGGGACGTGTTTCCCTTCTGGATACCATGTGGTTTCTTTCTCTGTCCATGTGCAGAAGATGAGTTTCGGAGTTTGGCTAATGTATACGCTTTGATGGCATTGTTCTACTAAGGGAAGGCAGATGACAGCAGGTTTCTCTTGACAGTATCAATGAGTACCAGTCTCTCTGCGAGCTCCCAACACCCAAAAGCTGACCTAAAGCATTTCACGTTGCTCTGGCATTACGCCTGTGCCTTTGGTGAGCAGATCATGGTGGGACAGCAGGCAGAGCCCTGCTCAGCCCTTCCCGCACAGGAGCGCATCCTTCTGAGCTTCTCCGGTGATCGCAGCATTCTCCGAAGCTGTGCACCCACTGTGGTGGGACGTGTCTCTAGGGACCGCGCTGTCTCGGCAGTCTCTGCTGTGGGAGAAGTTCTCTTGCACGACGCGTCCTTTTCCTGGTAGTTTGTAAAATTAACTAGAGAGCAAGAAGAAAGCTTAAGTGATTTAATTAAGACTTCTACACTCTCCAGCTTCTACCCCGTACAGCACAAGGCTGGTGCTGTCAGCAGAGGCTCCTTCAGTTGTAATCTGTCCAGAGAAATCCCAACCTTTGGCTGATGTAGGTTGTTTGGTTGGACTCGATGATCTCAAAGGTCCTTTCCAACCATGAAGATTCTATGATGAGAAAGGACTGTGATAGAAAGGCTACTGTGCAAGGTATTTCAGTTTGGTAAGGAGATGCAGCGGGTTGTCGCTGCGTTTGGTGGCTGCTGGAGGTTTGCTCTGAACACGGAATAGTCTCTTCTCAGAGCAGGCATTAACTGGGGGCAAGTACCTTCAGCCAGAACAAATACAGACTTCACCTCGTCAACCGAATGGATGAAGTTGTCTCTTTCACGCCTCTCCGTTGACTCGAAGTGCTTCACTGAGGAGATCATCGTTGCTGTCACCTAACAGAGCTATTCAAGAAGAGCCATCCCATGCATCTCGGGCATGCTTTGCAGCACCCGCGCAGCAGTAAAGCCACGACATTAAAAGTTCCTTTATTAGGAAATGAAAAGGCCGCCGTGAGCAAGCGATCCCTCTGAAACCTGTGCTACAAACACAGGTCAGAAGCGTGTCTCTGAAGCGCTCTAAACCTTTCAGGGAATATCCAATAACTGGGTTAATAAAGATGCCGTGTAAGGAACAAGATGCATCTCATGTACATAGAGGCTAATTCTCCATAATGAGACTTACAGACAGCAGCTCCAACCCACGGTCAGCATCGCCTGAACTGCTGTGTGACAACATGCCAAAAACGGGGATCCAAGCCGCACGGCAGGCTCCTGCGTTGCTCACTTGCAGCTCACTATTTCTACGCAGACAAGCTTATGAGCTCCTGCGGTACCAGAGGATGCTTCTTGGGCTTGTGTGAGGTCTGTGAGTGTTTAATTTTGGCTTTGGCCGCAGCAAACGTGCGCACAGGATGCAGTTCCTGGTGGGATGGAGGGAGTGTCGCATGCCCCAGGCACTTAATTTTAATACAAAAAGTGCTTTTTGCTGTCGTGCTAAGGGAGAGAACTGTTTCCCTCTCCTGGGTTTACCGCCCGACTCTGGCAGGAAGATCTGTCTGAGCAGGGAAATGCCATGACACCGCTAACTCAATATCCCGCCCAAGCTGGAGGCGATCACCTTATCTGCGTGCTGAAACCTAAACCTCCTTCCTGCCGGGCTCAGGGAGGGAGCAACGATGGGCTCATCCCTTCAGACTTGGTGAGTGTCCTTGGTCCTCCTTCTACCGCAAGAATAGGTCGTAGTCCTCTGATGTGCTTGAGAGAAAACTCAACCGCTCTTTTCTCGGGGCTTAAATGTTCAGGAGAAGCAAACCTATGAAGACAGCCGCCTCTGAGCATTGCTCAAGGACGTGCGATGGCCGCAGTAGGTGACGCTGGGCCAGGTGGTGATTTCCACAGGAAGACGTGCGGGACGTGGGGCTCAGCTCAGCCCTCCCTGTCCTGGTGCCCCGTTCCAGCGGCTGTTGCACGTGGCCCAGGGAACTGCAGCCGCCCTTTGGGAACACCGGCAGTAGCTCTGAAGGTCCCCATTTACAAGAGGGACTTAGCACAGAAATGTTTTATTCAGCAAAAAATACAGGAGCAGGCTACCTCTTTTTTTTTTTTTTTTAATCAAATTGTTTTGGCTGTCCTTGTGGGTTTCTGTATATATTGTCAGGTTTGTGTGTTAATGCATTAACCCTTTCTGCTCCTCTGTATATCTTTATGCTTCGTAGGAGACGCTGCCTAGCAGAGGAGCCTCTGACTGTGTTTGTTTTGCTCTTCTGTGAGCAGCCTGTGCAGACCGTGGCGTTCCTAGTAACTGCGAAAGCCCGTCTCTGTCAGCACCGGGGATGCTGCTCTGATCCAGTGACTAAAAGATACCGGAGCAAATTCCTGCACCCGGTATAGCACCAAGCGCTGCTGCGTTGTAAGCTTCCTCGATAGCTTCACAATAGCTAAGTAACACTTGCCGCGTGTTCAGTCTTCGATACTAGTTTTGTGCTCTTGGTTGAGTAGCACCAGCTTGCGTTTCTTCATTAGCCATCCTTTCTGTCTCTCTGGTTCAGCATACGTTGTAAACTTGGAATTAATTGCTGCTGCTTCTTTTAGAAATATAGTGAAATTCTCTTTGTTCCTCCTTCCCCTCCTGCCTTGGGTTGATTTCTAAAGATTCTAGGTTTTCCATACTCTTGAAGCCTTTCTGTTGCTCTCCTACAGCATTTCCAACGATAAAACTTGTCCATCACTGGTCCTCTTATCCCTTTGCCCCCTCTTCCTTGTTCCCAAGTGACCACCTTTCTGCCTTCCTTTCTTTTAAAAGTTGACCTGGAGAACTGAAAGTACCTTTTGAACATGACCCCCTCCTTCCACCCCAGCTCTCCTAGCACGGAGCAATATGAAAGTAAAGTTTTTGAAGAGAGATCAAACACTGATTCCATACTTGGAAGCCAACAAGCTACTTTGATATTTTTTTTTTTTTTTAATTTCTCTCTTGTTTTTTTTTTGGGTTTTTTTTTTGTTTTTTTTTTGTTTTTTTTTTTTTTTTTTAATCATACCTGAGGCAGATACTTGCAAGCGGTTTGGCAAAAGAAATATTCCTGTGCCTTGGGAAGGCATCTTCTGTTCTGAAGCTGGCAGAGGCCAGGGGAGAAGAGATGGCCTCTGAATTTACTGGTCAAGCACATGGGTCACGTGCATGTGGATCATGACCACATCAGAGTGCATTAAGCACCCTCTGTCCGTAGGGGAATTAATAGCATCATTTTACCAATGGAGTCTCCAGCTTAAAGATACGTACTATGGCTGTTGATAGCTCACTCCAGGTCTGGAAGAGTGGATGCCATTTAGACGGGTTTGGAAATCTACACAGTAAATCAGTAGGAACTTTATCTAGATATAGGGTTTTTTTCATGTTTCTTAATAGTCTGAATGCATGTAGAATATTTCTTTTGGTAATGATGATTATGTGAGCAATATTTCAGTAGTGCGTATCTAACACTACTCGCAGACGTGCTACAGAACCAGAGAAGTGACAGCTGTAAGGTCTAGTTGTAAAATACATAACGAGCACTGCCAATGCCACCGGCCTGCCTTAACCATGATAAATCTTTCCTATTTCTGGGTGCCGGAGTAATTAATAATGACCAGCATGTTCATTTTACAAATCAGCTGTCCCATGGCCCTACAACAGGACAAATGTTCTCAGACTTTCCGGGTGCTCTGGGAAAGGCAACTCTTAGCAGATGCCATCTCGATTATGAGACTGGCTGAGAACGTGGCATGCATTTACAGAGGTTGCTTGTTGCTTAATTTGCTATGCTAAGGGGGCTCTAGGTCTTCTGAATAATCTGACATAACGAGGTAACAAATGTATAATTACAGAAATGGAGTTGAAGTTTGCTAAGACCAAAATAATTGAGGCCCAGTGAACAGAAAGCAATTTAAGTAGTCAAGAGCTTCATTTATAGCTAATAAGCAGTTAAAATATCATTTTACTAGGTTTGTGTTGATCAAGTCAATTCTGCAATAACACAAAACCACCTTTACTCAAGTCTATCCAGTTTATTATACTGAACTTTTCTGAGAATGACCGATGCTATTAACACAGCGTTGCTATAATGAGGAAGGCTGCAACAAATGAGTTCTTGGTTGAGACAGTGGAATAGTTATTCTAATTGCCAAATGCAAACGCTTGAGGTATAAGGCCATATCACAGTCCATCAAAATAACACTTTAAATGGCTTTTCCTCTGTGTTAGTCTCCTACTGACTTTGCAGCTTCGTGTGATTTCAAGCTGTGAAGGCAAAAATCTTACCGAGGGGGTCAGCCCCGCTCCGCTTTAGCCTCAGCAATTTGCTGAGTCCTGCACTAAGGCTGCAAATGTCCAAATATCCAAAAGGCTTTTCATTCTCAGCTGGAAAGTTTAATTCCTGAACTTCCTGCTCTTCTTGCCAAAACCCAAACTGTTATCTTCTTCCACTGGGGCAAATCTAACTGGACTCTTAAATGACTTAAAATCACTCTGACTTCTATATTCACCAAAATGGATAGTCCCAAGACAACCTTCAGTCACCTAGTTGCAGTCAAACTGGCAGCTGCGACAGTTAAGCTGAAGAGCTCTTGTATGTCCTAGTGCCTTTTTCTTACCCCTGTGGAGGTAGTTGTTGGTTTGGTCTTGGTTATGATCAGCAAATTAGCTGCCTGCTGAAGAGCTGGTCTTGTTTTGGGTTGGGTTGAGGTGAGGGGGCTTGTGTGGTGGTTGTCCATGCTGTACTGATAATAAACAGTCAACCTACATCCGATGCTGAGAGTCAGTGATGGTTTCTGAGCCCAGCCGGCAAGAATGTGCGCTCTCATCTCCGGAAAATCATGACTTTAAAACTACTTTTGCCCTATACTTGACATGCAGCAGCTCACGTGAATACGTTCGGTCTAAATAGAGCAGTGGGTGCGTTGGCTCTGTGGATTTTTTCCAAATAAGTGATGTTGGCTTTGCTTTTGTTGTACTTGAAGGTGCCTCATCACCAGACATGGAGTCCAGCTATGGGGGAGGCTTGCTAGATATGGTGAAAGGAGGAGCAGGGAGACTCTTCAGCAATTTGAAGGATAACCTGAAGGATACCCTGAAAGACACGTCTTCAAAGGTCATGCAGTCTGTTGCCAGGTACAGTACAGCTGAAGCTGCCTAACGCGGGTAAAATCGCCAGCAGTCAAGTGCCGGTCGGAGTCGCTGTCTTTACTAGCACAGCACAACTTCCAGCTAATCTAATGAAGGAAGGAGGTGAAAATCACAAGTGACTTCTTTGATTCTGTCCCATAATTAATTGGTATTTGGCCTCAAGGAAGCAGGAAAACCAAAGCAGGGGAAAAAAAATAATCTAAGCTTCGTAGTAAGTGACCATCAACATCCTGAGGTCTGGAAAAGGCCCCCCCCCCCCCCCCCCCCCCCAGCGAAAGTGGAGCACTCGGTTTCCGATTGCTTCATTGACCTCTGTGCGGTCCTTCTACTCAGCCACCACTAAACCATTTTGTCACTGAAAATTGGCTCATGTTTTATCCCTTCCCTTTGCTGTGCAAGGAGACTCTTGTTGCTGATTTAACTGTTCCCTTCGCTGTAGCCACTTTTTTGAGTTGAAGAAAGAGCTGAGGTGACTTTGCTTTGGTTACCGCTGCTGGTGTTGTCCCCGGCGCTTGGCACTCTACCTGCCTCTGAGCGATATGGGGCTACGATAAATTAAAGAAACTTAATGCAGGCAAGACCTCAGAGGCTTTGAGTGATCTGCAAAGTGCCAAACTACTAGAGATTTCTCCTGAAAACTGGCACTGAAAATTAATGACAAAAGGGAAAAGGGACCTTTTTTGCAAGCTTCTGCATCCAGTTAATTGCATGTGTAGAAGGGAAGGCTGGGTCGCTGTCTGCAGGAAGCTATTTGTACCCTCTTCTTAGGGCATAATGATAAAGTACAAAGAATCCGTTTTAAGATCATTCTTTCCTTGTGTCAAAAGCAGATCTTGGTGGGAAAACACTCTTCTGGCTCCTGTAATGGGCTGTCTTCTGTAAAACACGTGCATAATGTCTGTCTCCTCCTTTGTCTTCTTTTAGTTACACCAAGGGGGAGCTAGATATTTCCTACATTACCTCAAGAATCATAGGTAAGTGCTGCTTATCGGATAAATAAAACCTGTCGTATCCCAGGGTTCAGAAGTCCATAAGCATGTGATGGTGCACGCTCAGCCTGGCTTCTCCTTGTGTTCCTAGTGATGTCTTTTCCGGCTGAGGGCGTTGAGCTGGGATTCAGGAACCACATTGAAGACGTACGGACGTTTTTGGATTCCAGACATCCTGACCACTACACCGTCTTCAACTTGTCACCCAAGTATTATCGCAGTGCCAAGTTTCACAACCGGGTGAGTGTCTTCGAGAGGTTTAAGAAGAGCAGGGGGGGAACTTCTTGGGGAAAAAGGGGCACCAGGTTGTTTCTGTCTATTCTGAGTGGCAGAATGTAAGAAGATGAAAACAGAATTATAGGTGTTTCTAAGCTGCTGTGGCCGTCTCTGCGTTTTAGCTGATGCTTGGGACCGTGGGGATTAAAGAGCTGGGAAGTTCAGGGCATAATGCTCATGCTGGGAGCTGGTGAGAGGACGCGGCATTGCACTAAGTTGAGCCTGCGCTGCTCTTGGCTCCTACATAGCTGTTGGAAGCTGCTGCAGAGAAACTGTGAGTAAAATGGAAGCGCTTTGCAAGAAATTACCGACAAAGAAGGCAGATTATTTTCATGGTGAACAATCCTTCAGTTGTGCTTTATTCAAGCGGGAGCCCTTAGCAGGCAAAGCGCAGGACTGGAAACGGGATCTAAGGGGCACTTTGGCTCTTCCACTAGCGTATGACTTTAAAAACCCACCTCCACTCTCTGCCCCAGTTTCCGTCTCTAAAACCAGAACAGCATACGGGAGCACTGCAAGGCTCTGGTTCATTAATGGCTTTTGGAGGAAATCTCTATGAAATACTGCTGCTGAAATGCAAGATTAGATCTAATCTTTCAGAAAACTTCCTGTTCTTTCCCTCTCCCACAAGAGTGATGATTTTTTTTATTTATTTTTAAATTTCTAATTTTTCATTGCCTTCAACAAAAAAGACAAAAGCAGTTGCCAGGCTTAACCCTTGGTCAGGGTAAGCGAATCTCATGCTGCGTAAGCCTCATCTCACTTTAATTTGAGGTATAGCTGAATCTGTCTTCAGCAATTGCTCTGATCACCAGAAATCCCTCGCTCGCACTTGTCGCAAACTTCTCAGTGTCAATCAGTAACCAGCCAGGGCTTCAAATACGAGTAAATGAATGGGAAAGACTAATTAAAAGATATCAGGGGCTCTGCATCTTCGGTCTCGCTTGGTTCTGGTGCATCACTATTGCTGTTGGTGGGAGGGGAAAGACAGATCTACTTCGGAAAGCCCGGCATTAAACATCTGTTGGTGTATTGCTTGACCTGGCCATAACTCCTCCATTCCCTGTGTTTTATCTCCTACCCTACCCAGCAGCTTAACAGATGGCTTTGTGTGTCGCTCTTGAAGCATGACGAGGTGCTTCGTAAGCTATTCCCTTGACATACACGGGAAGAAAATGACGCATCTCTTAATAAAACATTGTACTTTCAGGTTATGGGCTAGGAAATACTGAGTCCAGGTATTTTACAAGAAAACGAGATGCGCAGAACAGAATACATGAAATCAGCCGAAGCACGAAACAATTATAAATACGAGGTTGAACTTCACATATATTGGGGAAAAATACTAATGGGTTATCAAGGAGGTGAAATCATGCTAAGGGTATTTTCTGCTTTGGATGAGGATGCCAGCTGAGCTGAAGTTCTGAGATATACACTTGCTCTTTGAAGTGAAAGGCTGTTTAATTCCTATCTTCTTTAAAACTTTTTGTTCCTAAGATCAAAGTAGGTCACTTTGCTGCGTAGTGGTACAGGAGAGCGATGACAGTTAATGTCCTGCCGGGCTATTTTCCTGCCCTGACGTGGCTCTGTGGGGCACGAAGCCCCAAATGCCCAGTCTGCTGAGGAGAAGAGGGGACTATGAACACTAAAACCTGCTGCTGAAATGTGGTTGTGCTCTCTTCTCCTCCCCGGCAGGAGAGGAGAGCTCACGGCTGCTCGAGGAAGTGCGAGCAGTTTGAAAACATATAACTCAAACATAACATTAAACAAACCCAAACTTCAAAGTCCCCGGTGGGTCGCATTCCTGGCTGTTGCTACCCTACTGCTAAAGTAAAACAAGCGCTGGCTGCTTATTTCCAAAGCTCTAGAAGAATTCCTGTTACTTTTCTGTAAGGTTGTCTTTCATGAGTGGTGGCGAGGTTATGTTTGAAATAAATGCCATGCTCCATAGTGCGTATTTAATTTCCTAATTGTGAACCAGCAGGCAGATGTGTAATTATAGGCAAAGTAAACATATAATTAGGGACTGTTGGGAAGTGTACATTATTTACTTGGGAAGTGATAATGGCTTTTCCAGATGCTTGACGGTGTGTTGTCATGAGGCCTGTTCAGACGACCGTCAGTGAAAGGGTCGCTGGTCGTATTAATTCTAACAGCCGCTGCTAATCTGAATTGTGTTTTAGTGATCTAATTGCAAGTGGATCTTGTGCCTCCAGAAGCCTGCTGCAAAAGTAGCTGGGGTTGGAAGGAGAAGACTCTTTCTTGATATAAAATAACTGGTGTGATAATATAAAATAATATATGTAAATTATGGCATCAGTACTCTGGCTCTGTTAAAGAATTGAATACATGTTTACGATCCTTCTGTAATTCAGGTTTTACAACGGTCCCCTAACTGCAGCGGTGCATTCCCTGCCACGTCCACGGAACAGAAAGCTAACGCTGCACTTGGGGGTTACCATGTAGCGAACTTTTGGGTGTTTTGTGCCACCTCAGTCCGTCCTGAAAATGCACAAAAATGGTAGAAGCAAGGGAAAATCAAGTGTTCAACAGAAGGAATGAGATAAAATATAGCTCTCAAGACGGGAGAAGGGGGATGAGTATAATGCTGTAGCGAATGAACGGTCGTTTGCTGCCTTCCAAAGCCTGAGCGTGGTTTGGCTTGTTGGGTAGCTTCTACAGTGCAAAACCTGCACTTGCTCACCAAATACGCAGCTGAATTTCAGGATATTGTGGAGACCGAAAACTTTCATGAATCTAAAAAGTGATGGGACAAATATAAAATTAGATACTGGATTAGACAAAACCCTCCCAAATGTTAAGCAGAGGTCCGCCAGCTGGGGAAGGCTGGTAGCGGGACAGATGCGCTGGGTCAGGCGCTGCTGCCTGCTTGCTCTGTCCCTGTATCCTCTGGGTGTCATTGGAGCCGTGGTTTGAGACAAAACACAGCTCGGTAGCTCTCTGGTTTGAGTCAGCATTCCCGTTTCTGCTACACGATGTTGTGCAGGTGTATGTCGGAGAACCTCAAATACAAGTTTTATGAAACCTGGAGCACTTCCTTCCTCTCAGAGATGAAACGGTCAGGTATGGAAATCATACGGCTGTGTAAGAACATCTGGGCAAACCAGCTCCTTCCAGCCCCCAGTTCTCATTAGTCAGGATCCAAATCTCAGCCGAGAGAGAGAGAGCCAATTCTTTGTCTGAGGACGAGCCTCATAATGTTTCTCCTTTAAATTTCTTCTCGCCAGAAATGCCCTCTAAAAAAAGTATATTTCAATTAAAACCAGATGAAACGGAGATGTCTGTAGAAGGCTATTTGATGTGCTGTTTGAGACTGCAAGGACTGTTCTGGAGATAAGTGTTATGACTCAGAACTAGTACATCGATGAATAGTAACAAGACATACTTTAGGATTTGTGATTTTTTTTTTTTTTTTTTCAGCTCTAAGAAGTCATTCATTCTTCTGGCTCATATCTTAACTGTACTCAGATATGACTTTTTTTAACAGACGTTTCCCTTTCATCAGTCTAATATCTGTCAAATAGGGCTTGAAAATCTATGACATAAAATAGCTGAGAACAACAGATGTTTAATATCCTTTCAAAATCAGAGCCGTAGTTTTTAGGGACAAGTTGTACAAAGGCTTTAGAGCAGAAATCAATGCGCTGCGGTGAGACGGGAGTGTTAGGAAAGGCCACTCATGATAATCTGACTTGGAATGTAAATTGTTTAAAATAGTATAGTCAGTGACAATACATCAATATTACGTTATTTAATTGAGAGTGCCTTTTTGTTTGCCTCCTCGTAATTCATGAAAGTCACAGAGCAGAATTATGCATGAGAAGAGATGGAGTAGGTTTCAAGCGCGTAACTCTAGGTTGTAAAAGAGAAGTCTGTTTCTTGGCAGAAAGCATTTGTAAAAGCATGCCTTCCTTAACGCTCTTGGGAAGCTGCCTTTTGCTCACTGTGCGATTCCTGTAGGTATCTGAATGTAGCTGGCCGGTACGGCAAGCGCCCAGTCTGCACAACCTCTACGCCGTCTGTAAGAACATGCACAACTGGCTACAGCAGAACCCCAAAAACGTCTGTGTCATCCACTGCATGGTAAGTGCACCAGAAAGTAACCGCATTTTTTTAGACCTGTGAGTCATATTGCACGTCGCATGGCTGGAGCCTGTGTACAAGGATGGTGGCAATTTCTAAAAGAAAAAGATGTGAAATAAAATGGACCCCCATAGAAAGGGACATCATCTGCCGCGTGCAGCTGCGTAGCTAAGCTGGAAGACCTGACACTGAGTGAGAAGCGGGAATGAAAAGAGCAAGAGAGGTCACCGTTGTTCTAGTAGTGAACTACTAGAGGTGATGAGTAGCAAACAGGTTTAGACTTCACCCGAGAACTGACCGTAAGGGTTGTCAGCCTGCTATGGCTTTGCGTTTTATTGTAAGTAGTTACAGGGCAAAATGCAGCCTCCAGACTGAAGGCTGCTGATGGATGTTGGGGAGAAAATACATAGTTGGGAATTCTGTCGAAATATGAAACTGAGATTGGTAAAGCCTCTTGCGCTCAGTACTTGTCAGGGCTGGCTGAAGAAGTCCAGTTGCCTTCTGCTGCTCTTTGTGCACCGCAGCTGGCAAGGTGCTAAACCCCCGTAAGGGTTATACCGGGCAACGTGTAGATAGGATGCATGAGAGTGGTGTGATTCTGTATGACTAGCTTGTGATTTACCCCATACAACCTTTAATATTGACGGCAATGCCCAAAAGGGAGAGCTCTAGTTTCCTCCTGGAGCTAAGTTAAATCCAGGAGGCTGTCAGCCCTGATCAGTATAAACTGGAAGGAATGGGGGAAATGACTGCTCCCAAGCTGCATAGACCTTACATACGAGTCCGGCATTTCTGCCTTGCGTAGCACAGCCAGGGGCTACGGGACATAAATCCTGTTCAAACAGAGATGAAGACGCACTTGGTGCCTCCAGTCCTGGAAATCTATCTCAAGAATCAAATTCCTTTGCTGTCCTTTGAGCAACGAGTATCAGAATAATGCTGTAAAGGACAGGGAGTCCTTTTTAACACTAAGGAGTCTGCAGAAGCCCACTTCTGAACCTGAGAGATCTTTTCAGAGCAACTGGCAGGGGCTAAACCTTAAAAAGAAGGAAACAGCCTGTTATCCTTGAGCATGTGCTCAGGCTCAGCAGGTTACTGGGGTCTGGGTCAGCTCTAGTATGGCTGGAGAGCCTAAAAGCTGCCTGAAATAAATAATTACAAGGAGCCTGTGTAGCTTGTGTTCCAGACTGGAGGTGACAGCCTGCCTGATGGGGCAGTAGGTTTCCCACTCCTTCCTTGTAAATGAGCCTTGACTTCTGGGCTCTTCTGTGTCCCTCTGGCAAGCGGGAGATGAGTTGGGTGGCATGGCACTCCGGTAGCACTGAGCAGGGTCTCATCGTTATGCCATGAACATGCATCCAAAATTACGCAGGCATCAGACCTAGATTTTGGTGGAAGTTGGTGGAAGGGCTTTTTCTCGCCAGAGTTGAGGCACGGTCTATATGGCTCATCACCTTGTATGTTCCTGAGTATAGCAAGGACCTGGGGCACTGGGGGTGATTTGATTCTCTCCTGCTCTTTCTGTATTTTTGGTCTTTTTCTACCAGTCTGACTTGGCAAACACACTTCCCTTCATCATCAACCTAAATAAAAGGCAGACCTGTTCAGGAACAACCTGTAGGTTGAGGGCTGTGGAGCTGTTTGGGTGAGGGAACTTTGGGTTGGGTTTTTTGTTTGCGAAATCTTCTAGGTTAAAATTGTATGAGGTGACTGCCTGCAGCAGTGGGACGGGTGTACTCTGACCCCTGTTCCAGGCCTATGTTTGAAATAATTGTAATGTTACAGCTCGGGAGCAGCCATGAAATGCCATTTGTAGACAAAAATGTACTTCTGGGCTTTCAAAACAACTCTAAACCATCCTCAGCTTTGGCTGCTTACTGGATATTATCTTAGCTTTAATCCAGGCCAGTGATGCTCACTGCAGTCCTAGGTATTAAACACGTGACGCAGCAGTGGAAATTCCTCATTCTTATGCGGTCTCATTCCTTATCTTTCTGAAGAAATTATTTTATGTGATTTAAGGAAGAGTGGGGAGTGTTCTGCTGAAATTTAAGGGATGTCTCTGATACTTATACATTGTTCTCCCTCCACCTCTTTCCTTAACAGGATGGCCGTGCAGCCTCAGCCGTTCTGGTCAGTGCGATGTTCTGTTTCTGTCACCTCTTCTCTAATCCAGGCCCCGCGGTGCAGTTGCTGAACACAAAGAGACCTGGAATTGTACTGTGGCCGTCTCACAGGAGGTAGAGTGTGCTACCTAAATGCTACGCGAGCGTGCTATATTCCTCACACTAGAAACCACCCAAGCAGCACTCGTGCATTAGCCATGGCACTTAGCTTTGACAGGCCGTAACTGATGTTTGTGGCCACTTCCATTTTATCCACGTTGATACAACAGTCATGGCAGAACAAAATCAAATATTACAATAGCTTTGCTCACCAGGTCAGGAAAGCTGACAAAACGCGTAGGTGGCAGGGCCTGGGTGAATCCCTCTCCCTGTGTCAGCTTCATCCATGCAGGAGTTTACATTCTTTACGTGTCTTTTTTACAAGCTCTATTAAGCAGAGGAAAAACTGCCTCTTAGAGCAAACCAAAGATCTAGTGTTATGTATGTAATAATAATAATGACCCTTCAGTACTTGAACTAACAAAGTAATTCATCTGCTATGTGCATGTAAAATACAAAGCAAACTTCTAGTGGTAAACCAGAAAAAGCATTGCCCAGCACCTTCTCTCCTAAAAGGTGAGGAGAAGCGATCTCCAGCTTGGAGCTAAAGGCCAACTTCTTCCCTCCTGAGCTCTTGTTCTTGTAATTAATCAGAAATAGAAGCATAGATTTTTGTGCCAGCTGTGAGGATGCTGGAGTACATGGAAAATCCAGTCCTGGAGCTGTGAAAGAATTGCACTTCCACTGGATTTCAAGGCAGACTCCAAGTTCAGAATGTAAATTTAGTCACCTGGGATGGAGATCTCAGTAATGGCTTTCTCTGTCTGCAGATACATAGGATACATTTGTGATCTAATAGCAGACAAGCCCGTCATTCCTCACTGCAAACCACTTACTATCAAGTCAGTCACCCTCAGCCCAGTCCCCTGTTTCAACAAGCAACGCAATGGGTGCCGGCCCTTCTGCGACATTCTCAGCGGAGAAACCAGAATCCTCACCACTTCCCAGGAGTATGAAAGAATGAAGTGAGTTGCTGTGATCTCCTACCGTCCTTAGGAGGCTTTCGTTTTGCTGTAATGTGGCTAATAGCTGTGCTGTGGTCATTGCCAGACTGCCTGATAAATGACGGAGGGCACTTATTCACTGAAAGATGGTGGCCAGTCTTGAAAGCTGTCATGTGGTGGGATGCCTTCATAGTGATAGTTCAGTGCTGTGTTGGTTCCCCCTGTGAAATGTTGGCCTTTCCATTAAGCCTAAGGTTAAGCAGAGCGCTGAATGCACCTTCCATTGCTTGGCCTGAACGAGATGATAGCTTTTATGTTGATACTGTTGGTGGGTGGTAATGACACTGTAGAAGGGAGCATAACTCTGGATTTCCTTCTCTTCCCCTCAAAGAGAATACCGCGTGCAAGAAGGGAAAGTCCTAATTCCACTGGGAGCCACTGTCCATGGAGATGTTGTTGTTTCTGTCTACCATATGAGATCAACCATTGGGGGACGCCTTCAAGCAAAAGTAGGAGTTTCATTTTTCTTGCATGGTAGAGGCATTGTAGCTAAGAGATGGCTAAACGTGGGGTCCAAGAATGCATGTGGAACCCATCTTGTGTTGTAGAAAGTGTCCTTATTTGACACTAGGTATAACACAAATTTGAGCAGTGCCGAGTGAAAACAAAGAGCTGCATTTGGAGAAGTTTATGGTGCCGTTGGTGTCTCTGTGGAGATGGTGTCTACTGATGGGGTGTAGGATCCTTCTGGCTGATGCAGAAGACATCAGTAACCAGCTCAGAGGAAACCACCACCAAAGCCTCTACCTACGCACTCTAAGAAGATGGAAGAAGATTTTCTTCTGCTCAAATTATAATGACTTACTGAGCCATCGCTTCTATGTGCTGTCTGTCTCGCTTGCTCTAGAGCAGCCTTCACCTTTTTTGGTCATTAGACCAAAAAGGCAATTTGGGTAGATTAGTCAGTCATGGGGATAGGAAAGACTATTTAAGCTGCAGGCTGGTCAGACACCCTCTTCACAGCCAAAAAGCCTCTTAATACTAGTAGATCAAAGAAATGGGAGACAGTGGAAACCGGGGAGAGAGAACAGAGGGGTGCCGGAGTGGGCACATCCTGGTGTCTCCTTCCCATAGCATAGTAGCAGTGCTGGAAGTGAAAACAGGTATTGATCTGTGCTGCTCTAGGCTTTGAGACTAATTTTAAAAATGCTCTTGTAATTGCGGAAGAGGGATTTGGAAATGCAGTCTGTTCCGCCTAGAAAACTTGGATCTGCAAAAACTGAATCAGTAGCTGTCATACGCTAAGTTGCTCCAGTAACCTTTATAGTGATGTGGGTTGGTTGGCTCGCTCGGTGACATAACCTGTTTCAATGGTAGTGACTGGAAGCACAAAAAGCGAGGGAAGAAGCAAGTTTTGTCCCACCTGCTTTGAGTGCCACCTCATTTGCTCCCGGCAGACGGGTGCTGCACGGCTGGTCAGGCAAAACAGCTCCTGGACTCCCACAACCAGCTGGGTGCGGTGGCTGCCTTCTCCAAAGGTCACTTTATCCACCGATACTTGAGTCTGAGATCGTGATAACTTTTCCTGATGACATGTTTGATACCTTAGTGTTCAAGTTGCAGAGTGACCAGTGAATGTTTTTCTCTTCATTTGCTTTACTGAAGCATCTGCTGCAAAGTGAAATGGTCCAGCATATTCAGTGGAAACAGATATCCGTTTCACTTAAAAACTAAAATGTCGAGTAGATCCCAGAAACGAAGACAAGTAGGGGGTGACGACATATTCCTGAATGCTGTGAAGGCACTCTGCTGCGTGGAGGCAGTAACAGCAGAATTTAAGGCAGATGGAAATATTTGGGTTTGAGAAGGAAAAAGCTCTGCTTTCCGTAGAACAAGCAGAATGAATTAGCTTATATAGCAGTTATAATTAGTCTACGTAGTAACTGGTAGTAAGGTAGACTTAACTAACTGTCTGCATGTGCTATAAGCAAATATTTTTAAATTTAAGCACTTATTCAGTCTGATGCTCTTGTTTGTTTTTTGGTTTGTTTTTTTTTTTTTCAGATGACCAACACACAAATATTCCAAATTCAGTTTCATACTGGATTCATAGCCCTGGGAACAACCACACTAAAATTCACCAAGTGAGTATTTTAAGCTGAACGTTAATCAAACTCGAAGCATAAAAGCCTTATGAAGGCAGAAGGAGAATATTCACAGATGAAAAGTCTGTGTGCATGCATATATTGAGAACTTTATATATAGCTTTGCAGAAATATCCTTTCCCTTTTTGACTGTACAATTCTTGTCCCCATTTAGGCCTGAACTGGATGCCTGTGACTCTCCAGACAAATATCCTCAGCTCTTTCATGTTATACTGGAGATAGAAATACAACCTACCGATAGACAAACCGAATTAACTCCCCCATGGGAGAACTTCACGACAAAAGACATCAATCCAACCATTCTCTTCTCCTCTCATCAGGAGCATCAGGACACTCTTGCTTTGGCAGGTGAGAGCTGCATAGATTTTATTCAATTTACACGCTTACCTGCATGCTGAACTCTGTTTTGCTTGATTTTATTTTTTTGGTGCTCTGTGCTGCAGGTAGAGGTCCCACTGATTCACCCCAGGATAACATAAGAAATGTTGGACAGAGTGCGTTCTTCTCATCTCTCAGCTGGCAAGGTACGCAGGCTTGGGCTTCAAAGTAAAATCTGCTTCAAAGAAGATAAACAACTTCCCCCCCCCCCCCCCCTCCCTGGGGCAGAGGGTCAGGCTGAAGGATCCGATTGTAACGTGCCTTTCCCATTAGACCACAGTGTATTGCTGGTCTCGCACCCTTATGTTGCAGTTGAGTGGGAATTAACTTCCTACCATGTCCTCTTCGAACATCGCCTGCTTGTGCTGTATAGGACAATTTTTGACATCGTTCCAGAGTGAAGCTTTGCCCTAGGCCTCCTCAATTCTAAAAACAAATTTAAGCTGTTTTTTCCTAATATTGCACTTTATATATAGTGCTACAAGGATGTAGCACTGAGGGTGTTTGTTTGTCCAAGAGGCCGTTTAACGGTGCTGAACACCTTGAAAATCTCGCGGCGCTGCCGAGTGCAGCGTTCCTCCTCCGGCATCACCACCATGCCGGGCAGGAGCCCAGCGCAAGAGATCCTTGTGGGCACAGCTAGGAGGGTGGGTTGTGTCCCTACTCCTTTACAGCCAGCCTTGTTTTGCCTGGATTTTGAGGCATGGCTGGAGATCCTCCTGGATGCTTGGTCCTGACCCAGAAACTAGTTCAGTTTGCCTCTGTAGCCCTTACGCTTGCTGGCTCTTTGGGCTTGAGGAGAGTCAATTAACCTTTGCCTGTGTTTCCTGATCAATAAAGCCGCCTTCTTACCACACAGCATACTTAATCTTTGCAAAGGACTCTTAAAGTCCAGCAAAATGCTGCTGTGGTTTTCTCAGTAGACTTTTGTTCTGCATGTAAGCTGATTTTTTTTTTTTTAATCAGACTTTTGTGATGACAAAACTAACAGCTACCTAATTTTATTTTTAATCATCATCTAGATCAGAAATCTGACAAAAGTAGCTCTCACCCCACCTCAGAGGATCGAGCAGCGTTGGTGCATGAGGAAAGCGAGCAGTCAGATGACGAACTCTTGTCCCTTTCCAGTCAGCACAGTAATGCCAGCGGTGACAAGCCTCACGGGACACCAAAACACAGTAAAAAGCAGCAAGAGCCTCCAGCACCACCTCCACCTGAAGATGTGGACCTGCTGGGCCTGGATGGTAGCCCTATGAGCAAGAGTTTTCCCTCACAGCCCACTGCTGCCCCCTCCAACTCAGACTTGCTGAATGATTTGTTTGGGGTTGGCGGGCCAGGTTCCCAGAGTCAAAGCGGACAGCCTGCTGCTGAGGAGGTCTTCCATGTGGGAGGACCTGGATCTGTGCAGTCGACTCCTCGGCGTTCCGCAGCTTCGGCATCCCCATCCCCGTCCCCAAGGGTAGGAGAAGGTAATAGCGGCTATGCCTAGTGCATGACTTGGTGGGGCACATGCATTGAGAATCCCTGGATGATTTGCTCTGGGCTGTTGGGTTCCTCTTGGGTACGCTCACTTCATGAAAATTAAGAGCTGCGAGGGATACCAAGAGGCCAGCCAGCTCCTCTGCTCTGAGGCAGGAGTTGGTGCATCTTCATGATCAAGAACACTACGCCAGATTATCTAGTTTGTTTCCTGAAGTGTCTACTGGAGCTCACCCAAGTGTTTGGCTGGATCCTTACACTGACAGCCACTGGAGATCACCAGTTTTGCTCTATGTGTCCAGTAATGCATATGAGGAGAATAAGTATTAATTTATATATATAAAAAAAAAAGCCTGATAAGGTTTTGGGTAGACCCATAGCAGTTTGAATTGAACTTAATTTTTAACTTTAGGGGCTTTGGAGCTGTGATGCTGGTCCTGGATTATGAAATGTGGCTACACAGTTTTGCTGTTTCTGGCTTTTCAACAGATGAGAAGATCCTTTCTCTCTTCAAAGATCAGGTTGGCAGAAGGGAGTGGCTAACTAGCCATTAGAAAGAGGGATCTTCTGGAGGGTTAAGTGAATGGAGGAGGGCAAGTGAGAATCAGTTGTAAGCGAACAGGTGAAGAGCCCGATCCAAGTTGCTGAGATTCACTGAGGGCCTCTGAAATAGATGGTCAGTTTTGCCAAAGGCAAGATGAGAACAAGTGGCGGGATCTGACAGCAGGTCTCTGCACCGCCCCAGGCTGAACAGCCTCCCTGTGTGTGGTTTGGCCTAATCCTTTATGTCACAGTTTAAGAGCTGACGTTGTCAACATGTACCTGATTCAAAGAGCACAGTATGCTTAGTTAGCTTTTCCTCAGCAGCTAATAACTTAAAGCATTTGCAACACCTGCCAACTTTCTTGTACAGAAATGGTATTTTCTCATTTTGTTAAGGAGGCACAGGCTCGGGCGAGGCTGGGGCTGCCACCAGTAGCACCTACCATGGGATGGCCATGGAGCAAATTTCTGAAGACTGTTCTTGAGTCCTCCTTTCTCAGCTAGAATATAAAACCCTGCAGGCTTGGGGAGGTTTGTCTGCTAGTACGCTCAAACACCAGATTTGCTATTTGGTGTTTTTTGAAGCAAAAGGGACAGGAGCAGTTACAATCTCCATGTACCGAGAGTTGCAAAGAGAGGGAAGAGGAGGAGACTGAGGACTGGAGGCAGGAGAGGGGAGAAGAATACAAGTTTCAGTGGAAGAAATTGGGTCACTTGTATCTGGAGAAGGTTCATCTTGCTGTGGCTGCTGTGTGCTCTGTCTGAGAGCTTTCACCTGGGGTGGGAAGGTTGTGTAGACATGCACCTAACAACGCGGAAGTGCAGCAACAGTATCAGGAAAAGATCTTTGGATACTGTTGTTGAACTTTGCAGAGTCGGCTTGGTGCTTGAAAGAGAAAGAAAAAGTATCTCACAGTTAAATTGTCCCAAGCCAGGAAAGCAAGAGCAAGAGCTTGTGAGATAAGCGAAGATAGTAATTTATTAAGTATCCTAAACAATGAGTAACATAAGTAATGAGTAGCGTCATTAACACACGGCACAGATTCTCAGGACTGTATCTTTCTTACAGGAGTATATATTGCGTCTTTGTTCGGATGCTCTTTACCTTAAACTTGTTGACAAGTAGGAATTTGAGTGACTTCACAGGGGTTTCATTGTTGGTTTTGTTTTTTTTTTTTAATGAGAGATAGTAGGCTAAACAAATTGATCAAAAATGGAGTCTGAGAATGAACTGGATTTTTGTAACAAGTTATGCTGTGTAGGAAAGATACCAGTTATTTTCTAAAGCTATTTCTAAAAGACTGTCCTTTTACCCTCAATATATGTAACCTTTGACAGCCTAAAATCATCTTGAACTGCATTCAGCTCTTGAGAGGAGGCAGGAATTGCACCAGGGCAGTACCTCCAAGCTCCAGGCTGTCCCTCACCATCCACTTATGTACTGGCAGCATGCGCAAGTTGCAACTTCATCTGAAGTGTTTACGTATCGAAATACTCACTTCGACTGCCCCTAAATTCAGCCCCTCTCTTTGGAAAAGATAGATGGGATCTATCTTTTTTGCCATGACCAAGTGATGTGGATCTCTGGGTCCCCTAGAATTTGGCTGGGGTACTGATACTTCCCAGTTGCTCTCCCACACTCATGTACTGACTCCTAATTGGTAGCTCCAGGTATTAGGTTTTCTTCTCCACACACCAGTGTGTTTTCCCTGAAGCACATTCACTGTACGAGTTAATGATTCAGTTTTCTCAAACATGTTTTTACAGCCACTGCCTTTGATCCATTTGGAAGTAGCCCTAAGCAAACTGGTCCAGACCTCCTGGGTTCCTTCCTTGGTTCATCAGCTGTCCCTGGTGATCCTTTCCTTCAAGCGACAAGAAGTCCTTCACCAACTGTGCATAGCGATCCCTTTCACATGGGTAAGAAAACGAGGCTTTTCTAGTGTATTTAAGTAAACATGAAATGCTGCTTTTAAATAGTGATGGAGCCATTAAGTACAAACTGGTGCTTACCATGAAATGACTCTAAACCACAGAAACTCCACTAAACAGGAAAGAGCTCTTTGTCTCTAGACTTAAAGCATATTCATAATTTGAAATGTGATAGGATGAGACTAGTTTTGCTCAAGTCTTATATTTAATTAATAAGCTATTTGTATACATGAAAAAAGAGACCATGAAGAATGTCTGCCTGCATATTCCTGTGGTTATGAGGTCTCATTTGAACCAAACTACCACTAATTGAGCTAAATAGAGCATGGCATATTAAGCCTGCTAGAGAAAACACATGTCCTTTGGTGATTTTAGTTGCAGGCATCTGCTTTCTTTAGACCTGATGGTAATCCTGGCCAAATTCACAGTTGAATTTGACTCTTATTTGAAGAGAAAGACTTCTTTTTTTATTATTGGACTGGGTTTTTTTTGTTTGTTTGAAAGGTTCATTAGCTGTCCTCTTCTACCCCCATGCCAAAAATTAATATTGTAACCTTGTCTGAAACGCATTCAGATATGAATTTGTTTGTGTCTGATCATCTACCGCGTGTCCCTTGGGTGCAACAGTCTCACTGGAAAGCCAGAATGACAAAGGAGGGAACTAGTGTGCTGCTGGCACTGCTTGCGTCCTTGCTTTGCCAAGCTCGGGTATTGGATATTAACTCTGTGAATAAGACGGTTGGGTCACACTTGGAGCTGGCTGCACTAATGAAAGGAATTTAAATGGTATCCCAGCATGATGAGGTATTATATTACAATGCTAGTGTCTGTGGATAATGAAATGCTGGCAGGGTGAACTGCATAGATGTACAGACTTTATTTGATACAGGGTTAAAGGAAGGGTTGTGTGTATTCTTTCTGGTTTACATCTGTGTGGGGTTCTTTGCTGTATTTGTTTGCTCCATCTTTAGCCTCTGCACGTGGAATATTTCCTTAGGTCGAGATATATTCAGAAACATTAAACCCCATGTGTTATTCTGGTGGGTAAGGTTTTTATAAAAAGCTGACCATCAAATGAACACTGTAAACCTGTGCGCTTCCCCACTTACCTCCGTATAGCATGGGATCAGAAATAAACGTTAAATTTGTAATGCCCTTTGTGGGGGAGAAGTTCGCTTCTAAATGGCAAGTGGTAGGCGAAAACAATACTGTCTCTCCTGTTCCTTGCCCCCTGCTCTTCCTAGATGCTGGATTATGTTGTTCTTGCTCTACTACTTTGAGATATTTATAGATAATCATTCTGCTTAGCTTCTAGCACACCAACGGTTTCCATACAACCAGATGTTTCCGGTGGTTGGGACTGGCCCAGCAAACCAGGTATGTATCACAAAAATTCAAGGGGCTTAACAAAAAACCCTTAAGAGAGGAGAGGCAGAGGGAAAATGCTACCAATAACTACAGAGAACAGGTTCCCTCTTTCTGCTGCTTAGCACTCTGGCTAATCCAACAAAACTTCAATCGGGATTTTAGTTAGTCTCATCTGACCTGCAGCAGGTATGCTGTACCTGTTGTCCTGGTCTCCCAGTCATCCAGGTGAGGATCTGGCTAAAGGCTACCAAACTCTTCCTGTTAAAAAAAAAAAAAAATAATATCTGAGTTTCTTTCCATGACCAACTCGGGCCTGAAGTGAGACAAGCACTCGGTGAGGTTGGACATAGTTGTGTTTCATTCTAGTGTAGAGCCATGAGAAGGACCTGGAAAGTGCTATGCGTTCCTGGGATGCCACTAAATAACAGCATGATTCTTTCTCGTCTTGGGAGAGTATGTACGTCCCATCAAAAGCTGCTTCCTGAAGGCTTCTAGTTCTTAAAATATATCCATTTGTCATAATTACTCTGTCACTGCAGACAGTCTAGGGAACATTGTTGTTGCTGAGTCTAACTGTGAGTGGGTGTGCAACTAGTCTGGGACAACGCTGAGTTGAGACTGCTTAGGAACCTGACAATACTACACTTAATTTTAACAGCAGTCTTCTAGCATCATGTGACTGAGCACTGGCTAAGAGCTGCACTCATGTAAAATAGAAAAGCCCTCAGTTTTTATCCCTTTTTTCTTTTCTTTTTTTTTTTTGCTTTCAGGGGGCCTGGGTGTGGGAAGTAAGTCAGCTGCTACCAGTCCTACAGGATCCCTCCATAGCACTCCCACTCATCAAGCTAAACCCCAAACACTGGATCCATTTGCTGATCTGGGGACTCTTGGAGCAAGTTTAGCAGGTTTGTATCTTACTTAAAAATAACTAATTAAAAAATTACCAGCTCTGTTCTAGACAGGTAGGGTGAACAGCCTGATATGTGACGAAGAGCCTCTGGGTCCTCTCAGCCTACCTGCATGCCAGTGCTGCTTTCAGGCTTTCTCTTCTGCCTGATTTTCTGTAAGCTCTCACAAATCTGTGCTTTTACTGATCCTCCAACAAGAAAACTGCTAACAACTTATTGGGACCTCGTAGGCTATTATGGGCTGCAAAGTGTAACCGCTGTGTTGTAAGTCTAAGCAGTCCCTGGCTAAGGATGCTCTGTGTTTCACTCCGACTGGAGAACTGTTGCTACAGACCTCAGAGCAGTGCCTGGGAGCAGCCTTTGGCTCTTCAGAGCTACTGAGGTCCTTGAGGAATTGTTTCCTTCTAGCCTTGATTCATTTTTGTCCTTTGTGAGGAAACCTGTGTGACCTCACTAATCTGCCTCTAATTCACAGTACTATCTAAAGGTGGAGTCTGAACCCACTTTCATTTGCACCTGCCTGCGAAGGACTGTTTGCTTGATTGCTTAGACAAGCATTTTCTCTCCTTTTTTAATCCCAGAAAACGATCAGCAAACCCTTGACCCCCGTGTTAAAAAGGCAGATCTGACAAATTATTTAAGCTTTCCTTAAAGCCCAGCATGTCAGCTTCTCTGAGTCTGGTAAATAGATTTTTCTTCCCTTTGTCACTGCCCCTCAGCTCTTTGCAAGCCATTGTGGTTTTATCTGATGTTTGTTTTCTCCTTTGCGTCAGCAGCAGCATGGTTCTGGAATCAGGTTTCCCAGTTCCCTCTGCTGGATCACTGGCTGCTCTGCAGGAGCAAAATAAAAAGTATGCCAAGACTCATGTCAGAGGTGCTGTTAAAACATGTATCCTGTAGCAAAGTTACGGAGTTTAAAGACAAATGACTTGGCATCCGCAGGATATTTAACCACATCTTTGTTGTTCATGATTAAGTCAAAAGCACTCGATCCAGTTTCCATGACACGCTTCAGCTCAAAGCTGAGTGTGGATGTTAGTCTCAAATAATAAAACATTAACACTGCGTACCTCCTGCCACAAACTAAGCCAGAGCAGCATCCCCTACAGTAATAAGGAGCTGAAACACACCACTCCGGGGGATAGCATTACGTCAGCATGGCGTAAGGAGATGCTGTTTCAACATACGTTAACCTGCTGTTGCCACCACAGCACATGCCAGCTGTGGTTCCCAGTTACCTGCACGTAGCTTGCCTTGCATTTCCCCAGTGAGCTGCTACTCCAATTCCTGTGCAATCTTCAAAAGCAAGTGCTGTCTTTTAAGCAGCTTACGGAGCAGTGACAGGAAAGTTGAAGGGCTTTGCTTGATGTTGCAAAAATAGAGCTGAAAATAGAAGGCAGCTGCCTGGGGGATTCTGTTTAGGTTCTCTTTGCAGAACGCAAGTCAGTATCCTGTTTGCTAATGCCCACTGTCACTCCTGTCCCTGTACTCTGTAGGTGGCCCTTCGTTTGCCAGTAAACCGACTACGCCGACTGGCATGGGTGGAGGATTCCCCCCCTCACCGCAGAAACCCTCTCCCCAGCCCATGGGCGGCAGCGGTTGGCAGCAAGGAGCTGGCTATGGCTGGCAGCAGGCACAACCCAAAGCCCAGCCAAGCATGCCTCATGCTTCTCCCCAGAACAAGCCCAACTACAACGTGAGTTTCTCAGCCATGCCAGGAGCACAAAACGAACGTGGAAAAGGACCCGCTAACGTTGGTAAGCTTTTCAGAGTTCAGCATCCAAAAAGCCGGCTCTTTCTAATATTGCTTTGATGCTCAAACACCCTATCAGGTTAGGGTCTTAGCAAGTCATGCTAATTGCTTGATGATATATAAAGTTCAACACTAGTTGTCCTGTTCTAGGCTCTAAAGCATGCTAGCATTTAGGAAATCCTGGATTTCCAAATGGGTTTCAATCATAATAATTGAAAGGCAGCATGAGCCTACATCTCTTCTGTGAGAACCTACAAGCTCATTAGCACTGGGAGATTGTTATAGTGATAAGTGTCGGGGGGTGGCTTGGGTAAAAAAGCATTGTTAAATAAACCTGTATTGTGATAACAACTTCAAATATTTTGGTTTTTCAAGATTCAAAACCAAAAGTGTCTGCAGATTTTGAAGATCTATTATCTGGTCAAGGTTTTAATGCTCACAAGGACAAGAAGGGCCCCAAAACAATAGCTGAGATGAGAAAAGAAGAAATGGCCAAGGAGATGGACCCTGAAAAACTAAAAGTAAGCAATGTTCTTGTTTATGCTCTTACAATTATTCCACATGTCTTTTGTTCTCATTATGCTGGAGGCTGCTTGAAACGCTGTCCCTGTGTCCTGGTTTGAGGTAAAACAGAACCAATTTTCTGATTTGTAATTTTACTTTTTAGCTGGGCCTCTTCTAACTGACTGAAGTCTGAGATTAACAGCATCTTGTTCAGACACTGTTCGCTCTGAGTGATAAGACCTGATTATGCCAAGCAATGGTCTGCGCAGAGGCTCTTGCTTAGACTTATTGCTGTAACAACCCAGGGCAGCTCACTTCGCTGCTTGCCCCGTTGGAGGGTGGGAAGCGGAGAAGCGCAGAGGGGTCCCACCTGCGGGGAGGAGCGGACGGGACAGGTGACCCCAAACTGACCAACAGGGTGTTCCATCCCATCGGCATCACGCTCAGTGTAAAAGCTGAGGGATCAAAGGGGCAAAGGGGGCTCTGGCTCGTGTTTTCTTCAATGGCCGACGTCTGAGGAGGACCCTGTCTGTTCGTCTGCCTTTGATCCCGATCCGAGCATTCCTGACTCTAGTTCTGGTATTCAGCTCCTGTCCATCGCTGGCTCCAGTCTGGGGCTTTCCCTGTGTCTGCTGGTGACGCGATTGTCATCCTGGGAGCTGGATACGATTCTGTATATATTGTATATTTTTTTCCTTTAAGTTTTATTATTCTATTATTATTTACTATTTTCTTATTTATTATTATTTTCATTAAAGTAGTTTAGTTCTTTTTCTAAACTCATAAATCTCCTTATCTCTTCCTCTCTTCTCGGAGGAGAAAGGGGGGCGAGGGCCATCTGTTGTTCGGCTTGGCCAATCCAGCCAAAACCACAACACCCAGAAAGCCACCAGCTCTTCTGCACGTGAGAGGCAGCTGAGCAAACCTTTCAGACTATTTAGTGCCAGAAGCCATCCCCCTGTTCTGGCACTTCCTCTGGTGCGTGTCCTCCACAGCATTGCTGGATCCCAAGGACCACGTGCTATCTCTCATGCTTGCTTTCCATAAGGTTGGTGTCCAAACTTGATAGCGTCATAAACTGCTGTGCTCCCCATTCACGTCCCAGACAGCAGTGAGCTAGTGTCAGCAGAGAGACGAAGTCATAAACTGCAGGCGTTGGGGAATACCTGGAAGAATCTCCACTATCTCATCAGAATGAGAGATACTACTTGGAAAAAGTAATAAGTTTGTAAAATGTCTGTTCCAAAATAGCTTCCTACAAATAAACCAGATAAAAGAGCAGTGACTATCTCTGCCAGTCCTTCTGCCAAACCCAGGTTTTGGTGAAATGGTGGATGTTCTCCTCATTATGAGATTGCCTTGGGGCAGAAAATGAGAACTTCCTCCTGTCTGATCATATAATAAATTCTCATGCATTGCCTGGAGATGTGAACATCTGCTGGAACAGATTTAAAACTCCAACATTACATTTCTGTCCTAAACCAGACTGTGGCAAATGACAGCAGCTTGCTCAGTGTTACTGTCAGGGCTACTGGTCTCCTACATCACTCCAGTCCTGATTAGCAGGCACAGCTAATTGAAGTAACCCTCTGTCTCATTAATCTTGCCTGCTGTGGAATTCTCTCATCTCCCCTCAATCAATTGCTGAACTACAGGTCTATTATGAAGGGAAGGAAATTCAGTTTGTCCCACTCTACATTTGAAATATGAAGCCACAAATTATAATTACAGAAGGATACAGAGCTGAGAGGAAAAGCCCAAGCAAAAGCCAAGCAAACTTCTAGAGAAGAGAATGAGTGAACTATTTTTTTTATTTTTTTTTAATCTTGTGGAAAGGTTTTAACCTTTGGAAAGTGTGTGCCAGCAACCACGCTTGACACGGATGTCAGCTGCTTGTAACCAAGCTGGACACCTGTCAGGCCATGAAGTGGGCAATACTTTTCCCAACTCATAAGCCATACAGCTCAGCGATTCATGTGGTACCACTTAATGTGTACAATATTTCTCCTGCCCATCCCCGCTCCCCCTCCCCGCCCCAAAGCACCCAGCTGATTCTCCCTTCCCAATACAATTCCCTTTGCTCCAACGCATTTAACTTCATTGAGTGACTTCTTCAGCCTGGAACAGTTAAACCTATTTATGCTTTGGTTTTCATGTTTGCTTCCCTTTCCTCTGCCCCTTCCCCAGCTGTAGACTGGGATGGCAACCACTAAGGGGGACTACATCATCTAGGAAAGCGGGCTGCTTATTGCTTTCTTTGACCACTAGATTGCAGGTTGCAGGTAGCAAGCAGGCAGTGGGGAGAAATGAGGCTTCTGACTTCAGAGCTTAAAAGGATTTGTATTGAAGCCAACATTCAACGGGAGTCTTTAGAAGACGTAACTCTAGAGATGCACAAAAGAGACATCCACAGCAAAGTTCCAGTTGAGCTTATTTTAGGTATGACATTAAGCTTGCTAAAGAGTCACACAGTTAAACATTTCATTTATCTTTTGGCTATTCCGTCTAATGACTGTTCATAAGCATTACCGACTCGGTATTTTTAGCAGGGATGTTGCTCGAGCTTAACTTTCAAGCAGTAATATAAAAATCACAGGGAAAGAAGAGACTGGGAAATATCTTCCAGAGGTTTTCTAAAGCTTGGAAAGAAATGTAAGATGCTCCTTGGAGTCATTGCTATTCAAATGAAGAAACTTTTTCCTACTGGAATATCTAATGTAAAGGCATAAATTGAGATTCGCATTATTCTCTCCAGGTCCTGGAGTGGATTGAAGGGAAGGAGAGAAATATAAGAGCCCTGCTGTCCACAATGCACACAGTCTTATGGGCAGGGGAGACCAAGTGGAAACCTGTTAGTATGGCAGATCTTGTCACGCCAGAGCAAGTGAAGAAGGTCTACCGGCGGGCAGTGCTTGTCGTTCATCCTGACAAGGTAAGGCTTTCCTGGTTTCAAATTGTTGAGACACTGTCACTATTTTCTTAATTATCAAGTGTTACATGCAGTTGCTTAATTCATTTGTGCAAACAGCTTTGTAGAAAAGTGGTAGTTCGAGATTTTGCCAGTTTCTGAAAGGTGAGAGAGAACTCTAACCACTCCCAGCCCCAAGACCGCGCTTGGTACATGCTGCTCCAAGCAAGAGAGATTCAGATCTTCAGCTTTTGTCACCCTTGCTCTGACTCTAAGCCATACGGGTGGTGAACAACGATCCAGAATATTGTGCCTGCTAAAGGAGTCGAGGGTGTGGTAAAGGCATATGAAAGGGCAAGGGTCTTAACCTGATTCTTTCATTTTTAGATGTTTGATTTTTATCTGAATATCCAACTTGTGGCTTGCGGTCTTTCTGCTTACACTTGCCAACCAGAGTGCAATGATGCCATCTGGGAAACCTGATGGTGATGAGGCCTCCACTTTTAAGGAAATGGAGGCCCTGAGGGTTTCGGGGCAGTGGGCAGGGCTTGAGAAAATGTGGGCTGCCCAGAGGCTTGAGGGAATACTGCTTTTATTGAGGAACTGTGTTAGGTGGCAGATTTTTTCCCTTCAGTGCAGGTAAAATGCCTCTTGCAAAGCCTAGGTTAGAACTTTGCCCATGGGACTGCAGTGCTTTATCGCACTTGGGTGGTTATCAGCCTGAGAAGCAGAAGAGCTAGAGAGACAAGAAATTCTTTACCTGTAAGCAAGGTAAGCAGCCCTCAACAGTAGCTTATTCTTGTCAAAGAATAAGGGAAAACCGTTTGTGGAAAGTGAAAGACAACTGCTTGAGAATCTACCTGCTCAAATGTCACTTTTTTTGTAGTCTGATTTGGTAGATGTGATATCCCTCTTTCTGTTTTTATTCCAGGCTACTGGGCAGCCATATGAACAATATGCAAAGATGATATTTATGGAGCTAAATGATGCCTGGTCAGAATTTGAAAACCAAGGACAAAAACCCTTGTACTAGGTACTTTCTCAGTCTCCACTACAGACCTGTGCTAGTGCTTATATAGTCTCTTGTCACAAATGTCACAGATCAACCAAACTCTGGCTGGAAATTCAGAAGTTTCAGAAAACTAAGAGCCTAATACTTATCATGAAGAACAAGAGAAAGGTTTCCTTACACTTGTATCAAGAATCCTGAGCTCCGAGAAACTCTAGCCACCTGGCTTGCCAAATGAGAGCCATGGGGTTACAGTTTCTTGTAACTTTTATATTTTTCTTTGGATTCAAGTGGGGCGAGAGAGAACACATTCTGGGAAAAGGTGGAATTGTTCTGTCTCCAACGCAGTGTAGCTGGTGAATTTCCTACTTTTTTTTGTGATATGTGATCTGGCAACACTTCAGTTGAGTTCAATAACTGGTGGTGAAGCCCAAACTTCAATGTGCTTTCTTCCTAGGTTTGGATCAAACTTTATCAAATCTAAGTGCTCAGATGTGGTTTAGGCACACTTCTAACGGTCACCACTTGCTGCTTAATTGCTCATATAGTCTAGTATGCCTGAGTAGAGGCAAAGCTGAATCCTGGGTTAGATGAGTGTGGCAGCTGACTGCTGCTTTACGCATTAATACTGTACTTCACCTCACAGTCCAGCAGTGAAATGTGCAGAAGAAATCCCTCAGCATTACGGAGCAGGCGTCTTTTAAAGCAAACAACAAGTAATTGATGTTAAACAGCACCTTGTTTGTTTGTTTGTTAAACAGCAGTTCTGGGGGAATGGGGAATTGGGGGGAAGGGTGAATTCATGTTTGTAGAAGTGAAGAATGAGCATGTCCTGTGTTTCCCATGAAGTTCTCATCAATAGCTTGAAACCATCGGGCAAAAGAAATATCAACAAACTAAAACTCTGCTGCAAAGTTTTAGAAGCTTCCCAGTCTGTAGGTAACACTTCCCCTCCTGAGGATTCCGAAGACTTTTTCCAGCCCACTTGTATCACCTCTATGCCTTTATCAGCTCCAGAGCACTTGGCAAATGCTCTTGGCAGAATGCAACCTGTTGCAACTTTGCTTTTCAGACCACGGTGTACAAGCTGTCATGTAGACATCTGTGGACCAGGTCTGATTTTTGAGGTAAACACAGTGCAAATCAATTATCTGAAAAGTTTATATTGGACCAAAGCAATAATATCACAAGGAAGTATCTCTGATGCTAAAGCCGAATCATCTTTCCTAGTTAAAAAGCAAGTTATGCTCTTCACCCCAACTTCTGGCATTCTCCTTTTGTAGAATAACTAAAGCTAGTCATTTATTTACCAACATGTTGTATCTGTATTTGAGCTTTGAAAGGGCAGGTATATTCAGAAGATGGGCAGGAAATCATTTGTATTTACTGCTTAAGGAACAGGTTGCTATCTGATGCGAGTCTTTAAAGCTGGTGGTTTTTAAAGACAATCCACTTGTTGTTGCACTTACATTTTCAAGTGGCAAAACCTTTACTGCAGAGAGAGTGTGTCAAAGTACATTGCTTTCTGTATAAAAGTCATCCTTTTGTTGTATTGGTCCATTATTTACTACCATTAATTGAAAATGTGAAACCAACACATAGGTCTCCTTTTATATAAAAGACCTTGAGATAATAGTAACAAACTGGATGTTATTTATTAATGTTTTGATCCAGTATGTGCTTGTCTTATTTAAAGAGATAACTGGAATGTGAATCATGTTCCTGTGGTTTGTTGGTTTATTGTTTCTCATTCACAGTTGTAGATATTGTGACCTATGCCTATATAATAAAAAGGATCTCATTACTATAATGTACTTTTTTAATAACGAAAACTACATTAGCTTTGTATCGAGTTTGTCATGGCACATAACTCTGGATACTCGTATGTTCACAAAATACAAATCCATCATTAAACTTTATCTACCAAAAGAAACCCTACCCCACTTAAGCTTTGATTACTTCCATCCCTAAAGTTTTTATGGATGCATGAAAGTATTAGGACATATGTATATCAAAATAGTTAACTAAAAAATTTTCTTGTCATATCTGGTAGTGACAGAGGTTATCAATGTTCAGGTTTACTGTTTGACTAAATTACTGTAATTTTTGTAAATACAGTATATACTCAATGAAATTGTGACTGGTCTGAAACATTTGTATATACATTAAAAAGCTCAAATTAATGTATTCAGGTATCTTTTGTGCTTGTGGGGGGGGAAAAAAACCTCTACCTTCTTGCTTTAAACACAGTTCAGAGCAATGTCTTTGCAAATGCTGGATAAACAACATATCCATGTATTCTGATGGAAACTTCTTCTGTCTACACTGTCTTACATGTATGACTAACACCTGTTGCTCTAGTGCAGGGTTGGGTGGGACCTGTGTGGTACACATAAAGGAAACCATAAGGTAACCGTAAATTACATGCTCTAGGGGCAACTAGTTTTTTTTCTAGAGCTCTTATTTCCTCAAGAGTGAACAAGCTACATGAAAAAGCAAGTTCCCATTACTGCAAGCAGATTATAAGAACAGTAAGGGCTTCATTTAGACAACACTTGTAATAGGAGAAGGTGCAACATTTCATGCTTAAGAGAAAAGCCCTTCAGCTGAAACAGAAGATGGTAACTTAACTTGTCTAAACAATCAAAAGGTAGAAGCAAGTTAAGTCAGTATTTGAGATACAAAGCTCTTTACATTAGCAGCAGCTGTACCAAGATCGCAGAATGGCTAGATCATCTCGTTCCACCCCCCCTGCCCTGGGCAGGGACACCTCCCACCAGCCCAGGTTGCTCCAAGCCCCGTCCAACCTGGCCTTGAACCCCTCCAGGGATGGGGCAGCCACAGCTTCTCTGGGCAACCTGGGCCAGGGGCTCACCCCCCTCACAGCCAACAATTTCTGCCTCACATCTCATCTCAATCTCCCCTCTTGCAGTTTAAAGTGTTCTGTTGCTACATGCTCTTGTAAAAAAAGTCTCTCCCCATCTTTTTTTGTAGGCCCCCTTATAGACCCTTCGAGTACCTAAAGGTCTCCGTGAAGCCTTCTTTTCTCCATGCTGAACAACACCAACTCTCTCAGCCTGTCCTCCCAGCATCTCCGGGGCCTCCTCTGGCCCCGCTCCAACAGCTCCGTGTCCTTCTGCTGTTGGTGCCCCAGCGCTGGAGGCAGCACTGCAGGGGGGTCTCACAGAGCGGAGCAGAGGGGCAGAATCCCCCCCTGGCCCTGCTGCCCATACTGCTGGGGATGCAGCCCAGGCTGCGGGGGGGTTCTGTGCTGCCAGCGCACATTGCCCACTCCTGTCGAGCTTCTCACCCACCAACACCCCCAAGTCCTCCTCCTCAGGGCTGCTCTCCATCCATTCTCCACCCAGCCTCAATTTGTGCTTGGGATTGCCCCGACCCACGTGCAGGACCTTGTACTTGGCCTGGTCGAACTTCATGAGGTTGGCACAGATCCACCTCTCCAGCCTGTCCAGGTCCCTCTGGTTGGCATCCCTTCCCTCCAGCGTGTTGATCCCTCCACACAGCTTGGTGTCATCGGCAAACTTGCTGAGGGTGCACTCGGTCCTGCTGTCTGAGATGTAAGCTTGTATTAAAACTCCTAGGGGGTTCTTGCTTGTTGATGACAGCCAAAGGTTTTGCAGCTTGAGATCGTAGAGTGAAAGGGTCTCCATCTCATTTTCTGTTCATGGGGCCTCAAAATAAGCCCAGAAATGCTGAGCTCGGTTGCTGCTCGCAAATTGTGACCAGACCACAAGGTTAACATCATACACCAGCTCACGATACTAGGCCGATATCAATATTGCCTCTTTAAAGCAGTCATTAATGTCATGTGGTTATTCCCAGGTTGGTGGTTTTCCCAAATGGAGACATTTTGGGAGCAGTTTGTCACTTGCTGTTCTCATGTTATTGCGTTTCAGAGACCCAGAGCAGAGCAAGATGGCAAACGTAGCACCAAACAAAATTTTCACTTGGCGCATTTATTTACCTAAGACTCCTATTTTAATTAGGAGGCCATCCTGGCCTGTCGTCTGTCAGCTCTAAAGTAATTAAAAGTAATCATGGAATTTGAAAAAATAATCTGTATTAGACAAGGTATGAAATAAGAAGAAGGGCTGATAGGCTGAGCTGGGAGAGATCTAAAGAAAATCTTCCTAGGGAAGGCGTATCTGAAGTGTTTTGCAAAATCTCCCCCCAAAAGTCTATTCTTGGGACAAAAATGGGGTCCCCCCTAAAAAAATCTAAGGCTTGAAAAATACTGCTCTAAAAAAAGACATGCCCTTCTCAGTGCAGATTAGCAGAAGGGTGGCTGATGCAGGTGCTGAGATGGCACCGTATGAGACAAACAGGCGCCTGGGCCCATTTTTTGGGGTGAAAATGGGGGTTTTCAGAAGCAGCCTGCAAACTGGCAGCCACTGATGGGTGGGGGCTCTTTAAAACGCTATTTATGTATTTAAATCATGCCTGTACGCACGTATAGACAGGTATGTGCACACGTATGCATTATATATAAAGATGTATATGTACGCTTGTGTGTATACGCGTTAAGCACCCGCCCCGAGGCCTGACTGGAAGCAGCGAGGCCCTGCCCCGTAACCATGGCGACCGAGCGAGGGCGGGGCCGCCGGGGGTCTCTCCTCATTGGCGGCCGCTCACGTGGTGCGGGGAAAGGGGGCGGGGTTAAGCGGCGGGGAGGCGGAAGTCGCGCGCCCGCCGCCACCTCAGCTCGGCGTCCCTCAGAGCTCCCAACATGGCGGGTATCAAAGGTACCGAGAGCCCCCGGCCCGCGGGCGGGAGAGCGGGCTCGGAGCTGCCGTACGGCAGCTCCGAGCCCGCTCTCCCGCCCACGGGCCGGGGCCCTCTTGAGGGAGCCGAGCGACCGGGTTGCGCTTCCGCTTTCCCCAGGCGTCGCCTCAGCGGGGGAGCGGGGAGGGGGTGAGCGGTAGCCGATGAGGCGGCTGCCGCCTCACCGCCTTGCCTTGTGCCGTTGCAGCTCTCGTGGCGCTCTCCTTCAGCGGAGCCATCGGGCTGACGTTCCTCATGCTGGGCTGCGCCCTGGAGTACTACGGGTGAGCGGGCCGGCTTCGCTTCCAAAACTTCCCCTTCTTTATATCTGTTAACTGATGTGTTAATCTCGTTTAATTGAGCTGCTTGGCTCGAGTTATCTTCCAGCAGTCGCCCGCTGTCTGGTTCTTGACACATGGCAGTTTGTTGTGAATAAATTCCGCCTCCTTAAAAAAGTGACTGAAAACAGCTCTATCCTTTCTCAGGAAAAGCGGTGCCATCTTGCTGAACAGTCATTTTTAACCTCGCACAATTCTTTCTCTTACTTCCCGGTTTCTTTAAGCAACTCTCCAACCACAAGACTCCAATGGGGATCTCTATTACACATAAAAATCCGGGTGAGGCTAATAACAGCTCCTGCAGAGGCATGAGCATGCAAGGGTGTGCCTTCAAATTGGCTTTATACTCCAGGATCCCTCTAATTTGGGAAAACTCTCAGTTCCCGTCCCGCTTGTGTGCTTTTCCTGTTCCCTGTGTGGTGACTGTCACTTTTGTGAGGCAGTGGTGTGAGTTGAATCACCAAGGTGATGCAAATGTAAAATAAATTAACGCTTGGTCATGTGAGAGAGCGGATGCTGCGCTACACGAGGCCGTATGGGTGCTTGTGCCACTACGGAGGGAAAGCGAGGTAGGATTGTCCTTTTGGGTGAAAGCTTGTGGTTAAATCACATAATCCACTTTTCAAACTATAAAGTAGGACTACAGCTATTGTAATTACTTTTAATAAACAGAGGTATTTTTTTTGAAGCATCCACCTGAACCGATCTTGTGTTTTCTTTTTTCCCCTTCCCCAGTGTGTACTGGCCTCTGTTTGTCTTAATATTTTACTTCATTTGCCCCATTCCCCACTTCATTGCAAAAAGAGTAAGTGATGACAGTGATGCAGCCAGCAGTGCCTGCAGGGAATTGGCGTATTTCTTCACAACTGGAATTGTTGTTTCTGCCTTTGGATTTCCTATAATCCTCGCTCGGGTTGAAGCGGTAAGTTCTGTTTGCTAATTTATATTGTAAGACACCAGTTACTGAGTATAATCTTTAAGTGCACTGTTGCTGTTTTTAAATCCTGTCTTTAATTTCGTTATTGTGACGTTTCTAGATTCTGATGAAATTAATCACTCTGCTGAAATTTTGTCTGCCTGTGCTGCATTTTGACCTGAACAAAGGACTTGCATGACTGAAAGTTTTTAGCTGTTTTTTTTCCCCAGCTTTGTTTTGGTCCAAGACAAGATATTATCTCCTCTTTCATCTCATGCCTCTCTGTCTCATCACCTTCTGCACTGCTTCTTGCACCACCTTCCTTATTTTTATCTCAGAATGTCTGCTTTTTCCATTTAGGATGCTGAAAACCCGGTGACTGGAGTGCATTATCAGTTAAAAGATAAAAGGCCAAACTTCCAGAGCTGCCCTTCTGGTTTTCAGAGCATTTCCCAAGCTCATGCTTTGTCCCCTCAAAGTCTGAGGAAATGCTGCTAGCTTCTTTTCTCTTTGCTTTCTGAACCGCTCTTCTGTGGTGAGATTTTGTCACGTTCGTTTGCAAGGCAAAGAATTCTTTTGTCCTGTCTCCCGAACTACCCAACGACGTTTTTGTGTGTTGCATAGTTTTTCCCCTTCAGTCTTTCAGTTTTGCTTAAACCTTGTGTGCTTAGTTTTAATTTTTTTTTGTAATGCGCAGTTTCCCTGACACCGCGGTTCAGTTTTGCAGTTGTGGACCTGACAGCAGGCAGAACCAGAAGTGGCCGCGAGGGGGAGCTCCAATTCATAGCTGTATCTTACTTGTCGCTTATTTCAGTAAACTTAGTCGGGCAGATCGTTAAAGCAAGCTATTTACTTTTAAGACCACGTACCGTTTTCCATGCTTGTTACTAGCATTTGTTTGAAAGGCGACCTTTTATTTTGTTGCATAGCAATTAAAGGTGAGCACTAGTTTCACCAGATTTTTTTTCTATGACTTAGGTACGTTTTAGTGATTTGTATGGCAAGGTAAATTATTTTGTTCTAAAACATAGCATTATTAGCCTGTCTGTTGAAGTGCTGTATTAGTAATAGGAGTCGTTGCTAATTGAATAATTAGTCACATAAATGGAATTATTTATTGTTTGTCTTTTTTCTTTGTGCTTTTAGCACCTTTCTGTAGTATTTAGTTTAGTTTATCTAATGCATATAAATAACTGGCCTGAACCTATCTTATAAGAACTGCTTTGATTGTTTCATTTCCTTGCCTTTCAGATCAAATGGGGAGCCTGTGGTCTGGTGCTGGCTGGCAATGCAGTCATTTTCCTTACTATTTTAGGCTTTTTTCTTGTGTTTGGTAGAGGAGATGACTTTAGCTGGGAACAGTGGTAGGACATCGCTCTGAAGCTGGTAATATTTTACAGCATGTGTCACCATATGTATACTCTGTGTGTGTATATGTGTATATATTATAACATATGTGTGTGTGCGCCCGCTGAGATGTATGTATGTGCATATGCATGTAGTTTTACATTGTCAGATCATAACTTGCTTTTTAAAAATGCATTTCAGCCAAAGGGAAAAGGCCCTTGTGACAGCCGTCTTAATGTGTTCAGTAAAAGCTGGAATCACTGTTGCAAATTTGTCCACAAATAAGTTTACAAAACATAAGCTGTTTTACTCATTTTTTCACTATATATGCATTAACTTTTGTTTTAATCACAGTAGCATCATTGATACATGTGATATTGGTCACCATGCCTGTTGGCTTTTTTTAACTGTGTAGTCAAAAGAGGCCAATATAAAGGTTATCCTACTTGATATTGTTCAACTTGATTGATCTTTCTGCTTTTCATTTGAGTAATTGTAATTTTAGTGTTTTTTCTTGATAACATAAAAACAAACATGGGTTATGCCAACTCTTTTACTACCTAATGAAAGAAAAAGAAAAGAACCCTGGTTAAAAATCCTTCCGCTTATGATGTTCATTTAAAAACTAATTCCTCCCCCCCAAGATACTCAGGCTTTGTCCCTGTTCAACTTAACAATTGTGGATGTATTTTGGGAATAATATACTTTAATGCCTCTTTAATGCTTAGAGCTGACATTACATCTCTTATGAAGAAACAAAAGAAGAAACTACACTCAGGCCACTTACAATCACAATGTAGGATACAACTCTACTCTTGTGTGTGAAATGCCTGAATTGCAAAGAAGTGAGTGTTCTGCTGGGTAGGACTTCTTACCTCCTCAATTCTCATTGCTTTTAAAACATACTTATTCAACTACTATTTTTTTATCTGTAAGAAGAGATTGTTATATTAAAACGCTTATATTTTTAAATGGCATTATCCTAGTAAACATTCACATAATCACAACTATAAAAGGAAACTTTATTATTGTTTTAACTTGTTGCATCCTGCAAATTGTGGAGGTGTGCAGTTTTGTAAACAACCCTAACTCTAGATGATATCTCAGTAATCTGCAAAGAGGTAAAGGAGGAGACACCTTAGATTATTCTTTCATAGAAAAATGGACATAAAAGAGGTTTCTGATCTGTGAAGTAAGAATCTGAATTCCTGCATAGGATACGTTTTACTACTGCAAGTTCTTTAGACTAGCAGATTGCAAATGAGTACTTTATAGTTGTGTGAGTTAGGTGGCAGCTGACTGCTATCACCCTGTACAGCTATGAGGGACATTGTATAAGGAGGTAATAGAATCCACCCCACAAGATGTGGCAGCTTAACTAATGCAGTGCTTTTTGCCCCCTCAGTTGTATGGAACTATTTATGTTGCTCTCCACACTGTCTTTGCAGTGCTCGTGTACTGCAAAAATGGTGTCCTGTGGATTGCTGTGCAGAGCAAAGGTTCACAAATTAATGAATGTTACATGAGTGCTCTGATACTGGGTCTTTTGTTCATTCTCAGTGCCCTGGAAGAAGGGTATGGAAATCATTCTGTGGTCCAAGTAATGTCATATCACTTACTTAGGAATGGAATATCATGTTTCAGAAAGGTTAATTACATGTTTTAAATTTAAACTTCAGATGTGTGTAAAGTGAGCAGTTCAGTGCTGAGGAATGCTGAGTTAGCTGTATTTTATACTGAAGTGTGTCTAGGCTGGCATTCTTGTAAAAGAAGAATTAGTTACATGACAGTTTTCTGGATGTTAATGCTTCCTCAAGGACGTAGCAGGAATATACTTGTAAAGATGCTGTGCTTAAACAAGTTTTCTTATGGTGTCTCCTTCCTGACTTTAGGTGAAATCTGTTGGAGCCTACTGATTTGTAAAGGACTACCGTGGAAGTTATTTGGTCTAATTATGAGCCAGGTTGTTTAGAGTAATCATAGCTTCCAGGTATAAGTCTTGCTTTGATTTTTGAAGAAGTTGCTTTTTTTCCTATACCATGGCATTTTTCATTCAAATTGGTGAAGTAAAACAGCAACAGTAATATACAATTTAAGTGCCTGATCCTGTAAATGCCTAAAGTCATTGCGAACAATTCTGTTTAATTCCTGCTAAAGTACTCGTGTGCTTGCAGGGTTGGGTTCTTGAGTATTTTTGCTCCTTAGAATATGCGTGCCGAAGGCTGCAACAGAAGTCTACAAAACTACTCAAATACTGATGAAATTTTACTTTCAAGATACTGGCGTGTGAAAAACTGAAATTAATTTTTCTTTAAATTAGAGAATCATTATTTGTAGAATCTGTTCTAGATCTGTTGTTAAATAACGTGCTTGTGGCAGATTGGGATACAGGCAGTAAACGTAGGACAATCTAAAATGAAAAGGAGGACTAGAAAGTACAGTCTTGAAGAGAGGTTGCTGCTTTGACAAATTAATCTGTTGTGCTGCGTTCCTTTGATATTACCGTGGTTGGTGGGTACCTCATGAAAGGGCAGGTAAACGTTGAATGGAGAAAGTCAATGCATTTTTTTGTTTCCTTCTTTTAAAGCGGCAACATGCAGTAATCCTTAATGTGAACTTCATGCAGTTTTCACCATGGACTTTTATTTTAAAATGTTTAACAATTGTGTTTAACAGCGTTTAAATAATGGAAATCTTCCTTGACCTCTTTAAAAGTAAATTTGCTTGAAGGAGTCTTTGATATCAAATAGTCAGGGTAAAAAAAAAAAAAAATTAAAAAATTCAGTGCTTTTTTTATCAAGAGCTTCACTCATTCACACAAACCTGGTGCTTTGATGGCCAGTACTGGGCATACTGTCACCATCGACCAGTAGCAATTTATTGTGGTTTCTCTGAAATTGTTTTCCTATATGGAAGTGAATACTATGTATCCAAAGTGCCTTAGTTTCGATACTGTGCTGATTTTGTGAACGCATATACATGGCAATATCACTGTTTCATAATCAGGTGAAAATCTGTTACTGCATTTTTATAAAGCTTTCTTGTCAACTAATCATGTTTTCTGTAATTCGGAATGCAGTGCAGCTTTTGTAACTTTTGTAAACACTATTTTTATTTTCTGTGATTGCCAGGTTCTTGAGGTGATGAAGTATTAATACATGGAAATTAAAACATACTCAACTTTTCTTTTTGAATTGTCTAATACAACTGACTTTTTGAATTGTCTAATAAACATATCTGATGCTTAAGTATTTGTCTGTCTTAAATTTCAAGAGGCAACAACAGACTTTTGTGTGAGAGGAAAGATAAAACATATCCAGTGGTGCTTTCATAATGGTATCAATGATATAATGAACAAATTTCAGAAGCCATGATCTAATTGCAATATGTGGAATTGCTGTTATGGCATGCATTAGAATGTGTTGTAGAGGCCGTATTCAAATATGTGGGTAAATTATCATCACATATCTCTTATGTACATGGTAAATCTGTGAGTTTTTTAAAGGCATTAAAAAAAATTGGTATGTAAGGTAGTACTTGACCTCTTCCACTTTCCTTGCTTCAGAAGAGTTTAGAGTAAGATACATCTGCTCTGTCAGCACTGATGGGCAGGGATGCAGAGGGCATCAAAGCTCTTTCTTTTCTAGGTCAGGACTCCTGTAGTTAAGTTGGTGAATATATTAAATGGGTGATTTTAATCCCACCAGTGCTTGTGAAAATGAAGCCTGCTCAGTTATTTTAATCAGTTTGTGAAAGCACCCACCATCAGGAGAAGGCGGCTGTAGCGTCTGCATTCTGAATAGCTGATGCTTTCTGTTTACAGCAATGATATGAGCATCTGAGCTTTGGAGAAGGTGAGTATACTTGCGCTTTCAATCAGTTAACTGCTGCCTTTGCCTTGTTTTGCAAAAAGAACGTTTGGGATTGCTGTTCTGTGCTGCCTAGCCCAGCTCATGCCTTGCAAATAGAGTAACTTCAGGCTTTAGGCTTGGTTCCTCAGCTCCCTTATTTAACCTGGTTCCGGATTTGCTAATGTTATCTGTATGGTATAACTGTTATTTATAAAATGGAAGAGAAGAGCTGGTCCCTGTCAACTTATACTTAGCTGGAGGAAAAAAATTAAACATGCATAAGAGTCTTGCACTGGTTTTGTAGTCTGTGCAGTCCTTTAAGAAAGCCGGTAACCTTCCTAACTAGTTATGACCTTGGGTAACTTTCTAAAAACTTGAAACAGACTTTAATCCCATAAAATGAGCATAAGCTCATTAATGTCCGGGAGTTAACCAAACAAACTGGTCCTAGTAAGCCACATGTAGATTTTTATAGTTAAACTGAAAATTATGTAAAGCTCTAAAATGATCTCTCTAACCTTGATCTCAATTGTTAACACAGCATGACTTTTAAGATACTGCATTGTTTACTCTGCAGGGATTGTTTCTCATCTATGATAATGGATGAAAAGACTATTTCATTAAGCTGGATGCACACCAGGTACTAACAACTAATTGATTTGTTTAAGTGATCCCTGCAAAGACACGACCAGTATGTACTAGAGGGCTTTACAAGGAAGTGTCTCTTGATAAAACACGTAAGGAAGCGTTGACTGGTGAATTGTGATTAAACTTTAAAGATCAGCTGGACGCTCTAAGAGAAACGTTTTCTCCAATGTTCTGTTCCTTTATTTATCCCTTGTTTTATTGTTTTGCTTTTGCTCTTTATGCTGAGGTTTGTTTCAGCTGTGTCTCTGCTATTTTCAAAAATTGGTTACAGTTGTTTATGCCTCAAGACTAGCACTTCAGCTGGAGGTACTTCACTGTTTTTTTGTAATTACTGCTTCCCATAGACTGGTTCTAGGTTTTAACAAATATTCTGCATACTGCTTCTTTCTAATGGCTTGTTTTAAATGAACTGGTTGATTGTTCCCTGCTTCTCCTGTGGGGGTGATCATCCCTTGTCTGCCTGTGCAGATGGCTTGCTTCCTGCTGGCCCTCAACACTTCGAGGTCCTTATGGCCATCTATGAGGCAGATATTGCTGGGGAGAGCTCAGGGATTATAAAAACAGCCTATTTTCCCCCCAGAAAAGCTTAGATGATGGGGGGCGGGGGGGGGAGGTTGTTTTCAAAGTGAGACTAAACCTATGGCTTTGTTTATTAAAGTAATTTATGCATAATGAACATAATTGTGCAAAACTGCTTGTGATACAGTCTTGCTTTGGAGTCTTTGCATATAAGGAAGACTTATTCCTGTGAAACATGCTTATAACATTGTTGCCTATCAAAATGAAGAATTTAAAGTATGTAGTTACAGCAGTCCTCACAGGTGGTGTGATCTGAAACCCTGATATTTTCTTTGTTAGCTTTGCTTGCTAGCAGCTGAACTGGCATTCAGTGGTGGAAGTTGCCTGTGTTATATTGTATTTTTAATCGCATGTTTTCCTGGGGAATGCTTGTAAAAATAACTGCTCGCTTTTGTGGAGTTTAAAAAAAACACCAAAACAAACATGCACATAAAAGATGACCAAAATCACATTCAAGTGCAACTTGTATGTAGTTCATTTGAAACCCTCAAGTGGAGAATAGAGTGCTGAGGCTCAAACAGAGCTGGAGGTGAAAAGGGATGTTGATGCCTCCTGGTAGGTCCAGGAGGTCAGGTAGGGCTATCGATGGCTGTGAACTTTGTTTTTATCACCTGCTTTGGGCTTCATTTTCCATTATACTGGCTAAGTTACTTTCATTTTCTTGGTCAATATGAATAAATGACAGATGCTGCTTGGATGTTTTTGTTTGCTTGAGGATCTGGGGTGAAGTTAAACAGTATTTATCGTGCTTTACAAAGCATATGCTTGGAATAAGAGGATTCATCGTGACATTTATATGTTTTGCTTACCCTTTGTTGTGACTGATCTGGGCTTGTGAATTTGTTATTCATTTAATTCCTGCCTAAGACGGGTATTTCATAATATAATAGCAGGCTTTGTTACCAGTCTTCTGTCTTAAAGAAAAAAAAAAAAAGCCTTTACACAACATAGAAACAAAAGCTGCAATAGTTGTAATTTACTGGCTACTGATCAAGCTCTCCCCTTTTGAAGCTGGTGGGACTTTGCTGTTGGGGTCAGTGGGGCGGGGAAGGAGGGATGAAGGAGGCCTAATCCCGTTAGATGCTGAATCCCTTCACGTCTGAGGGCAATCTGTGAGCGTGTTTATGAGTCACTTCTGTAGAACAGACTGTCCATCTTCTCCGAGTGTCTGTTTCTTCTGGCTTCGCTACACAGGATATGGGGGTGATGTTGGCTACAAAGATCCATATGCCTGGATTTCAACAGAGGGCACTTTATTCCAGGAGAGGATTTAACAGCTTGTCCTTGTTTATAGTAACATGGCTCAGCGTCACCCTGCATGGCCAATCTTTCTTTGATATTCTGTTTCTTTTTTTCTAACTAAAAAAATGCTAATGATTGCCATGAAGACATTAGGATGTTTTAAACAACTCCATGATAATAAAACAATTTCCCCTATAAGTCTTGAAAGAGAACTGCTCTTAGTTTAATTTTAAAATATTAAGAAATGCAGAATAGTTCTCATAAATATTCTGCTAAGTGAGCTAAGTAAGTTTTAGCTTTTGAATCAGATAATAAAAAATAATATACTTTAGGCAGTCCAGAGCATGCTATCTCTTCTGTTCCTTCCTTCCAAGAAGATTGCATTCTTAACAAATATTTTGCTGTTCAATTAAAATCTACAGCAGAAAATATATTAGTTTCCAATGATCTTTTAATGGCTAGACAGATCCTCATTAGAAACAATTTCAAAATGCAATGTCTTTCTGGTTGACTCATAAGTGAGCAATGTGTAAAGTTAATTAGGATTCAGCAAATATCCTCAGTTAGGATTCAGATTACTCAAACCCTTTTAGGCACCTAACGATTGATGGAGGTGTCTCTTTGTCCCTCTCCTCTTTTGCAGTGGTTGCACCCCATTGTTACTCTGGTTTCTTCAGCTTAGTCCTTTTCCCCCAGCCCTGCAAGGAGAGCACAGAAGGTCCCAGCTCCAAGTAGGTGTTGAGCTGCAGCTCTGTCCTGGCTCCAGCTCTCATCCTAACTCTTGGCTTGCTCAAAAAGTCCTAACCCTGGCCACCTAGGGCATCCCCTCCCTGCTCATGTGTGCCTTTAGCTACAGTTCCATTAAAAACCAACCCAAAGCAACCCTCCCCCAACTGCTGGCAGCTCCAGGTTCTCCAGAATGAGAGAGTGAATGTTGAACTCCCACAGTCAGTAATTGCAACCAGTCCTTGCTTCCCTGCCCTGATGGGACTCGGCTATTGTCAGCTCCGGGTGTCACAAGAAGCTGAGCCAAAAGCAAGTCACACGTTCAAAACAACTTAACAAACAGTGGTTCATGTATAGTATTAACAAGAGGGAAAGACGGGCAGGCAAGTGGCAATTTAGAAAGAACTATGTCATAAAATACTAATTGGTTCTGGATGTGAGTTGAAGGGTCTGACTTCCCATTTCTAATTACTTAAAACTTGTGTTTAACAGAAAGATAAGTACATACATACTCGTGTATGTATACTCCCATGCAGACTCTTTTAGGTATAATTTCTTTCTGAAACATAGAATACTATGCATGATGACTCCAGGATGAGGAAAGAGTCCACTCTTTCACTATGACAAAACTCAGATTTGAACAGGGAACAAAATACCTGACTGAAAAATAAAACCGTACTGTGTACATTAAAAAGAAAAATCTGCTTTCCTGCAGTAAGTCACCTGAAAGACAAAAAAAAAAAAATCTTATGGAAGAACTTTTCTCTTGCAAGTCAGAGAGTTGTCTGGGGATTGAATTGGGCTAAACGATGGTGGTAGATTGATCATTAACTAGTGAGAGGATGCCAGCATGAATAAATCAGTCAGTCCTGCTCTTCTCAGAGCTTGATTCAGCTCCTGTTGAAATCCCTGGCTGTCAGGTTAGGCCTGAATTTTCCATTCCCTTAGTGAGCAGTACAGCGTTTGGTACCTCCATAGTCCAATGTAATTTCAGTGGAAATATTCCCATTCAACTTAAAAGAAAGACTGTAGCTGAAGCAGATTAATGTCACCTGTGGTGGCTTTTGAGAAGGCAAAATGTGATGGCGTGCAGTGCAAATGAAAAGGGAGCGGTTCCTCAGGGGGCAGCTCCACGTGAGACCATCAGGAGCTGTGATGCTACAGTGGTACCTACAGACAGGTTAAAGTCCACAGTTTTTCTTAAGATGTAATGGTGATATTTCTGATATATTTTTTTTTTTAAAGTCACAGATTATTGTAATTGGGCTGTAATTTATTACCTGTCTTTAGTTGTGAGATATACAGGAAATTCCTTGTGCTAAACCTTAAAGGCTTTATTAATAATTTTTAAAAGAGTTTTAAAAGATAAACTTTTTCACTAGCTCTGATTTTGCATATTTGGATGTTTTTTAATGTTCCGTTTTAAATATAAACTCTTACTCATGTCCTAAGCTCTGTACAGAATGGAAGAATTTTTATTAAATATAAAAACCTAATGTCTGCTTTATAATTCTTGAAAGAATATGCTCCGGCAGTGGTTATGATTTATTGTCTTCCACTGTGTGAAGCTTGTTCAAAAATGGTTTCTCAAACTCTGTGGGCTGTCAGGTATTTTTAAAATGTATACCTCTGATTTGGTATGGAAAATGGCCCAATTAATTTTAGTTTCATCTTCTGTTTACAGTGAATGCTTCTGACAAGTGATGAAAGTCATAGTTGATGACAGCACTGATGTCTGTGCGTACTCCTTTTTCTCTAGTGACAAGAATAATTATATCGATAGACAGAAAAAAACATAAAGTCAATTTTGGTGGATCATTTACAAATAGCTCCTGAACTTCCTGATTCTTTGTAAGAGTGTGTACTTAAATCAAAGGGTAAAGCCATCATTCTTCCATCTGTTTGTCTGACGTTTAAGTGCGTGTTTTTATTGTACACAACTCTTCTCAGTTATGGCGTAAGGTATTATAAGTTACTGAAGCTAATTGTATTCTCTTCACTAAATCTTGTCTGTAATGTGCAGGTAATGAGGAAGTCTGTAGGTAAACTCATTATGAGGGTCAATCAATACGTGTTTTCCTGTAGCGCTTTCAGTAATCACGTTAACTTGATAGCATTTCCCTGGCCTTCTGAAAACTTTTAAATTGCAGTAATAGGCCATTCGTTATTACTGTATTTTTATTTGGAGACTGAGTGTGGGAACAGGATTTAGGCTATTTTGTTTCCATTTAAACATCAAAACTTGCTCCCCAAAATGAAACCTTTTGACGTTAGTTTTATTATTCATGTTCAATAGTCAATTTTATGTCCCTCTAACCCACGTACAAAGAAACTGGAGTGGTGGAAATGAAAAGTGGCAAGGTGGAGGGAAAGGCAACTGATGCTGAACTGGGGCTATCCGTGGGTGCCACAATATCAGCAGCCATTCACATGTCCCACAGTCAGACCCATGATGGAATAATGCTGCATTAAATATGACCTTTCTGAAAGGAAAACCCGTCTAAACTGAATAATCAAATTAGATTTATGTTTGACACACTTCAAGTGGAGACCTTTTGGCTAAAATACCTAATCAATAAGGGAGAATTTTGATGTTTGGGAATGCAGAGTGCCTCTGTGTGCAAAACAAAGGACTGTGACATTTTAAACAGGATGGAAGGCATGGGATACAAGTGAAAGACTGGCGTGCATTCTGTACCTGAATCTTCTCTCCTGCTCTAATCTAGTCTTGTATGAACAGCTCCGGTCTTTATACAACACGGCATTTTTGTTTATATGTGGAAGGACTGAAATTCATGTCTGCTCTCCTTGTGATCCAGATGTCAAGGTTCACTGGTGTTTGTGGGGGTCCTTGCCAACAGAAGCCGGTGTGAGAGGGCTGACTCCTTCCCTGCCCGTTCTTCTTGTCTTCTCCAGCACCAGCGGTGGCTTAGCCTTTACCTCCTCGTGCAGAAGCAAGAGCACTTGGCAAAGGGAGGGTAGTACTGTCTGAGGGAACGTTTCCTGTGTGGAGTTCATGTGGGAATGAAACATGCCATACAGATCACCTCCCTCCCCACAAGCCTCGCTCCATGCGTCAGTGTACTCTGAGCCTGGTCCACATGGCACTGAAAACTGGGGTTGCTACAATAGGAAACAGCTGTCCCAGTCAGTGCTTGTTGGCTTGATGCCCACGTCATACTGCTCCAATTGCTGCTGCCGAGTAGGGAGGGCAACATTTTCAAAATCCGTTGTCGCAGCCAGAAGTGCTCTCAGCAGCCCCTAAGTATGAGGGTGCAGCACCCTTCCTGCTGGTGGTGGGTAGAAGGTTCCTGCTGGTAGCATGAGCCCCTTCACAGGGACTTCACCCCCCGCCTTTTGTTGGGACTCTGTCTCCCTCTTTCCATCATATCAGAATCCCATGGTCCTCTCTTCAGTCACACCTCCTCTGTGCCAGGGCTATCTGTACACATCATTTCCGCCCTTGGCGGGGCCCATCTGCTTCTTATTCTTGCTTCTTCCCATATCTGGCCCTTCCTAGTCCATTTTTCCCTGTCTTCCCACTACACTTTTTCTATACCCTTGTATTTTTTTTTTCTCACGCTGTTTTCCCATGCTGTGCTTTCCTGTCAAACCAGGACATTACCCATTATTATTTGTCTAGAAAATAAGTCATGCAGAATATCAACATCTCTGCATAGAAAGGGGTCCAACCATTCCCCACATTTTTTTTTCCACTCCATTTTTCTGATTTCCAATAGTTTGACAAAACTGTTTGTCACTTCTGCTGGAATATTCCCTGATGTTTTGAAGTTGTCAGATCTGGCTCTGAGAACTTACTGGGACAGAAGTTTCTTCACTGCTGCACGTAATGTCTCGGCAATCCAGTACATCTGGTTTTGAGATGCATGTAAGATGCGCGTTCTAGTAGGTCTTGATCACATTGCATCTTAATATGGATTAAATACTGCCAGATCTTGGAGACTGAGACCCAGAACCTCAAAGGTAGATGCCAAATTCCCCTTAAAATTAGTGCCTAAAGATGTGGTTTGGAGCAACACTGAAAATCTAGTAGCTGAAAACTGGACACAGTATGTTAGGACTTTGCTCGATATTTCGATAAAATAATCTCATTCTTAGATTTTTCGTTGTTGCAGCTACTTTGGGGCAAATTACACAATTTTCTAGAAGTTAAGAGAAAAATGCATGTTCTTAGTAGACACTCGATTCTGAAACAGTTACGGATATGATACAGTGAAGAAGATTCTAAAGCTGAGATAGCTCAGCAAAGGGCTGCTTGCCAAAAAGCCCCATGAAATTAATTAATAGTTGCTTGACAAACCTCTCAAAATAGCAATTGTTGCTAAACTGGAGCGGCAAACATGGGAGGGTGCTTTTAAGACACCTGGTGTCTTCAGCGGGTTGAATTTCCGTGCACACTGAGTCGTATGCAACGAGAGGAACACGGTACGTTGGGCTGCACAGCACATTGCGCTGGCTGGTGTGTTGAAGGTGAGTTCTGCCTGCCCTCAAAATGCAGAGTATTCATCTTGGCATCATAAAACGCTCTGCGGCTATTCCTAGGATTTTAACCATATTCTAGAGGCAATTATGATCAGAAGTAGGTATTACTGATAAGTCATGAATGCATGCAGTGTTCCTACCAGCAGTTCATATATGGTGATGATCTCCGTTTCCTTTTGACCCTGACACTTGGAAGCAATGCTCCCGTTCCAGATGCATAGCAATGAAATCCTTTCCATGTATAGTGTATTCTAGTCATGGAGGTATATTCATAGAGTCCCCAGGCAGTTTGCAGTTTAATCGCTGCATTTACATGGCATTGACTCAATATTGTCCAAGTCGCATAAACCAGATGGATTCCACCTGGAGGAATTTAGAGTTTCAAAGACTCCACGGTGTGACAGTCCATCCGAACACTCAAAAATCTAGTTAATTGCTTCCTCCATCTTTGTTTTAAAATACTTATGTCTGGTATCAATTTATTGGTGCTACATGAGAGGTAGAAATTTATTTTGGAGAAAACAAACACTGAGGCAGTCTTTGGCTAAGCAGGTGGGCATCACAGCTAGCGGGCTAGAAAAAAGCTGTACACAGCACATGTTGGGAGAAGGTAACGTAGGGAGTGGGAGAAGAGGCAGAATTAAGGCTGACCTTGTGGGCAGAGGCACTGTGGCTTTTCAGGCACTTAGAGGACAGGAGATGAGCGATGGGACTGACTGGAGTCATCTGAGACCAATGACATGAAATATGTCCGGATGGATTAGGAATTGCTCTGGTTAGGAAGCGTAGTTGTGTGGCTCCTGTTTTGCAGGATAAAGTCTGATATGCAGTTCATGAAAGCACTGGCTAATCCTAAAGTATATGAAATATTAACAAAGGGATTCTAACTACAAATAGGATGTAAAACTGAAACAATGGTCGGATCCTTTCAATCTTCCCATGCATCGATGTGAAGGTGTTTTCAGTCTCTGGAGCTCTGGTACTCTTAGATGGTGGCATGTCCAGAATCTCTGCTCCAGTTACATTTGTCAAAGAACGTTGGTGGGTTTGTTTCTTTTCTGGGCTGCCTTTTTTGTTCTCCTGTAGAAAGGCCTCTTAAGCTATAGTGGGTGGACATATGATCCTTTCCTTTTTAAAGAAGAATAACGCATCTGAAAAGAGCTATGAAAGACCCGTGTGACGCTCTCTCCTATTTAGGAATTTTTTTTCCCTTTTGGGATGATGGGACAAGGTGGGTGAGGGTCCTTGTACCCATTCTCTAACGTCCCCTGCTTTCAAGAAAAGCACGGTGGCATTTTCATTTATTGTGGGCATGAAGTAGATGGGGTTTCTATGTTATGTTGGATGAAACTCATCACTGATACATAAATATTTGAAGTAAAATGCTGTTTCCATAGGCAAAACCACAAAAGCGGCCTCAATTTGAATTAGGCCACTATTCCATTCTGCGTTTTTTCCTCTGTAGTATAGAATGCATGAATGTCACACTGGGCAATGTGCTATACTTCTGCCAGGTTTAGAAACGTTTAATTTGCTAAAAGGTCTAGATTTTTTTTTCATTAAGCTTTTCAAAAGACCTTCTCATTTTCTCCACCATTTATCTTTCTTGCCAGTTCTATTCTGTGAATTCCTGTCCTCTGTGCTAGATGACACACTTGAGAAACTCAGATTGGTGCCAGGTTTTATAAAGTGCTTCTGGAGATATATTACCACCACCACCCCCTTAGGAAAAAAGTAGTGGTGTTTACTTTCTTTTCACTGAAATGTAGTTGAGTAGAGCTCTCATCCTGGCAGGGATTATGGGGATAATAGATTAAACAATGCTTCTTTTCTGAACCAAAAGCAAATCATGTTTTCTTTCCATGGTTATGACATCAGCAAAGAGTAACTTTAGGTGACCAGCAGTGTTCTGGCTGTGCTACAGTCCCATTTATGCACGTGTTCACTACAGTCTGAATTGGGTGTATGTACATCAGAAAGAAAAATAGAAGGAAAAAGTAAGTCAGCCCATTGGAGAGGTGTCTGATAGCTCTATGTAAGTTACCTTCACTCTTTCCATTATCCTCTGCTCTCTATATTTTCTAGCTGCTAATTCCTGTTAGGTAAATGCATGATTGGGAAGTTTTTTACTGGAATCAAGGACCTTGGCTAAAGCACCAATGATCTTTTACTCTGTCAAGCTGCGTTTTTTTTTAATTCCCTTTATTTGATCTACTGCCTTCCCCCCCCAAACACATTTCCCTAGTAAGTGTTTAAGCACGTCTTTGCAGAAGGGAGAAATGGAGGATCTCGTTCTGCTACTGTAAGCTGGAAATGTGTTAAATGCAGTAAGATGAAGAGTTCAGGGAAGGAAATCAACACGTAAGAACATGTGGAGGGCTTGTTTCTGTTTTCCCCACCATAGGGACACATGAGAGGAAGCCTTCAACAGTTGCTTTTATTGTAACGTAATCATGCCTTTGTGTTTTGTCTTGATTCCTACCCGTAAAGATACGCGCTATGGGAAGAGGCAGCTATAGGCACCTCTTCTCTAGTATTGTATGTCCTTGTTTCATTTCCTCATCTGCCAAAGAGTGTTGCATTTTGCTATCTAAATATCTTGCTTCTGTAGAGTTAGAACAGAGGTTAACCATGCCAGCTTGCAGCAATAAGACCTCACGGAGAGCCTAAGAGGTCTTCCAGCTTTAAATCAGGACACTGCAAGCTTAGAAGCGTTCTGTCAGTGGAGGGAATCCCAGAGAACAAAGTTGGCTGAGCAGGGTTGTCTGTGTTCTGCATCTTGTGATTAATCCTGTAATTTTCATAAAGTAAAGCAATAGGTATGCAGGGGTGCAAACATAGCAGATGTACAGAAGCACTTGAAAATGATAGATCAACTGATAAGAGGCTGGGAAAATAGTGGAAAGAACAATACAGGCAGAGCTCAGAATGGGCCGTGCTGCTTTGCTGTTCTAACAGGCTGAAATAAAAGCCACAGAGGAGAAGACCTTTCACCCAAAGAAATAATAATCTGTCATTTTACTGTGATTCCTACAAGAGGAGGACTAGAAAAGCAAGATTTGTCTTATTTCCCCATACTGCAGTTGTCTTTCTACATACATTCTCCTTGTTCTCCCTGGAACCAGGTTTCATGTTCCCACACATAGGGCTTAGTCATTGAAAAGAAAATTAGATCAATCGTATTTTAATTTATAATCTGAGAAGTAAAATAATTAAAGAAAAAGAGAATTTATTAGAAAACAGGTTTGTCATTTAAAATATTGGAGAAGTGAAGTACAAAGGTTAACACAGCAGATTGGTTTTCTGTATCTCAGAGGCAGCATCAGTACAACCTATGATGTAAATGTTACTATAGTAACTAGTGTTTTTATTTAAAAGGCCAGTAAATAGACATATCAAACCCATATAAATTCTCAAAATGTAAGTTAAACTGCAGAGCCTGCTAGTTAAAGGAACACTTTTTTTTTGCCAAACTTATATTTTTGCTGCAATTTCCCCCCCAAATGCACTCAGTGTTTTCTTCTTGCCAAATTGCATTTTGGCACTCAGGAAATGGTCTTCACTAATGGTGACAGAACTAATTACCTGGGACCTCTCATGCAGACGTGAAGGCTTAAAAATGGAGGAAAATTCCTTCTAGTGAATTTTCTGTAGACCATTCCCTGCTGCCTCCCTCGAAAGCTTATTCCTAGCAGCTAGAGCTACCTAACTATAAAAAGAATTAAGAATATGTTATGAAATATTATATATTCCTCCTTCCTGTTCCACGGATTCAGCTGAACAGGAGAGAGGTATCACTTGGGGACCCAAGTTTCTTTAGTGCTGCTCTGTTTTCCTCTCTTCCTCCCTCCCTCTCCATCTGAGCAGCAGAAGTGACTCTGTGCCACTCCTGACCCCAAGCTGGCCACAGCCAGGGCTGCCATCAGAGCTGACTGTCCCCTGAGGTGTCACCTCTGCTGTCTCAAATTTGCATTGTATCCTTTGATTACAAAGTACAGATTTGCATAAATGAAGAGTCATGTGAACATCAAGGATATGTGGGTTTTGTGCTCATGTTTTCCGTTTTGAAAACTTCCCCGTGCTTGCTTGCATATGCTCATGTTAGTTGTTTCCCTAAAAGATGAGTGAGAGCGGGTCCTTGCTGTTTAACCTGTTGGTGTTACGTACTTTGTGTTGGCTTTTGTGACTAGACCATTGATGCGTTTGATTGCCAGGAGGAAACCCACATTGTTCTATATTTGACATAGTTTGTTTCCTAAAAGATCATGCACAGAAGCATTTGGGAACGTCGCAAGCTTATCAGGTTCTTGCAAAGAGGTTGGGCTGCAACCTTGGCATCTGCCAGCTGTAAGTTCTCAGAGGGGTTTTGACACCCTTCAGGCTTTAAACATGTGGGGTATGTCCTGCAGGGCTCCTGTCTTCGGGGAAGGATGGGATTTGGGGAAGGAGATGTGAGGGGAACAAGCCTCCTGGATAAGCTTTTAGAATGGTCGCCAATGGGATCTGAGCTCCCAGGGAGGCTGAAGGAAAAGTCCTCACAAAGGACTGGAAAGATTGAGAGCCAAGAGGGAGGAGCAAATGGGTGCGAAGCCAGTTTGTAAATGGAAAGAAGCAGCTTGAAGCTAGGGAAGGGGGCTCAAATCCATTGTAAGGGAGAGAGGGCAATAGCAAACAGAAAACTGGAGGATCTGGATGCACCTCACCTGGCCAGGACAGAGAAGGAGAGACTCTTATGCAGCTTGTGACAGGATGGAGGGAGGCTGAGATACTTCTCTGCATAGGAACAGAGCACTGTGCTGTCTGGTTACATTCCCAGCTACGGCAATGAGAAAAATTGTATGCATAGGATCTGTAATCTGACCTAGCCCACAGAAAAACCAATGTTACTGTGCAACAGTGTGATGGGTTATGATGTAGATGCAACTTAAGGTCGCTTGTTGTCAGTAGTCATCTTTCTGAAGCTGTTAGTTAAAGCTCTGTTTTGATACTGCTGATGAGCTGAGATCAGGACTCACTGTGATGGGCAATGAATGAGTGTTTCCAAAGGAAATCACTTGCCCTGAGGAGATTATACTTTAACAGACAAGAATTGCCAGTATTACTAATGGGCTGAGACCAGTTCCAGTGACTCATGATCAAACTAATCAAATCTGCACAAACACGGTGCAAGTAGTGTTGGCCTTGGCTGACAAGTCCGTATGGCCAGCAGGACACCATGCACGTTTACAGTGTAGGTCCAGGACCACCACAGACCTGTTCTCCTAGGGCTGCACTGGAGGCAGTAGGCTCAGCTTGCAGAGCTGCAGTGACTTGCTCTCAAGTGCTTACGAGACCCGTTAGCATGGCCAGAGCTGGCCTTTTGGGCTATGCTTAGGCTATTCTGCCAGTGAGCCGTCACAGCTACAAACTGAACTTAAACTTTGTAAGCTTGGCTGCCTTGGGAAAAACCTTTCTTCAGCGTAACGCAGAACATCAAATGCATCTCTGCCTGTGTACAGATAGAGGAATGCATTCATAAGGGAGACAAATATTTAGGTTTTTGGTTTTAATTGCCTTTCCAGTTATTGTTTTTAAAGCGTATATTGACAAAGTTGTCGTTAATTTTTCTTGATGATGAGATACAGCTCCCACAGGATGACGGGGATCACTGGGTATTTAAGGTTAGAAGGGACCTCAGGAATTCTCTAAAACAACCTTCTGCTCAAGCAGAGCCAGCTGTGAGATGAGACCAGGTGGCTCAGGCCTTTATCCATCTGGTCTTGAAAACCTCCAAGGATGGAGACAGCTCTTCCTGTTCCACTGCTTGACTGTCCTCATGGGGAAAAAGGTTTTATGTCTGTCATTTCTGAAGCCTCTCATTTCAATTTATGCCTGTTATCTCCTGTTTTCTGACCATGCACCACACTGAAGAGCCTGGTTCTGTCATCTTGATAACCTTCCCGTAGGAATTTATGGACTACTTAACCAATTTGTGAACAAGTTTTGGCACTGATGCATCCAGAAGATGACATGCTTTTCCTGCAAAAATGCCTGCAAACCATAAGTATTTTTAGTATTTTAGTATTGTTTGTATAGATGCTTCAGACAGACTTATTTGGAGAACTCCGAGATGGTTTACGGAAGTAACACAGAAGCTTAAAAGCACAAGGGAACATAAAAATCTAGAAACCCGACGTGTCTACCGACTTGAATTATTAATGTGGGGGAAAAAAAGCATGATGCAGAAGTGGGCAATTTCTCGCATATGAATCAAACTTTTTACACTTCTCTCATGAATAATTTTCAAAGTCTCTATTATCCTCAGAGACTTATCAGCTTTGTGTAATTTCTCTCTATCTGACTCACTGAATTACTTCATCCTCGGCAACTATTTTCTTGCCTCAAAAACTTCCATTTAAGATGGCAATAGTAGTTTATATCACAATCTACACATATTTAAGTCTCTCTCCAGTTTTCCCCCTATATATTAGGAATGGGATATTTGAACGTACATGTTTCCGAGCATCTAGAATATGAAGCTGAGCATAAATATTCTGAGGACAACACTTCTTACATTAGCCTGGCAGGGATTTCTTCCCTTCGCTTCTGTGTGTTTCCATCGGGCGTTTAGCAACACACCACTAGATTCAGTATATGGACTGCCACATCCATCGTGGGACACGCACCTCCTTTGGCCCGTGCAGGAATCAGCCTGTTATTTCTTAAGGTTTTAATATTTCTCTTGGTATCCTTCTGTTGTTTCCTGTGTGCTTTTCAGGACAGGGAGCATCTTCTCATAGTGCAATGGTAGAATATCTGAAGTACAAAGTTCCTCGGAAAAAAAAAAAAGGTTTAAGGTTAATACAATTCTGCAGTGAGGTAGAATTTAATATTAAATTTAACCCCAAAGACAGAACTTGTTAACTATTTGTCAATAATTTCACCTGGATTTGTTTCTCACAGGAGAAGGATCTACTCCCTTTTAGGTGCTTGTCCAGTGTGTCAGAGAGAGAGAGAGAGAGAGATTAATTTTATTCTTTCATATAAAGACACGGATTTGGAATCTCACTTCTCTTTTTCCCAGTGGGCACCTTCCTAGCAGGTTACCAGGGCACTCTGCGATAACTGCTCTGCAGACAGGATGGTTCAGCTGTTCCGCTATTGACAGACAAACTGGTCTTATCCTGCCATCATGTGAGAAAAAATACAAGTTTTGCAGATCTTTAAAAAAGAGAAGGTCTGTTCATGCTTCACCTTGTTCGAAAGTTTCTCTGCTGATGGCATAAAATGTCTGTGAATGAGTCAACGTTTTAAGATCCTATTTTGTTGCTGGCATCTCTGCTGTTAACAGATGTGATTCATTCCTGTATGCCTCTAAGGTGAATCGCTGTCAATGAGGTTTAGACACCTAACGATGAATTATTCTGTTCTGGAAGGTAAATGTGTGCACTCCCAGAGCTGCAATTGTTTCTCCAGTCCAAAGCAGCACTTTAACTTTTTGTCCTGTAACAACATAAATCAACGGGGACCTTCTGAATAATAGGAATTATCCTGCTCTAAATTAGAGAGATGAGTCTCTTGGATTATCTTTATTAAATTAATATAGTTACCCTGGCATAAGTCTGGAGAGGAAATCTGAGCATGCAGCTGCTAGGGGTTTCCAGCAAAGGAGGAACATATATGTAATTACCTGGTTGTACTTGATAATGGTCTGTCCAATAAGTTTTAATAGCTATTCAGTTGTTCTTTCTTGTTATAAGATGACTCTATTTTTTTTATTCTGTAACTGAAAGTTTAGTTTGTGAGTGTATTTAATGCAAATTTATTGTATCAGTCAAAGTACAGGACTGTGATATGTGTACAGCTATGGGAAACATGAATTTTTCAGGGGAAACCCCATATTTTTTGCACAGAACACATTTAATCCCCACCTCTGCTATTTTTAATTTGCAATGCGGATTGCAGACAGCGTTTCTGTGGGTGCACAAAAAGTAAAGTTTAATTTTGTTGGTGGTCTTAATACAGTAGCAAGCTTTTGGTTGGCTGATTAAGCTTGGATGTTGGTAAAGAAGTAAAGATAGATTAAGTGCAAAACATTCTTGCAGGAGCAAAAATGAATTACTGAAAACATCCCCTTGTGGAGGCAGAGCTCGTCTTTGCATTAACTTCATAATGAAAACAGACAAACCTCTGGTCATTAAATGATTTAGAAAAATTTCTGATACATATATACATGTGATTAGTTCTTATATAGAATAACAGTATTTGATTTTTCTGTAGCAGTTCCATAGTTAGTCTCTTTCACCTCTTTAAATATAAACTGGTTAACTTGGCATGAATCAAATCGGATAGATTAGAAGGGAAAAAACCCAAGAAAAACATTGAAACCCACACTAAAAACCCAGAAGGAGCTCAGCTGTGCTCAGGAATTACAAATTTAACCTGGTAGAACTGAAGCTGAATTTCTAACACTTTTTCTAGCTCTTTCAGATGCATAATCGCTCAATTGCACCATGTAGCTAAGGTTAGTATGCTTCAGATTTTTGCATTTTTATTCCGAACTGGAAACTTCAGGAAAAGTGCTTCTGTTCAGACTTGTTATGTTGTCACTAACCTGTCACTGTTGGGGCAGATGGCTGTAGCGTTTTTCCTCACTACAGGAAGAAAATAACTTGTCTTTTAATGTGGGGTTTTTTTTTTCTTTTCTCTTGAGCAGGAAGTTTGTAGTTCTTTCTACAAGCCTAGAAGAGACAGGGTTGCAGTACTACCTGGCAGCAAGACTAGCATCTCAATAGATATCTATACGGATGTAAAGCTGCGTAGGACATTATAGATGTTTTTATTTGTAAGAGGTCAGGGTACTATCATTATCTGCCAGCACAGTGGCTGTATGACCGTATCCAGCATGATTGGTGGAAGGGAAGAAATTGTTTTAATGTTGCATTTTTAAAATAAATAAACAAACAAACCTTCAAGGCTAAATAACATTAAGTACTTTTGTTCTGTCAGTGCAACTTCATCTGCAGTTCTGTGTTTCTTGCTCTCAGTCAATTGCAGAGCATGCAGTAGGTCACTGAAGTCTTCTCACGTGCTTTGCAAAAACACTTGGGACTTGGTATTTTATGGCATTTTGTTGTTGTTCTTCAATATGTAAATCTTTGAAAGGTTTCTGGACCTTGATTATCTTTATAATGCTTCAAGAGAGAAAATCTAAGGTGAAATGTGGAACAGAGACAAAAGTATTTGAGAAAGAAGACTTCAATAAACTCAGGGTGAATATTGAATGGAAAGCAAGTCTAAAGAGAAGAGTTGTCCAGAAGAGTTGGCATTTCCTTGGAAATAATATGCATGAAAGGCAGGAAAGCACCTACTCCAGTGTGAATTAAAGTTAGGAAAGTTAGTAGAGGAACATATAACATTTTCCCCATTAATGTGAACCTTTAGTTGGAGTTGAAAACTAGGTTAAGTGATTGAAGAGGACTTGTAAAAGAATAACACAAGCATGTAGGGGTAAATCCGAGAGACAAAGGACAGATGGAAACCAAAGGGTCCCTTGGGGTGACCAAAAAATGTTTTTGGTAGTGAGGGGAATTCCTACAGATATGGCAAACTAATAACATCATAGCATATTATCTTTAGTGATGTTTTTGATGTGTCTCGTGACTTTCGCCTAAGCAAGCTAGGGAAGCCTAGTCTACATTGACAGAAAAGTGTTCAGTTGGACAGAACGGAACTCCTCCACCCCACACCCGCCCCCCCCCCAAAAAAAACCAACAAAAAACAAACCCAAACCCAAAAGAGCAGTAAAGAAGTCATAGATTGGAAGACCATACGTGCGGTGGTTATTCAGGGGTACACTTGAAGTCTATTTGATATTTTCAGTAAATCCTTAAATAGTTGAAAAGTCCACGTTATATTAATTCTTTGGATAAAATGCTAGCAACAGGTGCAAACACTTTAGAGAACAAGATTAGAATTCAACGTGACAAACTGCTGAAGTGGTCTGAGATAAATAGGCTGTAATTCAATAAAGACAAGTGCAAGGCACTTAACTGAGAAATAATCAAGTGCACAAACAAAAGTTCTGCAGGAAGGATCTGAGGGTTAGGGAGATGCGCAAAGCGAGCCTGAGTCAACACAGGCGCGCTGTTGGGAGGAAAAAAAGCAAACATCCTTATGGGATGTGTCAACAGCGTTGTCTCATGTAAAAAGTGAGAGATTTCTTCCCCCTAAATAGCACTACCAAGACTTTGGTTGGAATATTTTGGGCATTGCTCTTCAGAAAAGAGAGACAGCACCAGGAGTAAGTCCAAAGGAGATCAGTTAGCATTAGCAGGGCTCCAGAAAAGATGATCTAGAAAGAAAGACTGAAAGAAATGGAACTTTAGTTTACACGAAGGATGATCTGTGTAAGTGTGGGAAAGCAACGGAAGATCAGCAAGGAGGATTGCAAATATGCTGAAGTGACTCGCTCCTGGGGTGCTGGAAAACACATATATCACACTAATTGTTACTCAGTCTCGGGTGCTTGCAAGAAAAACACTTGCACTTAGGTAATATAAGTCTGTGATGGACTCAGGGACACCTTATCCAGCCGCCTGAGAATCCTGGCCTGTTGCTGAAGAAGATCAAAGCACAGTGGGAAAACTACGGCTGTTTGAACCCTTTAAATACCAGCAAGAACAGGGAGTCTGCGCCTGCTCTTGCTAACAAGAACTCTCTCCTGCACCACGGTGCCTGCAGTCCCTGCTTGCGTGCCTCTGCCCGGGTGTTGCTTCGGAGATTCCCCGAATTTGTTCTTTGCTTTCCATCCGTGGTTTGTGGTTGTTCCTGCGTCCTGCCGGCATCGGCTCGCACAGTAAGACAACGTAACATACAACAAAGGACTTCTGAAAGAAGGTGTTACCTGTCTTCTTTCTTAAGTATATGAAAAAGTAAGAGCATTAAACTTCCGGAAGATTTAGTTTAGATATTAAGGGAGGAAAAAAAATCTTCAAAAAGAGAAAAAATAAATATGCAGTAGTGTACGTTTTTTTGTGGTTCCCTGAACACCAGTGCTACATGGGGGAAGTGAAAGAAAACTTACTCTGTTAAATGTTTGTCTCAAGATGTTCTAACTGAAATAGAAAATTATTTTCTAGTGGTCTCTCTTTGGATCTCGCCTAGCAGAGACATGGCAGACTGGACAGCTCGTGACAGCTTTTGCTTATGCCATGAAAGTCTGGGATACAAAAACATTCAACAGCTTCCTAACCTCAGACACAAACTGTATGTAGTCACATTTCCCAAACTGTCGTATTAGAACAGAGAAATATTTTTAAAATAGAATTTATCAATTAGATGTGGTGGTTATTTTAATAAGGAGCAAAACTGCCTGATGCTACTTTGAGGAAATGGATCATGAATTACAGAAAGTCAATAAATAAATAAAAGCCAATCGTGAGGTTTGTTTATGCAGCCATGGTCGAACTATTCACACAATATAACGGGTAGTACAATACCACATTCAAGTCTGTTTACTGAGAAGAGCTTGCAGTAGGTAAATAAAAATATTTTTCTTCATGCCTTATGAAACACAGATACCGGTTTTGCATTTATTTTAAAATAATATTGCTGAAAAGAAAAAAACATTGTAAAAAAACGCAGTTGCATATATCTGGGCCCTATCAGTCTCTGGTTCTGAACCCTCCCTGCCTTTCCCAAGAAAAAGGATGAACACGAGCAAGAATAAAGGTGCACCTTTTCTAGCAGGGCTCAGTCCTCACTTTAAGCTCCTTGGCATAATTTCTGGGGTTTGTTTTTTAATTGGAAGTTCCTGTTAAATATGCGGTATTGCTTTACATATGTGTCAGCTCGTCTCTCAAAGAGCTCTTCATTCATAAGGACAAACGCTGATGTGCAAGAGGGTCAAAATGTGATTTACACCGCTACTTGTGGACTAAGATGTGGTTTTTATCCACTAGTCTTAAATTAAAAGAGCCAGCAGATAATGGAGACATATGTTATAGCAGAAGCAGGTCTTTAAGAGAGATTTGAATGAATGGGTCTCATTAAGAGAAAATAACCCACACGAGGGGATACCACGTGAGCCTTGAAAACAATGGGGGAAGTGAGGAAGTGGTAAATAAAGCATAGCTGCATTTCAAGCAGCAGCGTGAGGAAAGGTTTATTCAGAGACAGGGAGAGATAATTGACTGTCAATAAAATTTTAAATCTGCGTGTGTGGAAAGGGGAGTGGTACTGAGTGGTCTGAAGTGTGTGTGAAATTGGTCGTAACTCAGGGAGCTCTCATTGGTAGCAAAGAAACATGAGGCTAAAAATACCTGTCTAGATTATTTTATTGAGTTTTCTTTTTATTAGAGACACAAACCTCTATAATCATTCTTTTCAAAAACTCATTAAACCCTCGTTTAAACTGCTTCTTTTTTGCCCTGTTATTCCCATTAGAAGATTGTTCCAGAAATGAGTCTTCTATTGGCCAAGACTCAGATTTTAGTAACAGGCCTAAATGTTTCTGTGCCAGGTTTATCACCATCCAACTTACTGCCAGTATTGTCCTTTGCTTTAAATAGTTCCTAATTCCTTCTCCTTGGGGTTTACTCCCCAACTGTTCAACTTCCCCACACCCAATATGTTCTAAAGCCTTGTATGTTTTAGAAATCAGATATTATTATACCTTGTAATTTTTTTTAACTCTTATTGTACTATGACTTAACAGATTTGTTTAAAATACTAGTGCTCCCATCTTGCAATTTCATGTGCTAATTTTTCGTAACTATTTTCGTGTATTAAACTCTTTTCGGTGTTCTCCCTACTGTGGCTATGATAAGTTTGCTTTCCTTGCTATCTTGTTATCTCTCCTGCTGCTAATGCTACAGTCAACATTGTTATCTTTACGGCAAAGCGAGGAGATTCTGTATCTAATGTGGGGTTATAACAAATCTGTAATCTCTGTTTTTGCTGTTTGTTTTAAGGGGTTTATCTCTAATCTGTAACTTAATCTCTGCTTTTGCCGTTTGTTTTAGTATTTTTTCCAAGCCTTCCTTTGGTTGGGTTTCGTGCCATATCTTTAATGACACCTGGCATGGACCACTGTAAAGCTCTTTAGAACTATGCGTGTATCCTTTACTTAGAACTCTATGTACAATTCTGCGTATATAACCAACGCTGCTTAAATGAAGGTGATGGAGTAAACTATCTTGCTTTTCAATATCTTTAGAAAAAACAGAAGACACAGGATAACGAGTTACTTTTAAAATAAAGCTCCGATTTTTGTCCTTAAAGAATCTGAGGACAAATTACCATTTAAAACCCAATCAAAATAAAAATTAAAATTATACATAATACTACAGGTGAAATCATCACTGCAGCAAAGATGATGGCAAAACTTTTAGTAGTTTACCCAACATTACATTCTGTCTTGTGTAAACGAGTTTTTTTTTAAATATGAGGTAGTTTATAAATAACTGACCTTTTAAAGCAATCATATGCCTTTGGGTTATTTTGTAAATTTCCTGTATCTGTGTTGTTTGAGATTGTGAAACTGCTTTTCTTGATCAAAACTGTATCCTTCCATTACTTCTGAACACTAAGTTGTTGTTCACACTTTTGGATTAAAATAGTTATATATAACAAATTTTTTATGCTGTATGTTCACATTCTTAATACACCTTGGATGTCCTTGGCAAGCTACTAATATTAACATTTTCACAACTTTAAAGAATGGGATTTTCAGGACCAAATTCTGATACTCATTTTCTAGTACGTAATTCAACAAATCATCACAACCGAATTGCATAGCGCTGCTTAATGCGCCATTTAAAAGAAGTGTATCTGAATAATTTTTTTTTAAACACTAATCTTTGTCCTTCTACTGACAAGTAGGCAAGTTTGTGTTATGAATAGTAACTTCATTTATGTTTAGTGTTTTTCTGAAAATTCAGAGATCCTTGGGAAATACAATGCATAGGCTTAATAGCCAGAAAGCATTCCCTGTACTTCTGGTTTATGTCACTTTTTACATTAACAGTTGGCTATTTTGTATGGCCTCCACTGCTAAAACCACTAACTGGAACGTTTAAACTGAACGTTAATTAAATTCTTAACAAATGTTTGGTGGATCCAGGCAGCGATGATTGTTCCCTGAAGGTTCTCTATTTAGGTAAAACAGTCCCATTCTGCATTCAAAAAAAAAAAAAAAAAGATAAGAACTGGCATTAAATTTCTTTCTAATCATAATGTGTTAGGCTATTAGAAGAGGAAAACTTTGAATATTCTGTCTCGGTTCTCCCTGAACTTACCCTGGACAAACTCCCTCAAGGCCTGCCATGCCAGGCAGCGGCGACAGCACAGGACGGCCGGGCAGGGAAGCACGAGGTTTCATGTGCGGGGACGCCTGGAAACTTTTATGTGAAAGTGCTTTTATTTGCACGCTTTACAGAAGAGAGAAGTGATGCCGTGGGGCTCAACTTACTTCTCGGGGCGAAGCGCTGACAGCTAAACCCCCCGGCAGCCGCGCTGGCGAGCAGTGAGGAACTTCACAGGCGTCCCACCTCACCGGCTGTGACCTCTTTGAAGGCTTAAACTTTATTGTCTTCAGTGGCGTGCTATTTGTATGAAATGAAATTAAAATACACAGGGGGGAACACCACTCTGCGTTGCGAGGGGGCTCGGGCCGCGCTCTGAGGGGGACCCCCGCTCTGAAGGACCCCCCCCCGCCATCTTGTGTGTGAGGGGAGCTGTGAAAGGGAAGCGGTGAAGCGGCCCCTCCCCGCCGCCGGCCGGCCCTGAGGGGGGCCGGGCAGGGCGGGCCGCGCCGCCCCGGCCAGCGGGAGGACGAGGCGGGGCCGCCGGGGCTGCTGAGGGGAACGGGTGGCGGCGGGGACCCTCCTGCTCCCCGGTCGGGCCGTTCCAGCAGGCGGAGGCGGCCGGCGGAGCAGCGAGACATGTCCGCCGCGGCGTAACTTCGGCTGTCGGTGAAGATCCCGGGAATGAAACGAAGCAGGTGGGTGAATTTACTTTTTTTTTCTTCTTCTTCTTTCTTCCGCTTGTTTCTCTAATTTGCGGCTTTTCCCGAGTGACAGCCGCAGAGTTCGGGGCTCCTGCCCGCTTCCCTCCTTCCCTCCCTCCCTCCCGGCTTGGCGGCACGCTGCCTCCCAGCCGCGCTGTGTCCGTGGGGGTCGGCTCCCTCCAGCCGGGAAAGGGGCGCAGCTTGAGGTAAAAACCGGCTGTTTTTTGCCGAGATAACACGTTGAGAAGGGAACGCAGCTGGCGCCTGAGTGTGGTCTGTTCCCTCACAGATCAGCTCTCCAAAGGACGACTTTAGAGGTTGACATGGTGTACCCAATTCAGACATTATTTTTTTTTTCCCCTCCTCTTGAGGCTTAGTGTCTGAAGCAAAAGAAAAAAGAAATCTCCTTGAATGTGGGTTGTGAGTCACTGATGCTGCGGAAGCCATTATAGTCCATTCTGGTAGGAGAGCACTTTGGAAATATAATGTTAATTACTGACACAGCATTTATAAATAGAGTTTATAATGAAAACGCGGAGAGCCCTTAACTACCAAGCGCGGCTATAATCCAAAGGAACTTTAAGTGCCAGGTAACTGCAGGAGCTCTGCTTTACAGCTGCATGTAAGGGAAAACCCATGGATGTTCATCAGTGAAAAACACGGAGAGAAAGCGTGCGTTAAAAATGCTTTTCTCTGTCTCTGACTTAAAATCAGTAATATTTATGAAACTTAAGTCTCTCAAACAGCGTGTCGTGAGCGTGCACAAACTTCAGTGCTGTGGTATTGGCGATGCAGGAACAAATGGAACTTCTGTGCTGCTGGATCCCTGCCTTCCCTCTGGTGAGGGGAACCTGTCCGAGCAGTGGGGATGTTCGTGAGATGAGGGGCTGGTTTCAGTACAGTCAAGGAGAATTGTACAGTCTGTAGAAACGTTGAGACGTTTTGCTGTTGCGTTTCGTCAGAGAGGCTCCCCCAGCAGACTTGGAGCCTGTTTTTGCGGCTGTGCTGCTGCGCACGGGTGAGACAAGGGTAGCTCTGCTGCTGGGTTTACTGTACCCACTGCGTGGGGAGGCGTGCAGCTTGGGTTGCCTCGGTTAAAGCTTTAGTATTCGAGAGCAAAATTATTCAATGCAAGTCACGTTCATTGCTATTTTGTATGTTCCGCTTACTCTGAACTCTCTATTAATAATGTTTACTAATATACTAAATGACAAACAAATGCAATGAAATTCCATGCCCAGGAGGGCTGACTGAGAACCACTGGTCTTGCCAAAACCAACAGGACTGGAAAGCCCTCAGCACCCTTAAAGAGCAGGCCAGAAGGTGCTGTGCGTAGGCATTATTACTAAAATATTTTTATGCTTCATTGAGATCTTTTAAATATTTAAAAACAGCTGTAGCGGAGTGCTTGCAAAAATCGGGGACAGTTTGTGTGCTTGGAGTATTATGTTCCTGTTTCCCATTAACTAGCAGCTGTTGCTGTTTCTTTGGGAGGAAAATTAAAAAAGAGCTCCAGACCCTGTATGTGTGTGTACATTATTTGAGGAAAAATAGGAGGTTCTGGCAGCTGAGTTTCTATAAATTTCTGTAGGCTTTGAAGTTGCTCATTGGAAACCACTGATTTGTAAGGCTTTGATCTTGCAACATTTGCTCATCTAGTCTCTTTGTCCCTGTAAAAGTTGGTGAGAATTTTGCAGTTGAGTTTAGTGGTGTCAGGGTTGTGCTGCTCTGCTGCATCCAGGATGGGTTGCGGAGGCTTGGCACTCTTAGTCACCAGTGCCACCCTCTGTTCGCTGGTGTTCAAACTGGACAGGTAGACCTGCCTCATACTGCAGTCCTCTTTTCAACCCTTTTTTTTTTGTAGTTCAGAAAGGAGACATGCAGCAATATAAGTTGTCAAGACAAGAAACTGGAAAAGGAAAAAAAAAGGCAGCTCCAGAAAGAAAAGGAAAACTTGCAGTATGTTTTCTGTGCCCAGTGAGCAGGTGTTTGTGGATCACCAGCCGTGCTTGTTTCAGGCTGTGCTGAAAATGTTTACCATGCTTATATGTCAATGGATTGTATGATTTCTCAGCTGGCCTGTAAAGAAAAATGATCTTACTTTCATTGTTGTCCTTCATGCGTGTCTTATCTGCCGTGTTTTGTTTTTAATCAGATGTTTTTGTCAAGGCAGGGACTCTACTTGCTGAAGTTTTTTGTACAGTGGTTAGCATGGAGAGGAACATACTATTTACATATGGAATTGGAAAATTTCTTGTACGCAGCAGCAGCAAAGTTGGTGGTTTCAGAATGCAGTATCTTAAGACAGATGTATTGAAATGGGCCCTGATTCCTTCCATTTGTATAGATACCTCCCAGCCAAGCGTAAAACCATTTGTCTATGCTGTGTTAACTTACTCTCTCTGGGATAGAGCTATAGTTACAAGTTTTAATAATTCTCCTTTATTTAACTTCCTATTCCCTGTAACTGTTCTTGTAAAACTTGTATTCTTTCTTACAATGAAGGTAGGAATTCTGGCAAGCTCAATATTCTCACTAGAAAATATATTGGGTAGTTCTGTCTGGTCGAGTAGTACATCCATCTTGTCCTGGGAGTCATCTGTTGATGTATCTTTTTACCCAATTCCTGTGTAAAGTTTACACTAGTGACATTGAACTTTGAACAGGAGAGGAGCTAATGCTGGTGACATGTAGCTCATGTTGCTTTTTGATCATGTACAGTGCACTATTTTTTGTTCATGAGTGTTGTTGGAACCGGAATTGAAAAATAACACCTAGATGGTGTTATCAGCCTAGGTAGATGCAACAGAAGTAGGAGGAGAAGATGTCTCAAGCTGATCTGAACTGTATTTTTGCCTTCTGGTACAAATATTGTTAATTATGGTTAAATTAGTGCTGATATCAGTTCTGGGGATCTGTGGTTGCTTTCTTTTCAGTCTACAGTAGGTATTGCACGGGTGAAACTAACACAGTAGTTGCTGTTAATGCAATTAACCATTTACCGCCTTACTCCCAGGAATGAATGAGGGATGGTGTTTTGTTGGTGTTTCATGTTCTGCTTTGAAGTAGTACAATGAAGTATGTGTAGTTACCAAAATAGCGATTCTTTTCTTCAAACACCTAGGAGCAGTAGGACAAAGATATCTGGGTGATAGCTTTTGCTTCTTGCAGTGCCTATGATGGGAGAGCAAGTGGTAGATTTCATGGCTTATTTAGAACTCTTGATGGTGGACATTTTTTAATTGTTTTGAAATGAGAACTTTAAAAGCATTTGCAATAACTTCCATGACATATCAATGACTTTGTAAGCCTTTGAAATATACGTCTGATTTTCTTGTACAACATATGGAAGTCATCTCTGCCAGTTTCTTGCTGAGAAATGGTTGAGCTATGAACAGCAAATTTACAGTTGCAGCTGTAAAAGAGGAACATGGACTGTTTTTCAGTAAACCATATGTTTAATAGTATGAAAAGAGTACACTTATGTTAAGTATATTATTTTAAAAGTTTTTTTTTTTCTTCAGTCGTAAACTTGGGAAAAAACTACATAACTTTGATCATAGGCTTTCGGAAATAATCCCAGACTGTATCTTTGTGAAATGACAGACTGAATAGAAGGTTGTAGCTAGATAATTCCTCTGGCCTTCATGGCTCACCTATTAGGAAATAGACTAATGGAAGAGGTGCAGGTAAGGTTGGCCTCCTAACAGCTGTGCTGAGAGGCAAATTTTCCTCTGAAGTAGGGGTTGTGAAGCACTGCTTTTGAAATTTTGAGCTTTCCTCTTTAATTGCTCAAAATGTAGCTTAAAATGTACTCTGATTATAACCTGGGCAAAGGGGGAGAAAAGTGGATGGGACTGACTCATCTTGCAGACCAAAGTGAAGGTGGTCTGTGCTGAAGAAATGGCTTGGCTCCGACTCCAGCCTCAGGTAAATTTGCAAGAGCTTTCCTTGTGGGCGAGCTTGCAGGGGGACAAGAATACTGAAATATTGTTCCTTTGCTGGTCAGTTGTCTGCTGCTTCAGGTAGACAGCAATGCCTATTGAATCACCTCAGTGTCAGGGTCACTGGCTGATCTTATCAAAGTCTCTGTTGAGAGAGGAGGGGTAGCTCTGAGCAGAGGATGGCTTTCATTGTCGTAACCAAATCCTTTCTTTTTTTTTAGCAGCCACTGGTTCCTCCATGGGGCTGACCCTCCACTCTGCGCTGGCTTGTTGAGGCGCTGCCCTGGGTGAGACGACAGGGATGTACTCAGACTGTGCACTGAGGAGTGGTAAAAACCAGGAAGGAATCACACTTTTTCTCTCCTTCTGGTCTTCTGCATCCACATACACTTTCCTTCCAGGCTGCAAAGCCAACTGCTGTGTAGCCAGTATGGAAACGCTCCCACCGCAGTAATCGGTATGTATCGTACAGTCTGTGTGTATCTATAGTACAGTACATGCACCCCCAAACCGAAAGGCCAGTGGATTGCATAGTGTTGGCGCCAGTTCCTTTGGCAACATAGATGTTCTCAAGGAAATTGTTCTCAGAAAGATTGAAGAATACTTTAGAGGGACTCTCTAAATCTTATTTCTTGCCCCAGCATTCCCTGTCTGACTTGAGCTGTAAATCTTACTAATCATTCAGCTCAGGTTAACTGCAATGGCAACCAAACTCTGCATGCTTTACTCTGATGTCCTCCGTTGAGCTTTTTTATAGTATAAAAACGCTTATATTTGGGTTTTAACAGAATTTATATAACTATGGGATGAAAGTAAAGAAGAACAAAGTACCTGAAATGAACATTATTGAAATATTACCGTAAAGTTTAGTGAGGTCTTCAATGCTGAAATGGGTGCCCGAGTGCTTTTGTGTATGCTGTACTTTGAAAATTTAGTATCCCTTGGGCATTTTGATTGTTTGGATTTGTAGTGCCTTTCATATGACCAAACACAGAAGCTGAACAATGATCAGCAAGAGCCTGGAGAAATGAGGTCCTATGTAGCTCTCATGATGAAAGAAGAGCTATATTGATATTTAATTGATATTGTAAGCAATGGCTTTTTTTCCTCAAACGACATTCTGATTTTGTTCTTCCTTTCTGCTTACAAAGGTGTGAGCATCAAATTAACTGCAGTGCACCAAAATGAAACCCTAGTGAAATAATAGACTGATAATTATCATCTCTCAGTTAATTTTCTATATGTTTTTCAGATCAGCTCTATAAAGCAAGATGTATTGGCAAATCATTCTGACCATGTTTGTGCTATTGGGTAAGTTACTAAAAAAATAAGCCAGTTGGAAATTATGCAGAATGAAGAATAATCACCATTTCTGTTTTACAGTGCTGTTTCAAGTCATGTTACTGGATTAGTATCTTATCACAACATGCAACTGGAACCTACAAAAGACCTGATGTTATCATTGTGTGAAATTGAAACGTTGACACTCTCGGGGTTGTGCTTATGTATTTTATCCCAAAAAGCAGTGCAACTGACTTTTAAGATCAGGAAGTATCAGTAGAAAGTATGTGGTGGGTCAAGACGCATTCAAATAAATGTCCCAGTCAAAATTTGATGAGATAGAAGCTCATGGGCAATTTGTTTTGTTTCCCTAATAGGTCCAAAAGCAGAAGGGAAAATCAGAACTGCAAAGTTTCGGTTTAGTTCAGTGTAGCCAGGGTGTCACTTTGAGTTTGAGCTCTGCTTTTTTAGGTAGCTGACATTCTTGCTTTTGTGTGCACAGTGCTGTAAAAAGGAGCTCAATAAACTGCAAATGTTGGATATAATAAACTGGTTTGCTAATTGGGAAATTTTAATTGTCTGTAACAATATTGGTGTGTGCTGTTCAGGGGCAGCTGGTATTTGCCTTTCATTTTTTTGATTAAAATCAAAACTATTTAAAGACTCTTGGTGGTGACGCTTAGGAAGAAAGCAGATGCTGTAATCCAATGAAGTTAGTTTCAAAATTTTTATCCTCTTGTGTTTTCACAAAAGCTTAATAAATCATTAGATTTCTGTATCTTTTCTACATAAATATACATCTTTTTGTATATAGCTCTCTTTTCTATATACATATACATCTTTTTTTACCTTGCTATGTACGTACCTTTATCCACTCAGTATCAAACATTGCGTTTGTTGACATTCTTATTTTAAATACCTTATGTAATCTAAACATATTGTGTAGCTTTCAATTAGAAAACCTGGATGCCTCAGGGAGTTTTTATTAGGCTTCAGAGCAGTTTGTCACCATCCCATGCCCTGTAATGACTGAAAGTTGGTGTATCTATTGAGTGACCATCTCTCTCTGATTCCGAATAACCAAATAGCCGTGGCTGGCATCTTTGTAGCCATGTTAACCCAGACATGAAATAAGCCGCTAGTTGAGGGACAGAACTGTAAGTGATGGCCTCCTGTGTGTCTGTCATGTCAAACTGGTACACCTGTAGCAGGAAAACATTCTGAACGCATGCTGCAGTTTATTAACGGGCTATAGCAATCCTATGCTAAACGTTCTGTATTGTAATGCATTATTATTATTTTTTAAACACTTCTGCAGAAGTAGTAAGTAGATGCATACATTTTGACTTTATAGGATTTAATTAATCCTATGAGATTGTCTGTTTTTTAGAAAAATAGATGACTGGCAGGAGTCTCTTCCCACCCTGCAGTTGCCTCTGTGAATTGGGTAGTATGTTAGTTATCTGTCCTGCTTCATAGGCAGTCATCTCACTTATCCATTTGTCCTTTTTTAATCACATATGGACGACTAATAGTCTGTTCGGTCAACTCTGTGTGCAGGCAGGAGGCCTAATGAATCTGATATTTACAGAGGCACAAACTCCGTTAAATGAGAGAGGAGGAAAGAGCAGAACCCTTCAGGAGTCTGGCAGTACAAAATCTGTGTAAAGAGAAAACGAAACATTTTAACACACTGCATAGTAACACGGTGTCTGCTTTTAAGGTAGCATGCACCTACTTTTCTTAAAAGCTTTCATTTTGTGTTTTTATATTATTTAGCTTATGCTTATGCTTACATGCTATTAAACAGTGATAGAGAAATTCTGTTTTTCTTATTTTGGCTATCACAAGGCATAGAGCATGAATTAATTTCTGTCTAATGAACTGCTTAAAATATTTATGACCTTACTGAGCAAAAAGCTGAACGCAAAGTGCAGAAATGACCCACATGCCTTTCTGTAACTAGAGCTTTAATCTTTGAAATTCATGCAGTGTTTTACAGTAAGCTGTTTCCAAAACTGACATGCTCATCATTTCCAAAAATCATCGGTAGTGTAATTCAAGCTATGACTTACCAACAAGAGCTGCAAATGTGGTCAGAGTGATTTTATTTTGAAGACTCTAAGTCTGATGGAAAAGATTATTCTTTTCCTACGTCTCATTTCCCAGATAATGCCCTGGGGTTGCATAGTTACATCCAGTCATGTATTCTTGTAATACTGTTCTTTGGTATTTAACAGTTACAATCTGACCATGTGTTATATTTACGATGGGATTATCTTTTCTACAGTCATGGAGGCATGTTATAAGAGCTCGATTGGAAGTCTCCCAGCACTGCAGGAGGAGATGAGACTCATACCTGTACAGTGTGTGGGCTTAGATTTAGGATTCACTGTATTTTGAATTAATCTAAGCCAATTTACCCCAAAGAGATGCTTCCCCTACAGTCTTGTCCTTGTCCTATTTCAAGAGGATGAGAAAAGAAAGAGTTAGGTGTAGTGACTCTGAGGGAGAAGGCTGGCACCTGTCAGTTGTGACACCAGTTCAGAGGGGACGTTGTTAGCAATTTTGTCTGCAACTCAGAGAATAGCCTGTGGAAACAGTCTGATTTTTAAGTAATGAATGAGTTTCTGTATCACATCAGCTGCTCCCTTTTTGTCGTCAAGTAATATGAACTTTTTTTTTCTATTTCAGATATCTTTGCCTTTATATTTGCAGACTTTCTTCAAACAGCAGTTGCCCGTTGTATGGTCCATCAGATTCCTCCCAGGAACTTTACGTTACCCTGTATGCTGCTAAATGAGACATTTTTGAGGCCTTTCTCTGGTGAAGTTGTAGACAGTTGGTCTGGTTTGAGGAGGGAGCATGGAGCATCTGAAACCAAGCCTCCCTTGCTAATGAATGAAGAAAGTTTTCTGTGTTGCCTTTGGAATGATAACAACATTGATTGTTCTTTGTACAGAGCAAGCATGCGAGCAAGGAAGTTTATTTCTTCAGAAATAAGTATCTCTGCTTCTCAGGAAATAGGTAGGTTTTCCATTCAAGGGCATAAGAAGTTACTTCTTCAAAAAATGGTTGGGGTTTTTGTTGTTTGGGGGGTGGGTGGGGTGGATTGTGTTAACGGGTATTCATTTTTATGCAGGGCAGACATGTAGTATAGTAAGATCCTTCCTCACAGAAGTCTGTAGTGGAAGCTGAAGGAAATTGTATAGCAAAGTTTAAAGGTGGGGGGGGGAAGTTGGCTGTCTTTCTTGGGAAATTCTGAATAAAATATGTAGCACTGCATATGAGGACGTAAGCCCAGATCTTCAAAGGAATTTAGAAGCTATGAGAAATATTTTAAATATTTTCATGGATATGGGCTTTAAACTCCTTCAGCAGGTGGAGGAGATGGAGAGAAAGTGCCATCTTTTCTGCCTGGATTGAGATGCCTTAGCGAATATCTGTACGTGGATTAGATTGAATTATTTTTTCCTAGGCTGTTTTCCTTTAAAGCAGTCTCTGAGCAGCACGTTGGCCTGTTGGCATAGTGCTATCAGTGGCGGGAATCTCATTGACCTCAGTAGAGTAGAATTTCATTTTACAAGAACTGTCCAATGGCACAAATAAATCTCTGTTAAAGACTGCCACGCTAATTTGTTGCTGTTGTGTATGCAGTAGAGCTGCATATGTGTGCACAAAGCGTATGCGGTACAGCCACATAGAGGCTGTACCAGTTAACAGTAGCAAAACCTTCAACCGGCAGGAGCAGCTTAATTTCTTTCTTCCCCTTGTGGCCTTGGTCTGTAAAGCCAGATAAAATATATTCCTTCTCTAATAATAAGAATGCAGCAATATCACTTAGGTTTTTAGACTTTGAAGTGTTAAAGGGCAGATACTAGTGCCCAGTTCAGCAAGGATTATCCATAAACGTCTGCACACTTGCCTTACCTTCATGAGTGTCTGTTACTTGTCCTCTCTTTGCGAGTGAATTTTATCCTGGCTCTTGAGTTGGTTTTGGGTTTTTTGTTTTAATATAGTTCAGGAATGTTTAATCCTTTTCTTTTGTTCAGATTCAAATTGGAACATTGAATGTTGGATTAAGGGCAAGCTGGACCTGTTAGTTTGTAGCCTGCAGTTTTTGAAGTTGTACTTGGGAGCCGACTTGAAGGTTAATCTTTTATATGCTGTGTAAGTACAGTCTCTGTTAAATTTGTCACTATTAGCATTAGAAATCTGAAAGCATTTTCTAAAGCATCAACATTGGCTTCTCAAGCTTGCAGCACAGAGGTAGCATTAGCTTTGCAAGCAGATATTTTGTGTAACTTTTGTCTTATCTAAAAGTAATCTCAGATAGTATGGAAAGTTTATCTTTCTGGCTTTGAATGAGAAATGGTTGGAATGGAGGGTCTCCCTTCCCCGTCCTTTCCATGTTTCTTAAAATGCTTTAATGAAACCAATGCTGACTTGCTAAAATTGCGTAATTTTAAAGCTATGATCTTGGTTCTGTCTGTCTTATGCTTTTCACCAAATTTCCTTAGGGAACAGGCTAAACATAAATGGTCTAATTAGCTGAATTTACAGGTGATGACTTCTACTTAAAAAGCCAGATATCGCTTGCCACAAATTATCTCTGTAGTCAGGGTAGAAAGCAAGTATATTGACTAGTAATAAATATGGTTGTTTAGTTGATATAATACTTTAAACGTCAGTGCTAAAAGGAAGACTAGGAAAAATGTGGGACCTCTCCAGAAGGAAACAGGAGACCTTTTTACCCAGGGTATGGAAAAGGCTGAGGTACTCAACAACATTTTTGCCTCAGTCTTCACTGGCAAGTGCTCTAGCCACACCATCCAAGTTGCAGAAGGAAAAGGCAGGGACTGGGAGAATGACGTAGCTCCCACTGGAGGAGAAGATCAGGTTCGAGACCATCTGAGAAACCAGAAGGTGCACAGACCTTAGACCTCAGAGCCCCTTCCAGTCCCTAAAGGGGCTCCAGGAAAGCTGGAGAGGGGCTTTTTACAAGGGCACATAGTGATGGGACAAGAGGCAATGGCTTTAAACTGGAAGAGGGGAGATGTAGATTAGGTATCAGGAAGAAATTTTTCACTCTGAGGGCGGTGAGCCCCTGGCCCAGGTTGCCCAGAGAGGCTGTGGCTGCCCCATCCCCGGAGGCATTCAAGGCCAGGTTGGACGGGGCTTGGAGCAACCTGGGCTGGTGGGAGGTGTCCCTGCCCAGGGCAGGAGGGTTGGAACTAAATGATCTTTGAGGTCCCTTCCGATTCTAACCGTTCTATGATTAAAGCTGAAATCAGATTTTGAGTGTGTTCCTGTTTCCAATGTTCCTCATTGCTTTTATTTCTGAAATACCATTATATACGTGTTTGTGGGAGAAATAGATCTGACCTTGCCTCTGTTCCATCCAGTCTCAACTGCAAAAGAAAAATCTTTGCCAGTAATCCTAGTGTAATAATCTCTGTACTGAATTTTTTTTTTGTTGGTATGCCTAACATCCGTGGAACAACAGATTTGAGTCCCAGCTGGGATGAAGAGGTTCTTTGTATTATGAAGGGAGTTCACTAAGTATCATGCAGTTTATGAGAGCAGGCCCTATAGACTCGCTGGAATCCTTGTGGCATTTCTGTGTTTGATTACTTTTTGCTGCGAAGGCAAGATGCAGTGCAGTCCCTGACGTTGGAGAACTTGTTCCACTCCCCAGATTTCATATTAATATTTTTCTTTTAGGTTCCCTGTGCTGGGGGAACAGCTAGAAAAGCATTTCAGATTTTGGTAAGGTGACAGCTTTCCCTGTTGGCTTGCTGATACCTTAACATTTTATTTACGTGAGCCAAAATACCTTGAAAACATTCCCAGTTTTAAAAATATGCATTCCTGGCATGTGTTACTCCTAGGGAGTCTGGAGATCAAGCCAGAATTCTCACATATAGGACAGGCAATGTACAAAAATAATGACCTAGAAGAATCTACAAGAAAAAAAGCCTGTGTCCGCTACAGCTTTTAATTTTTTCAGCATTAAAGAAGTATCTTCTTATTTTACACATCCACAGTTTTTTGCCTGCTTGTAAATGATATCAAGTTACTTTGAATAGAAAATGTTCTTTCCAAAACAGTGCTATGACAGTATTCTGTAAGAGGCTCAAGCAGGGTAGTGATAGGGCTTTTACCTTCCCTAGCAGCACTTCTTTGGGAGGAGAAAGATTATTCTGAAACTTAATTAGACAAATTAGGTTAATTGTCTACCAAAAGTGAATGATGTTTCCAGTTGTATGTATTCTAGGAATGCTGTATACCCTGATGGTTAATTACATTAACTGAAATCACTTAGCCTTAGGGATCCCTTTGTAGTGACACAGATGAATGCTCCCAGTTTAATTTTGAGCACTGATTATAATTTGCCCTTTCAGCAGATGGTGATGTATAGGCTGTACTCATATTTCTGACCTATTGGAAGTACCTGTGAGGCTCTCCTTTAGTTCTGGGCCTATGCTTACATGTTTTTAAGGATAAATCGTGCAGTGTGCCTCGAGACTTGTGGCTTAGTCGAATGCATCAGTTATACATTGAGCCTTCTTCAGGTGGAGATCATTAACCTTTCATTAGAGACTTACCCTTTCATGAGCTAGGCAGCCATCAGATGTTCTGCAGTTTAACGGGGCAGCTTGTTCAAATAAGAATTGTCCTAGAGCTACTGTATATCAAATTCATTGAGATACAATTATTGAAAGTCCTTAGGACCCGAGAGAGCTTTGCTCCTGTCAATTCCTAATAAATAGTGAAAGCAGTTACAATGGCAACCTTATTTCTGATATGCCTCAACATAACTACCAAAATGTGGTGATGTACCTTTCCTGAATTTAGAGGAATCGTAGAAGTTAATGTATTTCTTCCTAAAACAATTTTGACATTTTGTTTCCAGTTAGGTGTTCCAATTGCAAGAAATTGATTGAAATTCAGGGAAGACATTCTGCAGGGTCTAATTTAAAGTCTAACAGTTCACCACGGGGCCAGAGATTAATTTAGCATAAGTAACAGCACATTCTGAAGTATGGTTGAATTGTGCTCCAAAATACAAAACATTTAGGAGGTGTTACTTAAGGTGTTGACTAAAAGAACTATCTGTGTGCAACTGAAAAGTGCAGTGTTTGGGGTGGAAAAGAAAAGCAAGCCTTGGACATGTGCCCTTCTTGCAATGTTAATTACTTCTGTGCTTCAGGGCATGCAGTATTTATTTTTTTTTTCCTCTTCTGCAGTGCCTTATGCTTTAGTCCCATGTTTCCAGCTCGAAGTCATGTTGCCTTTGCGCATTGTCCCTCCCTTCTCTGCCAGCCATTAAAACTTAAGTCCAGTTCACCAGTTTTCTGGTGAATCTCAGAGGTGGGCTCCAGTAATCCGCTCACAGAAGTTCATCTGCTTAGTACCAAGCCGGTCTTTGCTTACCTCTTTGTGCCAAGACAAATCTCTCCAATTCCAGCAGCCAGCACTATAAAACCAAATTGGGACATAGTATATATTTTATAAGCCCTCTGTCTTTCCTCCGTGCCCCGCCCCCTTCCCTCCCCACCCCCCCGCCCCAAATTTGGATCTGGCTTAGATCTGATCACTGTTGCATGATGTGAAGTGCTTTTTGAAGCAGGATTTATAGCTTCTCTCGGTGTGCTGCAGTTCTGATGTAAAACTCCAGGCTTTAATAGCCCTTTGCTTTGTTTTAAGTTTACCCAAAATTTCTCCTTTTATTCTACTGAATGAAGGCACTGACATCTCCTGACTTGTGAGGGCTTTATAAACCTAAGCTCCTCTAGAGTCAGTATGTACAGTTCAGGAAGAGTGGTAATTCTGTGACTGGATCCATCTGCAGCCAAACTGAAGATGACAGGCTGCTCGTGCAATACGAGGCTGCCACAGTTCTCCAAAATACTTTGGCTTTCTGTTATTTTTCTTGTAATCAGGTCTCATACATTTATCCCAGGCATAGCAGTTTGGAATAAGTTGATGTGGGGGCCCCTCATGATCGTGTCCTCCATTGATCTATTGTCTTATCCCAAACTCAGTTTTGTGAGATAGTCCCTGTGTCTTCCCAGTTCGTGGAAATGCAAAGCTCATTACCCTGTTTCTTAGTCTCTGGATATCTTCCTCCAGTCTACAGCATACAAGTGAGATACTGGTAATTCTCTGTCACAAGGGGTTGGTGACCTGTCTGGCATGGAGCCGCAGGGTTTTCCTCCAGTTACACTTGCATTCCTACACACAGCATTTTATACAGTAAAGAAATGGAAAGATTGGTGCGGTGGGAGCAGGGAGCAATAACAACCCATGCCCGTTTACTCCCAAAAAAGTTGCCTTTGAAACACAATACGGGCACAACACAAGATGGGTAGGAGCTTGTTAGCATTTTTTCCTCCTGTGCACAGGTGGTCTTCTGGGTGCAAACAAGCTTAGTTAAAAATTGAAACAGTTATTAGGAATTATTAGGAGAAAGATGGGGGGCGTGGTGGTAACTGCTTTCCAGATAGATCAGATTAAAGAAGCGGTTTGATGAAAAGACTGCATTCTTAGGGATTGATTGTGGGGTTTTTGAGACTAATAAAATCTGTGACCAACAATAGAAGGCGGAAAAACTTAAAAGAAAATTCTGCAAAGTCTTTGAAAGGAAATTCAGGAAAAGGAGGGAAGCCACAACTATAAAAACAAAAATATTCCAAGTAATTTAAAAGCTGTATGCTGTGTGCTGATGCCAGATACCATTAGCATAAGGTTCCATAATTCTCATGTCCTAAAGTCTGTGAGTCCTGGTAAAAATTATTTTAGGAGTGTCAGTATGGACTGACTGCATCACCAATAAGTGTAAACTACGTATTCATATGAACCTGCATGACCCTTACGGGGTCATTACTGCAGAGTACAGGTGCTATGAAGGCATGGTATTATTGAAAATCCTTGTGTTACCAGCTTCTAAGAGTATCCTAAAAACAAGGTGGATGCTTAGTAAGTGTGTGTTGATGAGCAAACAATGAGGGGATTGGGGACCTGATTCAGGGAGATCCATGTGTGTACATCGTGGGTTCCCTTGCCGTCCCAGTCAGCATGATTCACACGTGCTTTTCCCCATAATGCATCAGCCCTTTGTTTGCTCCCAACCTCTCCTCAGTTTTTGACCTTTTCTTTTTTAAATTGGGCAGATTATGGTAATGGGATCAGTGAATCATGCCCATTTTCCCTGTGCTCTACAGTCAATTATATGTGCTAGACACCAAATTGACTAAAACCAAAAAAAGCAGAAAATCTTGTCTGTTCTCCTCCTCTAGTGTAAAGTTCTCTGCCCTCCTGGAATTCAAACATTACAATGAATCACACCAACTACAAAACTATTTAAAACCTTTACAGAAAGGTTCTTATTCTATTAACTTCAATTGCATTCTCTGAATTAGTAAAACAAAACCCTTACTATACAGAAATAATTCCAAAATGACTTCAGAACAATTCAAAACATGAGCTTTTTTTGGTAAGGATAAAATGTCAAAAGCAGGAAAGAATCCAGGATGGCTTAACTGTCAGGATTTGTCTTGGCTTTGGCTGCTGTGAGAAGTCTGGCCACAAAGTATTCACACTATTAAATTCAGTACCTTAAGGAGGCCTGTGTCAGTGAATACCTGCAGTACACCATAAATGTCTATTTGTGTTTGAAAGAGCCTAAAGAATATCCGTGGAGTAGAAGTGAGAATGAAGAATACTTTGGGAACTGCTGGTTGCTCTCAGAATAGAAGCAGCTTTGTGCCCACTTGTGTGGTATTTATTTCATAAATCAATAATAGTTTGACTGGTGTCAATGGAGATTGAAAACAAGTATAAAAGTAATCGTACACATGAGGATTGCTCTAAAAACGCCTGTAAAACATACTTGAAAAGCATCAGTGTACCAATGTGTACATGGGAAGTAGTGTGGGTCGTCTTTGTGCTGCTTTTTGAGGGTGACCCAAGGAAAATTGTATGTGTTTTAGAGATAGAAACTAAATGTGATGGCTCATATTTCAGTATGAGTGTGTATGTTCTTTTTGTATCCTATAAAACATTTGCTACCTTCAGGAGACGTAATGCCTGACTGCTTCTATCAGTATATGCTACTTTGTCATTATTTCATTTAAAATTTATTGAAATCGTACTATTAGAAAATCTGATTAAACTGTTTATGAAACACATATTATGCCCATGCAGCTATTAGTTGTTTAAAACTTCAAAAGTTTACCTTAGACCATACAATTTTTGCATTGGATTATGTAATCAAAAACTGTGTGCGTTAAACTCTCAAGGAAGGAGTGTTATAGAAAGATTAAAAAAAAAAAGAAAAAAGGCAAAAATCCCCTTGAAACTAAATCTAAATGTTCAATCAAAAATAGTCCCATGAGCTTTACTCCGAGAAGCAATAAAAGCAAAATGCAGTAAGTTACTTACTAAATCCTTTCCGTGAGCCTGTCCAAGACAATAGTAATGCGTGTGAGTAAATAATTTGCTTTCCTAGGAAACACCAGACTATCTAGTAGACAAACATGCTGTGCATGAAAATAATCAAAGCCTTATCTTGGAATTAACTGTACAATGTTAAGATTTTTGGAGGACGCAGGTGTCTTTTTTTTTTTTTTTTTCCCAAATACTGTAGGTTCTTCTAAATGACTACTAAAACCTGTTCGGAATGGGGGAGTTCTTTAGCCTTTTGTTATTCCAAAACTTGTTTTTCACTTGAATAGTTATTGTGATTATTATATTACTTGTAATACTTAATTGTAGCAGAAGCTGGAAGGAATGTTAAATTGTTTAGTTTTTATTTCAGTGCCTCATGAATAGGAATTAGAACATAATCTCCACTGGGGTGACAGAGAGCTGCCAATTAGTCCACTGTAAGGTAAACTAACTTTGTGTGCCTGAGAAGTATCTAGTAATAATTACCAGCAGGAATCAGGAACTAGTCTGAGTAAACTACACGTGAATCTAGTATTGTGAAACTTTTGTTTTAAAGTCAAGCCTTAGGAATACTTTTCATGAAATCATCTTAACTACTTGACTTGGAAAGCATTTAAAAAGAGAGAAGCAGCAAAGTAAAAGCAATTGGTTACAATTACTGCCTTTTTGACTTTTTGCATTACTTTTTTTTTTTTTTCTTTGTCATAAATAAACCTTAGCCAGATGGATAAACCTCCTCAATTGAGATAGCATATAGAAAGAAATACCGGTTTGTTTTATTTTATGGTTTGTTTTTTCCCATGTAGATCAGAGCTGTCACTGGGAGATGTATCTACAAGCTCTCTAAAGGGGACTGTCACGGTTGCTCAGTGTGACTGTAGTGAGTATGACAAGTGTGAGTGCTGGCTGCCTTCTCCGAGACTCAACTACACTTACATTATGTGGATGAAGATGATGATTGGCGTAACACCTCTGTGGTCACCTTTGATGTCAGTCAAGCCCATAGACATAGGTAAATATGAAGTATATTTTAAAGCTTTTTTAATGCAGAACGGCAGCAGGATGTCTCTTCTGGAGAAGGAGGGCACAGACAGAACAGGAAAAGGCTTCCTGGTGCTGTCTCACTTGCACAGGGTGGTGCTGTACATGTTTCTTAGCTGCCTAATGCCTGTCTGGGCTCTAGTACAAAACCATACTGAGCAAAGGCCAGGCTGTCAGCGTACTTGAGCTTTCATTTCTAATCAGGACCTCTCTGTGCCTGAGTCTGGGGCAGTGCTGGCACTTACCTGTCTGTGTTGCTGAGGACTCAAATTAAAAAGTGAGGGGGGGGGAAAGCTGTTCCTAAAGTTGCCTAGCAAATAAAAGCACCTCTTTTCTCAAGCAGCTCTGTTGTCCTGATGCTTGCCTCCTTACACATACAATAGCAGCTTTTTCCAAGTTGGAAAACATTCCTCTGTATTTAATCAAGTTAAAGCAATACTGACGTTGTGTATTTGATATGTGTTGCTATCCAATATGCATAGTTATTGCAGATCTTGGCAAATTTCAAAAAGGCGGGGACTCTGTCAGCTGTGGGGAACAAAATAGAGGTTTTATCGATTTCTTCCTAACTGATGTGCTTTGCAGGCAGAATAAGTTAAAAGTCTCTGGGTGGGCTAGTTCTGAAGATGAGAGGTTGCATTTTTCATCATGCTGCTTTTAAATTATGCTACAGGAAAAAAATTAAAAATTCAGAGTTGCTGCCACTATTTAAAATGACATAATTAGTTTGTTCTGCTTAGTGAAGTATATTTTAAATATGCATAATATTAGCATATGTTCTGCCAAGATTTAGCTCAATTAAAAATTATTTTGAAAGTAAAGCTGTGAATACTTGTGAAATATAGAGTTGTACTCGCTTATAGACGGTATCAGTAGAACAGGTAGCATCAGAAGAACAGACATAATTTGTATTGTGAGAGTGACGAAAGTGTGATGTAGAAGTTACTGACTTGTGTTTTAAAAGCTATGCTATTTTCTGAGGAAGAGTGGGTGTAATCCTAAGCATCATTCTAAATTGCCCATCCATTTCCCTCTCCAGAGAGTTCTCTTCATCCTTGTGGGAAATTTCTGAAACCCTCCATTATTACTTTGCCCTAATGTAGCTCTCCTGGAGACCTTCTTTCATAGCCATAATCACTGTGGAAGGGATGGGCATATATAGAAATTGTGTACAATATGAGGACATTATCGCCTATCTCTTGAGGAGCTGAGCTAATTGCTCTGCTCAGCACTCCCATCCCTCTCTCCTCTTTTCAGCAAAACAGGTAAGTTAGTGCTTGGTTAGTGGGGAGAATCATGGACCAAGTCAAGAAATTCATGTAGTCTTAAGGCAAATGTAAGGTCAAACAGCATGTTCTGGTAACTAACTATATAACACTGCCAGGGTGCACTTTTCCAGCGATATTACACAACATCTTTTAATGTTTAAAATTGAAAGGAAAGGTGTGAAAGAGACTTCTGAATCAGTAAGAACCCATTACCACCAGCAGTCACAGGCAATAAGGTTAGTGGTAACCTTGTTAATTAATTTGTCTGCAGTAAAGCCTGAACCTCCTTTGAACCTGCATCTAGAAATGACAGGGAAAGGTCAACTGAAGATCTGCTGGTCCAACCCTGTGCTGATGCCATACCCACTCCAGTATGAAGTGAAGATCTCTGCAAGCTCAGGTCAAAATGGCTGGCAGGTGAGTCAACTCTGCTCGCTTTGTTTTACAATGGAGCAATGCAGGTCGGTGGGTCTCTTCCAGAGCCCTGGATTTCTTACCACTCTCCTCCTTGGGCAGTGGCGCTGGTGGGCTGAGCAACGTGGCTGGTCTGGTGGAGCTGGGCATGGCACACTGGTTTCTCCTGAGCTGGTGTGTCCAGTAGACCCTGGTAAACATCAACAGTGTGTGGTTAAGCTGGCAAGCTGGACTTTACATCTGTTACACTGGGAGAGCCATTACACATTGATGAAAGACACGTCTCCTGTTAGGTCTTATAAAAAAACCTTGCATCTTTCTTTTTGGATGAGGTACTAGGTTCTGTGAAGTCTAAAGGCAAAGCTGTCTCCTCTCAGCAAATCCCAAATTCCATGATACATGCGTATGTTTAATATTTATAGCTTTTATTAGTGAATTGCTTTTTCTGTTGCTACCATGCAGCTGACTCTAGAATAAAAAGCAGCTGTTAATTAGCAGTCTAGAATGAAATAACATGTTTTCCACAGAGGTATGCAACCTCTACCATGTTCATATTTACAGTAAATTTAAAAAAGAAAGCTTTTGTTTACCTAAAAACTACATTGTAGACTATTTGTTTCGGTTCCCTCTGTCTCTTTCTTTTTCCTGTTTCATTATACAACAATAATGGCTTCTGATAAATCCCACAGATGGTTCAAGTTGCTCTAGAAACCTCACTGGCCATAGACAATACACTACTTGATTCTTCACACTTAGTTCAAGTGCGGTGCAGGAATCATCATGGTCCAGGGTTCTGGAGTGACTGGAGCATGCCGTATAACTTGGGAGGTAGGTCATGTGCAGTCACTTATGTGCAGAAAGTAGTCTTTTGGAATAGCACAGATCTGGTTTGGTTTGGTTTGTGGAATGAGTAGTTGAGAGTGTGTGTTATCCAGGGGTGTTATCCGGTATGCATGGGTTGGGCTGAAAAATCCTGTGGAAGTTCTTTCCCCTTCTGCTTCTCTTTCTGCATGGCTTTGCCTGAGATTCTGCTCCTTCCTTTATACAAGACTTGCATTAAAAGAGTCCTGCACAGTCACCTCCGTGACACCTTCTTGTCTGGCCCTGTTGCTTGCTCACCAAGCACCTGTTCACACCCAGAAAAAGCTCTTTTTCTAAGAGTTTTTCCATTTCAAAAGATGGTTGGCAGCATTTAACCTCTACTCACTACAAGATTTTTCTCCTAATGCTTTCTCTAACCTTTAGTTTAATATGAGGCTTTGTAGCTGAACTAAAAGTGCAGAACAGTTTTGGGTTTGTAGATTTAACATCATTCATCTTGGTTTGTAATGCCAAGCCCCAGTCATAAGCTGCAGAATAGCCCCAGTCAGTCAGTTTCAATGCATGTGGCTTTAGTGTTAAGCATATAATCTTATATATTGTAATCAATTTGCTGCCCAAATAGGGTAAGTTCCTGACATGTTGCACGCGGTAAGAGCTCTCCTAGAATGAGTAAAGGGCTCTTAGGATTTAATGAGTTCCCTTATTTCAACATCCTGCTAAAATGACAGATCATAACAGCTCTTTATTCATGCTCAGAGTATATAGGAAGGGAAGGAAGTATTGTTGGGCAATTCCTTGGTCAGTTATCAGGATTGCTGATTTGCTTTGCAGATTGAACTGTTTTGGGTCAGCCTGAAGATTTCAGGATTTTTTGCATTGAATTTTTCCGTGCTCTGCTTATGATAAACTGGAAATGTTTTTGGTCTGTGTTGTCACAGGTATCCTCTGAAGCATTACATGACCGTACCAGTGCTTTACCTAGGTGCTTATGTGTATGCCTGCATGCTGTATGCTAAATAGTGTAGTGTATGTGTTTAAATTAAGTACCAAGGAAATAACTAAACTTTGCAGAAGGAGCTCTCTTCTAAGAAAGCTGAAAATACACAGACCCTCGTGGCAATCAAGCATGAAACACAGGATGCCTGTTTAAATGACTAGAGTTCTAACTGGCCCATACTCTTTTGGATTTATATCTATATACATATAATTTTTTTAAAAAAATATGTGTGCATATAGCTATATAGCTTTGAGAATTTTGGGGGGCTAAATACACATTTTCTCTCTCACATATGCATATACTGATATTTTCAGACACGGTTTATGAATGTGTTGAGAAATACGGATGTAAAAGAGGTAGAGTAGACACTGTTAGATTATTTTTTATTAATCCTGTTATGGGATATGTAATTGTATTAAAGATACATCTCATCAGCAAAATAATCCCGTTGTGACAAACCTGAGAGCAGCACAGAGGGATTAATTTCTTCACTGCAGGAAGCTCAAATTGGCATGTTCTCCGAAGGGGCAGTGTTAGGATGAGCCAGTGGAGGCAGAGTGGAGTGTGCGGCACAGCTGGGAGCAGCACCGCAGCAGATGCAGGAGCACCGCCTCGCATTCACGGAGGCACATTAACACCGCGAGAGAAAATGCTGAAACCGGGCAGTTATGTTTTTGTACAGCTGACTAGTGTCATGTTCTGATTTATATTTAACATGAAAGTCTTTGACAATATTGTGAGTCTGCTCTGCTATCTGAGAAGGCCTGTAGTTTGGAAAAATCCTAAAAATATCTGACATGGTTCCTCAACTATGGAAAGCAAACCTGGCCTTTTAAGGATTTTCATGCTGGCTTTGGGTTGATCTTTGGACAGCTGTTCCTTTTCAGCAGGTGTACAACACCTGTAGCTTCCTGAAGTACCTGAGTGATTGAGGCAGAGCATATGCATGTTTACATGCTTTGTAAATTCACTGTCTTTATGCTTAGGTGAATTAATTACTGTATCACTGCTACTGTTTGGTATTAGCTACACTGCTGAGATTGTAAAACAAGTTTTTGAGACATTAATCTTCTGCTGACTTTAACAGGAGCAGGATTAGTAACTACTGGAAAGCTTGATTTTTTTTTTTTTTTTTTTTTTAAATTTTTTTTTTTCAGTCCCTTCTCCTCCAGTTCTGAATAGCAATTCTCTCAAAATCTATGTTCCATTATTAGAGTAGTATATGATTTCAACATCCTTGCAGGGGTCAAAGAGTTAGATTTTTATTATTTTTTTTTACAAACCCTAACATAGTTCTTCTCTTACTTGGATCTCCTCTCACTTTCACCTGAGGACAATTTTATGATTTTAAAATCCGTGGTGTATATGTTTGTGAGACAAGTTACAGAAGCTGACCCTTTCTAGGTTGCAAGTACTTGTTGCAGTATTTAAATAAGCTGACCTGATACCTTAAAAAAAGTGGGCTGAGTAGAAAGCAGCAGTGTTAATTAGTTGCCCAAGATTTAATTTACAGGAGCGTGCATGATTCCCTGTTTCCCTTGTGCTGCTGTGTATTGCTTTCATTGTACCCTCCAGTGATTTTCTGCTTATTTAATCCCTGTTTGCCTGGGGATATTAAAGATTATTTTAATCAGAATTTACAAATATCAGTTATGAAGGGAGACAGTCAAAGGCTCGTTTCTGCCCCTCTCGCCTATAGTTAGGAATTAAGAAGTAGGAAACTTAGAAATACAACTGGATGATAATGATGATGATAATAATATTTTTCTGTTGACATATGCTTTTATGTTTTTTGATGACATTCTAATATCAATTGATATATTTTTCCTTTTTTTTTCCCCTTCTGTATAGCTGAAGTTCTGTACTTCCCTCCTAAGATACTGACCAGTGTTGGTTCTAACGTTTCCTTTCATTGCATCTATAAAAACAAAACCAAGATTGTAGTGTCCAAGAAGATTGTTTGGTGGTTGAATTTAGCAGAAGAAATCCCAGAAAGTCAGTATACGCTTGTGAATGATCGCGTAAGCAAAGTTACTCTTTTCAACTTGAAAGCAACAAAACCTAGAGGAAGTTTCTTCTATAACGCATTATACTGTTGTCATCAAAATAGGGAATGTCATCATAGATACGCTGAATTATATGTAGTAGGTAAGATTCCAGATGATTTTAAATTATAATTTTGTAAGGTCAGAATATTTCCATTTTAAACTCCAGCTAGCTTTTATTGAGCAGTTATGACTTGTAATGCATGTTTTCGTATAAACAATCATATCTTTATTAATAAACTTTCAATGTGTTTTAATTAGATGTGAATATTAATATCACATGTGAAACGGATGGGTACTTAACTAAAATGACTTGCAGATGGTCTGCAAACCCAAACACATTGCTCCTGGGGAGTTCCTTGCAGTTAAGATACTACAGGTATGTAGAGCTTTTAATGCACTCTTCATGTTTGGAAAGCGTTGCTCTGGAAATACTATTACAGCAAAGAATTCCGAATAGATGTAATTATAAAATATGCTCAGTTTCTGTAAGCTGGACTTTTTCCCAACTGGAACTCCAGGGGTATTAAATATGCATGCAGAAAGGGGACCACAGATACCCGAGTGTGTAACATGGATTCTGTTTCCACATTTCTCAGCATTTATAAAACCTGTAAGTGCAATTTGGAATCCAGTTTTCTTAAATTAGATGTGTTTGCCTGTATCAGTTATAAACCTTATTCTTCTATTTGCTCGTATCTACAAATTGTAAGGAAATAAGGGGAAAAAAGCATTCACAGTGAGAGTGACTGAGCACTGGAGCAGTGGCCCAGAGAGGCTGTAGAATTTCTGTCCTTGGAGGCTTTCAAATCTCGACTGGGCAGGACCCTGGGCAACTTCATCTGACTTTGAATTTAACCCTACTTTGAATGGGAGGTAGGACTTGAGACCTCTTTACGTCTCCGTTCAGTCTTTGATTTTTGTATAATTCTGTATCTTTTTTTCTATATACAAACAGTAGATAAAAATACAGGGATGGAATTTAATTCATTCCAGATGGAAAAAACCCTGCTTATGAAGGTAGCATCTTTGGTGTCTAAAGCAGTTTGTAGTTTTCTTGGGTTTGGACAGGTGTTTTGGCCTAGCTTGTTTTCAGATAGTTGGTTTAATTTTGTCTGTCTTTTGGACAGAGCAGGAGAATGGGGCTATGGTGTGGGGCAAACACATCATTGTTTGTGAAATACAAAACTGATTATTAAATCAGTGGTATGGTCATGGGTGTCTTTATTCATGTGCACAAATATTGCCTGTGATAGTATTGTTTAAGTATGAAGCTAAAAACCCATTTGAGTTATGAATGTATTGAGCTTGAGAGTTTCCTAGAAGCGTGTTATTCTTTATATAAACAAGACAGACAGACAGACAACCCTTCCTGAGAAAAAACCTTTAGTTTTCCTGCTCTGCTGGACTGGATACGCGAAAGTTTTGGCAAACAAGCTTAAATCAGCCCTGAGGCCTTAATCCTCTTTGGAGAGCTGGACTGTCTTCTCTCTTGGAGGTGGACCAAAGTCTTGAACTATTGTCGTACCCAGGTGAATATTTCTTAGGATTTTGTGGACTAAAGTAATAACTGGAATGCTTGAGATTTCAAGTGGAGGCTTTTAGGGCAGGATTAGTGACCTGCTGACTGCTAAGGCAGGTTTTGTTTCAACTGTCTTCACAAATATGTACATAATAAGTGTACTGCTGGGCAGGGAGCTTGAAATAAAAACCATGCTGCTCTTGCCATGGTTTTTATTCCCACTTTTTTTACTGTTGAGGTTTAGCTAAAAATGTTATTTTCTAATAGGAGGTGATAATCTGTACTTTTGTTACAGCATCCCTGCTAGGTCAAGCAGTGAACATTAATACAGACTGAAAATGCTTCCCAGATGCTAGTATTTATTGTGATCTTTCTTTTTTGTTCTTTTTTTTTTTGTCTGTGTTAGTTAATAGAAAGATCTGAAAGAGGAAAAATAAAAAAGATTAAAAAAATAAATCATGGGGGACCACATGAATGCAGTGACTACCAAAAAGTTGAAGTATAAGACGTTTAAAAATTTATAGTCTTGAAAACACCCGTATCATTTGCATAACGTTCTATTGCATATAGGGAACAAAAATACAAAAAGAACTTGGATGTTTATAAGCTTGAAACCAAATGAAATGGTCGTGTTTTTTTAATTGCCCAAGCTTAATTGTAAGAGGCACCATATATACATTGGAGTTGCTTAGACATGTCTTAAGGATGAAAGTTGGAAGTTATGTGTGTTGCATTGACATCAGGCACGTTGGGTTTTCCAGGAGCATGCAGCTATTCTTCTTAGTTACTGATGCAATTACATTTTACAGATGAAATCCAATGCTCTCCAGTAATGCAGTGTGATAGCTTTGCTGTTGGTGTTTTGTTTTGGTTGGGTTGTTACTTCATCTTCCTCTAGAGTCAGCGCTGCCAGCAGAAACAGCACAGGAATTATCATGCTGGAAAAACAGAGAATGCTAAGCTAAACCTTCAAAGCACAAGGCACCAGTTTAATCGGTATTTTTGATGTTGACAGGAAGAGGAGAGATTCAGCTAAGCGTAACTTTGTGGTTCGGTTGAATAACTAGTACCCTGTCTAGCCACTCGCACCACAAGTCTGAGCCATGCACAAGCCTAGCAGAAATTACGAGAAATTGGAAAACTTTCCATCACCCATAAGATGTCCAGTGCCATTTTACCCAGAGTCCAGGTCTCCTCTCTTCTGTTGCCAGATGCGATACGAACTGTATGTGGGATTTTAATACCACCTCCAGAACTGATATTTTTATGGGATTTCCATCTCCTGGAGACTTCACTGTACATGTCCCGTTGGTCCACGTGGCAGCTTTCCCCTGGACGCCAGTTGATATTTTGAAAGTCATATTCCTGGCTGGAGGAAATTCTTGGCTGGGCATCTACCTTGCTGTCTTTATTGCTAATACGTACCACTCAAGTAACATGATTTATGAGTATTTGGAGATGCCTGCTCTTGTCGTACCTGTTTCTTCCTGTGGTTAAGGTGTTATCAAGAGATTTTGCACTAGGGAGAGCCTTTCATGGTCCTGCTTCTTAAGGCTAAGAGCCAAAGCTGTAAGGAGTAATGCCACAGTGTAATTTGTCCATTTAGTGCAGACTCAAGTTCAAGATCTGCCCAAACAACCATCAGAAAACGCCAGATGGTTCCAGTGACACCACTTGTTTTAATCTCCTTCAGAAATCTATTTTACTGATGCCACGAGCAGCTTATAGTTGCAATGTATTAACTGAATGGTTTTTTTTCCTCTTTTAAGGAGCAGAATTTATTGTTCGGACTTTCCAAGTACTTCTCCAAAATCAGAGGTGAAAGAATGCCATTTACAGAAGGATCATTCTTATGAGTGCATGTTTCAGCCTATTTTTCTTTTATCTGGATATACCATGTGGATAGAGTTTAAGCACTTACTAGGAACACTTGAATCCTCACCAACTTGTGTCGTTCCAGCAGATGTGGGTAGGTCAAGATTCGTGCACGTCTTTCTTCACTTGTGACCTTGGATTTCATTCCTTATATGCTGTAGGTAAAGTACTTCTTCATAGCATTTTAAATAAATTAGATTGTGGAAAGAACGTAACAACCTAAGAGTTTTGATATTGTCTTCTAAAAGACATTGGATTAAATGTTATTTCCATACATTTTGCTTGGCACAGGAGCACATTGTAACTGCAGCTAATACCTATAAAATGAAACATGCAGTTTTGCATATTTAACCTCTCGGGTGTTTTGCAAAGACATCTACAGAAAATGCAAGTATTATATTTAAAAAGGCATTTTTAAGGTTTTTGGTTATCTAATTTTCCTGAAGTTTTTGATTAGTTGTTAAACTTATACTTGATACAGTGTAGGACTCTAAGTATTACAGTATAGCACTGTATGTATTACTTACACAGTTATATATTTGTTTAAAATCATAGCGACTGTTCATGCTTTTGCAAAGTTTCTTTTGTGACACAGAGCACTTAAATTTGCATAAAAGCAAGAGGCAAGAAGAGTGTGTGTTTTTTGAATGCTGCAAAACGTGCAAAGCCCATCTTATCTGGTCTATGACTCAGCGTTCATTGGACTGTATATTTTTTGGACACAAATGTGAACATATGTAGAGAGAAAACATGGCAGCTAGACTTCAGAAGTGCTACATGAAATAAGGCAGAACAGTAAAAATACATCTATTATGTCTGTGGGGAAGCATTCATACAGAGAACATAAATTAAACCAAACTATCCTTTGCATTTCAAAGTTTAAACAGAGCAAGCAAAAATTAATATCCCGGCAAGGAAAAGCAAAGTTCAGTGCATTATAACTAAGTGGAGTACGGAAATTAATATTACTGTTATTAATTTGGTGGCCTTGTGGTTTTCAAGGTTGCTCTTGTATAATTCAGAGAGCTGTTCGTGCCTTTTTGACAAGCAAGTTTGCTGATTATCAGAGAAGTGTTGGGAGCCTTGGGCGTCAGAAAGGAAGGTGGTGGGAGGGATGGCGGGTAGGGATCCTGCACTTCTGCTGCTTAGACAGTTTGCCAAGAGATCCTGGCACCTTGTCAGCATGGCAGCTGTAGCGTCAGCCTGTGTCGGGCACGGCTCTGCTCGCAGTTGGCTCTGCTCTTTTGGGGAAAGGTGGTGGCTTTACACGATGCTGCCCAGCGAGGAATTCCAGCAGAACTTTAGAAGTCTGGTTTATTGAAGTCATCACTTTAAATAAAAAGCAATGAATAGAATTGACGTACTCTGGATGAAAGGTGCTCTGTATCATAGTAAAACAAAACATACCATTCTAGCACCCCAAAATTTAAAGCTTATTTCAATTTTTTGTTTTTGTTATCCCCTCACTCACCATCTGTTTAGTCAAAACAAGCTTATTCTAACTTTGCTTTGTTAACAAACTAGGGCTTTATGACATTAGTGTTCAGACTGCTGAAGCAGCTCAGTTGTGGTGGAATTTTATATTAGTATAATAAAAATGTAGCATAGTATTTCCATTAATCACTGCATAATGTCTGTCACCATCCTTTGTAGGAGCTGCCTTTCTGGGCCATGTGTGCCACTGCTTTCCACAGTGGTGCACCCCATTGCTGCCAGGATACATCATTTGCTGTTGGTACCAGGGGAGGTACCAGATGCTAGCACCGATATAAGCTGGTGTGGTTTAAATTAAAATGAAATGTACTGAAACTTGCCCATGGCTTATTTTTTTTTTAAGTAAATTGTTTATTCTGTAAGGAACTTTGATTTTGATATTTCAACTTTTTTTTGGTGATTTCAGTTTTGGTCAAAATTTGAATGAATTTTCCATTAGACAAACTTGCCTTTCTCAGTCAGCAGAGCTTTTGTCTGCAGTGAAAGGCCCAGCCCGGACCGGGGAATTGTTATGTTTGTGTTATAGTCCAGCTTTACTTGGAGTAGCAGAGGCCGCAGTGTGTTACCTGCCACCTTCAGGACAGAAGAAAGTAAACCATGATGACTGGATTTTATGAGAAATGTCAGTGCAGACCTTACAGTTGGGTTTTTTTTTTTTCTTTTCTTTCAATTTTCTAGTGAAGCCGCTTCCTCCTTCCAGCGTTAAAGCAGAAATCACCAGGGATGTTGGGCTGCTCAATGTGAGCTGGACAAACCCAGTATTTACAAACAACGATCTTAAATTTCAGATTCGGTATGCTGTGAACAGGAAAGAAATTACATGGGAGGTACTATCTTTTTGAATTTAGACTGAAGCATGAATTATTGCAGTGTTGTCATTTAATGTGTTGGCTGATTTTTGAGGAATTTGTGGCATGCAATGAATCACGGTTGTAAGCATTTACATTATCTAAAGGAATATTACTGATTAGGCCACTTCCTCATTGGATTCGTTTTCAGGAATTTTGGCTTTAACAGATGCCTAAACAGCCTTTTGTTCTTACTCTAAATGTTTTGACTTCTGTTACAGCTTTATGAAGTTTCGAATGCACCCAGATCAGCTGTGATAAAAGTTCAGAAACTTTGCGTCGAATATGTTGTTCAGGTCCGGTGCAGAGAACTGGATGGATCAGGTTACTGGAGCAACTGGAGCAGATCAGCCTATTCGCTTGTAAAAGATATCAAAGGTACGTGTACTTTCAGAGTGCGCTCTAATCGTCTGTCCAGTTTCAGACTGAGGTGTGACACTGCTCTTTCAAAACTTTGTAATCGTGCAGCTCCCTTACAAGGCCCTGATTTTTGGAGAATTATTATTGAAGATCCAGCAAGGAGGCTGAAGAATGTTACGCTCCTGTGGAAGGTGAGAACAATTACGATTTGGTCTTCCACTTTGATCCAAAAGCCATTGGTAGAATTGCCAAGAAGGGAGTGTGATAAGCAGAAGCAGTCGATGTTTCTGGGACTCTGTAGGAAAAGCACTTGGGATGTGACTTCTTTTGTGTTATTGCCTCTTGCTTGGCTCATACTAGAGGCAAGTAGAGGTTGCTGGTGAATATTGATTGTAATACTGTGACACCAGGTGGGATGGTTCTGCCTTCTTTGCTCAGTCAGCAGGTGCAAGCTTCCTTGCCTTCGTGTGGAGACCAGACCTGCTGCCTGACTTGCACTGATGTTACCAAAATCTGTAATGAAACTGTCACTCCCTAAACCAGGTTTGTAGTTTAGAAAGCCGACATTAGTTTATTTACGGCACTGGGTGCATGGGCGATCTCTCCTCCTATCATGCACACCCATCAGAACTCTCCGTGTGATTTTTATACACATTTTACAACATTATTGTAATATTATAGTACCTCCTACCGATATTTGATTGGTTAGTAATTTCCGTACGATTACACCATTGAGTTCTAGCTCCCACACATACTCGAGGGAAAGGTCTTCACCTGGGCAAGGGTCTTCTTGACCTATGGGTGCGATTTTTAGTATTATAATGAAGGTAGTTCAGCTTAGGACAGTAAGACTTTTTTCACTTTCCCGCTAAGTTGGCTAAACTTCTCAAAACGTGTAGATTAGTACCATCCTCAAGGTCCTTATGTGCTATGTGCTTCCTCGAGAATGATACAATACTTGCCTGCCTTGATTAGGAGTTCTTTTCATTTAGCTCATGATGGATAAATTCAAGGATAGAATCCTCATTATTCATGAGAATACACATAAGGCCTTTCAACACTAGTTAGTAATAGCATTGCAGGGATATGCTTTGGTAACACTAACGCAGTTGAAGTGTCAAGTGCTCTATGACATGTTCATGTCAGCCTACGCTTTACGTATTAGTTATACAAATGCTATGAAACAGAGACTGAAAATGCCATTTGTTCTAATACTCAGGAAAAAGATTAACATGGAATTGAGGATGGTAAGTTATAATGAGATGCATTCTTCAGCTGCCAAGTTCTGCTGACCAAGATCTCTGAGCAGAATGTGCCACTGGCTCCTAGGCCGCAGCCTGTGTAAACACCACTGGAACTGCATGTAAACTGGGCAAAGCTATGTTAAAAGGTTAACGCAGGACAGAGAAAAGAAAGTACATCAGTGACTGCCCACTCCTGTTTGCCCGTGCTTAGTGTGCGAAGTCATCTGTTCAGATTTTTCAGTCCTCAAAAATACTAACATAAAACAGTGAGTTACTACAGGAGTCTGAAAGTTTGTATTTCCTTGTCCCCCCCTGCCCTCCCTTGGTAAGTAAGTGTGGCAGCTCTCGGAGACAGAAGAATTTAAGGCTTTAAATGGACTACAGTGCCTTTGCTGAAAGGACAGTAGCCAATCCATAGATCTTTATTGGGTCATGTTTTCTTAATATTGGAACAATGCCTTCTGTCCAAATAACATTTGCTTTTGAAATCAAAGACCGTGAAATTAATTAATGCCAATGTTTGCTGCAGCCACTGATGAAGAATCGCTCACTCTGCAGTGTGAGCCGATACGTTATAAAGCATCAGACATCAGGAAACACCACATGGTCAGAATATGTTGACAATGGCACTACCTGTTCGTTTCCATGGACTGAAGACACACATACCATTACAGTTTTAGCCATGAATTCAATTGGAGTTTCTTCGATTAATTTTAATTTAACTCTATCACAGCAAATGAGCACAGGTAAGAACACCGATTAGTAACCATTTTGAGATGTGGAAAATGCTAGGAATCCTTGTGATGCATTTGGACAAAACCTTCTTTGTGATAAAATTCCCTTTGTTAGAATAAAAAATGTTTTAGCATGATATGTTCAGCTGTATATGGGAAACAGATTCTATATCTCACCAACAGAGATATTTGAAAAATGAGAATTCTATCTTATGAAAATCTTAATGATCTTTTGGTTGGGAAAAGAGTTGTCTTTAACTGGGCTTTCTTCCCTCCGCTGATGGAATATAAAGTAATTAATCAGAGAAAAATAAAACCTTACTGTAGAACTGATCTTTCATCTATTTTGTCTTGGGAACACCCAACATTCCTGCTAGGGAATGTTTTGTTGTTTCCAGAAAGAAATATGGTCTTGTTTCTCTGGCTGCTCACCTGACGGGCTGCCAGAGTACATAGTTTACAGAGGTTTGGCTTTACTTCCTAAGCGGCCTCTTCATTGATTCGGCTGCACTCTGCTTTATTAATAAAATAAAGCCTGTTGCTTTTGAATACTCCACTTGTTTAACATTCATATGCAAATACATGCAGTGGAAACATTAGTGCTGTCTCTTCTTGGAACTTTACTGCTGTGGTGCAATTTTTAAAGCATTTTTATGGATAAAAATCTTTCTGATATTGTGTATAAGCATGTTCTGCAAACCCTGTGGTTGGAAGCAGATGTAATGGGAAGCGTTTGTCCGACTGGATTGTTATCTTGGTGTATTACTTAGAGAGATTCAGTAGGATTTAGCTTACAAGGCTCTCAGTGCGTGCTTTACTAGCTAAATGTTGACAGTTCAGTAGTTGTTGATATTTTTTAGTTAAGGAGAGATAATAAGGGAGGTGCGCATGAGAATCAGGATATTTGTTTGATGTCTGGTAAGAAACTTGATCTATTTAGTGTTTGGGACTAGTTGGTGTAAACCAAGCTTTGCTGGCTTAAGGAGACATACGTTTGCCTGTGTGAACTGAAGAACAAGCTTTATTGTCTAGAAGATAATTAAACAAGTGAATGATAAAGTGCTGAAACCATAGCAGTTATTTGTGTGCGTGTAGTTTATAGTATACACCTCTCCTGCTGACCCAGCTCTCATCTCACCTCTGAGCTCATGTAATTCACAACTGTTTTCTCCTTGTTCTGCCAGTGAGCGTTGTGGAGTCGCTTAGTGCTTACCCAGTGAACAGCACTTGTGTGATATTGATTTGGACACTTTCACCTCATATATATGTGATAACATCTTTTATTATTGAATGGAAGAACCTTAACAAAGAGGAGGAGATGCAATGGGTGCGAGTTCCTCCAAATATTAGTAAATATTATATTTATGGTGAGTGTGCACTTGAAAATATAATACATTATGGTAATTGTTATGGAACAGAAAAACGTAGCATTACTGACCTGTTGGATTCATCCCCCGCCTCTCCTTCCCCCTGTCTGTCTCTGATGGCTTTTATGGTGAGGACCAGTAGAGCAATTCTTGATTATCATTAGAGGACTGACTGTAAAGGATTGACTGTTGCATTAATAATCAGGTTAACACAGAATGAAGCTCAGGAGTGTGTTCATTTTTTGGCAGTGCAATAAAATTAGTTCTGGATTATTGAGTACACCAGCTAATTATCTCAGTTAATATGTGAATGCCATTTGCATTTTGGCTTCAACTGTAGAGATTTTTACAATAGCTCCATAAAGGTGTTAATTCCATAACAGAATAATGCTAGATTATCTAGTATAGATTACTAGTTTTAATCTTCTGATATTAAAGTATGTATCTATAAAAAATGGCTTTCATTATTCCCCTCTCTGGGCCGATCTGAACTCTGATATGTGACCAGACCCTCTGTGGAGGTAATTGTTTAAAAGGAGGATAATAGTTTTGATTCAAAAGGCTGATTTCCTCTTTCCAGATCACTTTATTCTGATTGAGAAGTACCAGTTCAGCCTGTACCCTGTGTTTGCTGGAGGGGTTGGCAAATCCAGAGCAACGGATCAGTTTACCAAAGGTGACCTACGGGATCTTTTTTCATGTTGTTTATGAAATAGGAGCTTGTAAAAGTAAACTTCAAATGCAGGTGAAGTCTGTATCTTATCAGAAAAAAAAAGTCAATAATAAAGTAATTGTAATATAACTATAGACGGTGATCTAGGCTTCAGTTGCTTTAATTTGAAAACTTTGTGGGATTAGTTGAGTGAGGGACCTGAATTCCCATACATCTAACTTAACAGCTGAGATCCCAGGTCCCTGTGATTCTTCATTCTCCAATTGTGGAATATTCTCTCATTTCCTGTGCTCTGATTTCATTTCTTAATAGCAAGGGAGCTGTGGGCACCTCCCACAGGGATGGAGGGAGGAGTCACCTCAGTATTTAAAATAATTCCTTCCTTTTTGTCTAATTGTTCTCCAGGTAAAGGTTTGTTGATGTGCAATAAAACTATTTATCAAGTTTTTGTGCGTTTAAGCTGTTGTTTCTGTTTGTTATTTCCCTATTGCAAACTATTTGTTCACAGACAGATTATTTTACTGTGTTATTATCTGAATTCTTTTGATTTCCAGGTGGATATGAAAATGAGAATAACGCCAGCCTCTACGTGGTTCTGCCAGTAATTATTTCAACCTCAGTTTTGTTGCTTGGAGCATTGCTGGTTTCGCACCAAAGGTAAGTTGGTCATTGTTGTGTGGAAGTCCCAGGTGGCCTTTAGAAGAAGGTGCCGCAGCTTAGATGGTGCCTGTCTGTTGAACTGGTGGGCAGGGTCTTTCTGGGGAAAGTTAGGAATTATTTTTATCGTATATTTGATGTACTGTACTGAAAGGCAGTGGACTCTGGAATACAGCACCAAGAATAAAGTGTCTTGAGTGCACGGGCTTGTTACCTTGTACAAGTCAGTCCATTGCCCTTTCGGGTCTGGTGTCCTTGCAGTAAGATGATGATCAGTGCTGTTTGTTTTCACAGTTATCACTGTGAAATCACAGTATTGCTTCAGCCTGTACCACCTGCTCCTTACTTTTGCAGGGTGATTTGTGGGCAAGTTAACGAGTGTCACGTGCTTGGAATTTGTAAAGCGCTCTGAGTTCCGTATTTAATTGTTATCACAAGCTAAGGTTTGAAGTAAAAGCCAATTGAAAAAAAAACCCTCTGAGTTTTGTGGAAGGTGGGTTGGGTCATATTCAGCAAAGACTGCCTGTTACATTTTATATTTTGCAAAACTGCCACCTGGTATGTCACTTATTTATTTATTTATTTTTTCTATTAAATTTTGGCCATCTATAATATCTAAAATGATTTTTTTCATTGTCACAGTGTACTGGATAAATAAAATTGCACAGATGCCTTTTCTGACATAGCAAAGGTGAAGGACAGCAGTACAGAATCTATGAGAACAGTACCAACTCCAGAATCTCCTTAATATTGCAGAATTTCCTTAATATTTCAGAATGAAGAAACTGTTCTGGGAAGATGTTCCAAACCCCAAGAATTGCTCCTGGGCACAAGGAGTTAATTTTCAGAAGGTGTGTATGTCCCTGGTGATGTTTCTTCCCCCACCCCGTGGGTCTGGCTGCTGGTTGCTCAGTGCTGAACTCTGCCTGTTGGTCAGACCAGGCCCCACCTGAATTACTGAACCAAGCACCGCGGAGCCTCTGAAGGTAGCGATACAGCGGTTCTCTCAGCTGGAAAAAGCTAATATCTGGAAACGGGCCAGGACCAGAGACCAGCATCTCTTTGGAATGTAGGGGGTGTTTAAATTTCCAGGCAATTAGTAAACCAGTTGCAGAATCCCATAGGTGTGATGCTTATGCACCTCGGTGAGTGCCATGTGTTTATCAAAGGCCAAATTTTTTGCTGGGGTAAACTGCCTCTCCCTTCGGCATGTGAATCGGGAGCCACGAGGTGATGAGCTGTGACAAGTAAGAGTCTTTATGTGGCCTTAGCCAGTTTCCACCAGCAGACAAAGCTTCTCGTGGTCCCAAGACAGTGTGTAATCATTGAGACAATAATCTATAATCTAATAATCTTCAGGCCTGTTATTTCTAAAAGAAGGAGCATCTAATGGCAAAAGATTTGTCACGTATTTAATTTGTGTTCCCAGTGTGAAGGTTTCTTTTCTCATCTTTTATTTTATTTCATTTCATTTAAACAGAGAATGGACATTGTTTGAAGTCTAATCATGGTCACTGCCTGCTGAACCACTGGGGCAACTCCCAGGCTTCCTATACAGAATTGTTAGAAGGTTTTTCTATTAATATTCAGAAGACAGGAAGCACAGATACAATACAATGCTGATTTGTTTAAATATAACGAATCCTGGAAGTAGCTCTGTCAAAAATCTAAAACGCCCTCGCAAAAATTAGGAGCAAGTGCCATATTACAGACCAAAACACGGTTTGTCACTTGCTCAGGCAGAAGCACTTACTCTAGATTTGGCGTTTTTTAACTCTTGTTTACTGCCCGCCTGACTAAGGCTGTGACTGGCAAAGGGCTGAATCCTTTCAAGTCCTGGCTTTCAAAGGGAGTTGAAAGAGCCCAGCTCTTCCCAGGATACAGCCGTGGAAGGAGAGACATCAGACTGGTTTGGGATTTATCCAGCTTGAGTGCAAGATCTGCCCAAGTTACTGACTTCACTTGAAAGTGGTTTTTTTTATTCTAATTATTTGTTCTAATTGTGAGAGCTAGCTTGGGAGTTTCCACTGACTCTGGGCACATCAAAGTGATCACATCTCTTACTTGCACAAGTACTTGGTTTGTCCCATTACGGTTCTTTGGAACTTTTTACATGCGTTTGGGTGCAGCAGCAGCTCAGGGAATGCAGAAACTGTGCATGTGTTGGGCCTTACAGTTTTTTTGTTTGTTTGCTTGCTTGCTTTTTCCTGAAAATACCAACATGCATGTTACTTACGGCTTCTTCATTTGTTATTTAAATATTCAGACATTAATGCAATAATCACTAACACTAGATCTGTGTTTGAAAAAAAAACCAAGCCAGAACTCCTCAAGGAAAATCTGATTTCAGTGGTGTTAGGGCAGTTTCTGCTTATTTTTTTACTTATACTTTTTTTGGTGGCTTTTTAATGTGCTGAAGTACTTCTCTGACGCACCATGCTGTGTGCTTTAATGTTAAATGAAGCTCCCGGGAATCCTTCTGTTGAGGAAGATGCAGTTGCAGTCGGGTGGAGGGAAGAGTGGGTGTTCTCCAGCCTCATCGGCTGGCGTTAGCAGAGCCTCTGGCCTGCTCTAGAAATATAAGTGTGTTTTACTTGCGCAGGTTATTAAACCCCAGACCAGTCTGACGTGCCTGCTTCCGTGGCTGCATCCTGGGAAGGGCTGGGCTCTTGGAATAGCTGTTAGTTGCAGGAGTATCAGTTGCATCGGGTGCACCCCTATTTGTCTATTTAATCTTTTCATCTATAGCAAAAGGAGCTCGTGACAATCCCCACTGTCCCCAATTGCAGAGGTGTGTGAAGTTTGCATGTTGGATTTAGCACGTTGGAAATGATTCTCCTCACCAACTGGTAGAGCTGAGCCTATTAAAAGTTGATGAAGTCTTAACTAGGAAAGGAGGGTAAAGCTGACACCCTGCTGAAACTGCTCCAGATTCATATGCCTTGTTCCATAATTAACGGCAAAGAAATGATGCATGCAAGTATGAAAGAAATTGAAGTCTGACATGATTTTTGACAGCTGGTTATGCAGTGGAAAGCATGCCTCTTCGGTACATTGTACTAATCTTACTAGAAAATGTTGCTTAACGCTAACGGCACTGAAGGCACAGTGCCTGTCCTCAGATTAGCATGATCATCTCTCGCTCACCTCGTGGGTGTCCAGGGCCGGAACAGGTTCTTTGACACCGTATGTTTAGGGCCAGATCCTGTTTTGTACATGTGCGTGGAATTTCCAGTAGAAAAAGCAGTGTGCAGTACGTGTGTGGTATTTCTCCTTAGTTGTAATAAGCATTGATCATATAAATAGGCGAAATACCACTACTGGGAAGTTCTGATGTCTTTCTGAAGGCACTCGATGTAGAACTCCTGTCTTGTTCCTGGTGCATATCAATATTAAATCCTTGAGTCCACATCTGATCATTACTTTGTATGTTCAGTGTAGCACATTTGGTATCTGGTACTCCAAAACTGCATTTAGAGAGTATAATTTTAGTCTGATTTTATTGGTCACAGCAACAAGAGGTTAAAATCATAATCTAAAAAAGGCAAGTCTTGAATCTAGACTCTGTCTTGCAAGCCTTTATATGCATAATGTCAAAATCATAAAAATTCCTCTTATTTGGTCAATAAAATAGTAAAGAAAAACAAAGAAGATTTAGGACCTAATGTTGAAGAAATTACTTAGGCACAACTACAAATATTTTACGGGGAAATTAATATCAATCTTGCAAGGACTCATGTATGAGACAAATACAACTCAAAACCTAGACTGAACAGGAGAGCAAAATACAACGTTGTTTGAAATTCCTTATTTGTTTGGACGTCATTTCATCTGGTCAGCAGAGTTTGGGAGCTGCTGACCTGAGATTATGGCATTGCACTTGAGTTTTATGGAACTTCTTGTTGTTTAACGCGGTTTGTGCCCAAATTATACCATACCTGTTTATACTGTGGAAATACAGCACCGTTCGCCCAGCTTGCTCTGGCGTTGCTGATGTTCTGTGGTTTTACATTTTCTCGGGACGTCGGATTATGCTTTGTATGTGATTAAATATCTGACATGTTTTAATAAGTGATGTCTCTGAGTTGACAGACGGTGCCCTTTGCCAAACGACGTACCTGTCTGCATGTGGTGTATTTAATCTTTGCAGGCAATATTATCTGTATGCTTTCTGTGGTACCCTTATGCAGAGTTTGGAAGGAACATAAACCATCTCCGCTCGGGATAAACCAGCTGCCAGTTGTAGGAGGGCAGGTGTATCAGGAGGAAGCATGGTTTCTTGGTTGTTCAAAAGATTCCTGGTAATATGTGTCTCCCATTTGAAAATGCCACTGTGGGCAATGCACACTGGGTGGATGGTTAGTCTGCTTTGGCACGGCAGGGCCTGCTTTCCTCTGTCATTCCGGCATAGACGGCTTTCACCGGGCAATAGAAGTTATTATTATGGCTTGATGTATACGGTATAGGAGCAGCCTACGGCTCATTTCAATAGCTGGTTAATTTTATATGTGGTTTCTGACATCATTTTGAAAACTAGGAGAGATTCCAGCGTGCAGGTTGGTCTCAGTGTGGGAAGGTGACGGCGTTGTGTGGGGCAAGTACCAAAGCAGTTGGAAGCAGCTCTGCCAGGCGAGGGCATAGGCGTTACTGTAGCTGGTCTGGACCAAAGTACCAGCCTAAGATATGCAAGTCAGTTTACTCTTTTCTATAATTGTATACTAGTCTCAGTATTTTGACATGTTCCTAGTTGTTTTGGCAGCTTTTCTGCCGCAAAATATGGTTTGCTAATATACACAAAATCTGTTTTTATCTATTTGTTTTGTCTTGAATTCATCAGGAAATACATGAATTTTCCTTCGTAGCTAGGAGTTCCTGTTTTGCTGTCACTTCATGCTATTGTATATTTTATGTGCATACATTAGGTAGTAGTAAAGCATACATTTCTCCAAAATAAATGTGTGTTTCTCTTCATGCAGTTCAAACATACAGCTGCTTTCAGATGGGAGTGCTCTAAAAATACTATGGAAAGGCCGAATTTGACGCTAAATAATACAGTCCTAGCAGGGAAGGTTACTTTAGTTGACGTGTAAATGATTAAGACTATTGTTTATACAAACTAAATAAAAAGCCAAGGAAATCTAAGGGTATAAAACCTTTGTCTGGCAAAGCACTTGTGTGTTTTTTAACAATATGTGCGTGTTTATGAATGTTGAAATGAATGGGACCATCCAGCTGCTGCTGTTTCAGCTTAAAGGGTACGCTGTCGTGGCTGCAGCACTGAGCACTTCACAGAGCGCTTGCTTTGCAGCACTTGACTTTTTTTCTCTTGTCCCTCAATCTTCATCTACACGGAGACATAAAGAAAAGAGGTAGTATGTTCTAGAGGATTTTTCAACTGTATACTCTTACTAAAACTATGGGGGTTTTGTTTGTGGTTCTTAAAATCAGTAGCTTCATACTGAAATAAAGCTATTAAGTAATAGATGAGCATTAAAATATATCTTTTCTTCTAGCCTGAAACTTTTGAGCATCTTTTTATCAAGCACCGCGAAGCAATGTCATTTGAGCCTCTTCTTCTGGAACCAGAAATAGTGCTGGAGGACATCAGTGTTACTAAAGCGTTGAAAAAAGAAGACACGCAAGATTTTTTAGTAATTGACTCCATGTTTACAAGAATTCAAGACTCTGAACATGACTCCGCTTGCTCTAGCAGCCATTTCAATAGTAGCAACTTCTCCGAGAGCTCCCACGATGTCCAAATCAGTGGAGAAATTACAAGGCAGTCCAATATTAAATATGCTACGATTATCAGTAACTCCGGATCAAGCGGGCTTTACGAACAGAAAATGAATCTAAGAAGTTGTTTTGATAGATGCTTCTTAGCTGAGGATTCCTTAGTTACAGGCACCTTCTCAAGCAGCTCTTGGGAGGTGGGAAATGGGGCATTCCTCGTATTACCCGATCCGCCTGGCCGGCAGCCCAGCAAGACTCTTTCCCTTTCCCTTATTTCTTCAGAGGGATTCTCAGAGCCTTCGGATCAGGATGACACTTTCACAGATGGAGACAGTCCTGAGCGGAGCCTGTATTACCTAGGGATAACATCACTGGAAAAAAGAGAAAATGATGTTTTTTTAACAGATGGTTCCGGGGTGATGTGTCAGTTCCATACAACTGATCTACTCAAAGATGCGGGGTTTCTTCAGCATACGCCTCCTAATTTAAATGCGTTTATCCAAAGTAGCCTTAAGTATAAAGCCATTGTGCCCTACATGCCGCAATTTCAGATGACTGCTGCCAAGGTGCAAGAGACCACAGAGAAGAACTCTTAAGTCACCATACCGTAATTTGATACTCTTCATGTTTGGGTTTTTAGGTGTTGCTATGTTCCCCTGTTTTTCCCTCTCCTGACTTCTTTCAGGAGCTCTCCTCTTTTGAAGCTGGGTTCCTGGTTCTATATTTGAGTGCCAGGATTTCAGTAGAAAGAAATTCTATTTCTTGACCTGATTGTCAAATGTGAGGCCTTCCTTTAGAGATTTGATTGCTGCCGAATTACCTGTTGCTGGTGCCTGTTAGATGTATGTCTGAGCACCCCCGTGAAGAACTGCATTTGAAATTGGACTCCGTGCCGTACGTGTCGAGGTGAGAGGATGGGATGTGATCCGGGTGCTGCCTCTGCTGACGCTCGGTCCGCAGGCTCCATGCTGGGCTGTGGTTTGTCCCCAGGGCAGAGCCGTCCACAGCTCTGTAGCCCCAGCTGGCTACCACGAACCTACACGGCCACCACATTGCTGGTCTGCAGGCAGAGCACAGCAGCACCTTCCAGTGGAGATAAGAGATTCTTCCTCCAGCTGGGGGGAGGTGGAGGAAGTCTGGGCTTTTGCAGGCCTTGCTGTGGAGATTCCCAAACGCTCCTCAAGGGCTGGGAAGGATTCGAGCAACACACACGGAAGCTCCTTTTTCGTGCATTTACTAAGTGTCCCTTCACAGTCCCGGTGTGGATTGCACCCAGTTCTGTAGCAGTGGGCTTCTTCCAATTAAGTTGGCACTACAGACCCAGACACACGTTTCTTCTCTCTGGTCAGGAGTAAAGTGTCTCTTCTCTTCAAACACGTCAGCAAACTGTGTGTTGAAAGAGCTTGTTCTTGTTTTAGGGTTTGCCTGGGGACCCCAAGGGCAAGACACAAAGGAGTGACATAATATGTAGATTGAAATATGTACACGTGCTCTTCTGGGGGGGGAAAGGCTTGAACGTGTCATTTCGCTGGGAATGATTTGGAACACTCTGCTACAGACTGAGTCGACCTGGATGCCATGCGAACCCTGGACGCTCAGAAAGACCGCCAGGTTATGGTGTATTGGTGTCCACTTGGACTGGTGGTAAAAGGAGGCACTGTAAAAATACCGGATGTATTTGCTAGTCTTTTTTTTTTTTCCTCCAAAATCCTAATGTATTTATTGCTTAGCTGACATGCGCGTTAAATTGAGCCTGTGAATACACAGATGGCCCACATGAAAAAGCAGCCGGAACGCTGTATTTCAGGTGTTGAAAGGGAGGCCCCGACCAATGGCAGCAAATGTAGCTGCTGTTCTGGGGTGTCTTTTATAAAAAAGTAAATTGAAAATATCCAGCAGTAGCATCAAAGAGCTGTAAGAGAAACTGTGAGGCCAGAGAGGTACTGAACAGTGCATCAGAGTATAAAACACTCCCTGCAGAAGTGGCGGTTCCAATAGCTAAAGACTTATGGTACTGCAGGAAGAGGAAGGGAATCAAAATTCTCGTGGTGTGGGGGGTTATCTGGATAAAATTATGTACTTGGAAGGAAAATGTCCATATTTTTGTTGTTGAAAATGAGGTTCTAGTACAAATGGTACTGCCATAAAACTAACATCTCTTCCAAACCCCTTTCCTAAGATCCCCCAGTAGAAAAGGCAGTAATTTGACCCAAGGATCCTGTATTTTTGATCTTCGGTGAGCTAAGCTGTCCGTACAGGCTTGGAGAAGTCAGTTTGCCTTCACAAGCCCGGCTCCGCTCGGCTGAAAACCTTCAGATGGGAGGGAAATTACATCTTGCGTCTCTGCTGTATTTTCTGGGATAAGCAGGTAAAGAAAACCACACTTATTTGCAAGCCAAATATATTTTTTCTACTTCATAGTTAGTAAATATTTTTGTATATGTGCCTTTTCAAAGAACTATTTTGAGGAGCTAAGAAAGATGAATATATTGTGTATTCCAAAGCTAAATTTCTGTAAAACTTAGATAGGCAATTAAAAACAGAAGGGCAGACCCCAGCAACGATAGCAGATGGTAGGAGAGGTGTGGAAAAGCTTTAATGTATTAGTGATAAGAAATCCTATAGAGCAAAAGGGACCAAAGCAAGCATTTATCTGCACTTTGAATTTAAGACAAGCTTTACCAAAAAACCCCACCGCTTTTTCTCAAACTGGCTGCTAACCTGGCTCTTGCTGGGTGTCTCTGTTTCTGGATGTTGAATATGACACAAATGTAATGTACTTGTTTCAAAAATACTGTGTATGGCGGGGGCAATTAAAACATGTTTTGTGTAAGTGTCCAAAGCTCCTTGTCACTTGAAAATGTGATTGAAGGCTGCAGGGACAAACCTGAAGTCTTGAAAACGTTCCTGTAGAGTTCCAGGAGTAAAGCTGTGATTAGCACCCCGGTGAATGCTAAACTTAGAATTCATCTGAAATAAGAAATTCACTCCTGCCAGCACGTGAGCTTGATGTGGCACAACCTCCAGGGCCCTGAAAAGTGCCCCAAGGACAGACTCAGGTGCTGGATTCTGCCTCTCCTGAAGGTTTGTCCACCAGGTCCAACATCCCCTGGAGCCTGAAGATGCGGCGAGGCTAGCGTAGGTGGGTGCCCCACCCCCCCCCCCAGCCAACGCCACAGGGGTCCCTTAAATTTGGGGTGGAAGAGCTGGATTCCTGCACATCAGCCTTCTCTTGCTGCCCTGGTCTGCAGGGGTAACGTGACCTATTGAGACGTGGTTTTGTGACAGATGCCATAGTATAATTGTGTCACCTTCTCTCTGGAGGAGAGACTCCCCTCCCAGTGCCCTGCAGCACACCCGTCTGCGGAAACTCCGTGTTCTTGGGAAGCGGAAAGGGCAGCGTGGTTCTCTGTAGACCGGAATAATAAATGCGTGGTTCATCATGAGGTTTGGATATCTTTAATTACAGTGTCCAGAAAAATTAATCAGTTGAGTTTAGAGATTGTCTTTCTCAAGAAATGAAAAGCTCACGTTGATTTTACCGTACAAAGTCCTCATCCAGTAGCTCTGTAAGGACAGGAGTACCATTAACCCTGGGAACGATCAGCTGAGTGAACCAGTGAAGGCTTTCCTGGGAATATGGGGAAATGCTGGAGTTATTCATCTGTCCCTTGTGCAGGACCCCGACGTGTCTCAGCGCTGACGGCAGGAGAGCGTTTGCAGCCTGGACTCGCTGGGATTCCTGCAGCTGTGCTCGAGGGTTGCTATGTGAAAAAAGTACTGCAGAACGTCTCCCCTTGATGGAATTTGGTAGATACCCAGGTATCGCCACCTTTGGGAGTCTGCCCTCTCCTCCTGGGTGATTCTGCCGTCCCGATTGTGGTCTTTTCCTAATGGCCACAGCATGTGGTGCTCCTTAGAAACACAGGTCGATAGGATATTTACAAAAATCCCTGCTCTGAATGTAAGAAATACTGTAAATATTAGCTGATCTCTTCTGCTTCAGCAAAAAGAAAATATTTTAAGTATGATTACTGTAGAACCAAGCCATTTAATCCCTTAATGTAGGTGTGCCTTTTCTGAAGCAACCTCCATGCACATCTCCAGTCCCCGTGGTTCTGCTAGTGCAGGTAGACCCAGGTCCCAACCCACAGTGAAGGGCTCACCACGGCTGTACGGGTTTAGTCAATGAATGCTCCCTAAAACTGGCTCTCAGGCTGGCATTTTCATCCCTGGCGAATGGACATTCAGTCCTGCTCTTCAACTTTCCTCTCTCTTGTATAAAGCCAAAATCTGCATATCCTGAATCCGCCATCTGCTGCCGTCTGCCTCTGCCCTGGTCTCCGGTTACGCTCCCGTGGGCAGCAGCTGCCTTTGGGAGAGGAAATTAAGAGCTGGGGTCAGTTACCACGGTCTTTTCTCACCATTCTTTTTCCCCCACAACTTCAGAATACTTCCCGTGCCGGGTGAGATATTTTTTTCCGTGTTTTATTCCGTGTTTACAGTGGTCTCCTCCTTTCACAGGGCAGCCGATACACAAGCTCTATGCAGGAGCAAAATCTCCTTTGCTTATCCTGGGTGAGACAGCGCTGGGCAGGTACGGTGCCTGGGCAGAGGCATCTCCTAAGGTAATTTTGGAGGGCTGTTTTCCCTGAGGAAGGAGATGGCACTCCTGCCTTCTCTCGGTGGCTTCGTGCCTGGCGCTGTGTCACGAGAAGGGCTGGAGCAGCGGGTGGGCTCCTGCTGCCGGCTGCCTGTGCCAGCAGCTGGGCTTCCTACCGGGGTTGGCTTTTGGTCCCTGGAGACCTGAGGCTCAGTTCCCCTTTGACGCACTGGAGGCACGCTCCAGCCCAGCAACGGAGTTTTGTTTGTGCCTGTAGTGAGTTTGAGTGTTGATTCTGAAGGGCGGGTACGTCATTTTAAAGTACGCAGGAACTCTAAACGCTGTACAGAAATTGTATCGGCAAGCACAAGCCCTTTCAGGCACGTTTCTTGTGAAAGCCAGTGAAATTTAAATGTGCTGTTTCCCATTTAGAATTGAAGTCACCAGAGGCAGACAACTGCAGAGGGAACTGAGCTTCTGTATTAATCTCCCAAGGAAAATTTTTCCTGACAGCTGAGCTGTTGTGGCTGGAATAGGAGGTACCACTGAGCTTCCCTCTTGCGGAATCATAGAATCACAGGATGGTTTGGGCTGGAAGGGACCTTAAAGCCCACCCAGTGGCACCCCCTGCCCTGGGCAGGGACACCCCCCACCAGCCCAGGTGGCTCCAAGCCCCGTCCAACCTGGCCTTGAACCCCTCCAGGGATGGGGCAGCCACAGCTTCTCTGGGCAACCTGGGCCAGGGGCTCACCCCCCTCACAGCAAACAATTTCTGCCTCAGATCTGAGCTAAATATCCCCTCTTCCAACTGTAAACCCCTTCCCCCTCGTCCCATGGCTCCCCTCCCTGCTCTGGAGTCCCTCCCCAGCTTTCCTGGAGCCCCTTTAGGGGCTGGAAGGTCTCCCCAGAGCCGGGTGCCCAGGGACACAGATATTCCGCCCAGCAAAGGGCTGCAGGGAGAGGTTCACACTCGGGAGTTGCGCACTCAAAGCCGACTGGAGAAGAACGGAGCCAGGAGCCCACAGTTGGTGCCTCTTCTGGGCTCCGGACCCGCCTTGGTGAGAGACCTGGGCACGGCGAGCGGGGAGAAACGCTGCAGAAACACATTTCGGAGCGTCCTGGTGCCACCATCAACCCGGGCTGGGCTGCGGGAGTAACTCTGCGCGGTTTCTGTTTGCTTCTGATAGTGAAACTGTTAATTCTTCCCCATAAATACACCTATGCCTTTACTAGAAATAACTCAGTGTTAATTCCCAGTAAATTTCCTCATTTTGCAGAGATTTTAATTTATTTTTGCCATGGCTCCACACGCACCAGGAAAGGCCTTTTCGGTTTAAACTGGACAAGCAATTTGGAGGAACCATGTGCAGCTTCTGACGTACGTATTAAGCCCTAATATTAAGCTCTTGCAAATTAATTTTGAAAAGCGCTCAGGACTATAGCTCATTTATCTAAGCAAATTAATCAAATGTGTCATTATTCCTTTTACACGTCACGTGCAGCTACAGTTAAATGCCCTTTTTTTTAAAAAAAATAAATGCGATTGATGTTTGAAGCAGCAAGAATTTTCACATTTTGTTCGTGTGTGGATTGTTATCCTGTCTTTGAGCCCTGGATCTGCCCAACCAGCCTTGGGCTTGAAAGGCTGCAGCAAAATGGGGTTTGGGTTTTTCTGTTCGCCGCACATAAACTGCGGATTAATTTCTTCTCTGTACGTGGCCTTTACTTCTGGAGCATTTACGGTAATAATTATTTCTTGCTGATGGGAGCGTAACTTGAAACACCACTTTCCAACAGCGTCAGAGTAATTTTGTAATTAATTTTGTGAATAAACTGTTTGTTGATGTTGAATAGGTGTTTGTGAGCCTTTGCCTAGCGTGGGAGCCCCCCCCGGGATTTCCCACACGTGAACGCCATCACTGATGTGGATTTTTAAATTGGGAAAATCTTTAGTTTTGCTTTGCAGTTCACTGGAACCTCGAAGAGGCCAGAGTTGCTGTGTAACACATGCCATTTCTATCGGCTGGCTCTCAAATCGTGACATACGGTTGCCCTGCAGTGTCCCACGCTGCGCGGCCAGACGCAGGGCAGAGCTCAGCGGAACCAGGGGCAGGTGTCCCCGCTTCCGCTGGGATGGAGGATCCGAAGGGTCTTTTCCAACCTAAATGATTCCTTGGTTCTATGATCTGGCTCGTTGGTCGCTCACGCGCCTGGTCCATCCGTGTCCGCGCTCACAGGTGTGGGACTAACTGACCTGAAGAGCAGACTCCTTCTCCCTGCCCGAGTCCCTCCCTGGTTAGCGCGGCTGGCACAGCGCGTGTCACCTGCTCGGTGTCTGCTCTGCTTTTTGGCATTTCCCTCCCGGCTTTTAGTGAAACGTTCCGTGACGAGACGCTGCAGGTTGTTATTTGGAGCAAGCGGACACAGGCATTGCTGTGAGCAGCCCCTGCCCCGCAGTCATGGAGTTCAGACTGATTTGGGACAGAAATGGCAACACGAAGCCCTCGGGCACCCTGAAAAGCCGCCCCATCCCATGGGAGCTGGGTTGTCCCCATCTCCCCTTCCCTGAGGAGCCATGGTATGGGGCTGCGTGGGGAAGGAGCCCCCATGTCGTGTCCCCACCCCGAGCGGTTCTGCTTTACGAGCCTCTGGGTGTTTCTTCGCCCTGTGACCGGGCGAGTGCCCTGTGTGGCAAAGTCCTGCTTTACGGATGGGTCTATACCCGGGAACTGTCTCGTCCCTGCAGGCACCACAGAGTGGGGGTGAGGGGGGACACACGCCAGGCGTGACCAGCCTGGGTGGCACCTCTCTGCCCCGGGAAGCATGGAAGTGATCAAATGGATCACTTTTTCTGGACATGTAAGGAAAAGTCCTGCGATGGAAGCAGGATTTGCAGCTGGACGCTGGAGGGAAAGAGGGACTGATGGAGGCAAGCAATGGAGACACTGACAGTTGGTTTTTTCCTAAGAAATACGTAGCTGGTTTGTTGCAGGCTGGTGGTCTTTTTGCCTTTAAATAAACACAGAAGAGGTAAAATTACCTCTTTTTCTTTTCTAGCCACTCTCCCCCTGACAGCTCCATGGGAGAGGACCTGAACCCACAGCCCCCTCCCTCCTCTGCGCTTGCCCAGGCCAGCGCCCGGGGAGCCGGCTCTGAGCTCGGGAGTGGATGGACGGGGGGCTGGGGGGGCAGGAGGAGACAGGACATGCTCCTTTTATGTGTGTCTCTGTAAAAAAAAAAAAACAAACAACCAACCAAACCCCCAAACAATACACGTGCTGGGGAAGGAGTGTTAATTTTTGGAGATTTCTAAGGCTGTCTGTAATACTACAGTATGCTGCACTTCTGGAGCGTGATTTTATAGTTATTTGAATATTTTGAGTAATAATATTCTATAGAATACAGTTGGGTTTATCATCCTGCTTTATTCTAGTTCTACTGCAGTAAACTCCCGCTGTCACTAACACAAGTTATCCCTACTGACGAATGTAGGGAGATGGCGACGCGACAGGGTACAGCCGGAGCATGATGGCTGGGGAGGAGTGCGATGGCTGTGGAGGCTGCATGGCCTTCCCGGGGGTAAGCAGCACGATCTCGGGCAGTGCACAACCTTCTTCCTTCCTGCGGTTCATATTTAGAAGCCCTGCAGGTGAAATGTGGGGACGCGGGTAGTCACCGGCCTCAGGCAGGTTTCCATCCCCTGGCAAGTTTGGGAAATCATCCGGCGGGCACCAGCTGGGGCCAAGCTGCCGGGTACGAACGGCTATTTCTGTCCTTCCTTTCTGCACAGAATTAGGGCAGAATCTGTACTTCATTTCCTCGATTCCTCTTTGCTGGAACGTGGTTTCACCAAGCTGCACGTCCCCCTCGCCTCCCACGGCAGAGGGTCCAGCCCATGGCACACACGCCCCCCATGCAGGGGGAGCTGGTGGCTGGGAGATGGCGACGTGAAGGAGAGAAGAAACGTCCCCCGGACGCCTGCAGCCGCTCCCTGCCCGGCTGAAGCCCCGCTGTCGCCCACTTGCTCTCTGTTCCGTGGGTTGCTGCCAGCTGGGGGGCAGAGGAGACCCCCCACCTCCTCGCCGAGCATCCCTGCAGCTCTCTGGGACACAGGCTCTGCCTTTCTGTGGCTGCTACCAGTGAGATCTGTCCTGTCCGGTTAAATCTCAGTGTGCAACTCAGTGTTTTATGGTAATAACACAAAACTTTTCTGTAATAAAAACGCCAGCCTCATAGCACACTCCAAGAGCCTTTAGGCTGTCTGTGAGCTACTGGCCCCCAAATCTGCGCAGGGCAGGAGAGGCCCCATGTTTCTCTGCAAGAGTTCAGTGCCATTGTACAACCTGGTCTCCCGTCTCAGGGATGGAGGAGCGCCTGATGCGCCGGGATGGGCCAGAGAAATGACAGGAACCTCATGCAGTTCAACCAAGAAAAATGCAAAGTCCCACACTGGGGAGGAATCAGCCCCCAGCACGAGCACCAGTACAGGATGGGTGCAAACTGTCTGGAAAGCAGCTCTGCAGAGAAGGACCCTGGGGGTCCTGGTGGACACCAAGTTGACCGTGTGCTCCTGGGGCAAGGAAGTCCCCCGCCACCCTGGGCTGCGATCAGGAGGTGATTTAAAAATACAGAAGCGAGCAATACACGCTTCCAGTAGTTACCCAGCCTGTGATTTTGCTGTGGATATTCTGGTTTATGTGTTCCCTATTGCAGAAAGAGTAATTAAAATGCAGGTTTCTGGTGAGGATTTCTGTAAGAAGAAGGATCCCATTCCTCCAGTCCGTCCTTCCTTCTGCTGGGAAAGCAACAAGAATTAATTTCGTCAAGGCTTGAATGAAATCCACAGGCCCTGGTGGGCACAGAGATTTCTCTGACGTGCAACAATAAACCACTGAGATTTCAGCATTTGACCCAGTGGCCGGACGCTGCCGTTGACAAAGACGCGGTGGCAGCATTGTGGCTCTCACAATGGAGCGCTGCGCTGCTGGCACCCAGCCCCAGGAAGACCAAAAGGACCCGCGAAAATAATTTCCTTTCAAGAAGAGCCAAACTGGAAACACGCAGCACCCTCGTGGATGGAAAACCGCTTGGTTTTGGCAGGTGTCATTCTGTTCACTAATTATCCTAAACAAAAGAAGAGTGAATTGTCTGTGTGAGACTCTAATTAATTACTACCCATCAGGAGCTTCTTACGCAAGAGCTGTCATCAGCAAAGCAGGGAAAGGCACTGAGAAACTCTCACTAGGAGATCTGAAAATCAGTCTTGATGGCTTATGAAATAATGCCGTGTCCTGCTGTTAGGGAATGAATGGAAAAACAAACGATGAAGAGAGATGGAGGAAAGGGGATCCTGGGGGGGGGCTTTTAATGTTGATGAAAAGCCTCGGACAGGGAGGTCTCTGGGCTGCGTGGAGCCTGTGTACGATAAAGGTCATGGCAGCGCACACTTCTGTTTGTATTTCAGCTGTAATTAGAGTGTCTTGCCTTGCCTCTCTCACCACCAGCGATGCACAGCACCTCTTTGCATAGTCCTAGATGGGTCCCTTCTGAATGCAAATGAAGCTCATTTCCCATCCCTGGAAATTACTTTTAAAACATCCACTTATGTATTTAAACCGGAGCACAGCATTAAGGACAGATAACAGACGCGAAAACTTTCTGGTGCTACTTTTACAGAGCTGCTTCTCAGCAGAGAAACTCGTTTCAATATTGAAACCAACAGCTTGTCAGCGATGTCACTTTGGGAGGAAGAATGGATGTGATGGGAAAGGCAAGGAACAGACTCGCTGTTAATTCTCCCAAATCAACGCTGGCAAGACAATGCTGGGAGACTTACAGATAGGTGGGCAGGAGACGCAGCGCAGGCTGGAACTTGTGCTGGAAAGAAACACTCAGAGACTTATTTCAAGCTTCAAATGATGATTAAAGATCGGGGCCAGAAGAGCCTGGCAGTGAAATAATTATTTAGTCTTCTGCCTGCCTAATGTCAAAAGCAAGTTGCAGAGCCTGGATGCTGTTTTGCTAGAACAGCTTGCCATCCCTCTGCTTTCCGTTGTGTGGTCATGAAAACACCAGCTGAAGAGCTGTGCAGCCGCGGCTCCGAAGTGGGGAGCGATGGCTCCTCCGCTCCAGGACCAGCAGAGAGCCCTGCTTGGGGGGCTCGGGCCTCGGCTCCCTTTCTGCACCCTCCCACGCCACGTCCCCCGGCCGGAGCAGGAGGAAAGATGGTACAGAGAGATTCCTTCCTACAACTGTGTCTAACATGAGGGACGTTTGCTGGGTTTCTTCTTGTTTTCAAGCCATAGGATTTCGAAATGCACTCTGAAAATACAGACAACATTTTATTTGCACCTTGCCCTCAAACTGTGGGTCCCTGTTGCTCTTTTTCTGAGATGAAAATAGATGTTGAATTAGGAGCCCTGTCCTTATCACTCTGCGATGATTAACATCCAATTTCCTATCTGGGGTTTAATAGATTGCTCACTAAACCACTTGGAGCTATCTAGCTGAAGCAGCCGCTCCGGCGTTGTTGCATTAGCAAGGTTAGAACTGCACTAGCTTTTCAGAATTCGGCATATCTGAAGATAATATTTCAATGCAAGTGCCGCTTTGTGACACCTTCGCGGAGCTGCCCGGAACCATTAAGCAGTGACAGCGACCAGAAGCACAAGCCAGGTTAGTGTCATTGTTCGAGGCAAACGAGAAGGACCAAAAGCCAGCAAGAAACGAGCTCTGCACAGCCCGCCCGGCTGAAATGAGCAAAGGAAGGAAAAATTCAGCTTTGATGATGATTTGGAGACCGTGGGTTTGGCAGTACAGATTTTGCCCCACGTTTTCTAAGCTGACCACGCACCTTCCGCATCCATTGCTAAGAACCCTCCGTCCTGCTTCCCCCATCACCAGCAGACATAAACCAGCTGGCCCCGTATTTAGCACTCCACTCTGCTCCTGTCCAGTCTGTGGGCACATACAGGGGGTCTTCAGAGGGCAAGTGTTTCCACTGCTGCCATTATGTCGGCAAAACAAAGGATGAGAATTGAGTTTAATACGCACCGCTCCGATCCCAACCTGAAGCTTGTCTCGCCTGCCATTGAAGCGGTCGGAGGTATTCTGACATTCAGTGCTCTAAACAGCTGTTGTTCGTTTTATCTTGTTTTCTTCTAACTTATTTGTTGGATCAGTTACTGTCAGGCTAAAACACAGAAGTTTTTTTTTTGTTTTAAAAATTTGCTCTGTTTTTTTTGTAGGCAAAATGTAGTGTGTCAAAGACAGTGGGACTTTTCTTGCCAATTTGAGATCCTTTTTTCACACTCCTAAAAATCACAGGGTTAGAATCTAAAGTCTAAATGGCTACTGCTTTGGTATGTTTTTAGAGAGCTGATGTTAATTAGCTGAGCCTAGTAAATTAACTGATTGGTAAAATGGGTTATGTTAGTGGAGTTGTACCCTGACTGAATTAGACACGGTTTTTGGGCATGATTTTCTAAATCTAGTGAAAGACCTAAATGCAAACGAGAAAGCTAAACAGGATCCTATCTGTGTAAGCCTCCTTATGTGGAGAAAAATGACTTCCCTGTGCATTTACCGGATTAACTCTACAGATTGTGCCGCTGTCTTCTTTATCCGGTGTTACCGATAGACCAGGAGCGCTTGGTCAGGCTTGCTCGGAGTGCTCTGTGCCCTATTTACAACATACAGCGACCTGGGAGAGGAAAAGCAGAAGGCCGGCTCAAATCCTTGAAAGACCATGATTCCTAAGGAGAATGATGTCCTCAGTCCGGATGAACTACTGGAAAAAGGGATGAGAAGCATGGGAGCGCTAATAGCCAGCATGAAGGGGCACATTCCTCCTGCTGCTGAATTTATCTCAGGAAAAACACTGCAACGTACAAATCTAATTGCAGCTCCTAACAGGCCATTTGGAGCCATCCGTTCTTCAGGGCTGAGCAAAACACGTCGAGAGCTGAGGAAAGAAGCGTGAAGTGGCAGGAACCTGTCACCTAGACACCTTCCAAGACAAAGCGTCACTTTACAGACATTCATTCGTAAACAGTACAGACTTGCAGATCAAGACCTGAAAAAGGAGGCCAAAGTCTGTGGAAGAGGCTCCTCTTTCATTCCGTGCAGTAATGCGAAAGATGGGATGAGACCACTGTACGTGCCTCGTGCTTATGGTAGAGTGACTCTGATGTGGCTCTTGTCATTTTTCCTGGTAGCAAAAGAGAGCAAATCACTTTGCAAGGCACATACGAGAAGTGGGGCTCTATTTCAGCTCAGCCGTGGGCCTTCATCCCCCACCTGGGCTATGCTGGAGGAGCATAGTCTGTGGCTCCATCGGACGTGGCCATGGCCATGGATCCTGTTGATCCCAGTCTCTGGACTGGCTTCACTTCAGGTCTGAGTCATCGCTATGGACCTGCCCAGCAACCACTGGGATGCCCCAAGAACCTCAGGACGGAGCTTGGAAATCTGCCCGGAGGAATGATGAGGTAGCGAGGTCCACGTTAGAACAAAACTGGCATAAATCTCATAAAATGCAATAGCTGGGGTTTTTTTAGATCACTTAAAATTATTTCTCCTAAGCAGCTGTAAGGAAATGGTACGCAGAACAGATTAATTGGATGAGCATATATCCAGTTGGGGTTGCTGATTTGCAAATATCCTGCCAGGAAAAACTACTGCATGAACAGAGTCATGGAATAACGGAGGTGTTCCTCCAGAAGGGGCTCTGGAGATTGTCTAGTCCAACCCCTTGCTCAAAGCAGGGCCAGCCAGGGCAGGCTGCCCAGGACTGTGTCCGGTTGGGTTTTGATAGTTGAACAAGTTTAAGGTGTTAATTTGCAAAATTAATGGAGAATGGGTTGTGCAAGAATCATCGCTTGGGATTTCCACAATTGATGTGGGAAGAGAAAGGCCCATGGAGAGAATGGGTTGAAGCTTCATTGACATTTGTGCTTGTAACTATCTGTTAAGGATAAATGATCTTAAACCTGAGTTTTGTAGTAGTGTTGAGCCTTTAATACTTGTTTCAAAGTAAACCTATTTTTCTATTCCCTGCAAAATATTAATTTTTAGTTAAATAAAGTGGCTGGATTACTGTCACTTTACAAAATCAAACATTTCCCAACAGACATAGAATGCTAGCTTTAATGTCAGGACTTAATTTCTTGTATCTGCTACATGTATTACTTGTGATCAGATCAGTTTATTAGATGGAACTTTAGCCGATTCCTTCATAAAATACAAGGACCTTCCAGCCTCAGCTGTTATGTAAGACATGAGCTGAAAAATATTGTTAGCAGCTATTTTTTCGCAGAATTCATCAACATGTAGCCAACAGACCAGCCCTCCCTCCTACAGTTTTATAAACTGGGCTGGATGCATCAACGCTTGGGTTTTAGGCTGCCAGCCAGTGAGTCCTCACCGCGAGGCCTCGAATTACTCACCAGCAGGTTTCTCTGCAAGCGTCAGCTGTGACCCTGACCTCCACTTTCCACTTCGACCCTCTCAGGGATCTAGATATTCATAAAAGGCTCGGTGGAATGAATCAGCTCCGTGTCTGACAGCCTTCTCAATTAATACTGGGTGGCTGAGGGGGAGGAAGAGGAGCGAAGTGCGTGTGCCGATCAGTACACAAGCAAGGCTGGGGAGAAGCTACAGCACACTAGCTAAGGGACAGAACCGTCTTCCTTTCTCAATATTTTCCCTGAAAGAAACACTCTTGTCCTGTCCTCCCTGTTAAACCCGATCCCCTGGGGCAGGGGTTAAGGTGGGCCCTTTCGGGGCTGTTAGGAAATAAATTGAACCTTGAACCGAATCAATGGGAACACTTTTCCAAAACAGGGCACAAAATAGTACACCTTCCTGCTGCTATTTTTCTGCTCCATTACATATATTTTACAGGGCATCCTGTGCTTCCCGGCTGATGTCTGTGATGATGCCCCAGGGCTAAGAATTCCCCTGATGCCCAGCCTCCTCCTTACAGCCCAGTCTATAGAGAAAAATGGGAGTCTGAGCCATCCCAGCCTCACATCCCAGCAAGTGCTGGAGTGTTACTTCTGCACTGAAACGCTGTTGTAATTTAACCAAAATATTCTGGTTTTCAAACTTATTTCAGAAGCAGAAATCATCCATGGAATTATCCTCACTGCCTTTGGACTATGACAAAACCTTTCATGCCACCACTGCTTCCCATCTCCCGACATCCCGACTGCTGCAAGCTACACCCGCATGCTGGTTTATAAATGAGAAATTCCAGCAGTCGCGTACCATCCTCGGCTTTGCTTCAGGGCTGCACAGAAGTAGGCTATGTTTAAAAACTACACTGCATTTTAGAAGATTTTAAAATCAGTAAAATGAGCTTCAGTGGTTTAGTGAGCTACTGCCCTTTTCATACGGAAAGCTAGTTGATCTTTTCTAGGGAAGGTAGTCTCTTGGGTGGTAGGGCTGCCTGGATTGCTATATTTATCTGTTTACATGCATGATTTGGGAATCAATAGCACTCTCACAAGCACGGAGAGTGAAAAGCCTTATTAACAGCCTCCCAAATGAACTTCAGAAGGGCTAGGAAGCGCATCCTTCTCAGCACAGCTAACTGTTTCATGCATTTCTCACAAATAGGTTTCTAATAACGCTCCAAGGAAGCCAAGCAGGAACGGAGCGCCTGCCCTGCACCTTGTCCCTCTTTGCTCAGTCTGCCTTCTCTCAGCTCTTGAAAGCAAAAGTAACAATTCTCCTACTTCTAGTATTAAAGATGGAGGGTAAATTTCACTGCCTGACCACGGGAGCTCAGACAGCATCTGTTATACCCCATTTAACTCCCCTGGTTGATATAGATGAGCTTCTTCAGCTATTTCAGCTGCAGTGGAGGACAGAGATGGAAGCACAAACGTTCATTAATTATGCCCAATGAATTAATTCATTGATCTCTTACAGTATTCAGGGTATTTATTTCCTTCCTCTATTTCCATACTGTCCTATTAGTCTCCTAGCAGTCTGCAGCCTCCCATCAGTTTTCAACTGGTACCAAGGCCTTTATGGAAGAGGAGAGGAGATGACAAAGCCATTTGGGTTACATGAAGTGAGGGCATAGAGGAAAGACCACAATTGTGGGGGGGAAGGTACTGGCCATACCCAGAAATCTCCTCCTGATCCTCTCTGAAGAGAGGAATTTTGGACGGTGGGTGGGGTAACAAACCAAGAACAAACCCAGAAGATCGTGCAAAATACCACCAAAGGGGAACCATCTTCTCAGTGGAAGTTGTGGGGCTGCGCTGCCTGTTGGGGGAGTGGTGGAGGGCATAGGAACGGCAGGAACCAGGACACTTTTCTGCCAGGGATGTCCTTCATGGTGCAACACCAACTAGCTGAGCAGCAGAGACGAGACTGGGGAGGGAAGTAATTTCACCTTAGAGAGAAAAAACTTCCTTCTTCTTTTGGCAGTGGAGTAAGGGCTGTGTTCCCCTTCGCTTCCCCTTATTTTTAGCATCGCTAATATCAGCCATCCTCATTCAAAACACATTTGCTTTTACTCCCTTTCTATTTTAATAGGAAACATATCTTCTTCTTACTGTTTTGACAGTACCTCGCTGAAGCCATTTATTCTATTCTGTACAAGCTCTCCTACCACATTTATCGCCAAAGTATCCGAGTGCATTAAGCAAAATGACTAACATCTGCCAGGTTATTTTTTTCTCTCAGTCTCCTCAGGAAAAAAAAAATAAAAAAGGATGCAATGGTGTCCTATTTTGGTAAGCGGGACTTTTCCCCTGTCCTCTTTTACATATACGTTGCTCTATTTTTTTGTAGTAGAGAACGCAAAGCCTGAGAAATGTACACTTCAATAATTGGCGACGCATTTATTAATGATGTTTACTTCTTGGTTCATTCCGTATCCTCAGATTTGATCCTGAGACAGTTCTACTTTCTGGCCACAAAGCCGTAGCATCCCTCCACCGACTGGCAGTAATGAAGCTGTCAGCAATACTCTTCACCCTACTAGGAAGCCTTTTGGCTACGGTGGGCTGGCAACACAGAGGATAAGGATGGTGAGAACCCTGCACTTGATTTTGTTTTACGGGGAACTTGAGTAGAGTCCAGGATGGTCACTGCTGAGGTGACGCTCTGCAATGTCCTGTGTACTCATTGGAGTTTCTGAAGTGCTGCGACCTTCCTTTCCAGCTGCATCACACTGCCGTACTTAACTGGGAGGTGATGAAGGCATGAATAACTGCAGTCAAGCCATACACCAAAATGGGGCAGAAATGGTAAGAAGTCACTGGGAGATGATGAAAAGCATTACTCAGACCGGTGAGAGCTCAGCGTCAACACTGCATCCAAAACCACTCCTGAGTTACTGCCCGAACCGATCACTTGTGCATCATCTCCACACTCTTGGCATCTGAGTGTTTACTGACTGGGCTGGGACCTTGTAAGTGAAAGGTCCACAGTGGAGGAACACGCTCCCACTACTGTGGAACAGACGTCCCCCTTCAGAAAGCACTCAACACCTCGTAGTGTATTACCCTGCCAATTCCTGTATGGAAGGCAGTGGGATCCCAGGGTCAAAAGTTTAAGCATGAAGCGACTCCGGAGAATGAGAACAGATGCCTCCCTCCTACCTACTGGGAGGAGGAGACCAATTCATCACTGCAGTAAAACTGTTCCATCTCCGTGCCTTGGCCTGAAATTTGCTGAGCTGTGAATATTAGATTCAGGGAGAAGGACTTGGAGGTGGCCTTTGGCAGCTTCTCTGGACTCTCACAGGAACGGGGAGGTATTGGCCAATAACTTGATGTGCCACAAGTGGGAGTCTTCAGGATTTGCCTGACTACTGTGTATTTGAGAGTTAAATAGGTATCTGTGGGGAATGACAATGGCATTGATCATACAGACTGGCAGGATATCAGTCAGATTTATGGGTATTAGGTCCTTTAGGATGTTTAGAGCTTCTTGAAAACGAAAAATTTGGGCTCGTGAATGGTATTTGCTAAATATTACTACAGCAGTGTAAGAACAGTAAGCTTTGCAGCTTTCAGTATTCAGCTGTAGTGCGGATTATGAGCTCTCCGGGTCGGTGGAATATCTTAATGCCATGGACGACTCTTTGGAGTTGACTTGGCAGATTCAGCGGAGGAAGATAAGAATAACACAGCCTGTGATATGATCACAGCGTGAGCTCTAAGGAGTTTCTTAATTTCATCCTCCCTTTATCAGCCTCTGGTATCAGTATTGAAGTTTCCAATAGGACGTCAGCAAGCCAGAGAGCGGTGAAGAGAGGAGGATCATGCGAGTCTGCTGCTGCAAGCCAAGATGCAGCAGTAACCACCAGGTCCTCCTCCCATCAGGGTGAAGCACTGCTGTCTATTAGGTTTTGGAACTTCGTCAGCGTTCCTGAATCGTTGACTGAATCAGGATTACTGATATTTCTTGTTGCCAGGGAGTTAAAAGATAATATGTGCTGCCTGAAGGCTGTGGGGGACTAAGAGCAAGATCTCAATTTTCCTGGCCTTGTAGTCTAGAAGATAAGGGTTTCTTTCAGCCGGTTGAGGATTTTGTGTCCTGCCATAACTTATTTCTGTTCAGTGCTTACGGTTAAGAAACAACTCTCCTAAACACTCCATTCCAAACAATCAAGGATTTGCCTGAACCTCGACCACAGAGATTAAATCTAGAATCTAGGGAAGGGTTGCTGAACCCGACCTCGCTGTAGAGTTTCACTGGGTTTAACCCTCTTGCGTGTCAGACTCTTGATCAGGTTTCTTACACGTGACTCTCCGACCAAGGCAGCATACGGGGTGGAGGGGGGAGAAATCATTTTGCTTCTTACTCACTGCTCCTGCAAGCTATCGAAACGCTACAAATGGTTTTGCAGCCCAAATTTTGTAAAAGGTATTGGTATGTTTTGAGAGGCCTAGAAAAAAAATTGTAAAAATGTTTGAAGAGCAAAGAAAATGCAACGTATAATGACGAGTTTGATCTACTTGGCTTACCAAAAGTGGATTAAGCAGTGACTTGATTAGCATGTCAAAGGCTGTAAGTTTTTGGATTAGCAGGGGAGGGCGTAAGAACGACTGTTTGAAAGCTGAAGTCAGACAAGTTCAAATTGGAGTCTTAAGTACATATTTTATTGTTGTCAGTGAGCAACCAGAGGAACAGACTGCTAAGTGGTGACCTCTCTGTCCTATCTTCTGACCCAGGCTGGGTGACTTTGGGAGATAAGCTTTAGTCAAATACACAATACTGAGCAGGAGGAAACTGGCGAAATGTAATGGCCTATGAAGTACAGAAGGTCAGACTAGATGTAGTGCTGGTCTAGCTTGCCTCTTTGGGAGGCAACTGGGACCTGCGTGGCTTATTCTTTCCCAAAACCACATCCTTCACATGACAAAAATGAAGGTGGTGTTCTCATCCTTACCCTAAGGGTGAGGCTTAGGGCAGGGAACGGCTGTGTAGTGGTGCAGACCGGTAGGTGTCCATCCATGTTGGGCAGTGCATGGGGCCACCAGCCACGCCAGCACTTGGGGCCAGGCTGACCAGGGCTTGCAGAGGCCGGCAGCTCCCTCTCAAGCAGGGCTCCTGCACGCACTGCCACACAGGCCGCTTTGGCCACTGTGGCTTTGCACGGGGGCTAGCCATCCCTGGACAGCTGCGTAGTAAAGCGCTATGGCACCAAGTGGCCTTCCTCTGCAGGAACGGGAGGTGGTCATGGAGGCAAGAGCCCAGCTGGCTGCTCTGCAAGGGGATGGCTCCTGTTTCTGCCAAAACTCAGCTGGAGGCCCTGTTGCCCCAGCCCCTGGTGTCTTGCTTTTGTGTGAGACAACACAGTTCAGCTCCTGTGACCAAACAGAAGCATCCTCAGTTCCACATCCAACCACAACACTGGGAAGAGTTGTCCAATATAGTGGGGCACATCTTCCTTTTTTCGGACTTCAGACTTGATAGGCTAGCAAATGTCTAAAAGTGGTATTTTATTGACAGAGGAAAGGATGAGGTGATAAGTGATAATGGTGCAAAACACTCTAGAGAAATGCTTTCCAGTTGCTTTAAAAATTTTGGCACTACAGCATCGTGTATTCATGGAAGTTGCCTTTCTTCTGTACCCTTGTTTGCAACATGAAGTAATGAAGGAAATACCCAAAATCTTCATTTGAATTACAACTGTTAGCAGTCTTACACTTTTTTTACGCTACATGTACAGAAATAAATTTGTTTTATTTCTGTACCTGTAGCGTAAACGAAAAACAAAAAAAACCCTGAAAAACAAATAAAGGCAATTTGCCTTTATTGGGGTGGGGAAATGAACTTTTCTTGGTATTTAGTTTCATTTTGTGTATGCTAAAAAGCAACTTCTGTATATCACAGAAATCTATTAAGTAGCTATTAAGTCTTAGCTTTACCACACCGTAACTGACCAGCTATACAGCCAGTCTTTTTTCCCCTCTTTATGTAGTACAAAACTTTCATTCAATATTGTTCTTTTACGCTGCACTGCATAAAGGCTGGTTTATCAAGATCTGCTATGGTCTGTGCTGGGGGTCTGTGGGATACGAGGCTATGGGATGGTACTTGAGCGAGAACGACAACACAGCAGCCTTCTGTTCAGTTTTCAGAGGCTGCAGTCATTAATCCCTGGAAAAAATCAAGGGTCTGTGTGTCATCCACAAATAGCGAGATTAACTCTTAATTCAAAAGGTTTTATAATGAATACATTTGGGTTTTGTATTCTGGATTCTGAGGTTTTGAGAGTTGGAGCGGGTTCTTTTAGCCTTTTAAATGCCGCTCCTCAACCATGAAGACTAGAAACTTCCTCTTATAAAATGTGAACCAAGTTCTTCACATCTTTACTCCAGAAACTTGGCCTTTGATGAAGACATCAAACACCCAAAGACCTTGCATCGCTGTCAGGATCAAACAGAGGTTCCTACCATAACGAAACCTTATAAAATGAGTTATCCTTATCTCCCCCATCGCGGGCGTTTGGGGGTGGTGTGACCAGCCAGCGGGGTTAGCGTACGGATGTGAGACATTTTGCCATTGTTAGCTTTAAGGTAAGAGGCTGTTTGTTGGCCAGGCTGTGCCGGCATGGCTTGCCATGGGCGCGCAGTGGTGCGTACCTTCCAGGGGACGTGTGGTGCCTCTGCCGTGGCTGTGCTGGGGCGTCCCCTGCTCCGTGCCTTCGGCTGACAGGTGCTGAGGGCGATGTTTCCGAAGGCAGGTCCTCAAAGCGCCACGAGCTGCTTCCTCGCCTGCTCTGCCCCTACGGATGCAACGATGGAACTGGCTTTCTGCTTGATTCCCGGGCGATTTGCCACAGACCTTCCCTCAAAACTCACCTTTGCCCAGCAGGGCTGTTGGCCAAACCCTGCGAGCGAGGCCCGAAGGGTGCTCGCTGAGGGGGGGGACACGACACCCTCCCGGCTCCCGCGGGCGCTGCTGGGCCCCGGCTCCCCAGGCAGGGCAGGGCAGGGCCGAAGGCTCCGCAGGGATACCCCCGGCGCTGCCGCCCCCCTCACCGCTGCCGCTGCGGGTCTGGTGGGCCGCAGCCCCCGCCCGCCGCCTGACGGCCGGCCGGCAGCCGCTTCCCCTCAGGCCGCCCCCGCCCAGCGGACGGGAAGCGGGGCGCTGAGGCGAGCCCGCCCCGCGCCCACAGGGGACGGCGCCGCTCCCGCCCGGCAGCGCGGGGAAGGGAAGGGAGGGGAGCGGGGTGCAGCCCAGCCCAGCCGAGCCGAGCTCAGCCCAGCCCAGCCGCCGGCGCAGCCCTGGCAGGTGGTGGCCCCGATAGCTCCGCCGCGCTAAGCCGCCGCCGCTCTCTGCTCGCCCCCCGCTGCCATTGCCGGCGCCGGCTGGGGAGAGCCGGCGGAGCCATGGAGCTCTGAGGAGCGGCGGCTGAGGGGGGAACCGCGCCGCCGCGGGCAGAGCAGCACAGCTCCCGGAGGCTGCCGGCGAAGGTAAGCGCTTCCCCGGATCCCTGCTCGCCGCTCCGGGCCGGGCGGCAGCGGCGCTGGGCTACCGGCTGCGCCCGGCCGCCGCTCGCCGCCCCCGGCCGCCGCCCGTGGCCGGGTCTCCGTCAGCCCCCGGGGAGGGAGGGACCCCCCGGGGGTCCGTTAGCCGGCCTGCCGCGGGGCCGGGGCGGCGGGGGGTCCCGGGGGGCGGGCGGGAGCCGCTGGGTGGCCGGGGCTGGGCAGGGGGTGCGCGGCATCGCCACCTGCGCGCAGCAGGTTGGGTTGAGGAAAACATCTTCGTCACTTGTGGGTTGTTTCGGTGGTTTCAGTTAAGTTTTGTCGTAGGGAATCACATGGTATTAAGAACCAATAGTTTAAAAAGAAAACAAATAATTTTGGGGGGTTTTTGGCTTTCCAAAGAGGGAAGATGTACTTTAAATGATGTTGTGGTGTGGTTTTTTTTCTAAATTATTTTCTTCCATTTTTTCCAAATTTCTGTCAGAATTACTCATTTTGGGCTGGTTAAGGCTGTCTTGTCGCAGCATCACGTCTGGGAGTCGTGTTCCCCCCGCGGTGGCACCACCTCTGCAAGGGGCCAGCCATCGGCTGGACCTCCCGCTCATCCTTCCCGCTTCTTCTCGGGTCAGCCCTCCCAACGCGAATTTCTCGGTGACATTTTCTCTTCCAGGCATCACAGCGATGCATCATGTTCGTTAACATGTGGTTTGAGTCAGTTGTTTGGTGGGGTTTTTTTTTGTTTTTTTTTTTTTTTTTTTTTTTTCCTGATTCTCCTTTTCTCACTTGGGCGCCTGGTGGGAGTTTAGAGAGGATCTGGAAGTGGAGCGTTTCCTCTGCGGAGCTCCACGTCAGCTCCGAGGGGTGCCGGGCAGGAGAGCAGGGAGCGGTGCTCCCTTCACCTCCCTGGGTGAAGATTGACGAGCAATAAATCGGTTCTGATAGACAACCAGCTATTTACTTGAGGTCTGTCAGGGTGGAACGTAGCCATGGAGGTAAGGAGTTGTTTTCTGTGGTGCTCAGCAGTAGAAAATATCCCAAGAGGTCACCTACACCAAAGAGAGCATTCCTGATAGATTTGTAAGTTGTCTTAACAGCAGAATTAGTGCAACGCTTTTTGGGTTTTTTTCCTCTGAAATTCTGATGTCCAGACAAAGCAGCAGTGAATAAGTTGAATAATTGCATTTGCGTGTTTTAAAACCAATGAAACAGAGAACTTTTTAATACCACTTTGAGAGAGACACTTGCGTGCTGCGTCCCTCACTGTTGGCTCCAGAGAAGGTGACCAGATTGTAAACAAATCTCTGATTTATAAATCGTCTAGAATCTAAAGCTTTCTAGTACAAAGGGTGCTTTTCTAGTACACTGTTCAGTAAACTGTCTGTATATAGCAGATTATTCATAGTAATTATCTGTTTCTCTTGTCATTTCGTCTATTTTAATATGTTGCCGTGTGCCTGCTGAGGTACTCCAGGTACACCTATATCTTACTTTATTCTTATCTTTAGGCATTTTAAATTCCAGTAAACCATTTTTACTGTAATGCTTAAACATGGTCCTGAAGTAAGATTCAGCCTTGTTGGCTGCTTCTTCCAAAAACATATTCAGGTTGAATTTGCATCCAGGTGCAAAAATTCAAGCCAGGCCTACTTTGTGTCATGGAGGTAAGTGGTATACCAAATCCTGATCGATATTTATAGCTAGGACGCTTTTCTCATTTTCTGGTAGTAAATAGCGCGCTACCTTCTGCAAATACAGCCTCTCCTCTTCCTAGCTGGGTTGCAAAAACTCTTCATTGATCTTTGTGCCTTCTGGTTACTGCAGTTTCCTTATTCGCAGTTACTTTTGCACCAGTATGTGCCTTTGAATATTTGGTGAAAATCTCACTGTCCAAACCATTTCCCGCACCTGTTGGTCTGACCAAGCTGAACGGAATCATCAGATCCTTCTGCTGCTGCCTCTCTTGCTGCTCTGAAGTACCGTGAAGGTGCTACAGAGAGTTGTCCTGCTTTGTTCGTTGTCTTCCCTCTCGCTTTTCCGGGCATTCACCAGCCCCTCCGTTTGCCCAGCGCTGGCAGCTGTGTGTCCCAGGCCTTCCTGGTCTTCCCCGACCACCCCTCTACGTACTTCCCGGCTCTGCCCACCTCACGTGGAGGCCTCTCCTTATTCACCATTCAAATCCTTGCTCAAGAGTCTGACTTATCTATCGGGAAGCTTAGAACAGATTAGCTGAGTAATCGTCTCTGTCAACAGTAGTCTTGTTTAAAAAGTTGTTACAGTCAGCTACCTTGAATTTCCGTATTTGAAATAGGTAGCCATGGGTAGATTTGTAAAATCCTTCCTAAAATGACAATTTTAAATGCTGACAGGTTGGGCCGGTTGGGGTGATTTGTTTTACCCAAACAACCCTGCCCTGAAGTGATCCAAGCTGTCCCAGTGTAGATGTGGGTAGTTCTTATGCGCCGAGAGAAATAGTGACAAAATGGCATGCAGAGATACCTTTATTTGTTTAAATTAATGTCTATTATGCAGAAAATAAAGCATGTAAATTGTTACACCAGTTCCATCGGTAAATGAAATTGTACAGTTATGGCAGTAGGATAAATATAGCCTTAGCAGATGGAAAAAAATATTAGAAAGGCGTAGAACGAACGACGATGTGAAAGAACTCCCCGAAACTTGAAGGCTATTGCAAATGAATGTGTGTCTACAGGCACTAAATATTGTTTCTAAAGCAAAAGGATATTAATCTGATGTTACTACTCATGCTCTGGTTCCCTCCCCCCGTATTTCTCTTAGTTTAGAGAATTAAAATAATTTGTCAGCTTCACTTTCAGATTCCTGCTGCTGCAATGTTTTGGTTTCAGGCAATGCAGAGGAACGGTTACTTAGCTGGTTTAGGTAAAACATGTTAGCTGAATTTCTTTAATTATGAAAATATTTTTCGTCTTTAAAAACTTGTTTGTACAATAAAAGGACAAATTGATAGTATCACGTTGCTTGCTAAAAACGTGCATGAAAGGCCTGTTTCTCTTTGTGGTTAGTGCCGTTCTGCGAGTGTAAAATGCCACTGGTTCTGTTCGTCTGGAAGCCCTACGTGCCATCACATCTCAAATAGTTTAAGAGTGTATCCTTTATTCAGGTCAACATATGTTAAGAGAGTGTGATGAATGGTACAGAGAAGGTAAATCAAGAACTTTTTTCCTGATCATACATAAGAACAAGTAGACATGCAATGAAATCGAAAAATTCAAGACTGTTAATTTATTTTTTTTCTTCATTAGATGTATAAATAGACTGAGGGACTATTTGCCAGGGCGTTCTTGATGCACAGAACTTGGCTAGATCCAAAATAATTTCTGTAAATCACAGAAATATCCAGAAGTGTGAAAAACTGTGCAAATACTAAAAAGACAATTTTGGAGAGCTGCAGAAAAGATGTAAATGTTTATCCTTCATAGCTTAAGCCAGTCTCCGAGAAATAAGGCTTGGAGGAAACTTTCTAGGAGAGCAGATTATTCTACGTCTGCCTACAGTGGAATTTCTTGCACTTTCTGTTGAAGCATCTGGCGTTACTGTCAGTGATGAGAAAATAGATTAGCGGATGATGATGGATTAGATCTGTGGCTATTCAGATGCTTATAAAGTGTAATTCTGTAAGTGCATGTGTGCCCTCTGAGTTTGGCACTTCCTCATGTTTGTGCATTTAACAATACGCTTTGTTTATTTTATTAATAAGTCAAGGGAAGAAGATCCAGAAAATTCCCCTGTGGTTCTCTTTGCTTCTCCTCTTTCTGTCTGTGTGGGTTTTTTGTGTGTGTGGTTTGTGAGATTTTTTTTTTCCTACCCTCCATCCATCTCTCTTTCCCGAATATTCTCTGCTTTTGGAAGCAAGGAGCGTTATGTATATTTTTGCCAGTGGAGAATGAGGAGACAAGTGGAACCAAAAGCTATGTCTTGGGTTGGGTAGCGCTTTGTGCATGTGGTGGTATTTGACTGCTTCTTTCAACAGATGCCTTCTCTTTCACCCGCAGACAGGTGGCCAGCAGGCAGGGAGAGGGGAGGGAAGATGTCTCATTATGGGGGAAGTGTTAGCAGGTGTGGGTAGGACACTGATAATCTCCCTGAGGGCAACCAGGGTTGCTTGGTGGTGGTGGGGCAGCCATGAACCCAAGCTATGACAAACCGAGACGGAGGATCTGGAGGCGTCTGTGCAGGTTCAGGGCCTGGAAGAATTAAGGACAGTCTTGGTGGCACTGAAAATGTAGGCTGGGAACTGGGACAGTGTAGACCAAAAGTATAGGCTGAGTTATTTTATATAGGAAAAAAAAAAAAAGGTAGCTTGTCTGGGGTAGAATTATAAAGCTTGGTACCTTATGGGCTGAACATCTTTACTGTTAAATCGTTAAAAGAGTTGAGAGACGGGTAAGAGTTGGTGCTAGCACAAACAAATGGTTTATGAGGGGCTGTGGCACAGTGAAATGAGGCTGGATTGGATTGGGCGTTTGGGCTCAGGATGACGTGGGTGGGTGATATGGAGTTACTGTTGGTTTATGTGAAGTTACTGTAGGTTTTGGTGGGGTGGAAGTAGCTGAGAGTTCAGTGCAACATGGCATAAAAAGCCACTGGAAAAGGGACGAGGTCTGTCGTGAGCTTAGGTGTTTTTCTCCACGTGTAGAAATGCTACGTGTAGTAGTGTGACTAAAATTAGGGTTAGGGATTGGCAAGATGTGAGTTGATGACTTTCTGTAACATCACTGAGGGCTGATACTCACAGGGGGAAATGTGTTGAAGGGTAAGTGTTGACTAGATGGTGGTTAAAGCCACAGATAGGGTGAGGGTTGAGTTTCTGAGCTTGGATTTGGAAATGGGAGCAGCAAACACACTAAGAAACGTGCTAAATTGTGGTCCTTAAACTGTGATGGCTGGAGCCAAGTAGGCAAATGTCTTTTGATGGGCTCTGAAGATGAGCAGCCTTCCTGAGCTGGGGCTAAGATCCAGGTTTCCGTTAAAACTTGCTATGCTTAGATGTTTCCTGCTAGGCTGTCACCTTTGCCACCAGCAATGTAGGGACTGCTTTCCTGTCCCAGCAGCCGGAGTCAGCTCTAAGGTTCTTTGAGCCTTCACTCCATGAAGGATTCCGTCCAACCCTTGGTGTAGCCATACTGACCCTTCCTTCCAGTAAACCAAGCCATTTGTCCTTTGCCTGGCTGGCTTTAGCCCTAGAGATAAACGTAGATGTTCCTTTCAGAGACCCAAATCAAAAGTTTAATTAGAGCAGCCCTACCCCTGTGGGACGTTCACTGTCTAACATTAAACATAGCGTGTCAACGCCTTTTGTGCCCTACGCCAGAGGTTCCTTCAAACCAGGCTGTGGAGGCCGTCCTGGGGAAGCAAGAGCCCAAGGAATGTCCTGTCTGGGCACGTACAGGAAGGGTGAACTTGACCAAAAAGGGCTGCAAGCTTCATGAATTTTTGTATCGTTGAAAACTTTAAAACCTTATTACTACTCTTCAGAGATATTTCCCCCTCTCTTTGCATTCCATTCTCTGAAAATGAAAGCGCTAAGCTGATTGAGTCTTTTTAAGTTTCTCTTTATAACTGGAACACTGGTTAATTCAGAGGACCTTTCCTCCTCAAAATCCTCTGTGATTTTGCTCTTGGTTGACCAAGAAATCTTGCAGCAGTTCTGCTTCCTGTGGGCTGTAGGTAATTTGATGAAATAGCAGTATTTCAGTGTATGATGTACTTTATCATATCTTAAATGAGTTTCTGATAGCAGAAAAGCAGCGGAAGCCCCCAGGATCCTTTGCAATGCATGGGAGAAGCTGAGGTGACTGATGTTCTCTTTGTTTCTTGCCTAGAAGAGGATGGAAAACCTCCTCGGCAGCTTTGCGTTATGTTGAAGGTCTAGGCCACGGTTCAATGGGAGTACAAGGATGCGAACTATTAGATGGCGTTTTTGAGAAAATCTTTGAATGTCCGTTGCTGAAATGCACTTCACTTGCAAACAGCTGCCCGTTGAGAACATTAAACTGACCTGACTTAGCTGCTAAACAGTTAATACGTACTTATTTGCTCTGTAATTATTTGCAGCATAGCTGGTAATACCCTACTTTTGACCTGATTATAAGCAGCAGGTTTTGCAGGGAACAGCAGCTATTTGTGGTAAAATGTGTGCCGTCCAGGCATGAAGTGTTAGTGAGCAGCGGCAGAACTAGGGTGACTACAGTTAAGACATAACAGGTAACAAAAGGTTGAGTAAAAGGGTAACCGGGCAGCAGGTACTAACGCCTTTTTTTATCAAATACTTTTCAACTTGAACGAAGCAGGAGAGGGTTTGCAGTGAAAGAATTATTTTGCACAAGATCTTCAAGGCGTCTGTTGTAGAAGAACGCAGAGAGCAGGAGCTCTGTTCTACAAGTCGAGAAGTAGGAGGAGAGAGACGGGGAAAGAGAGGTCATCTAAAATAAATTCAAGGAAGCAAGATGGTCCTGAAGTCTACAGAGAGCTGGGAAACGGCAGGGTGAGGAGCAGCTGACAAGCTGATGCCGTAGGGTGGCTTTGTAAGTCATCTCTGCTCTCCTAAACCCAGAAGGAACCTGTTGGCCACGTTTTAGAGACAATATTCTGCTGGGGTGTTTATGGCTTTTTGTTTGTTTGTTGGGATTTTTTTGTTTGTTTTTTTTTTTTTTTTTACAAAGACACCTGAGGGAAGCTGCAAAAGATAGAGAGCGAGCTTAATGCCAGAATTTTCTCCTCAGTATTCTTTTAGATGTTTTTCTTTTATATCAATGTTTCTAAACTTGTAAACAAGAAGTTGGCCCTTTCCTTTGCTAGAATAGATAACCATGATATTTTAATTTTTGTTTTTGCCTGGGGTCCTGGGTGAACTCAGGTGCTGCTGACATAAATGAGAAACAGTGTCTCTTCTGGAAACTAATCCAAATAAAATGACTGTCTGCAGCATACAAGGAATCTGGGAGTTGTTGGAGCCGCAGTGTTTTCTCACTGACCTGTAAGAATCAGTTTTGGGATGTAAACTATGAAATGTCGAGAAAAAAGGGGAGAAATTTCCCTTGATGGGGGAGAACCTTCTCTAACCTTCTTGTTGCTAAACAAAGCTTAACATCTGAGTCACGCAGCTGGATGTTGGATTGAACGCTTTCTGCCTGCAAAGATGGTCACCGAGTGAAAATCTGCTTCAGAGCGTTGGTTGAAGGAAGAGTACTACGCTCAGATTGAAGAATAAATTCTTGCAATTGATTTTCGTTTCATTCATGCTTTTGTAATTCAGTAATTGCTTAAGGAAGAAATAGATTGCATACCACTTGAATAAACAGTACCCGAAAAAATCTGAAATTGCCAGAGTGCTCTTTAAATGTGAAAGATAAATCTGGAGTGGAGCTCCTTGCAACAGGGATACTTTCAAGAGTGCTTATAAACAGTGAAAACGGGAACTTCAGGAAGAGAGGAATCCGAAATGATTAATCCTCAGTAGTAACCGTTTCTGAAACTACAAGCCCAAATAAGAAACAGAAAATGATCCAACCTCACAAGAGCTCTTGAGAAGAAAATAAGTATAAAACATATGGAAACCTTCAGGGTGAAGCTGCTCTGTTTGATGGGATTCTGTTCAAAGAAAATCATATTCTCAGGATGCACAGTGTGCTCAGGAATACTAATAAGAAATCTCACAGTGCCTGTGTCTGGTGCAAGAGCTAAACCCGCTACTGCCTATTTTGGTCATTCCACTTGAAGAAAACGCATCCATGTATAGCATTTGCAGTCGCTGTAGGCATCAGCTTGGAAAATAGTCACTGAAATAGCATAGGATTCTCCATTTTTCTTCTGAGAATGGCTAGTGGTGTTTGGGGTTCTCAATAATGCTGGCCATTCTGGGGCGGGAGACAATGAGCATTTAGAAGCAGGATTTTGAGAGCTTGGATTCAGATCACCACTTCTGCCAGAGGTGCTCCTCCTCCCTCTGGAGAAAACTCTCAGGGCATCCTGGGTGTATTTTTTGGGATCCTCAAAAGAGACCGGGAAACCTGTCCCAGCATTGTCATCCTTGAAGATGCTGTAAGCTTCTCCAGGGAGCCTCGGTGGTGAGGCACAGTGTGAAGAACAGAGGTGGAGGGTGAGATGGGGTCTAGCACCATCCTTGCCTGCTAACCCTGAGGATTTCACCATGGATTCTTGCTTGAGACAACTTCAAAAGAGTCAAATCATCAAGAAGCTCTAGGCAAGTGGTCTATTGCTATCATAACAATTAATATTCTGCTGTTAATAGGTCTTAGGATACCATTCCCCACTGTTTTTTCACAGGTATGCAGCGTTGGGAGAAGTGAATATGCCTCAGTTAGTTTTTTTGTCTTTCGTCTGTCTGTCTTTCTTTTCTCTGTCTCAGTTTTGCATTTCCTTTCTAGAATTCATTCAGAAATTTCTATTATAGTCCTTCTTCACTGCGCTTTCCTAATGAATTACGTATATATGTAACTTACAGACCTTTGGCTGAAAACCATTACCGTCAGAAAAATGCTTGGATAAGCAGGAATTAGAAGCCTGGCACTGTTACGAAGCTGGTGATCTTTCCCCATTCTGAGCTTTTAATTTCTTTCAGCATAAGCATAAAGTTTTGGTACCCTGAAATCCCCTGCTTACACGGTTAAAGGTTTGATCTGTTACTTGCCACATGTCCAGCGTTTCCCCTGTTCCGTAGGTGAATTGAGCCTGTGTGCTTTTTCACATTTTTCATTTCGTTTTTATTCATTTCTGTAATTTTTGGAGGAGTCACAGGACCATTTGTTTTCTAGCTGCTTGTGGGTCACTGATGAATGTCACTGATGAATCAATTCAAATATAAATTGAAGACTTTAAATGCCTTTTCTCAGAAAGGCAAGAACAGGGCAGTGTTCAAATGAAGTCAGGCATAAGAACTATAAAAATAAATACTTGTTTACCTAACGGTTGGTTTTCTTCTGGAGCCTATTGGCATATTCACAGAAAAACATACCTTTTTTAAAAAGGAAAAATAATGAAGTCACAGGCAAGTAGCTAGCTAGAAGGAAGTAGAAAGATACATTTTTTTAGCATCTTTGCCTGTTGCTTAATCATCCGCTATCAGTGGAAAAAATATTTTGTACAAGTACTAGTCTGCGAGACTAGTAGTCTCTGCAAGACTCGTACTGTTCTGGTGCAAGTCTCCTGGCACGTAACAGAGTTATAATGAAATTAATTCCTCAATTCAGTTATGCCTAGTAAAAGTTGGGAAGTTCTTGGTAAGCAAAAGATAAGGTATTTGTTTAGACTCATGTAAAAACAGAGAAGCTTTACAATAAAAAATAGTAACTTAGCCCTGAGCAAACTCGTATTGATTTTGTGCACATCAGTAGAAATCTTTGATGGATTTTTCTAGATTAAATATTGCTTCTCTTCTTTGACCTGAGGTATTACTGGTGGAGTTTGCTTGTTGCTCTTATTACCAGGAGGAATTGATGCTGGCTGCGGGGGTTTTTTTGTGAGCGCCATGGTTTTATTTATAAAACAAGGAAAAAACAGGAGACATCTTCCAAACTCCTCTCCATGGAATGGCTTATGCACGTGCTATTCCTTCTGCTTCACCTTGGGGTAGTGACGGTGACGTTCCTCCTGTAGCACTCATCTTTTCGGAAACCTCTTTTCTATGCTGGGGTTGAATGCATCAGGGAAAGCCTTTGCAACCGGCCCCCAAGAAGAGGTGCCCTTCTCCTTTCCCATAACTGACTGGATGATCAGACTGCAGCACGGTGCACTCCCTGGAGTAATTATCGCTTTTTCCATTTTACTCTGCAGAGATGTCTAATTGCGTCTTTATTTGGTAGGTCTTGTGGCTGCCTAATGGATCAGAGACCTGCATATTGGGAGGCACCAGCACTTGCTTTCCAGTATAACCATGGGAAACCAGTGAGGAAATGGTAACTGAAATGGAAGCCTCCACACCAGAGCTGCAGATTAGCTGTGGATTTGGGAAACCACAAGTGATGGTTATAGACCGTCTTAAGGCCTCCCTGCTTCTCCCCAGAGCCGCGGTAGTCCCATCGCCAGTACTTCAGGATAAAAACATAACACGTTTGGTAATTATTCCCACCGTTGTGCCAGAGCGCTTTTAATCCAGAGCACATTCCTTCTATTTCTACATTTGCACCCCTTACTTTGTGGTTGTATAAAACAGGTTTTCTTCAAAATGGCTTATGCTTTTCAGGAAACAACACCTATTTTGGCTTTCGTTGTTGATATTGTGTCTTTGGGAGCAAACAAGCTGCACCTGGGTTAATGTGGGGAAGTGCAGTTGCGTGGCACGCACAGCGGCTTCGTACTGCTTTTTACTTCAGATGTACACTTTCATTATTGGTTTTTAAAAAGTATGGTTACAATGATAGGTTTTAAAAGGGTACTTGTAGGTGTCTAACAACTGTACTTTATAATCAGAGTAATTAAATTCATAGAAATTAGTCGTTTGAAATAAAAAAAATAAATTTTGCAAGCAGCATAAAATTATTCCCCCCTGTGTTCTTGTATTTATCACTGCATACTAGGTGACTAAAATGTAGTGCGTGTTCTTACGCTGTAAATATAAACAAGTATTATTATTGTTTCCGTGAATTTTTTTTGATCTGAAATATCTGGAGAAGATTTTTTTCCCTGTTGGAAGTCTGTAGGCTCAGATCATCTTTCCTTTTTTCTGCAGAGGAGGGTGAAAGGAGTGTTCTCCATATGTCTGGGGGGTTAAAATTATCCTCGGTGCTGTGTGGCAATGGTTCCGCAGATGAGCGTGGTTCCGCACTCTACAGCTAAAATGGATAAATCTAAATGGAGAAAGTATCGGGAATGCTTCATTCCTGAGTCGTTCAGGCTGTAGGAATTTCAGGTTCTCCGTTGCACCCAGTTGTCCCCATACTTCTGGTTTGGCCCTTTTAAGTAGGACTTCTTGTTTTTCAAGTAAGCAGTAGACATTCCCCCCCCCCCCCCCCAAAATAAGTTTATAAAGTGATACTGTAATTTTCATTTATTAACTCTCTGGGTATCTGCCAAAACTTCCATCGCAGAGACCTGCGGTCGGGCTGTCTCCCGAGCCAGGTTACCTCAGCGGGGTGCTGAGATGGCTCTGCCTACAACAGGGATGCAGCGTGGCGGCTCCCCTGGCTCCGGGCTCTGGAGGAAGGAAAACAGCCAACAGCGAACATCTGCCCCTGGATGGACATACAGAATATATACTGAGCGCTGACAGGCTGCAAGTACCCCCCTATAGATCTTGACTTACTGATTTTCAGTCTTTTCCAGCCCGTTGCCCTCAAAATGGCTGGCAGTCATCTCGCGGCCTGCCAGGGTCCCACCGTCCTTCGGAAGAGGGAGAGATTTGGTGTTTGGAGGTTTTCTACATTAATGAAACGCTGTGCGGGTCTGAAGTGGCGGGAGGTCAGTGCTGTTTCATCCTTGCATGAGCGTCCTCCTTCCCTGCCCGCCTCCTGTGGCCAGGCTGAGGAAACTTGCCCGTCCTCCCTGTCCCGTGGCGCTGCCAAGGGAAGCCAAGTCTTCGCTTTTCTCCCCTGTTCCTGTGCTCTTGGGTAGCGGTGGCACTCCTGATCTCCGGCTTCGAAGCCGAGACAAGTGAGAATGAAGGGGGCTAATTCTGTACACCGCGTTGCTGCTGGACCTTGGGATTTGCCTCGAGTTCCTTGCCTTTTCCTGCCATTTCCAGCAGCAGAGGTCTGCCTGTTCATACCCCGAGGCTGTGAAATGTAGACCTAATAAATTAGATTCTGGCTGTTTCTTTGCTTGGGCTCTCAGTAGTTTTGCTTGCAAAGTGCTCCGTCTTTCTCTTCTGGGATGTATTATAAATGCCACTTTCAGCCAGGTTACAAGCTGTTCTGTGCACCGCGTTTACTGTAGAAAAACAGCTGAGATACGTCTTTCGCAGATTTATTTTGGGCATCTTATTTGGTTTCAGGAAAGAAGCGTTTCCTTCTATTCTGAGTTCTCAAAGGAAGGAATATGAGCGTTTCCTTATCTCAGTGGAAGGAGATTTATGGGGGGAGCACCTGAGTGTTGGAGCAAGGTGGGAATGTAAAAGCCTTTTTTGAAAGGAGAAGAGAAGCTGTCATACAGTGCCTCCCCCCAGATCCTGTATGAACAGATTAAACTGAATGTAATTAATAACATCAAGAAGAAATCCATTAAGTTGTTATAGTAACTGGGAAGCTAAGGTTTAAAATGTATGATCTGAGTGACTCAGCTCTGGGGGAAGGGATCTGAAAGCCCACGGATGGGGAGCCAGCAGCATCCTTTTCCCTGGTCTCCTCTCTGTCCGTGCCCTGGGAAGCTCCGCTGGAGGCACGATGCACAGTTCAGGCTCTCGCCAGATCCTGAGCGTATTTGTCAGCGGGAAGGACGAGTTTATTCTATCTACCCTATCTGCTGAAAAAAAAGCATGTGGTTTTCCTCGGTATATCTGCGTAATGATTAATGCTTGTCTCTGCTGGATGTCTGGTGATTCTTGAAGAAAATTGGCAAAACTCGCCCAAAATAAGTGGTAGCTCTCTCATAACGGGTAACAAGGAATTTGTGAATTTGTGAGTTTTTGTGTCCTGCAGAGTAGCACCACCTTGTTTCTGGAGGTCCCCTGGAAGCAGGATGTCTGTGGAGGTTTAAAAAAAAAAAAAAGAAAAGGAATTTGTTTTCTGTAGCTTACGTGAGATCTTCTCATGGATGTAAAAGGAAGCATGTTGCTTTCGTTGACCTTGTTAAAAAATACTTGCGTAGAGTGAATGTGGGAAAGGATTGTTTTATTTGCCTATCTATGTACTTCCATTATTTGCACTCGGTGTTTTCTCAGGATGCAGCTGCTACCAGAACAGTACATAAACGTTTCTGTGCTTTTTCTGCAAGTGTTAGTGTCAGGTAACGGCGTGGATGCCTGAAGAACAGAGTGCAGGAATCTGGGAGGCTTCTTTCAGCCTGGTGTGAAGATGGTTTTTGCCGTTGTAATCTGGTTGGTTCTGAGCATGTAATTCTGCATCTGTAATTGACAGTAAACCTCTGAAATAGCAAAGGCTTGTTATTTCATACTGTAATTCCCATGACTGCGTGTAACTTCTGCCTTAGGAACAATGAAGGTTTTGGTGAGCAATTTATTGCATAACGACAAGCTCTAAACCTCGGAGTAATTTACTGGTGTAATGGTCCATGGCAATCTTAAAGTATCTAGACAATATATAGAGATTTATTGCATCTTGTTCAGTTAAAAAAGACTAATAAAAAGGCTTGTCGCTTTTATGTAAGAATTTGGATTTACTTAAAAAAAAATAAATACACCTGTAAGAGCCTGACTGTGTTGGACAACCTGCGTAGACTTCTCGGTATGTGTTTGAGTGGTCTGATTCACCCGCTGGCCTAGTGCTGCAGTTACTGTGGGTTTACGTGCAGTTCTCGTGCTGTAGGTGGACATTCATTTCTCATGAAGCATAAGGGTATCTAAGTGTTTAATTTCTGATCCAAACTTAGTATTTTGCCTATCAACGATGACGGTTAGCAGTACTCAGGCTGCATTTAGTCAATAGAAATGTTTATTATATTTGTAGAAGATAAATGCACGTATATTTAACTGTACAAAAATTGCAGGTGAGTATATGGTTGTACTAAAGATCCCAGGGAAATACTCCATTACTTTTGTAATGTGGGGTTCTTTGATCTCTCTACTGGGGTGATGAAAACAAGGTGAAAAGCTGATACTTTTTTTATAAACATAATTTTATCCTCCAATCTGTAAGAAAGACATTGATATATTGCTTTAAATGTTGGAGGGTGAGTAATCCCTGCTGTAAAATCCATCTAGTAATTTAATACTGCTGTTTTACTACAGGAACACAGGTGCCCTTTAGCCTTTCAGTAAGGTAATCCTGCAAGATGAGAGTTTTAAAACTCCTCTGTACTGTTTATGCATTGGGGATTCATGTAGCTGGGTGGTAATTTAACGATTCGGTAGGGCCGTAGTAAGCTGTGTAGCCTCTTAATCTGCTATCCGTCTTTGAAAAGCCTTACCTTTACTTTTGTACAGCAATTTATAGAAATGAAAGAAAACGTGCGGGTAGCCCTAAGTCTTCCAGAGAGAGAGGAGCGCGTTTTTTGTCTGAGTAAAAGCACATCATAAGAACAAAATGGGAAGCCTTGCAGAAATGTTAGGCCACTCTGGTGACTTACAGCATTTTGTAGGCTGATGTCTTGTGGCATAAAAAGGTCATTTCGTGTCTACATTATGCTGTTGTTTGGACTTTTTTGCGTTGGAACAAGCAAAAGCTTCGTATTCTTTCTCCCTAGCATAAGGTTGGTTTGAAAGAACGCAGTACTGATAATACCTAAATATTTTATTTCTGGAAAAAAGATACATGAGGTAGTACATAACCATCTGTGACCAGTAGAATCACCTGTTTTAAAAAGAACTCAAATATTTCAAATATGTTCTTTGGCTTCATTCCTGCAAATGTGAGGAACGGCCTTTTACCACCAAATTTTCAAATCTTATTAGAAGAGCAATATTATTTGCAGTTACCAGTCTCGTCTTTGGCAGTAGTTTAGTATCTCTTGCTTTATAGGGCAGAGACTATTGAAACGGCACCAGTTAGTGCATCTATAGATACAAATGTTGACTTCTGACATCAAGATTCCATTTTCAGTTGCTGTAATTTCTCAAAATTACCAACTGTGTGCAGAACAGTAGTCGTTTTCTCTGGGTGTAACCAGGTTGAGATACCTCTGACCATGCTTGGAACGACCTGGGACTCTCTCATACATCCCTGTGTTTTGCGATTTCCAGTTTTGCAATTCCCTTTGCCACTTCAGAGTTGAGTAACTTGGGCAGAAGAGCCACAATTTTCCTGGTGACGCGCAGCTTGTCCCTGTGAAATGGTAAGTCTGAAGATGCTGCCAGCAGAGGTTACCGAAGAGTGCGCTCCTCATTAATTGCATTCTTTGAAGTGATGGAATTCGATGAAAACTTTCCAAAGTACGCAGCGTGAGGCAGACACTGAGTGTTGGAAGTATCACCCCACATAATTAAAGGTTTGAAGAGTTTTAAATAACTAGGGGAAAAAATTACAGTGAGAAGTTTGGGGAAAATGCTGGTGTTATCGCTTTCACCTAACATAATAGCACTTGATTTCTGAGGAAATTGCAGTGTGATCTAAAGTATTCTTTCATTTTTAAAAAAAAAAAAATTGCTGATCATTTCAGCCTGAAAACTAGAACAAGGCAAATATTTTCCCAACAAGCAAAATGTCAGATACTGAAGGAAAAAAAATCGCAGTGGTATAAAGAAACAGTAACATCTGCTTGGGCTAAAAGAAAAATCCTGGAATAAGGAAGCTTAAATGTTCTTCTAAATCAGGCTTTTTCTAAATCTCGTGTTATAAATTAGTTTTTCAGAATACAAAAATGTTGTCATAGATGCCTCTTAAAAATGTATGAAGTGAAATATTTTTATGGAAGTGGGCTTAGCTAGTGGTTGGTAGAAAACATCTGTGCTTTTGAAGAATCCCAGAGGTTTTTCCTTTAGTCTTAATTTTTTTATTAAATATTTTTATGGGCTGGACAGACAGAAATTTCATTCTGGAGGTTGCTAGCGGGGAAGAAAAACTGGGATAAATCAGGTTTGTAGTTGACCACACTAAGCTAATGCAGTCATGTCCTCTTTAATACCCTGAATGCCATGCTCTGCCTTTGCAAATGAGATGTGAAATCTAATTTTTCGTTACTGTCTGTTTCTGTATGCAAACGGGACTTTCCGAAAAGTGGAGCCATTTGGTGAACCATTCGTCCTCCAAAGCGAGAGCGTTACGACAGATGCTTTTAGGCATGAATTTTGGAATGGGGTTGAGTTCTCCTGACAAGCCTCAAATCCTACCTTTAGAGAATTTCCTCAGTTCTAAATGAATGATTAAGTTATTTTTGAAACCTCAGAATGTAACTGTTTTTTGGTAAATAGTAAATAGGGGAGTTAGGCAAAGAACGTGAGTTAAAAATAGGTTCTCGTTTCTAATCTGTGCCTACACAGCTTGTGTACTCTTTCCTGGGAGCTCTTGTGCAATGGTGAGCGTAGCTGGTTCTCGTCTTATTTCTGGCTCTGCTTTGACTGATAAGTGATTTTGAGTCGGTCGCTTATTTTTCTCTGCGGATTTGTGTCCACTACCGCAAGGCTGAGTACGCTTGCCAAGTGCTTTGAGGTCTGTGGGTGAAAAGTGTTGTAACGATGTTAAATATATCCAAAACCTAGGTAGGAGATGCTGAGACAACGGTTTTACTGTTGATATACGGCTATTTTCCTTATGAGAGATGATGGGCATGTTCCAGTACGTCGTATAATATTTTTGAGACAATGCACTGGAGCAGGGAATGATTATTCCTGTACTACTTAATAGAATAATAGCAGCTACTGCTGCACAAAATCTGTGTTCTAAAAAAATAAATCCTTCGTATTTCACTAACAAAAATGATGCTGCAGACAGGCAGTGTTGTTAGAAACAATATATTGTGCGTGGCTAGAGGCTGTTACCCTAGAAGTAACCTCATTTTGTACTCATTTAACAGCCCGGAGAGGTCTCTCCCGGGCTCTTCTTTCTCCTTCCTTGGTCTCCTTACAGGATTGTCTTTTATGAGCAGTCTAGGATGCACAATTTATGAAAATGCAGTTTATCAGCTGCAGAATCCTTCTTCCTGGTGAAGAGAGGACACAGAGGGGCAGGAGAAAAACGGCAGCAGCTGTTCACCTTGGCACGGAGCATCGTTTTTCCTTTTAATTTAGTTTTTGCGTGTGTCTGTGGTCAGAAAAGCTAGTTACCTGATCTCGCTGTTATCGCTGCGGAAGCGTTTACTCTAAATTGGCCATGGAATAGGTTTTGCCTCAGGCAATTAAACTGTAGGTGGTGTTTCATGGCCCCCAGAATTGTGTTTTTGAGCGGGACCTGCCCGAGTGTGACGACCTGGGACAGAAACGCACCGTGCCGCAGCATGGAGAGCTCTGGCCCCGGCCGGCGAGTAGGGCCTTGTTCTCGTGTTTGGAGATGCTGCTGGGCGTCTGACTGCGCTTCTTCAGCCCCTCACCGCCCGCTTTATGAGCCATCTGCGAATAAGACGCAACAGCAAGAAGGGTTGTGGGAGACTCAAGGGAGATTCTTGTTCATTTTTATGGTATTTTTACCTGCCTAAACAGTACAATTGGGGAAAAAAAAAAAAAAAGAGGGGGCAGCGTGCCGGGCTGAGGAGGGGCTGAGGTGGTGCCTGGCTCCTCGCAGGGTGGAGGAAGTCTTCTGGAGCAGTGTGGAAACAGCGTTTGTAGCGAGACTCTTGCATGGGGCCTCGCCAGAAGGAGCTCACCTCGGCCGCACCGTGCCGAGGGACGTGGTTTAGTGGTAACTTGGCAGTGCTGGGTTAATGGTTGGACTTGGTGTTCTTAAAGGTCTATTCCAACTAAAAAGATTCTATGACTTCTCCCCTGGCCTGTAGACCTCGCTGGGCAGCAGGTCAGAGATCCTGCCACAGCGCTGGCTCCGGTCCACGGGGAGCTTGTGCCCCGGGATGCAGGTACAAGGCACGGGTGCAGCGGTGGTAAGACGCAGTAGCTATGCCTGGCTCTTGTCTACCAGGCAGGATTTGAGGGATCTGGGGGCTGTAAACATTTCTTGTAGGTGCTTTGGGCTTTCTCCTTCAGCCTCTTGCTGTGCAACCGGCATACAGTTAAGATTTCTTCTTCCTTTTGTGGGTCTCCTCCTTTGCAGGTCTTGGCGACCCTTATTTTGGTTCTTTAGGGACCTCATGCTGTTCTGATTTTTGCATTTCATCTTTCCCCACTGTTCTTTAGCAGTTTTTTTTCAATGGGAAAAATTGGCAAGGTTAGGAATATTCCTCTGTTAGAAGAATTCTGAAGGATGGGTTCTGAGTATGCTCTTTATTTGTAGGCTTGACTGTACTCCTGTGCTTAGGGTCATTGTGTTGGTTGCTGCATGGCTCCAGTATTTAAAAAAAAAAAAAAAAAAATCCTTCTTGCAAGCTGTTTGAACTTGGGTTTTTTTGCATAAAAACTGGAGGGGAAAGAGATCTGAAGATTTTAGAACTCTTCCTCTTGGACTAGAGCAGTATCTGGGTGAGTTCAGGAAGGTAAGAAATAAATCAGTGGCACGAGGCAAGCGCGGCATTAGCGGGCGGTGACACAGTAAGTAAGTTCATCCAGCACATGCTAATCCTGCCTGATCTGCAGCGTTTCCGTTATCTGTGCAGACCAGCAAGGCTTAGTGCATTATGCTCCTTCCCTAATAAAAACACATGGGGAACATGAAGTCTCTTTTTTGAAAAAGCAGCCTACCAATCTAAAGGGGGAAAATTTGCGTTGCGTGCATTTTCTCTGGCGCTGGGCTTTGTGGTATTTTTAAACTGACATGGTTTTTTTTTTTTTTTTTTTAAAGCATAATTAATAATTGTTCTTTGCTCTCTGAATGCTGTTCAGCTCCACTCCGAGGAGTGGGAGGCTCTGCTAGTCATTTGCACACGGAACAAGAAAGGTATAAATTGCATCTTTTAATAGTATGCTTCACTTTCCTAAGTAATTACCTTGAAAATCCTGTATGTGCTGGTAGGTAGCACTGTTAAATTGTATTCTTTATTGCTGTCAGAACTGATTTTTAAATTAATTGCATTTGACCACAATCGTAGACATATAGAAAGATAAGATTTAAAAATCATTAACATAGTAAAGAAAATCAAGTAGTGTTTTCTGCAATTCTTTCTTCTGCCCAGGCTATTAACATTTGCCTGAAAGTTTCCTTAAAAAAACATGGTCGTGTTTTCTCAGCAGTAATAGTGAAAAATATTGCTCGTATTTCACAGGAGTTCTGCAGAGGCCTAATGACAGCAAGCAATGTAATGGTAGGTTCAAATTAGTATTGATTTTCCTATCATAAATGAAATAAGTGAAGAGCAACGACAATCTGATTGTTCCCTCTGCTGGAAATCAAAGAGTTACTGGAATTTCTGGAATAGACTGACTTGGTTATTCTCAGCTTTAATGATTAGGTTGCCAGAGAAAAGATGAGTCTTTGCAATCCTCTTAACCTTGGTGATATCTCAGTAAGGAACCTCCTAATGAAAGTTAAGACACTGTTTTAATAAGGATAATTTACCCAGTGGTAACGTGGGAAGGGAGGGGGGTTTTTAAAGGTCTTTTTTTGACCCTGCGCCACTTTGACAGAGCTTTCTCAAATATGTACAAAGAGTATCCTGCATCTAGCATTCGCTTTTTATAATAAAAAGATCGGTTTAATTTATATTGTAGATAAATTTGCAACTTTAGCACATCGCGCAGATGCCTGCTAGCTTACAAACAGCAGAGTGGTTTAGCCTTGGTTTGCACAATCAGCCTGTAATTCACAGGTTGGCGAGTACGAGAAAGCTTAAAGCAGCCTTGGAAGAGGACGAAGGGAAGTAGTCACTTCGCTGGTTGGCCGCTACTGGCAGATCCTCAGCACTTCTACAGCAAACTTCATTTATGTGAGAATCGCAGTGATAAGAAATAAAGCTAGTTTTAACTCTCAGGGCAAATCCTTCTTTTCTGAGTGTGTTTTCATAGGTTACAGGTGTTTGTACAAATAGATGGCCCTTGCTTTTATTTTGCGTAGTGCTATGAAGTCTTCTCAGCATTTTATGAAAATTATACTAGCTTGAGTTTTCTGAGGAGGAATGAGTTTCTTGGAGCTGCCGGAAGCTCTGCAGACCAGTTGAGTTGTTTCTGTTCACAAAAAATGGAAAGAGATCACTGAAAATAACAACTTTTTGCTCTCTAAATAAGTAGTAAAAAGGGCTGTTTGGGAAATTCTTACGTATGTGTTTCTGGGAGGCTGTGTCCAAGGAGCTGGCATAATAGTGGTAGTCACGGAACGAAAAGTTTAGGGCTCAGTACTGGAAAAAAAAGTGCCTAGTGCCTAAATTGGTGAAAGGGAAAAAGGTACAGTTAATTCTTCTGTGGCTCAAGATGCGTGCGTGATGCAAAAATAAAATAGTAAAATTCCTGAGAGTAATTTTTCTGCAGAAACATTTGACCGGTGTTTCTTTGAAGGTTTATTTGTCATAGGTACAGCTTGTAAACATCCCGCAGGTTTGTTGCTGCTGTAGGCGGAAGGCTGGGGTAGCTCCGGTGCCCGCGGTGCTGCTGCCACGCTGGGCAACCAGTTGGCCATGACCTCCGTTGCCTTTTTTTTCCAGCGAGCAAGCTGACCTTTTTAGCAATCCGAGGGCGAAGTATTGCTCTCGCATTTTGAACTGGTCTTGTTGAAGGTAAAATACAAAACCATCGCTGTTCAGGTACCAGTTGCTATTGATACCTCAGCTTGCCTTTGACTGATGTTAAATCCATGAAGGTTTTATTTTTCTTACAAGGAATCACCTGCAATTTCCAAGCCTGAGGTAAGAGCCGGTGCGTTTCATCTGGGAGAGCTAGACCTGAGATTATCACTTCTTTTCCTTCTTTTTTTTGGTGACTGTCACCCTGTCTGAGCATGTACTTCACCCTGTGAAGTTTTGATGACCTTTAAGGAGAATCAAATTGGCTGTGCGATCAGATAATCTCCTTCATCCCAGCCCTTTCCTTAGTGAAGCTTCTCCATTAATTCGCCATTCAGGTTCCTGTTTTTATTTCTGACCGCCTTCAGGCTCTGCTGAACCTGTAAGGAGCAGCGTTTTGTTGCTGGGAAAAATACTGTCCCAGTAATGCGTGTCACGGCCCCGGCAGCGCTGCTGGCCGTTGGGAAGAAACAGGTACGATACTGCAGAATGCCCTGTATTATCTGAATTTCACTGGGTTTTGTTTTGTTTTTCGCTATCTCTCAATCTTTGTGTCTTGCCTTCTTGAAAAGTGGGAGGAAATGAATTTAGAGTATGAAAGGAGCCGGGTAAATAGCTCTGCTTGCCAAAACCTTTTGTTAATCCAAAGAACGAGCGCCACATGGGCAGCAAAAATGTAATCCTCCTGGCCCTGCCTTGCCTGCGGTTCATCAGGGAGGGAAATATCTTTAGGGGTGAGGGGGTTAATCTGCTTGTCGTGTTACCCTGTGGCTTTAAACCTGCCCCTGCAGAAGCCAAAAATGTGTGGGAAAACAGCGACGTGGTGAAACGTGTCTTATATTCTAAATCATACCAGAACTTGCACACTGAGATGCCTTTTAGGAATTTCTTTAAATAGTGGATTTCACACTGGATGACTTGAATAGCTATTTTTAAAGAAGTGTGTAGGAAAAGCAGGCTTTATCACACGCATCCGTGTAGTTTTATCCTCACCACTGTCCATTGCCAGTTTTGAACCCTGTTAATTCGTCCCTTTGCTATAAGGCTTCATCACTCTGAAATCGCTGGAGTGTTTACTGTCGCTTTTGAAAAACACGGCCATTGCACGCAAAAAACTTCAGGTGGAGGAACTAGGTCAGCTTGGTGTGAAAAGAAATCTCATACCCTACCTAGGATATAGTCCAGCAAAATGGATTAGGCCCAGCTGCAGCACCGAAAGAGTACTTTTATTTGTAGTCTAATATCAAGCGCAAAGTCTTGCTGCTTTTAGGGATTCCCTGTTACCCGCATTTAACCAGTCTGCTGGGAGATAGTTTCTTTTTGGAGAATTCGGGTAGCGGAGAGAAGCTCTTTGCTTGTAACAAAAGATAGCGTGAATTAAAAAATGTGCATGGGAAAAATTTTCCAGAAAGCCTCTTTGGAGTGATTTTGGTGCGTTTTCTTTTCCCCTAGATGTTCGTCCCAGGTGTCAGGTCTTTTATGTAAAGACACAAGAGAAGAACAACTCAGATTTTAGCAGTAATTTAGTCATGACTAACGGAAGTCTCAGATTTTCTTGCTAGGCTCTTCAGAAATGCAGTCCACATGGAACAGAATATGTGTTTTTGTAATTATTCATGTTCTGGTTAAACTTACTTTGACGAATTCATAAATATTTATAAAGGAAAGGAAGCTGTGGTAGAAGAGGACTCAGGCTTCCACAGAAACGGTCTGCTAGTCAGGCTGGTCCGTCTCTCCATGTCTCCTCTCCGACTGTTGATTCTGATCCTAAAGTTCTGCTAAATTTAGGAGATGCTCTTACACTTAGATTTATTCTTTTTTCCCCCCAAAGGTGTTTTCCTGGATGCTTGTTTATGTGTGTGTTTATTTACTTTATTGCATATTTACTTATTTATTTATGTCGGATTGTGAACTGACGTATATTCAGGAGGGAGATGCATTTGTTAGTCCCACTGGGGGATGCGCCGTGTTTGTGTTGGGCATCACAAACTCTGCACAGACAGGCAGTAATGAACATCTCAGACTTGTACTTCATTAAGCACAAATCTGTACTTTATTAAGCACAAATCTGTAGTCTGCTTAGTTCTGCTGCTTTAGCAACTGCTTCCTTCTTTTGTTCTTTCTATGAATTTTTTTCTGCATATTACAGGGGAATATGTATTTATTTCTGGCATCAAATATTCATGCCATATTATTCCTCGTCCTTGCATACATACCACTGTCGTGGTCTTCTTTACCTGTGTGGTATCTGGGACACTATCATCTAATTTGCTGTCTGCAATCAGTTCTGCATTCTTTTTGTAACAGGGCTTTTTAGTTTCTCCTAATTGTTGAAGATCGATAAAACTGTTGAACTTATTCTAGGCTTTTATCCTGATACTGTAGTATGGTTTTATGCTGTTAATAAGGTAATGACTCCTGGACACAAAAGGAGAATTTTTCATAATGAGAACAATCATCCATTGGAATAATCTCCCCAGGGAAGTGGTGGATTCCCCAACATTGGACACTTTTAAGACCCAGCTGGACAGGCTGCTGGGCCGACTTGTGTAGACCATGCTTTTGCCAAGAAAGGTTGGACCGAATGATCCTTGAGGTTCCTTCCAACCTGGCATTCTCTGATTCTGTGGCTTTTCTCACTTCTAGCCTGCTCATCTAATTGTAATATGGACTAAAAGGTAGGTAAGGTTTGCAGAGAGAAGTAACATCGACACACAACCATGCTGCCAAGTGTCTGGTTTTTAATAGCCATTCCACTGCTGTAATGCCTAAATCCACCCTGATTTTTTTGCTGGTGCACGCTGTTGTGATAAGAAGAGGGTTCTTGATGAGGCCATAAATCTCTTTTTCCCACTGGCCTGGGTCTGGTGACAGCAAGCGATGGACGCCGAGAGCAGAGCGAGCCTGGGGGAAGGCATTGCTGAGTTGTTTTCTTGTCCTTTGCTCCTGTTCGTCCTCTCTGGAGGGAAGCTGTGTAGGTGCTTTAGAAGACAAATCCCTCAGCTCTTTTCTGATGCTGCCTCACAGAGGATGAAGCGTACAGCCCTGTGTGCTGGCACTTGTGCTGGAATGGCAGGGAGTTATGTCTGGCATGGATCTGAGCGCTCCGAATGCTTTGGCTGGCGGTGAAGGGATGGATATGTGTGTGTTGGGTGTACGAACCCTAAGGAAGTGAAAACAACTGGAGGTGCCTGTGCCGCAGCCAGAGCTGGAGGCAGACTCCACTACAGCGCTGGCATTGTGCGTTAGTGTTCCCTTTGAGTTTGTTTTGTTCTCTTTCTCTCTCGTTCCTTTTTCCCCAGAGCCGTCCGGTTTAGGGGGAAGCAGGTTCATCACAGAACTTCTCTTGTGCGTGGAAGAGCAGATGAGCTCCTGGATACTGTGATGTCCTCGGACCTCTGCCATCAGGGGCCCCACTCTGTATTCGGATGCTGTGCCCGAGAGTCAGTGTGGGTTTTTTTCTTAAAGCTTTTTGGTTTTAAATAGGTAGAGGTGCAAGCTAAGTAGCATTTAACCTGGACATGGTGGTTTTAAGCTGAATCTGAACCCTCGATGGCATCGTTGTGTGGTAGCTGTAAGCCAAGCTGAGCTGCCGTGCTTGGGCATTCAGACTTCTGAATTTGTTATGGGATGGGAAGCAAAGGGCAGGTCTGTAAAACCAGCAATTGCTGTGTCAGATGGCTTTCGGTACCTGCTGCCAGGGCTTTGAACCTCGCAGTAAAAGGCAGTGGTGCAGGCTGCCAGCTTTCGGGGACCCTGATGGCTGGTAGTGGCAGGGAAGAGAATTCGGTGCCTAATTTTGATGCTACATCTGCTCCTCGTTGGCTGGGTGGATCACCAGGGCCTGGCAGCCCTTTTTTGCTGGCAGTCTGAGTTGCTTCTTGCTCTCCTGAACTTGCACGGCATAAACAGGTTATCTGAATCCAGTTAAAAATCTCTAATTTCTCAGAGTGAGCATCATGTTAGAAGTCTAACATCACCAAGCCTGAAACCGTTGCACGGCTTTTTGTGGTGGCTTCAGCAGCGAAGTTTATGAACGGTGGCCCTTCAGCAGTTTTCTACCTCAAAGATAATCCTTCCAAGCAGGGGAGAAAAATCTGTCAGCACATAAAATGGCACTCCAGTTCTACTTCTTTGGGGAAAGAAAAGAAAAAACCCACAGCCCTCAGTGTTCTCTCTATATAATCCTGAATGTAGCTTTTTTGTGAGTACTAAATCCTGAACAAGAAAGGGTAGGGGGCCTGGGAACACGACCAAGGCTTTTTTTTTCCCATGTGCTGGTTTCTCCTGCTGCTTCGGCTGCTCGGCTGTTTCATTCCCCTTCGCACTCTTGCGTAGTTCAAAGTGGCTGCAGCGTCACCCTCTACAGAAGGCTGTAATTTGGTGGCTGAGGTGGTGTGTGCGTGCCAGTGCAATAATAAATCATGTTTGTGAGTTATGATTAAATCTTAGAATCGCATACAAATGCAATTCCTTTTCTTCTGTGAGAGCCAGCTCAAGCTGTTCTTGGAGACCTTTTATACTGTATCTCATTTAAAGAAAAATTCTCTGTAAGAAGAACCCTTTACCTTTGGTTCCGTATTACTAGACGTGTTTCAGGGTTTGCTTATATTGCAGAGCCTTGTGAATACTGGTTACTTTTAACATGATTTTACTAAATATTGAATTGTCCTTTCACTAATACAGAGCTACACTAGCATAACATCTGCTGCCAAGCCTTATGAAAATGGACAGTAAGTTATAAATCAGCTGTGATGTCAGCAGTTAGCTCCACAGTTTATTATCAAGACAGTTTTTAATTCCAAAATAGAATTTTTTTTTCTTTCAGGTTGCCCATCTGAAGAAATCGGATTGAACAACAAGAGTTTTTTATAACGGGGTGCACTTTAATCTCAATAATGAAGAAAAGCAGAAGTGTCATGGCAGTAACTGCAGATGAGGTAAGTTTCTTCTAAAGGCATGTTTTATCTTTCCCAGTACTTCCTGAAAGTGAGATTAACTTATTTTGTAACTGTCAGCTGGTTTTGCTTTGCTTACTCATTTATTTCCTTAGAGTTGTTTGCAGCTCATGTAATAAGCAGCAAAGAAGCCTTGCACGTTTAAAAACCAACCAACCAACCCTGACACCATGAGAATTTTAGAGGAGTCTCATGCGGAGCGTATACTTTGCTGTTCTTTGGTCAGTTAACGCTGGCAGGCAGCCGGGAACATTTCCATACCTTATGGAAGTTCCATTCTGGATCCCATCTTTGCTCATGTGCAGCCCTTACATACTTACACGTGTTTCAGCATCTCTCCCCACCGTAGCTGCTGAACGCCTAATGTGATGATGCATGTGGTGTTCCGTTACTGCACTTGCTAATCATCATCATAATCCCCTATTAATTAAGCTCCAGTTCCCGTTCTCTGGAGAATTGTCTCAGTTTGTAATGATGGCATGATAACCGCAGCCTTAATTGACTTGTTTGTCACAGCTGGGGCTTGCCAAAGATGGAAAACCGCATGGAATGTATATGAAAATACAGTGGAGGAGTGGAACCCAATAGTTAATGTATCCGATAGCACTCCTTCAATAAATAAGTGTTTCTTTTACACTCTTAGACCACACGTTGCACTGCTTCACAGTCAGTTTTCCTGAGCATGATGCTCAGTCCTTGCTGATTTTAATGAAAGCGGGCATCTGAAGTCTAATGGAAAGCTAGAAAACTCTGCTGTACGCTTCTTAAATAATAACAAAAAAATTAAACAGTTTTATAGTTTATAAATAAAGGCAGGTTAGGTCATATAGAAGGCAGGATTTCCTTTCTGAGGTTCCTAGGAGTATTTTTGACCTGATTTTGTAGGATTTGGATCACTGAAGAGGAAAAACTGCTTTAACTGATCAAAACCTTTTTTTGAGACTATTTCTGTTAGGAACTCCAGACATGGCGTAAGGTATCCTAGCTGGGAGCTCTTCTAACCGACTAGCTCTTGGATAATTAAGGATATGTCTAAGTCCAGTGTTCTTGACACCTTTCTCTGTCTGGTCGTTCAAAAAAAAGTATCAAACCAGGATGTTTGTGCTGTGGAGAGAATGATACTTAAGATGGGTGTTGAGTGGAATGTTCTCTGAAAAAGTTCAAACTATCAAAAGTTTAACGTATCACAAGGTGACCTGGGTTATTGAAGTTTTCAATTAGATTAGAATTAGATGCTGAATTTAGCTTAGACAAGTTTTGAGTGAATTTGCATTCATAAAATAACAATGCAGCAGAGTCAGGCTCTGCCAGGATTTTAACATAGAATTATCTTTTCTCAGTAGCTATGAGCGTAGAACAATTGAATGTGTTTTATCCTCATGGAGGAAAACATTTGTTTGCGGAACTTCACTGGCTTTTCTGTCTTTGCAGAATGCTCTGGATTACATGGAGTGTGGGCTAAGTAAGTCCTACAGTACTTCCAGCCACGCTCTGGGCATAGACCTCTGGAGAGGAAGAAGATGTTGTTCGGGTAATTTGCAGTTACCGCCCCTATCCCAACGACAGACAGAAAAGGCAAGGACGCCTGACAGAGACATTGTCTGTAGACCAACAACGCTGCCTTTGCTGACACCTCCAAGTATTGCCATCACCACTTACCAAGACTGGTAGGTTCTTTCCCTTTGTTATGACTGTCATGTAGATGGCTTTTTTAGTTTGGGGGTTTTTTGTTTTGTTTTCTGCTTTTGGGTTGTTGGGTTTTTTTTCTTTTTTTTTTGAAAGGCACTGGATAATTACCTTGTATATATTAATCAGTATTGTTGGTGTCTATCAGACAGTGTATCACAGATGCAAGTTTACAAAGTAATTGCCTTTTTTTGAAATTCTACTTCCGTTAAAACCTCTTTTGTTCACTTTTTTTGTGCGTCTTAATTAAACTTTTGTGTCGTAAATTCCGATCTCAGCCAGAGGATTCGTGTTACTAGCTTTCCACCCACAGAAGAGTTCAGGATGGTGGTAGGCTCTTCTACAACAGATCAAGGAAAATGGCTTTAGCTCTCTGGCCAAGTGTTAGAAGAAAGGCTTGAAAAAGTATTTGTGTCTGATGTTAAGCTCAAGAAAAGTCCTAAAGAAACTATCAGGGAGCTGATTAAAAGGGGGTTGCTAAGAGGTGAGTTCCAAAACAGAAACTGAATGTTACATGCCAAAACAAGGAAATTCATCTACAGGGAGGAGAGGAAGACAAAGCCCCAAGTGTTCATGCGTTGGAATTGCTATGATAGATTTTAATGGCAAAGTTAGGTTAGATGCCCAGGTTGCCATCTGAATCTTGGAATGGCACTGCAACTTTAAAACCTGTGCTCTCAACTTCAGATTTCAAGTGTGCTTTGGATTCTAGTTTTTAAATGCTCCGCTCTCAATTTCGTTTGCCGGCTGGGAGACATGTTCACAGCGTTATTTCCAAGTCTGAATCTGGTTTTAGCTTCTGTGAAACTCAGCATTCTTCAGAGCTGGCATTTCAGTTTGCATTTGAACAATTATAGATTTGTTCGTTAGAGTCCTTTAAAAACAGTTTTCCTATTGAAGACAGGATTTTTAAACGACGCACTTGAATAGATGAGATACAGAAATCAAAGAGGAATTAGCAGGGGCTTTTGTTCAATTTTTGCACTTAATTGCTGTGGATAAATGCAACAAAATGAGTTATCTAATTTCAGATGGATTGTGAATTTTGACGATAAAAGGGTTGGTTTACCTTTATGAGCATTTTACGAGTGTTCCCTTTTGTGTACCTGCAGCAATTTGTAATCTTGACTGCAAGACAGTTGAGAGCCTATTCATAAGGTGTGCTGTTAAGAATGAATTACTTCTGATCTGCGACTACGCCTTCATACACGATTTAGGAAAATGCAAGGAATTGCAATGGATTTATCATTAGTTTCCCTTGTGACACAAGGGGGCATTGCTGCTCCTCTCTTCCGTTACAGCAGGCTCGATGTATGCATGTTGTGTTGCACAACACGTATTCTTCTTGAGCAGTGTGCCAGTCAAAGAGAAAACCTAACTGATGCTCAAGTTACTGCTATTTCTTTACTGCTGTTAATCTCTTATAAGTGAGCAGACAGATTCCGACTTCTTGGTTCTGCTTGAATCTGTCACATCTGTTTACAGCCCTGTGGGGAGCTGGGAGTTGCTGGCTGGCATGGCTGGGATGCAGAGTGCTGTTCCAGCACGTCGGTACACGGGCATCTTTGCATCCCCCTCACCTTTCTGACTTGGGTACCGGTTAGATTGACTGCTCTGACAGCAGGCAAGAAAATTGGTCTAATTTTTCCCATTTTCTGTTCAAGTCCTAGTCATCAAGGGCTTTTGAATAGGTTAGCCCTGTTCTCTACACCATGCCAGGCAGTTCCTTCCCTACCCAATTCCCAGTTGCCCCGGGCCTGACCACGCTCTCAGGGAGCACAGTCATGATTGAGATTTTCTTGTGTAGGAGCGGCGCAAGCAGGATCTCGTCCCGAAGCTGTTTGGGCTTCTGTGTTGTGGTTCAGTTCTGCATGAAATATACCCCAGAGGCAGGTTATATTAGTGTAAGCCCGGCGTGTGCCGTTGTGTGGAAACAGCTTTGGAATGATATGAGCATTAAGAGACTCAGTGAGTGGGCAATAAAGTGATAGGAAAATTTCAGTGTAGATAAATACAAAGTGATATATCTGAGCATGAAAGACTTGGAGCTGCAAAGCAATATTAACTGCTCAAGAGCAAGATCCTGGGTATAGGAGAGAAGTCCAATAGAGTTGCAAGTTCAGTGCTTATTAATGGTCAAAAAGCAAATTAATTGTTAAAGATTTGAAGGAAAAGAATAGTGAGTAAAACAGAACATCAGGATGCCATGGTAGGAACCCATTAGTTGGTAAAATGTTGCATATGGTGTACAGTTCTGGTCCTTCCTCTCAAAAAAGGGTACAATAGAACTAAAAAGAGTTAAAGGCCTCTAAGATGATCAAACATACGGAACAGCTTCTGCGCTGGGATTGACCGAGGAGGCTGGAACTCTTCAGCATGGAAAAGACAGTTGTGGAAAGGGGTAGGACTGAGATCTTGCTAGTGGTATGATCTATTGCTTGTTGTCCCTTCTGGTACGAGAACAAGAGGCCATCAAATAAATGGGTATGGCAGGCGTGAAGCAAATGCAAGGAGGTGGTTCGTTATGTAGTTTCTAGTTATGCTGTGGAACTTTGTGCCGGAGGATACTATAGATGCTAAAAGTTTGAGCAGGCTCAAGGGAAAGCTCAACAGATCCTCGGAGGAGTGATCTGCTGTGATTTCCTTCTGAAAACATAAGCCCCATCTCTTGTTCAGCTTATGAGCTGCAAGTTGTTTAGGACTGGGAAATATTTGGGGGGAAATATCATATATGTTTGCTTTCTGTTCCTTTCTTTTCTGTAAGAGTCAAGATTATAGGCTAGATGTACCATTGGCCTGAGCAGTAAGGCCATTCTTATATTTCAAGTCTGGGTTTTTTTCACCTCACTCTATGCGTATCTTTCCTTGGAGCTTTAATAAAAATAGTTGAGGCCACAGGCAGAAAATTAACATGTTTTAAGCAATTGCAGGGGAAAAAAGGCTTTACGTGTAGGGAGCCTAATGCCTTTAAATAGTGTAAATCTCAGACTGGGACAGGAAAGAGGGTATTCCTTGTGAAAAGAGTATCCAACTCTTGGTTTCCTAGGGTTATAGGATATTTCAGGCTGGAAGGGACCTCAGGAGGTTTCCAGCCCAACCCCTTGCTCGCAGTGAGGTCAGCTTTGAGGTCAGACCAGGTTGCTCAGGGAGCTTTAACTAGTCTGATCTTGAAAACCTCCAAGGATGGAGACTTCACATCCTCTTTGGGCAACCTGTTCTGCTGCGTGACTGTCCTCAGCTCGGAAAAAAGTCTCAATATGTCTGGTCAGAATCTCTCTTAACTTGTCTTCTGCCAGTTGTCTTGTGCTTCCCAGTGTTTCGGTCGATCTTCAGGAGATCTTTTCAGTGTATCTTCATTAGTCCACAAATCCACCCCGTTAATGCAGCACTGACTATTCAGGTTGCACCACTTTAGGCCCCTGACATGATGTCTCTGGGCTATGGAAGTTATTCACTCAGTTTGTTCCTTGGGTTTAGCTTCAGGATGCAGAGGTTTCCTGACCTCCGTTTATGTTCCCAAAGGTAGACCGTCTCGTTACACCTTGTGCAAGATCAAGTTTGTTGATACTGTTACAGCAGTGGAGTTAGTGAATCCCACAAAAGGAAACTCCTCGCTGAAATATAAATGTGAATGGCCTTCGTCTAAGATATTTGAGGTCCACACAACTGAAGTGCATAAACAGTGTAATGGACCTTACACAGATTTAGGTTTTCGGTAAGGTAAACCATCATAACTCTTATGCGTCCAGTAAAAATTGTTTAACATTCACTTATTATGTGGTTGGTTTTTTTTTCCTGAGCGTTCACAGAGTTGTAGCTTGGAGATGCGTTCTCCAGGAGATCAATAGCACTCAGTCAGAAGCGTGTAGGTTTACCCAAGCTTCCTGTAATCTATTTCTGTGCGCATGAAACGCCAAAGACAGATGTGAAACACCCCATTATTATGACATGAAACATGATTCCTAGAAATAACGTCTTTATTTCATTTGTCTGCTGCGCAGAGGAACTATCATCTTTCTTTTGTAATGACTGTAAGATTGTGAAAGAGCTTCCTAGCGATATCGTGATGACAGTCAACTTTTCGTGCTGATGTACAAGTTCCTCATGATACCGATACATTTAGCGTAGCTTCAGAAACACATACAAAACTGGTATGAGGGACGTCGTCTCTTTTACTAGGGCATTCCACGGGCATTTCATACTCAACAAAGAAGTCACTTCAGTTTGGGGTTTTGTTTCCTCTTTGTGCAAGCTGTTGTTCTCTTTGTAGAAATTTATCATCTTAACCAGAAAAACAATAACGGAGTTTCTGGGGAGGGACGGATAAACCAAAACCCGATCCCCATGGATTGCTGTGAACAGTAAGGTGCAAAAGCTCTGCCTCTGCTGGGGTTACTTCTCTTTTCTCCTGTTAACTTGATTAAACCCCTGGGGAAACTCTCACTGTGTGTATTTGGGGTGTGCATTGCGCTGGGCCGTTCTTCCAGTTCTTCCATTTCCTCTTAGCACAGAATCTCTGCTATATGGTCGTTATTTACCTTTTTATTGTTCTTGTGCTGGAATAAGCTGGAATTCTTTGTTCCGGATGTTTTGTTTAGGCTCAGTCTGATCTCCGTTGCTCCAAAGCATTTCACTGTGGGTGCTGTGTATGGAGCAAAATGCCGAATGGAAGATATTTCTGTTATCGAATGAGATTTCTAAACTGAAATCCTGGAAGAGAATTTACGGACAATAATGTATCTGTGGTTCTTCCTGGGGTAATTTAGGAGATGTCATGTCTGTGAAATGCAGTGCTTCCCTCTGCTACCCATGTGTCTTGCACAGCTCTGTGCGTTACCGAGCTTTTTGCAAAACTTCAGCTGTCAATGGAGAACACGGCCAGATCCTACCACAGCAGCTTCAGTACTTTGTTTCCTTTTAAAGATATTGTTCGTTATTGGGTTAGGGGAAAATTGGTTCTGTCATCACTGAAATGGTACAGAATTCAACCTGCAACGTCAGTGCTGTGCTACGGACTGTGTGCTAAGGACTGTGGAAATTTAGCTGTGCCTGGGGTTGCGGTACCTGTCGTCTGAAGAAAAGAATAACAGAGTTCAAATACAGAACATTTTATTTGGGGGGCGGTGGAGGAAAATAAGCATATTCCTTCTGTAAGTAGTTTTTCTGCCAAATTTTTTCAGAAATCACCTTCAAATTAACTTCCAGTGGTAATACAAAAGTGAGAACCGTGAGAGGGTGAGCCATGACTTAGATAAATATTTTAACTTAAGATACAAGGTAATCTAAAAAAAATAAAGCTGCTCCTGAGTTGTTGGTTTGTGGTTTTTGTTTTTGTTTTTTTTTTATTGGAACTGTGTTTTCTTGAGACTGGTGCTGTTCTGACAAGATCTGTAACCAGCAAAGAAACAATGGGCAGGCTGAATCCAAAGCAATGATTCTAAGCCAGCTGCGATGTCATAGTATTTGGTGTGAAAGCGGCAAGGCAGTACACATACAAAATAGCTCTCATGAATCATGCAAGGGAAGAGATATGTCGGATATAGATCTTCAAGTGGCAATCAGAATGTAGAAATCTTATAAGCTTCTTTTGTACGAATCTTGTCCGTATTTTCATAAAGTTGTGAAAATGCTTTCCAAAATCCTGCTCCGTATTTTATAACTAAAGCTTTGTGGTAACAAATCCAAGCAAGAGGGAAGAACAAGGGTGTGAAGAATATATTTGTAGCTACACTTAGAGCATCCAAAATAGTTCTCTTACCCTATTTTTTGATACTTATCAGCTCCTGGGTTAGGTTTGGCAGCTAGCTTCTGATTTACACTGTTTCTACAAATTTGACTCAGGTCCATGAAGACATTTTCATAGAATCACAGGATGGTTTGGGTTGGAAGGGACCTTAAAGCCCACCCAGTGGCACCCCCTGCCCTGGGCAGGGACACCTCCCACCAGCCCAGGTTGCTCCAAGCCCCGTCCAACCTGGCCTTGAACCCCTCCAGGGATGGGGCAGCCACAGCTTCTCTGGCCAACCTGGGCCAGGGGCTCACCCCCCTCACAGCAAACAATTTCTGCCTCACATCTCATCTCAATCTCCCCTCTCCCACTGTAAAACCCTTCCCCCTCGTCCTGTGGCTCCCCTCCCTGACCAAGAATCCCTCCCCATCTCTGCTGTAGGCCCCGTTGACAGTTTTGCATCAAGTTTCTACGTTGAAATAAAAATTAATTTCTATGATGAGTCACAAAGCATAAGGAAATAAAGGCCTTAAGAATTCTATTAAGAGTTGATGTAGTTAATATTAAATATAGTAAGGAGTGCGCTTTTTAAGGACATAGAGATTCTGTCAAACATTTGGGCTGTGGTATTAAATAGTGTATTGGAATATATTATATTGCTAATTGTCCCATGCAAAAGCTACCTTGCTCTTCCACCAGAGCGAAATGAGAACTCACTAGGCTTGAAAAAAGTTGTCTCCTAACAGAAGCTGGTTGCTATTTGAGTCATATTCTTGCAACTTACTTAAAAAAATTAACAACTAGCCTGTCTTTTTTTTTTTTTTTATGGCATTCATAATTAATCAGCAAACTAGTGTTTTGTGTGCCTGTGAGCTTGCTGTAATTTCGCCAGTCATGTGTCAGTGACCCGGTCTGTAGCTTGCTTGCTTCTGAAAGAATTTTATGGTGCAGGTTGGGGGTCAGCATCTAAAAGGAAAATATTAAGGGATTGATCCTATTTTCCATGTCCATCTGAAAATCCTCCTGAGGCTGGGGGATGGACGGAAGGACGTGCGAGTTTGTTGCCGCGTTGGGAAGCGTGCGGGTACGTAGTGTCAAATCGATGCTTGTAGTACTGCGCGTTGTTCTCCAGATGGTGATCGTGGGCAGCAAATTAGATGCAACATTAAAAACAAAACAAACAAAAAAATCAATACGGAATGTCGAACTGAGCCTGAGACCAAACCTTCAGCAGAAATGCTGACTTCAGCTGGGACCGGCTCATAGCCGTGGTGAAGCTGTTCGGCTGGTAGTAATTAATTGAGGGATAGATGGGGAAAGTTAGAATGATAAAGGGGATGGAGATTTGCATGGAGGATTAAAAAGGATAATAAAACTGTAGTCAGGCTAGTAAACTAAGCAGAAGGTAATATGCCCCAGTCACTCCTTTACATATTTGAAATCTGTAAATCCCGTGGAATGAAAGGAAATATTTAGGGTAAGAGGGAGATTGAACAGGAAGAGTGGGATGAAAAAGAGAAGGTCAGAAGGAATAGCGCTGTTTTGGAGAAGTGTGGGGCTTTTTTGTTTCGTTTTTGTTCTTTTAAAAGTTGTTTCAGACTGTGGCATAATGCCTGTGAAATAAGTTGAAGTGTTATTTCTTAAATCATTTCAAATTCAACTAGATGAGAACCGAAGAAGTATGCTGCAAGCTTGGAATAGGAAAAAAAAAATAATAGATGAGCTGTCTTCCCATATGATGTGAAAAATAAAACCCTAGGAGGAGAAAATCCCCCTTAAAAACATGGTTTTGATTTTTATACCTATATTTTAAATTATTTAAGTCACAGAATGGCTGGAGTTGGAAGGGACCTCTAGACATCATCTGGTCCCAAATTTTTTATGATTTATATAAATCACATCAGTTTTTGTTGTAATAAAGCAGGATCAATTATTCTGTTTGAACGTGCTTCCTGTGTCACAAAACGTGGGGCATTTATTTACCTTGAAAAAGGAGGTCAGCTGTATTCTCCGTAACATCTCGTATGTTCTGTGAGGGAAATAGTTTTTAATTACGCTGTGCTGTTTGTGGAAAATGTACAGCAATAGCTTAGTGTTGAAAATCGGAATTACTGTATTTGTCCTAAGTTTCCTAACAATATGAAAGATGTAGGGAGTGTTGAAGAGCGTGAGATCTGGAAACAGTCCTGAAGGATTTCGTGTGCTCAGTGATTTTGCTTGTTCTTCAGGAGGTGGAAATATAACGTGGTACATTTAGGGCTGGCTCATTCCTGGTGCCGAACACTGGAATTGGTAGGAGCTTGGAGTGCTGGGGATCCCTTAAGATAGCTTCTGAAAAGCTGAAAATGTTCTGTTGCGAGATAGTTCTCGTGTTGTCTACAGGCAGGTCATAAACATTACATAAAGCAGTTCACTAAGGCTTAAATGTGTTGGGGTTCACCAAGGCGGGAGGTAGGGGCTGCCTGCCTGCTATGGGAGAAAGAAATTCCTTGATTTTATTGTCATTGTTGCCGCTCCCAGCTTCATTTAACACCTCGCAAAGGCATGGAGGAGGAAATTTAGATAGTGAGATAATTTAGAGAAAGGTCTTCTCTAAAATTTTGCCACTTTCTCCCTTAGTAAGATGGTTCCACCAGAGAATATCCCATCTTGACTTGGTTGGGTGGCTGGTGGCTCTTCCTGGCCAGGAGCTGGGTAGAGTAGAGGATCAAAGACACAAAACTCAACCACGTTTAGTTTGTGGGAGTCACCAGTGGAGCCCTGTCCCCATCTGACATTATGCAATAAATCCTGGAGATCTGTTTATAAAAGTAAATTGCAAGAATCCTTCATAATAGGAAAAAGTGGTGGGCAACCCAGATAGATGGGGGTCGCTGCTTGCTTGTTTTAGACATAGTACAAGTGCAAATTGTCTGGAAAGAAACTGCTGCCGAGATAATTTGTGCTATCTCTGAGTTCTCACTGAAGTTATTTTCTCAGCTAAAAATAAACAGATAAGTGTTTTGGCTGCCTATATTTAGACATTGTCTGTTGCTGTCAGTTTTTGAAGCTCTTGGATCTTCTCAGTTGGAATATCTTTTTATTTTCATGTTTTCACAAAGGGATAGATAGAACAACTATGATTTATGTGTGGTGTAGTTGGTATGGAGGAATTTTAAGAAGAAACATAATGTTGGATTAGTCATAGGTTTTGAATTAAAAATGTCATTATTTTAGAAATGTCTTTTTGTACACCGTTTATATTTTGTTGTTGCAACATAATCTTTTGCTTAGTTTACAGTTATTTGATTGGTTGGATTTTAGTCTGTTTATGTGCTCAGAATGACAGCGTCCCCTTTTTGTATGAATTGCAAGGTGAGCCCGGTAATTTTATTAAAGATGATCCTGAAGTTTGGTGCTGCGAGATTTGCCTGCAGATACTAGTCTTTCAAAAGAGAGGCAGCTCCAGGCACACGAAACAGGCTTGTAATGATTCAATTATAATTATATACCTCGATGCAGAATGAAATCAGACAGCTTGAAATGTATCTAGAATGGAAAGAAATGAGTCACTGTTAATTAGCAAAAGACAATGAAGCTTCTGCAATATTATGTTCAAACTTCAGCCTCCCAAGAATATGAAATAAATGGAGATTATGGAAATACGGCTGATATAAAAGCTGAATCAGATAAGAATTTGACACAACTTTCTTTTATCTTCAAACTTCTGACTCATGGTAACTTCATCCGAAAGCAAAGATCAAACCCAGTTTGCTTTGTTTACCCGGAGAGCTGCCTTCTGCTTCTCAGCCCATCCGTGCCACGGCATATATTTTTATTCGGTATTACACGTGATGGTTCTGGTGGTGCTCTGGTTTGTGCTGCTGTGCAAGCCAAGCAGTTGGTATAAATTGTGCTGTGAAGGTGTGCGTGCCTCTAAAGCCCGCCACAGAATAAAACGTAAATGTGCATTAAAACAGTCTGCGTTTCCCAGTCCCTCCCAGCTTTCTCTCCCTGTGTGCTTGCTGGTGGCAGGCAGAGTCGTGTCCCTGCAGCGCGGTGACCAACCCTACGTGGTTTTTCAGCGATGCCTGAGCTGAACCTCTGGAATATGGTGCAAGAGAAAGTGTGAATCCTGGTGCCAGCGTACCAATTTGGCTGTGCCACCGCAGCCCGCGCACCATCATGTGGCCTCTCATGTCTTACTCTGCTGTCAAGTGGTAGAGGAGCACGCCGTGGAGTCTAACATTATATTTGATGAGGAATTAGGCAACGGCAAAAATGAGTGTATTCGGGTTGCTCTGGGGCTGGGATGCAGCTCTACTTCTCAGCATTGTGCCATGTCCATTTAACAGCCCTCTTGCTTCTGCGCATCCCATCCTGGATGCTGTGTGTCTGGGAAGCTTAAATGCTTGGAGTTTGGTTCCATGCACCATGCACTTATCTCCCAGCTGAAATTCAACAAAGTCTTATAAATCACGATGTCCATCTCCACCTGGCACTGGCTGGGTGTCCAGTGCCTTTAGACCTTCTCTCATGTGTTTTCAGTAGCTACGTTGTGACCTACTGGAATCTTACTGAACTTACTTTTTTGTATCAATTCCTTTCTGAGTCCTTTGAACAGAGACCCTGATAACATTGAGAGCAGCCTTGGAATGAATTAGAGGACCAAGAACGCGGCGTTGTCCTCTGCTGCTGGCCTCAGTCGTGTTCTACAGGTCCTCACCCCAACTGCTGCTCCAGGAGGCTCGTTACCCCGCGCTGGACGCTCTCTTCCCATTAAGGAAAACATGAGACTTCTTAAATACTTGGGACAGGCCACAGCCACCTCCTCTCTTTTTCTCGGCACTGGCAGTGCATGGGTCTCTAGGTTTTTGGCTGTGAATTTATTCCTTTAATTAAGCTGTAGTGGACAAAGCTGGATGTGAATTATGACAGTTGCATTTTCCGTTGTTTCCCAGCACCAAACATGAGGCACTTGGCAAAGCTGGAGGTTACAAGTGTGCTGTTGAGCAGTAAATGCAGTGAGCTTTACCTCTCTGTGTTGGGGTGTTTTTTAAGGAGAAATAACTGCAAATAAATGCCCATTGTAAACCTGATACTGTTTAATTTGAGAGAGCTGATAAGGTGTAGAGGATCTGAAACACAAACTAATTAAAATAACTTGCGTGCAAACTGGAATGACGTTTTCTCAGTCAAGTGCTGCAGAACTAAGAATCTGGAAGAGCAAGAGTGAAACACAAAACTTAAACAGACTCAGATTAATGGTGAAGTTTTCTGTTCCTGCTTAACTACCACAGGTGTGATCAATAACAGAGAAATATGTTTGCTCATGAAAATGATTTAAATCCTTTCTCTGAAAGGAGGTGGAGGGTTGTCCAAGGCTAAGCATTCACTTTTATACCCTTTCCATTGCCTACGTGAGGAGATGTTGCCAACCAACCCAAACTGGAGTTTTCCAGGTGAATGCATGGCAGGATGCACAAATGACCTGACAAACTGGGTGCCCAAATTGGCTACGTGGGATTATCTGTTATCAGTAAGAACGCTGCTCTTACAGAGCAATATTGATTTATTTTTTTCCATACTTGTCATTGTATTATGTCATTTTCATTCTAGTTATGTGAAAATTTCAGATACTTGTGTTTGTTTGCGTTTCGTGTTTAACACGGAGGTTACCTGTGACTGAATTACGATGGGTGATCCTGGCCAGTAGCTCTGGTGCCCGTAGTTGCCTCTGGGCACGGGTGCAGAGGCATCGGCAGAGGCATCCGGGCACGGGGGCAGAGGCGTCTCCGCACGGCGGTGAGCAGAGACCTGATCCTGGCTGTCGAATGCTGGTGACTCAGGCGAGCCGAGGTGCTTAGTCACAGGCAAATCCACGGCAGAGCCAGGTGCAGGTAATGCTAATTGCTGTCAGAGAACACATCACCGAACGAATATAACGACAGCCTGGCGAGAGGCGAGCTAGCGGGTCCAGGCAAATATGTTTGTAGATATTGCGTCCTTCATACTACATCTCTGTAGCTGCATAAAGCCTTTTCTCATCAAATGGGATGTAAAGGGTGTGTGAAATTGTAAGACTTTTTTGCGTTTGGCTTCTCTTTTCTCTGGAGTCACCCCAGAGGTCTCTGCCTGTGAAGAATCAGTTGGCTTATTGAATTCATTTGTAAAATATTAATCTACAGCTCTGAAATGAGAAAATAATCGCAAGTAATACAGATTGGGCTAACATATGTGATTACTCACTATGGATAATATAGAGGGCGTTTAAATGTTCTCTGAGAAATACTCTAAATCAAGCACAATCAAAGTCGCTAACGAAATCACCATTATGAATAAAGTATCTTACATCATGCCCTGAGGGCTTATAGTGTATAAATTTATTTCCTCATATGTATCTTCTAGGAGATAAAAACATAAATACTTGAAAGAAAAAAAAAAACGGCATTGTGGCATAATAAGAAATTGTACTTTTTTGTTCAGATACTAAAAAGTGCAAGGAACTCGGATAAATTTTGTCTCTGTCTTTCTGTGGTGTGTTTTATCGTGGAGAAAAAATAGCGTACCAAATCCGTTTTAAGGACTAAATGACAGGTGAAAGGCATCAGGCTTGTTGTTACTACTGACTTCTTCATCCGTGTTCTGAATCTAAAGAATTTTTCCATGACAGAGGACACCTTGTAGTGCTCTACTCAAATGGTACGGTGACCCGGTGGATGGCGATGACTAATTCAATGTGAACAGACGAGCATCCAAGCCAGGTATCTGTCTTAAAGATGGAGTTCATTTATTTGTGACCGATCTGAAAAGATTTCTGGATCTTCTTGACTTTGTTAGAGGTACTGGATGTTTTAAAGACCTAAAAACTTATGAAATCATATACAGAGGCTGCAATTGTTGGCTGCTGAACCGAAAACTAATATACAAGCTGCTTACTGAATGAGGAATAGCCTGTTTGAAAGCAACTGGATGCTAATAAAATGGGAAGAGCTAAAAAGGTTGCCTTTTATATAGGATGGGTCCTGTCCAACCTTTGCTAACCTTGTAGATGTGGGTCCTTTCTCTGTGCTGGTGTCCTGACTCTCTCAAATAAAGAAGGACGGACTTTTCCAGTTGCTTCTTTCTTTTCCAGTTGGCTCAGCCCTTCCAGACCAACCAAAGGGTTGCTAGGTGCTGTGTTTCTGTCCTCTGTGACCATTTTACAGGGCTCCAAAACGTCGCTTCAAAGGTCTGTGCAAGAGTTACTAGTCTCTGCCCTTCCGAAAATTTCAGAGGCCCCTACATCTGTGGGAACGGAGATACAAACTATATCATTTTAAACTATTAAATAGAGAAAAACCTTATCTTCCAATGGTAATTTAAATTGCAGTGAATTGCTGTTGTTATTTTTATTTTGCCTCTTAAATGTGGGAAATTTGTCATGCAAACCAGTAATTAGTGATGTATTCTGCCTCTCCTTCAGCATCTGGATTCTGGAAACTTTCAGGAAAGTACAAGAAAAATCCTCAAACATGTCATTTAAAGTTTTCTGTCATGAAGCCATCTTTTAGAAGCACTCGCTTGTGAGACAGCAGGCGTTGCAATTGAGCAAAGGCAGGCATCTTTTCATTTTTTTTTACTTAAAAAGATACAAACTGAACACCAAAAAGCCTCCCATTTCTGAGCCGAGGCGACTTCTCCCGCATTGGGCTTTGCTCAGCCTTCTGTTAAAGAAGACATTATTAAGGGAGGGATGAAGAAGTTTACTACCTCGGCATCTCTTCACGTCTTCACAGCTTCTAGATAATATTTCTTTACTGTTATATTATTGTTAAGCCCTAGGTTAGCGCCGCGTGCTTTGGGAGTTTGATCTCTGTGCTGTGTTGTGGCTTTCCTTTAGTGCGTCGTAGGAAGGTGTGGCTGGTCAAAGGCATCTCAAATTAGCACGGTGAATTCTTATTATTCAGGCTAAAACTTTGGTTTTTATTTTGAAGCGTCAGAATTTGGTATGATGGTTTAAAAACGTCGGTCGTAGTTATATATTTAAGTAGAGACTGTCATCAGATCTGCTGCTACTCTGAGGGAGCTAAAAGTAAAACTGGGACTCAGATGGGGTAGAATTAACGAATACTGATTCTGCCTCTGGAGTGATCAGCAGCACTCACTGCTGGAATGGACACTGTGTGCCTCTTGGTCATGGGAGAAAGGAAATGAAGGCGTGAAGTACAGATTTTATTGTTTCCTCTCATGCCAGTCTCTTCAGTTTATACTCTGCCCTTCTTTTCCCCTTTTCTCCACATCTGTTGCGTCTAGAGAACCAGCTCCACCACTGGCATGGTTTAAGTTCTCCACCACAGACACATCCTTGTGTATAACACTGGCCGTACAGCTTTTTTTGTATTTTCTTGGAATCTTTTCCAGGTTTTAGCAATGCTGCGTCCAGCTCTTCTTTTCACGTCGCTGTTACCTTTCTAGCTCTTTCTCACCAGCCATTGCTCTGACTTAAAGCCTTGGCTGTCATTTCCCATCCTCACATTTTCATCCACGGTGACTTCTATTTTCGCGCTGAAGCGCTATTCCTTAGCACCTGTTTTCCTGGCCCATCTACAGCTTCCAGTTCATTGATGTATTCTTTTTTTGTCTTGCTCTAAGTTTCCTCCTAGACATTTCTCTTCTGTTTGATCCATTTCCCTCCCCCTCACATCTTTGCCTGTCTCCCATTGCCTGGGATGCTCTTATGTATTCCCAGTGCTGGCTCATCTCGGCAGTTAAATCTTCTGCCTTAGGCCTCGAACTGCAGATCACATCCATGTCAGTCCTGTGACATTTCCACCGCAAATTTATTCCCTCCTCTACTGCAGTCTTTTTAATTGAGCTCTTTTCCAGGGCAAGTGACTATTCTCATACTCTTGACTCTCTCTGCTACCTTCTCATTGCCTCTGCTTCCCTCTACTCACATGTCTTTATCGGTTTACCCCAAAAGAAAATTGTAATTTTATAGCTTTTTTTTTTCTCCTTTACTTTGGTTTACTTCTCCCTTTTCCTCAAAATCTTGTTCGTCTGTCCTTTCACAAACACAGATGTTCCTCAACTGCCCTGTTCCTCTAAACTCAGCACTTGCTTCAATAACACAATTCTAATTCTAATTTCTAGTCTCCTGCATGATGACTCCTACTCTCATCAACCCTTTTCTTTTATAATGGAAATATGATTTAGCTGACCTGTTAGAGGGGGGACAATGATTTCACTGCCTCCTACTTAGGTTCGTATTGTCCTTTCATCTCTCTCCGAGCTAATGGAGCTGATCGGCTTCTAGAGTTTCTCTCCTGGAAGTCCACGGCAGATCCTCTCCCAACCCATCATCTACTCTGTACCTTTGGCGGAAATCCAAATGTTAAGTGGTGACAGTGCTGTGAGATTCCATAATGTTGCTGGCCCAATAGGGTTTTTTACATCAAATGTGTTCAAATTACAGCGTAAAAGAAAGATAGTGGCTTCTAAGACTCGGGTCGAGTCCTTCCCTTGTGCATCCTCAACTACTAATAGAGGTTCTGGAGTTGGCCATCTCTCCTGAGTGACCTTTACAAACCCGTGTTTGCACAGCTGCCCGACTTAAACCAAGCAGACACTGGTATGTATGAGGCACCATCAAAGTCCTTCCAGGGTGAACAGGTACAAAGGAACAGACTCTCTTTACTGCTTCAGGAGCACATATTACAGGTATGCACTTAGGCAGCAAATTGCTTGAAGAACAATTAAAAATATGCAGGGAGGATCTGTGTTTTGTACTTTGTAATGATTGGCACAAGTAATAGTCTTAATTTTCAAACTGTTTGAAAGCTTGACAAATATCTTTGGTTTGCTTTTAAAGACAGAATACTAAAAGCCAGGATTTCTGAAAAGGAGACTCTGTAATTGATTAAAAATATGTTTCCCCTAGGTTTCCTTCCTTTGAAAAAGAAGTAAAAGTAGTACCAGCAAACCACAATCACTTGAAGTAATTTTTCTAATTAATTTGCTGTCAGGTTAGCATTATCTTTTTGGGATGTCTTGCTAATGTGTGTGGATGGAATAATGACCTGAGTAACGGAGGGGAGCTTCCTAACTGTTTTTATCTAAATGTGCTTCTCCAGAGCGTGCTGTACGAAAGAATTATCCAATTACTCTGCCACCGACTGAAAGTGCTGTTCAAAGTCAACTACCCACTCTTCCTTTCCTACTGGAGCATGTAGGACATTTCACAGTTGCCTCTTTGCTGGCATTTTACTTTATCCTGGCAATTATGGCTTAGAAACAGGTAAATAATAGTGCTACTGTAAAGAAAAAGTATGTATTCTTGTTGCTTAGCAATTGCTCTCAACACAATGAAGATCAGCCTATGATGAGGAACTGCATGATTGAAAATATTGTTTCCCACCTGTATCGGTTCTTCTAATAAAATGTATTAAAACCGTCTGCAATCCGGGACGCTTTGGTAAGCTAGGAAGCTTGTGTGAAAACTCACACAAGTATACTTAAACTTTTGAAAATTTCCTTAATTGTGCTTGTTCTTCCAAGCAGTTTCATTTTCCTGCCAGTGCTACCAGGCCCTTTTCTTTAATCATCTTTTCCCCCTCCTCAACTCTTCCTTTGTATTACTGGCCTCTTTTCTGATGAGCTGAAATTACTTGTTACTCTTGGACTACTGATGCTGTTGCGCACAATAATCTGTAATGACAGACAAATTATTGCATTACGCTGTTACTGGGACAAAACAGAAGTTCAGGAAAGAGTGAGATGCCTCTTGACCATTTTTGTTTGTGTATTAGGGGAACTTCAGTAAACTGGCCCTTGTGCCTGGTAGTCTCTCCCGGTGTTCTGGTACCCTAGGTGTTCTGTCTGCCATTGCCTCCTGTTGCTGACAGTAACCTCGGCAGATAGAGCAAAATTCATTTTTCAGAATTATTGGCAAGTTTATTCTGATACCAAGCTCAGTTAGCTCAAGTCTCTTGAGATGTTCTTCTTCTCACCTCTTCTTGGCTTATGCTGGCGTAAAGCAGCATGATTTGACAGAATTCCAATCCGACAAATCAGCAGAGACGATACAGGCTTTGGCTGCACGGGCCTCTGTACGTGCAACATCAGAAGTTGGCAGCATGAAGGATGGTAGGTGGAACAGAGAGAGAGCTGCTCTGCAGCCTTATCCAGGTAACCGTTAGCTCCCGTTGCTACTGAGATCTGGGAGACATTTAACAGAAGAAATATCCTGTGCTAATGGTCAAAATACTCTGAGGTTCTCCACCGAGCAATGAGTGTCCTAGACCTCAGCTTGGAGAAGCACCTCCATTATTCTGGCTACTCAAAGCAGTGGGTGGCACTTTGTCTCTTCAGTCTTTATCCTTCCAGAAGGGAGAGTGGAGCCTTGCTGCTCCCCACAGTCTCTTTTTTCCATCTTATTAGCTCAGCCTTTCTGGCATTTCCTCGCTCCATCAACAGCCTTCACGCATCTTCCCTCAGTATCTCCTGCAGGCTGTGGGGCTGACGTCTCGTTACTGATTTACGAATGTCCAAATAATGAGAAACACTCCCTTAACGGACACTGCTTCTGAAACGTCTCTGAACGCAGGTAAGGGAAGTACACACCCAGTACGAGGAGCATGCCGTTGTTCAGTGCGTTTCGTTGCAGAGTGCTTTCAGAGGGTGGGTTTCCCTTTATTCTTGCAATTTTAACAGCTTCATGAGAAGGCACGGGAATACTGTTTCTTTAATATCAGATCTATTCTGACAGACCCCCTCCAACATCCCATTTTGCTTCCCTGGTGAGTTAAAAAGTTCTTTTTTTTTTTTGTTTGGAATTCCAGATTCTAAGCATTTGTGTGGATTTTATTTATCACTCAGCGTAGCTCTCAAGCTTCCCTTTGTCTTTCACTGGCTGTCGGTACAGTCGAGATGTAGAATAACAGATCACAGCCTAAGACGTCATAATTCCTAAAGCATTACATGTTCCCCTTCTGCTACTGCGTGAACCTCTCAGGCTCAGATAACACTGTGATTTCCAGTATCCTTAGGTTAGGCTCAGGCAGGTCTTTCTACTTAAAAAATAAAATAAAATAATGTAATAAATAAATGTAAATGGTGAAGAAGATAGCAGCAGGTCAGGTAGAATGCCTGGTAACTCCTCTGTAGTCTCTGCTATAGGGAAGCTCTCTATAGCAAGCCCTTTACTCAAAGCCAAGGAAGGCAGGCTAATGGTTTTGTAAAGTATTTTGGGATATATGAGTGAAAAGAACACTGGAATGGATTGGGACTGGGGGGATTTGTTGTGTAATCGGTGCCTATACCGCGCGCTCAACCTCTTGCACACAGATCAGAGCACTTTCACCGCAGGCTGGCTGGGTATGCTCTTTTCTTTCTCCTCCTCCTTTAAAAAGAGTGATTGTATTTACATTTAAGAGTCACCTACTTTTGAGCAGTTAAAAAGATGCTCTGCCACTCCCTGTAGTATTTATTATGTTCTTACCGTCAGCATCGAATCTTGTCTTTAATTTCCTTCCCTAGAGTTTTAGCCTTGAAAATGTAGAGGTTGTTTATGTCCAGAACAAAGCTTGTTTTTTTTGTGTTTCTAAATACATACATTGCTTAGCATGAATTAATTCAAATTAATTTGTCTTCGCAGGGGGGTGCCGGATCCCCCACCCTTTAGCGTTCCCCTCTCTTTGCTCACCCTGCAGCAGTGTCCCCAGTGCCTGGCAGTGATTCTGCCCTTTGACCATGGGTAGATCCCAGGGAGCGTTCAGCTTCGTCTGCGCAGCGTGCATTTTGCATGCTTTGTTCTTGTACAAAATTATGCCTTGCTTCCTTTTGTTTTTTTTCCCTATTAGACCTTTTCTTCCTGGCCCACCCTGAGCGTGGCGCCCGTCTCCATCCGAGCCAGCGCTGCTGCTATCCCGGGGGTCGCTCCGGCAGTGCCTGGGGTGCACTCGGCGATGCCCAGGAACGATGTCATGGTGTTAGACGGCTCGTTAAAATTACATGAGAATCCGACACGCTCATAACACAAGACGGAGCCGAACAGAGTCCACTTGTCAAAATAATATCGAGCCAATAAGCATGTCATGGGTGGAGCTACTGCAGCACGGGTAAAACTAATTCTGAATGAAGACCTTTTTATTAAACATCCTGGGCCTGAATGAATGGGGTTACTTGGCTTGCGACAGACTAGGGAATTCCTTGATTTTATTAGTGCACACTGAAAAATCCGGCCTTTTTCCGTGAAGTCTGTGAAGCCAAAATGCTATAGGAAAGGGATTGATCGGGAGGCGGCCGTTATGAATTTTTCATGAGCTGGTGTGCGGGGCTGAATGGCTCCGGCGCGCGTCGGTGTGTAGCTGGCAGGCGAGCTGCATCCGCACGGAGGCTGCTGACACAGAAACACTTTGGCGCATTTTCAGAGGGAGAGAGAGCTGGGCTGATAAAGGGTTTTCTGACAGCCCTGGCTTATCGTCCTTCGATTTATGCTGCCGTTGCTTCAGGCAGCCTTTCCATTTGGAGCCCAGCCTTGTGAATGAGCGGGGTAAGCTCTGCCAATTTATCAGCGTTTTAAATCTGCGGCGATGCCTGCGTGATGTGTTTTTGTTACGTTTTCTGAATGGTGAGAGCTCACATAACGTCTGAGCTATGACAGCAAAAGATTCTTCTAGGGAACTTGCTACTCCAGAGACAGAGATTTACATAAGGACTTTCAAAGAACAAATGCATTTAGAGCTCGAGCTTCCCAAGCTGCCTGGGAACAGACCTACGTCTCCAAAAATTTCCCCTCGCAGTTCACCGAGGAACTCTCCGTGCTTTTTCAGAAAGTTGCTCGTCAATAAAAGCATCCGCCAGCGTCGTCGCTTTACGGTGGCACATACATGGTAAGATCTGCTGGGCTATCAGCGCGGGTTTACAAAACAGTGTGTGTAGCTGTGGTTTTAAAACAGGGGGGAAAAAATGAGCTGAGATTCATTCACGCTACTCCCTGCAAGTGTTAAATGAATAGAGCAGAAGGCAGCCAAAGTATGTATAATGCAGTGCCTCGACAATTGCCATTCAGCTTCTGCTCTCCAGAATAAATCCAGCCCATTATTCGTGTGTGCCGTGGTTAATCTCTGTCGAACAAAGGCGGCAGCCGGTAACTTTCCCAGGCGTTATGTTGCTGTAGGTCGAACACATGAATTCATTTCAGAACCTTCAAGACGTGTGTTTTTTCTTTGCCCCTGTCGGCTCCGACTGCAGATGAGGGTACAGCGCAGCCCGGGCGATTTGGGCAGGGCACTCTTGGAGTTAAATGCTGGAAAAGGGCTTTAACTTCACTGTGAGGGGCTTTTAAACAGTTTTTGCTGGCTACACGTATCCCTTCTTTCAGCCATTTTTTCAAGGAAACTCCAGCTAAGAGTCTTCTTTTCCCTCCCTTCAAATTACCGACCCCAAATAGCCAATTTGCATGCCATTATAGTTGATTGTGAGCTGCCTCTGACTGTCAGTTATCCTGGTTAAACCACGCCATAAACAGTAATCAAAAGATGTAATTCAGGAAAACCTATGTGTATCTCACTGGTTTGTTTACTAAAGTGGCTCTATATGGGTCTCGTACGGTCTACCTTTTAAATTCCAAGAGTCTCTATCAGTATGCTCTACGTGACTGTGGGAATTAAACCAGAAAACTTTCATTTATATGAATATTTTTAAATCCTGCTGACACATAGCCGTCTCCCTTACCTTCCTATTCCGTAGCCTGAGTCGGAGGAGGGCGGATGAGACTATCCCGGTTGTACCTGCATGAGCCAGTTGTTTTGGGGTATCTGCAGTGCCCATCCTTGTCTGCTACTTTTGAAAATAGAACATTTTTTTAAAATGCTTCATTTGAGTCCTGCTGTATTTCAGAGCTGTATTTACTTCTGAAGTGAATTACTAATTACTTGCTCAGAGTGGATTGGTAGCTCTTAGAGTTGTTTTGTGCTGTTAAACACTAAGAAAAATAAGAGGAAAAACTGAAAACTTTGATACCAGGGAGCATCTGCTGAGTATCTACTGGGTAGAACGGGGGTAACTGACTTTCTAATTTATTTTTTTTTTTAAACACAGTCTGAAATGCCTTTGGAGTGTGTCAGCATTCAATTCAAATTAGAATTCTCGAAGCATGCAGACTTTCTGCTTTTTTTTAATTTATTTTTTTAGTCGAAGCAGTAATAACAGCCACCCAAACTGGGTACACGCTGTAAGGGTTCCAGGGTGTTCCTGAGCTTCCTCTGGCATTTTAACTGGTTGTAGTCAGGCGCGTTCAGGGTTATACACATTAAATCCCTTGAGCATCTGTCATATCTCTCAGCGTTGGAACAGTGGGGGGCTGCTTGTCTTCCCCCCAGTAGCATGTTTGGAGAAATTCATCCCGTGGAAAGACGGAACTGCTGGGAATTGGTAGAGCAGAATGTGGTCAGACTTGGCACAGGGTATCCGTATTGTTTGGTGAAAAAAATAATAATAAAAAAAAATATATATATATGCACACACACATATTTGTAGATGTAACAATCTCTGCTTGAACCAACTTGTAAAGGCAGTGGGATTGCTCTAGGTTCATTTTTAATGGAATGATGGAAGGTTCTCATACTCTTTCCCTTTTTTAAAGTTTTTAGTATCAGGTGGATATGAACTGCATATAAGTGTTTTAACCTTAGATACGAAGTAAACTATTGTAGAAATGAAGAAAATCACCCTTGCAAGGACAGGTTTCCAGGATATATGAGTGCGAGTACATGTTTAATGCAGTCAAAACACATAGCAAATCCAGACATATTTTCAATTTGCTTCAGCATGTTATAAAACATGAGGGAATTTAAACTATTTCAGTGTGATACAACATTAGAATGCCTGTACAGCTGTTGCACGTGTGTTGTAGACGGTGTACTTTCAGCTGTGGGACTGAATTTGCTTATTAGTTGTGAATTTGTTGTGCAGTGCATGAAAACATCGTCACCTGTGCTAAGCAAAAATGCCACTTACGTAAGGAGCTCTTTTGTCTTGAGCTGGGAGGTGGTGTCTGGGTACCAACGGAATTATCTCAGGAGTAAATGTACAGGAAACACCAACTACACAGCGATACGAAGCAAGGAAATGAATCCGTCCCTTTGGATATCATGTAATCTGTAACTTTCACAGCCTCGTCAATAGAATAGAAACAGTCAACTTGCTCAGTTTGGGGTTAGTGGTGTGGTGAATGTGATCTCTCACCACCTTTATCATCATTGCCAATTGTTACTTGATGAATCTTCTGTTCACTCTTCTGTGCCCCCTTATTTGCGGTTTTCTGTCTTCCCTTGCTCTTCTCCTTTACTTTTTTAACTAATTGCCTTTTCTAGGCATTTTCCTTCTTTTATGACTGAATACATTTCAACTTCTTTTTCCTGATTATGCTGGTGAAATCTCTGTCATCACCTGTCTTCTCCAATATCCAGGCATCAGATCTTATCCACGAAGAAAAAGGAAAAGGAAGTTTCAGGGTTTGGTTTTTTTGGTTGTTTTGTGTTTTGTTTTGTTTTTTATTTTTTAAATGGGGCCATGACTCCCAATCTTTCTTTTCTTCGGGATCCAGTTCTTACGACAGTACATGACCAATATGTCAAGACAGTTGCCTTCAAACATCTGTCAAGCTGATCCCTTCCTGCTCCGAACCCCTTAAACGCTTTGCCATGGCCGCTCTTGCTGTGTCCAGTCTTCAAATGCCTCATTCGTATAAAATAACCCAGTTTCTTGATGTATAGACAGTCATTGGCTCTGCTGTGTGATGAGCACTAGCTTTTTAATTAAGCAATTTTTATAATATGATGTTTATTGTCTTTTCTTAACTAAGACTTTAGTGGGTTTTTTTCCAAATTGATTCACATTCAGCTTTCATCAGTTAAGTGGGTTTAAGCCTGTTTTTTCCTTTATGCCTCTTATCTAGTTTAAAGAAAATACAGTACAGAACAGAAATGGTATACTAGGAATTTTTGCTCTGTTTTTTCTTTTGGTTATCCTTCAGCGCAATTGAAATACAGACACCCATTTGCTTTTTGAAATGTAAATCATATGGTCGCCTTGTTTTTTTGGAAAACATGATCTGTTTTCATTACATAATAATCTTCAGTGGTGGGGTTTAGTAAGTTAAATAATATGGCACAATCCAGTCAGAGGGGTAGCATTTGAGCTTTTTCCAAGCCTGGTGAATAACAACTGATCGGTTTCATTACTTGGAGCTGCAGAAAATACTGTAGGCAAATCAAAGCTATCAAAATGTGCCACATCTTGTTATGCTTTCTGATCATTGTGCTTCTAGAACCAAATAAGAAAGACCTACCTAGTGGCAACCCACACTTGGAGTAGGATTTCAGAAAATTCCATTTTTGGAGACTGTCTATATACTTGAAATTGTTGAGGATAACAGACATTTATAAGACCCATGAATTTCTCCAGTCATTGGGTCATGTTGGCCAGGAAGGCCAACAGCATCCTGGCCTGTATCAGAAACACGGTAGGTGAGTAGGACTGGGGCAGTGACCGTCCCCCTGTACTGGGCACTGACGAGGCCCCACCTCGAGGGCTGTGTCCAGTTTTGGGCCCCTCACTCCAGGAAAGACACTGAGGGGCTGGAGCGTGTCCGGAGAAGGGTGACGGAGCTGGTGAGGGGTCTGGAGCACAAGCCTTGTGAGGAGCGGCTGAGGGAGCTGGGGGTGTTCAGCCTGGAGAAGAGGAGGCTGAGGGGAGACCTTCTCGCTCTCTACAGCTCCCTGAAAGGAGGGGGGAGCCAGGGGGGGTCGGGCTCTTCTCCCAAGGAACAGGTGATGGGACAAGAGGAAATGGCCTCAAGTTGCGCCAGGGGAGGTTTAGGATGGATACTGGGAAGAAATTTGACACTGCAAGGGCTATTAAGCCTTGGCCCAGGCTTCCCAGGGCAGTGGTGGAGTCGCCATCCCTGGAGAGATTTAAAAAATGGGTAGACACAGTGCTTAGAGATACCGTTTAGTGGTGGCTTTTGTCAGTTGATGGTTGGACTCAATAATCTGAAAGGTCCCTTCCAACCTGGGCAATTCCATGACTCTATGTTATGGTGGTCTGTACAAGTCTCAGGACAGAACTCACATGGTGGAGTGAAGCTCCTGGTGGGACCTCATCCCTGTTGGAGTCCCTTTCAGCGCCAAGCCCTACTGCGTCCAGCTGCAGTGAGGTGGCCTCTGCGCTGCGCTGACACCCTGGGCACCAGGGCCCTGATCTGAGACCTTCTGGCCAGCTCCATGCCATACTTGGGCTAGAGGAACTGACTTTTGCGTTTGAGACAAAGCTAGCGTCTCTCACATCTCTCCTTGCAAGTACCATATGATATGCTTTTGGGCCTGTTTCAACTCTGCTGTATGTATAGCAGATGCATTTCCACAGCTCCAGTGTTGAATAACACGCTTGTCTTTATTTCCATGAGCTGGTCTGTTTGTGTTTCTCACTGTAGATGTGATTTCAAGCCTTTCGAGCCAAACAGGATGATTCTCTTGCTTTCTGGAGTTTCTCTTTCAAACTGGGACTGGTATCGGACACACTGTGTTGCTCAGTTATCTGCTGAAACTCTTAGGAGAAACTAACTGAAGGGAATAGGGAAAAGGATGGGGAAAAACCAGAAGGATCCCCTTGAATACATTCTCCCATCTGTCCCGAGGAGAGTTCCTGAGCGCTAGCAGCCAGTGGCAGGAAGGATTCCAAAGGAAATGAAGGTGAGGAGTGAAGACTTCTTCAGACAAAAGAAATAAGCACGCACAACAAACACAGAACCAGCTGGGTAATGTTTACATCTGTTCTGACCGTGTATCTTGTCTCTAAACCCTGTCTACAGTCATAGAGGATAGAAAGGAGAAACGTCTTTCATCCCCCAGCCACTTACTTGGGAAAACATGGTGTTAAAATACTCACCAGCTAGTGAGGGTTCAAGCAAAGTACAACAGGTTATTGTATTAACGGTAATTTGAATTTGATAGATTCATCCATATGTCTGAGAGGGGGAGAGAGAGAGAGTGGTTCCCTTCTCAGAGAAATAAACACTATTCCTGGAATTTGTAATACCTTCAAGTAAGTTTTTAATGTTTACAGTGTGCTTATCTGTCAGGAATACAGATTCAGAGAGATTTCATGACCGACCTTGGTGGCTGGGACCTAGAGAATCCATGATCCCCAACTCTCATACACAGGCTTAACTATTAAGTTAATGTTTTCTGTGCCAACATGGTTTCTTAGGGAAGCTGTACCGTTGAATTTGGCTGTGTTGAAAGCTGTGTTGATGTGTGAAACTCGCCTTTGCGACAGCATCTACAGATTGGTGCTGTACGTTTCCAGGAGGTACAGTTTGCTTCTTACGTGCTTGAGTCGGTTGCCAGGACAGACTGATAAACCCCGAATGTGTCTGCCACATAATTTATGCGGTGTAGATTAGCTTCTCTGCAGATCTGTGCATTCACTGGCCCTTCATTATTTGGGTTTTTTTAATCTTTTTCAGCTTTTTTTGTTTCTGAACAATGACGGCTAGCTCTCCTCAGTGTTCTCTGTGTGTTTCTGCTATTACCTGGCATTACCTTAGGAGAACATCAGATGGTTTCCACAATGATGGTGTGCTTCTCTGTCGCATGGTAGGAGTTTGGGGGTAGTTTGACAAGTCGGGTTTGTGGGTTCTCCTGTAACGACGATAGTATGGGCATTCTGCAAGAGTCAAAAATTAGTTCAGGTTAAAACATGGCTGATGTTCTTGGCAGAGGTGAATTGTCCCAGAAAATGCTCTGCTGATTCTGCGATGGACAGATTCGCAAACGTGGGTTTGGAGAAGTAGAAAGAAGAGAGCAGATTTGGGAAGTTACAGCGTGAAAATTACAGGTGCTCTCAATTTCCTGTTGGACTGCCCGAGTGGGAATGACCTACAAAACGTAAAGAACAGACCTCACTCTGCTCTTGGGATGCTATGGCTTTTACCAAGTTTTGGGAGGCGTTGCCTTGCGTAAGCGTTTGGATCCATGTTGTTTGTTACACTCTATAATTCACTTCTTGCCTTTTCCGCAATACTGTCTGGTCTGACAGCAAATATGGTGCTTTATGAATCAATCGGCAGCGCTGCTCGATGTGTGTGAGTTCCTGTCTTGCCACACGGTAAGGCTGTAACTGGTAATAAATAATAGACATTTGTGAAATGTACTGAAATAGTGACACACAAGCATAATGTTACAGTAAAAGAAGACGACCTGCGCAACAGCAGCTGATAATGTCTTGGGGTAAAATATTGCCATAGCTACCCATGTCAAAAAATATTAATATGAAATATGGTTTTGTTTTCCAAGAAATACATGCACAGATTCAGTCTCTTCTTTCAGATAAACCTCTACCATGGGGAAGGACTGAAGAAAACTTAATATTAAGTTTTTAATTTTCTCAAATTCTTCTGTTCTCTCAACACTACAAATAGGTATTGCTGAGGAGCAGAGCAGATATTAAATAATGAAAGAACAAGACTAGAGAAACAGCAATATATTAGCTGATTTATTTTCTTCTATGGTGAAAAAAAACCCCAAACCCTAAAATTTTTTGTGGTGAACAAAACACTTGATTGATCTACTAGTACCTCCTGGTGAATGTAGACCTTCCTGGTGGTGTGGTATGCTGTAGTATATTCGCATTTTCCATGTCGTGTGTATGGTGCACTTACATAGGAATCAGGTTTGATGCAGATTGCTTTGAGGTTCCACTCTTTCCAATAAAACCGACTGACAAAAATGTGAGAAGAACTTGGAGTAAAAAGGCTGACAAGAGCATGTAGATTCAAGTTGTCCATTAAATGGGTTGAGGAGGGAGGAAAGAGATACGGCTAGGAGAAGGGCGCAGTGCTGAGAGACCAAAAATGTACCACTTGAGGTATTTTTTGACACTACAAACAACATCAGAGTAGGAAAAAAGACTGTTCCCAAACTTCCCAGTGGTGCAGAGAGACTTCTGTAGCTTTAGAGATGGGACCCTACCGCAAACGGTAGAGATGGATGGCCGGAGCGAGACAAGGGGGGCCGGACTGACCGACCCTGCTGCCAGACGTGTCCACCAGCGGCTGTATCTCAGCAGCTTCCCTCTCTGCAGCAGCAGTGCCAGCTGGCTTTGCTGCCGTTGGCAGAGAAAGCTCTGGGGACAGGGATTTGATTTTTGTTTTTTGTTGCCATAATAATCCGCTACATTAGGAAGCTGCCTACTTTGCTACTGTCTAGAACTTTGTGTAGAAAAGGAGAGCTTTTATGGGTGGAATTAGGGTGCCTGCACTCACTAGAACTGAATTTCCCTTTTTATGTTCTATGTAACCTTGTTTAAAAGCCTTATCCTTTTTTTTCGTGACCCAGCAAGTTGCATTTTATCATGATAGAGCAGTTTATGGCAGCTTTCTCTGCAACAGATTTAAATGCTATGAAGGCAAAACATCTGCACGGCAGTTAAGGGAATTAAATGGGAACCATTTCATCAGTTTGCCCTGAATCAGTCTGTGCTCATGTGGGGAAAGAGTTTTTGTTGCACTTCCAGTAGCTCCATGCGTCCAGCATTATGTCGTTCAGCTATTGCTGGGATGGTGATTTTTCATTGTGCAGCTGTGTACGGCGTACGATGCATCACGACGCAGACCTCGGAAGAGGATTCTGAATGAAAAGGTACTGCAGGTAGATTCCTACACATGTATATACTGAATAATTTCCATTTCGTTGCATATTTGCCTTGGTACAGTAACTTCTTGGATTCCTGTTCTGTCGGTATCTGACGTAGCTAAGCCGTCTAGACGTTGGCATGGAAAAGCAAGCTCGTTGTACCATCTGAAAGCAGACCTCCTGAAAGGAAGCATAAGGAGACATTAATCTCATTTTAGCAGTAGAAGAAAACAGAAATCGATTGATTTTTCTCTCAGCTCGGGCGCAGCTTTTACACTGATACAGGTTGACAAAGGGCAAGTACAACAAAAATGTTTAAGAAATGACCTCTTTTTATGATTTTAACAGGTAGTTTTAACCACAGTATCATGATATTTACTGTATGTTCTTAAAATGTGCAGAATATAGCTTGTGTATGAACAGTTGCTTGCTGCCTGTTCAGTATATACAGAACTTATCTGAAAATTAGAAACATTTTGTGCTGCTCCTTCGTTTCAAAAAGCTTTAATGAACCCTGCTGACGCTGTCCGTGTGCAGGTAATAACTGCGTAATGATGGACGACTTCATTAGGTTAGAGGGAAAGGTTTCTTTCATAACAATAATGCAGAATTAGCTCTTCCACTTTATTGGATTCGTGATTACTAAGATAATTAGAGGGTCTGAACCTGGACTGAGCGCAGGGCATTCTGGAGCTCGTGGCACAGGAGTGAGGGCTAAGGGAGCCGGGCAATGGTCAGGAGGCATTTGGTCCTCGGAGGTTCAAGGGTATTTTCAGATCTCGGTTCCTTAGAATGGTGCACTAAGTCCAATTGTGTATTGTTGTGTAAAGTTAATGCTTATCAAAGACCTAATCATCCGGTTGTGACCAAAGTTCTGTGCTATGTACTGCAGTGTTTCTCTTTTTTAAGCAGAGAAGACAAGATACGGGAGAAAGAGTTACCAAAATGAACACGTTAAAGCATCCTGTCCTATATTGCTTAGATGAGCAATCCTCTTTTTTATCTGTGGATCATTTTATTTTAGGTTTTTTTTGTGATGAGGAAAGAATGGAAAACGATCAAATATGAGATGTGGAAACTCAAGAAGAGGTTGAAAAGGAACGCAGAGCTGAGGCAAAGCAGAGGATGGGAGAGGAGGAAGGGCTGGACAGGAGGAGCTGGGCAGCACACTAATCCTGCGGGAAGTGGTTTTGGGATGAATCTGCATCGAGTCTAATGGATGCAGTCACTCTTTGTCAGTAGCGTGTCAGGCTGTCCGTAGGCACTTAGGGCTCTGAGAGCCAGCTGCTGGAATTAAAGACCAACGCTGTTGGAAGAGGCAAGTCTTTGAAGACCTGAGCCAGCGTTCTCCTCAGCCTTCCACTTCTGACCATCGCCTCTGAAACCCTCTTCAGATTCAGGCTTTGGAGGAAGTTTTGCCTGTTTCTCTCAGGTGAGGACCTGATGTTAGTAACCTGCACACTTATTGCCTCCAAGGTCTTTGCACCCGCAAGCGGTTGTGAACACCTGGTGATTACACTGCCAGCCTCAGGGTGGCTTGTAATCCAGCCATTGACTTCTCAGCTAGACTTCAGCGCCAGCTTCCAAATCTTTATTAAACCATCCTTAAGAGATTTGAATGCATGTTTCCTGAAGACTTGCAAACATACGTGACGACTATTACTACTCAAATATTGCAGAAAGCAACATGGGGACTAATTTACCTAGTTAGAAAAGTAACATCAAGTAAATCCAGGTCCCGATGCCAGTCATACAACACTGTAAAACTTCTGGGAAGAGAACCACTGTTCACAGCGTGAGACACTTCTGTTCCTAGCCGTACCTTATCTTCAAAAACTAGAACCTTATCCTGAAAAATCAAGTTCCCATGAATTTTCATAGCAACAGGATTTGCTTTTAAGAGGCTTAGGTGGTGTATTCTGGCAGAAGCATTTGCTTCAGACATAGAGGCCCGTGTTGTTGAGGAGCTGTGCTGGAGAGCCTTGTACAAGCATCTGCTTCTGGTGGCTCAGTGCTGTAGCTCTCCAGGCACTTGGTCCAGCATTTGGAGTTCCTTCTCTGCCCGATATCATAGATGTATTTTATAATACCGGTGTTTTCCTATGAACATGCTAAAAGCATGAGTAGGGAATATAATTTTTCTGATGGAGATATCTCTGTCTCTGTTGGCATCTCTTCCTGCAGCTTCAGATAACCTTAGATAAGTAGGCTTTGCTCATCTGGGCGTATACGTTTCTACGGGATTCCCTTACCTCACAACCTGGAATGTGTTCCCATTTCAACCAAAGACTGTTTATGCCGCAGCTTTCACAGAAGCAGTGATAGCAGCGAAATGACCATCAGTATGAGTAGACTGTGTTAGAGCAGTGTTTCCTCTGTCACAAAATCAAGCTGTTCTTCTGCACCACAGATGGAGACACCTCTCTGCTGATGGATAAATGGCACGGCACTCAGTGTGAGCTTTGCATGGTTTCTATTCATGGCTGAGGGACTGGGAGCCCCACTCTAGGAGTTCATGCACAAATGTGTGATCAGCTGAGGATCTAATTCCTGTACGTTAACACGCGAGCGCTCATTTAAGAGGTTCTCCGTCCATTTGCCTTATGCTGTCCCCTCTCAAGCAAGCTAAATGGGGAGGAATTCAGAATATTTGTATAAAAACCAGGGAAGGCTCATTTTCCATAAGTATTCATTTATTACAACCATGAGCACTTTCACAGTGTGTACGAGGGCGTGATTTCCTGAGGGCTGTCGCAACTCTAGAGCTCCTAGCATCCGATTTCTGCATCCTTTATGGTATGTAGTGTCTAAGGCTTCGCTAAAGCTAGTGGTGGCTTCGCTGTGTCCCAGCCATCAGAGCGGGCTGGTGCTCCCTGGATGCTGTACTTCTCCAGCCATGCCGCCTGCCCCAGCTGCCACTACTGGGGTAATTTACTCTGGGGTCGTGTATTTGGCTCTGTCTTTATCCCAGTTGCCTGAGGTCTGGTTTTGGAAGGAAGGGATGTGGGGTCACAGAGTATTTGAGTTACTATCCCATTGCCGAGGTGGACTGCAGTACTCCGGAGATGAACTGGGTTTGCTCGTGGTTATCGGAGTAAATGGATAACATGATGTATTTCAGTATTTCTTTAGTGGTTGACTTAAGCAGGAAAGTTTGCAAAGCAAGTAGTAATTATACACATCTCTCAACTATGATCACTATAAATTAATGATGACAAGCTGTAACCGCCGTTAACTTTTGAGATCTGAGCATCAGTCTGTTTTCCAAAGCTCCCTCTTCCCCCTTAGGGAACGTGTCCTTTTAAGTGTACTCAAGGTCTGTATTGTCAGACTGGATCCCCGTAACAAACTATTCTGTTGAGCTGCTGGAGATCAGAGGTGGAGCATGAAAACAAATGGCTCTTGCGTTGTCCTCCAGTGTTTGTGTATTGGGCTGCCTCCAGCCCCTGTTGGGCTTGCTGCTTGCTTTTCCAACAGTTGGCTGTTAGATTAAACCGATGTGTGCATTCAGTAAACATCCTCATCAAGAGGTCACGGTGTATTCATAAATTATTACGAGGCAGCACTTTTTATTTGATACTGAGCTCCTTCCAGATGAAATTGTTGGAAGCTGCAAATGTTGCATGTTTCTGAATCATAGCCACTAAGGCATTACTTGGTTATTTTTGCTCTCAAAGAGCTGGTAACAAATGATGAATGATGTCCTCAGCACAAAAAAGACCCCAAAACCAACAGATCAGACCCCAATAAAACCCCAAAGGACTTCATTGTCGTTGCAAGACAAATATCCTTAAATGTTGGGAAGAATGTATGAGGAACAATCCTACTGTCTCAAGAGGTCTCTTCACCATGACGTTGGTAATGAGAGGCAGGTGATTCCATTGGCATAATGGCAAAGAAGGAACAGAAGAGAGAAGATGGTACGGGATGGTGGGGGTGACACTGGAACAGGCACATTGAAAGAGAAGTTGGTGTAATGAGAAGCCCACACGTTATACCAACATGGTCATGAAATGGGCTTCCGTGGTGGACAATATCTTGGCAATCTCTCTAAGTCTAGGACCTAGCGTCATCTGCCGCCGTTTCTTCTAGCTTGGAGAAGTGTTAAGCTGTCACCTCCGTGGACACAAGGATGTTTTCTCACCCTCTCTGCCTGCAACAAAACCACCTTCCTAAGTCAGCAAGACCTAAAGCTTTGCTCTGTTTTCAAGAAGGGATTGATGAAAATCTGCATTACTGTACTTGAAACCTGCCTCCATAAGGGGAAAAAAAAATGCTTTAAATGTCAGGCTTTGCTATTTTTACAGCGTAGCCCAGAAAGAAGCTCTTGCATCGCTGTCTGCATTCACAAGTGCGATACATTGCATCCCCGCCACAGACACTTATTACTGTTTGTCTTGTACTTGTCAGTTGTTATTTTACATTGAAAAAAAATGTTGTAACAAGTTGTAAATGCTTTCAGTTGGTCAGCCTGTTGTGAACTGAATGGGAATCTTCTTCATCTGTGCCTGGAAGGCACTGAAGTTTTTTTGAGAATAATCTATGGACTTTTTGGGTTAGAATTTTATTTACTCAAATTCTGTAAACCACGGACTCCAAGGAAAGCTAAGTGAAAAATATCAGGACTTTGCTCTGTGGGACAGAAATATTTTCCGATAGGTTGTTTTATTGTATTCAGAGTGTATTTGTATTGTTTAGGAGTCACATAATATTAAGCACTAACAGTATTTGAGAACGTACTCCCTTTGTGGTGAACTTGCTCACAACAGCCGCAGGGTGGACTTGAGAAATGGGTTCGGTTTTAGTGGTTGGTTAAAATTATTTAGAATGAATTGAAAGGACTTAAATTGATGTTAATTCGCAAAGTAAAATTTGAAAAAAATATGAAGAATTAAGATCGTGGCTCTATTCTGTAATAATAGATGTGGGAGAAATTGCAAATTCTCCCCGTGGCCTGAGATGACAGTTGCGTTTCTGTGTCTGAGTCTTCCTGTCGGTCCTCATCTACGTCACTCTCTCGCTCACCGTCACCTCTATCACTGGACCTCTCATCGTTCAGACTCAAATATCAGCCCTGGCTTTTTGCTCAGTCTTTCTGTTATTTGCCTTATTCTCACTTGTTAGGTAAGCCTTAAATGAACATTAAAATTGAGAAACCGAGAACGTGGCAGGAGATAGTCAAGCACAGTGTGGAGGGTTGCGTTATTAACTGTGTCAATAAAAAGTATGGAAGCGAGCTCCAAAATATAGAGGGCTGATGTTTTAAAAACTCATTTGAAGTTGTGTGCATGGCAATGTAAGGCAAATATTCCCAGCTCTTCAAGTGATGCAATTTATCGGTCATATCGGTCAAATTTTGAAAAACAGTTTGGAAGTTGTCTCTGGGATAAATGGCCAAACATTGATGACGGCTGTCACAGGAGAGCGTCTTGCCCCCCAGGCTGGCGACAATCAGGGCAATCAACCTGGAGGTTTAAGTCTCAGGCATTTAGTTGTTTGTTTGGGTGTTTTTTAGTGATTCTCATCCAAACAAACACTGTTATTTCGTTGCTAAAATCTAATTTCCGAGTTGTTAAAGATAAAATTGCTCTCAGAAGAAAGGTCTTGGTTAATTTCTGATTTCTCTTGGTAACGTGTTACGAAAGTAAAGAAAAATAAATTCAAATTATTTCAAGACTTTAGGGAAAATATTTCCTATGTAATAAACACCACAGGTTTGTTCATTCAAAAGTACTGGGGTGGAAACTGATTTCTTGGTGAGAGAGCAATTGCTCGTTGGAAGTGAGTGGCAGCAGTCATTGTCAAATCCAGGTTTTTTCCTTTGTAAAGCGAATGGGCCTGGGTAGTAGTGATACAAACTTGAAATGGCATCGCCGGAGGCAAATAATACCCTGTCTAATGTATTTGATTTTGCAAAGCTAACGGGCTGAGTTACGTTTTTGCTTTCACTTACATTAATGGTTCAAGGAAAGGGAAGGTAAGAAACTGAAACAGATCTGCCTTTTATCGTGGTATCACTTAAGGTAAACGCTAGTGATGCCTTACGGAATCTTTTGGGAAAAAAAAAGTACTACTTAGTCCTATATAGAGAAAAACAGAATATGTGATGTATTTTTGTTAGATTTAGAGCAACTGCGGGTTTTGGTGGAGCATTTGGTTAACTGTCTAATGAGCAATTCTGCGTCACTAATCTATGAACCCTGTCATACAGACTAAAAGCCAACTATCAGGGCAAAGAGAATAAACCCACAGCGTTTAGCTAAAGAATGACCAAACTGGGAAGTTAGTGTGGTGGGAGGGGAAGCTACGGACCTTTGAAGGGCGTCAGCTCTTGGCTGAAAGAGGGAATTATTTATTTCTTAGATTTTTTTTTTTTAATAGTTGATATTAGAATCGCTCAGCAGAACCCTATTATATTAATAAAACACTACATTAAATGAGCAGAGGCGTTTTGCTGTAAGCCCACGGGTGGATGTCAGGACCTTCATGTCCGTACTCTCCAATTCTGTGAAATGGTTTTGTTGAACCACGGATCTGATGCATTTTCGATGCTGTGCTTCTGCCAGGCGTGATACGGAACAGGAAAACAAAGGGGAGGAGGTTTCCCTGATGAGCTTGCAGTCTTAATTAACAAGACTTAACAGAAACAATTACCGCGGATAAAGGTTAAAGAGAGATAGGAGAGATAAAAGTAAATCTCAAATGGGGACAAGAATGAAACCAGAGATGTGAACTTTGAAGAATACTTTGCCTCCACTGCAAAGAGCAGACATTAATGCCAACGCTTTTAGGGCTGCAACTGACATATTTTCATCCTGGATGTCTTGATCTACTTTTTCAGAAATTTAAATTTTGGATTTCAAAGCCAAATTAAGAATTTCAGAGACTTCTAGAAGAGTGCATTGTAACATATGTCACCTTTCCAAGTAGAGACACATTTTGAAGGCATTTTGGGTTTCAAGTAATACAGAAATCTCTAAAAACAGCAGTGTGTTGCAATTGGAAATAACTTTTTATTTTTCGTTTCGGTGTGACCCTAATATAGGCAGTTATCTGATATTCCCCATTTGAAATCAAGGCCCTGGGTTGGGAATCGTGTAGCTTGTCACAACTGAGCAGCTGTGCCTACTGGAAGGGAGAACTGTTCACAAAAATGATAGGGCATTTTATCCGAGTGAAAAAAAATAGCAATGATCACTTAAAGTTTCCGAGCTGTTCAGTACCCTTCAGTCGGCCTTTTCTTGTGGCAGACATCTCCTTCAAGTAGCTTTTTTTTGTTGATACGTGCTGGTACAATTGTGGTTTTGGGGTACAATTTTAGTTATTTATTTGTTTATTTATGAGGCAATAGAGATGCGCGTGTGTGTTTTGTTTTTTTGTTTTTTTTTTTTTTTTTTTTATGGTGACCTGGTCTTTCATTGGGCTTACTGAGTCTCTTCGGATCTAGGAACCAGGAAACCGTAATGGTGAGAATTTTGTGATGTTGAAAAATTGATCTCTGCAGCTTCTTGCAGCTGAAGGGAGTTTGGCTTCATGCACTGAAGTTAAATTGATGTGATAACTGCGCCTGGTTTTGTCACCAATAATTCTTGCTTTGAGCAGGATATTAAAAAGGGCAAACGAATTAAAAACAGAACTGCTACTGACTACGCATTTTTACTTGACTTTCTTAATGTTAAATTAATTGTTGACAGAGATTATTTAGGTAGATTGGTTTTGTGCTAGAGTTTAAATTAAGCCATTGTGGTATTACTTAGCATGCAGAAAAGATCCTTCCAAATTTTGAAAAGGTCACTACTGTTAATCATTTCAGGAAGGCAATCAAATATTCTAGTAATGACTCAACTGAAAGGAATAACCAAGATTAAAAACCGCTTAGTGCTTTAATAAGTGTAAGTGTGATATAAGGGGCGTACGAAGAGAAGCCTTTGCTGCAGTGCGGAGGTGGAAGGCCACTGGGTGCAAGTGTTGGCAGCTATCGCTTAGTTTTGGTAAATCCATGGTGCCAACCCTTGTGGCAGAGGTATTCGGCTAGCCACGTTGTATAGATGAAGAGTATAATTTTATTGGGGGGGGTGGGGTGGTATTTGGTTTTAGGTTTTTTGGTTTACTGCCACAATTAAAAGATTGGCGATTTATCATGGGTTTGGTTTTGGACTCCTCAAATTTCCGAGGTGTTTGCTATGCCAGGCATTTGTAGTTGAGTTTGATCCTGATGAGCTGCAGAGCTCCCGGTGGCTTCACTTTGAGTAAAGTGAGAAAATTCCGCGTGTTGAGACCCTTCTTGTTCTCCAGCTGGGTACCCCAAGCTGGAACCAAGCTTTATGCATTTTGAAGGTTTTCATCAATAATATCAGTGTGTCTTTTGTGCTACTGGAAACGGCATTCACTTTGGTAAGGTCTTGGTAAGGAGGAGTCGGTACAGACCAAAAAGAAGGTATAAGCACATATGAATAATAGGTACCTAATGTAACCGTTCCTGGACAAGAATTATTACAAATGTATTTTTCAGGAGATAATTTCTTTATTGAAAAATTGTCACGGGTCTCATAGGAACGAGATCCAATTTTCATTTTAGGACTGTTTTATTTTTAATCTTTTTTAGTCATACTTTTAGGATCACAAAATTATTTTTGAAAATAATCCACTAACCTTCTTTACAGCTTGGTATTTATGTTAAATAGGATGTATAGATGCAGTACAAATACAAGAATTGACAAAGTATGAAGTAACTCGGGCTTATTTGTTTAGCCATGTCACTAATGAGGTGGCGTATTTAGTAAATATTGTGGTCTAGAAGCTTCTTCTAATAGCCTGCACTTTTATTCTGCATTTCATCCCATTATTCCCAGCAATGCTTTTATCTTTTACCACTCTAATATGTTTTTTCCTTCTTGTATTAATACCTGGAAACAAATGTTGACAATCAGCATAACTATATTAGCTATAACATACCTAAAAGATGACAGTTTTCTTATTTTAATCTTTCTTTATGCTAGTCCCACAGGGCCTTTTATGCTTGTTTTCTATTTCCTTTCAATCCTCTCTGGTTTCTCCGTAGCACAGACTGTCATTTCGGTGTCAGCGTTATGTTTGTTTTGCTGTGCCAGGAGTATCCCTATTGTATTAATTTTTGCTGATAAACAAGGGAATTTCTAATGTTTTAGACATACGATCTAAAGAATCCAATTTCATTTGGGTGTCCTGCTGTTCTTGATCTCTCAGGCTAATGCATTTTCCTGTAGACAATTTGTTTAGCTGATGTTTTAATCAGCTGTAGCATCTATTTTTTTGTTCCTGCTTTTATCAGTCTGTACCTTGCAGAGAGCGTATAAATTGGCATTCAAGCTGAGGTGGAATCTGTTGGCTTCACGTTTCTAGTCTGGCATTTAATTTTTAGCAACATGGGGGACGTCTTAATTTCTTTGAATATTTTTATGATGCTGGCTAGCTTATTTAGCTTTTAAAAGATTATTTTTTTTCATTCCACTGCAGTAATCCTTTCCTGAACTGGTTGGGTTGAGCCGTTTTGATTGGTGTGACATGTGTGTGCCTCCTGCTGCTATACTTGGATTTACATTATATGCAGAAGATTAATCTCCAGGTCATCAAGTTTAAGTCTTCTGAGGACAGACCAAGAGGAATTTTCTGGGCTGAATGTTTCTGAGCCGCTGTTTGTACAGAAAGTCCCTTACCAGCATCCAGATAGTGGTTCTCCTTGCTCTTCACCTGTGTCTTGCTTTGCAGTAGTCAGTCGTTGTATGTGATGGCCAGCCCGCACGGGGCAAGGCTGTCTTGTTTTGTCCCTGGTGTCGCAATGGCAAGCGGTGGCGTTGGTCTGCACCGCTGATGGAGACCAGCAGGAATGGAAGTGGCTCTTTGCTCCTGTGGGTCTTCATCTCACAGCTTGAAGCCTGGTTGGTGAACATCATGGTTGGGTCTGAGGAGCAGAGTTATCACTCAGGTTTATGCTTTGCTCCCTGGGGGGGCTTGGATAATTTCAGGGTCCTGGAGACTGGAGGCAAGACCTTTAGTCAGTCCAGATGCTCAGTTGAGGAGCGGGTGCTAGCAGCAAATGAGCTCTGTGTCCAGGGGGACATAGGTAAGAGGAGACAGGCTGAAGGCAGGAGAAAAGAGCTGGGAGAAGTGATGTACGTGATGTTTCACTTTCTTGGAATCATAGGATGGTTTGGGCTGGAAGGGACCTTAAAGCCCACCCAGTGGCACCCCCTGCCCTGGGCAGGGACACCTCCCACCAGCCCAGGTTGCTCCAAGCCCCGTCCAACCTGGCCTTGAACCCCTCCAGGGATGGGGCAGCCACAGCTTCTCTGGGCAGCCTGGGCCAGGGGCTCACCACCCTCAGTGTGAAAAATTTCTTCCTGAAATCTAATCTAAATCTCCCCTCTTCCAGTTTGAAACCATTCCCCCTCATCCTATTGCAACAGGCCCTGCTAAAAAGTCCCTCCCCGGCTTTCCTGGAGCCCCTTGAGGGACTGGAAGGGGCTGGAAGGTCTCCCCGGAGCCTTCTCTTCTCCAGGCTGAACCCCCCCAGCTCTCTCAGCCTGTCCTCCCAGCAGAGGGGCTCCAGCCCTCCCAGCATCTCCGGGGCCTCCTCTGGCCCCGCTCCAACAGCTCCGTGTCCTTCTGCTGTTGGTGCCCCAGCGCTGGAGGCAGCACTGCGGGGGGGTCTCCCAGAGTGGAGCAGAGGGGCAGAATCCCCCCCCTTGCCCTGCTGGCCATGCTTCTTTCGATGACGTTTACTTCTTTAACTTGGAAGCAATGCTGCTTCTGCTTCTCTAGCCTGAGAGACCCCTCCTGTGCGGTGTGTCAGAGTCCTGTTTCCCAGAGCAGCCCCTCGCCATGCCGTCTGTCCGAGGAAGCAGCTGGGCGTCAGCCACGCGAAGGAGGTGTGTGGCTGCTGGAGCACCGAGCTCCCTGTCAGCCGGAGGGGCTGCGAGGTCCCAGGCATGGAGCTATCTCAAGGCACCAACAAAACAGGCAGGCGCCCACAGGGGCGGTGGGAAGAGAGCAGCAGCTCGCCTGCTGCCGGCTCAGGGGACGGAGAGGAGCTGCACAGGACTGTCCCTCCCCAGTAACCCCCCCGCAGAGCTCGGGGTGTGGAGGTGCAGGACAGTCCCTGCCACCAGCAGCAGGACAAAGCCCTGCTCTGCGCCGCGTGCTGGAAGAGGAGAGGTTCTCGTGTGGGCCATGCCAGAAGATGGAAGTGAGGAGCACCCGTCTCCCTCCACCTGCCTCACTGCCCTCGCCTCCGCGTCAGCCCCAGCAGCGTGACTGCTCCCCGGCTGCCCGCTGCCACGAAACACAGGCTTTTCTACGCTGCTGGGAAGCACCGTGAGAGACCCCAGGTACTCTGCTGTAACACCATTTCTTTTAAGGTTACGGTAATTAATATACAAATTCTCCTGCAGCCAGAAAAAGTCCCGGAATGTGAGAGGCAGTGTTGCTCTGGGACATGTGCATCTGCAGGAGCATGTGTTTTGACAACTCCCATATGTTGCCACCTACATAAGGAAATGTAATTTCTGCCTGATCAGCCTCAATCCTTCCTCGCTGAGAACGCTAATGTTTCACAAGGCACTTTGCTGTTGACCAGTTTTCCACCACTTCCTACATCATCGCTCCAGATCTGTCATGTCATTCCTGGGGTCTGTTCATATATTTACCGGATTGAAGTCTCTGCTGTTCCCGATACACCCCGTACGTTTCCCAGCAGCGTTTAAGCTGCAGAGGGCTCGGGAAGCTCTGTTATGGGAAGGCTCTTTGGAGAGCAGGAAGCCATCCTCCGGGGAGAACCTGAGCAACACGCGTTGTCTCCTCATCCATCCCCTTCTCCTGCGCTGAAGGTTTCGTTTGGCTGTCACCAAGAGATTATCCCACAGTACAAATCAGATCCATGAGAAGAGATTAAATTTACTACTTTTTTTTTTTTTTTTTTTTATTAAGCTGAATTCATCCCAGGTTTTGTTTGTGGGTTTGGCTTGTTTTTTTTTTTGTATTGGCAGACGAGTATTTCAGGGCACCGTGCTGTGATTGAGGCAGTAGTAGATGGAATCCAGTAGTTACACCAATTACTTTTTAGGTTCATCTACTATTTTTAATTGGTCTTTTGTCCCTTAATGAGGTATCTGTTGTCCTGTGGATCATGCAGTTAAGTAGCGCAGTGTGTATACTTTGTTTCTCCATTCTCAAAATATCTGTGTGTAAAACAACCGCGGTTAAAACCGCAGTCCCTGAGAGAGCACCGCTGGATTTTTTGGAGAGTTGGGTTTTATGAGTTTTGGAAAACAATTTCCTTTTCAGTATAAGCAGTCCTTCGGTTAATGCACTGACTGTCAAAGGATGAAAAAAATCAATGGAATGTCCAGATGGAGTAAAAGTGAAAATTATTTCAGTTTGCTCATTGAAATAGGAATGGGAAATTTGGCCAGTCCAAAATTTGAGTTGCTGTATGATTGTGGGCCGTTGATGATCTCTGGTAAAAAATGAGGCAGAAAAACAGAAGGTTGTGCCATAAACCACAATTCTTTGTTCTGCTGCCAACACAAATTAGCCAAACTGCTGCCTCCTTTTGCTGGGGTTGTTTTCGGTGCCTACTGGTGTGCTTTTAACCCAACACAGCACGAGAGGTAACGTGCAGTTTCCATGATGTGTTTCATTTGTACGCTTTTTCTTTTGGAGTTTCATAGTCATCCCATAAATCCTTTTCTGAATGTCAGTAGTTTTCCGCTGATGGAATTAATACATATTGCAGATACAAATTATTCATATCTGTAGGACTCGGTTTAGTGAATGTTGTGGTCAGCGTGTCCAGAGGAGAGCTACCAGGCTGGGGAGGGGTCTGGAGACCAGGTCGTATGAGGAGAGGCTGAGGGAGCTGGGCATGTTTAGCTTGGAGAAGAGGAGGCTGAGGGGAGACCTCATTGCCCTCTACAACCACCTGAAAGGAGGGTGTAGAGAGGTGGGGGTTGGCCTCTTCTCCCAGGGGAATAGTGACATGACCAGAGGAAATGGCCTGAAGCTGCGGCAGGGCAGGTTTAGATCAGATATTAGGAAGAATTCCTTTACTGAAGGAGTGGTCAGGCACTGGAACAGCCTGCCCAGGGAGGGGGTTGAGTCACCATCCCTAGAGGTGTTTAAGAAATGTCTGGATGTGGCACTTCAGGGCATGCTCTAGTGGCAGAGACTGTAGGGGTTTTTGTGTGTGTGTGTATGGTTGGACTGGATGATCTCAAAGGTCCTTTCCAACCATGACAATTCTATGATTTGACTTCTATGATTTAATTAGGATTTCTGGGCATCAAGTGCAACCAGTTTGTTGACCTCCAGTCAAAACCATGGACAAAAACATTTGGTGGAAGCTCACTTTGACATAACCACAATTAGCAATTTCCACCAGGCTCCGGTGTAAATTAGTTCCCCGTACATGGTGAGAAAGGAGAGGGAGAGGATGTGAGAACAGTATGTTGGAGACTGCTGCCTCGTCTTGTCTGCTGGCTGATACCCAGCGTGGAGGATTTCCTCTCTCCGTGGAGTGACCGTCCCGTTGCTGTTTTTCATGGCTGCCCTGGGATAGATGATATTTGCAGATACCAGTCAGGTGAGGAAAGACTTGGCTTGAAGCAGCGCTTGGCAGAACTGGCAGCCCTCTCTGCTGGGTGAAGCTGGTTGTCCGGAACACCCAGTGTCACCCAGTGTCACCTCCTCTGGCCAAGGAAGAGGGGGAAACTCCAGTGAATCCTGATGAGCCTCCGTTGCCCACCTCAAAGTGCTGGGGCATTCTGGAAGCAGAAAGTCACGAGAGATTGATTTTTTTTTTTTTTTTTTTCTCTAAACATATTCATGGATGATTTTTTCCCTTTGAGAAGCATGACTGTTGAGATGATTCACAGCTGCTTTCTTGTAGGAGTTTCAGCGCCGTGGAATAAGCAATCACAATAGCACGTACTCGTGTTGCAGCTCGTTTACTTGAGAAAATATTCATAACACAAATTGTAATTCATTAATCCGTGTGCATCTTCTCAGCTGTAATCGTTAAATTAATTTTAGAATATTTTTAGCCAATTTCATGGTTGTGATCTGCACGTCAGGTCTGTGTGTAGACATCACACTTGAAGAATACTTCCACTGAAAAGCCGGTACTTGTGCTGAAAAGCTGAGCTGCTTTAGTATTGAATTATTGATATTAGGCCAACGGAGTGGATAGATGCTTTTGCCTACAGCACGAAAAGCATATTGTTTTATGCATTGTAATCTGTTACAATGAAAATGTTCTCACAATATATATCTCTATTTGGCTGCCTGAGCAGTATTTTTGCTTGTAACCTCTATGTCCAGAAAGGCAAATATAACATTAGAGAAGCCTGAGGAAATATCCTCGGAGCAAAGCACTTGCGTTTTCGCATGTTACTTTTATGAGGTGTTGCAGAATTTTTCTGTGAAAAACTCTGGTAGACAGAAAGAAGCAAGGTAAGATATTCCTCAGAAAGGTGTTGGCTTTTGTGGTTGTTTTTAATCTCTATATAGAATAGCAACGAAGCAAAGAGCTGCATTTCTAGTAATCGACCGAGTGGTCTGGAGATGGCTACGTGCGATATTGCCAGATGGAATGTCAAGCCACAGCTGATGCATTTTCAGGCTTTGAAGGCAATGCGCAGTATCGCTGTTCTGAGTGGAGGCGGCAGTGATGGGATACTCTGCCCTGCTTCAACTAGTGACGTCATAGCTGTAGGATTGTGCGTGACCTCACTTCAAGAAGAAGAATTGGAGAGACTCTGAAAGAAAATAGCAGAAATAGCAAGCATTGCCTATCGGGAAAGATTTTAAAAAATTGTATTATTTACTCTTGAAGCATTTACTTTCTTTTAGTTATATAAAAACTTTCGGGAGAAGGAAACTTCTTTCCATGTCTGCTGCGGACCGGGCAAGAAAGAATTAGTAAGTCCTGTAGCGAGGGAGTTGCTCAGCCTATAGACATTCCAAAAAGCTCTGGTGGAAGGATGCTGAAGAACTGAACTCCATTGCCTGGGGGGGCTGTAAGGTCTGAAACATCTGTTGAGTGAAGCTAGAAAGTTTTGGATTTAGTTGAACCTGCTTTGGACTGTGGGAAGAGACCAGATGACTTCTTGAAATCCCTCACAGGGATGTCTTCCTGCTCATAGAAGAGGTACGGTAGATATTCAAGGGAACTTTGATGGCAGTACTGAAAGAGAACTTCTGTGACAATGTAAAATATATAGTAAAATAACAGGAGTGAACATAAAAGAACATTCATCTTAAAAAATATTACTCATTTATCTACTTAAAGTCCCTTTTTTATGCAGGCATGTAGGTGAGCACAAATCTCATTCTACTAGGTAAAAACAAGAGAAACGAGACCTGTGATAACAGTGCCGTGGAACAATGTTCTCCTCTGTGAGTCGTCGTACTGAACCTCCCACCTTTTGCCTCTTTGGCATGTGTTGGTACAATGACTGTAAGGTATAAAGGCTGGAGCTGCACTGAAAAGAAGCTGGCAAGGGTATATAATGCAGTGGAGACCGAGGATTGTAGCATCCGCATTACTGCTTTTACTTACGTTCTTTTCCTTAAAAACCTCTTTGTTTGATGCGGCGCTGGTCTTCCAGTTACGCTGTGCGAAGTACAGCGGCTTCTTAGTCCTTGTAATTAAAGTCTATCCCTCCGTACTCGCTGTGAAGGTGTGTCATGGTTTAGGTTCAGAAAGTTGGTTCTGTTCTACCTCGAACCAGGACAAGGTGTCAGTCACCTTACGGATGTACGTGTTGTTTTGAACTGTAGGTCAGAGCGGAAGATAATTGCTGGGAAGGTTGGTGATTGCCGTTGTGTAAGGCAGCGCAGGTCACAGCCCTGTTGTAGTCCCCCCTGCAGTCAGACTGTGGTGGTGGTAAAGGTGTCAGAGATGTTATCTGATGACCCGTCCATCCTCCACGTGACTCTTCCTCGGGCAGATTTATTGAGCCCCAAGGCACACCATGCCGATTGCAAACCCTCCAGGTCCCTTTAGTGGGTCATTTTATTTGTTGGGTTTTTTTTTTTTCCCTCTTTTTACACAGAGGTGCAGCTGTGATCTCTCCTGCCTCCCTTCTCCAGATATTTATCACTTGTGTTGTTGGAAAAAGCTAGATTCCGTGAGCAGCCCCGCCACGGTGTGTGTCCTCTCTCCCTGATGAGACCAAAGTCTTCTCTCCAGGGGAAGGAGATGATGTGTGAAATATCTTTTTAAGTGTAGATCCTTAATTAGAGATGGGGGAAAAAAGGCATACTTGAATGAGACAGTGAACATCTGCTGTGGACTAACAGTAGTGAAGCTGTTACCAGCTTTTTAGGTTTTCCATGAGGAAAAAAATGTTATTCTTCTGCAACAGGCAGAGGTACACAGGCTGACTTAGTCTGGTCTGCCGCCTGGGTGACTATAGGAAGAGCTACCGATGGTATAGTCAAGTTTTGTCCATTTTAACAAATAATGGTAATAGGAGGCTCAATAAGAGCAATGCGGAGAGGAAAAGAGTAGTGAGGAACGAGTGTCCGCACAGATTCATCCTCAGGGTTTTACTTTGGGCTGGTTCCATAAGCTGAGTGCCCGCTGGGGGCTGGAGAGCCCTTGGTGCATCTGGGGTGCGCCTTCCAGTTGAGTTTCACCTGAAGAGCTGTAGTTTGTGTCTCTCAAGACTGTCTCATATTGCAACCAAACACCATTAATGGGGACTGCTGGGAGAGTTGCTTCAAAAGTTGGCTTCCAGTGTGACCAGGAATGGGAATGTGGGCATACACCTGGCGACACCGATTGTTGGACATTGATCGTGGTCCCTTCCAGCAGGAGGTGGCTTTATCTTCTGCTTCCAGCAGTAGTGGTAGAAACCACGGCACCTGTTTCTCCAAGTGGGGTCAGCGAGTGTCCGTGTGCCTCACACGGTGTTGTCCATCATCCATACTTCTTCCTCCTTTTTTACAATTAACTTGACATTTTTTTGCATGATTCAGGATGTGGAAACTGGTGTCGTGAATTGCCTTTATACTCTCACCTCAGGAGTAATAACTGAAATAAAAATGAGATGAAGTAGTCGGCTACAAACGCACTATTACCTGGTTACTATGGCAGTTAATCAAGGGACCATGGAAACAATAGAGTCCGTATTTCGTGGCTGATGCTGTAGCTTCCACCTTTAAACCAAGAGTGAGGAGAAGCAGGTGGGAGCCTGTGTACGCTGAAATCCGTGTCAGTGTATGTGTCTCTAGAAGGTGTACAGAGAGGAGGAGAAGCCGTGGAGAGGTGAAGCATGAAAGGGATGCTATTGTCAATGTAGAGTGTAGCATGTGCCTTTAGTAAAAATAAAAAAAAAAAAAATCCCCCCAAAGAGGAAATCTTCTCTCTTGTTGCCCCCTAAATTACATCCAGGTTGTTTATGCAATGAGAATGAGGGGTTTTTTTTAAATAATCCAACTCTCTCTTGTCCAGAACTTTGGTGAGAAGGAAATTGCTTTATTTAAATGATGTCCTGTGAAATCCCGATAATTATTATTTAAGTGCACATTTTCTAATGGGTTGAGAAACTGGCGAACGGTAGAATTCTCCCCTGGGAGTTTTCCCCTGTTTTCATTATTGGTGAATGATTTCAGTTATTGCCTCTATCCCCAAATTTCATTCACATCTGACTGTAGCGATGGAAATGCTGTTAGAGCGCAGTGGCTGTTTCTATATAATCTCATTGAGAAGCTGAATAATGTGCATTTATATTCTGTTTACCGTCCATGCCGGAACATTTGTTTTCGCTGCTGTTGTTTCAGAGAACGTTGCGGTTGGTTAGGGATGTACGAAGGGCTGGGAGTCCAGCCCTCTGATGTCAAAAACCACCGGGATTTTCATGGGCAGGATTTCATTTCATAGCTGTCTTTCCGACTCAAGTATAAATCTTTGTATCGTTAATCTAATTCTTGGGTCTCTTCCTGTCTTAAAGAATAGAATAAAAGGCAGCTCTTTATGTTAGCCAGGAACACTTTATACAAGGTTAATTATAATTTTGCAGATAATCCCTTACTCTGATGGCAGCTGCTCTGGGCAGAATTGGATATACCCACCCAGCGTTTGAAATACAGCCACATTACATCCTTAATAAGTTTTATTTTGCTTATAATGCACCTTGTGTGGCAGTTGGCAGCCTGGATGAATGTAACCGCTTGGGTACCAGCCTCAGTAGTGTGTTTCTTGAGCGTTTTATTTTTAATTTAGTAGGACTTGTCCTGTGAACCCCACTCAAGCCATCCTTCTTTTGTATCAGTGACACTTGTGTTCTACGTATTTCATTACGAACATTATTTTCTGTCACTTACTCTTGAGTTTATAGCTGCTTTGCTTCATGCGACGTGTTCTACGTTCCCTCACCTAGGATTTTGTTCAGTAAGATAAAATCGTGCAATTTTCACTGAGAAATTTATTATATCTTTTTTTTATTAATTAGGTACGTTGTGAAAGTTACCTTACATTTTCAAGAATTAAAGCAAAGATTATGTCTTTTAGCTGTCTGCATCTCTTCTTACGAGCCTCTGAATGGCATTTATGTTATGGAGAATTGTAAGGACATCGTATAGTACAGTATGGACCTCTAATTAGAGGGTCACCTGAAGGAAGGAGTTGCCGTAAGAGAGCGCTTACCCTTGGCAATGTGCAGTGTTTGATGGGTCGGCTCTTAATTAAGAGGCTCAGGTCCCTGCAGGCCAGGGGGAGGGACGTGCGTCCCTCCAAAGGTGTCCCCTTATGTCGTTGCCAGCTCCAGTGGTGGCGCGCCTACGTCAGCACAGCACAGGGCACAGAGTAACGAGCGTCAAATAACCCATCTCCTCTGCAGCAGGTGGTACTTCCGTACAATTAACCTCCTTGTTTCACGTTCACGACAAGATGACCCAATGAATTTACAAAAGGAGTGAGTTCTGTCCTGTTCCTGGGAGGTTCTGCGTTGCTTCGAAGAGTGATTGAGGGCCATCAAATTGCTGTGCCAGTGATGGGAACCCTTTCTGCTCTGGTCTGTCCTTACGTCTTTGCTGGTTATGAATCCAGATCCTTATTTCTAAACAAATTAAATGATTTTCAGATTGGCAGGATCCTGTTGTCTGTGTATATAGTAAAGTTTAATGCAAACAAATCAGGAACAATAGTGAATGATTGCATCTTTCTCTGGGTTAGCAATAAAGGGAACTAATTCAGGGTATTTATTTGTTTTGGAGAAGGAATTATGATTTCTTCCCTTCCACTGAAGGGGGTTCTCTATTGGGAGCAATTTCTGAATGTCCCCTTCATCATTAAGCAATAATTCTTACCGTAGGCATAGGGAGAACGCTTAAGACACCTAAAACCACATACACACAAAAAAGGATTTTTAGTGTTATTTGTAGTGCTTTAGAAGGGATAGTATTGGGAGTTTTGACCTTTAATACATACGTTTTGTGCCTCTTTGATATTTAAATTGAAACAGTATTCTTCCTTTTCTTTTCACCTCCCTCGGGCTTTAGAATAGTTTTGTGAGATGTTTCAATGAAATCTTGAATAGCTTTTAAATTTTACATATCCTGACGAAGAAATTAAGGCTGCCATTGTGACTGTGAAGAGAAACGTGGAAACCGTGATCCCGACAGAGGAGGCCCATGGTGGACCCTGAGGCGTCCCAGGTACTTCGGGACCGTGGAAGTTTAGCGAGAAGTTGCAAGGGAAAGATGCTGAAACTTGGCTAAAATAAGAAAGGGGATGGAATGGGGTCAAACAAGTAGTGAGGGGCATGCTAAAAAGTTGGATTCTTGTGCCTTTTCTGTGTTGTGTGGTTATATACACAATAAATGAGGTGCCAGCACCCAGGTACGGTTCAGATGCAAATGCTGTAAGAAATAAATACTGAATTCTCTGTTGAGTTACCCCAAGGTGGGTAGTGCATGCAGAGAAAACATCCTTCTCCTTGGGGGACTGGAATCGGCGGAGGCTAATAAAGGAAAATAAATGCCTACCAATAAAATAATTCTTTTTTTAGGAAAAAAAAAAGTGTTTCTTTAGGTGGAAACTTCCATTCTGTCTTGCAGTTGGAAGGGTTTGCGTGCTCGGACTTTCAAGTCACTTCGTGAAATGCCAGAAGTTATTCAAACACTGAAAGCAGCAGGAGTTACTCCTCTTTAATCATCAGAAATCAGGAGATTGTACCTTGTCTTAACGACCTGAAATCTAACGGCATTAATTTCTGGCAGGTATTTTGCTTGAATAGGATCTGATTCTGCTTGGAATCTTAAAAGATGTTTTTGTAGTAACTGTTAAGGTTTAGAGTGAGGGATGTGGATGCTGTAGCAATGTCGGGATGTTTTGTCTTCCATGAATCTGTCTTTTCTTGGGTTTATTTCAGTATTTATTTCAGTCCTACTTTCCTCAATACATACACTGCTTTATTGATAAAGAAAACATAAGAGGAAATCAAGAAAGGATAAAAAAGTTATTAGAAAATCTTGGCAAACTTTCAAGTCAAGTAAATATACCTGTGTATCTCATTAATCATATTTGCAGGTCGGACTCAAAGGGTCTCGTGACGTACTTCAAGTATGTCAGGTTCTGTTGGCTGTCTGAAACTTTGACATACATGAGATTTTAACAGAAATTGAGGTTTTTTTCTTTGGGCTATTTGTCTTTGGGCTATCATGCCAAAGAAGGGGGCACCTTTGAACACTAACGCGTGCCAGGCTTTCAGCGGATTGATTAAAAAAAATTAATAAAGGTGAGGAAAAGGCAAAACGCAGCAGAAAACAAACTGGCGTGGGTTTTGCCCTTTTCAAACTTGCTGGAGAAATAATTGCTTTTAATTCTGTTGATACTGTGTCAGAGGGGGTGGCCAGACTTAGTGAAGTCTATTCAGTCACAAGTCATTCGCCATCGATCTGCCAGTTTTCTGCACTGACATTTCGTGGCTGTCAGTTGCTCATCATTTTAAGAATAGTGGTGGAGTGAAAAATGGTAGTCGGATGATGGGAAAGCAACCGTTATGTCAAGAAAATGTTTGAAATTCTGCAATTTAATTATTGCCTTCTGCCATGAACGACACAGGTGGGAGTCATTAACTCGAAAATAACCCCCCAAAAAACAACCCACCCCAAAGCAACCTCTCCTTCAGTTCTGATTTGAAAACAGGTGATAGTGAAATTACAGTGGTATTCGGTAATGTTAAAAATGAGAAAACTGCATAATAAGAAAAAGATTGGCCAGAGTAATCTTCTGCTCAGGAAGGACCAACAGGTAACAGAAAAGGGGGATCTCTTTTGAGATTCAAATGAAGATTTAAAATTGCGTATAACAGTCAAGGTATAAGCAAATATTGTGGGGGAAGAAACACTGTGAAGCCCAGCTGATGAGATTTCTGCCTGAATAAGGTTTACTTATCTGTACTTGAAATCCATGATTTGGTTATTAAGCTGGGTAATGTTTTGGCGAGATGAAAAATTAGTTGCTTTGTATTTGTAAATGGGGGGAAATAGCATGTAGAACCGGCTGAAATTACACCTCTCGGGGAAAAAAAGGGTTCCAAGACCTCTGCTGGAGCTCACAGAGCTTGCTGAGTGTCCTACAGCCGGGAATATTGCTTGCTTGTTCTTTGTTGCGTGAAACGGGGACTTCGAAAAATTACAGAATGATAAGCGCAGCTCGGAGTCGGCTGAGGAGCCTTCGCAAGTGCCGACTAACTTTTTTTAATAAACAAAGGCCATTAAAATCTAATGGGGAAATGCGGGCGGTGTACCAGCACACCCTGTTGTTACATACCGCTGTACCGAGCAACGGTGCAGGTGTCCCTTCGATTCCTGCCGCCGCCGTTCAAACAAGGGGACCCCTGGCACCGCCGGTGACGTGCCTGCGGGGCGCCTGGGTGCTGGCAGCCGCCCCGGGGCGGGGGGACGGCCCTGGGGACAGGGTGGGGGGACAGAGGGGACGGGAGGCGGCGGTGGCTCAGCTGTTCCCAGGGAGCTGTTTGATCGGCGGGGAGAGGCGAGAGCGCTGCTTTCCGCAGCATTGTTGTAACCATGACACTAAGGACGTCATCCCGTGAAAATAGCAGTTGGAACATTTGCGGAACAAAGCTGAAGCGGCTCCGCTTTTCCGTGCGAGGGTCCTTAGCAGAGCGGTACCATATGCGAACTCTTCATTTACATATAGATTAACTACCCGCTCTCAGCTACTTTCTGGCTTTATGAAAACACGTGAAGAATTAAGATCAGGATTGCGAAACAATCCCGATCTTTCAGAAAGGGGGTTCTTTTATGTGCCGAGAGACATTACACGTTACTGGCCTGAGCGGGGGCTGTAGGGGGGGTCAGGGAGAGGGAGGTGGTGGGATGGGGACCTGGCAGGTTTCCTCCCAGCATTGCTTTGAGTGACAACTCTGCCAATTCAACAACCTTGCGCTGATTCGGTCCTCCCCTCCACTGAATAAAGCTGAGGAAAGGCAGAGCCCGCTGTGCTGTGATGCAGAATTAGTGCGCTGGAAATGGGATTATTAATGTGATTTTTCTGTTGAAGCCAGAGCGAACCTGTAACTAAAACCACTGGGGAAGGGAGGGCAGCAGATGCAAAAACAGCCTAAAGGTAAAAGAAAGGGATGAAGTCACGGCAGCGAAATGGGAAACATGTCGAGGGGCAGGACAAAGGGGATGGAGGAGGAGCGAGGCGGGAGGGAGACAAAGCAGGGCAGGGGGTCAGCGGGGCTGACGTCCGGCACCGGGCTCGGCCACGGCCTGACCTCCCTCCTCTTTCCCTGTCCTCTCAGTGTCTTGTACTGCCGCAGGTTTTCTGTACGGTGTGGCGGCTAAAAGCTGGGTCGGGGCAGAAACACGATGCTCTGAAAGAGCATCCGAAGGTACGGTCCTCTCTGAGTTCTGCCGGGCAAGAGAGTCCCCGTGGGAAATCCCTCTGCTCCCGAGAAAGTGGGACACGGCGCTTGGCGAGTGCAGGGCTGAAGGCAAGCTCATCCTCTTCTTCCCTGGACACCTCCGTGCCGTGCTCATGGGGTTTTCCACCTGGGAGAGTCTACCAGAAAATAGAGAGATTGCACCTGAGGGCTTTTGTGAGTGTCACTCCTGTCCTGGTGGATTAGGGTTTGTCACAAGAACACTCACAATTGAATTTTTGGGGTTTTTTTTTTGGTATATACAAGACCCGTCAGTTGTGTTTTGGTCTCCCCTGGCGTGGTATGAAAAAAGAATGGGATTATAAGGGAACCATCCCATTTGTGATGCTGGAAAAGTAAATCCTTCTCTGTAATGGAGTTGTTTGACAGGAGGTCATATGCAACAAGGCATGAGAAAGAAAGGAAAATCATTCCAAGGGAATCCCGGGTGTGCTTCCAGGCTGGCATTACCTCCCTGGAGATCTGCAGGATCTGCAACCCTCTTCTTTTCCCAGGAAAATTCAAAGTTTACTGATAATTAACAAAATCAATGAACAGGAAGATCCATTGCTATTCTGGACATTTGATCTTCTTTTCAAAAAGAATGAGTTATTTATGTTCATACATAAATATTATTAATTGAGCTCTTCCCTGCTTTAAATAAATGGTCAGGTAGTAAAGTTGACGTTAAGCATTTCTGTCTCTAGTATGTAGTGAGAGAAAAATGAGCTACAAGTTTTGAATAATTTTCAGAGGGGTTTTTTGTACTATTGAGAGAAATTGAGGAAAATTTTACTTGGCTTCGGGGAATAAATTCAACAGAAATGCCAGGGAAATTAAGATTTCTTTTAGCTCCTGTGGGCTTTTCAAGTCTAGAGACTGAGTATCACTTTTGTATTAAATACTCAGCGTTCTGTAATGATTTGCAGGCTCCCTTTTAAGCTAAAGGTGCGTTTTCTTCCATGGAGCGTGTGCTGAGAGAAGCCAGTAAGTCATGCAAGGAGTTCAATACCACGAGTCTGCTTTGAATGCGATTCTCCCAGCTGAAAGAAGCGTTAGGGTAAGTTTTTCCCCGTGCGCTTGAGGGCTTCCATCTCATCTCCAGTAGTTCAAAGCCCCTCTCCCTGCCTCTTCATTGAGTGATAGGTCTGACTCATCCTCATCTTTAGCTTACTCATACTTAATATTGAAACAGTCTTCAAAGGGAGGAGATCTAGAAAAACTTCTCACTCCTGGCAACACCCACAACAAAGACTTGAGTCAATATATTCGACACAAAATAATTGACATAAAAGGAATCCAAATTTTACTTGGCAAAAGGCATTTCAACCTGAGAAGAAAGGTAAATCCCATAACTAACAGCACAACCAAGACAGCATTGCCGAAAACATTCCATCAGCTGGATCAAAGGCACTGCCAGTGCTCTTGTTCTGTGCCCTCAGATCAAAGTTCCCTCTATCCATAAATTATCTTCACTAGAAATCGTTGATGAGTTTTTCATCACCTCCCTTGCACTCTGCAAAATCCTGAAGGTGATGTTCAGGGTGAACGGCAGGGAGGAAGCAGGAGGAGAAGACAGGAGGAATGAGCTCACCGAGCAACTTTCTGAAGAGCAAAAGAAGCGGCTGTTGCATTGATTCTCTTCTGTGGGTTGGCCTGATGCATCCTGGCATTTGTATTCTGTATTATTGTCCGAAGCGATTACTTCCAGTCCTGTTGCAACCTGGCAGGAGACTGTTCAAAAGTAAGGAATATCCTCAGTGCAACTGGAACGTTGAGCAGCATGACGTAAAATGGCAGAAGAGCCTTGATGACTTCTTGGTCATCAGCATGGGAAGCATGTCCAAACCTCAAGAGTTTTCTGAGCTGCCGACATTGGCTGGCTGTATCTAAATTAGCTACGGTATTGAATAAAGATAGCAGTTCTTCATATTTAGCTTTTAGAGAAACATCTTGGGTTGGAATTTTCTCTTATTTTCTGTCAATATTGTATATTTCCAATCGACCTTTTCAGCTAGGACAAACTCTTTGCTAAAACAGAACGTCTATTTTAGGATGTTGAGCATTTCCCGTGACTTGAGGCATGGCAGGAAAGTCAGTGATTTTCACCTTACTCTACACGATGCACTATCGTGTGCTATCGTGCAGTCCGTTTTCACACAAAGGCTGGTTTTCCAGTGGGATAAGAAGATCGTTTATGGCCGTTATATTTGCATATACAGCTGTATGCCATTTGTCGTCAGTTCTTACATTACGTTTTCACTGCCGCATGGCTCCCAGTGTGGTACATGTATTCAACCATATTTCTCATATTTCTGGTATCTACATCTTTAAAAACAAGCTATATTTATTCCAATTCTTTCCCAAGGATATGTTGAAGTGTGATTTGTACTACTCCATCTGCCACCTGAGGAGGAGGAAGAGAAATGCACTTTAATAATGAGAACTTTAGGAAGACAAGCATATGTAGTTCAGAATTTGCTTGGTTTGTGGGTTTTGGCTGTCTTTTTTTAATAGTTTTGGGCTATCAAAGTGGGGCTGAAAGCATTATGGTTCTGAGTAAAACCGCATGGAGAACATCTCTCTAATTGAACCTGAACAAGATAATGTTAATATAAACCAGGGCGAACCGAAATAGCTTGCTGTGGTAGATCCTCTGTCATCGAAGTGGAGTTTTACAGGACGTCTTCGCTCTTAAATCAACAATTTAAGATAAAAACCCCATACAATTTCTTGGCTGGCTTTTTAAGTGTAACGTGATTGTATAAATTTGTAAAAATGGAAGGGCTTCCAGGACGGTTACAAAACTATCACACTGCGCTATTTTTACTGCATTTCCAAGTGGAGTGAAGTGAACATCTACATCAACTATTTTTTTTGTTACGGAACAGGCCCGTTGGGTATTTGTATTTGCTGTTCGTAGCTGCAGTTTTTCCCTGGCTTCCACCTTTCCAAAAATGACCCCTTTGGGTGGCAGGTCACGCAGAGCCACGTGGCATCTCCACCTCCCCGTGCTGTCTCCTCTCCCTTCTGGAGTGGGGTCCTGGTTCTTCTCATCAAAGAAACGGTGCTTTTCACCAAAAAGGTTCCAGGTTTTGCTTCCCTTTTCTGGATCTCATGCAAAACCTTCCGAGTTTCTTTAAAGCTTTTTAAAACGAACTTTTTAAATTAAAATTTAATAATGCAGAAGGGTTAATTTTAATCTGGATTTTAAGATTTCAGAAGTAAAGAATTTAATTTGAGTATTAAATCATACCAGCAAAGGACACCTGCGTGTTTGTTCAGCCCTGTAGCACAGAGGGGTCTATTACGCATTTAAGGGACAATTTTGGTGTCATTAAAATCAACGACAGAAGTCCCTTTGACGTCAGGGGGAGCAGGATCAGGCCTTTAGCAGAGTAAACCGTGACTCCTTCAGTGCACTGCCCAGTCCAGACATGGGAAATGCCACAGCGGTATTGCCGCGGTATTTAATGGGGCTTTTTTATATATTTAACCTGGTCAAACCTTTATTTTTAAGGATTCGTGCACTCCGTGTGCTGACCCATAGGCACTAAAAGAACTAAATGTCAATGTTTTATTCTACTTCCTAGAGTATTTAAATGACTTTTGAAGAGAATTTTGCCATGAATAATTCAAGTACTAAAATATACTTGGTTAAATACAGATTTTGTGTTTTCGTAATAGATGTGAAAAATGTGTTTTCATGGCTTTTGTGTGTTTAGCATTTTTACAACCTCCCTACGTTTATGGAAAAGTTTCTAATTGCCAGCCAAGTAGGTGGCTTCCTTCTTTATACCTGTGGGATGAAGACTTTCTTCCCAAAGAAGTCAGTAGAGTTATAGGCCGGTAAGCAGGTAGAGACTTTTTTTTTTTATATAAGTGTGTGTAAATATATATATGTGTGTGTGTGTATGTATATGTATGTACATATAAATATGTAGGTGTATATATATATAACATACAAAATACTGAACTGGGAAACTACTCAAATATTTCCACCCTGCCCCACAACCAGGTTGCAACTGTCTCAGAAAAATGGCTCTCAATCGCGGCAGCAATTGAGAAAACAAATCCTGTGCCAATTTTAGCAGATACGGTCTCAAGAGGGGGGCTCATAAAATGTGCATGAAGTTATTCACGAAAATGGCTTACAATTTTCCTGCTGCCCGCGTTTTTTTGGGTCGCCGTGTTGTGTTCTGCACATTGCCGGAAGAGTTGACCAAGGGTCAGCCCTTCCAGCGGGCTACGCTGCAGCCCGGCGCCGGCTGATGGATTGGACTTGGCAGCTCCTCGTCTTCAGGGGTTCCTCGGGAACTTCATCGCTGAGGCAGGTGACCTGTTGTTAAAGCAGAATTAGCCTTTTGTGTGCCTCCAGGATTTCCCCCCCACCCGAGGTTTCCTCTGCCTTCGCATTTTTACAGATTAGCTATTGATTTAAAACATTTGTCATCATTTTAAAGTGATGTAAAATGCAAAGCAGCCGGCTCCCTGCGTGATGCATCGGGCCGAATGCATCCTTGGACCTACCTACCAGCGCCGGGAGAGCTGGCACTGGGGCTGCTTTGGCTCTTAGGGATGTGTTATTGACTTGCTTCTGTCGTGCTGTGCTCAGAGGTGATTTTTCCGCGGTTTGTGGATCAGAGGGGACGGGGATGCTGCCCGAGTGCTCCCCCCGTCCCCCTGCACTCTGGCTGGCAACGGGAGCTGCGGACGCCCCCACCGCTGCCACCGGTGATGCCACCAGGGAATCCCTGGCGCGAGCTCAGGTTAGCGTAGGGTTTAAACCTCTGGGCTAGTTTGGGGAATTTTGTGTAATGCAGAGCATTACGTAAACTAAAAGAGTAGTAGACACAGTGCTTAGAGACATGATTTAGTGGTGGGTTTTGTCAGGGTTGGGTTGATGGTTGGACTCGATGATCTGAAAGGTCCCTTTCAACCTGGGCAGTTCTGTGATTCTCAGTGTGCTTTGTTTTTTCGTTTTCTTTTCTCTGTGATTAAAAAAAAAATTAACATGTACTTTTTAGGCTCAGGTTTCTGTCCCATCCTTCCCTAACAGCGACGGACTGAGGTCTTTTCAGAGCCGTTGGCATTGCAACTGCAGATGAGCCAACACGCACCAACGAACATAAACTTTGGCTGGTGACTGCTTTATATGTAGGTTTTGTTTGTTTAAGTATAGCAGACCTGATGCACAGCTCAGCCCGGTGCCCTGTCTTCTGATTTTCTGGATGTTTTAACTGGGGAAATAAAGTTGACGGGTTAAAAGAGGCAGAGCAGGATCCGGCCGACCTGGAGTTTCAGAGCTGCTGCGTTTTTATGGCAGAGGTTTGGGAAGCGCCAGAGCTCCCACTGCCATGGGAACGGCGCTTGTGTAATGCTTTTTAATCCACTGTAATCAAGTACATAATCAACATAATTAATTTCTATACTGTCGCACTCCTTGGTTCACATGGAAAGCTATCAGAAATTGCTAAATTGGTCCTAATTCGTGGGGGAGTATTTTCCTTAAGTGTTGTAGGTAATTTCCTTTTTAGCTAGCTGCTAATTGCTAATCTGTATATTGATGAAATTTGTTTTACCTGATGTTACCGTTACCCTACTGCTTTGAGATTTGCCTGTGTGGGAATACTACTTTGGGAGTGGTGTCTCTTGGCAAAAAATTAAACCAGAAAAGGATTTTCCTGAAGATCTGACTTTCCGTGGCTATGTTGGAGGGAGCTTTTCCCTGTTAACTGGAGCTGAAACCCTGACCCGTGTGAAGCACAAAGTTCGCATTTAAATGATCGTTTCTGAGAGTTAATGACTAAGATGGAGGATTTGGGGCTGTTCTCCGCGGCGCCCCATGGGTGATACCCAGCATTTCTGCGTGTCGCCTGGATAATCAGGTTGGACACGGCTCCAGGATGAAAAGAAAACCCTCCTCCCCCAAACTCTGTAATTATTTATGTTGTCACTAATGGTTCGTTCTTTGCCGTTTCTTTCATCCCTCATGTTCTGGACTGACGGTGCCTGGTTCTCTTCCCTGTCCAGGTCCGCAGGGTGCTGGGACGAGCCCAGAGCGCTGCAGGCTGGCAGCGATGCCCGGAGCCTCGGGCTGGTCCTTCCCACCCTGGGAAATCGCCCCCCAAAACTCCCTGCTTTATCTTTGCTGAACTCCCTTCCGTCCGATTGGGCAGAACCGACTTTGCATCCTCATCCTCAGATTCCCTACGAAACTTCACCGAAGCTGTGAGCTCCAGCTGGGTTCGTTAAGCACCAATGTTTAAATTCTTTTCATCCAGAGCAAGGAGTGGTTTTCTGCTGTCGCTGTTGCAGACACAGTCTGTGTTTCCCGAGTTGTTTTGTTTTTGCGTTTATACATTCCTTTTACGCTGAAAAGGGGGATTATTATAGTTGCAATTACCATGGAAACAATTACCATAAAGTATTGATCGACCAAGATAGATTAGTAAGCACAAAAGGATAGAGGTTGTCTCTATGGAAACATGGACATTTAGCGCTTTTTTTTTCCTTAAGAAAATAACTATTGTTTCTTGCCCTTGAACAAGCTTCTAGTCCGGTTTAAAATCACTTTGTAATTTTAATTAAAATTGCTTCTGTAATCAATACTGTGTTTTAATATCATTCATTTTCTTTTTGTCTCAAGAAAATCTCTGATACAGGCCTTCTCTTAGAAAAAGAGAACTTGCATCATTTGCACAGCATTTTTCCATATTAAGAAGTAGCTGAAATGTATCATTAATTGCTAATGAAAAACAGATCAACAGAATAGGCCGTTTGCTTCTGAGAGTTAGCGTTTAGTAGGGTTTTGGGTTCCTGGATTCACAAAGGAGTAACTAACCCGTTCTCGCTTTGGGGGAGTGCAGCGCTCAGTAACGCGTTGTACCGTTCGCTGTCGGCCATTCCCGCTCCTGCGGTTGGATCCAGGTGAGCGTTTGTATCCAGTTCACATACGAAAAGGAATTCAAATACTTCATTGCTCTGCTTTTTCTAGCAGAAATTGATTGTTTTCTTCCCGGTGCCTGCAGTGCCTTGAGTTCCTTGGGGTTTGGGTTTGGCACTAAAGGGGGCCTGAATGTTCTTGCCGTGTGGTCGCTCCTCTCAGGTACTGTCTTGTTTGGTAAGAACTCGGGTTGGGCTCCTCCTTCTAATATAAAATATATAGTTACTCATCTTGAGAGTACGCAGCGCTTAAGTAGCTGAGGATTTTTTTAGTCACTTAAATTCCTCTAGTGAAATGAAATGAGAACGGGATCCTTCGTTGTTTCATGAATGGTTTTGATGCTCAAACCTGTAATAGCAATATTTATTTCTCTGAGCAAAGAGCGGTTTCATTCAGCTGTATCCTGTGTGTCTTTAACTGCTTGTATTTTCTTTTTAAATTTTATTGTAAGTCAGTTTTGGCCAGTGCTGGAACCCTCTGGCAGTTTCTGTTGTGAAACGGTCGCTCCGGTGTGGGTTTCCCTTTCCCGTGCCTTGGGTGAAGGCGCGGGTTCGGTGGCAGCTCATCCATCCAGGGTGGTTTATACACATCCCCTCTCCTAATCCCGATCTTGGCTTGTGGAAATAGGTCAGAGCGCTGTGGAGATGGGAGTTTAAAATAGCTGGCAGAGGAAGACAAAAAGGAGAAGAGCTGGAAGGGTGACCTGATAAACAAGCAAATTATGTCATTTTTATCCTTTATCGGTTTCCCCCATCCAAATATTAAGAAAAGCTCATGCTTTTCCTTTCCCCTCTGGGGAAGGCAGCCCTGAATGAAGAGGTCGGTATTGCTGTTACTGAACTTGTTGATACAATAGCTGTAGTCTCTGCTCTTTAATAAATGGAATAGAAAGCGTATTGTTGGCCTGTGTTCTCCTGCCTGATGTAGAACACACTGCTTAATGCAGGGGGAGAGGTGCCCACCAGCGTCCACAATCGCTCAGTTGCTCCGTCGCGTGGCTAATTGAATTGGAGAGGACCGCTCTGTTTTAATGGGTGGTTTTTTACCTGACCGTACGTAAAACATTCAATGAGCAAATCTGTTCCTGTGGGCTGTCAATTGCCCGGCCCGCTGGCAGGGATGGAGGGGGGCCATTGTAACTGGGGACGTGGCGGCATCCTCGGAGGGACACGTGTTTCGCTGGGTAGGGAGAGGACATGATTTCATTGAGGCAGCTCTGAGTTACGTGGTCAGGAGTTCTTTTCTCAAGCCTAACGAACATGACATGAAGCTAGAGTCTCATCAAGGTATTAATTGACAGCTAATCCCAAATGACTGGAGCAGCATGCCTATGCAAGCACCCGCCTTCCTAAGCGCTCACTCAAGTTTCAGTGGACAGATAATGAGATATAATGTAAACTGTGTGCTTAAGTGAGAAAATATGGAAGCCCTTATTACTGTTACGTCCTACGTAACATTCCCAGCTGCAAAACTGTTTTGGTCGGGCCGTCCCCGATAAGGAGGAGGTGAGAGAGGCTGCCCGGCCGTATCGGTGGGCAAGGGCAGCTCCGTGATCTCAGTGCTGGGGAGGCTGGTCTTGGGAGAGTTGCACCTTCTGTTATCACTAATCAGTAGAAGTTTCTCAGAGCAGGGGTCGCCTTTACCAATAAGTTTGTACCACACCCGAAAACAACAACAGCTTGTTCCACAGATTGAACGAAACAACTACACTATTTGGGCTTACTGTGTGTTAGCACAGTCCTGCAAAGGATGCAGGGCTCATCGTTTCTCATAGAATCACAGCATGGTTTGGGCTGGAAGGGACCTTAAAGCCCAGCCAGTGGCACCCCCTGCCCTGGGCAGGGACACCTCCCACCAGCCCAGGTTGCTCCAAGCCCCGTCCAACCTGGCCTTGAACCCCTCCAGGGATGGGGCAGCCACAGCTTCTCTGGGCAACCTGGGCCAGGGGCTCACCCCCCTCACAGCAAACAATTTCTGCCTCACATCTCATCTCAATCTCCCCTCTCCCACTGTAAAACCCTTCCCCCTCGTCCCACGGCTCCCCTCCCTGCTCCAGAGTCCCTCCCCAGCTTTCCTGGAGCCCCTTGAGGGCCTGGAAGGGGCTGGAAGGTCTCTGCGGAGCCTTCTCTTCTCCAGGCTGAACCCCCCCAGCTCTCTCAGCCTGTCCTCCCAGCAGAGGGGCTCCAGCCCACCCAGCATCTCCGGGGCCTCCTCTGGCCCCGCTTCAGCAGGTCCACATCCTTCTTGTGCTGAGGACTGTTCTACTGTGCTGCTTTCTCCTAAGTACTATATTCATTCATAAAATATAAGAAAAGGGGATTATATGTCAAGATAGCGATCCAGTATAAACATTTTTCTCTGTGCACTAAGAGCTATAATTTAAAAAATAACGTCATCCTATGCTTATACATAGTTGAGCCTTCATTACAAATGATGCAATTAAAGACACAAGATATTTATTCCTGTGTCAGATCTTTTACAAATAGCGGGTTTCAGTAGCACAAGCTGTGTGTCATGTTCCTTGCCATAAAGTATTGCTTGAATTTATTTTTCCAGTTGTTTGTATAGGTTTACAAATTCAGCAGCCATATGTCATATTTATGCTCTTTTGGGGGAAGTGGAGGTTTTAAGTATGTGTAGCACCTTTCTTTGTGAGAAATTCCACGTGTCATCTAAACGTGAATTACTTGAATTCCATGGCAATCTGAAAATATTTAGCATAAAACACAGAGAAGGGGCAAACGCAAAAAAAAAAAAAAAAAAGATTAGCCAGGCTGTGGGAAGAGGTTCAGCGGTGGAACAAATGCTGTGTACGAGAAATGTGAAAAGGTACAGTCTCGTTCCATTTGTTCCATTTGAGAAATACATTTTACTGCAAGATATTCCCCTGACTTCTCTGTTCGCTAGACCCAAAATAAGTAGGATGATAACGATCTCTTACCCCGTTGAGAAATGGAGGGGAGAGCTCCAATCTCTGCAGCTGACTCCGCTCTGCCCTCCCGTGTGGCTTCTATAGTGCCCCGGGGCGGGGAGCGCTGGACTGTCACATAAGGAAAATCTCATCAAATTTCTGCATTCTCTGCACAGCGCTTTGCTGCTAGTGATTATCATTACAAGTTAAATGCAAAAAAATCCTTACCGCTTTTAGATTTCTCCTGTCTTTGTCCTGGGTTATCTGGATTGCGTCTCATAGACTTTTGAAAACTTCTATAATTTTAGGCTTAAAACAAAAAAATCTAAAATAAAAAAATCCAGACCTCCTAAAGATCCTTCTCGGTCATGGAAAATATTTTTTAGTGTATACAATGGCTGTCAAGATGACTGTGACAAATTGCTGTAATGTGGACATTTTGCTGTTGACACAAACACGCTTAAGATTTTGAAGAATTACGATTGAATGCTAATTAGGCTTTGATTAAATTAACTCTGTGGACAGCACTTTCTGTTTCCTGGGGGAAAATGTGCACTGGTGATACTGGCACCACTAAATATTTAAAAGTTTATTTCTGGTTTAAAAGGTACTCTATATGCAAATTATATTATAAATGATCAGGCTGTGTTTTGAACGAGGGTTTCATGGAAATTCTTGAAATGATTAGGCGGCATTGCTTATTGGAAGTGCAGGCATGAATGCTGGAGCCAAGGAAAAGCGTGATTAAATCATTTGTTGCCCCTTGATAGGCACATTGGATTCACGTAATGCTCTTTAGTCCCATTTCCTTTTTTTAATGTATTCAAAACAATAGCTCGTTTATCTAACTCAGATGTGTATTCTAGTAGCTGACATTATTTGTCAGGAGATAAATTATATATCTTATAGAGTCTTCTCTGTCAAAAACTTGTAAGGTCACCGAACGCTGAGGTATGTCGTCCAGATAAACTAAATTCAAGAAGTTTCTATTCCAGATCTCTTGATATAAACAAGCTTCATTATTGATGGAATATTTTTATTTTTTTTTTGCCACTAACATGTGAGGGCGCTAATGGATTGAAGAGGGTCATTTGAAGAAAAGTAAATGCAGGTTTGCCTCCTCCCTGCCCGCGTCCCTCCTCGTCTTCCTCTGTTCCTGCCACTGCACGAAGCATTGGCGTTAACTTATCGTAAGGCAAGAGGTGAAATCTAAGGGGACACCTGGTAAAATGCAGACTTCTGAAAAGCAAAAAACTAAGTAATGGGTTGCAAAAAATGATTCTGCTGGATTTCTCTGTGCGCTGGCCCAGCATCCCAGCAGTTTGAGATCTTTATGGTGCTAGAAGGAGCCATCTCCTAGAGCGGACATCACCACAGAGAGATGCCTTTTCTGTAATCGAACATGGAGGGTTAAAATAGACACTGACCAAAGGGGCTTTGCGTTAGAGAATTTCAAGAATATTAACAAATGCTAAGAACTTTGTTAGCCAAAAAGGAGAAAGCTAAGCTGCTATGCAGTGAGCAGGAGTTGAATGCTGACTCAGGTACAGGTCCAAAGCTAGGGAAGCAAGCTTATCGCATCCAACAGGCAAGGATGAATGGTTGGGACCTGACGATGTAAGCTGAAAAATGGAAGAATTTAGTTTAGTTTAGATTGCACGTCAGTGGGTGAACGGGGTTGCGTGTTCTGGTTGCTTGTGCTGGCAAGGCGTTGGAGTCTCTGACTTTGAGCAAGGCCTGAACCTTTCCTCTACAGGGAAAGCTCTGCAGGTCTACAGAGAGCTCCGAAAAACGCAATGTGGAAGACAAAAATTGTTCGTCCACATTTTAGCACGGAGACTAGAAAGGAGGTGGGGTTTGGGGTTTCTTCTGTTTTGTGGGTGTTTGCTTCAGCGTCTTTGAAAGGGGCTTAGTGAGCAGCCGGTGGTGGCCCATCAGTCAGCGGGATGGAGCTGGGCAACGGGACTACCCTCATTCTCTTCCCGTCCCCTGGCTCTGAGGGGCTGGGGGTGCCCAGGCCGAGGCACCAGAACCCTCCGGTACAAAGTAGTCGTAGAAAACCTCAACGTTCTTCCCAAATGACCTGCAGTGACCCTAGCGCTACAGCTTCCCCACAGGAGTATGTCTAACTGGTTGTTCCAGAAGCCAGCTGGAAGCTCTTCTCCCGTTCGTCACTTGAATCCGCGCCGTGGCCTTCCACGTAGCGGCCTCAAGACAGACATCGCCTTATAAAGTAATGGTGCTCATCTGATTAAATGAGCGCCTCTTCATTGTAAAACCAGGAATGCGCCCTGAAAATGTTGCACAGAAATGGATTTTTGTATTTAGCTAAATGCTCTTAAAAGGTTATTTTTGCTTTTACGCAACTGTGTCCATTTTTCAAATTTTAGCGTATAGTGATTCTTTCGTGTCGCCCTTTTTAAAATCGAACGTGATATAGTCCAGAGCTGACCGTACTGACAGATGCTGTTTCCCATTCTGCTCTGCATTGTTCATTATGTTTATATCTCAATTATTTCTAGCAGCGTCCACACAAATACAATATTATTCCTGTTTGCGCTGTCCCAAAAACATTTGCTTTCTGTGCTGTGTCTTTTCGTGGTCTGGTTCCCTTCATTAACACAAGGGATGTTAAATATTTAGTGTTATATAAATAAGTACCTTGATAGTACGTCAAACATTTCATCAATTAAATTTCATACTAATTGAAGAGAGCTTGCAAAAAAAAATGTCAGTCTGAAGGAAAATAAGTCCATTAAGGTCGGAAAAGTGGCATTTAAGAGAATGCAGTGTCCTTGTCAGCTACAAAACAGTTGCAGGTTTCCAGATTGGATGTCATTATTTTCTACTCTTTTTAAGCTCGTCCGCATGCAAAGTGAGGATGATTCGGGGATTCCCCTGCCGGCATCCCTGAACAGGAATGTACAAACCTCCTCCTTTTCGTCGTGAAACAATGGGGCTGTTGAGCCAAAACAAAGATTTTTTTTGTATTTTTTTTTTTCATCCTAGGATGGGGAGTTTTTGCCTTTTAGACCCTGGTATCACAAAGTGTCATTTTTTGTAACTCGAAGTCATTCCACTGAAGTAGTTTCTACCTGTACTCGAATTTGTGTAGTCAGTCCCTGCTTTAGCTTGAAGACTTGTTCTGACAGGTGGCTGTCGTGATTTTTTGCCATCCAGCACACGCAGCAGCCAGCCTGTACACACGTCGGTCTGGGCGCGGTGCTCAGACCTCTTGGGGAAATTGTGCGTAATATTAAGCTTTGTTCTGCAAACCTTGTCCCAGGAGGAAGGTGACAAGAGCAAAAATTTGTTCTGCCGGACCTTGACGTGGGGACAAGGCAGCCCCTGGGGTGCAGGCTGGGTGGCATTTTCACAGTGCCTGGGGGAGGCTTCAGAGGAGAAAGCACAGAATCGCAGACTGGCGGGGGTTGGAAGGGACCTCTGGAGATCATCCAGTCCAAGCCCCTGCCAGAGCAGGGTCACCCAGAGCAGGTGGCACAGGAACGCGTCCAGGTGCGGCTTGAGTATTTCCAGAGAAGGAGACTCCAGAGCCTCTCTGGGCAGCCTCAAAGTAAAGAAGTTTCTCCTCACGTTGAGATGGAATTTCCCGTGTTCCAGTTTGTGCCCGTTGCCCCTTGTCCTGTCCCCGGGCACCACTGAGAAGAGCCTGGCCCCGTCCTCTTGCCCCCCGCCCTTTGGATGTCGCTGAGCATTGATGAGATCCCCTCTCAGCCTGCTCTTCTCCAGCGGAACAGGCCCGGGGCTCTCCGCCTTTCCTCAGCAGAGAGGTGCTCCAGTCCCTTGATCATCTCTGTAGCCTCCGCTGGACTCTCTCCAGCAGTTCCTTGTCTTTCTTGAGCTGAGGGGCCCAGAACTGGACCCAGTGCTCCAGCTGCGGCCTCCCCAGGGCAGAGCAGAGGGGAAGGATGACCTCCCTCAACCTGCTGGCCACGTTCTTTTTAATGCACCCCAGGAGACCATTGACCTCCTTGGCCACAAGGGCACTTTGCTGGTTCGTGGTCAACTTGTCCCCCAGGGCTCCCAGGTCTCTCCCTGCAGAGCTGCTCTCCAGCAGGTCGGCCCCAACCTGTCCTGGTGCGGGGGGTTATTCCTCCCCAGGGGCAGCACCCTGCACTTGCCCTTGTTGAATTTCGTTAGGTTCCTCCCCGCCCAACTCTCCATCCTGTCCAGGTCTCCATAAATTTGCCATCGTCTGTAATTCTTGTGGTATGAAGACTGAGTCTGATGAATGTATTTGTACGTATAACCAGTAATATTCTGGCTGTGTGTTTGATTTTGGAAATTAGGAAAGCAAGCGGAAATGACTTTACACAGTAGAGTGATCTGACAGAGCAAGAGGAAGGGAGCAGTGATATGAAAGAGGGAAAAGCTGAACATGTAGTAACAGATGAAAGCCGAGATGGGCGTACAGATGAGCACAGCCAAAGACAGAAGACACCTTAGCATGTGGGCTGCCAGAAGATGTATGTGAGTAGGAGACAGAGTACTGTCGTCTGGGGCAGGGTGACAGGGCAGGTATTTAAAGCTGAAAGATGAGGCTCGTGTAGAGATTTTCTTCCCAGATTCTTGTTTTAGAACACGGTTGGCATCAAAAAGAAGAGGTGGCTTACATGTAGCAGCACCGCAGCAGGGAGGGAGAATCAGAAAATGGGTGATGGGGACAGAGAAAATAATAGCGAGCCAAACAATGCGGTTTCATGTTCTTCTTTCTAGAAGGAAAGTATAGAAATTGTTTATGGGAATGACCCAAAAGATTTTCTGTAGTGGGATCCAAGACTGCTTTGGGCTGATGAGTGAGTTGGTGTTGAGTCAGTGAAGGCATCAGCCTTCGAAGGCAGGATGTTCCCGCTGCTCGTTTGTGCGGCGCTCGCTGCGGGTAACGAGCTCAGCCCACACCGCGCTTATGGGCTCCATATGAATGTGTTTGCTTCCTCCTGGTATCAGAACAAGGGCAGCGAGAACTGAACCTCTGCCCACCACGTGGAATGGAGAGAAGAGGAAGACAACTAGAAAATCTTCAGGCTGGGAATTTATAATTTCATCGCTGACATTGCCCTTTTCGTTATTGGGTGTTGGATCTGGTGGTGCTTGGGAAGGAGCTATCAGTAACACTAGATATTCTCATCATGTTTCTCCTTCGTGTTTATGCTAAAAGAAGTCTGAAGAGGGTCACAGAAAAATTAGGTCCTGAAATAATCAGCCCGGTGAAAGCAAAAGAAGAGTAATTTACGCTGTATTTGGAATGGGAACCTGTTCAATGCCGTTAGTTGTACCCCTAATTTAGTGTGAGTTTTCTGCCTAATGTTTTCTAACGTTTTTATGCAATTCTTGGTGGCCTTGGGAAGTGTCTTCCCTGACCCTCTGGAAGTTGGTGGATTCAAAGCCTTTCCATTCCCTGAGACGCCTTCCCATGGGTTGCAATGTCTCTCCCGACCGAGTAAAGTCGGCACCACAGTCTGCTTCTAGTCCCGGCAGTGGACTGGGTGGCCATCTGAATGTCAGGAAGGTGATTTCTGGACATGATTATTTCACAGCAACTGTAGCCACCCAGGTCCTGCTATTATTTATTATTCTTTCTTGTAACTTGCGCTGGAGCTGTAGGAGCTGGTGCAAGATTTTGGGTTCAGGTGTGATTTGGTTTGTTCTATTGGTCAAGATTTTAGTGGTTTTAGTTAGGACAATACCAATGCAGGTGGATGGGGCTCCTTTTAATTTAGGTTGTTGGGGTTTTTTTTGGCCCTTTGCATGCGGGGGATGAGTCTTGCTTTGGCTGGGATGCCACCAAGTTGAGCCTGCAGCTCCATTTGCAGGTTGCAGAAGGTCTGGGTGTAGTTCTCCGTATCTCCCCCTCGCGGGAGCATCAGAGAACCTGGGGCGTTGGTTTAGAGATCGGTAGACACGGTGTTTGCTGAGATCTGATGGCTGTCGCCATAATGAATTGTTCTGGGATTCTGCCCACGCCTGATGCTGGCCCAGCTTGAGCTTGGTTGGTGGGACCATTGCTCCTCCTGGGACAGAGTGCTCGGGGACGTGCAGAGCTGCTTTGCCATAGGCACAAGTCAGCGCGTTGCAGCCAAGTTGTCATTTCTGGGTTTTCTCTGTGTTGTAAACAGAACTTTGACGCTATCTAAAACAAATTAGGGTACAGCAGAACTGTATTTCTCAGGGCGGTGGCTGCATTGCCCCAGTAAATCAGTTTTTCACAAAGTTAAAAATATTCTGTTATGAAAAAAAGGCTGGGTTGACTATTGCAATGTACAGAGAAGTAACTAATTTTCTGTGTAAAAATGAAATTTATCCATTATCACGTTTAGCAGAATTGTGCGATTAGAAGCGTTAGGTAGAAAAGATAAATTTTTTTTATTAAGGCCTTCAGTGAATATTTTAATCTGTAGCTGAAACGCTTTCATCTTTGATGAAAAGGATGTTATTAGATATCCCTGCCAGCTGCAGAGCAAACCTCAGACTCGCCAGCTCTGCCTCTCCCCACACCACCAAGCCATCAGGTCAATACGTTTTAATTCCAGCCCCCTCCCCGCCAGCCCCGTGCTGCTAAGAAGCCCACCTGGAGCTTTTTCGTTTTATTCAAAGCCAAAACTTTCATGTCTAAGAGTAGCAATTGCTACTTCCACTTCCGTGGAAGTCGGGGGGTTATTTTGGTGTTACTTCAGAAAGAATATTTTAAAAGTTACAGGATGCTCTCCAGCTATGACAGTAAATTGAGAAAGCGCAGGAAACACGGTACGGCGTATAGAGACTGTCGATGGGATCTTGCCTGCTTTACCTAGTTCATATTCGCCTCTGAAATCCAGAAAGAAAAAGCACGCCCTCACTGACAGCCCCTAAATCTTTTCAAGATTTTCGGTGGATGGTATAAAGTATTGTTAACAGTGGATGGTTCAGACAAGTTTGTAAATGGATTTTATAAATCTGATAGAACAAACGGCCCAGAGGGAGCGGTGGGTGCGGACGCGTCCCCGCCGGGCAGCGTCGGCGCTAGGGATGGGTTCCTGCTGCCGGTGGGGAATGACGTGGGTTACGTGACAAAAAATTAACGATGCTCCTCGGGGACTAGTTTTGTGTTAATTTCCCAAAGTTTTTCAGGGGATACTTTTTATAATCTGAAATGTTCATCAGGTTCAGGAAAAACCTGTTTATGAAGAAATTCCTCTTCTTTTATGTACTCTATTCTGATGGTCTTGTCAAAAAGCGGGCGGTGGATGGGGCAGATTTGTTGATAGGAAATGCCAGGAGCAAGGAATAAGAGTGAGGGAGCTGTGATGTGCAAGGGAAAAATCATATTGACAAGTGTTTGTGCCTGATACTTGTTATCACGCGAGTCAAGGATGTGTTTCAATAATACCCTCTTTGAAAGTTTTCTTTTCTCCTAGCTGTTTAGTTCGGCTCTTACCAATAAAAATGCGTGAACTTTGAAGTATAAACGTATTATTCTAATTAATTATTCCAAACAAAATGCCTCTTTCCTGAAGAAGTGCATCACATCCTTTTAGATGTAATATTAGAGATCTGAATTTCAGGTTTTAGTTTGTTGTATTACAGCTATAGGGAATAAATTTCATAAGCTGCAAGTCTATTCCGGTGAAATAATTGCTTCTTTTTGCTCCGTCTTTTTCAGCTGTAGTTTAAAAGCATCGAGTTTTTTTAAAGCATCCAAATAAAAAAATAAATTCCCCCTATCCAAAGAATATTGCTTTTGTAGGATGCCATTTAATTTATGTATCTGTTTAATTAATGGGTAGGTATACCTGGGACCGTCCTGGTTTCTGGGTACTTTTGGGTGTTTGCCCAGCACCTCTTAGAGCATCGTGATGAACTTCACTAATCCTGTCTCGTTAGCAGCACTCATTGCTCGTGCTTCTAAACAGATTAATAAACATGTATTTCTCTGACACCAGTTCAGACACGACTCGCACGCGTTTGCAAGCACGAGTGAGGGCGGATGTGCCGCGTTCTGGGTTTGCCAGTCCATGGCTCCAGCTGCCCCGTGTGAGCTCCGTGTTCAGCTCGGGGGAAGGAAAAGCATCTCCTGCGGCAAAGCGTTTGCCACGTTTTCTTTATTTTTCACAAATACTTGAGTAAGTGCAAAAAGAGGGGTTTCATTGTGCACATGCCAAATAAGAGGTATTTTTAGAGAACCCCTGGTTGATCTTTGGGTTTAAAACATCAATCCTTACCTTTCTAAGTTCAAGAGAATCTTCTGTCTCTCTCGTATTTTCTTCTGAAAAGAAGAACCTGTTAAGGAGGATGTGGACAGACCATTGAGTCATCCAGATGTTCGATAGCCCTGCGTTTTAGCTCGAGCCACTGCCTGTTTCAGTCCCGCAGCTGCTGCCAGCCTTTTCTGCAGGCCCGCAGGCCGTTCATGCGCCTGTCACATCCACGGAGTGAAACGGGGTCATCGAGCAGTAGATTCCAGTTCCCGTTCCTTATTTCTGTACAAAGGATAGCTGAGGATCTTCACTTCCCAGAGAGGTGAAGGAAGGGAAGGTTCTGCCTAATAAGTTAGAAGTAGGAATTTATCCAGGCACAGGTCGGTGGTGGGAGCTAACCTGAGTTCCCTACGTTCAGGGTGATTAATAATTCGCGCCAAAAGCAACTTGAGTGTGTTGCTGGTACATACGGAGGGAACATACACCTCCTGTTTTCCTTTTTTATACATATATGGCATTTAGCTATCTCACAAAGAATTCCACATGCTTTACGGGCGTCGGATGAACAGATGATTTTTCTCCAATTTTTATATTATTGACCTGGGGTCATGGGACAAATCGTGTACGTTGAGACACGTTCATTCGCTAGAGTTTGCCAAATCAGGATCTCATCTCAGGATCAGGTGTCCAAGCGAGTGAACGAAGGCTAAGGAAGGTGTGGAGCTAAGGGCGGCTATTGCGCTCCGTGCGTAGGGCTTTCTCTTGGACCGTTATGTCTCCTCAGTGACACCAGAAGTGACGTGTTGCATATTAAGCCTTTTAAATTTATACGTGTCAGGTCAACCTAATTATTTGCTATATTGAAGGGGCAAATAAGCTCTTCCCTTCATGCTTGATACATTATTCATACATCCTTCTTGGAAATACCTGATGGCAATACTAGAAGAGTCAATTACCTTTTTTTAAAACAAAATCTTCCTATTGTGTTTTTGAAGGGTATGTATTTTTTATAACTGCGACGTGGATGGTCACTAAGCCATTAGTATTTTTTAAAGTTAGTGTTTTTCAAGATGCACACTTTCCTCATGAAAAATGCATGTGTTTTGATAACATAAATTATCCCTATGCTTCAGTTCAAATTAAAGTCAGTTCCAATGATGTAGTGAATATTTTAGAAGTCTGTTGTTTGTTCATAAAGAGCTGATGGGAATGATAAGTATATTTTTAAAAACAACAACAATTTCTGGAATGAAAACCAAATTCCAAGCAAAGGCAAAATAACATCAGTTTAATCACCAACTAGAAGGAGAAAACAATTAAAGACATCTAGGCTAACTACTATGGGAATGTAATGATGTGGCCAGTTACACCAGCTTACCCCGTGCGACGGTCCCGGCTGGGTGGGTAGAAAGCAGTTTAGCGGAAAAGGGTTGGGGGTCCTTGTTCAAAGTTGAGCTTGAGCCCAGAGTCTGTCCTTGGAGCGAGGGAGGTCACCCGCACCTGGGTTATCGATAACGTCACTGGCAGGTCGATGTAGAGGGGAGATTGAGATGAGATGTGAGGCAGAAATTGTTGGCTGTGAGGGGGGTGAGCCCCTGGCCCAGGTTGCCCAGAGAAGCTGTGGCTGCCCCATCCCTGGAGGGGTTCAAGGCCAGGTTGGACGGGGCTTGGAGCAACCTGGGCTGGTGGGAGGTGTCCCTGCCCAGGGCAGGGGGTGCCACTGGGTAGCCTTTAAGGTCCCTTCCAACCCAAACCATGCTGTGATTCTATGACATGGTGTATCAGCAGAGTCTGAGGAAACTGGGTTTGTTCAGTCCCAGGGAGGGAAGGGGAAGAGGAGATCTCGTTGCTGCCTCTAGATGTCCAATGGGAGGACATAGAGAAGACAGAACCAGCCTCTTCTTGCGACATGGGAAATTCTGACTTGCTGTAAGTTAAAAATGCTTTGACTGGGAGGGTGGTCAAGTGCTGGGACAGGGGCCAGAGTGGCTGTGGGATCACCATCCTCAGAGATGCTCAAAATTTGACAAGGCAAGGCCCAGGGCAACCTGGTCTACCTGGACCTGCTTGCAGCAGGGTTTGGATGAGACGCTTCCAGAAGTCCCTTCTAACCTAAGCTATTCTGTCAGTCTGTGATTTCTGTGGTCCAGATGGCTTAGAGTCCTTTCTTGCATATTGGCCAGCTCAGATATCTCAGGAAAAAATGTAGATACCGTGCAGCTATGGAATAATCTGATTTTTTTACTCAAGACCAGCTGTAACATTTGCAAGTTCCTGCATATCGCCGCTAGGAAGAATCTTCTTACAAGAACACTGTGAAAGAGGAGAAGAAAATAGAGGAGAAAAGGGGAAAGTACGGTGGTGAGGCAGAAAGCAGATGCGAATGGTGTACATGTATTACACACCGAAATACTCCGCATCTCAGCTGTAACCAGCATTATTCTTCGTTGCTAATGTTTCAAGTGGGTGTGTGTCAAATGCAAGATTTTCAGCAGGCAACGAAGAGGTGACACTTTGTAAAAACTAGTCAGAAAGTTGATTACTTTCCATATTAATCCGTTCAGGTGGGCTTCCTGGGGTTTCCTCCATCCAAGGTGTTTCATGGTGTCCCGGCAGCCCCGTGGCTGGGGAATCCCTGGGCTATGGGATAGCACATCCCCGCTCTCGCTTCCGCCTTAGATCTGGGAGGCAAAGCACAGTGTTTCCCGATAGTTTTAACTTACCCATAAAAAGCAAGATGAATAATGTATTCCTCTTATTACGTATGAAGCTAAATTTTATATAAAAATTACCATCTAATGTAAGAATATGTAATTATTTAGAGGATCTTTCCAAATTAAAAATGCTATCAAAGAGATCTTTATTCAGGTGGTAACTGATACCTTCTTGGAAAAATACAGAAAAATCTCATCTACTTTAATCGTTTATATTATTTTAATTTCTTTGTGTTCTTTGTGAGAAGACTGCTTTCAGAGAAGCTTTACAATTTAATTTGCTGACTCCCACACGCGGCACAGTGCTATTGCCTCACAAACGCAGCAGGTTAATGTGTAACCTGGAGCAAATCAGACTGTAATAAAAAAAAAATGAAACATTTTGTTTTGCTTGAAACCTAATGCTGTTATCTGAGTTACCGGAGAGGGTATCAGAATGTCCTCCACTGTCTTTTTACTTTTGTATTAGATTTGCCTCCAGTAAGGGGATATAAATAAATTTTATACGTTGGTTCCTAGAAATTAATATCTTTTTAAAAGCCTTCTTTCTGCCACCTGGGCTGCAGTCTATATGAAAATAACTTCTGTAGCTCATGGCAACAGCATTCTAATGGTTCCTAGCCTGTAGTTTGCCCAACAACTTTTAATTGAGAGTTGACATTGTGTTTACCTGACGACAGCTCTTCCTCTCCGTTAGCACGCATGGCAGTCAGCTCCGTGAGAGCGACTCGGTGTTCTTCGTGCATCCTGATGCTGGAGCTGCATCATGTCCTCTTCTTTCAAGGCAGGTAGTTTTCCTTCTTGCGTGAGCCAAGAGCATGAGGAGGAATCCCCTCCTAGAAAATTAAAGAAGCCTTGCTGATGTCGTCTTGATGGACAGGAAAGCTGGAAGAGAGCACTTGAGTCATCACGTTTAATCCTTTGCAGAGACAATCCAAAAGTGCCCACACACCACCACTGCATTTTCCAGCCCCCTGTAACAAACTTAAAACATCCGTATTTTGCTCCAGGAAGAAAGACGACAACACTGAAGATGTCACCAGTGCCCTCTCTGCAATGGCAGGGCACTTGTCCATGTAACTTCTGGGCAATCCTGTGGCTGGTCACTGGACGGAGGAATTTCAGTCTCCTCTCCATGACACTCCTTGGGGGTTTGAGCTGGTAGGAGAATTTCTCCCTGGCTCCAGATGTCATCTCTTGGCTCCCAGAGGGCTCCTAAAACCGTAACGGTCCCAAGCGCGATTGCGCTATTGGCAGCCGTACTGCAGAGGGAGGCAAAATGCTCCTCTCTGCCCCCCCCAGAGCATCGTCTCCCTCACCCGTGCAGACCTGCGTACTCCGGTGTTCTCCAGAGACCCAGCTTAATAGACGCTTAGGTCCAGAACTGCCATCATTGGCCTTGCCATGCTTACGCATTGCCAAATCTGGCTGGGTTTGGACCATTAATATAACATTTTGGAGACCATCTCAAAGGAAAAAGACACGCTTCCATAGCTGCATTGCCTGTTCTGCATGGTTTAAAAATGAAGGACAGGAACTGAGAGTTCTTTAGCATAAGCATTATCATGTATTTGGGGGGAAATAAACTGGATACGTTCAATTCTTGTTTTTGAAAATTTGCAGTCAAGTGGAAAAATAAAATCCCACAGGGGGTATTAAATGACTGCTGTCAAATACTGCAGCATACAAAAAAAGGGAGGGCATTGCTGTGGAAGTGTGCCGTCACCTTGCTGTTTGGAAAAGCAGTCCAACATTTTTAATAAATGTTACAGCTCTGGCAGTGGACAGAGTTGTTTCAGTCTGGCAGGGGGCTCGGTTTGCACCTTTTCCCCCAGAAGAAGGGCTGGCGTGAGGGGGTTTTACGCTCTTAAAGTGTGACAAGCCAGACATGGGTGGTGTTGCTTTTGTAATAGCGGAGAAGAGTGGGAAGAAGACTGGAGAAGAGTGGGTGTTGCTTTTGGAAGAGCGGCTGGAGAGTTGCCCGGGGGAAAAGGACCTGGGGGTGTTGGTCGACAGCCGGCTGAGTGTGAGCCAGCAGTGTGCCCAGGTGGCCAGGGAGGCCAGCGGCATCCTGGCCTGTACCAGCACTAGTGTGGCCAGCAGGAGTGGGGCAGTGACCGTCCCCCTGTACTGGGCACTGGCGAGGCCCCACCTCGAGGACTGTGTCCAGTTTTGGGCCCCTCACTCCAGGAAAGACACTGAGGGGCTGGAGCGTGTCCGGAGAAGGGCGACGGAGCTGGTGAGGGGTCTGGAGCACAAGCCTTGTGAGGAGCGGCTGAGGGAGCTGGGGGTGTTCAGCCTGGAGAAAAGGGGGCCGAGGGGAGACCTTCTCGCTCTCTACAGCTCCCTGAAAGGAGGGGGGAGCCAGGGGGGGTCGGGCTCTTCTCCCAAGGAACAGGCCATGGGACAAGGGGAAACGGCCTCAAGTTGCTCCAGGGGAGGTTTAGGATGGATATTAGGAGAGATTTCTTCACGGAAAGGGTTGTCAAGCCTTGGCCCAGGCTGCCCAGGGCAGTGGTGGAGTCGCCATCCCTGGAGGGATTTAAAAGCCGGGCAGACGCAGTGCTGAGGGACGTGGGGTGGTGGGGGTTTCTGTCAGAGTTGGGTTGATGGTTGGACTCGATGATCTGAAAGGTCCCTTCCAGCCTGGGCGTTCTGTGATTCTACGTTTGCCATGTCTGGGAGGAAAAGGTTGTGCATAAGTCCCATGATGAGCAGGTCTATGACGCTCAGTCCTAGACCAGACTCGGGACTTGTCTTCTTCCTCCCTCCTTACGTCTTATATTTCCTTTATATCAGTTAAAATTTAGTAGAATTATAGTTTTTCAAATGCTTCATCCCCAGTATCTTACGGATTACATTTCTGCCTTACCGAGTTAACTGCATTTAACAGTAAGCTGCAGAAAATGAATTTTCTTTTTCGTCTTCATGTTTTGTTTTAATTCAAGTTTTGATAGCTGAATGATGTGCACATTGAGCTTCGGACCAACAGAAAGGTTCGTGACTGTATCTTGATTGTATTGAGAAATAAGATTTTATCCATATTGTATAACGTAATGCCATGAACAATGCAGTAGTTCTGTGGAAAAGTAATTACAGCACCTATGTACAAAAATGAAGGTGAATTCTTTCATCTCTTCTGGAATCCCCTTGACGTGCGTTGAGGCCGGAGCCCTCATTTTGGCAGTTGAGATTCTTGTGGTTTTATCACCGTGGTATTAGTTCCAATACATGCCAGCTGCTTATTTTGTTTTGCGTTTCTTTTGGTTTGAATGAGGGGAAAACAGAGATCAGCTCTGAAGGCTTTCTTTTGATAAAAAAAAAAAACAACGCAAAAACCCCAATTCAGATTTTCACTGGAGACTCCTGGGTAAATCTAGCCACCGCCGCTGCTCGACAGTGTATTTTTATCGGCGAGCTCTGTCTCCGCAGGCCGCTGTGGGGGCAGGCACTGTAATACAGGTTTTATGGTTTCCTGGTGGAATCCCACCAAATCTCACAATCCGCTTCCCGTCAGCAAATTCCCAGTTCAGCAGTCTCCATCGCAGGCATTTGCAGAGATCTTTTGAACGCATTTTATTTACAAAGTGTATTAAAACGCCCACGCAGATGTCACTGTGAACACTGTATTTAAAATGTTTAGACTGCGCCGTTGCTTGACTGATGGGGTGCAAATGGCTCGTTTTCAGCCATTCTTTCTACCCGTTGGATTGTACCAGTTGCTTTTTTAAAAGTTTAGAGGCAGTAAACAAAGATGCAAAGATTTTCTTGAATGGGTTTTGGAGGCTCGAGGGCTGCGTGAGGGGCTGCGATGGCCACTGACTAGCGCTGTCAAATATGCTGAATGTAACGGGGCTAGCGCCGGGCCATAATGATGAATAATTATGACTCTATTTTAAATGGCTTTAATTGATAGAATAAGAAGTTGGAAAGGGGATGTTGAACTCACCCGTGGGCTGGATTTCCTCAGTAAACCTCTCCTCCTAACGCACCGCCTCCCCCTTCGGCGTCACCCTCCTTGTGGGCTTGGGACTGGTAGTTTCAAATAGCTTTTGCCAAGCAAATGAATGTGTCAAATGGGAGGAGAAAGTTGCAGGTATTCACCTGAAGGCTTGCTCACTGTAACTATTTCTGGCGCATCCGCAGCGCTGCGTCTCCCCTCCCCATCGCCTGGATCCCGGCATTATTCTCCTTTGGGCTGAGTGATGTGCCGTTCTTCGGAGTTGAACCTCTCGCCTTGGAAAAGTGGCTGGTGGTTCTCCTGGCAATTCAGGGGTAGAGATTTTCCAACAAGTGCTTCGCATGTTGCTTCTGCCAAGCCCTGCTGGTATTCCCTTAGATCTACGCATCTGTGACAGACAACTGCTCGTTCCCCCCATGCTCTTCCTAACACCTTCCTTTGATTTCTCTCTGCCAAGGACCAAGTTGAAGACCGGCGCTGTTTCTTCATTGCCAAACCACCACCGAACATTGCTCACCGTTATTAGCAGTACTACTATCTTTACAATTAAAACTCCTTGGGACATGAATCCATGTTTCTTTCTGAAGAGTAGTGGAGTATATAAGTAAAAGTTTGATTATTTTTTTTTCTTGACCTAGGGATGTCCAGGCACCAGTCTGACCTTACGATCCTTAACCATGTTTTCTACTGCTTTGTTTTTGTTGCAGTAACAGAGATGAAAAGTATATGGTTCTGCAGAGAAAATCCTTCTTTTGTAAAATCCCATAGTGTTCTGACCTCAGAATTTACTGACTGGGCATCAAGTACAGCAGTCAAAGCCTGAAGAAATTGTTTCAGAGGTCTGTAAGCTTTAATTTGGTTCCCTTTTGAATTGGCTCGATGTACCGAATCCTTGCTCAAGTCAAGTCCACTCTTTCTTCTTATATGATCTGTGTATGCTCATGAAAACTAAATACGACCAGTAAAAGAGCTCTCAATTTTTGTAAGTATCTTGCTCAGAATAATAATGCAGTGCCATGGATTCAAGAGCAGCAGGGACATTTGGGAAGGTTTAAGGATGTTGATACCTATTACTTTAATATGCGAGAGGATGCTGGGAGTTAGTGTTCGTTTCCGCTAGAGCAGGGTACATTTATGGTTTTCTAGAAAATCACTGGATTGCCTGTTTTCACTGTACGCTGATAAAGTCTTTAGTTTTTCATTTCACAACTCTCATAAGGTGCTGATTTGGAAAATATTTTGTAATATAAGGTAATAAGGTAAACTTTTCAGCAGATTTTCCCCCCATATCAGTATTTGTATATCTGTGCTGTAGAGATTTAAAATAAAGATGGGGGAGGGGGCCGGAGGAGCCAGCCCAAACCTTTTTGTTCCAGTTTGCGTCTGGTCAGCCTCTGGTGATCATATCACTGCCCGCCAGGTGTGGATCGAGCATACGCGGGACGCCTTCGGGGGAGGCGCTTGTCTCACAAAAAGTGTTTTTTAAAATTGGTCTTATGTCACTAGTTTGGTCATTGAACCCTACAGGAATTAAGTTACTTTGGAATAATTCTTTTTTTATTTATTTATTTATTTTTAACTTGTGCTTGCAAAGTAACCTGGCAGCGGTAGCTCAGGCTGTGCCCGGGGTTGCTGCGGCTGGATTGCTCCTCCACCCAACTCAACCATCTAAATCGAGCTCAGGGCTGGCTGCGGGACTCGGAAGGGAGAGAAAAAGGCAAACTCCTTTCGTTTACAAAAGTATTTTTTGCATTTCTGAATATCATGACTCTGACGTCTGACCTCTGGCCGAGGCCGAACAGAGGTTGGCCACGTTCAGGAAAGCCGAAGTCCTGTGAAAAACCGCAGAATAGCTTTGTACCCTGCCAGCTTGAAGGGCATGTCTTCTGGTGGGGCTAAGTCAAATGAATTTCCATCACTTCAACTGTCTTAACTAATATCAACATCTTAGGAACTCTTCTGTATTACTTCGCGGTTACTAAATAGGCTTGCCGTAAGTTCTGGCTGCGTTCATTCGTAGATGTGCAGTGAATTTTATATTCAGCACGCATTAGGATGCTTAATTTTTATTCCGATAAACCAGTTCCACACCTTACATCAGCTCACATCCTTGTGCGGTTCCAGATGTTTTGTCTGTTAAATTTATGCTTGCATGGAAGGTGTAAAGTTTACTCGAAGTATGAAAGTGGTGTTTAATTCTTAGTTTATCTCACACCTTCCAGTTCACATTAAATTATTAGTTTACATATTACTTTGCTGTAATGGAAAAGAGCTCTACTTCGTTACGGAGAGTAGAGTCTAGTTTTAAAGAGTTAGGTATTTGCTTCTGCTGTCATTTTGATGCTTTCCTAGTATGTGATTTTCATATTTTTATATTACTCATGTTTGAAATAATGAATGTTAATGCCAGTAAATTGTCACAAACAAAAAATAGAAAAGTTTACAGTTTATTATTGCATTTGTTTGACTAAAGATTTTTTTTCAAGGTTTAACTTAAAATACCTTTTAATATTGTTAAAGTGTGGCTATAGCAAATTGCCTTTCTAGTTTTCAAGGATTAGCTGATTCGGATGTGGTGAGCTGAGCCCTGTTTTGAAGGCTGCCATCATTGGTAGTCAACGAGCAAAGTGCGTCTTGCTGCCTCCAGCTCTTCATGGACCGCCTTCCCAAGGGACAGTTTGGGCAGACTGGCCTGACCAGTAGTTCTCCAGCTCCAGGCTTGCGATTCCCAGCTAGGAAACTGCATCTCTGTCCCGAGCGTGGGTAGCTGCCAAATTCAACGGGATTCCTGTGTTAAGCTTTCCTGCGAGGGGCTGCCGGATTGGAGAAGCCCGATTTGTGGATCCCGACAAGTTGGGGTGGGAACTGGGTGCAGTGGTAAGTAAGACTGTGGGCATTACGGATGGATGCAAAACCAGAATATTAACCAAGTGAATAACCTTACTGGTGAAATTGGCAGATTTGTGTGGATTGTTTTCTTGGAGTTGATACTTCTGATTTTAAATCCTTTTTAGCATCTGCCCTTAGTCGTCTTAAGTTGTGTCGGGGAGGTTTAGGATGGATATTAGGAAAAATTTCTTTGCAGAAAGGGTCGTCAAACATTGGCCCAGGCTGCCCAGGGCAGCGGTGGAGTTGCCATCCCTGGAGGGATTTAAAAGCCAGGCAGACGCGGTGCTGAGGGACGTGGGGTGGTGGGGGTTTGGGCAGTGCTGGGCTGATGGTTGGACTCGGTGATCTGAAAGGTCCCTTCCAACCAGAACGATTCTGATTGTAATTCTATGATTCTATCTTTTTAAAATCCCTATTACATTTCAGTATTAAAGCACTACAGTTTGTCAGCATTTTATTTATACTAAATTTTTAGCTTTGTGAAATTCATAATGAATTCATAATGAACTTCATAACGAGCTACCAGGAAATTAGCAAAAATGAGGGTTTAAAATGATTAGTGTATGTATTGCACAGAAAGATGCATTTCGTGGGGGTGGTGGTGAGGTTGGGCTTGAGTGAAGTTTTCAAAAGCAGAACTGTGTTTTTGTTAACAAGTATTATAATTGCTCCAGTGTGCCCTACTTATGCCGACTGGTGTGTTGGAGACATGTAACCAGTTAAGTTTAATTATTTGTTAGCAAAATATGACTTTATCCTCGTGGTTAACTTCAGCCAGATCTCCCAACTATTGCTGATATATCTTAGTCTTTCCGTGACAGATTTCCAGATATTTTAACAAGATCTCATTGAAGTCAAGGGCAACTAGACATACCAGCTTCCCTCAGGTAAAGAAAGAGTTAAAAATTGGTGCGCCACGAGAAGAATATTGCTGAAAGCACAATAATTTACTCTTTTCAGTTTTGAAAGCAGTGAGCGCAGGGAGGAGAAAATTCATAATGAAAAAGTTGGAATAAAATACATATTAAGCTGGTTTTTTTTAAACAAGCTGAATTATTCATGTGAAGCTGAAATCCCGTGGAGGGGCTACTGTGAGATTAATAACCCACTCAGCCTTGTTAATGTCACTGGAAGCCCCCTCGGTAGAATTACTGTCATGTACAATTAGACGAACATTACTCTATATGTTACTGTTTTCTTTAGCAGAAATGACATTCAACTTGTTTGTTTCTGATTCCATTAACTAGGTACAATTTTCAGCTAATATCAGACGTAACAGTTCTCAGTTGCTCTTCAAATGAAAAAAAAAATACGTATTCACTGGCCTAGAAACCATTTTGTCCAATCCTTATGTCTAAACACACCAACATAGGAGCTAATGTCTTCCAGATGTGCTTCTCGCATGGGGGACTTGGAGAAAAATCAGGTTCAGTCCAAGTTTCCGTTCTCCAAAGTTCAGAAGCAAATCCATCTTACAACCGAGACTGCTCACCACCGGAAGCGCTCTTTGGAGTTGCGAAGCCTTAGAGATGTCCTGCTTTGAGGTTTTCAGATGTTCACGTTTGAGATTTTGGTGGCGTTTTTGATTCACCACAGAAAAATTGTCCGGTATCCTCGGTGACTTTGTAATATGATGCAAGAACAGAGGGAACTGTGGTTGCTTAATCTTCTTGACACAGGCTGGTCTTGTTGTTGTGCGCCAAATAAGGGATGGTTCCGTCATCCATATTGCCCTCTACTACATCTATACATATCGATGACTTTGACATATAACATGGCTTACCTTCCATGTCACCCGTAACGTTACGTCATCTGTTGCAGAATAGAATCTGATACACCCTAGAGACTGGAGGAATGAAAACTATGACGAAGCTCAGTTTCCCATCGTTCAAAACAAGATGGTTTTCACACCAGCTGCTTCCCGGTGTATGTATTGTCTGTGACAACTGGGGCAATTTTCTGTCTCAGCAGGTAGATTGTGTCTTTGCAGCACGTCGAGCTCTATACAGCCGTTGTTTAGGAGGAGCTGAAGAGGCAGAGGCATGATATTAGGATCCAACACAACTCTAAGTAAGTGGATCTTTTCTCTCTGAACAGTAGGGGTTGAGCTGCACTTCTAATGAAGCATTTCTTAGGCAGGCAGAGAAGTGTCATTTATCAGCCATGAATTGCCTCATTTAGGCGACTAGATCCATCTCTGAATTTTCTGCTGTTGTGTCAGTTGCTTTCAGAATAGAGAGAGAATTTAATATCTAACCTGCTCTTTGGGGAAAAGTAGCGATACATTGCACATACTGCAGCAATAATTTGTATTTCAGCTGGCCAGCCTTCCTGCGGTTGGAGGCGGGGGGCTGGGGGTGTACGCGTAACACCCAACCACTCACACCTTGACATTTGAAAAGGTCATTGCTTGTGAGTTAACTACCGCTTCTTGCTTCGAGCAGTGAGATCCTGACACGCCGTACATACAAGAGTGTTGTAACGTGAACGGAGAAGGGCGTTTCACGAGTGCCTGTTTATGATGATTGCAGACCGCGCTAAATCTGCGTGGCTCTGTGGCAGTTCGGGGCTGTACATTTGCTGTTGATCATGAAAACATTGGTAACAGTTCTGCGATGACACACTGTTCTTCAATTGCTGCATGAATAATAGAGAAGCACCAAAAATGCAGAAGACGTTGGGCTGCGTGTTGTCTCTGTTGGAGTCCTTCAGCCTTTTCCTTCGAAGGCAGGCACAAAGCCCACCCGACTGGAGAAGGGAGAGGATGTATTCTTCTCAAATCAACTTAAATAGAAAGGCGAGTAGTGCTTATCTTGCCGGTAGTCGCTTCAGTCCACAAGTAGGGAACCTTGCTCAGCCTGGTCGTACCTGTTCTATTTGTAATGTCCATGTGACTCTAAGTCCTGGTCTTTAATAGAATGAGCTTCAGTAGAAGTAAAGAGAAGACAGCCTCCCAGCTCTCCATCGGAAAGATAATGAGATTTCTTTCCAGGCTGTCTGTGTTAACGTGTATATTATGGTAGTTTTACTCATCTGAAATAGTTTCGGACTTACAGACACAGCAGACTCCATAACTTTTCCAAGTAGGCCACAGTAGGATCTTCAATAGGATGTTCATCATCTTCTTTTCCCCATTATGATGTTTTCTGCCCAAAAGGCTGTTTATATTTTGTCCTAAATATATGACAGAACTAATTCCTGATTAATAGAAATACCAGCTTTACTGTTGTTTGTGGTAACATCTGGGGGTCCTCTGTGAAAACACACATACCTCCCAAATCCGAACCACCACGGTCTTACCTTGCTGACTCAGCGGCTGTGTCTGCATACGCACATCTATTTCTGTGTGATAACATGAAGTGAAGTTTAGCCTGGAGTCTCTTTTTCTCTTCTTGCCGTCCCTGCCTCCCATTACTTCATATTCTCTTCTTTCCCCCAGTACTTGCCCAGTAACTGACCCCACCATAGGTTGCCCACTCCAGTCTAACAGACTATCTGCTTCTGATTTGGTGGGAATCATTTCAGGGCATGTGTTCCAGTTACAGCACAATAATTTCCTTTTAAAGTATAATAAGAATATAAATCAGTAATAAGAAAATACAGTATTTCGGTACAGAGCTTTGCATTTCCAAATGGTGACTCGAGATTCATCCCTGTATTGACTCTTCTCTGTGGCTGTGATTCTTCTTGGGGCAGTGCTTTGGTCATGAAGAGATGAAGACCCTGTTTCAGTGAGAAACTTAAGCACATATTCAACATTAAGCACAACAATCTTTATCCATAAAAGCATTCAAATTCCCTTCCCTGTGATTTACCTCTATTTGTTCAACTGATTCAACTCACAAGTGTCACGACGCTTCCTTTTATTGAAAATCACTCTATTTATTGTGGAAAAAAACCCCGCAGTGTAATGTTTAATCAAAAAGACGTGATGGGCAGAGAATAAATCTTTCTCATTTTAAAACATTTATACAAGGAAAAGGAAAATCTATCAGAAGCAAGTGAGAGAATCTCCAGAGAATGGCAAATACCAGTTAAGGGCTGTGAAAGCGTTTCACTCCCAGGTTCAGTTTTCCTGTATGAAACATGAAGTTATAATTTTGTAAATCTCGTTTTTAATGATCCAGTTCCCCCAAAGAGCCTGGTACTAGAATTTAACAGAGATAACCTTTTGATACATTATAATCTGTCCAGTGCATAGCAAAAATACCCTACGATTTCTAAAAGTCTAAAAATTAACAAGAGAGAGCTAGGGATTGATATAAAACTACAGATTTGTGGAATAAATAATTCTACAATTCTTTAGAACTTCTTTTTTAGGAAAAAATATCAATTTCACAGTAGAATTTAACACAAGTCGTTTCCATGTATATTTTCAGATTATTTTTTTTTGTCGAATTCAATTGGCATCCTTTTGATTGAAATGATATAGAGATTTTCTACGGGAAAAACACTGAATCGTAGGCAGAACAGAATCGTCCGCTCTGTTTCGAACTAAACTACCCAGTTCCTTTTAACCGAGTTCCTCAGGCCATATTTATATTTCTCGTGAAAGGATCCAGCTACTCTCTCTGACGTCAGGATTTTGATTCTTGAGCTGTTTTCCCGTTGTGGATGTGTTTGCTGGGAGCACAGCACTGGGGCTGCAGGAACAAATGCAGGCGTTTACCTTCGGTTCTGCTGGGGAAGGTCGTGCCGGCGAACAGCCAGAGCAGTTTACTCTTTGAGCCTTTCCGTATTCTGGCTCCTGGACAGTTACAGTGTCGAATAGAATCGTTTCGGTTGGAAAAAACATTTAAGATCATCGAGTCCAACCATCAACCCAGCACTGCCAAGTCCACCACTACCCCGTGTCCCTCAGCACCGCGTCTGCCCGGCTTTTAAATCCCTCCAGGGATGGCGACTCCACCACTGCCCTGGGCAGCCTGGGCCAAGGCTTGACAACCCTTTCGGTGAAGAAATTTTTCCTAATATCCATCCTAAACCTCCCCTGGTGCAACTTGAGGCCATGTCTTTATATTAATGGATATAAAGATTTGGAAAGTGGTCGTTGTGAAGACCACGACATGCGTGTTTCTTGATCCCACCGGCTGAAGCAACCAAGCTCTTGCTGGCGCTTGTACAAGTGGATCTCCGCTGGTCCAGCATCTTCCTGGGGCGTGAGAAAGCTTTTTACTCCAGACCGCAAAAACTTTACAGCTAATCCGATCAATCAAGCAACATTATGTTGAGTTTTATACAGTAGTTTATTGTAGAGCAAACAGTATTTGGCTACAAGTTGGTGCTAACGCTAGAGGAAAGTACTGCCAAGGTACAGGCAGGTGGTGGTAGTGACAGTCCTTCAGCCTTTGTGGCCAAATGTTGTTTACAACTGGGCTAACAGCAGCACCTTGATGGCTATTCAAGTTCTTAAAGGCTCCTAAATGAATAAATGTTACCTCTTGATTGTTTCGGGTTTGTTTGTCACTTAAAGGTTTTCTTTTAATCCTGCTGCAGACTATAGCTAAATCCAAATCTACCAAATTCTTTTAAATGGGCAAGCAATTATATTTCTCAGCGTAATTCAATGGGTTTATTGTTTTGGTTGATATGAAGACTCGCTACTCCAATAATTGGGATAAGTGGGTTTTCATTCTGTTCTATTGCTAATAAAATAGTTGCGATTTAACATCTTGCTGGCTCAGAATAGCTAGACCTTGGGCCTAATTACAGAGTTTTCTTTTGCTTAAGATTGTGCGCGATGGAGGTTGAAAGGGTTTGTTTCCAAGGAAACAAATGCACTGCACTTGCCTTGCATCAAATGTTTCCTGTAAGAAAATGCCATAACTAGGCTCCTGGGAGAGAAAAGTGTCGGGAGGTAACGGCGGCCTGTGCGGAGCCTTTTTCTAAAAACATCTGGCTTCGTGTTTTCCTGAAACTGGGAGTGTGTTTCTCAAATCGCTGTTTGGGTGCCTGAAAAAAGCCGTGTAGTGTCAGCATCCTAATTCTGGCGTCTCAGGCTTTGTCACCCCGGCTCCGCGGGGTTTCTTTTCTGCAGGTGTCATAATTGCTCCTCAAAGAATATGCGGTGCTATAGGAGCGTCCTTTACAGTTCAAATAATACACCCACTGTTTTATATTGCAGCTCTACTTTTATGTGCGGCTTTTGTTTCCCATATTAGATAAAGAAAGTCAACATAGTTTAGGTAGACATATTTTTGGCGGGTTTATGTGTTGCTGCTGTCAGGTGTACAAAAGTCTGCCTTTAGCACAGGCGATGTGAAAAAGGGCCAAGGAGTGCAGGGGGGAGATGCTTCCCGATTTCTTGCCCTTTTCGTGGAAATTTGGTTTTGTCAGGGAAATGGGAGCAGTAAAAAATGGGTTGAGAATAGTAGCAGTGGGCAAATAAATCGGAGAGAGTCCAGATGCCAAAGTCCAAAAGTTGGAGGTTTTTTGTATGTGGGGGGCGTTTTTTCCCCCCGCCAAAGTTAGAAACGTATAGGAAGAGCGTGCCTTCTCCCTGTTCCTGAGATAGTGGTATTTAGAGGGGAGGGAACGTAAGTGATAAGGACTAACAGTTAAATATATACACTCACGAAGCCGGGCTGCGACGTGGACTATTCTGAGATGCATGAGTAAGTCTCTCGAAGGACTTAAACCTCTTCACGAAATCTGTTCTGGGAATCGTATTGTTTCATCATAGACCGTGGGTCATCCAGAAAGCCAGGCAAGAGCAGTCCGTAGAAAACATGACTGAAGACGGTGGGAAAGGCTCTTCTAAGGGCACCTCTTTGCCGAGAGACTTTGTGCAGAGCAAATCTGTCCTTCTTACCCTGTCCTGGACTAGACAGGGCTGAAACACCTCATTTTAGCCCTGGTGTCTTCAGAAACTCTTTGTTTCTACCTAGAGTGTTCAACGGCACCATCAAGCTAGATTAATCAGCTTTTTCTATTTGAAATTAATACGTATGTATTACATTATGTACAGTGTCATTTCTTTTTCAAAATGCTGTTATAATGCCAAAGTTCAGTAAAATAGATGTGTGTTTTCTGTGGGGCTTTGACAGAGCTCTCACTCTTGAAAAGCCAGATCCCCAATTTCCTGCAAAGCAAAACTCGGAAATTGCACCTAGTTCAGAGAGAGCGACGCTTTGGGGATTGTTAAATCCCGAGTCTAATCCTCTGGGAGAAGCGGCGCTTCCAGCAATGGCGGGAGAGAGGTGTGTGGGTGCCGTAACACACACCGGCATCGCTCGAGGCTGCCGTGCCCTGGGAATTAGATGCTTTTCCACTGCTGGTAATAATGGCAGGAAAAGGAGCGTTATCCGGGCAAACGCCTTCTGTACTGCTACGTGCACCTCCAAATGACAGACGGGTACGCGTGCTCCCGTGAAGCCCGTCCTCATGACGCTGTCTTTGAAAGTGCTCTGCCTGGAGCAAAAGCTGATATTCCCTCAAATTCTGTCTGGGTATACCTGTTCTCTAATGAGGTTCAACCCGGGCAGTAAACTTAGAAAATAAAAAAAGAATAATGACTTGAAGAAGTCCTTTCCCTTCCCATGTGTTTCTTTATGTCCGTGTTTCTTTACGTTTCTGTTCCGCAAAGCTGATTTCCCACCAGGGAAGATGAGAGAGATGGATTCCCGATGTATGTGCCTTGAGAATAATGGTCCCGTGTACCCAGTGAGAGCAAAATATAATAGTCAGCCGCGAAAGTGCCAAGATGTGTTGCTAAATACACGGGAAGAGCAGGTTTGCAAAGGGCACATCGTTTTTATTCAACCCCATTTCAGCTCATCGGTGGTGATGCTGCGCTGCATTTGAGATCTCTTTGCAGGGTGATCCCAATGGAAAAGTGTTCGGATGGATGTTTAACTATCCATCTGGCTCGCACATGCATTGGTTTAAAGGCCACAGGATAGCACGAGAATTTGTAAAAGATGAGGACTGTATAAAACCAGTAAATGTTGTGGCCACGAAGCTGTTATCTCCTTGATATAGCCTCCAAGCGTTTTTCTTCGTGTTCGCTGACATTTTGTTAAACTGTGGTTAATATTTTCTCATTTTCACCTTGCTTGGCCACTGAAGGATTTGTGTGGGGTTCCCGTGCTCACCCGTGCTTAGGGGTTTGCAATTTTATCATACAGTCATAGAATCACAGACTGGTTTGGGTTGGAAGGGACCTTAAAGCCCACCCAGTGGCACCCCCTGCCCTGGGCAGGGACACCTCCCACCAGCCCAGGTTGCTCCAAGCCCCGTCCAACCTGGCCTTGAACCCCTCCAGGGATGGGGCAGCCACAGCTTCTCTGGGCAACCTGGGCCAGGGGCTCACCCCCCTCACAGCAAACAATTTCTGCCTCACATCTCATCTCAATCTCCCCTCTCCCACTGTAAAACCCTTCCCCCTCGTCCCATGGCTCCCCTCCCTGCTCCAGAGTCCCTCCCCAGCTTTCCTGGAGCCCCTTGAGGGACTGGAAGGGGCTGGAAGGTCTCCCCGGAGCCTTCTCTTCTCCAGGCTGAACCCCCCCAGCTCTCTCAGCCTGTCCTCCCAGCAGAGGGGCTCCAGCCCTCCCAGCATCTCCGGGGCCTCCTCTGGCCCCGCTCCAACAGCTCCGTGTCCTTCTGCTGTTGGTGCCCCAGCGCTGGAGGCAGCACTGAGGGGGGGTGTCCCCACAGCGGAGAACCAGGAACAGAGACTGCAATTCAGCCAATATAGCAAAAAATGTCCCGCGCTCAACAAACCACCACCACTTCTGTCATTCCCCCAAGTGAAGGAGATTTAAAACCGGAGTCTTGCGGTGCCAGGAGCACGAGATGAGGTGGAAGTACCCGCAGCAGGTCGAAGCCACCCTGGAGCTCACCCGCCTTGGACCTGGTTCAGAGGGAATTATTGCCATGTGCTGTCTGTATTTCACAGCGTGCTGCGCTCTCTGACAGGCATTTAATGACAAAGCATGACTTAGTCTGTATAGCTAACTCTGGGAAACGTTCTGGGATAATGATGGCACACTCACTGGTTTCAAGTTATTTAAAAATTATTATTGTTCTGATTTTTCAGAGTTTTAGCATGCCAAAATCTTCTAGCTTGGCTGAATGCATAGAGGAACGCGTGTTATTCTGATGCTGGAAGTTAAAATGAGAGTGATTTCAATATGAAAAAATATCTATTGTCAATATAAGCTACTTCTTTGTTACAGAAATATCATTGAGAGGGAAGTTTAGGACAAGAGGAAACGGCCTCAAGTTGCACCGGTGGGGTTTAGGATGGATATTAGGAGAAATTTCTTCACGGAAAGGGTTGTCAAGCCTTGGCCCAGGCTGCCCAGGGCAGTGGTGGAGTCGCCATCCCTGGAGGGATTTAAAAGCCGGGCAGACGCGGTGCTGAGGGACGTGGGGTGGTGGGAGTTTGGGCAGTGCTGGGTTAACAGTTGGACTTGATGATCTTAAAGGTCCCTTCCAACCTAGACAATTCCATGGTTCTATGATTGTAAGTTTCAATATGCCAAGGAAAAGATGTATTAAACAAAATCTTAACACTGATAAGTTTTGCAATATTGTCTTAACTTTTTTAGTTTTCAGAAGGGGTCTGAGAAACTCCGGATTCCCTACTTTTCAGGGTTCAAGATACTGTATTGTCATCTTCAGAGTGAAAACCAGGGACTGTAAGATCTGTAAAAGGTAGATGAAGAGCCTTGTCCCTCCGCTTGTAGGTGAGATCATCCTCTCTGACCTGCCCCTTCTGGTTGCACGCGGTTTGTGGAGGGCGCGCAGTGCCCGTGTTCTCTCTTTCTGTTCGGCTGCGGTGAGGATGTGGCGCCTGGAGCTGGGTACGGGGGAGACTGGCTGTGCCGGGACCAGCCTGCTCTCAGGAGCTGCTGATGGCCATTTCATGCCCCAAAAAAGTGCTAAATGGTCAACTTGCAACGATTTGGAAGCCTCTCCTCGTGGGGTTCACTTGGGATCGCCATGGCCATGGCCAGTGGTGGATGTGAAATTCCTGCTTGCAAGTGAGGAAAGAGATGGAGGATGTGATTGCATTTTCCTGTCTGTTCTGGAGCTTCTTCCCTGTCATGAAATCAGATGTAATAGAAAATATTTTAAAATATTTTTCACGCAGATGGATTTGTACTCAAAGGAAATTGAGAGCATGATGGGGGAGTTAACATTACAGGAGAGAGCAGAAAGGAGCAATCTGAGTGCCTGAGGAAGCCGCTGCTTTCCCTCGTCTCCTGTCAGGAAATAGCTCCTTAAGTACTGTGCTCCGAAATTGTCATCTGCTTGTTTTAACGCAAAATGCCATCATGTAAAAATACCCCTTCTTCAGTCAAGGAGATATGAACGCTAATGCTCACGAAAACTACAGCTTAAAGGGTTGAAGATACACCCCCAAAAAAAAAAAAGAAGCGTTGAGGGTTATAAGTCATAATATTATGACCTATGTTAAAGAGGCAATTATTTTTTTCACGTAGAAATCGGTGCTGTAGGTGAGGTCTAGGGAAGCCAGCAAAGCTCGTTGCTGCTGAGCGTCTTCCCACCCGCCACCCTGCTCCTCCTGCTGTATCGCGTCTAGAAATCCGGTCCTTTACGTAGGTACCTAAATTTGAGTCCAGCTTTAGATGCTCGAGTCGGAAAACGCCAGGGCCACGTCAGAGCCCAGGGCGGTGTTTCTGGGGGTTTGTTACTCATCCAGAAGACGTCCAGCCTGGTGTGGGGCTTGGATTTTCTTCCCGGCCTGCAGCAGGGAGTGGGAAGATGGAAGAACGCGCCGGCGTCGGGCGTTGCTTCGGCATCTGCTTTTCCAGATGGCTTCACCGATGGAGGGGGGACCCAGAGTCACGGCTTGGAAAGCTTGGGAAGCTTCACGATGCTCGATACGTTACCGCCCGACTACTCTGAGATGCCTCATCTCTAATTATTAGTCTGCTTACAGGTGATGATGTTCTGATATGCAAGGGATTAGAGCACTTTTCCACTTCATTTAATTTCATCCAGAAAGCAGCCATCGGCGTGTCTCTTCCCTAACCCAGGTAATAGGGCAACTGTGTCTCCGAAGAAGTAGAGCCTCAAGAGCAAATAAATTCCATCCGAGGCATAAAGCTCCTTTTGAAAAATTTGCAGTCGTTTCTGTTTCCCTCGGATAAATGGTGCTGGGGTTTGGTTAAGTCACTCCGCGTGCTGCGGCGGGAGCGCGCATCCCCTACAGCATCTCTTCCACAAATGGGTTTGCGAAAGCTTTAGAGGTTGGAAGTAGCCAAAGTGGAACATAAAATTAAAGCTCCCTAAAGATGCGGTAAAATTGTAGCTCAAAATGTAATCCAGCTGGAAACCTGCTCCGTGCTTGCACTCCTTCTGTATAACAGCACATTCCCAGCACTGAGGTTCTGGTGTGCTCTCACCAAAAATGTGCATTCTAAAGATGTCATCATATATGCTGTTGACATAAAATAGAGAAAAACTCTCCCACTAATTAATGGCAAGCTGAGGCGGTGCTGAGACCCCTTGGAGATGGTTATGAAGAACGTGGCGCTCGGTATTCACAAACCAGCTGCCGTTGTTGATTCATTATGTTATTTTCTGTTGGAAACTTTTCAGAACCGTTTGCTGGGAAGTTGCAGGGTGGATCGAGTATCAGCAAGCTGATTTTCCGTTGTTTTGTGGTTTTTTTTCCTTTTTTTTCCCCATTTCCTCTGTTTCCTGTATAGATTTTTTCTGACTTTTTCCCACTTACCTATATGAGTCTGGTGCGTTGTAGGTGGCTCGTGGGGTGGCAGGACGGTGCCAGAGCCGGGTCCTGTGGGACGGTGCCAGAGCCTGCAGCGCAGGAGGGGATGCCCCACGCGTCGCTCTGCGCCCAGGACAGTGCTGGTGTCAGTGGGCAGAGAGGTTTGGGAGTTTCTCTGAGGGAAAAGACCACGCTCGGTTCCGAAGGCAAACACGATCACTCGGATTTAGAATCATAGAATCATTTTGATGGGGAGAGACCTTTAAGATCATCAAGTCCAACCATCAACCCAACACTGCCAAACCCACCACTGCCCCACGTCCCTCAGCACCACGTCTGCCTGGCTCTTAAATCCCTCCAGGGATGGCGACTCCACCACTGCCCTGGGCAGCCTGGGCCAAGGCTTGGCAACCCTTTCAGTGAAGGAATTTTTCCTGATATCCAATCTAAATTCAGCCCCCTTTGTGTGAAGGGTTTGCTTTGAAATGCCATGTTAAGTTGCTTGGCTTGAATGTTACCCGTTTGAAAATACCGTTTTATTTATGGGAAGAGGGAAAGAGGGGAAGGAAGGTGTTGGTGAGAAAGGTGAAGGTGATGTATCTGTTTTGAAAAGATGAATCATCCGGGAGGGCACTTTGGTTTTGCATTTGTGTAAGAGAGATTTGGTGTATATTGACAGCATCGCTCCAGAAGCTGAAGTTTCCTGACGCCAAATGACTTTTAATGGTACCACTTTTGGAAAACAGAAAGTGCTTGTGCCATCTCCTGCCTGTGTTTGTCCAGAGCTCCACAGATCGAGTTTAACGTGAGTGTAAGACGATGAGAGGGAGCCCATCTCTCACGTTCAGCGCCTTGTAAACACCCGTCGCACCAGTGTAGGGGCTGCACCAGCGTCCGAGTGAGGAAAAACCAGCCTTGGATACTTGAGTTGACAATTAAACAGAGTCGTCTGCATTGGCAAGAGATTTCTGTGAGTTTGTCCCCGATGAACACGTACCTGTAACGATGCTTGCTCCTTCCTGCAGTCCAACACTTGGCTTCTCTTAGGCTTGTCTTCCTGCCAGGTCTTTGGCATACGCATCTTGCAGAAGACTCTGCAGGAGATCCAGGTGGGGTTTTGGAGCCGGTCATTTCCTGGCACACCAAATTACCTGCAGGTTTCAAGTCAGCTTACAGCAGGTATAGCTTGTTATTTGGTGAAGAGAACTCCAAACTTCAAGAAAAATAGATTATCTTAAAATTATGTTTAATGAGCTAATTATTTTGAATGGGTATATGTTTTTGTCCTGGTTTGCGGCCAGCCCAGCCTGAACCGGGACAGATTTATGGTTGCATTTCTTAAATGAGTATATTTTTCAGTGTTGGTTGGTGATATTTCAGTGGTTGATAAGGTAATGTTCCTGCAGCTCTTGGGTCAGTTCTTCGGCGGCTTATTTGAGAGAAAGAAGGGAATTTGAATTGCAAATGAGTATTTCATCATTATGACTCAGTGTGGCCAGAAAGAAAGAATGAATGAAAAGCTTCTGCGTGGCCGAGCGGTGGGTTTGGTGCACAAGCAATCGCATCCTTTCCAAATCAATAGATACCTTTGTACTCCCCAAAGCAGCCCGTGGCAGCGGCATGTGACAAAAAAAACCCCCCAACAATATAAACATTTGCGGAAGGGTTGATACCGCTCTGCAAAGCAGCTAATAAAACACCGGGCAGAAGCGTTAGAGCAGAAGTTTGGTTCTGAATGGTTTTCATGCTTCTTGATTGTAAGCTAGGATGTTTGCACGTTATCCTGATTATTCCGCTATGAACAATGAGGAGGAAGACAAAATATTCTTCTAAACACGTTTAGTATTTTATTTATTTATCTGGGGTGAAACCCCCAATATGCTCTTGCATCGATATACGGCCTTTAATCTGGCAAGAGCTAGCGTCAAATGTGCGTATTTTTACCGGTCTGCCGGCGCTTCTGGTTTCTCTCAAGATATCCAAAACATCAGCTGATTTTTTTGCAGGCTGCTGTGTCTGTGCCTTTCGAGGACAGAGAACATTCCTGAGCCGTCACAGCAACCTGCTGTTGATTGAGGGAATAAAGGTAACGAAGTGCTGAAGGGCCTGGAGTGTTTCAAGCCGGCAGGATAACGACGGGCGAGCTGCGCAATAGCTGCGTTATGTAACTTCGCTGGAAAACATGGAAAAACGCTGCGTGCTGGTTTTCTAGCAAATTTTTTTGAAGAGTCTTGTGTGATTTTTCACGAAATATTTGACCTTTCCCTGGTGGAACATCATCATTGGGGCTGCCAGGATGGACCGGTGGGACTAGGACTCATTAGTAGGGCTTGCAAAGCCCTTTTATCCTCTAATTAATAACCATATTAAGTATGTAGATGGGGCACCCAATGGATAAAGATCAAAATGAACAGTTTGGTGATTTTTTTGGAGTGCGTAGGAGGCAGGGCACTCAGTGGTGCTTAGACCCAGAAGTGAGGTAGAAGCGGGTTCTGATCGTAGCCCTGAGAGTTATATTCATTTATGTCGTGTTGATACTGCAATTGCGAGTCTTTCATTTGGGTCTTTAGTGGAGGGTAATTATTCAACTGTCTGAGAAGCTATAGGAGAAAAAAACAGGAGAATGACTTATTATCCTTCCCACCCAGCCACCGTTTGATTACTGCCCTGTTCCCTGCAATTATCCACATCAAGTTCAGGATGCTCAGTGAATGGAAAGGTTGGGAACGTGAAGGGAGAAACCGTACAAATGGGCGCAGGGAGAGCAAATGCAGAATCTCGGTGTGGTGGGCTGGAAAAGAAGCAATAGCGCACGCAAGCGTCTGTTGCCAAATTAGCAGAGGGTTCATTTTGTCTTTTTCACCAAGAAGAAGGAGAATAATATTGAAGGCCAACGTGGCAGTTGCTAGTCGAGAGGGACACGCTGGTGTTTTTTCCCAGGGATGGGGGATGGAGGGCGCAGCCGGTTTAAACCTGGTGGTATTTTAATGTACCAGCCTGAGAGCTGGGGAAAAGCTAAAAGGGCAGAGTATGTCGGGCAAGAGGAGGACATTAAAAAGGAATTTCTTTGAGTCACATGAAATCATAGAATCATAGAATGGCCCGGGTTGGAAGGGACCTTTCAGATCCTCCAGTCCAACCATCAACCTAACTCTGACAAAACCCCTCACTAATCTAAACTGTATCTCTAAGCACGATGTCTACCCGTCTTTTAAATAAATCGTGAGACTTTTCCACTTGCTGGGTGCAGACTTGATGAGAAGCCAGTTGAGTGGTGGGTGGGAGGTTTTTGGGGGCGACAGCGGTTTGGTGCTCCCCAAGGCCACAGTGTTGGCACGTCCGTCGGGAACGGCGCGGAGGCTTGGGTTAAGCGTGTTATGTGAGCCGAATTTCTCTTATTTGACAGCAGATTCAATTTCAGCCTGCCCCATGGGGGGAGTTGCTGGATTTAACTCTCCCACACAGTGTTTTTCATTTATGAAAACCGCATGAGGTGCAGCAGCGGGTTTGAGATGCTGGGGTTTGCGGGCCTGACTGCAGGCGCCAAGCATCTCTAGAAGCAGCCTGTGATGCTGGGCTTTACTTCACGAAAGAACCGGAGGGCACAGTGATCTAGAAATTCCTGAATCATTAAGAAATGCCTGCAGTATCTTCTGAGCTGAGTTTTCAGCTGTGTCCAGACCAACGTGCATTTCCAGCATAATAAACATCACTTCTGAAAAAGTAAATTCCCTTTTTTGAAGGCAGTAACAGCAGAATTGATGTCTCTGGTGGCTGCGTGTAAAAATGGCCATTTGTACAGCTACCTGTCGCACCAGTGGTACAGTCGCAGGCTGGGGTTGAAGGTGTGCGTGTGTCGGCGTATCTATGTATTTAACTCTGTCTGTGTACGCTTGTGGGCCTTTTTCATATATAAGATGCATAATTCTGTGGTCTACACAGATTTGAAAGCAAAATTATTCGCCACTGTGTGTAAAACTGACTCCTTTCAAAACCAGTTGACAAATGTGGAGATGCAGCACGGCAAACGCGAGGCGCAAACTGCTTGCGTATGGATTATCCGTACTCCACCTTTACAGGCACACTCACTTTTTATTATGCTTTTGATTTATACCTACATTTTTATAAAATGTTTTTAATGTCAGTAGGATAAAATATAGTTTAATGTTTCAGCTAACAGTTACAGAAGCACATAGTTCTTCCAGTCTGGGTTTTTTCTTAGTTTTGACCATGTCGGTGCGGACTGTTGAGCTGTGACTTGGCATGTAATGCCATTGCCACTCCGCCCCTTCCTGCGTATTTTGAAATTGGATTTAAGATTATAGAATCACAGTATGGTTTGGGTTCGAAAGGACCTTACAGATCACCCAGTGGCACCCCCTGCCCTGGGCAGGGACACCTCCCACCAGCCCAGGTTGCTCCAAGCCCCGTCCAACCTGGCCTTGAACCCCTCCAGGGATGGGGCAGCCACAGCTTCTCTGGGCAACCTGGGCCAGGGGCTCACCACCCAGACAGATCTTAATTAATAGGCCAGTTACTCATTCCCCTTTCCAGTTCGGACTTAACTGCAGGGCGGGGTGGTCCGGCAGATTTCAGGTCTGGGTTTACGGATGCTCCTGGAGCCATGGTGTGCGATCCCCGACTCATGCCCCGGGCTGCTGGGCTCCATGCCGTCCCCTCCTGCTGCTTTGGGTGCCCTCCTCTCTGCGGGCAGGGCATCGCTTATGTTACGCGCTGTTATGCATCACTTATGACCGATGAAATGTAAAGCCCATTTATACATCACCTACAGAAAGCCCATTTATACGTGTTTGCTTATGCATTCGATTTCAGCTGATGATAAAATCCCTTCCTTTTGGTTGTCAAGGTGAAATGTCTCCAGACTTCACCGGGAGGAAAAAAAAAATCCGGTAAATGGAAAATTTGCTCCTGTATACTGTGCATTTCCTGACACTGAACTGTGCGTCTCCCCAACAGCAGGAAGCGCAGCCTCATTAGCGTGACCCCCGTCCTTGCCCCCCCGCCTTGGGGCGGATGGAGGAGCTGCCGGGCAGGGACGCGTGGGCAGGTCCCCATTCAGCATTCCCGCACCATCGCGCTGGTGCTGCTGGAAGCAGCAATTCTCCTGCGTTTACCCAGCCCTCCCTTTGTCCCTACATCCCCTCCCTGGTCCCCAGCCCTGGCAGCGGCGCCGGCGGCAGCCCCGGTGCGTGGCGGGGGGCTGGCAGCCCAGCCCTGGGCAGCCCGCATCCCGTATTTCGGGAGCTGCTCCCTGCACGGCTCCGAGGTGCCTGTCATCCCACCAGCCACCCCCTGACGTCTCCATGCACCAGGGAGCTGCGCTGGGTTTGATGTTCAGCGGCGGGATTTAGATGTAAATCTTGTAAAATTCCATTTTATGCGGAGAGACGCAAAGCTGCTCTCCCTCAAAGGCTCCGGGTGAAGTTGCAGCTGCGGCCGTACCTGCTGGGAGGATTTTCCTGCAGGCAGAGCGTTCCTCCGGGCGGGCAGGCGGAGGGAGGGCTGGCGAGGCAGGAGGGATCCCGTCCAGAAAACACAGACCCGTCCCCGAGCGACAGGAGTAACGCGGAGCACGTTCCTGCAGAGTGACCCCTCGCAGGGAGCTTGCAACCCTCCGAAAGCTTTGCTGTTTCTTCTAGTTTGGTGGGATGGATAAGCCAGGCCTTTGGGCTTAGAGACCTGCTCCCTCCCGGTCTGTAACCCCCCACCTGGACGGGGACCGGGGTCCCCCCGGAGCTGCCTGCGCCCCCGTCACCCTGGGGACCTCATCCCTCGCATCCCCGGTGCGCAGCGGGTTACGCAGGAGGGAGCCGGGAGCGGAGTTCTTCTGCAGCGTCGGGAAACTTTGATTCATCTGCGAAGGTGGTGAATGAAGGAGGGATATGACCTGGAAAGGATAAACAGGAAAATGGGGATGTTTCTCCAGTTTGGAAAAGGTTTGCTTTTTCCCCCCCCTCCGTCTCAGGATCACTGGAAGGGATTACACAAATGAGAGCAGGAAACTGCAGTCGGGGCTCTGCCAGAAATAGGTTTTTATTTTTTTTTTCCTCTGATATAAATGAAGAAATATGGGAGTCCGTAGAGGCTGTTCCACAGGCACCCTCACATTTTGATTGCCAAGTCATTTGCATTCGTATATAAAGTGACATCCACCCTGCAATGGGAGTTGACAAGTAATCACAAAGAATAAAAACTCCTGGAAACATCGACGTGCCACTGATACAACTTCAGAAAGACACAAGTTTGGAATAAGTGGAAAATGTACTGAATGTTTTCGGACGAGTAGAAGAGAAGTATCATCTTGGAAGATGTTAAATATTAATTTTTTACCCAATCGCCGTCATTCGTGGATTTGGTAAGTATTACTGGGTTTTGTCCGGATCGGAGCAGTTCTGGTGGGCAAAAGAGCTCAAAAGTGAGTGATTTTACATTTGCAAAAAGCAGCTGCTGCACAGAAGCATTGGTGAGGAGATACGTGTTCCTCAAGCTGTAAGATTGTCACGGTGCTTGCTGAGTGTTTGCTTTTCCTCGATCTTTCCTGACGAGATTTTGATCTCACAACGCACCCTCACGATGCCGAGTAATTAGGGGGAAAGGGGCGTGTGGAAAGGATGGAAGATTTTGTATTGTGCTTCATTATTTTTGTTATCAGGTGTGTAGGAACAATTTTCATTTAAAAAAAAAAAAGTGATGAGTCACTAAAGCGTCTTTTCACTCGGGTGATTTCATGGTGTTACCTCTGTGGTTTCTCAAGTCTGTTGTCAACTACTGTTGGATTTTTAATAAGCAGCCGGAGCTGGCGCCGCTGCCGCTGCTCTGATCTGTGGGTGTCGGGGCAGAGGGAGATGTGAGGGACCTTCGGAGGCGCGTCCCACCGCAGGTCCTCTTTGGTAGACTGCACCGAAACGGCTTCCCTTTGGGTAGGTAAAGGTCCGCTCTTGGAATCAGGGTATGAAGTCATGGGATGGCGCGATCTACATGGTCCTATAGTTGCTGATATTCTGTGTGGTCTATACAGCATGTTGTAAGAAGGTAAAATACGGAGAGGATTTGATACTCTAGATATTCAAATACTGTATTCTGTAATCTTACCTATACACATGTATATTCTGGTCTTATGTAGAATTTATTCCATGCAATACATAGAATTTATTCTTTGTAATCTCATTATTGCTTATAATGGTTTAACTGTGGCTCCCTCTGCATTAGGCTGTGATGAACCTCTCGCTCAGTATATTAATAAAAATATCGAGGCTCCGAGTCTTTAAGCGGTGCTGTAAAGATACACAGGTTGGCTTTCCTTCTCCAGAGCAGAGTCTGCTCATCGAGAGGAGCCGTGTGTGGTGTCTCAGGGACAGGAGAACGGAAAGGTAAATATTTAGAGAAAAGGAAAAGCACATTATTATGTTATCGGAAGACCTCTGGTTAAAGCACATGTTAAGAAAGGAAGAAACGGGGGGCCCCTATAAACAAGGAGGCGGCAAGAAGGGGAAGGAAGGACGGTCCCACCGGTTGCTGGAGTTCTCCATGCGAGGAGCTGCGTGTCCTCCCTTCCCAAGGAAGGACCGGTTCACGTTGGTGTGAGGTTTTCTTAATCAAAAAACCCAACGGTATCTGTCGTTACATTGCATAAACATTAGGGCTGTGTCTTCTGCGCTCAGCGAGGCGTTGGTGAATCGATGGACAGCTGAGATGGGAAGGATTGCTCTTCCTCCGCCGCGCTGTGGGGTGGGGTGGACGGGGATGCGGGTCTCCCTCCCGCTGCCGGCTGTGCAGACACCCTCTGCCCTTCTGCCGGACAGGCCTGGTGGCACGTGTCACCTCCTCTGCTGAGTGCTCAGGAGGACAAAGGGCTCCTACCCAGCCGAAGAGGTCCAGCACGTGCCGCTCGGGTGGGTGGGCTGGTGACTGTGTCGCCTCTCCTGTCCTCCTGTCCTTACCGTGATCCCTCTGTTTGACTCCTGAATTCACTCCCAAGCAGACGGAATGCTTGCCGGGAAATAAGGACCGTGTAATCAGGGTGTCAAATGTACAATTGCACAGTCTCGTAGGCAAGGACGTTACCGGGATTCATCATCTTTGTACTGAAATACTTGAGTTTGCCTTTCTCCACGCACACCCATTTGTCTGCGGCCCTAGAGTGGAGTTCAGATGGGACATCCAGGCGTGCGTGTTGAAGGTCTGAGAAGGATCTTGACAAGCTGTGGCCACGGGGGTGTCAAAACCTGTACAACATTGCCCCTGCAAGATTGCTGTTGTGCACGAGCCATGGGGGACGCGGTGCGGCGCCAGCAGGTCAGGCTGGGCGAGCTCAGGAAGGAAGATATGCCTTTGCCCAACGATGTGCCAGGTCTGAAGGACGGAGATAAGTGAGGAATCCTGTGGCTGCGCCTGACGCAGAGGCAGGTGGTGCTCCACGTTAGTCCATATTAGACCTATCTTGAAGTTATTACCATGGCTTCCCCTCGATGTTTTGGCAGGGGCAGTTGTTGTTGGATTTAGGAGGTTCCTCTTGAGCAACCTTGGTAAGCTGAGATAGAGGAATAGAGGTAAGCTAAGATCAGGAGGAGAGGGGTGGGAAGCGTTGATCGATTTGCCAGAGTTACAAATGGAAGGAAGAGGAGAGACCCCGTGCGTTAGTTACGGACGGCGCTAACGCCTGTGCGGAGCAGAGCGTGTCTCGGAAATAAGCGTTTCAGTCGGAGGAAGGAGAAATGCATTTCTGTAGTTGGAAGAGCAACATAAGTAATTTCAGGTCAAGGAAGGGTGGAGGTGAAATAAATGCTCAACGGCACCGTAATCCTAAGAGGGAGGGTTGTCAGAGATGGGTCCTGGAGACAGGTGGGGCCATCGGAGCCGATCTGATCGATCAGCGAAGTTTCAGGTAATTTAAAACTGTGCAGCTCAAAGAGACCCTGCCAGTATATTGATGTACAAAGGAGGGGATCGGGGTTACCCTCTAAAAATGCACTTAACCCGTGCACAGCTGGAAATGAACCACATTCTTTGCCCCGTGCTGGCCTGGTTACAGTTGTAGACTGAGTCTTGCTAATCACGACCTTTGTAACTGCCTTCTTCAGAGCATGCGTTGGCGATGAGATTCGTTAATTACTGTTAGCCATTTGCAGTGTATCTTCAGGCATTTTGTTCCTCTTCAACAAATTTTTGGTCCTCTTCTGAGCTTCTTTCCTCTGTCCCATCGCGCGTAAGCAAACTCTTCAACTAAATTTTTAAAAAAAGACAAATATGGTAGTCGTTGGTGGAAGCGTAACTGTTCGCTAATCTGAACTATCCAAAATGTATCAATTGAAATAAATCAACCAAGTAACCATTCCCTGACAGGTGGGTATGGAAGTGAACAAACAATTGCTCCGTATTGCAAAGGGGTCGTTAAAACCAAACACTAATGATGCATTTCAGAGAAGCTGTTTAAGTGGTGCAGCCCGGCACCATCCTAGATGGCCTTTAGGTTTGGAGCACCACGTTCTCCACCAGGATGGAGAGAGGAGCTGGTGGCCCCCATCCACACGTGGATGATGTGGGGCATCGGTCCTGCTTTGCGCTGGGCTGAGGGATGCTCTGGCTGGGATGGGGCTTTGGAAGATGTTGTTTTGGGGACCTGGAAAAGAGTTGTCTGCAGCTGGGAGTGCACCAGCCTGTCAGGTTGCCCAGAGAGATGGGAGATGCCCCATCCCTGGAAATATTCAAGGCCAGGTTGATCAACCTGGTCTAGTTGAAGATGTCCCTGCACCTTCTGGTTGGAACATGGTGGCTTTTAAAGGTCCCTTCCCACGCAAACTGTTCTGTGATTCTACGAGACAATGAAGTGGTGGCACAAAGCCCCAGGTCTCTGCCTCTGGGATTTCCCAGAGGTGCTCCGCAGCCGCAGATAACTGCGGGCAGAGTGGAAGGTGCTCTTGGCGTGTCGTTGTATCACTACTGAAATATGAACGTATTTATGATAGGGGCGATAACCACAGGATGCAAAACATCCTGCCGTTAACTCTTTCAACTCACTTGATTCAAGCGGAGGTGTTTGCAGTCGGATAAGGAGGCTGGAAGTGTTTTCCGTAATGTGGTACCGTAAATACTGACTGTGATTTTTAAATTGAGATTTGAAGTACTCGAGTTTTGGCCTGGGAGTTAATACTCTCTGATATCGTGGGTAAAAATCTGCTCTACCTTCAAGCTTTTGTGGGGCTTAGCTGTAACTTTAGACATACTTAAAACATTTTGGTTGTCTTCATGTATTAATTCCGTAGCCTTCTATAAATAGGCGGTATCTTCAACAAAGGAATGATTTATATGCAGAGGGTAGGTTTGAGAGACATAACTCAGCAATCCGTAGGCACAATTTAGAAAGCGAAAGCCAAATATTTCTCTTGTGCTCACAAATGGCTGTAGGAAGCATAAAGAATACGCTGTTGAAATGTGTCTGCAGCGAAGACAATGCCTGGCTGAAAGGGGATTTTGAACAATAAAATAATGGGGATTTAATTGGTTCTGAGCAGCACAGCGTTTGCTTTCCCGGTTTGAGAAGCTGCGTACGGAGGGACGCTGGGGGAGCAACGGGGCTTGGTATTTAGTGACCTTTCCCTTCTCTTCATGCCGTATCTTTTCAAGTCGTTTCTGGCTCTATTCGTGCTGGTCTTGCAAGGCAGAAGATAAGAGTTAGAGCATTTGAGGCTGCTCTTGTCACACATTATCATATTTACATTAATTATCTTAACTTCCAGCGAAATAATCTGTGTGACTTTCTTTGGATGGGAAACTTCTGAGCCAAGTTCACGTATATCTCTATCTGTCACGCACGTGAAGTTATTTTTTGAGTCTCTTCTTCCTCCTCCTTGTTGACTCCTCTAAGACGCAGAGGTCTCGGTCCTCACTTGATGCAGACCCCCCTCGCCGTGTCGGTCCCCTCCGCAGACCGGGGGGAGCCTGGCTGGAGGAGCTGCCCTGGTAGCTCAGCAGATGCTGCTCCCCAGCCTGGCTTTGGTGGGTCTCCAGAGAACGCCCTTTGCTTTAGGTGGCATCCAGAGACGACCAGGGCGTGACGACTTCCTTGTATGAGTCCAGGTTCTCCTTGACTGCTTTTAGAGGGGAAGGCAGTGGTCTTCATCCTGATGGGTGGGGGGGTGCCATTGGGCGCTCCAGAGGCCTGCTGATTAGCTTCCCTGCTCTTCAGCCTCTAAGTGTGCTTCTGCGTCTTTGGTTCTCATACTTCCCTCATCACCAGTGCGTATGAGCTTGAGAGATTATTTTTAATAGTGCTACAGAGAGTTAAGACGGTTTTATTTCTTCCTCCATGATACCCCCCCCGCTTCCCCGCTCTTGCGGGGAACCCCCCACTCGGGGAGGGGAAGACCTCCTCCTCGCCACCACCACGTTTCCACCAGTGGTACCCGTTCCTCCCAGCATCTCCCGCTCACGTGCCCCGTGGTGGCTTTGGAGATGGTGTCTGGCTCTTCAGAGGAGTGCGGCCCGGAGCGGTGCTGTGCCGTACCGTGCTCACGCAGCCAGATTCAATATCTCGGCCGAGAAGGGCTGGAGGAACTGGGACGATTCCTCCGTAAACCGCAGCTGCTGTGAAATGAGCGCGTGCGGCTTCACAGCGTACAGCAGTAATTCATCAAGATCAAATAGCACGGGGTGATTTCTTATTGAGCGTGTTTTCATTTTTAACAGTTAGATTGATGGTATTAACACATTTTCATATGCTTTCCTTAAAAAAAAAAAAAAGCTAAAAAAGAAACTGCTATTAAAGGCTTGCAGTCGTTTTGTTTTGTAGAATTTCTAGTGAGAGCTGCATAAAAAAGCAGCAGAATCATACAAGTAATTGGGGAAGGGGGGGAATAGATCCTGTAAAATGATTACTACATCCCTTTATAAGCCAAGCAACAATTTTGTTACTTTGGAATTTTATTTTTCCTTCCAAAAAAAAAAATTAAACTTCCAGAATTTAGCGAAGACCCCAACGCTTCAATACCTTTGCCATCTGCAGTTTTCAATGCCGTTTTCTTTGTTCATTGTCGTGAACAGAAAAGAGACTCTTCTCCCCGTTGAAGGGGGAGCGTTTGCCGTTGCAAAGGCCGAAGCGGCTCTGCGGTGCCGGGCGCGTGATGGATGGAGCTGCCTGCGCCGTCGCCCTGCGAGGAGCCGCCGGCTCGCGGGGCTCGCGTTTCGCTCCCCCATTGACGTCACCGGGAGGTTTCAAACCAGCCCGGTCTGTCTAGTAATCTTGCAGAGAAAGGAAATAATGAAAAACCAGAACGGCTCATTCCTCGCGCAGCAGTGGCGGGCGCTGCTGGGGTTTTTTGGGGGCATCAGGAATCCTTCTCTTTTTAAGAATTGTTTTGGGCTTCTTTTTTACCGTTTTCGTAGCTAAATGTAGAGAAGCGCTTTTAAGAAAGCAGCCGCGGCATCCCAAAGTGGTTCTAAAGGCGCAGACGAGGGCTCTGGGGGTGGGAGAGTGACATTTCCGAGCAGTCGCTGCCTGCCGTGTCCTGAGGCCAGCCGGGGACGTGGGCTGGGTGCCCGGGGGTGCGCGAGCCCTCCTGCCGGAGCAGTGTGCATTCACAGGGGGGGCATCCCTGCGAGCTAAATCACAAGGATAAAAATGAGGTTTTTTTCTCTCGGAAAACCTTTCCTGTTTTGTTCTATTGTCACATCCTTTATCTTGATAGTATTTAAAGAAATAAAACCGCAATCGTAATAAGCATCAGGGGTCGTGTGTGATGGCTCGAACAAAGACTGTGGGGAGAGCGGGGAGGCTGGAGGGGGGGCGCAGGAGAAGACCTGCTGCTGTTTACCTGCTGCACACACCCTGCCCTGCCCGGAGCTGCTTATTAGGAACGGTGTGCCCTCGTGCAGCATTTTAATAATTTTTGCCGGGTGTCTGCGCAAACCAGCTGTAGTTTCATGAGGTCTGTGAGGCTGCCGCGATGTCAGATAGACCTGCGGAAAGGAAGCGTAGCTCATTCGAAGATTGCCTTGCTGAGGAACGCCCGCGCCTCTGCGCAGGGGGGTGCTCTCTCTTCTTCAACAGCTTTTTTTGTTGCTGTAGTTCAGACAGTTTAGAACACAATTTTACAACGCTCATCAAAAACGAACATGCTGTCGGCGTTGTTATATTACGTGGAACGGTGTCTTTTTGTGTTCTGCATTAGAAGCTTCAGGGTCTTTCTTTTGTATATGGTTGCCCTCAAAATGATGGAGGAAAGCCGGCTCTCTGCGAACCAGAGGCACGGTCGGAGATGGCTCTCCTCTCCTGGCAGCCGGACGCTGCCGTAAATCTGCCGCAATCCAGAGTTTCCCAGAACACAGCCAGTGGAAATAATGGATAACGATTATAGGTTTGGGTTTGCAATGCGGGGAGAAAGGTTTTTAATCACACCTTATTTCCTTTGAAACGTCCTTCTGAGGAATCTCATCTAAATGAGGAATAAACACCAAATGTAATTCCAAATCTGTCTTACCCAGTGCTGACCAGGATGGAAGGGATGGCGGGACTGCCTACGGGAAAATACCGCGTTAGTTCTCGGGGTTAAGCCCAGGCTGAGCTTTGGACCTGGGGAGCCGAGGGCAGTGCCCAGCGTCCATCGCTCTGTCCGTCCGTCCGTCCAGCTCCGGGCATCGTGTCGGTAAGGGTGCTCCTCCGCACCTGGCTTCATTCTGCGCAGAAGCAACTTGAGCAGAAATAACTCCAGGGGAACATCTCGTGGCCCCTGGAATAGTTTTTTTCACTTTTCCCATCAGCAAAGGGGGTGAATTGTGGGGGCCGGTTCATTGGTGAGGCCGAGCTGTTCTCAGCATGGCCAAACTGTCAGTCGCAAGCTGTGGGAGGGCGTGTTTGCACAAAAAAAACCCAAAAAATCACTCAACTTCTAGAATTCTTTGTATATAACAAACCCCGGGCCCGTGGGAACCCAAAATGTCTCTCATTCCTTCTGCAGGATCCAGATTTCCAGCCCGTTTTCCGTTGTGGTGTTCACTGTAACAGGTAACTGCCCAGGGATTGCCTGAACGCCCCAGTAAGTTTGCAGCTAAAAGAAATCTTTATCCCAGTTATTAACCTCTGTAAAAGAGGTTTACGAAGGAAATCCCGATGAAGCTTTAGAAACCAGAATCCGCATTCCTAAGCCTGCTAGGATACAAGAGCGGTAACAGCCCCAGAACTTCTCAGAAAGGCCGAGAGCCGTTTGTGCATCGCCCGGTGCCGCGCGGTGCGGCGGCTCGGGGAGCAGAGCCCCCGTGGTGGCATCTCCGCAGCGGTATTCCGGCCCCGAGCACCCAAAGCATCCTGCGCCAAGGTGATGTGTTGCACGTGCACAAGGTCATGCACCATATTGCATGTGTTGTAACGGTCCCTGCTTTTGTTGCCGCCTATTTTTTAAGGGAGTTTCTCACCTCGTTTTGCTTTTGGAGGCGGCGGCTGGCTCCATGGCCGGGCGGCTGGGTGCCACCGGGGCGGCGGTGCCGGTCGCCTTTGGGACTGCTTGACAGAGCGGCGCTAAAAAGGCTCCAATTAGCGCACGTGTGCGAAGATTTGCTTTCAAAAGCCCATCAGTGAGTCAACTGTGAGTGTTTGTCTCGGGGAAAGGCTGATCCCTGACTAACGCTGGCCGGGCACTCTTGCCAAGTTTAAAATTAAACCTTTAAAGGAATAGCCTGAAACAGAAAAGAGGGGGAGGGGAAAAAAAATCAAACCCAGCAACCTCCAGCCAGCTTCTGACAGACCATTTGTTCTTGCGGGCAGGACGTGTTTTCCATAATTTTATTCTTGAAAACAGCTCAATAGATTTTGCAGGAACTTTCCAGGCAAATTTCGCCCCGAGGGAGTCGAGCCCGGCCGGGCTGCGCCATCGCGCTGGACCCAGCTCTTTGCGACGGGAAGTTTTAAACAATTTTTGCTGTGTGTCTCCCTCCGAGGCGTTGATACCTACTGCGTGTGGGTGTTACCTCCAAATAGAGTTTAACAATTAACGTAAGCAGTAACAACAAAAAAATAAACCAGCTAATTCTATAGCGGTTAACATAATCCTGAAACTTTCTAAAAACTCTCCTGATTCCTCTTTTATGATGGGAGACTTCCCATATTTCCTTTTTTCTTTCTGTTTATGCGTTTGCCTGGATTATATATCAGCGGGAAACTTGTGTTTGGAATCCGAGTGTCAGGTGTGGACTTTGGTATGAAGAAGATGCCCTTCAGCCTCCCCCTTGGCTTTCCAGAGCATCTGGAGCTGCATTTCCGCAGCATCCGCGGCAGGGAATTGGGGGGCCCTCGATGAAACGCCACATGCTGTGCCCCCGCGTTTGCTGTTCACCGTGACAGAGCGGGGCTGCTAAGGTTTTCTCGAGGAGCTCGTCCCTGAAAGCCAGAGGACATGCGAACCTGAGGTGTATTCCTGTGTTTTCTTAGGGGAAGGCAATAGGTGGAGTGAAATGGCAGCGACTTGAATTAACCCAAAGAGCCCCATTCCATTATAAAATAATTTTAGAAGCCGCGGATCAAACATGATAGGTCGAGAATATAAACTAACGGAACAAATGCGGTATTTGGTGACTTAAGTAACGCAGTTTTGGGATAAGAGTACAAAAAAAAAGCAGAAGACTGGAAAAAGCAAATATAGTCCGTGTTTGTAACAATTAACAGGTAGTAGTCTAGACAATTGCTTCCACAAGATTAAAATCTGTCATCGTTAAAAGCCTATTAAAAGCAGATTTGCCACGTGTAAAGAAGAGCATAATGCACTGCCTACCCTCACGGTTTGGCCCCCTGTCAAAAGCACGGGCATGAGCAAGTCGCAGCATATGTGATTGGTGGGTTTGTTTATAGAAGGAAGAGAATTAGGAGAGGAACCGCGTTTGATAGACAGTATAGATTAGGCTTTTAGGAGAGCGTGAAATACAGCTTTGAGTATTCGGGTTGACTCTCGTAAGGGGAGAGGTATCGTACGGCCAGAAAACGGGCTGTTAGCTGAAGGTGGGAGTGGGTGGTCCAGGGAGCATCAGTCAGATCCTACAAGGATGGGCTGCCTCAGGAGCCTGTTACTACCCGCCCTGGGGGAACTGATATCTGCAGAGAAATGAGCAAAACCCTCATCGTCCAAAGGCTGAAAAAATGGCAAATAAATACTGGGTTTCCTGCGTGTCGGTGAAAGAGAAGGAGAGGGAGCTGGGCAGGGCGGGCGCAGCGCGGCGCTGCTCTGGGTGGGCTGGCAGGAAAGGCGAAATGAGGACGACCCGAAAGATGCTGAGAATAACACGAGCAATAAGCCGGTTGTCACCGCGCAGTCTGGGAGAGAGTGTTTGGCGTCGCAGAGCCGGTATCTAGGGCAGCGGCTGACGTATTTCCAAGGAAGTCACAGCCGTTATTAGGAGTTCAGGGTTTAAAGCAGAAAACGAGGCCGACTGAGCGCGATGCAGCGGCTGCTCCCGGGTGACCCGCGGGAGATGGGTGGGCAAGGCGCTGCTTGGTCTCAGAGAACCTCCAACCTAGTTTGAAAAACCCCAAACATGTCGTTTCAATGGTTTTTCGTGTTTTCCGCCCGGGCTCCAGGACCACGAGCTGCTTTACCCGTGAGCTTTTTGGGAAGGAGCTTGCACTGCGGGTGAGATGAGCCTGGAGGCGCTGGCCATGGGGCTGCTCCGGGGGGAGCAGGGGACACGTCCCCACCGGGCAGGGACTTGCTCGTGCTCATGAGAACATTTAAGTGGGAGCCTGCTATAAAGCAAACGTTGAGGCGCCGCTTCAGTTGTCTGGCTGGGGCGCGATTGCTGCAGAGACAAGTAAAGACTTTCTGTGATTTGATTTCGTGTGCTTGTTTGGAGGTTTCTCTTAAGAAACCAACAGGAACTAGCTAACATCCCGAGAGAAAAGCCTGAAGAATCAGTGGCTGGCAAAATCTGAAAGTGCGGTCCATGTAAAAAAAGCTGAGAAGCCTTGAGGTGGCAGCATGTTGATAACGTTCCATTGGATGCCGAGTACTGGACGTTGCTTGCAGACAAAAGAAAAAAAAAAATAAAAAAGTGTTTTCAGTTGTGACACATACCAGATCTTTTTGTAATGCGTGAGGAGAGGGTTTTATTCAGCCAAAAAGTAAACTTGGGATGTTCCTGATGTTCTTTCCAGTAAAGATGTGGTGAAGGATGCAGACGTACTTGGAGATGTGCATCCACACCAGAGGCTGAAAGAAGAGAACGCGTTTGGGAATGAGGTTGAGAAGTCGGGTGGGGGGAGCCCCTACTTTGTCCTCCCGTACTGTCACTCTCCCACATGGCTCACGTGGGATCCTGCCCGGCAGTTCCCAAAGGCTTCTGGAACTCACTGCGAGCGGCAAACAAGCCCCAGGTGTGGCACGTAAGCACAGACACCACCTGTGCGTGATTAAGGATTTATTAGAGGAGGCTGGGGGTGTTTCTAGCGGGTTTCTTGGGGGCTCATGGGGTAGCCTGATTGCAGGGCGTTTCTAATGTTTCGTACCGCTTCGTTACGCGTTTTGAGTTCAGCTCTGTCAAACTGGCACACCCTTCTGCTTTAGCTGGTAAGGCACCTATATTTTAATAAGATCTCTGTCTTTTTGATAAGCTGTCCGATAACCATACCTGTTCCCTTCTATTTCTATGAAACCGCGTGCGTTTTCCTCTCGAGACGGCGTGTTTGAGCTGCTGCGCATGAGAGGGCTGTCCTGCCGGAAGGCCGCGGGATGGAATCCTTACCTGGAAGCGCAGGCAGTCAGCGGACGCGGGCGCTAACTCCCTCTGATGGAGGGCAGGTGCCTTCGGGTTCGGCCGCTGAAACTCACCGCGTTCAACTAAAGCGTTTAACAGCTTTTGTTTTTATGGTATGACCACATGAATCCTGAAACCCCAAATCTGTTTCATTTAATAGTAAGTCCCTCATGGCTAATTTTGTATGCAGCGCACAGAGTAGCGTGACTATTCTGGGATATGATCCCAGTAACAGTGGTGAGTCATCAGCCGCAGCAACAGCAATGATACGAGGAGCTATTTATTACTGCTCTTCTGAGCTGTGAGTTCATCTAGAAATTATGTAATTATTCCTCCTTGACGATTTTTCTTATTGGTTTGTAATTACGAAATATTCTCAGAACGCTTCTGCATTTTAAAATTAAGTCCTCAGGACGACTTAATGCTCTAAAGAACGGAGAGATTAAATCTTACCTTGTTTATATTCATTTTATTTGACTTTATCAATCATGCAGCTCTCTAGATGTTGTTGCACAAACTTCACCTCTTTTTGCAAAACTCTTTAGCGCATCATTCGCTGGTTTGTGAGTTTATAAACGAATATTTGGGGTTAGAATCCTGCGGTCTCGGGAACTGGTAGGAGGGGAGATTCCATGTAGGGGTCCACGGCTGGTTGTTCCTTGGGTGGGAGGAGGGCTGACTCCGTAACTGCTGGAGGAGTTGTCCTCATCGCCCCCGGACTGCCGGCTCTCCCCGGAGGGGGATGAGGAGATCCACAAGCTTTGAGGGAGCTGCCACCCAAGTCCTCCCCGAGCTGGTACTTGTTCTCATAAACAGCCTTCACAGCCACGTGCTGCTCCCTCCCTGTTTATCCAAGAAAAAGCAGCACCTCTGCTCTGCACAAGTGAGAGGCAGGTTGTTGGCAAGATCTTTCTCCTGAAATAAAGGAAAGCGGGTGTTAAACCCTCTCAGAGGCCCCCGGCACGACCTGGGTGTCGTGGGAGCCTGGCAGGAAGAGCTCGGGGACGCTGCTGGCCCCAGCCGCGGCCCTTGGACCCAGGCTGGAGCTCCTGGGCAGCGTTCCCAGCCTGGTGGACCCCTTTCTAGCACTGTGTGAATACTGATCTGTCTTGCTGTTTTACACCAACTTGCACCCTGCTTCTACGGCGCGATATTTGGTTTTGTGTTCTCCGTCGCCAGAAATCGTGGGGTAGCCCCGTACCTATTCCAGAAGGTCACCTCCTTAAGTTCTCAGTCCATCAAAGCATTGCTGTGCCTAGATGTTCCCACATCCTGGGTGCAGGACACCCTGGTGTACCCTTTCAGATGGCTCCTTCGTCTCCTACCTGCACGTGCCAACGTGGCTGTATTGAATTTCTGGGGACCGCACAGACAGGGCTCACCCTTACCTCTGCAAAGACGTGATTCAGCAGTGCCTCACGTGTCACGATTTACATCAGCAGAGGAAATCAACACGAAAGATGTATGTTCAGAATTAAAATTTCAGGGTTTGTTTTTTTCAGACCTACCGTTCTCTGCTAGCTGTCGGTCTGCTGTGCTCATCTCTGCGTGGGCCGCCTCACCCCGGTGGCTTCAGCAGCTCAGTGCTGCTGAGTCCTCCTGGTGCCACTGGAGAAAGCTCCAGATACACTTCATGATGTTCTCCAGCCCTCGGCACCAAGGAGTCTGAAATCTTTCCTCTTTGGTGGGAACATATCTGGAATGGCTGAGAAACATCACGAGAGCAGCTGTCCTTCTTAGCTTGCTGGACAAGAGGAGCATCTGCCTCTGCCATCTGCCAGAGGAGCACCAGCAGGTGCCATCTTCTGGAACTGGACCTATTTCTACAGAGTCTGGTCACATCAGCCAGAGCCTGTTAGCAATGACTTTAGGTGAAAGGAAACCAAGACATGAGAATTCACTTGGGTAACGTTTTGAGTCCCTGCCGCGTTTCTGAGCCTGAATCCTTGTGCTTCACTTGTGGCTCTTGAACGCCAGGAGATTGTCTCCACGTGGTCGTGCGTTGATGCGTAGGGTACAGCGTCAGGGTCAAAAGATCTTCATCCCTGCACGCTTAAGTCATATTCCCACCACTGTTTCTGCCCACCTGGAAGGTTGAGGTACACTTGTTTATTTGTAGGTAGGTGACAAGTTTGTCCATGGAAGGTTGCCATAGCATTGAGGTTATTTTTTTTGGTCTTTGCCTAGAGCTGAAAAGAGTTAAAAAAAAAAAAAAAAAAAAAAAGCCATACGAGAGACTTCAAAGCCGCCCATGTTCTTGTCGGTACCTATGGGAACAGAAGATGCTTTCATGTTTGTCCCCAGTTGAAATCCCTTTGTGAGCTGAGGCACAGCATATCCAAGAAGAACATCTTGGTGTGTAGACGGGACCTTCCCAACCATAACGTTATCGGCAGCTGTGTCACCCGCAGGAGCGGATCTGCGGCATTTTGGCATAATCTGACCAGAGACAAGGCGGAGCATGAAGCGGTTTCCGTGTAGGGTTGGTGTATTTGGTACTGAATACATTTTGCAGCGATTCAAAAGCTGTAGATTAATAAAACAAAGAAACAAACCTGTTGTATCTTGCCACCAGCGCTGTGGGGAGCGGAGCCAGAGCCAGCGGGTCTGCTGGGTGCCAGCAGGGCACCGAGTCAGTGAACCTGCAGAATTCGGCCCCCAAATTCCCCTTTCATTGCACAGAGGAAGGAGCCTTGATGCAGCCCTGTTAATTGGAGGAGCCTACCCTCTCTTCAGCAGCTGCCTCCTACTTCCCAGATGCTTCCATTCTTCATATAAATGTCTAATACGATAACTGATGTTGGAGAAGTAAGGCTGGGGCTCTCGGTGGGTGCCCGGGGAAGTCATGTCCCTGCTGCCACCCCTTCTGCCCGGCTGCCGGTGCAGGCGATGAGCTGCCGGCAGCACCGCGGCACGTGGGGGCGGCCGGTCCTCCGCCGTGATGCTTAATGGAAACATGCGCCGGCACCTCGGCATCCAGAAAAGCCTAAAGCGGGGAAATACGGCTCCGTTGAACTGCAGTGTGTGCGTCGCTGAACTGTGCGCTCCTGAGAGGCCCAACTCTTCTGGTTTTCTGAGGCGTTAGATAAATATCTCTTGGATTTAATCTCTATTGAGAAAGAGGAAAAAAAGTTATGTCTTTCTATTTATAATCTGTTCCTTAGAACTGAACTATAAACTCGACACAGCCTGAGAATTTCAAAAGTTACACAAAGGGCAAGCCAGCAAGGCTCTTGAAAAGCTCTACATCACACTTTATTGTTCGGTTGTCTTATAAAAGTCTAGTATTTTTATACTGATCATGTATAATTTTGTTTTAATCTCTATTATATGCTGTCTTTTGGCATTTCTGTTCAATTTTTATCGCTTCCTTAGCATAGGAATAGACATCTAAAGATGGTTTAGCTATTAGTTTCGAAGGAGAGGTTAATTAAAAATGTGAAGGCGGTGGTGAAATGGGTCTGTCTCAGGTACGTCGCTCCCAGTTCTAACAGGTGTTTCTAATTAGACAATGAATTTTTTCCCCAGATCAAGTAAATGCGTCAGATTTCTGTCCTAGAGCATTCAGTGTGGTGCCGTATGTGGCACGGCGAGCTGCGAGCTGGAGGTGTGGACTGCGGCAAGAGCTGCGCGGTGGATAAGGAATGAGCTGCAGGGGAGGTCGGCGGTACGGCAAGGTCGGCGCGTAGGCTGGAGGAAGTTGGCAATGGGGTTTCTCAGGGATAAATCCTCCGTCTCATCTTCTGCAATATTTTCATGGCTGTGTTTGTGTGGATTCCATCCTTTGATCTTCTGTGCGCTCGCTGTTGCCCGCGGTGGTGCAGCACTGGAGGGATTGCCTGGCCTTGGTGGAGTTCAGCAATAAGGAGCATAAGCTCACGTACGTGGGGATTAATAAGAAAAGCTTCGGCTCTACACTGGAAACTCATTAGCTGAAAACGGCTGAGGAGGAGAGCCAGCATGCTGACCAGGATCATTGCAAGCCGTGAGCCCCGTACGGCTTTGCAGTGGGTGTGAGGTCTCCCTGGTGAGCGTTCGTGGTCCAGCCGGGATGCTGGCGGTGAGACCCCGTGGTGGAGCGGTGCCCGTTGGTGTGCAGCACCGCGGGGCATCTCCGTCGGGGCAGCTGGGGAGATGTGCTAGAGATTTGAAGAAACCAAGGACTCAGGAGAAAGCTTGGTAAGTCTATGGAGAAGAGTGTCTGGTGTAGCATCTGCAGTGGCAGAGGACTGGGCTCGGGGACCAAAGAAGTTTCTTCCAGATTTCTGGACCTCAATCTTACTCTGCCATGTGATTTCTCCCATGCTGTTACGTGGGACAGGGTTTTGGCTAGGGTGGGAGTGACTTAGATACTGGGTGAGGTGAACCGCCCGCTGAAGTGCTGAGTCTGTCCCACTCCCGATGGTCTCAGAGTCCGCAGCCCGTGTTCCTGGCTCTTGGTCCTTCAGGAGCCATCCCAGCTGCAAGCCCTTTACCCAGCCTATGGACTGTGGCTGTGGGATCAAGGGCTCGGTGCCAGCTGCTCGCCTGTGACCCGAGATGGGCCAGCTCAGCTCAGTTTTCCCATGAAAAACTTGCATTGGTTTGCCTCAGGAGCATCTTGTGCCGGGTGGGAGCAGGGCGGGGGGGCAGCGGGCTGAGCCCCGGAGAAGCTTTACCATAAAAACACCACAGGAAAGAGATTGAAGCCAGCTGGAGGAAGCGCAGTCAGGGATTTCTTATAAATCGTCTCCACTTCAGCTAAAGCGAGAATTCCTGCACACGTCAACAGTTCCCGACTCCGGCAAAAGGCCCGGGCGCATTGGAGCTGGATGACATCACGAGGAAAAGGAATGAATTCACACGGAGGGTGACATCAGTAAACTAAATTCCTGGTTTTACCAGCTGTGTTGTGCCTTGTAAAGCAGAGAGGAGAAAGGCTGAGCACCCAGAGAGGTTCAATGTGTGTCTTACTCGTGATCTGGGTCCAGTTTGGGGCCCGAGAGCCTGTTGGTCTCCTAAACAAACATTTCGTGTTAACCCTTTCTGATGGTGAGGCACAGAAAAGAAGTGGTTGGTCCTGTGTGCTGGCCACATCAACGGCCAGCGAGTGTGAAGTGGGGACCACAGCCTGTCCCAGTGGAGTGGCTTGGGTCAGCAAATCCAAGAGAAGCAGCTGTGTCCTGCCTGGTTGTGAAGGAGCACTGCGTGGACGCGTACAGACTGCACAGCATTTGGAGGGATGCCCACCACTGGGCAGGTACAAACTAGTCTCTCTCTTGCAAGAAGCAAGGCAGAGAGGATGCCCCACAGGTCCAGGGAGCATTGTGCTTGGCTGTCCCGTGTCACCAAGCCCCTCTGGCACGTGCCTCTCTACCTCCCGTAGGGCCACCTGGCTGCAGAGCTCTGATGTCCAGGCAAGAGAAGAAAGTCAGGGTTAGGAAACTTCTTCATTACACGTTGTCTGCTCCTGAAGTTACAGATCTCTTGAGCTCAATGTGCTTCTTCATGATGTCTCAACGAGGATGCTGCCTTCTGGTTTGAGTCCTGGTGTTGGGTCAAGTTGTCAAGTCCCTTGTGGCCACCTTGGTAGGGCCATCGAGCTCCCAGTGTTGTACGACACCGTAACTCTGGGGAGAGGGAGTCCGCCTGGTTGCAGCTTGGTTTTTGTCTGTTTGCGGTTCAAGACGCTTGTGAGAACAGAGATTTACTGGAGGAAAGTGGCAGCGGAGGAGATGCTGTGTCTGTACCTAGTCATGGAGAGCGCATAAAAGGGCTTTCTTGAAAATCTGGAGAATAAATATTAGCTGAAGGAACAGACATCTGTGAGTGAAGTCTTGAAGCAGGACCGTATTGAATGTCCTAGTTTCACTCAAATCACAAAAAGCTGCCTACTTTGTTTTTTTTTTCATCTATAAAGATAGTAAATTGTTTGGAGTGGAGTCTGGAAGAACAAGCTGACCCCCTTTTGCTTTACTGCAGTAAAATTATACAGTGTTTTAAAAACCATTTTACTAAACTCTACACTTACTGCTGCTTTCCCAGAGCAGTTTTAGCTCCAGTAGAGCGAGCCCAGCTAATGAGGTCAGCTGATGACCGATGCAATATTATATATTTATTTCAGATTAGATGTGTTTAAGAAGTGGATTCTGGCAAAGGAATCCGTTCTCTGGGAGGAAACAAAGAAAATTGCCAAAGCTCTAGCAAAAGCATGGCCTTCAATCAGGTCTGACATGTTAATACAACAGTACGTGGAAGCGTCAATAGTGGGCTGCTAACGAACGTTAGCCGCGTTGCTTAATGCGTGGCTGGAAGGTGCTGGGGCTGTAGCGGTGTATACGCCGAGGAGGAACATCTGTAGAATAAGGGACAGAGTTTCTAATTATCATAGAAGCACAGCATGGTTTCGGCTGGAAGGGACCTTAAAGCCCACCCAGTCGCACCCCCTGCCCTGGGCAGGGACACCTCCCACCAGCCCAGGTTGCTCCAAGCCCCGTCCAACCTGGCCTTGAACCCCTCCAGGGATGGGGCAGCCACAGCTTCTCTGGGCAACCTGGGCCAGGGGCTCACCCCCCTCGCAGCAGACAATTTCTTCCTAATATCCAATCTAAATCTCTCCTCTTTCAGTTTGAAACCGTTACCTCTCGTCCTATCAATTATCGACCAGCCCCCTCACATAACGCTTTGCTTTCCTTGTCAGCACTCCTGTGCATCCGTAAATAAACCCTGCCATTAAATCCTCTTCTTCGGAAGAGGTGTAATTCCGCAGCTCTGGTGCGGGTGAGCCAAGGCCACAGCACGGCTCCTGCGGGCTCGCAGCTGGGGACCGAGCAGCAGCTGAGATTTCCAGCCCAAGCCCTCTGTCTCTTTGCTTCTCTGAGTTTTAAGTCATGAACTTACCAGTCATGCGTTTTTATGCGATTTAATATCTTTTACGTGGCAGCATTTTCTCTTCTGTTATTAAAAAAGAAAAGGAAAAGCTCTCATGGGCATGAATGAGGATTTATGTAATAGGTTGCAATGGCTCCATCAAAGCTATTGTGCTCGAGCTTGTGAATATCTATTTAATCAGTGGTTTTAAAAAAAGACCTTATTTGTGCTAAGTGATTTTTCTTTCTTAGACTGCAGCAAGGATTTCCTACTCTTGTGAAGACAGAGCGCAACCAGTCCAGCTCCTCCAGGCCTGAATGCGGCTATTGAACCGCCTTTACGCTGGGAAGCGGTTCAAGTACTAAAACCGCTACTTAGATGATTATGGAGCTGCTCCAAGAGTCTGGGAAGGAGCATTGCTAGGATGGCACTTCTGTGACGAAGTACGGGGGTTTATTAGCTGATCTATTAAATTCAAGTCAATAAGCAGCTCGGTTACGCTCGCTCATATTTTCTACGTCACAGATTTGCTTGAGAAGCCATATGGGTCGCCGCTGTAATTTAGGAGTTAGGCCAACTTTTGATGTCTTGGGGGCACCCAGAAGGTTTCAGCCACTGCTCTCGTAGAGGGCTTTGCTCCGTCAGAGCAGCGCGTAGTTGGGACGGTGCTGCTGGCTCCATGCGGCCACCAAGCCACCGGGCCAGTGTGCAGGAGAGTCACAGCGGGGATGGGATCCACCATGGTTATGTTCTCGGGCTGTCTCAATGGTCGGTGGCTTTTTGCTTCCACCTCACCCAAGGAAATGGAAAGGCATGGGAGGTAATTCTGGCTCCGCTTACTGAGACTAGTGGAGCCCGTGGGTGTAAATTTAGACAGAATTTGGTTTCCGTGTGTGGCTGGCTAGCAGCCCGCGCACAAAAGGTTGCGTTGTTAGATTAAGTCACAGAGAACATTTCTTACAATAGTAAAGAGCCATAGTGCATAAGATGAGTTCCAGCCAGTAACAAATCTTTGCACTTAAGCAGGGTGACATCCCCGTGGCTTCTCAGCCTGGCACATGCCGTTTTCCTCCCCGCTCCGTTCTTGAATACACGGCACAGTCTCCCTTGCCCAATTAAAGCAGTACCTTGGCAGAAAGCGAAAATCGCAAACCATTTAGGGCTGACTCTGCTGAGCACAAAAGGGCTTGACATTCGGGTTTTGTTCCCGGTTGCATCTCCTGCCGCCCGGCTATCTTGTTTGCTCTTCACATGACTTGCCATCAGGCCCTCGCTATCTGCGTGGCATTTTATGTTCCCCTTGGTCAGATGTTTTGCTGGGTGACGCCAGGTTATTAATATAGCGTGTCACATTTTATTCTGGCTGAGCGATATAAAGGGAATACCCGTTGTTTGTCTCCCACCCCGGGTCCGTAATCTTGATCTTTTCCAGACGCTGCCGGCGGCTGGCAGACAGATAGCACGCGGTCCTGCTCGCCCCGGCACTGATTGGTTTCTTGGCCATCGTCCAGTTCCAAGTACATCAACACATTTGCGGAAAGGTTTCCTAACCTGAAAACTCGGAGCTGGCCCCATCTCTTACACGGAGGAAGGAAGGAGCCGGATTCCTGCTGGAGCTCAGCGAAAGCAGAGAGAGCAAGGGGAGAAGTTTCAGAAACTGCGCCGTGGCTTGGGCTGGAGAAGGCAGATGCCTGAGCTGGGGTGGGAGGGTGTGGGCCGGAGATAAGTCTCCTTCCAGTCTCCTGCTGGGATTTAATCTCAGCTTGAACAGGCTAATTTTAATCCATTTTTCCAATTTAAATGATATGGCTACCAGCGATCTAGCACACGCTGCTTTTCTGCAAGGAGATGAAGGGTTAAACACCCCCGTTTGGGGCTGAGCTGCAGGAGGAACGCTCATGTCTACAGTTTATGGAATTACTGATCTGAAAACGGGTATCGAGGACATACCGCGGGGCTCAGCCCTCGCAGGAGGCGTGCGCTGGGGTGTTTGCTCGGTGCCCCAGCATCGCTGGGACCATGCGTGGTGCTGGGCCCGCTGCTGCAGCCCTGCCTGCCCACCAGCCAGCCCTCACTAGTTCCAGGTGGCTTAGAATGACGGAATGGTTTGGGTTGGAAGGGACCTTAAAGCCCAGCCAGTGGCACCCCCTGCCCTGGGCAGGGACACCTCCCACCAGCCCAGGTTGCTCCAAGCCCCGTCCAACCTGGCCTTGAACCCCTCCAGGGATGGGGCAGCCACAGCTGGACACAGCTGGCCAACCTGGCCCAGGGGCTCACCGCCCTCACAGTTTTCTCTCCTGGCTTTCATCAGTGAAGTCAAGCATTTCTTTCTCCCCCTTGGAATAACACATCTGTGCGTAGTGTCTTCAGGTTTTGCAACATTGAGGGTTTTCACGCATTTCCTCAATATTTCTTTTTTAAATCGGCCCATTTTGGACATTAATTACCTCTGCGCACTCATTCTTCATTAGCTCAGTACAAACTTTTATCAATAGAATAAAATAGTCGGGATGTCTGAATTCTATTAGCTCAAGAATGAAGCTTTTACTATGGCGACGTGAGTCTTACCCTGCAATCAGATATAATGATTTTGTGCCATGCCTACACGTTTATGCTTATTCCCACTGAAAACTGCACCTTCTGCATTATTAAACAGTAATCAATTGTAGCAAGTACTCCGCTAATATTTCTTCCTCGTCTCCTTGCTAATATTTCTGCCTAATCTCCTAGTGTTTGTGGCTGTATTGCTGCATTGTTTGCTGTTACTGGACTTGAGGACTTATAGCTGCGTTTAATATATTCATAGTTTTGGGGCTGCAATGTATTTTGCTCTGTGCTCCCACATCTCTCTCTCTTTTGAACAGTGCAGCTTTATGATTTGTAGTGAGTGACTCCAATACAGTGATTCCGGCAAGTGATTTTCAACATGAAGCAGAGCTTCTAAGGGATCGCTAATTAAGGAAGATCAAAATGAGCCCTGAAGCGGGTCTTGGGAAGATCTGCAGGTCTAGAGAAAATAACAGTGTTATTAAATGATATTTTGGGTGCCAACGGTGCGCTATCTGCTTTCACATCAGAGAAATAATTCCTTCCCGAGAGGTTTTCAGAAAGGCAGCACAGAGGAGTTGGTTGAGATGCGGCGCGTGAGGAGGCCGCGTAGGAGGCTGCAGGAGCTTTTCTGAAGGGCTTCACGGCGAGATGATGATCTGAGGTAGGACTTGAGCAAGGAGATAATTTGGCAATAAGAAGACGCAGGCTGTTGCAAGCGCAAACATGCTGTGGCGGAGTCACAAGGTGGTTGTGAAACTGCGTGTGGAGCAAGTGGCAAGCTGGGAGTTTCAGCCGTGCAATGGGAGCCAGGAAGAGGAGCAGAGATTCCCGTGCCGTCCCGGTGAGAGCAGGAGAACTGGGACGAGAACGGTGTCAATCTGGGCAGCAAAGGCGCCCGCAGAGGGGCTGGCCTGTGCGGGCACACACTGTGGTTTAGAAGACTTGTTTTGGGTGGAGAAGCGTGCTGTAGGGACGCTAGAAAGGTTAAAGGAAAGAAAAACCAACAGCTAATGGATATCATCAGTAATGGGTAATAACGTTTGCCTCCTTCCTAAAGTGTTTTGCGATCGACAGCTGGCAGCCTGCGAGGACCCACATCCCGAGCCCCACCACACCTGGAAAACCTGGGGCTTTTTTTTCCCTCTATGAAGTCACCCTTTGGCGTAAACTACATGAAACGTGCTGCAAAACTTTTGCTCTGCCCGGCTTCTTTGGCCCACAGTCGTTCCTGTAAAAGGTGTTGTTCTTGCTGCCCACCATTTCTGTCTTCTCTCCATGTGGTAGAAGGTTTTCCTTCTGCTAAATCCGGATCGCTGTCCAGAATTATTAAAGCTCATTTCGGAGCATGTGATTTAATAGCAGAAAATCAAAATCTGTGTTTTAAATTCACCCTCTTTTCCCCCCCCCTTTTTGTTCTCAAGCAGCCCGAGGAGGAAGGGGGAGGGAGTGTGGGCCGGCAGAGCGTGTCACTGCTAGGCTGCGCTCGGGTGTCCCTTCCAGCCCACTATTGTTAGTAAAAATGCAAATGTATGGAAATCCTGTGTTGTGCATGCCAGCAGATGGCCCGCTTTGTAGTTACTGCCTCTGCCTGCGCACGTGCTGAGGGATGGGGGTTATCTACAGCTACGGTAGCGGCGTTGGTGGCCGAGGCGATGCCGGAGGGGTCTCGTTTGGGATGGTGCAATGTGCTTTTGACACCAGCCCCTTGCTTGTGTCGTGCTTGTGTCTCCCTGTACCACCCACCTGCTCCGCTGGCCAGGCTTTGGGAAGCCAAAGCAGGAGAGAAGGGGTTTGGAAGGTGGCTTTCTGCCTTCCCCGTGCAGCGCTGGGGAGGCAGGAGGAGGGCAAGGAGACTCCAAACCTGGCAGCTCGTTTATGCCAAGTCTCTCCCGGTGACATCTCCCAAATAAGTGTGCTTCTAGAGGGTGGATGGGTGTTCAGTGGGATGCGGCACATCCTTGGTGACTCACAGCGTTGGGGAAACGTGGGCTCTGCAGGAACTGGTTCCATCCGTGTCCATCGGGGGCAAAGCCCAAGTGCCTGCGGTGGGATGAGCCTCCTACACCGCCGGGCTTCGTCCCACAATGTTGTAGTCAATTATGCTATTAATCCCACCAGTAATAACATCAAGTTGGTGTTTACCCCCATCACTCCTACAGGAAAGCTGTTCAGTGATCTGTCTGCTCTCGAGGCAAAAAATGTTGCTCCGATTTCTAGCCTCAGTTAATTCCTGTCTGTTTTATACCCGCTTGTTCTTGTGCCGGTGATGTCCTTTCGCTTAAAGACCTCCTCTCCTGTGCTGGCCTTTGCCGCTGGTGCACAGAGGGAGGCAGAGCATCATCCCTCGGTGGGCGGTCCAGCGGGATGAACGAGCTGAGCCCCTCTGCCCTTACCGTAGGATCCTGATATGTTAATGGGAATAAAACAAATGAGCAGTGAGAAGCCCGGTGATGGCAGCGGCTGTGATTGACCGGCGCGAGTAAGGAGCTGCAATTTAAAAACAAACCTGTGAGCCATTTCTCTGCCTTTGCTTAGCTGCAGCGGTGACAGAAATGCCGTGATTGCCAGTGACTTAGTTAGAGCAAATATTCAATGGTGGTTGCACTAACCAGAGGGTGTTGGTATCGTTCGTTATTGCGGTACCCTGGCGGAGGGTGCCGTTTCCGACCGTCCGTTCGGTACACGTGCCAAACCACTTAGAACGAGTAAACATGCGACTTTCTGCCAAAGGGCCAGATTTTTCCATCCTTAATATTTTGTCCTCAACTAGTACCAGTTGGCAGATGCTGACGGTTTGGATGAGGCTACTTTTGCGTGAAGCTTCTGCCGGGCCTGAAATGATCAATAAGAGCTGTGAAAGGTTGCCCTTGAAATCACATCAGTATACTTTGCCATTTCCTAGGTACAGTGGCTTTTCCTATTGATATAAAAGATGAAGAGTACAGACATTTGAAAGATGCGAAGCAAGTAAAATTTTACTGAAACGTACCCAACCAGATTAATTCTTTTTGGGAAGGCCGAGTCTCCAAAGGATTTAATAACCTGAATACCATTTTAGGACGTTTTATTGTCCTTTTGCTGGCAGGGAACACAGATACCAATTATAGAGATAAATCCAAAAGCCATTAACCAAAATTATTATTTCATGAATCAAGTGAAAAGGCTTGGTGCATTTCTCAGCGCAGCAGCTTTCCACGCATCCACTGTTGGACTTTGGGTGTTGTAGATGGGCTGAGGGTACTTTAAAACATTAGCGCAGAAAACCTGTAAATCTTCTGACTCAAAGGCTGTCTGTCCTCCCGGTTCAGATTAGCCAGGTAAAATGGAAAAATCTGTGCTCTCTGCAACTTGTTAAAAATTATCGTCGTTTTTATTCCTGTCTCCAGCCTGTTTGACAGCAGATCAGAACAGCTATTTGATTTGTAGCTGATGGCTTCGTGCAGGCTGTCGCAGCCGGCGGAGTTATGGCAGAGCCGCGAGCTTGCTGGCCGCTTCGAAAAGGCAAAAGTGCCTCTTGGAGTGGTGCCAGGCGATCCTCTTTTTAAGGTCAGGATGAAATAAAGCATGTCTCTGGCCGGCAGCTTCCTGATGCTCCGGTTCCGTACAGATACGGGAACGCTTTCCTACGTACTGGAAGCAGAGGTCGTTTGCTGTACAGGACCCCTGAGGCTCGTGCTGCTGCCTTGCGTGTGCCATTAGTGCACTGTATGGTTTGGGAAGAGTGTTAAGTGCAGATAACACTTAATAGATATATGAGATACTTTAAGATGCATTGATAAAAGATGCAATGTATGACTGTAATTCCTCTTTTATTGCCGGTAATACCCTGCTGGGGAAAATGTGAGGCTGGACTCCATGTACGCACTTGCTGGGTGGAATTACCCACCCCAGGCTGGCTGTGGGGAGAGAGCGGCCTTGTCCGTAGGCAGAAATGCTTTAAGGTGTCCTGGAGCCCCCCCCCAGAAGGCACCGGGCTCAGCTGCAGCCCCACACTGGCGTCCCCATCACAGGAGACAGGCCACCACAGGCAGCCTCCTCCACGGGAGCCAACATCCGTGCCTTGCGTGTTGGGAAAGAGCCTGTAAAATGTTACGGTGCTTAGGTGCAGCTGTAGAAGCTGAACAGAGCGTAACAGCCAGGCCAGGCTGGGATAAATACTGTCCCGTAACTTCAGTGTAAACATCTGTGCCGCAGGACAGAATTTCGCAGGGCAGGTAATGCCAAAATCCAGGGAGTGAGTGAATCCAGGGTGCTGAGGAGCACCGCGCTGTCCCCGTGCCACCTGTACCGCCGGCCACGGGTGTGCCACTGCCCATCCAGCACCTTTCCTGCAGGGACAAGGTGGCAATTGTCCCTTGGACGAGACCCAGCCGGGTCCTTCAGCGCAGCAATCCCCAGCCCGTGTGCCCGAGCAGATTTGGTCCTGACGCGCCGTGCAGTGGGTGGAAAGTGCTGGGCAGAAACCCCTGCGAGGCGCGGAGCAGAGCTGTGCTGCACAGGGACGGCGATACCTCGCTAATACCTCGCTAATACCTCGGTAGGGAAGCAAAGCAGCTGCTCCGTCGGTTGCTAACTAGAATATTTTCAGGAGGAGAAAGCCCTTAGGAAGGGGCATTGCTGCCTGTGCTAAGAGGGATCACACTCGCACCCGACCGCATTTACAAGCTCTGGAAGTGAAAATAGGGAGAGCGTCTGCTGTGTTTGACTGTGCCTTGCATTTTCCAGAGATTAATGGCAGTGGACCATAGTAAGATGATAAAGTAGCCCAAGACGTACATTTTGAAAAATAACAACTGGTCTATAGAATTCAGGATTTCTTCTTTGGGGGACTTAAACAACCACATGATGTTAGCTTGTTACAGGATAACGTCAAGCTACTTATCTGTAGTAAACATGAAAAGGATTAAATTCCAGCGTGGCGTGGTGCTGCACGCCGTCCTTGGGCACAGGCGGCAGCTCCGCAGCCTGGTGCTTTCAGCAGTGCCGGTGAGTGCATGGCCACGGGGAGAAGTAACGGCTCAAGGATGTGATGGGTGAGATGCTGGGAGTTTCAGGCAGTAACTGTCGCAGACACTGAACAAGCAGGTAGCACAAAGGCTTCTTCGTAGTGAATAGGGCTTTAAAAAACTAAATGAGCGCTTTGTAACATCCCTTAAAACCCGCCAGTGCTCGTGCTGACCTGTAGCTGAACTGACAGGACAAGGGGTAACGGGCAGAAACTTGAACATCGTTAAGTTCCACCTCAACGCGAGGAGGAACTTCCTTCCTTTGAGGGTGGCAGAGCCCTGGCACAGGCTGCCCAGAGAGGTGTGGAGTCTCCGTCTCTGGAGACATTCCAAACCCGCCTGGACGCATTCCTGTGCCACCTGCTCTGGGTGACCCTGCTCTGGCAGGGGGTTGGAGGGGATGATCTCCAGAGGTCCCTTCCAACCCCTGCCATTCTGTGAGGTCTGCGGCTGTGCAAACCGTGAGCCTCCTCAGGGCACTGCTGCTGAATTACGCTGGGGAGCTGTGAGGGCTCTGTCTTGCCTACATTCATTTTTGGGTTTGTGCTACGCTGAAGGTGGACCTGGGTTGTAAAGGGAGCACCACCAGCTCTGAGGTCCACCTTGGACTCCAGGTGTTGGACTCAAGCTGCGATTGGAAGCAGCCTGTAAGCACCAGGCAGGGCAATTCCCGGCCCCATCCTCCGCCGCAGCAGCCAGGCTGCGGGTCGTGGCCGGGGGCTCTGGTTATTCCGCCTCCCTTGTACCTGTTGAACAAGAGAGCTGCTGGGGAGAGCGAACTTCTATATTCGGAGATAGCAAAGTCAAATAAACATATATTTTTGCTTTGTGGTACACGCAGAGGCTTAATAACATGTTTAGCAGCAGATGTCAGTTTACATTACAAACACTTAAGTAAGTGCTGCTGGGTTTGCTGTGCCAGGCAGCTGTGACACGCAGTGGCTGTATTTCGGGAGACACGGGTGTTCAGGCTCTGGAGATAACAGAGGTAGGAGCCACATGAGGGACAAACCTGGCAGAGGGATATGAACGCTTTTGAGAGGCCCCCGAGAGCAAGAAGATGTTGTCCTTGGCGGGAGAAGGTCAGGAGGGGGAAAAAAAAAGCACTAATACCTGCGGTGCTGAGAGCGCTCAGCCTCACGGAGCCTTGTGCCGGTGCTAGGGCATCTGCATCGGCTGCCGGCGTGCTCCGTCCGGCGTGTCCGATCGTTTCATCAAAGTGCTGGTGGTTTCAAGCACAGACCTTTTCCGCGTAAGAGATTATTTAGAGAAAACAGCAAGCTGTTGTGATAATGGGAAACAGGTGCACAAAATTAGGTAGCAGGGAGAAGCAGTCGTGGCTGTGCAGATCCGAAGATGTAAGAAACAGCATTTTTCATTGCTAATGGTGTTAAAAACCCAGCTGAATGTCTTGGGGAGAAGCAGGGCTCTAATGATTGCGAGAAGATCTGCCCAAACTTCCTGAAATTTTGGAAACATCTTTGATAGCATCGTAAAGGTGGTACCGTAGTTAGAGGATGAGGAGTGATGCCCTCAGGAGTGAGCCTGGGAAGGCGAAGCAGATGGTAAGCCCAAGATGTAGAGTCGGTGCTGTCATCCTCGGGAAAAGTGTAAATTCATAACAGAAACAAAACCTTCGCAGGCCTGCCTGGCCTGACAGACTTAAATGTGTCTGTCTTTGTGTTTCGTATTACAGATCCAGAAACAAACTGTGGGGCTGCATAGCTCTCATGGTAACCATTTGACTTGCAATGACTATTCAAATGACGCTGAATTGCATGAAAATTGTGGCGCAATCCTATTTTTCGGTTTTTATGCCAAATCTTGCCGCGTTCCAAGGCTGCTGGCGGGCAATGCTAAACCAGGGACAACGCGTTCCCGATGCTGGCTCTTCCTGAGTGCTACTCCACCAAAAAGTTTTGTGCCAACACCCCTTTGCAGAGATAGATCAAAGAGCTCGAAAGCTGAATTGTTGGATGATTTGGAGGCAGCAGCTTTTGTCAGGACGCCTTGGAAGCTGCTGTGTTTTCATGTAGGGTGTTGTGGTGCTGTGGGAAGGAGCAGGGCTGGTTTAGGATTGATTGAGGACTGGTTTGATGGGAATGGGTCCTCATGGACGCTGGAGGGAGCTGGCCCCATCGCTGGGTGGGGGCGAAGACGGCTGGAGGGCAATGGGGAGTCCTGCAGCAGGGGTCCCTCTGCCTGCAGAGGCTTGGTTGAACTTTCTCCCTGTGATAAAGGACTGCAGTAGTTTTTAATGTAGAGTAATTGTAGTCATTACTGTAAAACTCTAGAATTTGGGCAGTTGGGATTTGCTTTTGTTAATTTTCTTTGTTTTGCAGACGGACACGTGAAACCTCCTGGTGTTTTACAGTTGAGCGTGGTTTCTCCTGCCTTGCCATTGCGTATTTCCTCTGTTCCTTACCGTGTTAAAATCGCATCTTTCCGCAGATCCAAAGCAAGCGTTGCCTCAGCCGCTTGTCTGGGCGAGCTGCAGCTAACTCCTGCCACCTGCTGTCTCCTTCTTTGCTCTTCACTTTATTAAGATCCTGGTTTATGAAAAAATGCAGAGGGACAAAGGAGAGGGAGCTGCGGCTGCCCCATCGTTTGCACCGCCCTCCCTGCTGCTCATCGCTCTGCAGCCCCTCTGCTCCTCCCGCTGCCGACCCTGCCACCTCCTCTCCTCCACCACCACCAGCTTCCCTCTCACCCGACCAAGGAAATGGAGAGCCTGGATGTTGAGTTTCACTGGAGCCTGGCTCCAGGAGGGAGCCAGGGGACAGGCCACCTTCCTTCACCGCTCTGCAGGGCTGAGTGGAGTCTTGCTGGGCTCTGCCATTGCACGCTTTGCCTTCGCCACACCGGCTGTGTGCTTGTTGGGTTGGGTTTTGCTTGGCGGGTCTGCCGTTCCCCTTGGCCGGCGCTGGGATTTGTGGCTTTCCGTGTCCGCCAGATTCTCCTTCTCATCTGCTGCTGGGTTTCTGCAGGTGGTCGGTAACCCTGAGAATGTGCTCGCCTCAGGGGTGCCGCTCACCCGCGGTCATGAATTGCACATTCGTGAATCCGTCGATAAAACCAGGAGGGCCTCAGGAGGCTTGTTTTTGTCTGTCAGTCAAGTCTTAGATTTATAGTTCTTTTCTGGCATAGGGATTGCACCACTGATTCGTGTCAATGGTTAAATAATGCCCATCCCATACAGACGCTGTCACCTTTCCTCCTGTGGAGCCAGTTTTTGGCTCTGTGCAAGCGGGCTCGACTCCTTAGAAGCCCTCGGTGGCCTCCAGACACACTGTCACCCCTTGAGACTGTCACAGCACTTGGAAATATTGGGTGAATAAACCCCATAACATACGTTGGAGGCAGGTGGGGAACAGTGGCAGCTCGGTGCACTGGAGCTCCCAAGACTGTAGAGCAAGGCATGCTTTTTAGAGAGATCTCCCACAGGGGACGGGTATTTATGTAGCTCATCTTGAATGATTTATAGGGACCTTAGATACCAGGTTTGTAACCTATGTGTTTAGGTAACGCAGTTTTAAGTCTCAGCAGTGCCCACTTAATCGTGAGCTTGCTGGGCATCCACATGGTCGTTCATGCAGAAGAGCCCCTGGGGTCGGCACGGGGGGTGAGGGAAGGAAGAGGCACATCGTGGTGGATGTGCCTTTGGGCCAAAGATATTTCACCCGCCATCCCTTGGTCTGGACATCCTTGGGGAGGAGCTACTGTAGAATAAAACAGATCAAATGTTTGCTGATTTTTTTATCTCTGGAGCACTGCTTCAGTGCTCCTGTGCCAACGTTGTTTCACAATCAGGGTGTCTTGACTGCGAGTGCTGTTGCTTGAAGATACACTGCAAAGCAAATTTTAGCTTTTTTTTTCTCTAGGCTTTTGTTGTGGTGCTTTGTACTTTGCCATCCTTGTTTTTAACTAGACAAATGCAACTTTATTTTCCACTTACGCGAAGACCATGGGGTGCTACAAACTTTGGAGAGGGCCCTTACAGTCTGTGGAGTATTCTGAACGTGGTGCCACACTGATGATTAAGTTTTTCCAGCAGAGCTCATCAGTTCGTTTCTGATGAGCAAATATACTGGAAAATGCAGCTCTGAGAGGGCAACTTTGCGATCTAATTGCAGTTCTTAACTATTTCAGCAAATGTCTGGGAGATGTTTTTCCCATGAAGACACAATTCCAGATGGGCTGTTGTACAGACCAAGAGCAACCGGTGAACTTAATGTACATTAGAGATTTGAAAAACATGAGGTGAAGCTCTTGCTTTACATATCTCAGGCCACGTTCTCCTAATGTTGGGTCATCTGGGGGAAGCAGTTTCCCATATTTGACTTCGTGTAACTATTAAACAGCTACAACAGCAGAGACTTAGACCTGGGTTTTGGCCATCCCGGTGAAGACCTTGCCCACCCAGCCGTACCACTGGGAGGGCCTGTTCATGTCCACAAAATAAAACACTCTTGGTACACATAACTATAAAATTCTGGTTAGTCTCCACTTTTCAGTGGGGGTGGAATTTTCTGTTAACTTTATGTCTGAGCACATGGTTGGCTGAGTGCTGGATCAGGCCCAAGGAAGGGGAGCCAGATGAGGGGGCCGGCATGGCTGCAAAGCTGAACTTGCGGAAAGAAATAAAAAAAAGCCTTTCCAGCTGGATTAAACGTGTGATCCGTGGTGCAGCGTGCCGGGCGCTGGCACAGGGAGGACGGGCAGCGTCCGGCCAGGAGCAGGCTGCGTGCCCGCGGGGTGGCTGGAAGCAGCCCCAGGACTCTGAACTGGGCGTCACCTCCGCCGGGCTTCTCGCTAACGCAGCCTGGATGTCTCCGGCTCAGCCCAGCGTCAGCCGCAAGTGCTGTAGAAATCTGGAAAACTTGCACAGTTCAGGCAAACTCTTTCCCAAGGAGCTCTGCCTTTGCCAAGGTTTAACCTCCACCTCTCCCCAGGTCACAGAGCATCAGGGCGCCTTCTTACTCCTCTGGGTCCTTCCTACACCTCTGCTTATGAAACTGTTCATGTCCTCCAAAGGTATTGAAAATCCCTGGGACTTTGGTGGGAATTTCTGCAGACTAGCAGAGAGCTTTTTTTTTTTTTTATGTTACAAGAGGGAAAGGGAAGGGGACGTGAGTCTCTTCGACCTGCCTCAATGCATAGAAGCTGTGTGTGCTACTGTAGAATCATAGAATGGTTTGGGTTGGAAAGGACCTTAAAGATCACCTAGTTCCATCCCCCTGCCCTGGGCAGGGACACCTCCCACCAGCCCAGGTTGCTCCAAGCCCCGTCCAACCTGGCCTTGAACCCCTCCAGGGATGGGGCAGCCACAGCTTCGCTGGGCAACCTGGGCCAGGGGCTCACCCCCCTCACAGCAAACAATTTCTTCCCAATATCTCATCTCAATCTCCCCTCTTGCAGTGTGAAACCCTTCCCCCTGGTCCTATGGCTCCCCTCCCTGCTCCAGAGTCCCACCTCAGCTCTCCTGTAGGTCCCCTTCAGGTAGTGGAAGGCCATTACAAGGTCTCCCCGGTAAGCCATGCAAAACCAGATCTTTGGTGGGTAGTTCCCCTCTTACTAAATTTACTCCTTTGCAAAAGATCCCTTCATCATCCCCTGCCTCCCTCCCTTCACCTCTTCCACACTTTTTAAACCTTGTGCGTTAACTTTTTCTCCCAAACCGATGGCTGATGTCTACCAGTGAGCAGCAGGTAGAGTATCAAACAGCCAGAAGCAGCTCTGCTCTGCTAAATGATCAGATTTAGTTAATTGCTTTATTTCCATTTGTGTCAGTAAACTAAATGTTCTCGACTGAAGGTTTTGCAATAAAATGTTTTGACTAATCAGAGTTAGTTTTCTGAATAGGTAGGGATTAATTATCAGCTGGCTGTTGTTTGTAGATGCCATAGTTACAGAGCTGAGTTTCTTCTCTTGAGTACTTTGTGGCTACAAATAAAGTGTACTCAAGCTGTCATTGGTAAAAGAGCAGATAATAAAGAGTAAAAGAAAATAATATTAATTGAGCCATTACCAGTTTCAAGATGTACTTATGCAGTTGGGTAAATAAATGCTACAGTGAGGCATGGCAGACATAGGAATCTCCTTCAGCGCGTAGTGTGTTACACTGGTGTCCTGCCTTTGGGTTTCCAAAGAGCCTAAAAATCTTTGCACTGGTGCTTATGCATTTTTTTAGTTGCATTAATTAAATGCATGTTCCCGTGCATTTTTTAGTTCTCGAGGAACTGTATGTGGGACCAAATAGCACGAGAGCAAAGTAGTTACCCTCTATCTGCAGCGATGAGGAACAGAAAAACTGCCAGGAGACCTGGTCTTTTACTGCACCACCCCAGTAAGTAGTTCCTGGAGGCACCAAAAATAACTGTCTGAGCACCCACTCCCTCCCAAGCACATACACAACTGTAAATAAATATTTCTGTTATAAATATAACTTCTCAGGCAAACTATGCAATCACACAATGTATTATTACTGATAGCTGATAAATTGTTCTGTAATTCAGCGGTTGTTGTTCATACGAAGTGGTTGGTGTATGAAGTTAAAAGGGCGAGGAGGCAGCTTGCAGCAGGAGCTGCCACCTCAGGGCACGCGGCCTCTGCCTCCGTGTCACTGCTGCTTCCAGGGCGGCTCCCGCGGGTCCCTCCTGCATCGCCGGGCGCAGTTTGGTGTCACACCACAGCTCGGTGCTTCTCCAGGAAAGGCGTTCAGGTTTATTATACAGGAACCTGAAATCGGTAGGTCCTAAGACTGATGTTGTACTTGATGCTGGAGTTTTGCATGGTGGGAGGGTTTGTCCCCTGCTCCGCGTCCTTCCTGTCAATACCCGGAGAACATGGATAGGCCACACCATAAAATCTGGATTTTAATCAGATTTCCTGATCAAGAGGTAGAAAGCCTTAATGCTTCAAGGTGTCAGGGCACTGAGCAGGGGAGGGGCTGCCCTTGTTCTGAGCCTGTTTCGTTTTTCCTTCTCCGCAGCCTCGTGTCTAAATAATGCAGGTTGGGTTCAGCGATGGCACCGTCACGTCAGTGGTTTTCTCCGAGACCTTCACTACCCGTGGTTCCCTTCTGCAGTGTTTGGTCTTTGTTTTCGCCTTCTCATTTATCCCTTGGTTGACCTGTATTGAATCTCTGTGTGTACGTACGGACTCACAGTAGGGGAGTAAGCCGAGATACATTTTGCAAGTGGATGTGGACTCCCCTGTTTTTTTCACATTACTTTCAGACCTACCAGGGGTTTTACGGTTTCTTTTTGCCTGGATACTTTATCTGCCTCCTCCTGCAGCAGTGAAAAGCACTCTGCGTGCTCTGCAGAGCGGAGGGAGAGAGGGGGCCTTCCCTGCCGCCGTGCTCAGGGCGATCTTTTGACTTACAATGACGAGAGGGGGCAGGCAGCAATGGGGAAGGATGGAGAAATGCATGTCAGGGATCGCAGCTCCGTGTTGTGGCTGCGGTCCGAGGGCATGCCTGGCTGGGTGGTGCGGTTAAGGGCGGCCATCAGGCACAATAAATTGGGAGAACATTGGGATCAGGGAGAGGCACATGCCCTGGGAGGAGCGAGAACTCGGCTCCCACTGCAAGTGAGATAAAGCCTCAGACTTCCAAAGGCAAGAAAATTCATCCTGAACGCACCCGTACTTCACTTGGCTTAGCTGGAACATGGTCACACATATGGTATTTATATCAGACCCAAATGCCCAAGCAGAGGAGGCCAACCTGCTTATTTTCAGGGTTTACGAGGGGTGTCGCTTGCTAAAGTGTCCAGGGTGACTTCAGCCATGTGTTGCAGCCGCCAAGTTATGAAACCATAAGAAAGTGGGTGTATAATGGAAACGGTGACAGAAGGTTTGGGGCTTTTTTACAATTTTTTAAACAGTCCTCCATTTTGCAGCCCAGCTGTTTGAAATTCACTGAACTAGTATCTCGAATGGCTAAGACGTGAACTGTGGCTGAAAAGAGACTCGGGCATCCAGCTCGCAGAACTGCCAAGTCCTCACCTGTCTCACAGGATTTCAAAAGTTGGCTTCCAGAGCGGAGGGGGACAGGGCTCGGCTGGAGGATGGTGGCATATTATAGCTCTTTTAGTCCCTGTTATGCTTGTAAGGCTTGGAGTGAGGTTTAGCAAATTGCACCCCCTGACTTGTGCAAACCTGAGGCCATGGGGGAAGCGTGGGGAGAGCTGCAGAGTTGGCGACGGTGTTTAGCTGCTGCGCCTTCGTGCTGAGAGCGACAGGAGCTGTGCTGAGCTTAGAGAAATTCAGGCTGAAGGAAGACGGAGCAGATGTAGTCAGGAAAGAAGCCTCGGGGATAAATGTTTTATCGTAATGCAGAGTCCTGCTTGCATCCGGTAGAAATATGCCAGCGAGAGGCTCCAGTAAGCGTAGCCCTGCGTCTCCTGTACTGAGCAAATGGCATGGTGTGGGCAGCACAAACGTGACACATGCACTGAAAAACGTCTTTTGGCAGATGCGCGTGACACACAGTATGTGTTTTGTTCGCAGCTTCGATGTGGAAAATGGCCCGTCACCGGGTCGCAGCCCGCTGGACCCGCAGGCCAGCTCCTCGTCAGGACTCGTACTGCACACCACGTTCCCGGGCCACAGCCAGCGCAGGGAGTCCTTCCTCTACCGATCCGACAGCGACTATGACTTATCACCAAAGACGATGTCCAGGAACTCTTCTCTCCCAAGTGAACAGTAAGCATAAATTCAGCTCACATCATATTTTACAGTAACTAAGAGCTTTACGTAGCCTCCTGTAATCCTCAGAGCTTTGTTAAGAGGAGCTTACGGGTGGTACTCACATGTCATAGCCTGAGTGCCCAAGGTGGGTGTTTTATGTCTGCCAAGGCATGATGTTCCTCTCCCCATCCCATCCTTGAAATACTCTCCCTTTCCCTGCAATTTAGCAGAAGAGCTTTCAAATCCGTACCCTGAAATAATAGAGAATTTTTGCATTTTACCTTTCTTGGTGCTAGCTCTTCAGGTGGGAATTCGTGTTTAACTGCAGGGTGAAGCCCGGGCTGTGCTCCGGGCAGAGCGCGCTGCCAGCTGCCCGTGTCCCCGCTGCGCCTGCTGGCAGGAGAGCCCCGTCACTCCAGCCCTAGGTTTGCTTGGTGACTTTTTGCGCTCTCTTTTCTCAGTTATACTCTCTTCGTGCATTCTCAGAGCCTGGTTAGCGTCATCTCTGCTTTTCCTTAAGTAGGTAACGCTCCGTTAGCCTGGACAATAGAAATATGACTGTGCTTGTATTTACGGTATTACTCTTCCCCATCCTGTTTTTTGTCATGGGTTGTTCACTAGAACTGAGCGGGAAATACAGCAGAAAGCCGAGACAGATGGTTGAGCTTGAGAGGATCAATACAACACAGAGCGTGGAGCTTAAATGAGTGTCCGGGATTTGCAGCCCTTTATGTTGAAAGGCACAGTTTAAAGTTTTAAAGTGACCGTTAAGCTATAAAAAAGTGTTCATTAAAAAAAAAAAAGTTTAACTGTTATGAAAGCCCTACAAGTTTTGTCATGAAATGGAAATCTAAATATTAGCGAGATCCACGAGGACGATTCTCCTGAAAGAGAATATCCCTCCCTGTTAGTCAACATTTAGCAAATATTTACCAGAGACAAAGTAACCACTCCAAATTATGCAAATACCATGTTTTGTGTAAACGGTGGGTTTTAACACTTGCCCCCTGTTCCCAGCAGCGTGCTGGAGGAGGCAGCTGTGCTGTGGCGGGGAGAGCCCCATCCAGCTGTGCTCAGCACCCTCATTTCCCCCAGCTTCTACAGCTAGAGGTGTCCATTTACTGCGGGCATCAAGGCTCCTGCCGCGCTTGGGGGAGCCGGCATCTCCACACTGACCTGGTTTGGACATCAGTGTTGAGACAACTTCAATTAAAATGTAAACTTAGCAGCGCTGGTACCCGAGTCTGGACGAGCGGACATGCTCTGTGGCAGCGCAGCTGGGGAGAATACCCCTCGGAAGGGGTTCCATGCGGGTGGATGCCTCCCTAGAGGTGCCCGTGGTAGGCACGTGGTACGGGAGCCCACCACCAGCCGCGCTGGATTGCCTTGACCTTCCAGCCCCGGTCAGCTCTGCGCCGCGCAGCAATGGCTCTACCCCGCCACGTCTGAGTTAGGTAAATCACGCTGGATTTTTTCATAAACGCGCATGTGCTATATATAATACCACCCAAAAAAAAAAAAAAAAACCCTCTTATTGACGGTGACGATGTATTTTTCTCAGAACTTCTGCTCAAATCTTCCGTGATGAAAACGGCCGGACAAAAACCCGGCGCCTGAATAACATTAAAGACTGTGGCAGAGATCAACAAAAGCCAGGAAATTCAAAGCTGACCTTTCCCCGGACCGTTATGTTATTTTTTCCACCGCGGTGCGAGCGTGCTGCCTTAACTTTTGAATTTCCTGGCTTTTATTGCCTGGTGTTACCACTCCGAACAGTCGCTCCAGCCGGGTTGCTTTGGATATACACTGCGAGACCTTTCCATTAGGAGCGAGATTTTATGTAGTGTTAAATTAACGCTGCATGGGTTAATGTGTTTTTTGGTTGGTTTGTTTTTTTTTTTTTTATTGTCGGGAAACCTCCCTTTGTAAAAACGCTCTTTCTCTGGGGTGAACGATGCCCTGTTTGAGGTGAATTTTCTCCATTTCTCCCTAGGCATGGGGACGACCTGATCGTCACGCCGTTCGCCCAGGTGAGTTGGCCTCTCAACCTGGAAATAAACGTAGAAATAAAACCCGACAGCCGTTAGGCGGAGGAGATAACCTCGCCGCTTTTGCCTCCCTCATAGGTGCTGGCGAGCCTACGAAGCGTGAGGAACAACTTCACGCTCCTTACCAATTTGCACGGCACCTCCAACAAGTAAGACCATTATTTTTCTTTCCTTTACGGCTCGCACGAAGCAGGGGCCGGTGGCGACCGAGAAGGGTCGGCGGCGACCGGGGACCCGGTCGCCGCCGACCCTTCTCGGTCGCCACCGGCCCCGGGGCTCCGGCCGCGCTGCCTCAGGCCCGCTCTGCTCCTTGCGCGGGACGCCAGGGGGCGCCAAAGCGCAGCCCGCCGGCCGGGCGCCGCCATCTTCTCTCACCTCAGGGATCTCCTGGTCGGTGGCTGGGGAGACTGGGAAAGCATGGCGGGGCTGAGGCGGCAGGGGTGTGTTTCCGCTTGAGATGCGGGGAAGGGGGTGCGACGTGTTTTCTGGGCGTATCGGGTGCGTGTGGTGTGGTATCTTCCTCACTTTGGCCGCTTTGGCTGTCCCAGACGTCCGTTAGGTGCCCATAGAATGATAAGAGTCGCTTTGGTTAGGAGGGGCCTTTAAGATCATCGAGTCCAACCGTTAACCTAACACTGCCAAGTTTCCACTAAACCATGTCCCTCAGCACCGCGTCTGCCCGGCTTTTAAATCCCTCCAGGGATGGCGACTCCACCACTGCCCTGGGCAGCCTGGGCCAAGGCTTGACAACCCTTTCCATGAAGAAATTTCTCCTAATATCCATCCTAAACCTCCCCTGGAGCAACTTGAGGCTGTTTCCCCTTGTCCCATGGCCTGTTCCTTGGGAGAAGAGCCCGACCCCCCCTGGCTCCCCCCTCCTTTCAGGGAGCTGTAGAGAGCGAGAAGGTCTCCCCTCAGCCCCCTTTTCTCCAGGCTGAACACCCCCAGCTCCCTCAGCTGCTCCTCACAAGGCTTGTGCTCCAGACCCCTCACCAGCTCCGTCGCCCTTCTCTGGACACACTTGGAGCAGAGGTGTCATCGTGTTCGGTCAAGCTGTGGTGCTGCCCTGCATTTCCACCATTGTTTCACAAGCAAGGCGGTCATGGGCAAAGGGTGGACACCAAGAAGGGGAACGCCAGCCATGAGTCTGTGAGGACGGCAAGGGTTTCCCCGGCAGGGCAGGCAGTGGCGTCCTGCAGCTCGGCCCTGTGGGGCTGCCCGGAGGCCCAGCCTGTGCTTCGTTCCTGTGTTGCTTTGTTTGAGACTGTCATTGCACTGAACGGGGTAGGTGATGCTCTGAACTTAAGAGGAGGATGTTTTTTTATACCTGCTGAACAGGAGAAATCCTATAAATTCCTTTTTATGCCTTTATCCGGAACCACCGTTTCCCCATAGCAATTTATAATGCGCCAGTCATCGTCACTTTCTGGCCTGTTTTGCCCCAAGAGAGCTGTTTTGCGTGAAACCAGCATCATTCATTCCTGGCGACGGCGCGGATGCACCCACCCATCCCACCCTGGGACTGGCAAGCGTTGCTCGCTCTGAGTGTCCCCAGTGTCCCGCTGGCTCCTGAAGCGAAGGAACGAGGTGCAAAACTGCACTCCATTGGGACGCCGTGGGCTTGCTGCACGCATGAGTGGCATCGCCTGGGTGCCCACCATGGACTCTGCTTTCTGCCTTCCCATGAAATCTGGTATTTTACATAAAGGCCAGCATTTTATCTGGGCGGGAGATTTCCTCCCGTTGATTTCTGTTTGCAAATTTTGATCGGAAGGAACCGCCACATTCCAAGATGGAGGTTAATAGAAAAACAGATGGCTGAAATAGATTCCTTTTTTTAAGCTTTTCTTTTTTGAACGGCTTGAGCATTTCAGCAGTTCCTAATGAGGAATCTGAAATTGGATGGGGCCGGAAGGAAGCGAGGGCGTAACCTGTAGGACACAGAGGCATCTTGCAGTGTCCTTTTGAAAACATTCCCAGATTTGATTGAGGTATAAAGTAATTTGCCCAGCCAAAGCAGAAGTTGTTAAATGTTTAAACCATTATATACCAAACATCCAAGTCCGTGGCAGAATGTGCTTCCAGGCACTGTGGAGCTTCCCGCACAGTTTCCAAACAGCTCTGCTGGGTTACAGCCGTGCTGCCAGCTCATGATTTTATCATACGTCTCATGATATGTGGTATTTTACTTAAACTTCTGCTCTGGGGATCATGAGAATCTCAGCTTTTCTTTAGCCCCTCCTCTCCCCTCTTTTTTCCTCCTCCTCCACCCCTCCTGGCCCGTGAAAGAGAAAGAGGATGCTGTCCCACATATTTACAGAAATGCTGGAAAATATGAATGTTAAGGGCTGGAGGAAAAAAAAACAACGAGAAGTCATAATTTTTGGACTTTAACGTCAGGGGTTTTAAGGCAGTTTCCTGATTGGAAAAGAGGAGAGTATGATTAATGGTTTCGGAGCGCCTGAGTTTGGCAGATGAGCCCCAGGACACGGTCAGAAAGCATCCGGCGCCTACTCCTCTTAACACCCGCCGGCAAGAGAAGGAGCGGGAAGCGGGAGCCGTGTACGATTGAGCGTGGTGGTGGCTAAGAGGGGACAGTGCTGTCGAAACCCAGGTCTCTGGGTCTCTGTTGCCTGTGCCCCAGCTGCCCCAGAAAGCAGGATGAGCACGGCCAGGATGTAATTCAAGGATGCCAGGAGCGGTGCCGTTCCCTTTTCAGGCTCCGCAGCGGGGAATACCCTACTAAATACTACCTCATCCCTCCCCGCCCCCCCCGAAGGCATGTCTGTGCAACTCAGCGCAGGGTTTGGAGATACCTGGAGCATGTCTCCCCAGATACTGGAAGCGCTGGAGCCGCAGCGTGGTGTCCCTATTGGGGAGTTTCTGTTTTTTAGAGATTTCAAGATTTGGCTTTTCAAAGGCTCAGCAGAGGCAGGTCGGGGCAGATTTTCAGAGAAGTCGGCATCCAACGTGTGCGCCCTGTGCTGAACCCTTCGAAGAATCTGGGTCCCGCAGCTCCCTCCACAAAAGCCCGAGCCTTTGAAATCCCAGCCGGCAAGCGGGAGCTCCAGGAGAAGGAGGAGGCTTTGGAGGCCGGCTCCAAAAGGTTGGGAGGCTGGGGCCAAGGGTCTGCAGCAGGACTGTAGCTGCGTTACTCTAACACAGATCGTACCTGGTTAGGGAGGCCTTCCTGGAGCACTTCTGAAGAACCCCCTAGAGCTACAATTGCAGCAGAATTGAGTCGCTTGCTTGCTTTGATTTCAGCTTCAAAGGAGAGCTGGCAAATAATGGATGCTTCAGTTCAGTGGCTGACTCAAGAAATTGGGGTTAGGAGGTTGGCTAGGAGAGAGTGTGGGGAAATCTGGCTTCAGTTAAAATGTATCAGAAACTTCTTAGGGAAGCAAAAGCCCAAAGTTTCATTTTTGGTCAGCCTGAAATACCGCATTCAATCCAAAATGAAGGATCTTGATTTTGGTGTCAACTCTTTTTAACTTCTTCTTTAGAAAAGAAGTCTCTTTTTTCCCAAGTAAATTGTGGTTTCGACTTGAAAAATTAACAGTTTTATTTGGCAAATCTCACAATGAAATATTTTAACATTTGGCAAAATACTGCACCCTTTTTCCAGTCAGACCCTGTTTGCTTGACTTGAGCCAATTTTTCAAATAGCTTTTGGTCCTTTCGAAATCCAGTCTTTTCTGACGAAATTGTTGCTCCTAGTCAGAAAAATGTCCTTCAGATCTTTCAGAGCTTAGGCTAGTGACTGCAGCGTCTTCTTATGTGCTTGCCGCTGCAGTTCAAAGTGTTAACGGTAGGGTTTAAAGCCGTACATTTCTCACCTTACCTATGGCATTGCCTTGCAGCCTGTATGCTGGTGTCGCGGTTGACATTACTTCAGGGTCCAGTCCAGGCCTTGTAGGAAAAAGCTTTTCAGGAGCAGACCTTGATTCTGGGGCATCCACCGACCCCTTCGGTCACAGAGACCGGCCCTTGCTGACTTCCAGGCATATTTGGAGCAGAAAGTTGCAAAGGCAGGGTGGGATGATGGCACATTTTTCCTGGTGTACCATCTTTGCAGCGTGTGTGTGTGTGCTTAGCAGGGGATAGACCATCTTTGGGTTTTCCTAACAGATATATCGGTACTGCTCATTAGCTGCCAAATCATTTTAAAGTGTTTTGGGCTTCTTTGTGAGCACGAACAAGGGTTTTTAACTGTGGGAGTTGGCAGTTTGAACTGCCAACAGGGTTTGAAATGATAAAATAACACCTATTGATAGAGTATTCTTTATCCCTCTTAGGAGATCTCCAGTGACAAGTCAGCCACCTGTCTCCAGAGTTAACCTGCAAGGTACGTGTGTGACTTTGATAATCACCTGCAAGGTCAAATGCAGATGAAGGTATTGCACATCATTTTACTGACAGCTGCTTCTCTGCCCCCTCCCCCTGGAGCAATTCTGGGTTCACAGAGCTTCTTCTGGGTTACTTGTGCAAAACCAATACAAGGGACCCATCAGGCCCAAAATATTGTTATTTTAATAGTTTGGGGTTTGGGTTTATCCTTGTGTGTTAGCGTAAAAGACAAACATGATTTTGGTTTGATAGTCACGGCCACAGTGACTGCTATTCTTCTGAGTCCCTGTGCTGCACAGGCCTGGACAAGCCCCAGCCTACAGGCCTCGAACAGGCTCAGGCACAGCTGTATTTTTTTTTTATCCTGTTTATTTCAGTTTGTTTCCATGTGATCTATGTAAAAATTGCAATCTCAAAAACCTTTCTCAGGTGAAACTTCCTCTGCTTTTATTAGGCTGCCCTGGAATGGCTTTTTTGTTGTTGTTGTTGTTGTTGTTTGTTTCGTTGTTTGGTTGCGGTCTTTTGAAATCTGCATTTAGCAATCGAAGGAGAGCAGAAGTCAGCGAGTGTGGCTAATCACATCTTCTTTCCTGTCTGCTCCCCCCCTTTTACATGGTGTCCCTCAGTCACCTTGTCCTCACCCCCGTGTCGGGTCAGAGACAACACTAAACACAAGTAGGTTTGCCTGTGATCACAGAGGAGAATAACACCAAGCAAAGCGGCTGGATGGAGGGTGAACAAGGGACCCCCGAGGGGGCTCGGCATCTGCCTGGGGTGCCCAAGCGAGGTGGGGTAGGCAGCAGTGTGAGCCCAGGGAGCAGTCGGGGTGGGAGCAGGGCGCTGCTCAGGTCGGGCAAAGTGCTGAGGATGGGAAGCAGAGGCAACCTGCTCGTGACAGGTTTCTTTATTTTTATACCTGGATTTAGCCTTGCAGTGCTGGGCACTTGTGGGACCCCTCTGAGGACCAGAGCTGGCCCTGCTTGCACTAATTTAAAGGTTACTCCCACAGAGAAGGAGATAAGATTTGGAGGGAGTGCCCATCTGTAAGGTTCAATCTCAGCCTTTCCAATAATTATGTGCTTGGAGGGACTAATAAACCTTAATTTTTACAGTGTGTGAAGCCTGGGTAACTTAACTATCATTTCCTTTCATGCTGTATATTATTTACTGTCTGGGACACGTATAGTCCTGGGGACTTCTAGATTAGGTTCCTTAAAACTTGTTAATGGAATGTGGAAACCTCTGATGCAGAATGAAAACTGGACAACATAGCCTTAAACGCCTTTTCCTTCACTCCTTCTCTGTGAACAGTGTTGAGTCAGGGCTAGCAGGAATGCAACTCGTCACTTTATTTAAAAATCTGTTCTAGCAAGACTTTGATTTTGTGGATGGTGTGAAGAAAATCATGGAAAATTTCATAATCTTTCCATAGATCTGTTTATATAGGTTACAGAATCTAATAATGAGGAGAGAATTCTGTTCCAGGAATTTTTAGATTAATTTTCTTAACACTTTCTGTGTAAACAATTGCTTTCAACTTTTTAACGCTTTGTGGACGTTTTTCTACAGTGTTGCCAACGTGAGCCCTAGGCTACTTGTTACTTTTTAGCTAACCCAAGATTCTAATGCTGGGAATACATGAAAATTTCAGCTTTCTTTTTGATTGAAGGGTCTGACGCGTGTAATTGCAGAGCAAGTTTTGTGTTACCCTGCAAAGCTCAAAAAGAGAAAGCAATTGAAAAGAATCCAACTTTCAGCATTTTTAACCTTGTGATCCTGACTCATGGTTTTTAATGTTTCAGTGCTAGTAATTATCTGTGGATATGTGGATATATCTAAAATAAATTATACTGACATCTTCCCTGAGCTGTGAAAAAAGAAAATGTCCAGATGCGGAAGTGAGCCAGGCCGGATGCATTTTCAGTAGGTAGATTTTTTTTGGTAGCAAAAGGGCTGTGGAAGAAAACTGCAGCTCAGCGGGTTGTGGAATCTGTAAAAAGTAGAGAAGTCTAGGCTGGATTCGTGGCCCCTCGAGTAAATGAGTTCTTAACCATGCAACTTAACTGACTTTAGGTGAAGTCTTTAAACAAAATGTAAAATATGACTTGTATCATTACAACCTAAGTGAATTGTTACAGTTTGTAGGTAAGAATAAGAAATAGGTTTGAGATTGGTAGGAAATTGTGTTATTTCCTACATGACTAAAGCCAATATTTACGTAACTAGTGAAACCGCCTGGGGTTCTTAGTTAAATTCTGTTTCGGATTATATTTTTGTTGATCAATTTTATCAGCTGTCACAGGATCTAGTTTCTAGGCTGAAGCCATCCCTTCCTGGCCAGCGTAAGACACTGCGTCTGCCATATTGTCACACCCCAGCGCCCAGGGCGTCAGGAGTGAGCTTGCCGAGGAGGGACAGCAGCTCTGACACTTTGAAGGAAGACTCTGAAAAGCAGCCTGATGGAGCTGCTGCGGTGTAATGAAGAATGCCAGTGTTACTCTACCCTGCGCTTATTTACTTTCTTATTTTGTGCTACTCTAGCACATAAGCCAGGACCATTCTGAATTTCTGACTGTATTCACTTGTTGCATTTGTTGTCCCCGTTTTGCTGCCCGGAGTGCGTTCCAGGTTCCTGTGGAGCCTCTCTTGTATCCTGTGGAGGCCGCAGTCATTCTGTCTAGCGGTCGCCTTGACCAATTTGGTGATTCCCTTCCTTTACCTACTTACAGCCATTGTTACATACTGCAACTCATTTCAGTAGAGCAGAAAACAATGGTGGTCATTTACTTTCTAAGGAAGTTTCCATGTAAATGCAGAAGAACAAAGGGGTTTAGAGGATTTTTTTTTTCAGCGTTTGCAGCTTTTTTTTCCCCTAGATGGCTTCTGATTTGGAAATTATGAAAAGAAGGAGAGATTTTCCTATCAGAACACTTTCAGTTATGTGCCAATGGCTCCTGTGTCTGAAAGGATGCCGAGTGTTTTTCCTGAAAGTTTTGGAGAAGGAAACAGTAATGTTTTGATTGGGACTAGGCTGCGGTACATCCCTCTAGATAAAATAATGTGTTTTGAAATGAAATGTGTTTATATTCTCTAGGTTGGTTAATCGGCAAAGCTCAGAATTTTATTTTAGTTCTCCCGTGTCACACGTTGATTCATAGATTTACCACAATCGACATCAGTATGAGCACCTCATATATGTCTCCTTTTATTTGTCATTAGTGGAGTGATTTATATCCTGTTGTGAAAAGTACAGAACTCGGGATTTAAAGCAAACTAACATACATTAATAAAATTACCCTGGAGGGAGACAAATTACGTTCAGGATTTGCACTGGAAGTAATATATGCCAGCTGTTTACTCCAGCTAGAATAGTACAGGGTTTGTCAGTTGTTTCAAACCGAGAGGAGCCAAATCTGTTGCTAGTGTACTCCCAAGGAGTTGCATCACTGAGGACCCAGGCCCATGGCGAAATGAATGAGCTGCATCGAAATTACGAAATTCTTTTTCTTTTTTGCTTTCATTTTCTTGAAAGCGTGAAAAATTCTGGCCAGGTTTTTCATGGGACAGAGTGCTTTCAAAGCCGATACTGATGTCACTGTAAATTTCAGAGCCTTCTTAACCTTATAACCACAGCCATAAAAGGAAGAGGAATATGTATTGAACATCCTGTGTTTTGTCCTTGGTATCAGCTTCAGAAAATCTGGCAGATTTTTCCTGTTGTTTTGTTATAACTGCAGATCACAGGAACGAACAAAATTGCTTTTATGAATTAACTGAGAAACCATAACATGGAAATACGAAGCCATAGCAAAAAGTACATAAATCCTTAATTAGCTCATGTACTTTGCAGCTGGGAAGGATAATGGGAATACTTCAGACCATGAGGTTCCTAAGCGGAGTGCAATTGTGCAGGGCCAGGATTATGAATGGGTGCTACCCAGCTACCTTCTCTGGAGTTACAGAAACAATGATATAAACACGTCGTCGCACAAGCGTCTGTGATGTTTCTTTCTCCTATTCTCCTTTTTGATTATTTTTTTTTTAAATGCGGCCTCTGCCACAGTTCGTTTCATTGACCTTTGCGCTACCTTGGGCTCAGTGAATCCATCAGCGCCTTCTCTTCTTAGTTCAGCTCCCTCCTCCCCTGGCATCAACGAAAGGTCTTTAGATCCTACCCAGTTGATTCAACTAATAAAACCTTTAACCAGCAACAAATCTGGTGGTTCCTGCTTAGTTTTGTTCTTTCCTCCGTATTTATTTACTTCACTGGCCCTAATTCTCTCTAAATTAAACCATCTTTCACTGGCTGCCACAATCAGTCTAAGCCTCTCGTTCTTCCACCCGTTTTGGTACAGTCTTTTCTCCATCTGTTTTGCTACCTGTGTATTTTTCCCAGGACTTTGTCATATTGTGCTGTTCCTTCTCTCAGCTCAGCACAGGATCGCTGCTGTTTGCTTAGATTCCCGGTATGTGCGTCTCTCCCTCACTGCACGACAGTGGTTGTGTACTGGTCTCTGTGTCGGTCTGGACTAGCGCAGGGTCTTCACGCCATCACCTTCCCTTTGCAGTGTCTGTGTGAAAACCTGTGCGTTACCTGTGGGCGCGGCCGTAAATGAACCCCCTCCTCCCCATCGCAGAGGTTGTGGAGAAAGCGCTGTACCAGTCGTGATGCCACAGGGCTTTTCCAAATGAAGAGGGGAAGAGGGGAGAGGTGGTGCATTTCTGCCAGAAGATCGACACCCCGATGGACAGTATTTTCCCATACTGGTTCGTTTGATAGGCTGTTGCATTTAAATGTTACTGATGGCTGAGAGGAGCAAAGCGTAGTGTTAAGGACCAAACCGTGTTGTGTGCTTCCCGGAGCTCTGAGGGGTTTGTAGAAACTTTTCTCAAGAGCAGGCAACCGAGTGCCCCTTGGATACTTTCGACACTGAATAATTATAGTGTGTCCTCATGATTAATTATATACCTAGCAATATAATATAGCTGATCTGCTTTGCAACCCGAGGCTTTGGGGGGTGTAGCGCTTTGGGATATGTCACACACAGCCTTTTCAGGGCTCACGGGATTAAAGCTTTGTTAAAATTCCTCTCTGGGGATGGGAGTGAAAGATTGGTATTTTTCTTGCTTGTGCCTTAGCCTCTGCTTTCCTGCACATCTGCACGTTTGTCTGCACTGCTCACATGCCTTTACACGAACTCAAAACTTGTACTCTTTCATTTTTTATGTGGGTGTAAGATGTACACAGACTCGTGCACGAACATTTGTATAAAGCATAAACAAAAGACTGGATAATGTTGGTGCTTGTGCTAATGAGAGTCCCAACTTTTCGTAGGACTTAACAAGCCCTGTGCATCAAAGTCAGCTCTTGGTTACAAATATCTATAAATCCCCAGTAATTAATATGGAGCAAGCGCTCTTGCACCATACTTCCTCTGCTTGGCGTGCGGAGAATGGCTCTGGGCATGTACAAAATAGAAGATTCGTTTTAAATTCTGTTGGTCTGATGGGAGTTTGGCTGAAGATCTGGCCTTTTGATTTTGAGACAGATTGTCCAAGTCAAGTAGATGTGGTGTTTCAGGCTTTTGACAAGTGTGCAAGAGGAGCCGTGTGTGACCAGACAGCTGAGCTAAAAAGTAACTGATTGTGCACAGTAAACTCAGTGGTGCTGTAGGCTTACTTATTACCTACAAATATTATTTTTAAAGGATGCAGTGCTATAATGATGCAAATAATTTAGAAACTAACAAAACTGTAAAAGAAATCAGATAGCTGTAAGCTTAATGATGTGACTGAGTAAAATTAAGGCTGTTGAATGGTAAAGTGATTCTTACTGCTTGGAGAAACTAAAAGTGCGTTTCAAAATGAACATTAAAAGTGGCCTGCAGAACAAACAAACATAGCTGACCGTGTCCTACACCCTGCTGGGGAAGTCCAGAGGCCGTTTCTTGCTCTCCGGGGGTAGTTCATTCCTGCCGAGAGTCCGTTTCGTGTGTTGCGCCTGCCTGGGAACACACACCCCCTGAAAGTTGGACTCATGCATCTTAGTAAGTATTTCAGTTATGCTATTGACGTCAATGCAGTCATTAAATAGATTGCCGGCCCTCCCATCAGTAAACCTGTGCCAAAGACCTAGAGGCAGACACATTTTAAAAGAAGAACATCAGGTTTTCTTTTAGCTTTTGGAGAGAATAAGGGAAAAGTTTCTTCTGAAGTCACTATGCTTTGCAATAAGGGAAGTTTTTTTGGTTAATTTTTTCTAAGACTCATTTTCTGTGAAGATAATTGCTGCATTTTACTTAACACACTTTTGTTACGTTACTGTGCACATAAACAATTCCAAATGAGACTAAGGAGTAATTTTTTGCGATCGGCTCCAGCTGAAAAATGACACTCATTTTAGGTCTCCCGGCTAGATTTATTTGTATATCAAGTAACAGAAGGTATTCAGGCAAACCTGTTTAGCCTTTGACTCCAGAAATTCTGCAAGGATTGATTTCATGACATCTATATAAGAAAATAGCCTTCATTTCTCCTCGGCAGGCTCTGAAGACATACAAGCTAATCATGACTCCATAGCAACGGATAAAAACTGTTTTCCCCTCCGCCCCACCTGTGGATGTCACATGAAGATGCTACACGTGCTGCTGCCATCAGGAGCCTGTCACTCCCTGGGGCCCAGCTGCCATCTGCGGCCGTGGGGTGAGCAGCCGTGGTGCCAGCAGGACTCCCTGCATGCACTCACGCTGTCCTGCTGTATTTCTGAGGCGGGCTGAGCTCTCCTGGGCTGGCCAAGCCGTCCATTCATTCCCGTGGCCGGGGAGACACCTACCTCCCATTGCCGAAGGCAGCTTTGGGTTGTGCAGTTCTCCTTTGCCCGGTGTCGGGAATGGCTCTGGCCAACAGACAAAGGCTCCAAAGGGGCTGTGAGCTGAAAACCTAAGGATATATATAGATGACATCCTCACCCAGGTGGAAGGAGTACCTTTCCTTTGACAAGATAAGCAGGTATGTTGTAATCAACAGCAGCAATGCGTTTTTGAAGAACAGTTGAGAAGCCAAACCACTGGGTTTTTGGTTGAGGTTGTCATGTCACTGCTGCTCCACACTCTGTTACGTAGGGTAAAACCATAGAAACAGTCACAGGTTGTTAAAAGGGCTTCTCTCTGATGGATGGTTTCTTTCTGAATGAGCCAGGCAACTGTGAACCCAAGGTGGCAATGAAGAGATCTTCGTAGTGGCATGCTCTCATTGTGTCCCCATATTCACTCTGCTCTTTAAGCACAAGTCAAGCCCTGAAAACCCTGCGTTGCTTTACTCAGCTCCCATTCCTATTGCATTGCTTAAGGCCTCTGCGAAGACAATAAGACTTTGCCATTGCTAATATCGGAGTTGATAAAATCTGTGTTTCTTTTGTTTTCTACATAGAATGATAATAGTTGCTGTGGGTGAGATTTTGACATCGCAGTCTTCAGTGTAGTGAATCAGTTCCATATGAGTTTGAGAAATGTGTGCTTGATCTGAGGAAAAAAACAAACCAAAACAAACAAAAACACCCAAACCAAACTTCTGGCAGGCCAAGTTATTTTTTTTTTAGGTCGTGGGGCACAGTTTGTGCATGCCTTAGTGATGAATAGGGTTCTTCATTGTCCCACTGATTTGAACCCCTTCAACTTCCATATCATCAGCATTTTCCAGCCAGTGGGAGCTGAAACGGACTCCCGAAAGCACCCATCAGCTCATCCCCACAGCAGCTATATATAAGTTTCTCCTTCCTCCCCCGAGGTTGAGCTCACTGCTGCAGCATTGTGTCCCGGACACAGCTGGCCATGGGAGTGTGAGAGGCTGCATCCGAGTATCTGTGCGGAGACGTTCCCAGGGTAATGCACCGCACAAATCCCAGAGCCATCAGCCTGTCCTCGGACAGTCCCCATGTTCAAAACTTTGTCCTCCTGCAGGATCTGATTCCAAGTGTAAGTTGCTTTCTTGTGGTGTTTTAAAAAGTAAGTATTTCTAACTTTGTGTTTTGCTTGTCAGCGGCCAAATCGTTCAGTCCGTAGTTGGGCAGGAACTCCCGCTGTTTCGTATTTATTAGTCTTGCTGGGAGCAGTGTTTGATTCTAGCTTGTAGGGGCATAAACAGAGGGTAAAGTGCTGGCCTCGATCGACAGAATTTGAATTCACCCGTTGTCCTCTGGAGGGTAGACATTTCGCCCACCAAAGTTGACTCTACAATTACAGGATAACAATTATGAAGATTAAAACTTTAAGAGCTTTTAAAATCAATGTATAATCCAGGTAGAATTAAAAGCGGGAGTAAAGGATTGCTAACGCGCTTTTCCCTCTATTCAGTTACGGAACTGCACCCGTTCTGAGATACAGTTTAGACTCACCGTTTCCCAATCGGTGATGCTGAACAGTGAACGTATCGACTGTTTTCAGTGTTCAAGTCACCCAGAAACGCTCTGGTCTTATTGTCAATATCTTTTCATCTCCTGGTTGACTAAAAAAGATTGATCTAGTTAAGCATAGTTGAGCTTATTAATGTAAGCGCAATGTCATTGTGCAACTGGTAAAGAATGTTATGCTAATAGTTAATGAAACATTTTATTGTAATACTGTTTTCTCTGTAAGAAGTGTCTGTAAATGACAGCCTTAAGTATTGTATAATTGCGATACTTTTTTGACAGAAAGGAAACAACTGTTAATTATTTATGGTTATTAATAAAACATGCCAGGTTCTTAAGTTAATTCAGTTCACGGGAAAAATATGTATGCTTACAAAGATTTACATTTTTTAAGCATTAGATTTTAAAAAACATCTAAATACGTCCGTCCCTGTGGAATATATTTTCATGTCTAAAGGTATCGCTGATTGACTTTGCTGTGCATTCAGGCACTTAATCATTTTAGGAATTCAGAATGGAAAAAGAAATAAAAAACACACACCAACCCCCCCCCCCAAAATCTAGCAGGGTGTTGATTTGATGATTAATGTCGTCTGATTTTATATTCAGTACTGTGCCTGTCAGAGGCCAGTGGCAAACAACCTTTCATCAACAAGAAGAGTAGGAACTGACCCAAGATTAGACACTGGCTTTATTGGTTTACTAGGAGCCACAATCAGTAGCCATTATTCAGTACTAAATACTAATGTAGTTAGATTTAATTTTAAAAGAGCATGCTTTTTAATTTAGATATTCTAGTATAAATATCCTGCTGTCATAAATATACCTTTCCAAGAGGAAATTAAACCTCTGTGCATATGAAAACTCCTCTACCACGCCTCTACCCTGTTAAAAAAATGTCTTAAACAGACAATTTTGAATTGTATCTAAAAGACTCCAGGTTCCAGGTGTTCAGAGCAAGGCTTTGGATCCAGCTTGCCAGGGCCCTTAGAGCATATTCCAGACACCTCAGTGTTTTCATTTAAAATGGGTTGAGTCCAGTTAGGCCTTTCACGCTGCAGGGATGTGTTTAGGGAGCTTTTACAAGCTCAGGACTTAATATCAAAATGATTCTAAAATGTCACATTTTGCAAAAAGTTTATTTTTCCTTAAATACTGTATATTAGGTTGACAAAAGCAGGACACAGTTACAGCAATCATTGCATTCTCTGAAAAACCAGCCTACTGTTCTGAGAAGTGGAAAAGCCAGCCTGTCTTCCTGCTCCCCTTCCCTCCCTCCCTGTCTCCTTCCCTCCCTGAGTTTTATGAGAAGCGACCTGAAATTGTGGCCCTGCTGTGACTGACTCGAGTGCAGGACGTTTGGGTTCGCACTGGGAGCGCTGGTGCTGGTCTGGGACAGCCCAAGAGGTCGGGGTATAACCCTCTGCTCTGCGGGGACTATCATCCAATGGCTTGAGCGCAGTGTGGGGACAATCCCACGACCAAAATTCAAAGAATTAAGCGTTCACAAGTTGGCGATGCATTAGCAAACACAAGTACAGGATTGGTGGATGATAGATCTTGTGAGTATTTGACAGTCGTGTAATGTTTTCCTCCCTTTCTTCCCAAAGATACTTCTTGAAGAAGAGAAATCCAGATACAAATTTCCAGTCTAACTGGAGTATTTTCTGCTTTAGCAGTAAGACTTTATGGGACATGGTCCACATCCAGAGCCTAGTCAAATACGTATGCTGGGCCTTCATCTTAATTCAAGTTCTTTGGGCAGGGTATTTCCCAAAATTCCTGTTACTGAAATGTCATGAACTGTTTGCAGCTTCCTGGGTTTCAACTATATTGCGTGAAACTTTTAAATATTTCCATCCACTTACACTGGGAACGTACTATCCAGGTAAAAGCCAAAAATTTGTTACTCACACTTTATAGATCAGGAACAAAAAAATGAAACACAAGAAGAGATGATGCTCACACCACATTTTTCAGCAGCAGCTGCTCATTCTGAGCCTGCCTTTGTAACACGTCCAAATGTGGTCAATTTAGCATGCTGCTAGAATGTCTCTTATTGCAAATTGCCTTAAATGGAAAGTCATGTGCAGCTTAAAATCAGATGTTTCACAGAAATAGTACGAATTTCACTGAATTTATTTCACAGAATTAATTACTTCAGAGAAGTAACGTGAATGACAGTGCAGAGACCTTGGCCAAGGCTAACATGAGGTGCCTCTTATGCTGCTAAATGTAAGAAATTCTGAAAGGTGCCACAAAGCATAAAACTTAAAGCATAAAAAGTAACCGCTGGAATAATCTGCAGTAGACCAACCGATATTTGACCTTCAGTGGGGAACATTTCCATTTCCACGTCCATTTAATCTGGTATTTTAACTGAGATCATTAATAAGGGTGCCTTTAGTATAGCTGACATTTTGATTTCTTTGAACTCGGTTTAAGGTGCCTAAATAAATATATTTTGAGGGCCTTAATTAAATGTATTTTGAGAGTGAAAGGCTATTCTTACCTGTGCTGGCTGTAGGGATTGGACAAGTGCTTACACTTCCAAGTCTGCCTGTCGTTGCGGGGTTCGTGTTTATCCTCCGTCTGCCCCTTCAGAGCAGCTCCCCGAGCCCTTAGCTCGAGCGTAACAGCCTGATTCGGGTCAGGGCTGAGAGCCCAGCTTTGAGGAAAGCACTCATACAGGACTCGGACCTCCAGGTTTAATCACCTTCTGGCTAAAATCATCCAGACATAAGAAAAAAAACTCAAATAAATTATTATCTGGTGTTCTATATTATCTATTTCTGATGATGGATAACCACGTAATGAATCTGATGCTGTGTCCCTGGCAATGTCGGGGAAAATACGGTCCAGTTCTGACCGGTGTCCCAAACACACCTTTTAAAAAGCTGATAAGCAGGGTGTGATGGCCTCGGATGAAGGTGACACAGAGGCACAGTGGAGATCAGCACGTGAAAGGATTAATATGGAATATTAAAAGCTGTCAAAACAAATGATGCTGGTTTGTAGGATACTGACATCTCCCTCTTCCTCCCCACCCTTTTACCCGTGGGACTTACTCTGTGATTTTAAACAGATTATTCTAAAAGGCTGTACGTGCAGTTTAGTAAACATAAAGCACACTGAGTCACAGCTACGAACAGCTGAAATTGTTCACTAGGGTAGATTAATATAGATGATTAGCACAATGAATACTTTAGCTCTGTTGTCAGCTACTGCAGGTCTGAAGATTTTTAGTTTTGTGACTTGAGGCTCACTCTGAATATTCATAGTTACAGTGTGTGGACGTGCAAAAACTGAATCTGTTCGTCCCAGGGTGCCACCAGAGAGCTGTCTGAAGGACACTAGCTTAACAGGTAAAACATTCTGCATTTTCAAAAGCTGGAGAATCACAGATTAAGAAACAACTTTTTAAATTGCGTGTGCTTTCAGATTGTTCACACTATTTCTGCTGGTTCTGCTCTGTGACCGACCCACGATCTGCAGTGAGCAATCCTCTGACTTCCCACAGTGTCGTTTGGTACGATCACAGATCAGTTGATAGGGCTTACTCAGAGTATCACTTGAAAACCAAATATGTCAAAACAGATCATTTTTTGCAACGTGCTGTGTATGTGAGCGGCTCTGCTCAGTGCGGAGCAGCAATATCTCTGGGTTTCGGCTGTAGGATGACAGTCATATTCGTTCATTTTGAGAGGCTAAATAAGGGCAGAAAGTTCAAATAAGGTAAATCGGCGAGGTCGGCATTATTACCCTTTGGGTACGTAAAATATCTGTTGTGGGAAAACAGATTAAAATTCCAAACTAAATCAGTTTTTTAAGCTTCTATCCTAAAGGATAATGCTTTCAAGAAATTACATTTAGCTATGAAAAAAAACATTTAATTGTATTTTATAATTAATATAATTTAAATGGCTGGCACGGGGGCTCAAAACATAACGGATGACTGTATTCCCAGTCTTTCTAAGGCTGAGAGCTGGGCATACGGACACGAAGGTTGATCTGCGTCCTAAGGAATTCCTATGAATTGTGGTTGGGATGCTTCCAGGAGCCACATTCGTAACTTTCATATTGAAGACCTTGAGGAAATGAAATTGAGTGGAAATAGAGGACAATTTTGTGTTAAATTGTAACCTTGCCAGGAGCCAAGGAAACTGATTTAAACGGGTCTAACGTTTTACCAATAGCCCGTTCTACATTGCTATGGTGACATGGGTAGCCTTATCCTGACCCTCATTTAAAATTTCTGAACAATCTGCCTCATGAAGAGCTGAAGATTATTAATAAGCTTTGTCTAATGCCAGTGGGCAAGTGGAGCTTTTCAGATAGATGTGCTTTGTACTTCAAGGATTTGTTCCCGAAGTTCCTCTGCCATTTCCTACTCCAGTATTTGTTTCACCGCAGTTGAAAGACTTTCACTCTGACAGAATATTTAGACCATAAGTTTTATTATCTCCAGGTTAAGCCGGTTCAAGACCTGATTTAATGGCTGCAGATGGGTATGTGAATGAAAGTGCCATCTGAATTCTGTGGCAGATCCAAATGCAGTTTGTGGTTTGCAGAACTCTTATGAAACAGTGAAATGGAATATGGTTAGTCCCTTGTATCTTTCATGTTTTGGGGTGTTTTTTCCCTTTGTTGACTTAAAATCATTGCTGTGGTCTGTTTCGGTAGTTCCTTCCTTGTCGTAGGCCTGTTGTGAAAGTCATGGTTTCCCAAGGAGGAGTTTCGATGCGGCGGCAGGGGCGCGGGCAAGCAGTTTGCAGAGGTCGGCGTGCGGAAGGAGGGCTCGGGAGAGGCCGTGCCGCTGGGCTCCGCCGCAGGCTGACACGGACCAGGGCCCCCGCTCCAACCCAGCCGTCCTCGGCACACAGCACCGGGTAGCAAAGCGCAAAAGTCCTCAGACTGGCTGCGGGTGAGCCAGCTCCAGGACCGGAAGCCGTCTAGCCACAACAGCACGGGATGGTGCCCCACCTAATTAAGCCTGTTGAAAGGCAGGGCTAATTAGTTTAGGTGGAGTGCCTTGTTAGCACAACGATGTTGCTTCCAGGATCCAAGTTGGTTTCCCTGCACGTGTGAGCTTACCAGCCTTCTCCGCGCCAGCCCACATGTATCAAATGAGATAATACACTGCACGGCACAGGTAAATCCTAAATGGGTAGCTAGGTCATTTCATAATCATATCCTGATTTTTCAGTGTCTTTCTCACACTAGTGCATTCACATGCACGCCATGTGCTCAGGAAGAAAACAGTGCTACTCACACAATAAAGTCTTCATCTTACTGTGATCCGGCCTTTCCTTGTTTAACTAGAGAAACAAAAAACACAGTCTGGGCTCCCCATGATTTACAGGGAGTTGGGATTGGGAACCATCTGAAAAATCATTTTCACCATTCTCCTTGCAGCTCTCTCCTTTAAGTGCTGTCAGTCTTTTGCACTTGTTTTGTTAGACCTTGTGTACGAGAGGTACTCTATTGCGTCGTATTTTTCCTCCTGTCTTGTGATTAAGGCAGGAATCCTACAGGGCAACAAGGAATCAAGCCCGGTCAGTAAAACGATAATGTGCCAAACCGTGTGTTTGCTCCCCGAGATAAAGTTGGAACTGAGCAATATTTCCCGTTCATTCGACAGGCCAAGATTAGATTCTGCCCCTCTTGCCATTTCTGCTTCTCCCTCTCCATGGACTGAGGAATTCCTACTATGCAGGCAAATCCCGTTCCCAGATTCCCCCGTGATATCACTGCTAAGTGACATCTGACAAGATGCTTCCTGCATTTTGTTACTTCCATTTGGCACCATAAAAGCACTGTCACTTACCCTTCTGATTTGTGGCAGCTACGCTGTATTGTTCACTCCGTGTGGCTGCTGGGGGGGGGAGGACACTGCAGAAACAGGGACTGCCTAGTGATAGAACACTCCGTCCCACCCTATGATGAGATGGTATCTACAATCTAAATCCTTCTTCAGAACTTCTCCAGTTTTCCTCCCTCGTTAGCATTTCAGATTAAACCTTTAGGCTTATCTTCAATCAGAAATTACCTCTCTGGGAAGCTTCCTAGGCTTCTATTAGCTACCTTAAGGTGTTCTTAGTGTTTACGCCTCAATTTTGCACCTCATTGTCATGCAAAAGGTGCAGTGTTAACTTTGCTTTAGCAATCTTGATCTTTAATCTTTATACTGTAGCATTTTGAAAGTTGAGGTTTCCACAGCTGTTTTAGAGTGCTTGTGTTATCTGACACATGTAAATACACAAGAGTACTTTTTTAGTTTAATTCAGGACCCTGACTTTTTATTAGCTAGTCCTTTTCAAGTGGTTTCCAATGCTCCATCTCAGTTGAAGAGATATGTTAGTGTTATTTATTCTGCAGGAATGAAGATTCATGATGAAACGTCTTCTGCACTGTGCTGCAATGCCCGCTGAAGCTCTGGTCCTTCTCTCTGAGCAACATTTGTTAAATCCAGTTCTTTGTGAGGCAAGACTTGAGTAGTGTCCTTTCCCCATTTTCTTCGTTCTTTTTCAGTCTGGCTTTAAGGTGTCTATGGGGATTTCACAGGCTCTCCCGTCAGGACTCCCTGAAAAACTATAGCTGTACCCCTCCCAAATCGATGACTCCTTCAGTTCAGAGCTTCAGCTTCTTGTGCTCAGCCGACCACGACACCGAGGCTTGATCTGCTGACGTTATCCCAGGCAGGTGTCGCGGCTGTTGGTTGCCTCTTCCATTTCATCATCCTCTCCTAGAAGGAGTGATGCTCTTGGTACTCTCAGTACCCTGTTGTCCAACCCAGGGGATCCTGAACACTGACATTAGAGGACTAATGATAAGTGCTGCTTGTGGGCACCTGCAGTTGTTGCCACAAAGCCAGGCAAAATTGAGTGACTTCTCCAGCTCCCACGATAATAAACCACAGTCGCCCTACTCTGGACTAATTGGTAGGCAACTGCCTAGTTACTGCTAACAGTCAGTGGTCTGTTCAGTGAGTTGCCAGCCCATGTGGGTCCTCGGTGACCTGATTCTCATGACCTGGCTGGTGATCCACCCCAACCAGCCTGCATACCAGTACTGGTGGGTATAATCAGGACTTTTGCAGGTTTGTCCAGTTCTGCCTTAACTGGCTTCATCAGGGCTTGGCTCTCGCTCCAGGCTGACCTCTTGGTATGAGTTTCCTTGATATGTTTCATTTTTGCCTCAAAACAGTGTCTGGGCCCCCATGACTGCTCCTGCACCTTGGGGAGGGTTGCAGGAATTGGGATCAAAGCAAGGCTTCGGGGGACGGGCTGCCCAGCACCAGGGCTCTGCAGAAACTTCTGTTTGCTGCCAAGGGCTTCCGTTTACTGCTGGGTCTCAAGACTCCATCATTGTCATAGGATTAATTTCCCCTAACTTCAGCCACCTAAAAATTATAGACCAATCTTAAGTTGTGGCTGGTTTTTGAAGAAAACGTATTGCAAGCTCGGGAGCAAACCGTCCTGTTGTGCAGGAAGATCAGGAATTTCAGCAGAAGCCAACTCGGTGAAACAAGGAGCTTCTTAGCGATTCAAAGTGCAAAAAGAGAACAGGCAAAGACTGAAAAGGACTGGTAACAAGGGGGGGATGTGAAAGCACTGTTTGGGCGTGTGGTGTCAAGTTGGCCAGACAAAAGGCTGATGGAGCTGTGACCAGCGAGGGGACTGCAACGTGGGTATGGAGTAGGGAAAGAAAGTTCAGAAAAAATGTTAATCTATGGGGGAAACAGCCTAGTGACAACTGGTACATGAAAGACTGAGGTACTCGGTGTCTTTTTTGTCTCAGTCTTCATGGGCAAAGTCTTTGCCCAAGCCCTGGCACCCCCAAGCCTGCTTGGGAAGGAGAGGGATGGAGGGCAATGAAGGACCAGCGTATTAGGGGCAACCTAGAGGAGGTGGATATATTCAAGTCCACAGCATTGGAAAGGATTCAGACTGGAAGAGCTGGCTGATGTGACTGTAAGGTCAATGTGTGTCATTCGTGAAAAACCGTGGTGTTTGGGAAGGTCTGTGACAACAGGAAAAAGGTCCCTCTTTCAGAAAGGCAAAGAGGATCTGGGGAACTATGGACTAGTCAGGCTTTTCACGGTCACCGGAGAGGTCACTGAGGATGTTCACTGGAATCTGTTTCCAAACACGCAAAGAACAAGAAAGTAAATCAGGAATGGTAGACCCAGATTTGCCAACGGCAAATTGTGCTTGAAAGCCCCGACCTCCTTCTCCAAGGCCTAGGGGGGTGGCCTGGCTGGGGGGACATGGAGGGCCCTGGATGGGTATACTTGCTGCAATAAGCACTGGTCCCCACAGCATTCCCATGTGGAAGCTGAAGCAGCATTGGCCGGACAGACGGGCTGTTGACAGGGTTGGATATTACCGGACCACCAGGCTCTAAGGGTGGTGATGAAGGCTGTGTGTTCAGTTGGTGGCTGATGACAGCAAGGGTATGGGGTGTCTTAACAGTGCCCTACAGCTACTTGAGCGTCAGGCTGATGTTGGTGATTAGCTGGGGATAGTCCTCCTGTGGGTGGGAGGCTGGAGCAGGTGGCCTCCAGAGGTCCCTTCCAACCAGTTTCTGGGACTGTGGTAGAGAGGTGCCTTCTGTAGTTAATGGAGATCAACAGGCACCTCCGGAGGGTGATTCAGCCCATCGCAGCAGTCGTGCTGAGAATAGACCAGGATCACCCCTTGGAGGTCCCAGGCACTTTCCACTGACTGTGCGGGGAGCTTAGATGATTAACTTTTAGATGGCTAAAGATAGCTCAGATGAGCGCCCCCCCAGTGACATTTCTCCAGGCTAATATTACTGCTTATCGGCGTTGCTCAAATTACATTGCAGCTGGCTCAGTGGTCGGGCGGCGAGCGCGTTGGCTGTTGACTCAGAAACATCACTGCTACTATGGCAGTTGAGTGACTAGCAGATATCTCCTGCGCTTCGTGGCGTCGGCCGAGTCACGCTGAAGGCATTCCTCCTGTCACTGGAAGCCTCCGTTTCGGTGGTTAAATGAGCTGTGGCTTCTTCCTTCTTGGGACGGCTGCAGCATGGGGATGTGAAGTGGCTTAGTTTTGTGTCATTCCCTACAGGCAGGAGGTTGTTCTTTCTCCCTTTCATGTTGCTTTCCGCGGTCCCCGTGCCTTTGCTTGGTCTCTGCTTGTTCCCTGGAGTCTTCCAGTTTGAACCTGGATGTGTCCCCAATGTTCTTGGCGGGTGCTGTTTTAATCACTGCCTTGGCGTCTTCAGCAATTTTGGAGCCATTTTTCTAGGGGCTGACTTTTCCCAGCAGCCTTTCTGGGCAGCTGAAATGGTGTGTCCCAGAAAGGACCTGTCTTTAATTAGGGAACTTACAATGCCAGACTCCTCAGCAGTGTAACCGAAGAGTTCATTTCTTCTGCTCCTTGTTTTGAAAAAAAAACAAAAAGAAAAAACCAACACCAAAAAGAAAAATGCCCCCCAAAATCTTGGCCTTATTTTGCCTGAGGTTGTAGCACATGTCAAACACTTTCATCAACAATTTCAGTATCACAAGCGTTATTCCTGGCAGCAGCATCTCACTCATTTCCTGGCATTTTTCGCAATTAGCAGTAGAAAGCTTTCACTTCATTTTTTTGCCTCTATCTTCCTCTATCATCTCTGAATACAGACTCCATTGTTTCTGCTGCTTTTGAGCCTGTGTTAAGATTTTGTCTGTGTTCCCCCACAGCTGGATCTCCTCCAGTGCCACCTCTTCAGCGTACCTCTAGCAGTGGCTTTGCCAGTTAATCCCATCATTTCTCTTCGTGGGGGTTTCGCTACCCAGGCCTCCCTTACCACATCTCATGTATTAGCGACGGGAAACAGAAAAGTCCACGTTTCTGAAATAGCTTTTTGCTAAAAGCTTTACTTCGAGACATGCTGCTCTCCGCTCATTTGCATGCAGTGCCCGTGCCCACGCCGTCTACAGCCTGCCTGTCTCCCACCGAGCTCCGGCACCCGCTGGCCCTGCTCCCGCTCTCTCCCGGTGCCCAGCGCGGTGGCATTGTGCCTCGGAGCAAACGAAGAGCCCTTTGCTCTTACTCCCACCTCCCTTGCACGCTGGAGGGCGGCTGCAGTGTAGCTGCAGGTGTGAGAAATGTGAGAGGGGACAGCTAGAGTTACTGGTTGAACTGGAGTCCCAAAAATACAATCGGGAGTGGGGAGAAGGGCAGGATCGTCCATTTGTTCGGGGAGTTGCTCAAGAGCATACTGGCTCCACCTGTTCCACAGGTGCTGGGGCTTTGTGCCTTTCTTAGCACATCTGCACTTATCTTTGCAAAAGATATAATTACTTTCGTTGCATACAATGAAATGTTGGGGGGGGGGGAAGGGAAGTGCATCTCAATACTCTGTTGTTCCCATGATTTTAGATTACTCGGTAATTCCAGCCCCGCGGTCCAGCGGAATGGGAGTGCGCAAGTGTCCATAGACCTACAAGAGGGAACATGTTCCTGCGCTGGCAGCGTTGCCGGCACGTGTGGTGTTGGGTAGTTCTGCTGGATGCATCTTGCTTTTGAATCATACCTTCTTTTAGGTACATGTCTAGCTTTTGTGCTTGAAAAAAAAGTTGGAAATGTGGTCCGTAGACTCCCTGAATATTGGAAAACATATAGCACAGGGTTTTTTCAGTGCTTGCGGTTTGTAAGATGGTGCTATCAGACTTGGACATTTTCATTGCAGATTTTAAATGAGACACTGCAGTTGTGCTCGGTGCCTTTGATTTTGTTTCCTGTGTATTTTCAAACCCATCTACGGAACAATTTTCTCAAATATATTTGTTGGATCTGTTAGAACAATGGCTTAATTCAAGGAAATAGCTCTCTGCTTGTGGGTAGTCATGAATGCACTAACAGGATACATTAAACAAATAAATTATTTGGTGTCAGTTATTCACTCGGCATTGTCAAGGATAAATATGTAAACATGTCCGCACAATCTGTAAGCAACCACAGATACATCAGGGAAGGCAAAGGGTAAATAGCTGACAGCCTGCACAAGTCCCTGTTCTATCAAGTTTTGGCATGTCATTTGTTGATAAACCTGTTTGACTGAACGTGCTTCATGCTCCCAAGTTTTAGAGTGATGCTAGACACTGGCTAGCAATTATTGCAGGGCATATAACGAATCTTGCTTTCTGAAGTTAAAATAGCCATGTTCTTTTGGAAGGGAACTACAGGGTGCACCTTTAGTGATCTGGATCTAGGTGGCTTATCTAAGCCATGACCACATGAATACCTTGTTAAATCACAGGGCACTCTTCCTTTTTTTCCCTCCTCCTTCTCCTTCTCCTTCTCCTTCTCCTTCTCCTTCTCCTTCTCCTTCTCCTTCTCCTTCTCCTTCTTTCTCCTTTCTTTTTCTCTCCGCTAACCTGCATCAGGACTTAAAATCAAGCAGGTCTGAGTTCAGCTGGTGGATCAGTCTTTTGTGGGTCGGATGGAATGTGAGGATCCCACAGAGAGGGCTTCTGCCAACTTGCTTAGATATAAGCTCTTAGTCATTAGTAAAGGACTGAGAAATTAAGCCTTCAGTAAAAATTAATGATATCTATACTGCTCACAAAATAATATTAATCTGTCATTCACAGGATTAACTAGAGGATCTCCCTTGTTGTCTTAATCTTTTTTGTCATCTATAATAATGACAACAATTATGATAACCTATAATAAATATAGTAGGCTATATAATTAAAAATCAGTTGTCTTCAAGCCTTCTGATGAATTCTAAGCAATGAAGACTCATAATGGATATTGTTACGATTTTTAAGACATGTCCATATCTGAATGTGCTTTAATTTTTATATTTTTTTTACTTTGTAAATTATTTTAAATTTCTGTAAATAAGCAAAAATATTCAAATGTGCCTAAAACCTCTGGGACAGGGGTTGTGTCCTATGGATTCACACTGAGAATGCTGTAGATTTTAAAATTGCACCCTTAATGTTATTTTCAAGTTAGGAGCCTGGGAGCATGCTTTCAAACATTTCCTAAAGCAGAGTTTTCAGTGCCTGCAAGCTGTTTCATGCACCAGGATAAACATTTACATGTTCCCGTAGAAGGACATGAGGACTCCAAAAGCCCCAGCTCACCTACAAGCCACAGTGGAGCTCAGTCCACCAAAGGTACTTGTGATTGACCGTTTGTTTCCCTGGCACTAGTGGCAGTTAGGAAGCATTTTCTTCTGCAATGCTTATATTTTAATCTTTTGTTTCTTATGAGTGTTTGTCTGCGTCAGGTCGCATTGAATTTTATCAGTTTGTTAAACACTCAGGGAACATTTCACTGCCTGCCTATTGCCACGTTGTACATAGTGGATTTGGGAACAGATCCAGCATTAAAGCCTTTCCAAGGCACAAGTGAGCAAATGCTTATATTAATTTTACTTTTAAATTAACAGATTTGATCCTGAGTCTGAATTGTTGTTGAGGTAAGGTTCAGATAGAGTGATAATATTTTTTATTAAATCAACTGGAATCACTGGAAAAGAGGCTCTTTGGTGACCTCAGTGGCTGTCCCTCAAGTCTCAGATGAATTGCTGCTACGAAGGCAGGCTGGAGCTGAGAGCAGGGCGCTTGTGGGAGGGACGGCCTCAAATGTTGAAGAAGTTTGTAATTATAAATAGCTGCAATTTATTGCAGCCAGGATGCAATTAAAAGTAAATAACCCAGAAGATGTCTTACTGGCACTGTAAATAAGTGGCGTTGCATGTGGAATAGGATATACTGTGTTAGAGTCGGGAAGAGTGCTGTAAGTTGTGATGCCTTGCTTTTTAACCTTCATTGTAAAAGTTTCTCTTAGAATTTTTCGGCAGCCCTTTTTGATAGAGACTATTAGGGGTTTTTTTGAGTCTTAAACTCTACATGCCTAAGGTTTACGAGCGAAGTTACAATCCATTAGAAGTAACTGTTTCTTTTCTTCACAGAATTAGAAATTAAATCTTTTACCAGTTACAGTCAGTCCATAATTTGATCTTTAAGAGTTGAGGAGAGCTGAGTTTGTAAAGGTGTCCGCAAATATTTGTATTCAGCGTTTCTCGCCTTCCAAATTGGACAACCTGTTCACAAGATAGAAACCAGTTAGTAATATTAGCTTGCTAGATCATGGAAAACTTAGTTATTTGGCACCTGCGATATTCTGCTGAGCAAAGAGGAGAACTGCAACTCCTCTCCATTTTTTTTAAACCAACCTGTTTGGGATCTGGTATTTTGGCCACTCTTAAAACTTCTTAGCTTTTACACTTTCTGCCAGAAGGAAGACATGCTATGTCTTAATGTACTTATTTAAGGGGGACTAGGGTGGCAAGAGAGAATCGTGAGGGAATCAGGAGAGAGAAAACCTCGCTTGCAATTTTGGCGTTTGGATCTAGTTTCAAAATGTTTCCTAACTTTGTTCATCTCCCATCTCAGCCAAGGGCAAAGCTCCCATTCACTCCTGCACCATGGGGACTAGGGTCTCTGCCCCACCATTCCGCCTTGCTGCCTCCTGGGGCTCAGGGCATTTGGATAACAGGATGGGGACAGCGAGTTTGTGGGTTTTGAGAGGAACCAGACAGCGTGGCTGCAGCGGCAGATAACATTGGCCTCATGCTCAGAGATATCCCAGCCAGCGGCGAGGGGCTGTAGCTCTGTACTGCGGGGAAGCGTGGTACAGGCAGGGTTGGTGGGGGAGCGTCGGGCAAGAGTTCATCAAATTAAGCCCTCTTTTCATCTGCCACACATCATAGGCCTTCTGATGAAGTGCGTATGTGCCCTTATGCTGAACCACTCCCAGAAAGGAGGATGATCTCCAAAATCCATGGACCTTTTGGAACAGGTCCAGAGGAGGCCCCGGAGATGCTGGGTGGGCTGGAGCCCCTCTGCTGGGAGGACAGGCTGAGAGAGCTGGGGGGGTTCAGCCTGGAGAAGAGAAGGCTCCGGGGAGACCTTCCAGCCCCTTCCAGGCCCTCAAGGGGCTCCAGGAAAGCTGGGGAGGGACTCTGGAGCAGGGAGGGGAGCCATGGGGCGAGGGGGAAGGGTTTTACACTGCAAGAGGGGAGATTGAGATGAGATGTGAGGCAGAAATTGTTTGCTGTGAGGGGGGTGAGCCCCTGGCCCAGGTTGCCCAGAGAAGCTGTGGCTGCCCCATCCCTGGAGGGGTTCAAGGCCAGGTTGGACGGGGCTTGGAGCAACCTGGGCTGGTGGGAGGTGTCCCTGCCCAGGGCAGGGGGGTGGAACGGATCTTTAAGGTCCGTTCCAACTCTAACCATTCTATGATTCTATGATCTTTCACTTTTCAAGTATTCAAGAAGAAAAAAAGCCTGAAGTCCGTATTCATTAGCAGCTCTCAGCTAATATATATACGGCCCAAGTCAGTAAATGGGAAGAAGCTTCTAAAAATGGGCTGCTAAGTCACTTCTCTAGTGATAGATTCTGTCATTCTATGATTCCATGTTCCATCACCTTATAGAGATGAAAAAGAAATAGATGGCAAAAAATACCAAAAATACATTTGTTCCAAAATACTGGCACATTTAAATACACTAGAGCATTCTAAGCACCAACGGAAAAATATTAAACGGTGAGCTGCTTCTGAAGGCTCAGCCAGTCTGTTTTCTGATGGACTGGCAGCAGATCAGGTCTTGTGACGAAACCTCACCTCCGTTCCTGCTAAATTGCCACCAGCATCATAAGTCGTGCACAAACACCGTATAATATTTGAAAACTGAAACTTCTTTCATTAATTAGTTCTTTATTCTGTCTCGGAAATTATTTCACGTAAGGCACTGAAAAAATGACGGAAATGCCAGTTATAATTTTACGGGTAAGGGCTTGGTTATGCAACACACAAATATAAACTGAAACATGATACAGTTGAGGCCACGTCATATAGTATTCCAGGAGACTGTATCCAGAAATCGTAGGACTGCTTCCGTAAGTGACCATGTGCATCAGCTGTACCAGGAAGGCTATCGAAGTCTGTGAGCTGGGAAGGTTTACGAATGTTTCTAGTGGAGGTTGTTGCAGTCCTGATGTCAGTGGGACACTCAGCGTGGCTTCAGGGAAAGAACGTGTCATGTAGCGTCTAAACTTCTGTTTACTGTTTATTTGGATCCTGGTAGTGACACTGGACACCACTCAGCGAGAAAATCCCGATGCACTTCATCTTTCTCCTCTGACACTTCTTTTTCTTCTCCCCCTGCTTTTGTAGGGTTCCTCTGTTCTCCCGCTTGCATTTTAACCCTGCCGTCGTTTCCAGTCCCCTCCTGTGCCCCACACGGCCACCTCTGCAGAAGCAGACAGGCAGCGCTGTCTCGGAGGGTCTGTGTTGGGTTCTCCTATAAAGTATCAGCATCAAAACGTACTGTTGATTTTAAAATATTCGAACGTGATTAATGTGGTATATATCCATGAATAATGACCGTTAAGAAAGTTAGAAAATCTGTTATTCCCTTTTAACATCACTCCCACAGAAAGTTACTACATTCGTAGAAGAGCAACTTCTAATCAGCTTTAAATCTGCCTGTTATTTTTGGGCAGCTGTGTATCTTGCAACATTTCCTTAGGGACTTGGAGTATGTATTTTAATTTTTCATGCTGTTTTTCGAAAACACCTGGTGCAAATTTAGCCGGTGCTTTCACAATGTATTTGTAAATAGTCACAACAAGTTAACAAACTGGGAGTTAGCAGAGTTGCACGTACCCAAGGAGGGATGGTTTGGTCTGAATTGAGGTTTCCGGGTTGATTGGTCTCAGACTGGATCGCTTAGAAAGTGGCTTAGGTTACTGCGTTTCTAAGAAGGGTTGAGATCGGGCTGTCATCTGTCGAGGAGGATAGTGTCTTTTCTTCTACTTGACTGTCTAGTTTCTCGAAACTAGTAGGAATGTGGTATCTTTGACGTACTTACTGTGTGAGCACATTGAGCTCAAACTCAGCAGCAGGTTCAGAAATGACTGCGGAAGGAGGGCAGGGAGGGTGGAGAAGCTGAAAGACGCGCAGACACCTGGAGGGAGGCACACCACCAGAGCCTCATTTCGCAGGAGTGAAAACAAATTTAGATTAGTCAAGACCAAAAGACACGTAAGAATTTAAGAAGAGCTGCCCAAGGATGCAGGTGGTGTATCTCTCCCTGCCTCTGAAGACCCAGATAGGGCTGTGGGCAGGCCAGAGGAAATGTGCAGGCTTGGTGTCAGAAAAAGTAAGTTCTGAAAGAAACGTTAACAGTGCTTTTATATGGAAATACACTTCTTCTAGACTGGGCACTAAGCAGCTTTTGAACAGAAGCAGAACTCACCTTTTTTGTCCTTAAAATGATATTTAGCAAGAACTGTTTACTATCACTTTATTGTATCTGTACCATTGAAATAACTAGAGATACTTTAAGTGGCAGTTTTCAAAATATCTGCATTTAGATCGTTAATCTATTGTCCTCTAAATGTTTTTGTTGAAAAGGCCTAAGTAAGCGATAATGCACATATTTTTACATGAGTAAACCAGGCTTCAGCCGGAAGGGATCCCCACTGTTCACAGCCTTCCTTCAGGTGCCCTCTCTGAAATGAAGCAGAAAGGCAGCATGGAAGAAACCAGTGGAAAGGAAGAATCGTTTTGCACAACCCTCCAGATATACTCTGCTAAAAATTCTAAAAAACATTTAGAATGCATAAAATACCATTGTATTTTTATCTCACCTTCTAAAAAATAAAAATAAAATTTTAAAGAATTTACTGCTGGCAGTAGCCTGGTACCAAACCCCTCTTTCTCTATATCTAAGCCCTGAAGTTTCCTAATTTGCATTGTTCTCCTTAATATGTAGTATTTTTCTTTTGGTTTTGTTTTTTTTTTTTTCTTTTATTACATAAAACTCAGATGACAAAGTAAGGGAATAGCCTGGACCTTTTCTCATCTCTGGGGAAAATACATCATTCAATATCAAGTGCAGATTTCTGCTCTTGGTCTTGCATTGCCCTGATGGGGAGGTGAAGACTTGACGTGTAGCGAGGGGGGCAGCAGGTCCTGCAGCCCCGGCCCTGGGCAAGGCTGGGTATCCCCAAATGACTTAAATTAGGGTCCAGTGCCACAGTGAGCCAATTCCTTCTCCTGCTACAGGAATGCACTCGCAGCTGGCGCCGTGGCTGTGGGCCGTGGTCCTGCTCACCGAGGAGTCCCAGAGTACAGGAACGGGTTACAATAACACAGTGCGGTTCGTTATTTAAACATGTGGTCAGCTCTGCTTTAGTTTGTCTGAGGAGATGATTTTTTTCCTATTCCTAAAATCATGATTTAGCCTGTGTGAGTTTTATCAATGCAAACATTTTCTATTACAAGGAATTTGAGCCCTTCCAGGTCAACTAATTTACATGATAAAGTAGTTGATAGAGAATATGCGTGTTAGAAAGGAAAATACGCCCAAGTTCTGTGTGTTTTGGCTATTTCCACCTGCTTTTTGATATATGTATCACAGAAGTATGCAAGAATGAGATTACTTGCCATGTTTGGAGCTCTGTGAACACAGAAAAAACATGAACTTTCAATGCCACAAAGACTCAGATTTACTGAATCTTTAAAATGTGCCTGTGCCAGGCGCGCCCTGCAAGTTCATTGCTGAATTACTCTTTGGCAGCATTTATTTTCTGCCGTGTAACTTCAAACGTTGAACATACGGTCTCTATACAATAATGATTAATGACACCCATTGTGTTATGGGTAGGGTGAATGAAGAGGACCTATCCTTACGAAGGCAGACACCGTCCTGAGGTGCAGTCCCTTCCCCGGGGACACGGGGGGCACAGAGGGTGGCGGCCCTGCGGGGAGTGCACCCCGTGCAGTCCCAGCCAGCCTTCGATGGGGAGGGCAGTGGCATACACATGTATGGGGCATATGCGCATGCAGCATATGCGCTGTACGGCAGATACTTTGCTGAGTGTATCTCATAGCAATCCTGACCTCTGATGTCACTCTTACCTGCTCAGCCAGTGCCATTAGAAATGCTGAATCCATTAACTTTGACAGATTTATGGGGTAAGCAGATGTCACTGGTATTATGAGAAGCAGTTACATTCATGGGGAGATTTTATGATTCACTGTATCCGCTTATGTAAACCTCAACTTTTGCGTTGAGAGCCGCTCGGGAGCACATTGTCCTTCTGCCAGGGTCAAGGACCAGAGCTCGGTGGGAGCAGGGGGCGGCGGGGTTGGGGAGTAGGGCTGGCAAGGCTGGGGGTGCAGGGCCTGCTGGGGAGCACAGGGATGGCACTGGGGAGCGGGACCAGCAGGGTATGGGGCTGGTGGAGTTGATGGACAAGGCTGGTAGGGAACAAGGCCAGCAGAGTTGGGGAGCCAGAACCAACAGGGAGCAGGGACGGCTGGGTTGGGGAGCAGGGCTGGGAGGGTTGGGAGGCCGGGGCTGGCAAGGAGCAGGGGCTGGCTGGGTTAGGAAGCAGGACCAGGTGGGATGGGGGAGCAGGGCTGGGGGGGCTGGAGAGCAGGGCTGGTGGGGAGCAGGACCAGGCAGGGTTGGGGCACAGGGCTGGGGGGGCTGGTGGGAGCAGGGCTGGTGGGACTGGAAAGCAGCACAGGTGGGATTGGGGAGTGGGACCGGGTGGGGTTGGGAGACAGGGGTTGGCAGGGAGCAGGGCCGGCGGGGTTGGGGAGCAGGGCTGGTAGGATTGAGGAGCAGCGTGGGTGGGATTGGGAAGCAGGACCAGGCAGGGTTGGGGAGCAGGGCTGGTGGGTTTGGGGAACAGGACCAGGTGGGGTTGGAGAGTAGGGCTGTTGGGGCTGGGGCGCAGGGCTGTTGGGGAGCAGGGCTGGTGGATTTGGGGGGCAGGACCAGGCAGGGCTGGGGCACAGGGCTGTTGGGGAGCAGAACCAGGCAGGGTTGGGGAGCAGGACCAGGCAGGTTGGGGCGTAAGGCTTTTGGGGCGCAGGGCTGTTGGGGCTCAGGGCTTTTGGGGCGCAGGGCTGTTGGGGTGCAGGGCTGTTGGGGAGCCGGCTCTGTCAGGGCGCAGGGGCCCGGCCGGCCGGGGAGCGGGGCTGGCGCAGGACCAGCATCCCGGGCGCGGGCAGCGCCGAGCAGCGGGGGCGGCCCGGGCCCCCGCAGCAGCTGTGGGGGGACGACATCGGGGAGGGCCGGCTCTCCCGGAGCCGCAGCCCGGCCCGGCCCGGCCCGGCCCGGCCCTGCCCTGCCCTGCCCTGCCCTGCCCTGCCCGGGGGGCGCCCGGTTCCCCATCCCGCGGGGGCAGGGCGGGCTGCGGGGCCGGGGCGGGCCGGGGCGGGCCGGGGCGGGCGGTCGGGGCCGGGGCCGTGCCGGGTGCCAGCGGCGGGCGGGGATTTGCTCGCCGGCGGCGAGGGGAGCGCAGCGGCGGCCGCATGATGAGGGAGCGGTGCGGCACCTCCGGCGGCGCTGGCGGCGGGTCGGGCGGCCCCGCCATGGAGAGGCTGCCGCCGCGCCAGCCCGACTACATGTCCGTCTGCCTCTTCGCAGAGGAACCCTACCAGAAGTTGGCCATGGAGACGCTGGAGGAGCTCGACTGGTGCCTGGATCAGCTGGAGACCATCCAGACCTACCGCTCCGTCAGCGAGATGGCATCTAACAAGGTGAGCCGAGCGGCGGCGGGATGCGGAGCGGGGCGATGCGGAGCGGGGATTCGGAGGGGCGATGCCGAGCCGGGGATGCGGAGGGGGGATGCGGAGAGGCGCGGGGCATGGCAGCCTGATGCCCGGTCGGTCTGCGGCTCCGTAAAGAAGAACAACTCCAAGTTCCTCCCGGGGAAGGAGATGCGGGTTTCCCCCGCAGAGGCACGGCCGGGAAAAACTGGCGGTGCCGCGGCGGGCCGGCGTGGGGAGCGCGGTCCTGACCGCCGGGCTCACTTACGAGAAGTAGAAGAGGTTTCAATTAGCGCCGGTCCCTTCGGAACCGATATTACCAGAAACACTGTGAAAACGCCCGCGTTTAACAAATTATCACTTCAAAAGTCAATTATCTTCATTGTTGTCTGTCCGTAATAATGGCAAACTCTAAACATTGTGGTACGTTATTTTATTGCTGTTTTGTCTTTCGGTAAGCGTTTAATTTTGTTTTTAATGTGGTGGGCTGGCTCGGCACCGCTTGCCAGCACATGATGAGGGTGCGAAGTCAAAAGATTGTGCACAGGGATTGAGCTGGGAGAGGAGCCGCTCTCCGCCGCCCGGCACCTTTTTTATTATTTTTTTTTAAGCTTTTAACGCGCAAAAGGGGAGTTTTGTCTTTTTCTGCGAGGAGTAAGGTGCTAAAATAAAGCAAGAAAAGTATGCTGTGCTAAAAGTCAGAGAAGCAGCAGGGCGAGCAGAGCCCCAGGAGTACCCTGAGAAGCAGCCGAGAGGAAAGCCAGCGAAATGCGAGGTCTGAACGCCTTTATGCAACTTTTAGCTGTTGATGTTCTTCGTCCCCCCCCGCCCCGTGCTGGAGCCGGGCTCCCCAGCTCTATCCTGCCGAGCCACGGCATCGCAGGACGAATTTCGCTTCAGCATCTCCCCAAGTCAGACCTGAGTTTGCCGGGGTGGCAGGCGGAGGCTGGGAGGCGCTCCCTCCCCCGGGGCCGGGGCCGCCTCCCGGCTCTGATCCCAGCCGCTGCCCGGGGCAGCGCTCGGCTGCCAGCGGAGCCTTCGCACCCCCGGGACAGGCTGGCTGCTCCCCATCTCCCCTCCCTGGCGTTTGCCAAGCGCGGTTTCCGCATCCAGGCTTTTATGCAGTGTTTTTGTCCCTGCGTTGTCCGATGGAGCAGGTCATACGGTCCCAGAGACCGGCTCGCTCCGTCCGCTGCATCTGTGCCTTTGAACAGTTGCCATGGTTAAACCCAGTTCTGAGTTGCACTGCACGAACCCGATGTTATTATTTTTTGTTCCTAATTGGAAATTAATGAAATCAGAAATGCTGAATCATAAACTGATTTTATGGAAAAAGTCGAGCAAAGAAATCCCGTGTTATTTCAGCTTCCTTCTCTGTTAGTGATTACCACGACGTGCAGGGGCAAAGGAAGCAATAAAAGTTTTATAGACCAAGCTTTCAAGAAAGGAATATTATTTTTTTTTGAGTTTGTGTTGAGGCAAGCCAGGGTGAAAGTTGAGAAGGGTTTAGGCTGCAAAGAAAGCTGCACCTCCAATGTGGACGCTGATGCCCTTCATTTTGAGATTATTTTCACTGGGTGCCAAATCTGGACTCGTAAAGGTGAAAGACTAACTAAATTGCCTATTATAGTAATTAAAAGTTGTGATCCCTCTGTATGCAAATGGCTTACAGCTGGGTCGAGCAAAAAGTTCCCGAAACTTTGTTCTTTCATAAGCAGTTTCTGAAATGTCTGCACTTTTTGGTGAACTTCCAGTATCGTTTGCATCTGTGAAAGAAAAGCATAAAATGGCCTCACACCTCAGTTTCCTTTCCTCATCAGTGGTAAATATTGACACAAGTCAGTTTGGGGGATTGTGGCTTTTGGGTTTTGGTAGCAGACGTACAATCTGCAGGGCGATCTTACAGTTAGAGAAGCCGTTGGGTCGAAAACGTGCATCTTCAGGAGGAGGCTGCAACGGTCCTTAATTGGGCAGCTTTTTCCCTTCACCAAGGATCCCACTCAACAGCCTGCTTTGGTCAAAGGCATTTAAATTTGTCACCGGTAAATAGCAAAACAGTCAGATGTTTTGAAAACAGGATGCTTGGGCTCCACATTATTAAAGAAAAACGGAAAGAGAAACAGTATAGATAGGAAGAAAGCAAATAGACTCAGCATGCTCCCAAGTGCAAGAGCAGTATAAACAGTGACCTATCTTCCTGACCTCCGCTCTCGCCGAGTTCCTGGCCCCGCGCCACCCAAGCCAAACTACGTCATTTGAGACTGATAGTAGGCATGGCACAGCTGTTGCAAGTGTGACTCGAATTTCCTGTCTCCTTCCTGACAGACGTAGTTTAGAAAATCCAGAGTTGCAACAACAGCAGGCAGAGAGGGAGGATCTCGGCATACGTGTTCGCAGGGCGATTCTCAGAAGTCCTGCACCAAAAAGGGATCGCTGGGGGGAAACGCCATGCAGGACGGCATCCTGGCTATAAGCTGATGGTTTTCGGAAAACATCAGTTAAAACATGTGCGTATACTTTTTAAAGATGTGACTTAATTACAGGAGAAGTGAGGAAATGAGTAGCTAATCTTACTGTGAGCTAACGAGCCTGATTGCACCGACATCAATGCGAGCCAAGAGAGCAGTGCTGCTCGCACAGTGGGAGCCTGGAGTCCTGCGGACTGGGGGTCGACATAAAACTGGCAAAGAGGGGAATTCTGTTCCCCGGGTGTGCTGTCGTTGGCGTCCGTGGGTCCTGACGCATTTCCAGAGCTGTGCCTGATCCGCAAACCGGCCTGAGTCCCTTATTGCTCCAGCTGCAAGCTTCTGCTAAAGAACAACTTACTATGCACAGTGACCGTAACTTTCTAAATTAGTGAAAAAACCTACCTGGAAAACTACCTGTTTGCAGAGAATGCACCAACATGAAGGGAATTTATTTTCCTAACAATAGACTAATCTTTTGCTGTGAGCAGAGTATGGCGCTGCAGCTTTGCAATGAAAAAAATTGCCTGTAAAGTTCTGTAGGCACTTCGTGCTGCCTGTAGAAGCAGACCACACATATTTACGTTATTGTAACGTATGTATTTTTTTTTTTCTGCATTTATCACCCTGTTCAGCTTCCAGTTAAGGCGACTGCTGTGTCTCAGAAGGATTTGTGAGTCATGGGCCTGCTGATAAAGAAGGGGTATTTTCTCTCTTGGTGGCCACCCTGTAATGTTGCGTTTGGCTTTAGGCAGCTCTCCGCAGCCTCGCTTCTCCTGCAGACGGAAGCGCAGGACCCCCTCTGCTCTATTACCTAATATAGCATTTGGGATTTGGGGGAGGATGTGCTCAGTGCATCCCCCGAATCATAAAAAGGGGCACATATTTTTTCCAGCTGCAGTGCTGATCTTGCCAGCTCCAAGATTTCATGGGGCCATAATATAGAAATGAGGGATGGAGAAAATGTATTATTTCTCAAGAGCTACCTGCCTGTCCGTGCAGGATACAGCCCGGATCAAATGTAAAATGGCAATATCTGAATGGACCTAAGCATTAAGCAGCAACTTGCTGTCTCCTTAAATAGGACCAGTCTTATTCAGAGCTTTTTGCAGTCACTTGAGTGAATGGACAGATAACAGAATTTGCAGTCTGTGGAGATATTCTAATTTTGAGTAGACAGAGCTGTTGTCGTCAGGGTGCCTGCCTTGTGCTCTTGCAGCTTTCCATACCCACTTCTCTCCCCAGACCGTTCCTCTCCAGCGCTACCCGTGCAGCTACAAACACTGCAGAGTAAATCCTTAAACTGTCTTATTTCAACTCTCAAAGACATCTCCATTACTCCCAAGTACTGAATAGCGCAACTCCAGCCTTGCCACCCCAGGCCGTTTTCAGCCAGCGGCTCAGGGCAGCAGCGCGGCGGGGCTCCACGCTCCTATCTCGGTTGCACGTGAGCCAGAAGCCACTAAGATAAACATAACTGATTTCATTTTGCGTGTATTTCAAAGGGCATTTCGGTCAAAAAGAGGAGCAAGGCCGCACCTAGCTTTCAGGAGACAGTGGCTTAAATAAACATCTGGACACTAATGTAAACTCCTGAGGTCCGCGGTGGAGGTTGAGTGCGGCGCGGGGCCAGGTGCCAGCAGCGTATGTGCCGGGCTGCACAGCCTCCGCGCTCGCTCGCCTCTCTTCTGCCAGGCCGTCAGCCCCGAATCTTCTCCTCTTTGTACGTGATGTTTCCCTTAAGTGGTGCCGAGCTGTTTAGTCTTTCGCTTGCTTTTGCTGTAACTTCCTTTGTTTAATATGCTTTAAAATAGCCGAGCGCTGCACAAAGAGAGGCTTGTTCGCTTATGCAGCAGCCAGCGAAACAAAGAGACTTCCACGTCTCCTGTTTTTACAAGCCGGGATGAATCACTGAGCTCCGCACGCGGATCCCCAGCCGCACACCGGTATTCCCCTTGCCTGGGGAATTGCATTACGGAAACAGGGATCCACGACCGAGCGCCTGGGAGAGCTCTCCTCAGCGCAGCGGGCCACTTCTCCACAGCAGTCCCTGCAGAGCCCTAACGCGCTCGTTGCCGTGTCAGGTTTGACGTCGGTGTGCTCCACGCCGGTTAACTGTTTCCTAGATGTACAGCTGCAGTCTGCAGAGCAGGACAGTAGACGACCATTATGCTCGATGAGAACTGCGGTAGGAGCCGTTTATACCTGAGGTTGGGAATATTCACTCGATCTTTCTTTTATCTGATGGCATTTTATTTGTGTTGAGGATGTCCTTGTTCTAGAGGACAGGGCACTGTATTTCTTAAGGCAAAGCTACGCGTGATGCGGGAGCCAGGTTTTTTAACAGAGACCCTTGATAGTGGGACGGTGGCTCTGCCCCAGACTGTGAAACCCCTCAAAGCTCCTCATGGATGTTTAAGACTTGGGGAGCTGGGGCCGAGTCATCTCCTGTGTGTTAGTTCTCATCGCTATCATAGATGGAATTTTAGGGTAGCTGGCTCTGTATCCATCCTATTCCTCCTCCCTTGCTCTTTGGCCTCTAAAATAGATCATTCTGATTATATCAAATATGTCATAAGAGTGGGGTGGAACAGTGGGGCCATATGCGGGCTGGCTTATTTAACAATGTAATATTTGTGTCTTGCAAGCCCTCTGGGCTGTCAGTTCCAGATATGTTAGTTGAACTGATTCAAATATTTAAAAGAAGAAATATTGGAGAGTGAAATACTGTCTGTGAAAAATGCCGGCTGGTACAGTATTAGGAGCCAGTGCCACTGTTGTTGGTGCCCTCCTAGGGCAAACTGACGTTGACTGGCAGATGCTTTCCCGTCCTCTTGGACTGTTGCGGTAAATGAGTGGGAAAAGCCCACAATCCCACAGCCACACACTGTCCGTGCTGCTGGCGCACACGCAGATAGCCACAGCAGAGATGGAGGCTTTGGGGTTTGAATTTTTGTTCGAATCCATCTTCCCAGGAGCCTTTCTGGGGAGCTGCCAGCCTGCGGGACACAACGGTACCCAGAACCTTCAGGCCTGTCCTTTAAAGATTTCTGCTTGTACTTGGAGGTGATGGGTTTTAAAGTTCTGCATTCTCAGACTTTTACGTTATAACACATTAGGGTGGGGCTTAAATAAATACTAGCTCAAAGGCAGGTTCAAAATGAATCATGATTTGAGGGCAGGACTAGAGAGTGACTAACTGTTCGGAGCAGTGACCTCTCTGGAAGTGAAGTGAGGATACTGGAGACGCGTGAAATCTCAGAGGAGAAGCATCACTTAGGACGGGAGCGGGCTGTGAAGGATTTCAAAGTAGGATTTAATTCTCTGAGCAGTCCTAATCCCGACCCTGATTTTGTGGACCAGGCCAATTTCCACAGCCTGACTCCAGAAACTCCTTGTTTTTTACCCAGGTGCAGAGCAACTGCTTTCGGTGGGGCAGCTGCTGATCAAAATATTTGCACTAAGTGAAACTTAATTGAAAGATGTTGTGTTATCAAAGCCAAAACATGTTGTGGAGATGTATTGGTTTGAAGGCTCATCCGTCAGAGCTCTTAGAGGGAGAGATTCCTCTGATTAAAGCCTTTGCTCCGTGTTTAAAGCAAACAAACGAGAAGTGCCTCACCTTGCTGCTGGTTTAGCACAGCTGGGCAAATGCTACATAAAAACCACTCTGCAGATCATTTGCCTATCTCTATGTGAGAAGGATTTTTCATTTAAATATATTTACATTAATTAGTGCATTCTATATGGTTTTGCTGCTTGCGTTAGGCTCATTTTCATTTTGGCAGGACCAACTGCCATGGTTGTTTGGGGGGGATACTGTATTCTAGAGCTACACTGACTTCTTCCACAGGATTTATACCTTTTCTTTATCTTGTGTTTTTCTGAAGCAAACAGACTTTTGTCGATTAAAAGTTGCCAGAGTTTTTCTCCTTATGGGCATCTTGGAAAAGTCATCTCAGGGCACAAAGTTATTTGAATTTTCCAAAGCCTGTTCTCCTACTCAGGTAAAACCCCAGCTGGATTTGCCTAAATGATGACTGCAGAGCCTGACTCAAATTTAAATTAAATTTAAATTGCTCCTTCATACAATTAACAAAATCTCATGTTTAATTGTATTGTTAAATGACCAATGCGCTTCCCTCTCGGTTGTTTGGGGGTTTTTTGGGTTGTTTTTTTTTTTGTTGTTTGTTTGTTTTTTTCTTTTGCTGAAGATGGAGAGTATAATCCAGGCACATTTCACCTGAATGTCCAGCATCTCCTTCTGGTTCGCCCCCGAGCCCCGCGGGAGCAGGGCTGCCTCTGCCTGCTCCCTGCCTGTGCCCCGGGCCGAGCGGCCGGGGAGGCTCCGGTTTGTGGGCTCTCTTTACGCAGTCGCTTGGCTTCCTTTGGCACTCCGGGCTTCAGCGCTGTGGTTTGCATGGGTGTGACTGACAGAAGATTTTGGTCCGAGATCTGCAGCCTTCTGGAGCACTATCTGCTCACCAGGCCACAGATGTTGTCAGCCGCATCAGGTTTTTCTTTAATCAACTTTATGTCAACAAACAAGCTGCTGTAGGTTTTAATTTTGCTGTTGCTTCCTAGCCTTCAGCTCGGGCTGGTACTCATCGCCTCTCCTGCCTGATTTTCCTTGTGCAGTTAACAAACATTTTTCCACCTGGTAAAACTCCATAAAAATGATTTCGCAGATGAAGTGGTTTTGCTTGTTCCTGGTTTTATTGACCCGCCTCTCGTTGGAGGGAAAAATAAAAGCAGCACAGGGGTGAAAAAGTGGTATGAATGCTCACCACGCTGCGCTCAGCTGCTCTAGAAAAGTTGGTACCAGTCTCGGGAGTTACCCGTTGCCTGTAACGCGCCATTTGTGTCGTCCTTCTTCCTTACAGTGCAATTTTTTTACTGTATAAGATGCACCTTTCAGGGATGGAGAGAGAGTGCAGTTCCCAGGGGATCGCTGCTGAGCTTCTGTCTGGTTGAGAGCTCTTGCCGTCTGCGGTTTGTACTTACTGGTGAGGAAATTCATACAAAATAGAACAAGCTGACATGTAGGCTCCAGATACGGTTGCATGTATTAATTGCCTAGAAGACACCTATTCTTAAGTATAGGAAGAACATTTTGGGTGAAGCAGAAACCAACCTGAGCCTCTTCCAAAGGAACCCAAAGACTCAGTTCAAGCTGCAGACTGGGCCGGACCCCGCTGCCGCGGTTTTTCTGCCCGCGGAGTCACACGGTATGTGCTCTGTCACACCACGCAGTGGGAAATCGTAAACTCAGTCCTGGTATTTCATATCAATCCAAACAAATGTAAATCTAAACCAAGGGCTGTTGGGTACCAAACACAATGGTATTGGATACACCGAGACTTGAATTCATCGGCAGTAGATGCCGCAGGACTGCCCCGACCGAGGAGGTGGTAGCAGATTTGGCCCTGCAGGGTATGGCAGGCATTTTCTCCGTGTGCCAACAAAAACTCAGGCGGGCACACCTTATAAACACATGACGAATTCATTTTCAGGAAAGTAAATGGGGTGGTTTCTCCATGACCTTACCAATTCCCCAGCAGCGGGTGGAGGGGGTTTTTCTTCTGCCTTACCAGTTCCCAGCAAGTGAGTAACATGCCCCGAGCCTGCTTTTAAATAAGGAAATTCAGTATCATGGCTAAGCCGTGCTAATTCACAGTGCTTTCCTTGGGCAGGATCCTATAGGGAGTTTTTCCTTTCCGGCATTTTAATGCAATTTGCATATTTCAAGTCTCATTTGTCTGGAAATGAGCTGGAAATGTACCGGTGATAACACTCCTGCTTCAGGTTCCACTTCATCTTTTTAAGCCCCGTGTTGCGTAAATACGTCCCACCCAAGGGAGGTTCTGCCGCTTTCAGAAATGCTAAACTTTATGGGTAAAATCTGAATATTGTTCTGTCTACATCAGATATATGTTATTGCTTTCATGAGCAGCCACATGCTGATTTATGGCAACATGCTATTTATTTATCAACATTTACATTGTGGATTTTTAAATTATTCTAATAACATAAGGCCAACAAGTTGGTCATGATGTTACTCCTTTAAAGTCTTCCTTTGAACATATATATAAATCAACTCTCCTTTGATGTGAAATTGGATATTTCATAACCGTGTGTTTACTTTTTGGTTTAAAAAATAAGCTGAAGGGAAAACAAAAAAAAACCCCAAAACAAATAGTACTTTGTATCTCATTAAAAATAGTTTCTAGCACATTAAAAACTATATTGTTTTAGGAAACAAGAACTAGAAAGAGCTGCAAAAGCATTTGATTTTTTTTAATGACTGATAGTTGACTGCAACCATTCCACTTTTCTTCAGGCACTGAAATATGTCTGCAAACTTTCTCCTTTAGTACTGATTAGTGTGAAGCGGGCTCATTTTTTCTTAAAAGGTTTAAATGCACCTTCCCATCATCCTTCATCTGAGTGCTTAAAAAGGAAAATGGATAGAAATTATGAAGTAACAAGGACAGCTGCAAATTTGTTTGACGCAGTCCTTTCTGTAAGTGATGTAACATCAGGAAAGCACAGATAAAGGATTGGGTTATTGCTCCAATAAACTGAAGAATTTTAACTCTTTTGACCTGCAGACTTTTTGAGAAAGAAAAAAGCAATGCTCCAGCACTCCAGAATCAGCAGGTTTTCCAAATGTAGTTTGGGGAAAAAAATAGAGTAGTGAAAAATTGCCTTCAGAGAGTGACAAGGTGCTCGTGTGCCGGAGATCTGCTTCCCTGCCCGTCTCAGGAGCGAGCAGGGGGTGTCCAGGTTTGGTACCCAGGATCGCGCCCCCCCCGAGCCTTGCTCTGCTCAGGCACAATCCTAACCCCGGGAGTTCTGGCTGCCTAAGGGTTAGGTGTCTCTGTGCGATACAGGAACAAGGTATCCATGGCAGGAAGGGAGAGCTAGGTGTTTACAAATTATTTACAAATTTACAAGTATTTCTTCTAGCTTCTCAAGCACAGGCATCAAGATTACCCTTGGTTTTTTAAAAATCTGCAGTAGCACATGAGCGTCACATCCATTCCCTTCGAGCGGCCAGAGGTCCAGACAAAAGCATTACACATTTGCTGTGTCACCTGCTTGCCGTATACACACATGAGTAATTTCCCTCCTGCGTGTAAATAATTTCCGGCTGGACTCTGGCTCCCGCTCCGTCACAGGGGCAGGTGACTGCCGGCTCTTCCCAGCTCCCGGTGCTGGGCGTCCAGTTCTTCCCAGGAGACGAGCTGTTGAAATGAATGGAGTTCCACCAAAGTTTAATTGCGCCTCTGAAACTGAAGTGATTTACCTGGGCAATTAAGCTGAGAAGGATTCGGCCCAGCTGCCTTTGCGCGGAAATCAAAGGCAAACGTAACCCTCGGACCACAAATCCTTTTGTTCTAAGGATTTCTAGGAGCGGTGGAAGAGCGAGGGATGTAATGTTTGCGTCAGAAGGGTGGGTCGCCGGGAACAGAGTTTATAAACATTTTTACACACTGGAGATCTGCACCGAGATTCCTCCATCAAAGTGCGGGGTGGGACCCCACTCTCCCTAGGTACGGAGCCCCGCAGCATCTGAGCAGCTCTTTTATCTTGGAAGTTGCTCTCAGCTCCTGCAAATGACTAAAAACTTTTTTAAGCAGCCTCTTTGCATAAGGACTCTTGGCCCCAGGGAACCCCAGCTGGTATAAATCGACTTCAAAGGATTTACATCAGCAGCAGATACATCCTCCTGTCTTTATTCTCCCTGTAAAGCACCAGGAACACCTCTGTTCTCCAAAGGGGAATAGGAACAGGAATAACAACAGGACTATCGCCAGAGCTGGTGTGGAGCTGGAAAGGCCGAGAACTGTGTGCGCCTCTGCGTGGCTCTCCCTGTCCTTCTCGGAAAGGGAGAGAGTTGTTTCTTCCATAAAGAGCCAGGAAGGTGGGATATTCCACACTGAACCATTGGGGAGATTTCCCACGTGTGGCTGGATGGTGCCCTGGCCTCCACCCCGTATCGCACGTGGTGGCCCCGGAGCCAGCATGCTTTGGCTCCTAAATCTGGCAAATCCAATCATCAATTAGGCCAAATTTTCTTCCTCTGCACAAAAATGAAGGCAAGCGAGCTTTGCTTGCGGAGCGGTTGGTTAGGATGGGGTGAAGGACTAGCTGCCGAGTGGCTGAAGGAGCTGCCATGCCCTCGGTGCCGATGCCACCGCCCTCCCACATGCCCGTGGTCGTGTCCTTGCAGAGCCTTGCACGGGGGCCAGCGCTCAGCCCCACGCTGCAGCTGGAGAAGCAAAAGCAAATAGTACAAGTGCCGGTGTGGAGAGAGCGTGAGCAGCGAGGGTGCGGTGTGGGCAGCCAAGAGGGGAACTGTGAGTGAACTTTCCCAATGGTAATCAAGGAAATTACCGCACGCATGCACGACTGGAAAGCTGGAAAGAAACTGTGATTCCCTCTACCAGAGAATACATGAAAAAGGGTCACTGCTGGTAATCAAAGAATGATTCAATTTCTGGGAGACTTAATTTGCTTCAGATGACTTCTGCAGTTACTTCAGAGCATGCAAAACAGGAAAACTCCACGCGATGCGGTGGCTTTTTCTCACACAACCCTCCAGATGGTTTTAGACCTCTGTGACTTGCTGGGAAGGTCAGCTGTACCGCCATGTGTATTTGGTTATTAAAAATTGCAGTCGGGGCTTCATCTTATTTACAGTTTCTGCACTCTTTTCATCAGTTGAATGTGTTAATTGCATGGTCCTGTGCTCGGAGTTTGGGGTAGAGAGGAGGGACCCCCAAACGTGTTTCCTGATTTTGCCTCTTTTTAAGAGAAAACCCCTCCCGTGTACACCCTCGTGTGCGCACACGTGTGTTCTTATGTGTGCCTCAGTTCCCATCTCTCCAGCAGGGTTATCAGCGCTTATTTCCTTTGTAAAAGGCACCAAGATGATTATTAATTATGAAAATAACAGCACACGTCCACCTGTTGCTGATAGGCATTATCGTAATTGCCGAGCTGCGGGCCATGCTGCGCTCATGCATGAGCCCTTTAAAGCAGCAACGCTTCTGTTTGCTTAATGGCAGAGCAGTTGGTATTTTCTCATTGCTAGCCTGCAATCTGTTTGTTTTACCCTTTGCTGTCAAATCGATTTAACGAAGGGATCGTTACAGAGGTTTACACATGACATCAGTCATTGATCTGTGCAGAGAGGCAGCAACGTGCCTCCTCCCCGCAGGCGCCGCGGGGAAATGGCAAAGCAGTTCAGAGGAAGCACTGTCGCTCCAGAGCATCCCGACATCAAGGGAAGCTCAGGAAAAATCCCAAATACCCCACCACGAGCCATGAAGACATTGTGATCAGTGAGCGCACCATCAGCGTGCCTCGGTCCACGCTGAGCTGTGTTGTTTTACAAAGGGTATCGTGTTATGAAATAAATCCTGCTTAGGTGCCGGCATCATTCAGATGGTAAATTGCAAAGCATGTGGGTGCTCTCATAGCACTGTGGGTGTCTCGGCGGGGTTTGGCCCCGACAGTCCTTTTAGCAGTGCTGTAATACTGCTGTCTGCGTTTATAAAAGGTTGCTGATTAAAAGTCTGGAAAAGTGAGCAAGATTAAGGCTGTTGGAGGAGACGAAGGGGACAGGTTTCTGGTTAAAGATCAGATATGAGAATCCCAAGGCCTTTTATCTGTCCTCATCTCTGGTGCAGGTGGCTTGGGTGACCTTGTGGATGCCATTTAATTGCTTTGTGCCTCTGTGAGAAGGCAGCAGCTACCCTTTGCGCTTTATGAAGCCAATTGTGAGGTAAAGGCATTTATTTCAGATGTTTGTCCACCACTTGGGGATTATTTATCTGAAAGGGACGATTGTATAGAAAACCCGACTGATTCAACGTTGCTTAAAAGTTGCTTGTGTGATCATCTGATTCTGGCGTTTTCCTTGGAAAGATAAAGGCCTCGATCCAGAGAAATGTTTCAGCACATGCTTCACTGCAAGTCTGTGGGAGTGCTCACGTGTTGGTGGCTGGTGCTTGTGACCGGCGAAAATACGTCACTGTGAAGAATGACGGGGTCAGAGCTCTCCTCTCCTCCCACGGGCTTTCTCTTACTCGGGTTTCATTCTTGCTGCCGCTCGTTCCCCATCACTAAGGTTTCTCTTAGGAGTTTCAAAAAGGCTTTTGTCTCTCTTGGTTGGCATGAAGTTTAGTGGAGACCCTGTAAACCAAAGCCCATGCCCATGCCCCAGCGCTGTGGGATGCCCTCCTGGGCAGCCAGCATCCTTCACATCCCACTGCTGCCCGTATCCCATGAAATGACATCCTTCACATCCCACTCCTGCCCGGGTCCCGTGAGATGACATCCTTCACGTCCCACTCCTGCCTGTATCCCATGAGGTGACATCCTTCACATCCCACTCCTGCCCCTATCCCATGAGACAGTATTCAAACCGGTTGAGGAACCCGGACAGCGAGGCCGTGCTGTGTGACATTCACTCTGGCAGGGCAAGGCAGGTTGCTGCAGGAGAAGACAGCAGAGGTGGTGGCGGCAGCGTCTGAGCAGATAGCACCCCATCTTTGGTCCGCGTGGTAAAAGGGAGGTGGCATCGGCTTTCCACCTCTGATAATCATGAATTTAATGAGAGGAGAAGGTGGCTTCACGACTTCATTTGCTCTATGTGGTTCTTACGGCCAGAAGGCTGAGCGGGAGTCCCATCTGGACGGTGCTGAGCAGTGGCTGGAGCCATGCCTGGCCAGCAAGGTGGGATTTTCATGGTGCTCAGTGCTGGTCCGGTGGCCTGGGCAAGCTGGGAGCCGCGGGCCGTGCGCGAGCTCTGCATCTCCCTGCCCGGCAGCTCTGGCAGCGGGGACCAGGGCGCGATGCCGCTCGGGCTGCCCCCATGCCCTGCGTCTCCCCCAGCGCTCGAGGGAGCCTCCTGACGTCGTGCCAAGCGAGGCTGATAACCTTTAATGAAGGCAGTTGGAGAAAGGAAATAATTTTAGACCAAAGATTGCACTTTTATTTTAGGAATCCTGGCCGCTGCCGTGCGGCGTGTTACGGCCAGCAATCACCAAGGGCGTCCTGAAGCAGCGTGAGTGCTGCACATCAGCGGTGCTTCCTCGCCGCGCTCTGCCTCACGTACACAGTACAGTGTGCTTCCCTTTTGATCTGATGCGAAAGGACAGCTACAGCTTCCTAATAAAGCGATAGCCTTTCACTTGAAAAGAAAAATGAAAGTAATGACTAAATCTTGAAATTTAGATTGGGAATGTATTCTGGTAAGAAAGAATTCATTAACTGCAGACTGACATCATAGATTTAAGGTTATTATTAATTTATACCTTTTACCTGAAAAATGTTTCCTGTTTGTAAAGGTGCAATTTTGCTACATTGCTACGTTTTGCCCTTTACCGCGTAAGGGAAAAAAAATGTATGATCACACTGAAAATGTGAAAAATTATGCTTCTAAAAACCCATACGTGAATACTTGCTTTGAAAATCCTCAGTCTCTGTAACGAAGAGGATTAAAACAAAGCAGAAACGCAGAAGAGACTGCTGCCTACTTTTGACTTATTTAAATATGCACAGAGCTTCCTCCATTTTAATCTTCCTTATAAAAAGATGGCTGTGTTACTAAAGCTGGCAACCCCTCAGAAACCAGCATCATTTTTTTGTTGTACAGTTCAGCTGAGCAAGGCTAATGTGGAGTGGGGACCCCCTTCAGCCAACTAAGCAACCAGGACGATTCATAATTCATAAGTGCTTCCAGCCATCCAGCTGAATACATTTGGATTAGTTCTCGTTTCTTCGTGCAATCCCTGATTTCATTATTCTCTCCTGCGAGCAAATACACCCACGTTCAGCCCGCTGCAAAGATGCTATGCCAGGCTTGGCTTTGTCTGGGATTAGCAACTGCCGGGCTTTGGGGGATCTCTGGCTTGGATGAACGCTGATCTTTTTTTATTGATTGGGGAAGGGGGGTGTCGGTGTGCCCGAGGAGCTCCCCTCTCCTCTCCTCTCCTCTCCTCTCCTCTCCTCTCCTCTCCTCTCCTCTCCTCTCCTCTCCTCTCCTCTCCTCTCCTCTCCTCTCCTCTCCTCTCCTCTCCTCTCCTCTCCTCTCCTCTCCTCTCCTCTCCTCTCCTCTCCTCTCCTCTCCTCTCCGACCGGCGATTTCTCCGTGAGGATTTGTGGACGGTGGCGTGGAGTTTTCCAAAATGCCTGAAGCAAACTATTTGTTATCTGTATCTTGGGGTTATATTAAGGTGGGTTTCAATCCTAAAGGCTTATAAATGACTCTTTGTGCTGTATTGCTTGGATAAAACCTCTGTAAGGAAAACGTGCTTTTAAAATGGTTATTTCTGTGTACTGTATGGCAAGAGATAAACTGTGTGTGCTGTGCATGCAGTGTACATGTATGTAGGTTTTTTTTTCTCCTTTGGGAATTCACTGTTGAGGGATAAAATGATGCAGCAATGAAAATGTGTGATTAGAAGGTTAGGAGGGTCGTAATGTGTATATCTGGGGGAACAGATGCTTGAATCTTACGTTTTACTGTAGTGATCCAAGCAGATCTTCAGATTTATGGCATATTTCTCCTCTGTTACCTTCTGAAGATATGCAGTTGTCTTTTACTTGCATAATTCAAAATGCAGCAAACTTATAAGATTCAGAACAAAAGAAGGTTATAGAATGTGGAATTTAAAACCAGTACAAGCATTTTATCTTTCAGAGAGATTACCTGAGACGTTATCGTCTCATTTGTTACAGAAAAAAACTAATATGCATCTTTGGAGGAAATCCATTTTGTAGTTTAGTGTACTGAAAAGAAATATCTAGTCATGATGATGCTGAACAGTATCTAAATGAAACCATATGTTGCTGACTCCATTCCAAATATCTCCAGAATTTTGCTTTTAACATCTTGTTTGGGGACTTGCTTGTGATAAAGCTGTATTAATTGGGGGAAGCATTCAGAAAAATGCCATCTTTGTGTTTGTGCTCTTCCCCTCCCAGTTCAAGAGGATGCTGAACCGGGAGCTGACACACCTTTCCGAGATGAGCCGCTCCGGCAACCAGGTGTCTGAGTACATTTCCAACACTTTCCTGGGTAAGGCGTCGCATCCCAAGCTTTTGGGTGACTCAAAGATAATGATTAATGGCAGCCTAATACCCACCAGTCGATACTTGTGCCCAGTTCTCCTTTGGGGCAGAGCATTATTTAAATGTTTTGATTTTTTCACTTTCAAAATGGATATGGGGAGGAAAATAATACGGTGTTTGAATAAATCTATCCACAAAAGAATTCCCTCTGCAAATCCAAAGATTTTTCTGGTCAGATTGAATTAAGCTATCGATAGCTGCGTTATGCAATATATTTGATTTTTGTGTTGACCTTATGGAAAGGACGAAGTCACACAAGCCCAACTGCATACACTTTGCAACTACTGCCTCATACAGCTGCAGCTTCCCCCTTCAGAGACAGGGTTCAGACAAATAGGCTGAGCCCTGACATTTTATCTATTATATACATAATATATATATTTTTATATATATATATATATTTCATTTTGCACTGAAAGTCAGAATAAAGAGCAAAGAGAGTATTTTGCTTATCATTGGTTTTGTTGGAGCTCATAAAACTACTGGTATGAATTAATCCTCTGTGTTTACAAAACATACTTGTTATGAAAAATATCATCTTCTGTGTTTTCAAGTAGCTTTGGAATTTGTGACCATTTGCGTATAAAATGAAGCTCAGCACGGGACCCTCATATACGTATCTCTGAGTCCAAGGGCTTCAAATGCTGCATGTATGTGGGATGCCGGAGCTCGTGGGGGACCCATGCCCTGCGGTTAAGGCGGCCCGGAACGCCTTCACTGTATGACACACAATTATTTCCATTAAGAGATTTTTTTAAAGTGATTTCAATAGCCAGTTGCAACTGGAACTGCTGCGTGCATTTAGGACACAGCACATCATTAATAATCCATATAAATCTGGAGCTGCTTTGTGGGAATCCATTGGCCCTGTCTTATCACTCAGCTTCATCGTGACATCCAGAGCATGAATTAATACAGGGAGGAGAAGCAAGACTTCTAGCTGCCAGCCAGCAGCCGCTTCTTCGGCTGGGGAGCCTGGGGCGTACACAGCACGCCGGGGAGCATGACCACTGTGGCATTTTCAGGGAGTTTGTTGTTCATCAGCTCTTGCCAGGGGGCATCTGGAGCAGGATGTGCTGCAGCAGAAATACCCAATGTGGCTTGATACCATGGACCTAATATTAACCTAATAAACCACGCGTCCACTCAAGCTAGCGGAGTCTATATCTCAGCGGGGGCTAATTAGCTGGAGCTGTATTATTCCCCGTACTCAGGCTGGGTCAGGTAACTGCATTTCCCTTTGCGGGTCTTGCCAATGGTCTTGTTCCTTCCTGCTCTGCTGCTTCTCACATATTCTGTAACGGTGACGTCCTGGCCGTTTGGCGGCCGTATGAGGGCCACTCAGCCACTTAGGGCCGTCTTAACACCCAGTGGTGCAGGCTCTCCAGATCGGGCCAGATTGCAACTTGATTGCTCATCTTAAAAAGCAATGAGTAAAGCTTTTAAAAGGATCTTTGAGCTTTTTCAGGAAGTCATGCTGTTACGTTTTTATGAATTACTTATTTCTCCCCTAAAATTTGGTTCAAAATGAAGTGAACACACAAAATCACAAGAGTCTACAACTGAGGAAGCTGAACAAACAAAAAAAAGAAATATGTGGATAGGACATTCCTTTGCATCCAAACAGTCTTTGTTAGATGGGGATAAATTACAGATATTAAAAACCAGATCACGTGACTTCATTCAGTCTCTTGACTTTATTAAACGAGCTGAGGAAGCACCACGAGGCAATGTCCTCTGCAGAGGGGCCGGTCCTGCAGCCACCGTTTGGTCAGTGAGAGCGAGGACGCCGGCTTTAGGTCCCTATGAAGGACGAAGATGAAAAACGGTCGTTTTCTCATTGGCCACATCACATAAATAGGGAAGATCATGATGGCCTTCCAGCACATTCCCTTTCCTAAGGGGCGAGGGGTGTTGCTTGCTGCCACCACCGTGGGGACATGATTCAACAAATTAGAGATTTCTGTTCAAGAATGTCCATTTTACGCTGCCTTAGCGTTAGTCATTGCTAAGGAGATTACATAGAGGAAAGTCCTTCTGTTGTTCAGCAAAAACACACAAGGGGAACACCCACTGATGTCAGCCCGACTGTTGCTGTGAATAATGGCTTCCTTCTTAATTGCAGCGTTGCAGACACACTGGTAGTTCTTATTTCGGAGATTTTTAATTAAGCCAAGGCAAAAGTAACTAATGCCTAAATGCCTAGTCCCTCCAGAGGTCCTCAGAGATGCAAAGGCACAAAGAGGTTATAGCAGCCTTTTCTAAAAGTTCATGAAAAAATGGTTAGTTATGGAAGTAATGAGCCACTGTATCTCCGTTTTAATGCAGCAAATAAATGGGTTGTAAAGGCAGTAAGCAGTATATGTGGATAGATTTATTTGCTAAACACACCCCCACAGCCAAGTTTGTGCCCCACTAGGTGCCTGCTTAACGTGTACTAATATTGTTACTGTCTCTGAGCATGACAAGAGAAATGTGGCCTGTACATTGTATGTTATTCTATACATATTTGTAAAGGGCAAACCTTTAGTAAATCAGTGACGCCAATTTATTGGTGTTTTAAGAGCAGGGGGTATGGAGATGGGTTTGGCCCTAATAAGTACCAGTAGAGTGAATGTGAAAATATATGCTTACGTACTTTATTGAGGAAAACGTGTTGGTTGAATATATACGCTTTATTTTCCTGAAAACCATTAATGAAAATTAATTGAGATCTAGTCATAAGCAGAACCTGGTGCCCTTCAGTTGTGGAGAGCTACCTCCTGGTCCCCAAGGACCATTGCCTGTGTCCCCAAGGGATGCAGCTTGAAAATGGCTACAATGAAAGCGGCCCTTCATGGGCTCCCTGGGAAGGTTCAGTCTTGCAGAGGGCAAACAGAGGTTATGTGACTATTTTACTTGGATTTTGGTTCTGTTCGGTCCCAAAATTAGAGAAGGCCCCACAGCAGGTTGGAACTGGTGTGCGGAGCCACTTAATCAGCAAAGCTAAGGGTTGATTTTGGGGGGAGTGATGGGTGCTCACGCTGCAAACGATGTTGATTCGTTTCACCTTTGTTTGTTACAGACAAGCAGAATGATGTGGAGATTCCTTCTCCCACCCAGAAAGACAGAGAGAAGAAGAAAAAACAGCAGCTCATGACACAGATCAGCGGAGTGAAAAAATTAATGCATAGTTCAAGCTTAAATAACACCAGCATTTCACGATTTGGTGTGAAAACAGAAAAGGAAGACCATCTGGCCAAGGTATGACAGATTCTTGCAGTTCTGGGAGAATCTGTATTATCTGGAAGCTGGGGATGGACTGGCTGGATGGACATCCCCCCACCCTCCCCACCTTGTAAAACTGGAATCGGTGTCCCTGATGTCATGTGGCCATTACAAATGCTGTAATTAATGGTACCGGGCCCTAACAGCATATTCTATGATCATAAATTCCTTGAAAATATCCCTAAAATAATTTAAAAAATGTGACGAAGGCTGAGGAGAGAAATTATCAAACGCAGGAACGTATAACAACGCTACGTCCAGCAAACTGGCTGTGGGGCCTTTGTCTCCGTCAGGGCATTTCTTCTTGCTACCTGGAAACACACATCACAAATGAACTCTCCTGCCACACAGAGAGATGTCGTCTCCTTGTACAAGTGCTTTGTTACTCTGTGTTCGTGTACTTTATTAAGTACGCGTGTTCGTGCATTTACATGATTACCATAATGCGGATTGAATTTGCATCTTTTTAAACTTTTGGAAAATCCAAACGATAAATGCAGAATTGTCTTGAAAAATATTGTAACCATTCTCTTTTTGTCCTTTCCAAAGGAACTGGAAGATCTGAATAAGTGGGGTCTCAACATATTCAATGTTGCAAGGTATTCCCACAACAGGCCGCTCACCTGCATTATGTACGCTATATTTCAGGTTCGTGATTTTCTGATCAAATTTGCCGTTCTTTTGCAACACTATTTTAGTTTCCAATCGCTTTCTGTTTTGTCACCTTCTACAATATGACATCCTTATGTGATACATGCGTGTGTGCTTGTACCATGTATTATACAGGAGCGAGATCTGCTAAAAACATTCAAGATCTCATCGGACACTTTTGTAACGTACATGATGACGCTAGAAGACCACTACCATTCGGACGTAGCTTACCACAACAGCCTCCATGCTGCCGATGTTGCCCAGTCCACGCACGTCCTGCTCTCTACCCCTGCGCTGGATGTGAGTTACCTCGGTTGAGCTAAGTGCTTTGTGGTGGGCAATCCTCGTGTTGTAATGTGGGATGGCGGCTTAAAAACATCACGCTGCCTATGTGAACACGGGAGAAAAACCTGAAGCTGATTCAATCACCAGTAGCACTCAGGCTTGCAAAAAGCGGCGTGCTGCCTGCTCCTCTGAGGGCTCGGTTTACTGCCGGGGAAATCACCATTAAAGAATTTCAGCAGCAGCTTTGCCTGGAAGCCCTTTTTCATCTTAAAGAGCACATGCTGCTTGTAGACCTTTCTTCTGAGTAAATGTCTCGTCCTCAGAAAACTCCTTTAAAAAGCACAATTTGTTTCTCTAAAGGAGTTTCCCAAACTGTTGAGAGATAAAACATAGGCACAAATTTCTGACAAATTCCTTTTTTCCTTCCTAGGCTGTCTTCACTGATTTGGAAATCCTTGCTGCAATTTTTGCAGCCGCAATTCATGATGTGGATCACCCCGGGGTCTCCAATCAATTTCTTATTAATACCAGTGAGTTTTGTTTCAAATGCAATAATAACATCATCTGCAAACTTGGAAACTAATGGAAATGCATTTTCCATTACAGCAAAGTCACAGATCATGACTTTCAGACTGCATTGCTTTCTCAAAATATTGTGCGGTAAACTAGTTAGAAGTTTTGAAATAAATCAGTAATTAACATGAAATTCCTAACAAAGGAAGCTATTGTAGTGCAATTTGCAAAGTGCCCTTGAATCTTGTGAATATTACTACTTGCTAACGCATAATAATTCTTCCAGTTCTGAGTGCAAATTTTATCGTTAGTGTAAGATAAGTAATGCTATTGCTATTGACAACAATAAAGCTAAATATTGTGGTTCATGCTGTGTTCTGCAACAGGCTAAGCGTGTATCTTGATTCCAAAATACGGGTATTGTTCTTTTTTGGAAAGCGTGTGCGCGGGATTCGTGCTTTCTGTTGTCAGTGATTCTGAAGCCCGTAACTAAGTCAACCGAGTACTATTTTGTTCATTAGGACTGAGCAAAGGGCTGTTTATATTATATACATATGTGCTCGGATTAGAAAACGCACGCTCTTGGCACACATAAAGCAAAAAAAGAAAACTTTTTGCAATTTATTGCATACAGATAAACATTTCAGTACCCAGGACGAGCATTTGCTGTTTGAAATCACACATTTCGCACGCTGGAGTCCCGTATTTGTGTTGTTTCGCTAGATTCCGAACTAGCCCTGATGTACAACGACGAATCCGTCTTGGAGAACCACCATCTTGCTGTGGGTTTCAAACTGCTTCAAGAGGAGCACTGTGACATCTTCCAGAACCTGACCAAGAAACAGCGTCAGACGCTCAGGAAGATGGTGATCGACATGGTATGAGCTATGCACGCGCTGCTCCTCCTCTTAAACAAAAAACCGGCTGCTTTGTGTGGTTGCCCTTACTGAGGTCCTGTTTTCACTTCTGTAAAGGTGTTGGCGACAGATATGTCCAAGCATATGAGTCTCTTGGCTGATCTGAAGACTATGGTGGAAACTAAGAAAGTGACCAGTTCAGGAGTCCTCCTTCTGGACAACTACACAGACAGAATACAGGTACGTCAGCCAGGTTTCCTGGGTTTTGTGTATTTTGATCAGAACTGAAGAAATCACGCTCCTGTTTTCTGCTGTGGCTTTTCAATGGACCATACAGCTACTGACCTAAATTTTCCGCAATCGTTTTCTTCTGTTCCGCACCACAGAGAGGTACCGGGTGGTCCCATATGTTTTAAAGATTTAAAGCATGGAACTGCAAACATGCATATTCTTCTGAAGTTCATCTATAAGGCTGAGGTTTTGAGAGCTCCTGAATTTCCTTGCTGCTTTTTCCCGTTTGTTTCTCCAGTTGAAAAAGTATAGCGAGGTTGCTATAGCATTGCAAGATTGCAAGGATTTAATTTGTAACTCCATACCTAAAGCAACTTGCACTGAGCTGAAATTAGTGATGTACAGTCTGTTCCCTATATAATCTAATCCTTGATTTACCAAAATGACAAAGCAGTACTGGAACAGGGTCATGTAGTCAGCAGGACAAGATCCATCCTGATCTTCTCTCCACTTTGATGGCCAACTTCTTAAGAACAGCCCCATGGGAAAACTCTCCTCACCTTTATTTTTTTATTTAAGACTGCTGATGTTAAAACAGGTCACTCTGTTGCCGTCCGAATCCTTGCGGCCACGGTTAGTCAGGCACTTTGTTTGTGTGCGTGGAAGGGATATTACTCAGTTAATACAGTAGGAGCATTTAACCATCGGAGAGCGTGGAAATAAATCTTGAATGGTGGGAAGCACCTGCATTCAAAAACAAACCTGTATGATGTAATGAACACTGCGTAAGTGTCGAGTTGTCTGAAAAACATAGAGCACGTTTTACTTTTGGGGCGGACCGTAGCAGGTCGTCTTATATATACGGATGTTTCGATGTTAGTATTTTTATAGGCTGTTGCATAATCGAAGAGTCTTGTGGTTGAGTGTTCTGAATTAAGCAAGCAGATACAGCTTGAAACCGTCCGCTTTTTCCATCTGATTTTATGAGTTTTCTGATTAATGTAATTGCAGGTTCTCCGAAATATGGTACATTGTGCGGACTTGAGTAATCCCACAAAGTCTCTGGAGCTGTACCGGCAGTGGACGGACAGGATCATGGAGGAGTTCTTCCAGCAGGGAGACAAAGAGCGAGAAAGAGGAATGGAAATCAGTCCGATGTGCGACAAACATACAGCGTCAGTGGAAAAATCACAGGTAATTGGCTGTGAGCTGCATTTTTGTACTGCCTAAGCTTGTATTTTCAAAGCAGAGACAAAATTCATCTGCTTTCTCTAGCGCAATTAGGCAAACAGCCAGCTGTTCAGAGGGTTGGTTCTGATTGACCCTGACATCCAGCTGTGCCTGAAGCTCATATAGGCTGGCGAGGCTGTTCAGAGTCCTTTATGTACCCCTTGGCGTCTCCTCGTTTCCAAATGCGTGTTCATCTTGCCCTGTTTGCGTCCCAGTTTCCAGAGTGAGTTGGTTCCCCAGGCTTGAAAAGTGCAATTCCGATCTCCCCTTCCTTCTGCCAGGTCTCCTCTGCCTTCACGCCCTCCGGCCTCCTTAATTAGCACCTCCTAGACCTACTGATGTCGTACCCCGTGTTAGACGTTTATAGCAATGCCAGCCCCGTCGCACTGCAGGGTTCGGAGCTTCTCCCAGCTGAAATCCACTTCAGGACACTGGGAAAGTCTGGATGTCGGTCATTATTCAGCCTCGTGCAGAGCCGTTTTGCAGTGCGTGATCTGGCCGGTTAAGTTAGAGGTCTGATGGAGCTGCTGTGTGCCGGGTGAAGTCAAAGAAATATTTATTTATGTCAGTACAAACCTTAAAAGGAGCTGGATGTGTCTTGTTTTTTGAGATTAACTGGCTCATGCCTAGTTCTGATTCATAGATTAAACGGTTTCAAGGTCAGATTTTGTTCTGACCTGTGTAGCACAGGCTGTAAAATTTCACCCGGTTAGTCTGTAATGAAGCCGGTAATTTATGTTTGCCCAAACATATTCCAGTCTTTATATAATGGTGTCTTGGTTGTTGTTTTTAAATGACTCGAGCAAGTCATCATCGAGGTTTTTCAGCTTGAATAAGTAACAAAATTGATGATAATTATTTCCAAATGTCCTCTTGGGCTAAGCCAAGTGGTTTCAAAATTATTCACTCAACCGCATGGTGATTTTGTTGGAAAAATCTGTCTTATTTGTTAACCTAACAAGAAATGAATCCTTCAGCCAGGCTTGGCCAGAAAATGCCCATGTGCTCCGCATGTGAGCTCCAATTAATTTTTGGTTTCACATCCTCACTTCACGGAGGTTTCAAAATGGCATTTTTGCTATGTAAGAAGAGCAGGAATTACACAAAATGGCTACCATCGAAATCCCAACTAGCGGCAAAGGAGAAAGGGAGGTGGCATGTCCCTTCTGGGGTGAGACAGGGAACTGATGGGAAAATAGTATGCAAGTGTCTCAAAGCTCTAGAGGGTACCTCTTTGCATCAAAATATTTGAAGATCGGTGCTCAGCCATTTGGCCAGCTGTTCCGTGATTAGGGACCTTTGTTTAAAGAAACAATGACCTGGTGACGAAGTGACGGGCCTGTAGCCATTAGCGCCATATAGCCCTTGAGCGTTTTGGGTGGCGGTGAAGCCATCAGCTAACCATACCGAATGATTTTTTTTTTTTTTTTTTTTTTCACTTTAAAAGTGCTCCGGAACATGTGCTGCAGGAAATTTTCATCACCTTTTTGTTTAAGCTGCCTCAACAGTACGTTACAATTGAACGTTAATGGTTCTATTGACATCCTGTTGTGTCTGAAGGAGGCATGTGTGATTTCCAAAGCAAACATCTGCACGTTGAGTCTGGCCCCTCTGAGAGCCATTTTCCTGCTGCACAGAAATGTTGTCCAGCGGAGCGAGGAGAGAAGTGACACATTCTGCCAAGACGGAAGAATTTCAATCCTCTTTATGGCCATTCGGTTTTCTCCATCCTGGACGTACGTCCTCTTAGTCAGACAATTGAAAAACGATTTAGCTCAGAGCTTACGCGCCGGCCGGCGGAAGGACTGACGGACTCGGCCGCAACCCTCACTGTTTCCACCGCTGGCACGTCACTCCATGGGAGTCGGGCACCAGCGGTCTGTCCGCCTTCGAGCGGGAGGAGTAGTTCTTGGGATGAGCTGACCTGCTTTCCGCGCTCTGTCCAAAACGGCATGAAAGGAAAGGAAAGGAAAGCTCTACCAGGGCCGGCTCCACAGAGAAACACGGTGGCTGCTTTGGCGGAGTAGAGGAGAAATGCTGAAATGTTTAAAGATGCAGCACCACAAAACAGTTCAGAATAGGTACAAACTACACCCCATAGTAAAATACACCTAGAGGCCAAACTTCAGTCCGTACGAGCAGTGACATTCGGCGTAAGGACGGCTGCTCGCCCCCGGAGCACTGGCGTTTTCACAGCCGCCAGCCACGTGCATGCCCTGGGGTAACGGCAGAGCTGCCGTAAATGCACCGGCCTTGTCCACAGTCACCAGGGAATCCTGTCAGAGAGACAGCGAACTTTCTCCGTGCTTAGGGCAGAGGCAACGGTCATCGAAAAAGCCTCTCTGCGCTAACAGCGGGTGAGAGGCATCCCTCGGTGGGGTGTTCCGTCTTCAAAGTGATGGCGTACCCCGACTCCTGCGGGGCAGGGGCCGAGCCGCTAGTCAGGCACAGACATCGACAGGGGTATTTAAAATCACGCGTGCGACCAGGGGTGGGACTGGCAGCTCCATCGCTGGTTTTCCCGGAGACTCCTGCTTTTAGTTAAACTCTCACCCGAGGTTTGATTTTGGACGAGATGTCCAGCTAGTCCAACGTTGTAGGTGCGGCTTTGGGTATCGGATGGTTGTGTCTGCAACTGGACTGGGCTGGTTTGGGGACTTGCTCTGGGGCGGGTATTTTGCCCGGAAAAATCATGTATTAACAGCATTTGAGCTTTTCAGTCACCCATCTGCTCCCAGCCGTTGCCTTCCCCTAAGCGTGCGTGTTCCTGTCTTTCTCAGGTGGGATTCATTGACTACATCGTCCATCCGCTCTGGGAGACGTGGGCTGACCTGGTGCAGCCCGATGCCCAGGACATCCTGGACACGCTGGAGGACAACAGGAACTGGTACCAGAGCATGATACCTCAGAGCCCCTCTCCTCCGCTGGAGGAGCGGGGCAGGGACTGTCAGAGCCTGATGGAGAAGTTCCAGTTTGAACTGACGCTGGAGGAGGAGGATTCGGATGGACCGGAGAAGGACGGCGAGAGCATCGGCTACTTCAGCAATACAAAGACACTCTGCGTGGCCGACCCGGGGGAAGAGGATTCACAGAGGGAGGCGAACATAGAAATCGTGACAGAAGATACGTCTCCCGTCGACACATAATGTCCTGTACCCGTGTGAGTGGATTTTAAACACTTAAGGAGCATGCAAGCAGTCTCACGGACTAGCCTGCAGCCCGGGTCTGAGGCCTGTGTCCAACATTGGCTGAAAGATCTTCCCAGCTACTTGAGATTGGAGTCAGGGTTAAAGATCGTGTAGTGAATGATTGCTCAGGAAATTAACAGGTGATTTACGTTGTGGTTTGAGCCTTGTCAGCCAAGAGCATCGTGTTGTCCTGGAGCTGGCTTGGGTCGTGACTGAAGAGTAAACGACACACAACTGAGAGATTTTATACTGTTAGTTTTGGAATTTATACCAGTTAGACTGATAGAAACTACTGATTAATAACTCTCCATATAAAACCTGTCCACCTGACCACCTGTCTGCAGACCTGTGTGCCTTCTTTGTAAACACTTTCATGTCTTTTCAAGAGTCTATTAATTAAATACACGGAGTTTAGTATAAAAAGCGACACAAAGTGTTTCAAAATTGACGGATACTTTTTTGATTCTTCCTGTTACAAGAGCAGTCTTCCTTTTTTCATGGGCAATACCTGTCACTTTATTGCAGTTAATCACTTTTACAGACTAAATGGAAGGGAAACCCTCTGTTTTGCATTACTGCACCTTTAATCGTCTTCTTAATACCCCAGGTGACCCCTTTAAAGTCACTTTGTGCCATCGCGCACCATCTCTGTTCGCTCGCTAGGAATAACAGTATTTTTTCCTCAACGGGGTTTTATTTTTGTCGTGCGCAGGACAGAGGGTAGTTGGTTTCCATGGCACAGCGCAGTACCTATAGAAGTAAGCGTGATGAGGCAGCGTGTGACGCGCGTTCCCCCTCGGCAGCTCCTTGGCTCAGTGGAAGTTGCACGCTTGGGTGTTTGTGTTCCTCTCGCCCATTGTCCACGTTTCCTAGGTTTAGGTCCACCATCCTCCTGCACTGCCTTGAGCTCTAACACCTCCATTACTGTTTATAACAGTGTATTTATTACGTAATGTATATACTGTAATGTTTTGTAAGTTATTAATTTATATGAATTAACATTGCCTGTCGGCGGCGATGTTAATTGTGTAGAAAACTCGGAATAAGAGTTGCCTTTTTTTCTTGTAACCTTTTGTATTGCATAAAATACAAGAACCTGAACATAGCTGAAGAGACAGACGCAACCCAGGAAGGGCATTCGGGTGGCAGCCGCCCGCGGGGAGCTCGTCTTCACGGCGAGCCTGGGCCGGGGGGGACGGACCGGACCCCCCCCCTCCCCGGGGCAGCGGGCGAGCGGTTGGAAGTGCCGCAAACCTAGAGGGGTGGGGGGGAAACTGAAAATAAAAAAAAAAAAAAAAAAAAAAGAAACCCCTGCGAACGGGCCGGCTTTTAAATGTCACGTTCCAATTTCTGAACAACCCAATGTGAATTTCTATAACAAAAATGTGAACTGATGTAATAATTGTGCTGTGAAACTTCTTCTGACAAAGCTTGTCCGGCATCGTGAGCGGTGTCAATCTCAGTTTGTAAAATATGTTTCAAGCTTTTGGTCCAACTTGTGACTAACTAGTTAATGAAAATAGCACAGTTGTGCATGATCCATGGGTTTGTATGTCTGTTGAACACTGCATTGTTCCAGGTGGTTATTTTATTGTTTCCAAAAGTTTCACACAATGTATGTTATAGTATTATATATTGTGTTCAGATGCATTCTTAAAGAGATTTTTATATGAAGTGAATAAATGAAAGCATGACCCTGCCGGTGGCTCTTCCTGCTGCTTTTTTCCGCCGGTCGGCGGGGGCGGTGTCCGGGGCGAAGGCGGCCGGCACCCGGCAAAGCAAAACCCAACCTGTCGGACACGCAGAGCCCTTGTCTTACGAACGGGAAGAGAAGGGTTTCTGCGGCCAGAGGGCACGGCCGCCCTCTCCGTCGTGCCGGCTGCGAGCCCTTCGCCTTCCTGAGCGGCAGCCGGTGGGGGAGCGGGGCCGGTGCCGGTGGCAGCGGCGACAGGAAGGCGGTGCAGACAGGAAGGCGATGGCCACAGCTGGCAGCGCAGCCTTCGCCTGGCGTGGGGCGGCACCGGGGCCGGCTCGCGGGATGCTTTCATGTCCTGGCCTGACCCAAAACAACTGACTTTCCAGTAAAAAAAACATCCTGCCGGCAGGCGGTGGCGGGGTGAGGGGACTGAGGGGACCCTGCGCCACCAGGGACTCCCCCTGGGCCACCCTCGCTGCGGGTGATGCCGGGAGAGCCGGTGGTAGCCGGAGGTGAATCTGCTGTAGCGCCGCGAGGGTCTCCGCAGGCTTCCCCCAGGCTCGCTGGCTCCGAAACGAAGCCGGGTGAAAGTGCGGAAGTGTGGATCCCCAGTCCCACCCTGCCCTCCCACCCAGCGCTCCCTGGGAGCATCCATTACCATTACCATCCGTTACCTGGATTACCATCCCACCTCCCTGCAATCTCCTCCGCTCCGCCTGGAAGGGGGCTCCAACCTCGGCTGACCCCGGGCTTGGCAGCGGGCACCGGGACTGGATGTGGGGACAACCCCTGTGCCCACCAGCGACACAAGGGGGTGTTCACCCAGCACCTCACCAGGGTTTGAACCACTGGTGAGAGCCCCGTGGCGGTGCTGACACCCGTTTCTCTTTCCCAGTGAATTCACCCCTGCCCATCGTTCACGTGCGCCGTTGCCGCGGGGGCTGCGCCCGGCCGTGCCCACGGCTCCCGGGGACGCGCAGAGATGGAAAACGAGCTACCGGGCTGGAAAAACCTCCGCAGCTCTGGGTGGAGAAAGCGGCCAAGTAGGACAGACAGCGAAGAGCTGAAGGCGCAGGTGACCCCCCCCGACCCCAGCCCGCAGCCAGCGGAGGTGCGAGGGGGAGGCGCTGTGCCCGGGTGCGGGGCCGAGACGGGCGCGGGGTGCTCTGCCCTGGCCCCCCCGCGCCGCCAGCCCTCGCTTGCTTTATCTCTTTCCCTTCCAATGACCTAGTTCTGCCAGGCAGCGCCTTCATCGTCAGCGCAGGCAAACGCGGCGGTGCTGCTCCGGCGCTGAAATAACAACCTCCTTTCACTTCTCCTTCTCGGCAGCAGCAGAGAAAACGCTCCCATGGCAGCCACCTTGCAAAACTAACCCAAATCCCTCCAGTTTTCCTTCTGGTTTTGGGGTGGGAAATCGCAGTTCAGGTGCGGGGCGGTTTGCTGGCTCGCTTTCCCTCCTTTCCTCGAGGGACAAGGACGCGTCTTGGCTCTGCTTTACCCTCCTCCCGTCCAAAACTCCTGCTGGCCCCCAGCACCCCGTGGGGTTTGTGGTTTCCTTCAGCGTCGGAAGCGCGTCCGCGTGCAGGCAGCGACGCGGCGCTTCCTCCTCGCTCGTTAGCGGCCCGGATGGAGGGTGCTGATGGGTGTCTGCTCCCCCTCCTCGGGGCTCCCCCCGCGAGTGCGGCCGTGCTGCCTCCAACGACCCCCCCGGCAGATCCCGGCTGCACCCCGAGGGGCTGGGAATCGCTGCTGCTGGGATACTGGGGGGGGAAAAACAGGGGGAAAAATGAACCCTGCAGCAAAACAGGGTGCAGAAAGCGTGTCTTTCCGGAGAAGGGGCGGCTCCCAGGTTTGCAACTGGGGTGTGCAACCGTGGTGTGCGACCAGCTGTGCAACCGGGGGTTGCTGGGCAGGGTCACCGGGGCTGGGTCCAGGAGGGGACAAGGCTGGGACATGTGCAGGGTCGATGGCACAGGACCCCGGCCCAGCCGAGAGGCTCAGGACCTCCAGCCTCGGGGCTGCGGGGAGCTCACGCTGCCCCCTCCCTGCTGCCAGCCCCAGTGATGGATGTTACCAGCAGCCCCGGCTTCAGCGGTGGCCGAGTGGCAGCCGTCCCCGAGGACATAGTTTCCCGCTGAGGCCACAGAGCTGGGGTTTCAGGGGGGATTTCCACCAGCTGCAAACCCGCCGGCGGCATCAATCCTGGGGACGAGCCGCTGTTCCCTCGGCAGAAAGCACATCACCGGCAGCGCAGGGACAAGGGTCCCGCGAGCCCCCGCCGCTGCCAGGAAACTTCTGACCCCGAGGTCGGTGTTGTTAATAGAAACCATGATGCAAAGAAATAAAATAATAAACCAGCTCTGTTGCTCTTTCCCATGGCGCGCGGGCGCTGTGCCTGCTCTCCTGGGTGCGGGGACGGTTTTCCACGTTCTTTTTTTCCCCCTCTCATCCGTAGGAGTTCGCGCCGCACGGCACGGTGCAGCCACCAGCGGTCCCTGCCGTGGCCCAAGCCCCCCGTGGTGTTCTCCACCGGTGAAAAGCGTTGAAGAAGTCTTGGGTTTCTTCCAAGAATGCAGATTTCTCATCTGAATAATGACACGCGGCGGCAGCTTTGTGCCGAGCCATCGGGCTGGCATTTGGGGGTGTCCCATGCCCCTCACCGCGGGCCTGGCTGGGGACAGGGACACGGGTCCCACCAGACACGGAACATGGGGATGGCTGCAGCCACGGCAGTCACCTCCGCTTGGTGGAAGTAGCAAAAACACCTTCAGAAACGTGCTTTTATTGCCACGGGTGCTCGGCGCCTGGGAGCTGAGTGCGTCTGCTCCTGGTTTGCCCGCACCAAGGTTTGCTTCACGTCCACCACGTTCACGTGGGGGGTGCCCCATGTCCCTGAGCACACCATGGTCCGTGTCCCCGTGTCCCTCTGTGCGCCAGCCAGCGGGATGGAGCATTTCCCAGCTTACAGCCCAACCGTAAGGATGTGCAAAGTGCTGGAAGCGGTTTGCTAGCCAAGAAGATTTAGGCACCGCTGGCTTAGAGTTCACCTAAAAGTCCCGCGGAAGAAAAAAAAAAAGAAATGAAAATCTGAAGCGTTGACAGTTTCGTAGTCAAAAACAGGAAGGAGCTGGGGGCCGGGGCACAAAGCACAGATTTTATCGAGTCTGTGGGGCTGGAACGGAGCCCGAGGGCTCACGGCCCCGGTAGCCCCACGCGAAGGGGAGGTGGGTCTCCCGGTCCAGCAGCGGGGACGCTGGCTGGGATCCCAGCGCTGGCCGGGAAGGACAGGGCTGGTTGTGGCCCAGCTGATGCGCTATCAGATGTGTTTTGGTGTTCCAGCTCTCCCAAACGTCACTTTTGGGGTGACACAAGGAGCCCGTCCCCCAGGTTTCCCTGTCCCCAAGGGCTCCCCGTCCCCAAGAGCTCCCCATCCCCGAGGGCTCCCGTCCCTGAGGGCGTCCCCGTCCCTGCTCTCGCTGCACTATTTCTGGTCTATTGGAGGGTATTTCTGCCGTCCCAGTCAGATGCCGCCACCACTCCTGTCATTGCAGCGCTGCGGGAGGTTGGGGACAGCGAGGTTCTGGCCCGCGTGGGGCAGTGGGATGCGCCCCTGTTGTGGGGGGCAGTTCTTCAGCCCCCCCTTACCCACCCGGAGCGCGTCCTCTGGGGACACCCGTTCCCATCATGGGGTTCCTCACCCTGCGACTCACTGGTGGGAGCCCTTGATTCACACGCCGTGAGATGGGGACAGCGTGTGGTGGTGGCACGATTACGCGCCGGGGGGGGGGGGTCAAATGCTGCCTTTGCTCGGGGCAGCTGGGGTGGCTGCAGTTTGGGACCGTTGGGGGGGGCTGGTGAAGGGCTGACCCATGGGGACAGCAGGACCAGCCTGGGGACACCCTCATCCCCACGGCAAACTTCTCAGTGCAGAGAGAAGGTGGCTGCGATTGAAAAAATTCATATATTGCAGCAGAGATTTACCCGCAGGAGGGGGTTGTTGTTGGCAGCGGGTCCTGCTGCGGGGCCCCCACGGGGTTCCCCGGCTTCCCTGGGTCCCCCCCCACCCCCGTTACTGGTGTTTGAGGCAGCTTCAGGTGAGGGTCAAGCAGAGGATTTTGGTTGGATGAAATAGTTTATTTCTGGTTTATTTCTTCCTTTGCCGCCCTCCTGCCCCCCCCCCCCCCGCGCCCCGGGCTGCGCTTTGGGGTGCGCCTCAGGGCCCACCGTGCGGCATTTCGGGCCTGACCGAGGGGGTCACCGCCACGCTGCGGCCAGATTTCAGGCTGCGACAACGGCAGGGCCAGGGAGCCGTCCCCAGGGAGCGCGGGTCCCCGTGGCGAGGGACTCGGCCCGCGGCAGCGCCCGCTGCCAGCCCCGTCCTGCCCGCACACAGCTGCCTGCACAGCTGCCCAGCCCCATCCTTCCTACACATCTGCCCAGCCCCATCCTGCCTGCACATCTGCACAGTTCCATCCTGCCTGCACATCTGCACAGCCCCATCCTGCCTGCATACAGCTGCCTGCACATCTGCACAGCCTCATGCTGCCTGCACATCTGCACAACCCCATCCTGCCCACACACAGCTGCCTGCACAGCTGCACAGCTCCCATCCTGCCTGCACAGCCCTATCCTGCCTGCACATCTGCACAGCCCCATGCTGCCTGCACACAGCTGCCTGCACAGCTGCCCAGCCCCATCCTGCCCGCACATCTGCACAGCCCCATCCTGCCTGCATGCAGCTGCCTGCACATCTGCACAGCTCCCATCCTGCCTGCACAGCTGCACAGTTCCATCCTGCGTGCACATCTGCACAGCCCCATGCTGCCTGCACACAGCTGCCTGCACATCTGCACAGCCCCATCCTGCCTGCACACAGCTGCCTGCACATCTGCACAGCCCCCATCCTGCCCGCACACATCTGCCTGCACATCTGCACAGCCTCATGCTGCCTGCACATCTGCACAGCCCCATCCTGCCCGCACACAGCTGCCTGCACATCTGCACAGCCCCATCCTGCCTGCACACAGCTGCCTGCACAGCTGCACAGCTCCATCTGCCGAGGTCCCAGACCACTGCACAGCGCAGCGCGCCCTGCGACACTGCACAGCCAGGGCGTGCACGGCGGGGGTGTCCACTGCAGGGGGGGGACACAGCTCGGGGACGCACAGCAGGGACACGCACTGCAGGGACACACGCGGTCGGGGGCCCGCACAGCTGGAGCCATGCGCAGCTGGAGCCCCAGGCAGCTGGAGCGGTTCATGGCGGGATCCCAAACAGCTGGAGACATGTCCAGCTGTGGCCCCACACAGCCGGGGGCCGTGCACAGCTGGAGCTGTGTGCAGCTGGGACCGTGTAGTGCTGGAGGGGTGCATGGCTGGGGGGGGGGGGGCTCGCACAGCTGGCGCAGTTCACAGCTGGAGCCCTGCACAGCTGGAGACTGAGCACAGCTGGTGCTTGAGCACAGCTGGATACTCACAAAGCAGGATCCATGCACAGCTGGATCCATACACAGCCACATACCTGCACAGCTGGATACCTGCACAGCTGGACCCACACAGCTGGAACCCCGCACAGCTGGAGGCGGTGGGTCCAGGCTTGCTTTGGGGTGCTCACCTTTGGGGGGTGTCTGCCTTTTCTGCCGGCTTGCACGGGTGCTTCCCGGCATGAGCCCGAGCCCCTGCCCTCTCCCCGCTCCCTCCTGCCCCAGCAGCGCTCCAACCTGCTCCGGCACCATTCCCTCCTGCTCCGGCACCACTCCCTCCTGCTCCGGCACTGCTCCCTCCTGCTCCAGCACCATTCCCTCCTGCTCCGGCACTGCTCCCTCCTGCTCCAGCACCATTCCCTCCTGCTCCGGCACCATTCCCTCCTGCTCCGGCACCGCTCCCTCCTGCTCCGGCACCATTCCCTCCTGCTCCGGCACTGCTCCCTCCTGCTCCAGCACCATTCCCTCCTGCTCCGGCACCGCTCCCTCCTGCTCCGGCACCGCTCCCTCCTGCTCCAGCACCATTCCCTCCTGCTCCAGCACCGCTCCCTCCTGCTCCAGCACCATTCCCTCCTGCTCCGGCACCGCTCCCTCCTGCTCCGGCACCATTCCCTCCTGCTCCGGCACCATTCCCTCCTGCTCCAGCACCGCTCCCTCCTGCTCCACAGCAGCTCACGGTTTCACATTCCCTGTGCTGATGTGCAAGCGCAGCCGGTGGGATCCAAACCGACCTGTCTGACCCATCGCCCAGCCAGGGCCCAGCTTCTTTTGCCTCCCACTTTCTCTTCCTCCCATCTAAAACACCACCTTCGGCTCCCACACCTTTTTTTTGCAGTCTTACTATACGGGTCTTGCAGAAAGTTCATTTTTTTACAGGAGAGGGATGAATGTTTCTTCCCTGGCCATGTGGGCCGTGTTGCCGGTGGCTGGAGGACGCAAACGCGTGAAGGGAGGGCATTTGTGGGCGCTCGACCAACGCGACATTGCCACGACATCAAATGTGGGGAGTCACAAGGCTTGAGGTTCCATGCCACAGCAGCACTAAAACCGAGCGTTGGACTTCCATTTGCCTTTAACCGGGCTGGCATCATCTCTCCACGACGCGCGCTCCCACCCAGCCCGCAGCACGCGTCTGGAAACACACTCGAAGGGTGAAAGAGACACCAGGAAGGACTGTGCCCTTCCCAGGGGGTTGGAGAGCATCTCCTCAGGGCTTTGGAAACCGGTGGGAGCAAACGCTTTCCCTCCTGCCTGCCCAGGGCACCGCGGGTCTTCATTAAGAGCACCCTCTGCCCCAGGGCTGCCCCTGCAGACCCCGCGCTGGGCTCTCGGGAAGGGTGGGCGCGACGGCTGTTATCACCCATAGGTGCACGAGCAACCACCCTGTCTGCAGCAAAACACAGGTAAATCCTCGCAGCGACCCCAAAGCACAGTCTCAGGGCTGGGGGAGCGCACCCTGGGATCAGAGGTATCCTAGAATCACAGACTGGTTTGGGCTGGAAGGGACCTTAAAGGCCAGCCAGTGGCACCCCCTGCCCTGGGCAGGGACACCTCCCACCAGCCCAGGTTGCTCCAAGCCCCGTCCAACCTGGCCTTGAACCCCTCCAGGGATGGGGCAGCCACAGCTTCTCTGGGCAACCTGGGCCAGGGGCTCACCCCCCTCACAGCCAACAATTTCTGCCTCACATCTCATCTCAATCTCCCCTCTTGCAGTGTAAAACCCTTCCCCCTCGTCCCATGGCTCCCCTCCCTGCTCCAGAGTCCCTCCCCAGCTTTCCTGGAGCCCCTTGAGGGACTGGAAGGGGCTGGAAGGTCTCCCCGGAGCCTTCTCTTCTCCAGGCTGAACCCCCCCAGCTCTCCCAGCCTGTCCTCCCAGCAGAGGGGCTCCAGCCCTCCCAGCATCTCCGGGGCCTCCTCTGGCCCCGCTCCAACAGCTCCGTGTCTCTCCTGAGCTGAAGGCTCCAGAGCTGGAGGTAGGAAGAGTTTGCTGCCTGTTTTCTGCCTTAAACCAGCGTATTTTTTCCGCAACCTCATTCTCAGCGGAGCTGTTTGGGTTGAAACCTTCCCGCACCCAGAAAAAATCAGCCCGAGGGGGGCACCTGTCGGAAGGCGGCCGCTGGGCCGGGTGGTGCCCGGCCGGGGCACGGGACGATGTCCCCAAGGGTGCCCACGCCAGACACTCCCCGCGCAGAGACCAGGGTCCCCCCGGCCCCGGGTTCTGCTGGAGCCGCGTGGGTTTGTGCCGATTCGGCTCCCAGGTTTTGCTCCTGCGTGGTCGGGGCTGTCGGTTTTTTTTTTTTTAAACTATTTAAAGTTTATAAACCATCGCGCCTAGAGGGAAAAACACGTTTGAAGTATTCTTGGATTTCGAGCAGTGCAAAAATTCCCGGTTTATCTTCCAGAGGAGCTTCCCAGCCCAGAAGTGTGGGATACCTGGGGCCGTGCTCCCCCAGAAGCCCCCCCCCAGAGCCGGCGCCGGAGCAGAAACCACGTGCCTCTCCGCCCCACTTTATTTTGTTTTGCTGCGGATCACAGGTAATCCCAGTCTTTTTCTTTGAATTTCTTTTTTTCCCCCCCTTGCTAATTGATGGTCTAATTAAACTGATGCTTAAACTACAGGGAAGAGGGGAAGAGCGCGGGAGCTCGGAGCCCGCGTTTATTCGTGCTAATGTCTGACGCGGGAACAGTGTCCAAATGCGTGAAATTTCTTTGAAACACCCACAGCCGACACTGTTCCGAGCGAGTTTATTTGACATTTGGAAGCTGATGCCTGCTTCTTCCCCCCCCCCCGCCCCCAGCGTCCTGCTGAGCCTCCCTTTGCGCCCTTGGGGTGCAGCGTTCCAAGCGAAACGAAGGTCTCTCTGGGCAGAATTGGAAGAAATGGTGGTTTTGGGGCTCCCCTGCGTGTGTGTGCCCAGGGGCCAGATCCTGCCTGGCCTTCCCGGAGAGGGGGGGTGGGGGGGGGCTCATCCCCGCTACCCCATCCCCGCACCCGATGGGGATGCTGCGGGCGGTGGGGTGCCCGGGCTCGGGGGCACATGGGGAGCCCCATCCCCACCCTGGCAGCAGCGTGTCCGAGGCCGAAGCCCTCCGGGATCAAATCCAAAATGGTCTGTGATGAATAACCTCCCGGGCCAGGCCTGCGGCGGGACGCGGGGCCGCCGGCTGCGAACCCCCCGTGGCCTGTGGGGCGCACGGGGACTTCGCCGGGGGTCCTGAATACCTTCTTTCCAGCCAAAAAAAAAAAAAAAAAAAAAAAAAAAAAGGTAACGAACAATATTCCCTCCACTGTCTCTTTTCTGCGGAGTCGGGCGGTTTGTCCCTTTCAGGCCCAGCAATGGGGGCTCGGGGGGGTGGGGGGGGCAGGGTCCCCACCAGGCAGGGCTGGAGCATCCCCGGGGGGGGGGGGGGGGGGCCCTCGGCTGCGCCTCGTCCCCTGGGGCGTGGTGCTGGGGCAGGTGATTAGCCTGATTAGCCCCTGATTAGCAGGGGTGTGGGTGGGGGCTGGGAGGAGCTGCTGCTGCAGGGGAGACTGCTGAGAGGAAGAGGAGGAGGAGGGTGTGGAGGAAGGTGCGTGGGGAAGGTGTCCATCCTGGCCGGGCAGAGGTGGGTTTCGATGGCCGCTCCGCCAGCGGATGCCGGTAAAAGGGAATTGGGGAGCTCGGCGCCTCTTTGGGGAGCGATTTGCGGCGACGCGGAGCGGGAACGCCAGCGCCGGGCGTGCGTGGGGTTCCCATCCTGCCTTTGCGCCCCGGGGCCTACCCTAATTACCGCCGCTTACATGACAGCTATTAAATATGGCAGAGTTGGCTCCGGCAGCGTCAAATCGCTCCTGGAGCGTGCACTTGGCGCCTCCGCTCTGCCGACACCCCCCTGCCACGGGGGCACCCAGCTGACGCTTGGTGCAAGGGCCCCGCTTGGAAAAATGTGAGTTTTTGGGGTACGGAGCAGTGCCGCCGGCTCTGGCGCGTGGGTGCCGGCCGCCGTGTCCCGCTTGTCCCTGGTGATGGAGGCGGTCGGTCCCACCAGACGCCGGGCTCGGTTGGAGGGGAACCGCTGCCCCATCCCAAGCCTGTCGTGACTCGTGCCGCGGGGGGAGTTGCTCGCTCCGAGGATGGTTGGGGGTCCGGTGGGATGCTGCTGTGCTGGTCCTCGGCCTGGGCTGGGCGCTCTGGGGGGGGCACTGGGCACTATAGAGCGTGTTCAACAGGGCGCTGCTTGGGTGCGAGCCATGGTTTTGTGCCCCCCGGGGCTGTTCCCTGTGTGCCGGGGGCAAGGGTCCAGGACATGCCTGTGCTCCTGTCGCTTCCCCGGAGAGCTTCTTCCACGCTGAAGTTTTTCCTCTTCTCTGCGGAGCCTAGAGCCTGGAGTCCGCCTTTAAATGCGGGATAAGCAGATTTTCCCCGGTGCTTTTGGCACCCCGTCGGGTTCTCCTCCCTCTCCAAGCGCGCGTCCCGTGGGCGAGGGCTCGCTCCCCGGGGTCCCGGCTCGCTCCCGCATCCCTCGCGTCTCTCCTCGGAGCGGCTCAGTGAGATGGAAAGGGCTCGGCGGCTCTTTGCGCATGGGAAAACCGTGGATGAATAGAGCAAAAAAAAAAAAAACAAAAAACACCCAACTAATAGAGCAGAAGGGAACGGGCTTTATCGTGGAGCGAGGAGCAGCTGCGTCCCGACAGGGGCCCCGTGTCCGGGGACGTGCGGGGGTGCGGGCGCTGCTCCTCTCCCCCTGCCAGGCCAGGGTGCCCCGCAGCCCCCTGGTGCTCGCTCCGGGGGGGTGACAATGAGCTCCTGGTGACGGGCGGGAAGGGACAAACCGGGGCCCGGCGGCTGGCAGCGCTCGTTCCCGTGAGTTCCTCGGGCTGGTCCAGCCCTGCTCCATCCCGGTGGACGCGCGTGGAATGCTCAGGCCGTGCAAAACAGGATGCGGGGCGGTGGAGCATGGTAGCATCTTGGGGCACAACCATTTTCGGTTGGGGTTGGCAGGCAGCGGCATTTCCAAGAAGGTTGTGGGAGCCCCTTTGGTGCCCAGGACCAGGCCGATGATCCACCTCCGCAGCCCCCTGGGCTGGTTGAAGGCTTGGGTGAGATACTCCTGGCGGGGCCCTGCGTCTCCCAGCCTCCTTCCCTGGTAGGGAGAAGCCTTTAAAACAGGCATTCTTGTAAAAATGTCGCTTTATTAGAGCCCAAATAGCAGCCTGTGCAAGGGCTTGGGTTTGTCTTCAGCTGTTCCTCAGCAAAGCACAAACGTCCGTGTTCTCCTGCATCCCGGGATTTACGACCTCCGGCAAATGCACACCGACCTCCAGCGTCCAGCACAGAAGAAACTAATTTTATGGGGGGAAAAATGGTTGAACTTGGTTAGAAAGTCTGTTTTGCAGGTGATGGGGGAGAAACCATCGCTGGGCGGCGATGGGAGCTCTCGGCAATGGGGCTGCCGGGGGCGTCCGCCCTCGGCCATCCACCACCCTTCCACCTGGGACGGATAAAGGGATGAGCTTATTTTTAGTAAAGGTTTAATTATGGTTTAGCGAAAGGGTTGTGGAGCCGCGTACGCGGAGATGTAAACAATCCACCGGCTGCCCATCGCTGCCGTTAATGCCGGGGGATTTGCCGGGGCCGGGCCCAGCGCGGGGCTGAGGTTGCCGGATTGGGGCTTTATTTAGCAAATCCCTGGTCGCGCTGCGCCCCGGGGGCACCCGGCTCCTCCGCTCCCGACACCCGTCACATGGACCTACAGCATGACTCTGCTTGGAGATGAGTAATGCACTCCGGTGACTCATTTTCTGCCTTTTTGTGCTTTTTTTTTCTTTCTTTTTTTTTTTTTTTTTTTAAAAATCCATTGACTTCGTCGGTTGATGTTTACTTGCAGCCTCCTACCGCGTATCCTTCAGGAGCTGCCTGAGATTTCCAGGGTTTTTTGCTGAGAAATGTCTGTGTGTCAGCTGGCATGGTTGGAAATCGCTTGGAAATCCGTAAACGTCAATTTTACCTTGAAATGAGAGGGGTTTGCCGGCGCGCTGCCCTCCCCGGGGAGATGGGTGTCCTCCAGCAATGACCCGACCTTTGGGAAGAGCCCGTGCAGGGAGCCAGTTCCTGATGTCGTTAGCGCCGGGTTAATTTTGCCCTCGGGAAGATGAGGTTTCGGTCTTGCCACACGGCAGGAATTGTTTGATAAGGTGGAGACATCCTGCAGAGCCCCCCAAAGCTGGAGCTGGGCTGTGGGTAGCGATAACCCAGGAGTTTCCCACCTGTGCTGATGGTGCAATGTGGAGGCTGCCGTCAATCAGTGCTGAAATGGAGGAATTTGGGGGAGATAACTTATTTATCCATTGCCCGGCTTGGGAGAGGGTTTGCAGGGGAAGTTACGGCTCTTCTCGCTTATTTAAGGAATATAAACCCCGTCGAGGAGCACCCCAAGAGGCGTGGGAGGTGGGCTGCCGTGTCTGTCCCGGCTGGAAGCAGAGCCGCTGGGATGCCGACGGCTGCGGGAAAAAAAAGCATTATTTAGTGGAAAGGTGTTATTTTACTGCAGACACGGCAGGTGCGTGCCCATCACCTGGGCATCCGGCCACGTGTGCCAGCCCGGTGCCTCGGCAGGTGTCGGGGCTGGTCTGGGGCAGCGGAGCGGCGTTGGGCGCGTTGCGCTCGCCCGGGGATTACAGGCGGATTTCCCGGAGGCGCCGGGCACCCTCCCCGCCGAAAGCGCAGGGCACAGGAGCTCCTTGCGGGGATTAAATCAACCATCTGTTAAATAATCCCGTCCCTCCGCCCGGGCTGCGGCGGCGTTTCGCGCCGGCTGGGGTGGGTGAGGGCTGCGGGCAGGGACACTTTGGGGCCGGGGACACTCGGTGCCAGAAACCCTGTTGTGGCGTCGATGGTCGTTTCCCCACTGGTGTATCCAAACCATCGGAGGTGCTTGGCCTTTGGATTTTTTTAAATGGGGAAAAAATGGGATTAAATGGGACTTTTTTTTTTTTAAATGAGGAAGAAAGGGATTTTTTATTTTTTTTAATGGGGGAAAAAATGGGATTTTTATTTTTTTAATGGGGAAAAAAATGGGATTTTTATTTTTTTATGGGAAAAAAATGGGATTTTTATTTTTTTTATGGGAAAAAAATGGGATTTTTATTTTTTTAATGGGGGGAAAAATGGGATTTTTATTTTTTTAATGGGGGAAAAAATGGGATTTTTATTTTTTTAATGGGGGAAAAAATGGGATTTTTATTTTTTTAATGGGGGAAAATGTGTTGGTTTTTTTTTTTAAATGGCGAAAAATGTGTTTTGTTTGGCTGCTTTTTTTTTTTTTTTTTTTCAAATGGGGAAAAAAATGGGTTGGCTTGTTGGTGCTGGTGGTTGTAATCCCCGTCTTTGGGTGCCGAGCTGCGGCCGTGGCCTTGGTGACAAACCCACCTGTGTCCCCAGCCCCCGGGGTGGGGCTGTCCCCGCTGTCCCTCGCAGCCATGGGGGCTGTTTCAGGTGACCACAGGACACGGCTCCTGTTCTCGCAGCCGTGCCTGGGGGATAAATCAGTGCAAGTGGTCCTGAAGCATCTTTCCTGCCAGCAAAAAAATTATCTAAGTGAGCTTTTGGAGCGGGTTAAAGCCATTTTTGCCTATTTTGTGCCTCGTGTATTTATTGGGGTAATTCTAGCCGCGTCCCACGTCACTCCTGCGTTGGCGTCGCCTGTCACCTCCTTGGAGCAGCTCCGAGAGATGCTTTTCCTGCCGGCGAGGGTCGCACACCCCCTTGGAGCGGGGGGAGGGTACCGGGGGGGGGGAGCTGCGTGCCGGGGCTGGCAGGGAGAAATGAGGGGAGGTGGCGGTTTGCTGGGACAGGCTCGTACCAACCAGCTCGTAGGATGCTGGTGGTGGGACACGGTGGGGGGGGGTCCCCAGACGCTGGGGCTCAGCCCTTGCAGCCCCCCCCCCCACCTTCCCTCCCCAGCCTCTTTTGTTCCCCGCTCCGGCGATGCTTCGGCCGCTCTTCGGGCGACACGAATTCCCAGGCGCTCTCGGAAGGCGGTCGGGGAGAAATTTTTTGTATTCCCCGTCCCCCCCGCCCAACATCATCCTTTCGGGGCTAATTGCTGGCGGTGTGACGTCAGCCCCATGGGTTTCTCTCTTGAATGGCTGCGGGAGAGGCGAGCAGGGCCGCCCGTCCGCCCGCCCGCCCGCCCATGGGCGCCCAAGCGCGCAGCCGAGCGCGCCGGAGCTCGCACCCGCCGCCGATGGAGTGAGCTCCGCTGCCTTATCCAGGCTGGATTTATCTTTTTTTTTTTTTTTTTTAAACCCCCCCCCCCCCCCCGCCTTCATCATTCCCAGCCGGTCTCCCCTCACGCTCCTAATCTGACAGCGCCCGGTAATTAATCTGCAATAGGATTAGAGGGAGGGGAAGTGCGTCACGAGGTACGAAGAGGGGGTTATGCTTTTGGTGAAAGTGGTGGAGGGGGGAAATAATAAATAAATAAATAAAGATTTTTTTTTTAAAAAAAAAAAAGAGGGGGGAAATAGGTTGGTGTGTTCCCGGAGGGGGGGGCGGGGGGGGGGGTTGTGTCGGGAGCGAGCGCGCATGTGAGGAGGTGCAGGGTGGGAGGGAGCGGCTGCGCTGCCGGCAGCGCCGGGGCTCGTCCTCCCTTTCTCTCAGCATCCTCCGGTGATCCTGGAGGTGATACAGGCACAGCAGCATCCATGGCCTGCCCGTAGCCTCAGCACTCGGGGGTGGCTTTCCCTCCCCCTCCCCTTGTTATTCCTGCACCTAAGCCAGCCGGGGATCAGAGGCGTTTGATTTGAGGGCTTGCGTTAAGCATCTGGTAGCAGGGATCGTATTCTCCTGTATTTTTTTTTATTTTTTATTTTTTTTTATTTTTTATTTTTTTTCCAGGCTCCTTGGAAATTGAGGAATGCAAGTCTGCCACCATGATGGAAGGTAGGTGATGATCTGAGCATGTCTTTCGGGCTCGCTGGAGTTTTTAAAGCAATGGTGGAGGAAGGAGGATGCTCTGAACCTGTGCGTGTGAATCCTCTTTTTTTTTAAAAAAAAAAAAAAAAAAAAAACGCAAAATAAAATAATAATATAATTAAAAAAAAAAATTAAAATCCTCTCCTCCCCCTAATCCCAACCAAACCGAAGCACCCTGCCAGTGGATGGTGACGGTGATATAATAATATCCAGCCCGTCGGCTTCTTTGCGGTTCCATGCCCAGCCCTGTGCGGGCAGCTGGGGGGATGCGACCCCCAGTCCCTCCGGCTGGCGAGGGAGAGGGAGCCCAGGCCTCGCCATTAAGGTCCTTTAAGCGTTATTTTATCCCCTGCTCGGAAACGCGCTTTCCCAGCCTGCCGTGATGCACAGGGGATGAGTTGAAGTGTTATCTGCACGCACAGACCGGGGGCTGCGAAGCCTGTCCGTGACAGATGGGATTCTGTGGTTTTCCAGCGTTAGCCGTAGGGATGAGCATCTCTTCAGTGGGAAACGAGGATATTTGCATTTAAGGCAGTTTTTGCCATGTTAGTGCCACTGGTTTGAAGATGCAGGCTCCGGGGAGGAGGGGTGGGGGGGGATGCTGGATTGAGGCTTATTGGAATAAAAAAGGAAATGAGAAGGAAATACGGGCTCCGGGCACAAGATACTTCAGGCAGCGTTGCGAGACTGTGCGTCTGATCGTGTGTGGGAAAAGCCCCTGGGCATTTCTTAAAGAAATTTTAACCCCTGTCGTTTGTCTCAGCCGTATGTAAAGCGCTTTTTTTTTTTTTTAATGCCTTCTGGAGTAGTATGCAGGGAAAGGAAGACTCTTTAATTTTTTTATTTTTCTTTTTTTTTTTTTTTTAGCAGAATGGATACTTCAGGGCCAAAAAGATCAAAATATTCTGGGGTGGTGTTTTTTGGGGTTTTTTTTTTTTTATGGCCCTTTGGTGGAGGCAGAGCCGCATCCAGCGCTGGGCTCGCGGCGCTGCCGGCATGTTCACCACCGGCTCCCCGGCCTCATGAGATGACAGGCAGAAATTGGGCTGCCTCCCGGCATCTCCCTGTGAATCCCGGTCTGCCGCCCTGCCCAAATTCACCTGGAAAGGCGTCGGGCTCCGCGTAACCGAGACGTCTTGTATTGACTTAAAATATTTCCCTGACCTCGGCAATTCAGGTGCTGTAATGGCCATGTGGGAACACACAGGAATTGCTGCCTGTCTTTTTTTTTTTTTTTTTCCTTCTTTTTTTGACTCCTTGGTGTTAAGGGAATAAGCCGCGGCGGCCCTTGGTATGAGGAAATGCCTTCAGTGTCTTCTCGAATATTGACGATGAAGTCTGAAGCGAAAGAGGTTTAATTTTAGGCCGTGACATCAAACTCATCCCGGCGTGCTCACATAACGTGACACTTTGGGAACCAGGCACGCGGCCTGCGCGAGGACGGGTGATTTTAGAGAAGATGTCGTTACCAACACGGTTCCCCTGGAAAGCAGAGGAATTAATGTAGATAAATTGAAGCTGGCCTGCTGTAATTCCTGGTCTGGGTTACTTAACTAGTTTTGAGGCTGGTTGAGGGAGAAGGTGGTTGGGTTTTTTGTTTGTGTGGGTGGTTTTTTTGGGTTTTGGTTTTTTTTTTTTTTTTTTTACTGTTTTGGTTAAAATCCGTAAGGATTTTTGCCTTGCTTGTGAAATGCCCGGGGTTTGCCATGGCGTGGGATCCTTGGCCGCCTTGGTCCGGGCAGGGGGGCCCCGGCCCTGGAAAGGGGAGGTCGGCCAAGACCCAGGCAGCCGGTTCCTCGGGCTCTGGTGGACGCGGAATCACTTCTTATGAACCAGTCTGGCATTTAAAAAAAAAAAAAAAAAAGAAATAAATTAAAAAAATAATACTAGCCACAAAAAGTTTCCCCATTACCTGTGATATTAAACTCCTTAACATGTTCCCCAACTAGCTAATGCCTACAGGAACCTGGAATGGAAGCGAGAAAATAGCATTAGGGGAAATAATTACTGGTTTTGATGAGTTTTCAAACAGTTGGAAACTGGCTCTATGGGTGGAATAGCGAAACTTTGGTGACCGATATCCTACTGGCACCTTGCAGAGATGCTTCATTTTGATACAAGAACGCTTGCAAACGTGCTCAGCTCAATTTGATCTGAAACTTTTAAACCTGCACAAGATGCCTGTAGCTCCCTGCAGTAAAACTGCTGAAGGGTTTTTAATAGTATTATAATGACTTAAATCCCTTGTCTCGCCAAGAGGTTGGAGGCTCTGCTGGAAGCCGAGGGTGGAGCCCGGGGAGGAGCTGGGCTGTGGCACCCCCGGGATGCAGAACACGGGGCCACCTGGCATCACCCACGGCCAGTGGGTTGGACCTGGCTCGGTTGATGGTTTCGGATCATCTTCTGTGGAAACAGGAGAATTTGGCTCCTTGCGAATGATGGAGGACGTGCAATTTGTGCTGGTTTGTGCTGCCCCAGTATGGAATATTGTCCCGTTCTCACGGTAGATGGGGAGAAAAAGTGTCTGTTTTTCACCGTGTGCTTAAAAATGACAATGATATCTTAAAAAACTAACCGTGAACGCTGTTTCAAGAAAGCAGGCCTCCCTGGGAGAGCTGAAGACGTGCCATACGGTGTCTCAACCACCAGCAGGGCATGGTCCTGTGGGGTGAGGTGGGCACAAGCGTTGCCGTTGATCACCGGCCGTGTTGGGGATGGTTTTGGTCGCACGTGGCCTCCCTCATGCAAGTGGAAATGAGGAGCTGGGGATGGGGACTCAACCCCATCCAGCTTTGAAACGATAAAAATAACCTGCGGCAAAACTGTGTTGTACGTCAGCATTAGGTCCGGGACCCAAAGCGCTGCTGGAAAGGGCCCACCGCATGCTGGAAGGGTCCCTGCGTGCGTGGCAGTAGATGTGCGAGGTATTTAGATGTTCCCTCTGACTGTAAAATAACTCGCCAGTACTCAGAAATGCGCTGGGCATGTCGTTAAGGTAAACATCCGTGCACAAGAACAAGTTTATCTGCTTTTGGTTAATCCATCTGTTGCATCTCCGGTGTACTGAAGGTATTTTGTCCGGCTTAATTAGGTTTTGAAATCACTGCTGCAATGTGGCACGCGAGCCAGGAGCTCGGCGATGTTCGGAAAGATTAGACGACCGTTTGGCTGACGGGAGCAGCCGTGGCTACGTTAGAGAAGGTCATTCCTTCTTCTGTGGGAGATGGTACCTGCGTTTTTCCAGAGCCCAAACCAGACGTTTGTTGGGGAGAAGCTTTCACAGAGCGGAAATTTCTCTGTGCCTCGCTTCTCCAGGCTTTTTTGCACCTTTTTCTGGGGAGTTTGGTCACTCTGGGAACTTCCGTGGATGACTGGTCGCATCCAAAATGGCAAAACCAGTCTTGCATCATCTCTTAGCAAAGGTTGTCTCCAAGCCTCGTGTTTTCATCGTGCCGAACAGGTAGTACTGGGACCAGAGGCGTTTAATGGCACACAAAAAAGCTTTTTTTCTTGGTTAGGCAAGAAAATCAGCTTTATTATGTTTTAGGTGTATGGTGTATCTCAATGTGCTTAAGTTGGCTGTGTGACTCGGCATGAAATGACCTGGTAGAAACATTTGGTTTTTAATTGAGAAAGCCAATAGCAGGTTTGAGGCAATTAACACAAATTCAGGCATGGATGGAAAAACCATCCCAGAAAATACGTGAGGACCATAACACCAAGTTAGGACCTGGATTTTCCAATCTGTTGTTTGAGCTTGGGCTTGCAAAGAGGCTCAGGGCTTTGGCTTGCAGGAGCATCTCCGGCCGCGTCCTGAGATGCAAGGGGGGGCTTTTTGAGACTTGCTGGAGCTGCTGCCTAACCGACAGGCCTGACACTGGTGGGGGAACTATTTTTTTTTTTTTCACGAACGCAAGAGAAGATAATGCTTGACCCGTCTGTTGGGTGATGTTGTCCCTGAGCCAGCGGTTTGGCTTCCCATGTAGCCCAGGGTGGGCAGGGGGCTGGGGACATTTCACCACTTCTCGAATTCAAAGACATACATAAAGCCTTTTTGGGGTGTGTTTGGAGGGTTGATGCTCCCCATGGGCGCAGCCTGCACGGGAAGACTGACCTTTGGAGCTGCTGAAGATGAAGCACGTGAAAAATGGGGGTTTGGGGAGCGAAGCAAAGGCCAAGGAGCTCTTTAGCTCTCAGTTTTGTGGGTTCAAAAGCAGGGGATGTGGTTAGTGTGTCCGGCCCAGACCTGCTCAGGGGAGCATGAAATGGTCCCATGCTGCATCGTGGTGCTTCCAGTGACATCTCGTGCACTCCGGGTTGGAGCTGGGCTGGCAAAACTGGACCCAAAGAGCATCCCCATCAATTTTGAATGAACTTGCTCAGCAGTCCCGAGGTCAGGCAGCTGAACAGGTTGCAGTAGCAACCTCTAGTCTATTGGGAGAGGGGAAAAAAATCCCTTTTTGCATGTATCCAAACCCTTCCCGCTGAGCTGATTTGGGTTTTCCCAGCTCTAGTCCACTGGCAGCGTGTTCCTCCATGCTAAGGGAGGGAAGGCATAAATGGCTCTAGCTCAAAACTAACAACCACCAAGCAAAAGGCCTTACCCAAACACCGGGAATTTGGGAAATGCTTTGGATTGGGGCTGGTGGCACTTGCCAGTTAAAACCCACGTGGTGCCGAAGTGGTGGCGTTGAGGATTTAAACCGAAATACAAGCGAGGCAGCAAAACCTGCCGTTTGCCTGCCGTATAAAATGATCCATGGGATGTGGCGGCTGAAGCAAAACCCAAACAGGGTCTTTTTTGGGGGTGGAAAGGATAGAAAATATGGCAAAACTCAACAACTGCATGTGATGCAGGTCTGTGAAATGCCTCCTTGGACTACGTCTCAATTTAAAGCGAGCCCTTGGGCATCTCGAGCCCAGATGCAGCAATTTGGGTTTCTCTGCCAAGGCAGGAACTTTCTGCACGATTCATTGGCCGTCTTCAAATTGTGAAGACGCTTTAGAAAAAAATTACAGGTTAAACCAGGTTTCTGCTCTTCTTGAACCTTCATCGCAGGATTTTAAGCAGCTAAAGGTGGAAAAAGGTGTATGGAAATACCCTTCCCTAAAAGCCGGTGTTGAGGCTGCGAAGCTGTCGGTGCTATGAAATGTGATTTACCCAACGCTTGTGCCTGGGATCCCAACCCACTGCTTGGATTTGAGAGGAGGAAAAGTGGAAAGGAGGGGAGGGAAGGCAGAAACTCCTCCCCGAACCGGCAACGCTAACTATTTGGATGTCCAAAATTTGGCCTAGTTAGTTGGAGAGCCTTTCAAAGCCACCAAAGATCCATCCGCCTTCGGGAAGCGGATGGGGGTGCGGTGCTGGCCGCTTCCCCGCTTGGGCTGCGAGCAAACCTTACGCGCGGTAGCGTTCCCACTTTCTGTGCTGGTCCCATAGAGCCATTTTTTGCCCGTTTTACTTCAAGAAGGCGGTGTATTGGAGTGCCTACGGGTCCAGTAGGAAGGAGGTTCACGTGCGGCAGCGCACAGTGCAGCCCTGTTTGCCTTGCCAGCCATTCAACAGCCTCCGCTCTTCATTTTTAATAGAAGTTCAGTTGCAGGCTGGTGTTTCTGGGGGCTTTTGAAGGCTTTTTGCTTTATCTGTGTGAACGCGAGAGGATTGAGGCTTGCAGTGGTTACAGCTACCGGTCTTTTTTGCACTTACAGCCGCGCAGAATGAGTTGTTATAATTTTCAATTTGGTTTTTAGGTATTTTTAAAATTTCATAGATGCTCACGCGGCCGCCTGGGGTGTACGTGCTTTCCTGGGAGCGGGAGGAATGGGATTTCGGGGCTGTCCTTCGGGAACAGGCACGGAGCTCCTACCCTGCCCTCCAGTGGGCTGCAGCACGAGAGGTGGGAAGGGGGAATTCCCTCCCACGTCCCTGTTTCCACTGGAATAGTGCTGACAGTGATAACAGTGCTTGAAACCAGAGAGGTACCAGGACGGGAAAAATCATACTTTGCATCTCGTATTATCTGGGAGCTGTTCCTTATGCATCCCAGCCTTGGAAAAGCACCTAAGGCTTTGGGAAGTCTGTCTTTCCACTTTAATTATGACTTTTTTGTGTGTTTGGGTTTTTTTTTGGTTGGTTGGTTTGGTTTTCTGTGTTTGGTTTTTTGTTTGGGTTTTTTTTTTTTTTTAAGGAGAGTTATTGATAAAAAAAATATACCTCTTAAAATCCTCCACCTACGGGTTGCAGGGAATTTCAAACGCCAACTCGAGACTAATGTCATCACGTGTGGGATGTGCGGATATAATCCGGCGGGGAGGTTTGGGATAGGGTGAGGCGAGGAGGCCGGGAGGAGCGGGGATGCTGCGGGCTCCCGCAGGATTTCATACAGCCCCACAAATATATTGGTTTTCTCCAGTTGGATCCGTAGAAATCGTTAAAGATGCACCTTGGTTATTAGAGGCAATAAATAATAGATGGGTACCAGGCTTTTCAGCGCAGGCGTGCGTGGCGGAGGGTGTGCGGCTATTTTGTGCTTTCCTTAAAATACCGCCCGGCATCGCACCTGTGGCCGGGGGGTGCAGGGAGAGGGGTCGCATCCCCTGCCCCGCTCCTGTCGCAGGCACCACCGGCTTCAAGAACAAACTCGTGTCTAAAACATCAGCTTGGATGAGGATTTGTGATGGATTATAACCAGAATGACGGAATGGTTTGGGTTGGAAGGGACCATAAAGATCGTCTTGTTCCAACCCCCTGCCCTGGGCAGGGACACCTCCCACTAGAAGCTTTTCTATGAGCTGAAAATGAAAATAAACTTGGGTATTATGAGGCAGTACGAAAAAAATCTGTATCAGAACCTTCCCTGAACCGCCTCCCCATGAGCAGGGTCTGGGTGGTCCATGGGTGGATGCAGACCCAGCTCTTGAGGGGCTGTTTTTTGGATTCACGACTGCTGGAAGCAGCAAAACTAAAAATAAAAATAATTTCCCCCCAGTATTTTGCTGTCAGCAAATAAATTAAAACTAGAGACGGGTCGATTCAGACTGGATGTTAGGAAGAAGCTCTTCACCGTGAGGGTGGTGAGACACTGGAACAGGTTGCCCAGAGAAGCCGTGGCTGCCCCATCCCTGGAGGGGTTCAAGGCCAGGTTGGACGGGGCTTGGAGCAACCTGGGCTGGTGGGAGGTGTCCCTGCCCAGGGCAGGGGGGTGGGAACTAGGTGATCTTTAAGGTCCCTTCCAACCCTAACAACTCTACGATTCCATGAAACTGATAAATGCAATGCTGCTGAAAGCACTCCTGTAGCCACCTTGTTACTGGTGGGGTCTGCTTGGAGCTGGTGGCGTTGGTAAATACACCTGAGAATGAGCTCATCTGGGGCGCTTTTAGGTCCCTCATGAGGTGCCCTTCCACGTGTCGGAGGAGGACTTAATTTTTGAGATGATTTGTTGGAGTTTTGCGGGGGTTTGGCCTGGTTTTGGCGCTAGTGCAGAAGATGCAAAAACAGCCTGTACAAGTTATTAATAATAAGGTCATTTATCCTCGCGTTTACCTGGCTCCTTTCACCCGGGGACCCCGAGCTCCTTCGCGCCGTGTGGCTCCTCTGCGGGCAGACAGATGGGTGGAAGAAGCTCCGTCGGTTTTGCTAAACGCTGCCTGGAAATGAAGCCTTTCTTTGGGTCAGGTCTCCTGCTCTTTATTTTTAGTTACGCTATTGCCACGGTTAATCACTGCTTTAAAATTAAGGTATTCATTTGACAGCAGACCGTGGGAGGAACAGGATGGTTAGAGGAACTGGGAAAAAGTGTCTCGTCACCTTTTATTTTGGGCCTGAGTTTTCATCGCATGTAAGTGTAAATATTGCAATTTTAGTTGGGTTGGTTTTTTGTTTGGTTGGTTGGGTTTTTTTGGTTTTTTGGTTTTTTTGGATGACCAAATTGAGAGCAAGTGACGCTTTTCCCTGGCAGCTCGCCCAGAGTTGTACCTTGTCCCCAAGGAAACGGCTGCCGTGTCGTGCAGGTGACAAACTCACCCTTGCCAGAGGGCCGGGTGTCCTCTTCTCCCCTGGGGACATCAGGAGCTCCTGGAGGGTCACCCAGATGTTGCCTGCAGCGGGGTGGCCGTGGTGGCTAAGTCACGGAAGGCTGTTTCTTGGTGTCATGCCCAGGCAAGGATTTTGGTGGGTTTTAATAAGTCCTTATATTCTGTGTACACAGTACGACTGTAAAATTGGTGTGGTTTTTCATAGAATATTGTCAAAATAGTTGCTGGGAGTCTGTGGTGCACGTGGAGGCAATGGGTTTTAGGGAGATGCCCTTTAAAACGGGGCTGTGAGATGGGACCCGCTGTTGGCTGTGGCATCAGCCGAGGAGCACGCGTAACGGCAAAGCCTTGCCAAGAAAAGGAGAAGTTTGCGGTGGGACTTTTTGGTTGGTTTTTTGGGGGGTGGAATCCCAGCATGGGGGATATAATGTGCTTGGGTGTCCCCTGGACGCGCTGTGTCCCACCAGCGAGCCCAGTGCCCTCCTGCAGCTGCTTGGTGCCAGGGCTGGCGTCTGAGAACACCGCCGTCTCCCGTTCCCAACAAACCAAAAACCCCAAACCCCCTAAAATTAGAAATCTGAGTGTCTTTTGGGAGGGAGAGCCTGTCCTGGGCAACTTCTTAAATAGCACAGCAACCTTTAGAAACGCATCTGGTGTTTTTGTGCCTGTGCCAGCTGTGAATGAAAGCCACAACTGTACCCAGATTTAATTTACTGACAGTATTGGTGGGGACGTTCGTGTCCCACATCCCTCGGTTGCCGCACGCCCGGGGTCTCTGAAATATGGTATTAAAAAAAAAAAAAAAAAATCTAATCTCTGGGGAAAGCGGGCGGTGAATAATTCCTGCAGCTGCTTTACTGAGGTTGGGGAATAACCGATGAGCAACGATTTGTATCCTTCCGATGTTAAATAGTCCTTAAATGCTCAACTCCATTGTAGAGGAGGAGGGCTGGGCGCCCGCGTCCGCTGAGCATCCCCGCCGTGAGATGGAAACGTTGGGGCTCCCGGCTGCGCCCGCCTGCAGCCGCGCTCGCTGCTGCACCGGGTCTTGCCATGGGGAGAGCCCCGACCTGTATTTATATGGAATATAAATTTATATATATATAATGCAAAATGTAAATGTATATGGAATATAATATAGGATAATGGATATAGGATAATAATATGGAATATAAATATAGGAGTATATTGAATGTATTATATATAATAATATATAATTATATAGTAACAATATATTAAAATATATAATGTGAATATAGTAATAATATAATTTATAATAATATAAAATATATTAACATACACTTAAGATATTATATTAATATATACTATAATAATATCAATATAATTTATATCATATATTAATATGCTACATTAGTATATTGATATAGTACATTGATATAGTACATTGATATAGTACATTGATATAGTACATTGATATAGTACATTGATATAGTACATTGATATAGTACATTGATATAGTACATTGATATAGTACATTGATATAGTACATTGATATAGTACATTGATATATTTTTATTGATGTATAACATACATAATATATATATATATGGATTATAAATCTGTTTCCACGGCTCAGGGTTTATTCCCGCATGCTGGGGCCGCAGTTAAGGGCTGGGGTCTCGCCCGGCGCTGCAGGCACAGGTTATCTGAGCCGCGTTGTGCCTGCAAGGCAAAGGGGCCACGCTAACGCCCAGACACAGGTTTCATCTTGGGTATATTTACACGAGCCGGTGCGTCCTCCCTTGCCGTAACGAGTGCGTGCCGAGCAGGACACGCAGCTCCAGGGCTGTGCCGTTCCCCAGCCCTTTGAACCCCGGGCTCTGACTGCTGCGATGAGTATTTGGGCGGTTTGCGAAGGGGGGAAAAAGGCACAGACCCAAGGGAAGGGGAAAGACGTGAAGGTCCTGGGAGCCCAAACCCCTCCGGGTACACAGGGGTGGATGCTCGCTGCCCCGGGGCGCGGGGGATGCAGCTCTAGGGCAGGCAGGACGTGTGTGTCAGCAGCCACAAACCCAGAGGTGGACACTTGGCCGCAGGGCTCTCTCGAAGTTATTCTTCATGTCTAGTAGCTGGAATAGGATATGTATTTTTAGAAAGGTGCCGAATGCTAATTCAAAACCTCCTTAGGCAGAGCTCACCGCAACCTGTTCAGAGACTTAATTACCCTCACGGTTGAAAACATGACTGTATTTCTGAATCAGCTGCAGGATCTTCTGGATCCCTTCATCACCACGTTTCCATTCCTTGAGCGGGTGCTTGGACCCCAACGCAGCCTCTTCCGACGTGGTTTTGGTGCTGTGCTGAACAGGCGAAGCTCCTGCAGGCGCCCATCTCCTGCTCCTCCAGCCTTTCAGCCGCCCCGGTTGCTCTCCCATCGGCCGTGTACCAGCTCTGGGGTCCCCCCAGAAGCGTTGGGTGCTGGGCTCGGGCGCAGCAGCCGGGCAGGACCGAGCCCAGGTGCGATGCCACCTCTCTGCTCCTCTTTGGCATGTCCCTGCTTGATGGTGGGGCTTGTTTTTACCGCAAAACTCTTGATCCACTGGATCCTTCCAGTGGAAGGTGGTGTGCACCACATCTCCAAACAGCACTATTGACACGGCTCAACAGCCTGAGGCCTGGAGCCAGGAGTGACCACTCCTGCTGTAGGAGAAAATGACCCCAGAGCCGTAACTTGTGATGTTTTATTCTACTCAGACTTATTCGCGATCTATTTAGGCTCTCAAACACCGGTAGTCCTTCAACGTCTTCCAACTGAAATTTCTGATAAGGAGCAAATTTCTCCTTAACAACGACGACAAACACACGCACAAAAAAACCCGAACCCCACAACAAAACCCAAACCCGCAACTGTTGTTGCTCACTTTTGTTTTCAAGTATCTCCTTTCCAAAGCCACGGGCAAGAAGCCAACAGTGTTCTGCTCCTGCAGAGAACAACAGAAGTGGCGCTGAGGCCGCCATCCCTTTTTCCTCATTTTTTTTTTTTCCCCCCCTTTTCTGACAGGGAGAAACTGTTGTAAGCATGTGGAAGGTTGTAATATGTGTCTGTGGGACTTTGCTAGACAGATATTTTTTTTTCAGTAGCTGTAAGTGTAACAGGGTCGAGTAAATTCACGTAGGTAAGGACCTTTAATGCCTGGCTAGCTTGCTATCAAAGATGGCTTTGTTAGCCCCCCGTGGCGAAGTGAAATGTAGTGGTTTAGTGGCAGTTTCCACTGGAAACAACTGGTTTACTGGGATGAAATGTTAAGTACGGGGAGATCACAGGGCCGCTGGGCAGAGCTGGATGTGCATGCAGCACTGCGCCCTTTCAGAAGGGACATCAGCTGCTTGTTTTAAAAATCACTTTTTACGTATTTTGAGGTAGCAAAGCAAGTAAGCTCCTGCGGGTGACTCCCCCGGCCTTTTTGAAGGGGTTTTCCAGCAAATTTTCAGAAAAACAAATTTCCTGACTGGTTAAAACGTAGACTTTGCTTGCGTGGGGAGAGTACTACGTCTGGCCCTTACCCTGGGGAGCAGCTGGTTCCTGGACACCCACCACTCAGATATCAATCAAAATTATCATCATCAAAATTTTTCAGTTCTAGGTAAACCGTATCATTTGAAACCAAGGCTTGTTGATGGGTCAAATGTGCATCCCTCTGGGGATTTGTGTTCTTGCTGGTCCCTTGGCCCCATCTCCAAGGGTCCTGTGGTGGTCCCTTGGCCAAGCGGAGGGTGGTGGTTTCCATTGGTGGACCTTGAGACAAAAACTACTGAACCTGGTGCTACTAAAGCACAGGGGCTGTTCCTGCTCCCTGAGCCGCTGCCATGGCCCCGTCCTCCTTCACTGGGGCTTTGTCCAGGTGTGAATGTGCGGTGCTTGTAGTTGATTTGACGCAAAATACTCTCATCTGGCCTCGGGATGCCAGAGGTGTAGATGTGTCACTTAGGGACATAGCTTAGTGGTGGACTTGGCAGTGTTAGGTTTACGGTTGGACTCGATGATCTTAAAGGTCTTTTCCAACCGAAGTGATTCTATGATCCTCTTTGGAAAGGCGTTCTGCGTTATTTCTTATTTTTTTTGATACCGGAGGGGCTGAGCTGTAAGAAATGCCCTTTTTTTTTGGTTAGATTGGTAGGAGAGACCTCATTGCGTGTTTCCTGGGAGTTATGGTCCTGGAGGATGTCCCTGTGCCGTGAAGGATGGGACGTCTTGGCTGGTGGAGCAAAGTGCTTGAGGGGAATGGTCCCAGCAGACCCCCAGGAGAGGCCGGGGGGAATGGTGAACCACAGCGCGTGCTGGGACAGGGAGCTTGGAGCGTGTTGTCAGAAAGAGTAAAATTAAGGTAATTTAGCCCTGCTGGGGAAAAGGAAACCTTGAGAATTGAGGGGGGGGGAAAGGGAACAACCAGTCAACTTGAAATAGAGCGAAGTTTTAAAATTATTTCCTCAAGGGAGTCTCCTGAAGGACTGATGTTGTCACCCCTGGCCATGCTCTGCAGAAGGGTAATTTATTGACCGAGAAGACAGACATTTGATAAAAAGACCCGGCGTGCATTGTTTATGTCACTTTGCACAGAGGATGGGAGGCTAATGCCAGAAATAAATACCCTCGAAATGGGGCGGGGGGGGGGCGGGGAATAGAGGGAGACGGCAGCGGAGCAAATGCACAGCTATTTGCAGAGCCTGGCGAAGCCCACAGGCCGGAGGCTGGCGCAAGGCTGGGAAATACAAGTGCCGCTGGTTAAAAAAAGCGAATCTTCACTAAAACTTGCCCTGCAGAGGCAGCTGAGATGCAGCACTTTAAATTAGGAAAGAAACCAGCTAAGGGCGGAGGCAATGGTACGTTCTTAATTGCCTGTCGTGACCTTCAGTGGCGATGGGATCGTGGCCGGAGCCTGCAGGGGCACCACGGCAGGCGGCGGGGAGCAGCAGAAGACCTTGTCTCCTGAAGGACTCGTGTTGTCACCCCTGGCCGTGCTCTGCAGGGCCAGGTTGCTGCAGAAGGAGTCCCTCGGGCTGCCGACACGAAGGGTGCCATGGCTGCCCGACCGCCGCTCGCTGGTGGCCCATCCTCTCTTCTTCTGGAGCGACGGCTGCAATTAGACTTGTAAATGAAGGCGGTTAAAATATTAACGGCTGTATCGAGGCTCAGTTCCTCGCCGCCTTATTAAGCCTGCTGAAAGGCTGGTAACGAGCTTTAATGCAAAGGCTGGTTTAGGTAAAGCATTTTTAATGTTATGAAGATGTATGCTAATTTAATTACATATGAGGTGGGCAAACCCCAAAATATCATGGACTGACACGGCGCGGTTACTGAGACTTGACTTTGCTGCTACCTTGGCCGTGGCGGTTGGGAACGCCGGGTTTTTGCAATGGACCAAACATGCCCGTTTTCATGTAAAATATTGTTATTGTTGTAGCAGCTGGGCCCGACAGTCAAACCAGGGGAAGCTTCTGGGCTGACCTGCAGAGAGGGTTTGGGATGCTGCCGTTCGGGTTATTTAGCTGGGGCTTGATGTGGTTACACCCTCGCTTCTTAAACTTTAATTTACCATTTGACTTTCGCCTCTAGATATGACTCGGAGAATTCGGTAGTTTTGTCTCGCCTTTGGTTTTGTTTTGCTGAGCAAAGGGAGGATAATTATTTCTTCAGTAAAGCCAGCCAACACCAAACCCAAAGTCCTTTGGCTACGAAACAGCAGCAGGTTTCCACGTCTTTGGCTCCAGCAAAGTAATCCAAAGCGCGCGGGTTTGTGGGCAGCGGGGAAAGCAGGGCGCTCAACTCAGCCCTAGGCTATGTGCAAAAAAATCCACGCAGCTAAAACAAAGAAAAAACAAACCGATTAGTGATTATTTCTTATTTCCCCCTTATTTCTCCCCTTTCTTCTTTCTCCCTGCAGGTAGTTTGGTCTTGAGTCTCCGGCATGGCAGTAGATAATGTTTATCTTCACGCACAGGCTGAGTAGAACTAATTTCAATCATATTTTTTTCTTTCTTCAGTCATCACAAAAGAGAGCTTAAGACCAGGATTTTTCTCACTGATGTCTCTCCTATGTGGGATGTGTGTTGCTTTCACGAGGCCCGTCCTTCCAAGCGAGCAGCTCTTCCTCCAGGGACCCCCCCCTCGGTATTTGGGGGTCCAGGTGCAGGAGCTGCTCCCACCATCTGGGGACAGAGGGTGAAGGACGAGGGTTGGGAGAACAGGGTTATCCCTCTTCTAGAGGCGTTAAGTCTTCCGTGTAGAATACAAGATGTTGGTAGTTTTTTAAGAATAGGGTTCAGAAAGCTCCATAGTGTTAAATACTCATTCACGTTTCTCAGACGCCAATTCTTAAGTATATTAGGAAAAAAGGATAATAGTAAATACGAGGTGAATAATGCCCCCCAGTTCAGAGCGTTGTTTGTGTTTGACATGGGATCCCTGGCACGCAACGGTTGGTTCAGCCTTGGCTTGTGGCTACTCCGAGTCTTTGAGTAAGAGCATTCGAAGCCTTTTGGCCTGAGGAGTAATTGCGGCACGTGAAGTTGTCGTACCTTGGAGGGGCCGGTGCCTTTCCCCATGTTTGGCCTCTGCGGATGAGGCTCGTTTTGAGGCCGCTGATGGTGGTTTCAGGCATTCTTGCTGCTGCAGAGGTAACAGCACACGAATGACTCCGGGCTGTTGTGCGTGTGGCTCGTTGAGGAAAACCTGCCAGAGGAGAGAGCAGAAATGTCAAATACGCCGTCCGCAGAGTTTTGAGTCTAACCTTGAAGGATGTCCCGCCGGTCCTTGGGCGGGACGCGCGAGTGCGGTGTTCGGCGCTGCCATCGCTGGTGTTTTCTCCAGCTCGTGCCTGGCGTGGTGGGGGCTCTTACTGGTGTCACTGTGCCCCTGCCAAGAGCGTAGACTAAACCACTGCTGAGGGTAATATACGGCCTTTCCTGCTTGGAGACCAGGGACGCCTGCCTCTGCCTTAGCCACGTAATAACTGTGCAGGACAAAATCAGCCATTAATCTTCAAAACAGCGGCGAGCAGGGCAGTAGCTGTTGGTGGGAAGGCAGATTTCATGCCTGCCCTTCTTCTCCGGTGCTATGTAACCAGCAGTAAAGCTCGAGCTTTGTCCGGACCTTCGTCCGACTCAAAGTGTGGTTTTAAGCTGAGATTAAAACGGAGACGTGCTGGGATGGCTGACGAGGTGGGTCTTCCCTTGTATTTTGGATGTGACAAAAGGGAGAGGGGTAGGGACTTGTGTAATTGTTAGTGGTCCATATTTGAGAGCATTTACGTTCCTCTTATGACTAAGGTAGGAAGTCCCCGGGTGAATGTGTGGGGAGAGGGCTAGGATGGCGGTAGCTGCAGGGATTTAAATCCTTCCCCTCTGATGCTGCCATTAGCTGGGTACCGCGTCGCACCCATCTTTGTCACTCTGGCGCTTACGGTGGCCTGGGACCTTGTCCCCAGTTTTCTGACACCCCTGGCAGCCCTGCAGTTGATGAAATTTCTGTGGCTGATGGCCATGCATCAGAGGAGACGTGTCCCCAAGGTGCCCTGTACGACCTGTGCAGCGAGGTGGGGTACCTCGGGGCTTTAGGAAATCCTTCCCAGGCCCAGCAGCAAGCAGGCGACCGGCCCCAGCCAGAGACCTGCAAGGGGACAGGTCCGGAGGGGCGAGGAGAAGCTGGGTGTCTTGCCCAGGTGCCCCTGGAGGTGCTGGGTGGAGAGTGGGGACAGCCGAAGGAGGGGGCTGTGTCACCGCCGTCACGGGGCCATGCGGCTCTCTGGGTCTTCCCACTGGAGAGCGGTTTGGATCCGGTACCCAGTTCTCCTTGAATGGGGAAAGGTGGGATTTGGTCTCCGTGTTAGCCACTGCTTTAGAGAGCATCACCCAAGCGGTGGTTTCATCTCCTCCCTGCTCTGAGCCATCCCTTGATGCCCCACATGGATATGGCCTATTTTCTTCTTTTGTGCCTGTCTTTCTGCCACCTCACGGATCCTTCTCTGCTTTCTCTCCCACCTACTCTCCCACCTTTTCTCTTCCAGCAGTAAATCTGCCTTGTCCTGTGAGGTTCCCCTGAACCCATAGTGTTTCCATGTAGCATTCCCTCTGTGGACAAGGTCTTATTATTATTTTATAAGGATGACTCTTGCCAGGACTGGTTTTAATGGCTCTTCAGGTTCTAAAACCAACTGAAACGAGACTTGAGGACCAGAGAGTGTAGTTCCCTTCCATGCACAACCCTCAGCTCTGCCCCTGCACCATCAAATGAGGTATTTTTCACAGCCCTCTGGGCTGCGCTTGACCATGTCAAGGGAGACATGAGCTTCTCCGAGCTGCAGAGCTGTCCTGGAAAATCACCACGTCGTCCCCCACCAAACCGTGGACCTCTCTGGTGTCACTGTCAGGGGACCAGCACCCCAACACGGGTGGTGGGTTTTAGCAGGGGACCTGCTCCCACTGGCTCTTGACAACCATCTCCAAAGAAGGCTTTCGTTTCTATTCTGCCTTTCCTAAATATGCCTTTTCCCCCTCCATCATGACCATTTTAAGCAGATGGTGGGCCTATTATATAACTGAGCAGAAGGCTTCATTGCAGAATTTAGCCAAATCGGGTGCTGCTTCAGATAAGACTAAACAACAACTCGTTTCTGGGGTTTTCGGCCCTCCCCGTTCTACTTTGAGTTTGGAGGATGAAGTTATTCCAGGGGGTGAGATCAATGGAAATCTTCCCCAGTTATTAATAACTTGCTGGAGGCTTGCAGGAATTGTGGGAAAGCTGAAAGGCAAGACGTAGTAAAAACAAAGCCGGCCACGCAAGGTTTGCGGGATGAGCCCGCAGGGTTCAGCATCGCTCCTGGATGCTTCTGCTGCCCTTAGCAGCTGGGGGCATATGGATCCCATAGGCTGGGGGTCTATGGGATCCCATAAGGAATTCCTTCGTCCCTGACCATGTATTGCTTGCTCTGGGCAGAGGAGGGAGGTGCACTGGGCGTGACTTTTTTTTTTTTCATGAGCAGTCCCTTTGTTTCTCATTTCACGGAGGGAATGGCCAACCCAAAGCTCCATGAGCAACACCAAGGAGACCTGCTGGAGCCTCTCCTGGTCCTGCGCTGGCTGGTTTGGTCCTAGTGTTGGCCGAAAACCCACCCAAGCATGAGGTATTAAGAGCCTGAAACACCCCCTTGTACTTTGATAATATTTAAATCCAGTGTTCTTTTGACGTGCTGCAGAAACCTAGCATTTCTAGTGCTTCTTGCCTGTTTCAGTCAATGCCCAGAAAATTAGGATGTTCCTGGGAAAATGGAAAATAATTTCAGTTGAAGGGCATGTTCAAATCAGGAGGCAGACCAAAGAAACCCAGTTTTCCCCCAAAAGCATCCTTTGAATGAACGTGCTAGGGCACAGAGCTCCTGGGAGGAGTGCTCCCATGTTCTTGGGTTGTCCAGAGCCGATTTCAGGGGAGCTACAGGAGACTTGGCTCTTTCAGCACATCACTCGAGGTAGAAGCTTGATGGTTTTCGTTGAATCCTAAACTGTATTTTTCAAGAAAGCAGGTTTTAGCCCAAGCATAGCTTTGTGCTTCTGGTATAGTGTGTGTTGCTTGAGCTGTATCCCAGACCCATGGCACGTCGTGTTTGTGTGACTGCCTACCAAGGCAAAACCCTGCAGGAGCTCCAAAAGAAGCCAGAAATAGCAGTTCTAGACTCAAGGTCGGCGGTTTATATTAGCTTCTTTGGCCACCGGGACCTCTGAATTCTGCTGTGACTGAAGTTAATTGCTACGGTGCCATTGGCAGTGATAGCACGACAGGGGTGTCCGGCAGCTTGCAGCCGCAGCCAGGTCTCAGCGGTCGGGCTGGATCGGCCACCACCAGCGGAGGATCATCTGCATGAAAACCAGCCAGCCAAGTGAAATGGGGTTTAAAATGCTCCAAAATCCCTTCCTTGGTGTGCCTGTTGCAAGTGGTTATTAAAAAAACCCTCTCCTGGATAGCCCTTAGGCTGGAAAAGAGGAAGAAACTCGCAGAAACCCGCTCTCCTCCATCTGTTTTAGAAGTGGTGTGGTGGTGGCCACTGCCCTGCTGGGGTCTGTGGCTTGTGGGGCTCCCTGGGCTTCCCAACCGGCTCCAGCATCGTGGGTACCAGGCATGGTTTTAAGCGCTGTGCAGATCGAGAATCGGTGCGAAAGATAACCAACTTCATGGTTTAAACTGGGTTTTTTTTGGTTTTTTTTTTTTTTTACACCCAAGAGGGGTTTCCCCACCGTGCGTTAGTGCCTACATGGGGCACGGCAAAGGCGTGTATAATTAAGACAGTGAGCTTAGAAATATTAACTGTGAAACATGTAGTCACACATGCTGAGATCAAGTTAATGAGTGTTAAGTGAACAAATAAAAGGCATAAGCAAGCGTACACGCTACCTGCAAAGTCCTGCTGGCGGTTTCTTGGGGTTTGGGTCTTTCTTTTTTTTTAGCCTTATTTATGAACTACAGCTGACGTAAGGGAATAAGAAACCTCTTGGAGGACTTCTTTGAAGCATAATATTAATATTGCGTTCTTATTTACATTCCTTCTGTCCACAGGATTGAAAAAACGTACAAGGAAGGCCTTTGGTATACGCAAGAAAGAAAAGGATACTGATTCCACGTAAGTCAACGAGACATAAACCGCATTAATATATAATGATGCTGGGGAGAAGTTGATGCCGGCGTGCCAGGACAGGAAGGAAGTCGGTGCACGGCAGGCATTTGTCATCCTTGGATCAAATCTTGTAATAACAAATGCGTTTAAGCTGTTTCCCCTTGTACAGCCAGTGGCCAACAAATAAGGTAGTTTCTCGGTGGCTCTGCAGAGCTAATAAAGCCGCTTGTCCACGTGTTTGCAATTTACGGTGACAGTTAGCGCTGATCAGAGGAAAATTACTCCTCTGAGAGTTTCAGCAGATTAATCTCTGCCCAAACTACTGATTTGCCCGTCTGCTGAGATCTTTTTAGATGCAAATTCAATTTAAACGGATGCCTGTGCAGGCAGGGAGGCCGGCCGTGGAGCGAAGGGCTGCGTGGTTGGGGCAGGCTGGGGATGGGGAAGGGCGCACGGGGCTGGTGGAGCCCGCGCTCCTTTGGCTTTGCTGCGAGAGATGCTTTTGCTTCCTGGGAAAACATCTGGTGGGGGTTTTCCCCCCCACATCTGGCAAGGCTTCTCGACACATGTGGCAGGGGATGCCGTGCAGGGGTGCAGAACCACTGGCAGGGCGCTGAGCCCAGCCCAGGGAGGGCTCTCGGCTGCCACTGACGCGGTTTTGGGGTAGATGTTCCAAAACAACGTGGCAAAGGAGCCTGTGCACCCCGTGTGCTGGGGACGGAGCCGGGGAAAGGCAGCGGGGAGCCCCGCTCCCGCACCTACAGCATCCTCCAGGTGCTCAGCGTCTGGCACAGCGGAAACCCTGTGGGCTTTTTCTTTTCTTTGAATCGTTTTCCCGAGCTGTTTCACATCTCGGCGGTGGTGGGTGAGGTTTCCCGTGCGACGGGGCAGCTGCTGCAGGTCTGGCAACAATCCCAGGGCCGCAGCGAGCCCAGCTGGACTGGCCCCTGCAGGGGTTTGCCTGCTGCAAAAGGGGGCCCTAAAATCCAGGGGGACATGGAGCGTATCCCAAAAGGGCTGTGTGGCACCGAGCTGTTGCCCTGCTGGCAGAGGGGGGCTTGTCACCGGGAATGGTGGCTGTCCATCCCCCAGCCAGGCAGGCTGCGGGATGGCCAGGAGCTCCCGCTCCAGCCTTGTATGGCTTCGTTTATCAGAAGGATGGGGAGGAAACGGGCTGCTTCGCATCTTCTGCTCATGGAAAATCAATGGAAGTCATGGAAAATCAGGTCTAAGTCCCGCCTTTAGCCATGATTTCCACGTGTGCTTGCAGCAGCTTGCTCTTCCTAGAGGCTGGGGAAGCTGGTGGCACACGGAGATAACGAATCCTGGGGCGTTTGTGATGGTAACAAGCTCGCGGAAAGGCCACTGTGGGGGAGACGCTGCAATTAGCAAGCAGCAGTGATTAGCACGTCGCGGGGTTGCATCGCGGTCATTGCCCTGAATGGCTTTGAGCGTTCTCCAAATCCCCTGTCGGCAGCCGGCGTGGGGCCGGGGGAGCGGTGGGGGGCGGTGGGCTCAGACAGACCCTCTGGTCACCCCCTGCCATGGCTGGGCCACCGCGGCCCCTGGTCTGGGTGGTGGGAACCGTGATGTGGGACCTTCAGGGCTGCTGCTGGGGGGATATGGGATGCCCTGGGGCTGCAGCGCGATGGCAAAGGACCTGCCACCCCCTCCCTCCATTGGCCGAGGGTCTCCACAGCCGTTTCTGGTTGGACTTTGGGGAGATGAGTGGGAGGTGACATTCCTTGTGAGTAGGGGAAGTTCTGCCCCTCTGCTCTGGGAGACCCCCCTGCAGTGCTGCCTCCAGCGCTGGGGCACCAACGGCAGAAGGACACGGAGCTGTTGGAGCGGGGCCAGAGGAGGCCCCGGAGATGCTGGGAGGGCTGGAGCCCCTCTGCTGGGAGGACAGGCTGAGAGAGCTGGGGGGGTTCAGCCTGGAGAAGAGAAGGCTCCGGGGAGACCTTCCAGCCCCTTCCAGTCCCTCAAGGGGCTCCAGGAAAGCTGGGGAGGGACTCTGGAGCAGGGAGGGGAGCCATGGGACGAGGGGGAAGGGTTTTACAGTTGGAAGAGGGGAGATTTAGGTGAGATCTTGGTAGAAATTGTTTGCTGTGAGGGGGGTGAGCCCCTGGCCCAGGTTGCCCAGAGAAGCTGTGGCTGCCCCATCCCTGGAGGGGTTCAAGGCCAGGTTGGACGGGGCTTGGAGCAACCTGGGCTGGTGGGAGGTGTCCCTGCCCAGGGCAGGGGGTGCCACTGGGTGGGCTCTAAGGTCCCTTCCAACCCCAACCATTCAATGATTCTATGAAACATGGAAGCAGAGGAGATCTTTGCTGCTTCCAAAAAAAATTCGGAGACGTTTGTGCGAAGAGATTAAGCACAAGATAAGAGAGATGGGAGGCAGACGCGTATGAATTAGTGAAGTTCAAAGATGTTATTCTCTGCTAAACCAGAGCTGGATGGGCAGCAGCTCCCTGCAGGCTTTTTGATGATGCCCTGAGTCAGACGTTAATTTGTGGCAAATCCCTGGCAACGCATAAAACTCGGGAGCGTGTGGGAGGTGGAGGAGCCCGTCTGTTTTTCATAAACATATTTGTCTTTTCGTTAAATAACTTAGGATCCTTAGACAGTGTTTAAATACTGCCGAGCCGGCCACGCCGCTTGCTGTGACCTAGGTCCCAATCCCATAAGCGGCTGGGGATTAGGATCCCTGAGGTGTCTCATCAGTTTTCAAATCCATTCGAAAGAGAAGGGACCGTGCTGCTGGCAGAAAAAAAAAAAATAATCTCTAAATGCAATTTTCATGGTCTTCTGCAAGAGGATGCACACCCAGGGAAGGGCTGTGGCCATGGGATGGATGCAAGGAAGAGCCAGGAAAGTGTGATCTTCAGCAGGAACACTTTATTTATTCATAAAATTTGGCTATCTGGTAGCACAGGATCGCTGGCACCAAGACCCTTGTGTGGGTTTCGCAAGGAGCGCGGGGCAGGTAATTCAGATTTGCTGACGATTTCACAGTTAAACCCGTTGCCGCTGTGGGTTCGTTAAGAAACCCATTTCCACAGTTAATCGGGCAGCGGTGAGGATGTTTGGGAGCTAACGCGGCTGCCTTTCTTTCTTTGCAGAGGGTCGCCAGACAGGGACGGCATCGTAAGTATTGCACGGACCCCGGTCCTGCTTCTCTCTCCCGCCGCGGCCCCTGAAATGCCAATTCCTCCATCCGCCACCATCGGCACTTTGTGATCCATCTCTTCCTTTCTGGTTAATATAGAAAATAAACTCCAGTAAGAAGCTATCTGTTTAAAATAAGGGCATATTCCAGGCTTTCCAGCGAGTTAACATAAAGAACATACCAATGCAGAAAGACCTGCCGAGCGCCGCGGGCAGAGGGACCGGGTGTCCTGCTAAAACCCCGGCTCCGCATCCTCGTTTCTGCTCCCGCTAATTGGCTTGGGCCAGATTGGCTGTGCCATGACTTAAGGGAAAATTGCCAGAACAGCTGTTTCCCATCCCTATCTTTATTTTCTATGTTAAACTGAAAATCAGGAGGTTACTTGGTTTTGTATTATTGCTGCTTTTGTTCGTGGTGTTAAATAGAAACGCCCCCGCTGGACCTGGGCAGTAGAGGGACCACGTCTCCTTCAGCTGTTTAATTTCGATTTTGCGAATAACTATGTTGGGTTCAGACCGGGACTGTGCTGGTCGTTACTTCTTGAGCAAATTCGGGCGTTCCGAGCTCACCTTAAAATAAAAGCGGAGACCCTCGGGAGGCTCGGCAGGGAGAGCGGTGCTGGGGTGTCTCTTACAAAGCCGTACAGAAGCCGGGGTGCCAAATTCTCCTTTAGAGAGATCTAAAGAGAGCTCTTTAGAGAGATCTAAACTGTTTTGTTGTCTTTCTTTTTTTTTTTCTCCTCCGCATCTGACCCCAGATCCTTGGCTTTGGGCTCGCCCTGCGTTCGTAAGCCACTTGTTAAGAAATAGCAATTAAAAAAAAAAAAAAAAAGAGCCTGCAGCTCAGGTAGCGCTTGAACCAAGGCTCTATTCAGCAGTAATAAATAAATAAAATGCGAGGAGCAGCCCGGAGCCGTTCCCTCCGCCGGCAGAAGTGCTGTGGGCAGCCTTTTGTTGCCAGGCATGGGCGCAGGGACCTTGGGTGCCCTCCCAATTGGGCTCCTCTTTTTGGTTTTTCCGGGTGGCTTGCTGTCTGAGCTGGGTGCGGGGCAGGGACGGGGTCTCCAGTGCTCCAGCAAGCTGAAGGATGCAGGAATACGATTTTTTTTTTTTTTTTTTGGGTGGGTGGTATAACGAAGCCACTGGATTTGTTGGAGGCAGGGGAACTGGGGGATGGAGACGTTTAGCCTAACTCTTCCTCCTGCAACACGTTCCCACCGTGACATTCGCAGCGGGAGGTGAGACGGCGAATCCTCCGACTGCTGAATAGAGCCCCGTTACCTGCCCCCGGCGAAAACCACGCTTACTCCGAACGGAGCCGCAGCTGAGCCCTCCTTTTCTTCTAAAACTGTGCAGTGTGTTTGCTAGTTCCTTGTGACTTACTTTTGTGTGTTTTTTTTTTTTTTTTAAAATTAAAAAAAAAAAAAAAATTCCAAATCCACCCAATACTTTAACCCTTTTTCTGCCGAACCCCAATCCCTTCCAGCCGCCCAGCCCTCATCCCAATGAGCCACCTTGCAATAGCAAACCCGAGAGTGTGCGTGAAGGAGGAAAAAAAAATGCGGTAAGGAAAACAGAGCTCGGTTGACAGCTACAAACAGGGTGGTTTGAAACCAGCGAGTAATTTTTGGTTTGAAATCCAGAATATAGGAAAACACCACTTAGGTGGGGTCAGGTGGGTGTCTGTGAGTTGAATAGAAATGGGCTTGAATACAGATGGACTGGGGGAAAAGCGGAAGTCCCACACAACTGCATCCGGAGCCTGATTTTTCACCCTTCTGACGAGGCTGCTCCGTCCTCGGGCAGCATCGTGAGGACAATTGGGTGAAACCATCCAGTGGTGAGCCCCTGGCCCAGGTTGCCCAGGGAAGCTGTGGCTGCCCCATCCCTGGAGGGGTTCAAGGCCAGGTTGGACGGGGCTTGGAGCAACCTGGGCTGGTGGGAGGTGTCCCTGCTATGGGGCTGGAACTAGGGAGAAACCCCTGAGGAGGGGGTTGGCCAGCCCTCACCCAGGGTGTGAGAAGGTGTCTTTTCTTGGAAGGTATAAATGGCAAAAGCTGTAGCTGGGTTGCACTTCGAAAGGACCTTGGAATGAGGTCAGCCTGGTCTAGTGGGAGGTGTCCGTGCCCATGGCAGGAGGGTTGGAACGAGGTGATCTTCAAGGTCCCTTCCAACCCGAACCGTTCTATGAAATGGGGAGGACGAGGGTGCTGGTGGCCTGATCCAGCCCCCGTGCTGCTGTCACCCGGGACAGTGCGTTAGACCCTTGGCAGGGGTGTTGGGGTGGGGGGGGCTACCACTGGCAGGGAACTGGACTATTATCTAATTTAGGTGCCCAAAGTTGAGAACCTGGCTGAACTTCAGTCCCTGGCTGAGGTGGCTAGCAGGAGCTTTGGGCATTTTTCTGGATGCCCGGAGCAGACCAGCAAAGGGTCCCGCAGGTGATGGAAGCCCAAAACCTCCTTCCAAACCAGTCCCGGCTCGGTCCGAAGCAGCAATAACCTCTGTGTGTGTTGTCGGTGTGTCGTGACGTGCGCTAACACCACATCCCGCACCCCTCTCACCGCCGCTACCCGCTGTGAAGCGATGGCGCCCGGCGTGCTCTGCTGCCCGGTCACGGAAACCCAACCCTTCTTTCAGCGTGTTCTGGGGAAGGTGCTTATCCCCAATAAATAGGGGTGCTCGGCGGGCATGGGGAGCCCCCGCTACCACCAGCTCTCCCCATGGGCGGGAACACCCAGGAACAGGTGGAGAAATGGACATTTCATTTCTCTTCCTTAAGAAATGTCATATGTTCAGCTAATGAAGGTTTAAAAAAAAAAAAAAAAAGGAAAAAGTCTTTTAGCTCTCTGCTATGGAAGATCTTCCAGAAATGGGACCCGCTGGTGTGCGCGGGCAGAGCAGCTCTCCGCCGCGCCGGCGTGGGCAGCCGCAGCGATGCCCAGGCATCCCAGCAACGCCTGGGAGGTACGGTGTGTCCTTGCGTCCTTAATTTAAAACTTGGAAACTTTCTTTTCTGATGTGTTGCAGAAGAAAACAAATGGAGCCCCGAATGGATTTTATGCGGAGATCGACTGGGACAGATACGTAAGTGTCACACGGAGCCTCCCCTCCCTCCGCCCACCTCCTGACGGGGGACTCGGGCTGAACTGTCACGCTGCCGGTTTGGCTTTCTGGGTGGCCGTTTTGGGTGATGGCCGGGGTTTAGTTGTGTCGAGACACATATTATTTTTTTTTTTTTTATCTGCATGTTAATTAAATAGCCTAAAACTGCCCAGAAACTGGGTGGTCCCAATGCCTGATGCCCTGCAGGTGAGGAGAGCGCTGCCCGTCCCTGCGGGACGTCGCAGCTACGTGGAGAAGACTCTCCGTTGCAACCAAGCATTGCAGAAAATTTTGCTGCAAAAAATTGAGCATCGTAAAATCTTACCTGGGAAAATCTATCTGCTTCCTAATTCTTTTGGGTTTTGTTGTTTTTTTTTTTTTTTTTTTTTTTTTTGCGTGCCCTGTTCAGAACTCACCTGAGCTTGATGAGGAGGGCTACAGCATCCGACCGGAGGAACCAGGCTATATCCTTTGTTGTTGGATTTGACTCTCAGATTACGGACAGTAAGATGAGCTGGGGTTCACAGGCAGGCCACCGACTACTTTTATTATTACTATTTATAACCATAATTTATTTCCCCCCTTTTATTTTTCCTTTTGAGCTGTCACTCCGCAGCTAGCACTGGCTCCCAGGGGGAATGACCTGAGGCAGCAGAGCAGAAGGGGATTTTTAATTGCCTTTGATCTGGTGCTATGAAATGAGGAGGCGGCGTGAGCGGCGCAGGCGGCATCCCAGTAGGGTGCCCCATGGGGACGCCGGTGTCCCCTCCCATCTGCGGGGCTGCGTGCAGGTGCTGGCCGTGTGCGGTGCTTTGTCACCGCCGATGCTCTTTTGGGGCGGAAACGACCCGCGTGGCAGTAAAACGAGCAAAGCCGAATTTGCAGCTCCCATAATGTGCCCCGCTGAGGGGCGAGGAGATGCTGCCGGCCGCAGCCCGTGCGGGTGCCCAGCTCTCGGGCTGGCAGCGGGTTTTCAGCCGCCTCCGCGCAGCTGGAGGAGGCCCACTGGAAAAAGCAGGATTTCTTCCTCTGCTGCCACTCACTGAGAAATGCTGGCTGGCTGCGGGCGATGGGCTAGGATGGTCCCGATGGGGAGGCAACGATGGGCTGGCTCTATGGCTGCGAGCGCCATCCCCGTGTCCTCTGCCCGCCCAGGGGTAAAGCAGCGGTGATGGGCACGGCGGGAGGATTTGCCCCCGCACTCTTCAGGGAGGCTTGAGCCTTTGAATGCCATGGCTCTGCCCTGGCAGCAGAAGGAAACCTTCTTTAACTGTGCCCTACCTACCAAAGGAAAGCACTTCTACTCCTCCAGTGAATCCGAAGAGGAAGAGGAGGCGCACAAGAAGTTCAACATTAAGATCAAGCCTTTGCAGGCTAAAGACATCCTGAAGAGCGCGGCGACGGTGGACGAGCTGAAGGCGTCTATAGGCAACATTGCACTTTCTCCATCCCCCGTGGTGAGTCCTCGGTGTTTCCGTCTCTTCCCCTGGTTGTAAAAGTGGTGACGCTCCGCAGGGCTCATCCCAAGGGAGCGGGGGGGCTCTGCCTTAGGTGCCAATGGCTACGTTTGCTTTTGTGCCCTTACTTAGAGGGTCTAGTCTCTATGAAGAGGCAATAACGTGACTGCAAGGAGATTTCAGCTGTATTGTGGTGACATTTCCAGGTCAAAATGTCTTAAAAATTCCCTTTCCTGCTCATAAAACAGGGCAACTGAGGTCAGAATCTACTATTCCCTTACTTCTCCCAAGGAACAGGCAATGGGACAAGAGGAAACAGCCTCAAGTTGCGCCAGGGGAGGTTTAGGATGGATATTACAGATATCATTATGAGGAGAGGCTGAGGGAGCTGGGCATGTTTAGCTTGGAGAAGAGGAGGCTGAGGGGAGACCTCATTGCCCTCCACAACCACCTGAAAGGAGGGTGTAGAGAGGTGGGGGTTGGCCTCTTCTCCCAGGTGGATAATGACAGGACCAGAGGAAATGGCCTGAAGCTGCGGCAGGGGAGGTTTAGATGAGATATTAGGAAGAATTCCTTTACTGAAGGAGTGGTCAGGCACTGGAACAGCCTGCCCAGGGAGGGGGTTGAGTCACCATCCCTGGAGGTGTTTAAGGAACGTCTGGATGTGGCACTTCAGGGCATGCTCTAGTGGCAGAGTCTGTAGGTTGTTTGGTTGGACTCGATGATCTCAAAGGTCCTTTCCAACCATGAAGATTCTATGATTCTGGGATCAATTCTATGATTAGGAAAAACTTTTACACTGAAAGGGTTGTCAAGCATTGGAAGAGGCTGCCCAGGGCAGTGGTGGAGTCGCCATCCCTGGAGGATTTTAAAAGACAGGTAGACACAGGGCTTAGAGATATGTTTTAGTGGTGGTTTTTGTCAGGGTTGATGGTTGGACTCGATGATCTGAAAGGTCCCTTCCAACCCGGGCAATTCTGTGATTCTTATTTTTACCTTTTTTCCTCATTTTTCAACGTGGTCATCATTCAAGACATAAATTGGATGGGTCTTTCCTGGGACGGGGAAAGCACCTGTGGGGTTTTCCACGCCGCTGCTCTGGGACGTTAGAGGGACACTTCTTACCTCGAGGGTGAATCCGGGATTCTGGAAGGAAAGGTCTTGTCTCCTTAGTCCCTCCTAGTAAAAATACCATCACCCTCTGGTTTTCCTAAGACTTGTCAAGATTTCTGTCGTCTCATCCCAATCTGTTCCGCCGTGAAAAGATTTGATTTTTGTCTTTCAGTGGGCTTTAGTGTGGGCCACAGTCTCTTTTCAGATGAAGCTTTCTATGGTTTATAATTAGCCTGTATCTGAAGTGTGAATGAATCTTCAAACTCTAAGCGAAGAGGAAATAAAATAACAGCGGTTTATTTCTTCTTTGCAAATCAACGCAACATCGCCAATTTAAATGAAAGCTTCTGGGACATGTCACTGTCCTTGGAAACACCGAGTCCCTCCGGCACGGCTCCCTTTAGTGACGTGCACTTCTGGCTGCTTTTTGCTCTGTGACCAGGGGAAAACCAGGGGGGGAACCCCAAAAATCAACAACCAAAAACCCTCATCAAAATTAAGCAGACGAAGGATGGGGGAGTGTTGGAGACTGGCAATCATTTGCCAAATAGGTGGATAATTTTGATCAACAGAAGAAAAAAAAAAACCTCAAACAGAATTTCTTATTGCGAAACGAAGCTAATTTTGGCCTTGCGAAGTGATGGCCCCAGCAGTTTGGTGCACACACGTGTATAATGTAGGAGACAGCATTATTTTGAGAGGAGAGAGGAGATAGTGCAACATTTCTAAAAAATAGGATAGAGAAAGCAGTAAGAACTTATTTAAGGGGCCAAGCCTATATTTGGTGCATTCTCCTTCCCGCCTGGCTTGTATCTCTGCATCCCTTGGTGGCAGCAGGTCCCCCGGACACCGCAGGGCACTCGCCCGTCCTGAGGTGCAGCTGGTGGCCCTGGCAGAGCTGGGGAGTAGCCACTCATCGGTTCTGTACTGCGGCGTGGGGATCACAGAGAATCTTGCCAAAGAACATAAAGCAACGTTGCCTCTAGCAATAAAGATCTATCAAGACATTATCAAACGGTTACGCGCAGCTCCCAGCGGTCTGAAGTTCCTTGGTTATTTTTAGTCTTACTGACGGCTTTTGTCAGCGTTAGGTTGACGGTTGGACTCGATCTGAAAGGTGCCTTCCAACCTAGATGACTCTATGATGAAATACTTGGGGACTTTTGCACTGGTGCACAAGGATTAGGCTGCTGTGGCCAGCAGTTCTTCTGCACCTCACCTTTTCCAGGGAAACAAAACCCACAAAATGTGCATTTTGCTAGACATGGTCCCATCCCCGGAGGGGTTCAAGGCCAGGTTGGACGGGGCTTGGAGCAACCTGGGCTGGTGGGAGGTGTCCCTGCCCAGGGCAGGGGGTGCCACTGGCTGGGTTTTAAGGTCCCTTCCAACCCAGACCATTCTGTGTCTCCTCTTCTCTGCGGTGTTTTTTCCTGCTGAGGTTGGGGGGAGTTTTGCCATCGGTTAGGAAGGATTTAGCCCCTGGTGAGCACAACTGTGTGTGTCAGCCTGGCGCGGTCTGGAATCCTGCCTTTTGGGCGTTGGGTTGGGATGCTCCTTGCTTTCCTTGGGGAAAATCCTTGCCCCCGCTGCCACTGCCAGCAGAGCACGGCTGGGGCTAGAGCTCCCTGTAAAGCAGCGCAGACATGCTCTGCTCAACCCGAAGGGCTCAGGCAAAATCCCCGTGCCAGGCTGAACAGAAGGAGGAGCCGTGCTGCTTTCCCAGGTTGGGAGCCAAACTCCGGTGTACGGAGCCAAAGGGCGCAGATGGGGAGGTGAGTGGTGCCACCGCTGGGTTCCTGGCAAGTGGCACCGGTGTCCAGGAAAGCACCAGTGCCCGGGGCAGGAGCTGTCTGGAGGAGTTTTGCATCCATGGGAGTTCCATGCTTTGCTGTCCAGGTGCCTGCCCTTGTCCTGGGCTCGTCTCCTCTCCAAAACCAGCTGCAAAGCCCTGCTCCGTCCCTCCTGTACACCGGCCTCCCCTGGATGGAATGGGACATGCCATGCCCATGGGCACTTACACCCTTTGGGGTGTACGTTATGGTGCCTTCGCTTGAAAACAAGAAGAAAACCGGAGATACCGGTGTCCACTGGTGTCAGCTGCATCCCCTGCCTGAAGCCCAGGAGCTGAGGTCCCATCTCTTGAGGAGAAGCGTGCAGGTGGTGCCACGAACCGGACCAGCACCAGCCCGGCCTCTCCAGACCTTCCCACCCTCTTCCCTGCTCCGTCCTCCCGGCAGCTCCTGCCCGCTTCGCTCTCTGCACCACGAAAACTCAGCCCCAGGAGCGGGGGCTTTGTAACGGTCTGAAAAAACCAGTCACTGGGCAAAGCTGACGAGGAATAGCCTTAAATTTAAGCGCTTAGGGGTAAAACCATGCTTTGGACTTTCCTCTCGTACGGGCCCTTCCAAGAAATGGAACAGGCTGGGAAATGGCCTTTGTCTATAATTAGCAGGGCCCGCTAACATCAAAGCACGTGAATCCTTTCCGTGAGATGGCGCGGAGGCAGGTTTTCATTTCCCTACGCTCTGTCTCCCTCCAACCTCCCGTCTGAGTGAACGGGAGCCCGGCTGGATGCGCGCACGGCTCCGCTTTGCTGTACGTGTAACGGTTACGCACCTGATGCTTCTGGGCATGAGACGAACCTTTTATTTCTGTGTTATCCCTTTATGGAAAACATCTTATATTCTCACTTTCTTCTTTTATTTTTCCGCATTCTTTTAGAGGAAAAGTCCGGTAAGAAATACTGTTTTTTACCTCTTATAATATTTTTTTAACGCAGTCCTGTGTCGTCTTGTTTGCACGGTCCCTGTTTTGCATGTCTCTGGAGCTGAAATGTAAAATGCAAGTAACAAACCCATTTTGGAAGGCATGAGGCTTATTATTTTCCTTCTCCCTTGATGTGACTTAGAGCGTTTTAAAATAGAGCTGGGCTGTCTTTTGCCTTGAATGCGCGCAGTCTGGGGGTGTCGTTTGGGTGAAAGAGCTGGTGGTTTTGGACAAGAAGTGTAAGGGCGCAGTTCTGTCTGGGCGCGTTTTAGGTACCTCGTGGCACAGCAGAAGGTACGAGAAGGCAGAAAAACCCACCGGTGGTCGGTGACCTCTGGTGTCACCGCGTGCGATGGCTTCCCCGGGAGACCTGGGCTTCAGACTCTTCTGAGCCCAAAATGGGGGAATCCACCCATTCCTTGGGGTTTGGGGTCCCTCCGGATGCTGCTCTCCCAGTGCCTGGGGGGACGTGCCTGCCCATGGGTGCAGGGCGCTGTGCTCCCGCTGATGGGTGCCGGGGCTGGGGGGTGGTGGAGGAGGACCCCCCCGGCACCGGAGGGGTGCGATGGGCACTGGGGGACTCGGGGCGCTGACCTGTCGCTCTCTGACCAGGTGTCTCTTCTCTCTTCCTTCTCGCTGACCGCAGCGGCGCAGCCCGGTAAGCACCCGCGCCCGCTGCTGCCTCCCTGCCGCCGTGGGGCTGGGGGTGCTGGGGGCGGGGGGGGGGGTCTGAGCCTGCGCAGGGGAAGGGGAGCGGGGTGCCGGTGCCATTAGCTGCCCCGCTGTGTGACCCCAGGTCGCGGTGGGACCTTTCCCTCCCCCTGGCTGATGCAAAGGGGTCCCTGCTGGTGGGCATCCCCCACAGCTCGACCTGCATCCTTGCAATCCCCCTGCGGACCCCGCTGGTGGTCCCCGGGTACCCCCGCTCCCCTCTCTGCCGGGATTTGGAGGGGGGGGGGGGGGGTTTGGCTATTGCTGTGCACGGGCACGTGTGTGTTGTCTGGCAAGAGCAAGGTATTTCCATTGCTTAAAAGCACATCGTTTGGCATAGATTGACTTGCAGCCATCAAACGTGAGGGTTTTGGTTTTCTGTCCTTTCTAATGGGGTGAGGGTGTCGGTGACCCCCCACAAGCCGCCGGCCGCCAGGATGGCTGCGAAGGCGGCGCTGCCGGGTGGTGGCTTTAAGCGGCTCAAAACCCTCTCGGTGGGGTTTTCCTGCTCCCCGTACGCTGGGAGCAAACGGGATTTCCCAACACCCGCGTGCAGCTGGGACGCCGTACGGTAAACATGGCCCTAGGCAGGCAACGCCTGCTGCCCCTGCTGGGCTGCTTTGCTCCCGCGGTGGCCCTCCTCGGGTGACAATTGCCATGCGCCCATGTCCCTGTGCATCCCGCTTACCTCCTGTGTTTCTAATTCCAGGGGACGATTAAAAGGAATTTATCCAGTAAGTATTTCCTACAGCCTCCAAGAGCAGTAGTTACAGCAGGGCGGTGATGGTGGTATTTTAGGAGCGGGGAGGGGAGGGGGTTAGTTTTGCTTTAAAGTTGTCCTGGCAGAAACGATGGCGGCCAAATGTCTTCCTTAGAGACGGCCGCATGGGACACCCTTGGGGTAGCCTATAGAAACAGTGCAGCTCCCTGGTCCAGCTCTCTACCGAAATAAAGTCTGAATTAATGGAACAGACCTTTTTGTGCCAGCGTCTCCCATCGCAGGCGTGGGACGGGAGTGGGACGGGACGCGCGCTCCGCCGGTGGCGCGTCTGGCGTCAGCCCTCCTGCCAGCGCGGGCTGGGGTGGGCTGGGGGTGATGCTCGGGGCGGAGGGGGGGGTGTCCACGGCTCTAACCCCGCGCTGTCCCTCCTGTGCCGCAGGTGAGGAGATCGCACGGCCCCGGCGCTCCACGCCCACGCCGGACCCCGCCAGGTCAGTGTGGACCCCGTGGGATAATTATCCAACCCAGGCACATCACCCTGATGTTGGCTTTTAAACATTCCGGTGGGCAATCGCACCTTTGCACCGTTGCTCTATGGGAAGCATCTGCTTTCACCTCCGGATTTTGGTCTTTTTTTTTCACGTATAAGTGGGCAAGTCAAACTCAGAATAACGCAGCAAAAACACTAGGTTGTGGGTTTTTTTTGGTTTTTTTTTTTTTTTTTTTTTACTGCCGTACAAATACTGCCAACCCATCACCTCCCTGAGCTACCCGAACCTGGCAGAAACATGGCTTTTATAACTTCTTAGCCTCCTGGGACAGCCAAATGTTTGTGTTTGGCACTTAAATAAGCTGAGCCAACGCTGCGTGCCGCGGGATGCGGGAGGCACCGGGGGCTTTGGGCCCACGGGGGCTTTGAGCCCACGGGCGCTTTGCTCAGATGCTGCGTGAATAGATAAGAAAGGAGGGGAAGCGCCCGGGTGGCGATGGCGGACCCCCCCCCCCCAGAGCCTGGCCGCACACGAACAGGCAGAATCGAGGCGCTGGTGGCAGCGGCACCCCTGGTTTCAGGTGCACAGCATCCATAGTCGGTGTCCCACGGACATCGGCTGCTGGAAGCCGCCTCGAGCCCGGTCGATCGGGAGAGCTGGCAAGCGTCTGCTGCGGGTCCGTATCGATTGAGGAGAGCGGACAGAGCAGTCGATACGGAGCGAAGCCCAATCCCACTAGGAACGTGCCCTGTGCAGCGGCGGGGCTTGACTCGAGGTGTGTTGGACCTGAGAGTGGTCCAAACCTTGTCCTTTTTTCCCCCCTCGCTTTTCCATGCGGTCTGGGGTAGCTCTGACTAATCCTGAAGCAATCCCGGGCTGCCTGGGCACGGCAGGGTTCGCACCGTTGTGCTTCGCCCGGTGCCGCCGCTCTCCTCCCCTCCTTTCTCCGCCTGAAACCCCGCGTTTTGCCAGGTGCCGCTTGGCGTAGAACAAAACCGCCCCTGAAAACGCGCGTGCGGGTACTCAAATGCCGGGGTTTGAGTACAAACCCGACCCTCAACGGTGTTCCCCGGCCCTTGTCTCGTCCCGCAGCAAGAAATCCGGGGAGGACGCCGCCGCGCTGGCACCGCTCTTCGGGCCCCCGCTGGAGTCGGCGTTCGAGGAGCAGAAGCTGGACGGTGGGTCGGGGGTGGCGGGGGGACGGTGGTGGTGGCAGCACCTCCTGGCAGATCACCCCTCGGGGACAGCCCGTGGCACCCAGCTCTGCCAGCACCCGGGGGGGGCGGGGGGGGGCTCTGTCACCCCAGCCCTGGCGATCCAAGGAGGGGAAAAAAGACAATTAAAGCAGAATGTGAAGTTGCGTTACGGGCAGTGTGAGGTTGGGGTTTTACGCGGGTTAATACGGAAACAGAGCAACTGTTTAAGTCAATTAGTTAATTACGTGGCCTTGAGACAGATCCCGAAGGAGAGCAGCTAGCGAGCATTGAAAATGTCGACTTCCAAACGAAACCCCGGCTGGGCCTGTTTACCGAGCTCCGAACTCGTCTGTGTTTAACAGCGGCCGTCATTGGCTTCCGACGCCGCGGCAGCATTTCGGCATCACGCTAATTTAATTGCAGCCAGATATGAAGAGAGATGCCTGGCAGTGCTTTCCCGCTCCCCGTGCCCGTGAAGATGCCGTCTCAGTAATGGCATTTTTTTTCCCCCAGAAATGGCGTTCCCCTGGACATTATAACAGGAGAGAGGGGTATAAAAGGAGATGCTTTTCTCCCCCTCAAGCCTCTTTGCCGCAGCTTTCCCCAAGCTCAGCGATCTCACAAGGCTTGTTCTTCCCGAAGAAAAACCCCATTCACCCGCGGGAACGGTTTGTTCCCGGAGAGGTCTCCTCCTCCTCCTCCTCCCGGCTCCGCTGGGCTAGCGCGAAATGGCCGCTGCCGCCGGGACCCTCGTTACGCCTTGTAATTAATGACTCCGGTTAATTCTTTTAATCAAAACCATGTTTGCGTGCAGTTTTCTACACATAGCCTAAAAAAAAAAAAAAAAGCGGGGGGGCAAAGAATTGCAATGACATATAGAAGAGGCACTTCCATGAATATAATTGGATCTCTTCATTTTAATACCTGGGTGTTTTTTCTGCGTATCCTCAAATTCCAGACGATTTTTGCAATTAATGCAACGTTCCACTTAATTTAATAAGCCTCCAAATACACAAACGGCATTGTCTTGTTTGTCAAGCAGCATGAGCGTCAAACTAATTGCGTGTCCTGTTTAAAAAATCAGGGAAGCTTGTAATTACCCAACGTTACAGGAAACCCCCCCGTCCCTAATGAATGAGAGGTTTCTGTCACTCTTTAGTTTCCTCTCTTTACAAGCCTCCGATGAATGCGCCTCATCTGGGTGTTTTGGTATTTGTCAGAAAATAGTTTTATCAATGCCCTTGCATGTGTATTTATTTTTTTTTTATTATTATTTTCAGCTGCTCTAGATCAGCCTGAGATATGGGGTTCGGTCCAGCCCGTCAACGCAAGCGTAGAGTCCCCAAAGCTACCGAGACCTTTTCCAACTGGAAGTAAGTGAACCGTGCAGGTTATCATCGAAAAGGAATGAAATATATAGTGAAAACAAATCAAACCTTTTACTTTTCCTCATCCAGACCCCTGGTACTGTGAAAATCTGTAACGTTTTAATTGTATAGTGAGTTGGAGGCGTTTTCTTCCCCTGGCTTGACTCTAGGGGTGGAGGAAGGACAGGGGCTGACAAGGGATGGGAGGGATGGTACCTAGGGACCCGTAAGGGATGGGAGGGATGGTACCTAGGGACTGGTAAGGGATGGGAGGGATGGTACCTAGGGACCGGTAAGGGATGGGAGGGATGGTACCTAGGGACCGGTAAGGGATGGGAGGGATGGTACCCAAGGGCCGATAAGGGGATGGGACAGGTGGTACCCAGGGGCTGATAAGGGAATGGGATGCAGGGTGCCCAGGGGCTGATAAAGGATGGGATGGGATGGGATGGGATGGATGGTGCCCAGGGGCTGATAAGGGGGTGGGATGGATGGTACCCAGTGGATGATAAGGGGGTGGGATGGATGGTACCTAGGGTGGGAGAGACGATGCTCATCTTCCCCGGAGAAACACACTTCTGCCGGCGTGTGCTGGGTTTGCAAGGTGAAATATCTCCGGCCGGGGCAAACGGCTCGTATGGAGCCAGTGGTTAAACCCGCCTGCCCCTGGGGGTGAGGAGTCCCTGATCTCTCATGTTAATGATGCAGTTATTTGGCTGGAAAGGTTGGAAGCACTGGTTTCTCCGGGCTAACGTAAGGAATGGCAATGCAGCCCCGAATCCCTGGTTTTCCTTGCAGCTTTCCCCATTGCCTGGGGCAGCCGGGGAACCGCAGCCTTCCCTCCTCCCTAGTGACAAAGTCATTCTTTCCTGGTTCCCCAGCTCCTTTTCCCCCTCACTAGCCATTGGCACAACCCATTTCAGGCCAAACCCCCCCGCAGCCCTGGAGCTGCCGATGTCTGATGCCGGTCCATTGCCAGTGCCGATGTCTCAAGGTCGAGGCAACCTCTGGCCACATCAGGAGCTTGCGAAGGGATGGTGACACTCGTGATTAAAGTGGTTCCTTCGTGGTGCCGAGCTGCAGCCACGGTGCCTCCTGGGCTGCTCCTCCAGGAGCTTCAGTCTCGGATGCTATTTATATCGGCTTTGCAAAAAAGCCCCCGTAAAGCAGCGCCGGGTTAATTAACCACAGCACTCCTCCTCCCCTCCCGTATGTGCCTCCCGGATCCGTGCGGGATGGGCACATGAGAGATGCGGAGGCAGATACACGCGCCTCAGAGGCTACAGGTTTTAATTAAAATGCTAATTCAGGTTTTTAAAACATGAGGACAATGTCAGATTCAAAAATTAAAAAAAAAAAAAAAAAAAAAAAAAACCCACAGACAAAAAAAACCCCAAACCCAAAACGAAAAACCCCCCAAAAAAACCCCCAAAATAGCCAAACAAAAAAACCCCCACCAAAACCCCCATACAGCCCAACAAAAAAGGCCGCTGGGCATTGCTTGTTCTGGCGAAACACCGCAGGCCCCCGGGGATGCTCCTGGCCCAGCAGTGATCCCGGGACCGGTGCCGCTGCCCGCTTCCCACCTCGGCCACGCGCTGCCGCATCCCATTTTCCCAGCAAACCGTGCGGGTTTCCTAACGCACCGCCACTGAACGTCTTTTCCCCCCTCTGCTCTTTTCGCAGCCCCTCCGCCGCTCCCACCGAAAAACATCCCGGCCACGCCGCCGCGCACCGGCTCCCCTCTGACGGTGGCGATAGGTACAATCTCGGCGCCGCGTCCCCTCGCCCAGCCCCGGTAGAGCGATCGGAGCCCACGGGGGCTGCGCTGGGGGTGGGAGTCGGGTCCCCGTGGGCTGCGTTTCGGACACGGGTTTGGCCCGTTGTGCATCCTCTTCCCTTCGTTCGCGGCGCTTCAGCGGATGCTGCGGTCAGGGCGACGCTTTAGGAGCCGTGCAAAGATGCCTTTGACTCCCGAGCCGGCGTCGCCCTGGTGAAATTAATGCTCTCTCCTCCCCCCCCCCCCCCCCAACTTTGGGATCGGTCGCGTTTAGAAATGAAAAGCAATGCTAACCTTAAAGTCCTGGGATTAATTAGGGCGCTGTTAGCGCCTGGAGCGGCGCTGCTTGTGAAATCAGGGGGGTACGTGGTGCCTGGCTGCGGTGGGGGGGCTGCTCCTGCCCTCCCCGATTCCTGCTGCTGGCATGGGAGGGTGGGAAAAGCCCCCACCCCGGGTCCCGCAGCTGGGGGTGCGGAGGGGAGGGCGAACGCGAGGGTCCCTGGAGCAGAGGACAGCCTGAAGGGAGGGAGTGACAGAGGGCACCGAACGCAGCCAGGGGCCGTACGGCGCTGATAAGCCTATAATTCATGTTGCTGGCAGGGTGCCGTCTGCCGGCGGCGCGGGTTTGGGGGCAGAACGGACAGTCCCTGCCTCCGGACAGGGCGCTGCGTGGACACGCGCGGCGCCTCGGGGCGTTATTAACGTCGCCACGGAGAAATCCCCCGCCCTGAGCTTCTGCTGCTCTGTCCATCAGCATCTCATTCACGCTCCCATATCGTGATTTTTTTTTTTTTTAATTTTTTTTTATTTTTTTTTTTTGCCGTTTATCCAAGCAGCCAGACTGGCAGAGCGTCCACCTACACGCGCAGATTCATCCCCACGAGCAAACGCGGTGCCCCCCCCAGCCACGTGGGATGGCTTTTGTCTGCTGGGGTCTGCCTTGCTGCGCGCTTCAGCCTCTGCGTCGAGTAAAGCCAGTGGCAGAGGTCTATTATTATTATTTTTTTTTTTTTTTCCCCCCTGCTTTAGCAAAACTATATTTTATTCCCTAACCGCAGAAGCACAGATGGCTCCCCCGACCGCAGGAGCAGGGGTGGGGGATGCCGACAGGCGGGGCACCTTGGCTTTAGCAGAACGCACCTTCTAGCCGTGTTTTTAGCCCTTGGGAGAAGGGCTAGAGGAGAGGAAGGATGGAGGATCTCCCTCCTCTGGGTGTGTAACGTTTTGCTGGTGAGCCCTCTCTCCGCGTGGGTTTCGGGGGTCGGATACGAACACTGAGGTGTGTAGCCCTAAACTACTCTTATCATCCCCTGCTGCTGCTTGCAACCGAAATACATACACCCCGGCTGCCCTCCTCTGCCGCAGGCCCGGCCCCAGCCTGCGAGTGCCAAACCAGCATGTTTAAATATACATATATATATTTACATGTGTATAAATGTATATATATTTACACATATTTAAATATATATATATATAGTGGAGCGTGCAAGAGAGCTTTAGGTCACCAGGCTGAGCCCAGAAGTTTGTTATCTGCTGATAACTCCGAGCGGCGCTAATGGCACGGTGATGTTATTTTGACAACCTGTGACGAATCTGGGAGCCAGGCGCGAGCCGGGGGAGGACACGGGACCTTTAGCGTACGGAACGGCGGAGGAGGAGTTGCGCCTGGCTGGCGGCGCACGCTCTCTCTCGGGCGGTGTATGTATTTCGTTCGGCCCGGCGCGGTTCATGACACGCATTGCACGCGGCCTGGCGTAGAAACCGTCTCGCACATGAATTATATTCCCCGGCAGCTTATAAGAAAACATGTTTTTCAAGCGTCTCCTCTAGAAAGTAGCTGAGGTAGAGCCCCGTAGAGAATAGCGCAACCGCCCCCCTCTCGGTTGATGCTAAGTGTAAAATAAACTGCTTTGACCACAGGAGGGGACCAGCCCGCGGCAGAGCTCAAACGTGACAAACTCCCGTCCATCAATGACTTGGACAGCATTTTTGGCCCCGTGCTCTCCCCCAAGTCTGCTGCTGCTAATGCAGAAGACAAGTGGGTCAATTTTTCCGATCAGTCCCCGGAAAACACCGCTCCGGAGTTGCCAACCCGGGAAAAAGCGGGCTCCCCGCCGGCGGCGGTCGACGCTCCGGTGGCCGAGCCCTCCCGCCCGCTCCCCTCGCCGCTCCACCTGGAAGAGGTGCACAAGAAGGTTTCTGAGCAGCCCCACCTTAAGGATGATAACGTGGAGCCGGTCGCCTCTCCCAAAGATTTTGGGCTGGGACAAAGAGCCACCCCGCCTCCCCCTCCACCGCCCACCTACCGCACGGTGGTCTCCTCACCCGGACCGGGCGCCAGCAGCGGCACGGGAAGCACCAGCGGTACGTCCCGCGGCGTTGGGTGTGCTTCGGTGTGGCCGTGACCGCATCCGCCGTCCCCTCCCGCCTGGTTGTGCCTGTGCCCGGCGCCCGCGTCTCGTGCTTCCACGTCCAGCGTCTGCCCTCAGCCTCCTGTGTCCTCTCCCCCGCTCCCTGCTGCGTGTCTGATGGTCGGATGGGTCTGACAGCCTTCCCCCAAAGCTCCCGTGAGCCGCCCTGCCCACCTCTACGCACGTAACCCCCACCACAAGGTTTGCCGTAGGATTGCCATTGCTGCACCTCCCGCCTCAGTAGGCTTCAGAGTGAACGCAGGTGGAAACATTTCAGGCAAATAATCTGAGGGAGCCTGAGAACCAGGGGGGTTTCAAGCTGTCGCAGGCAGACAGGTCGCTGCATACTGTCACCCCAGGAGTGCCAAGACCAAATAACTCGCAGCTCAGCGGTGGCAGGGGTCTGGCACGGCCCTTTGGGCTGTGGGAGCGGGGATGCCCAGATGGGTCTGGCGAAACCTCTCACTAGGGCAGAACCCGGTAGGTTTGCCTGGCAGGTGCTGGCTGCCTGGCTTCACCTGCTTAATTATAAATGTCGGCGTGCCCATGAGGGCAAACGAGCTCGTCAGGGGTCAGCTTACACGAGCTCTCCCGTAGTGCTGGAGAAGGTGCAACCCCATCGCGTTATTTTAGAGCCTGACCCCGGGGCACTTATTGTACCGGCGCAGCCACGATGCGCAAATCCTCATCCCCAGCAGCCACCGTGCTGCCGTCCTGCAGCCACGAGGAATTCGTTTTTGAGATGGCTACCCCCCCCCGGAGCCCTGCAGGCACCTCCGCCCCTGCAGGGAGGCGAGGGGTGCGGTGGGACCCCTGTCACCAGCCTTATGTGAGCGTGAGAGCCCTGCCATCTGCTCTGGGGGTCGGCCACCTCCAGGGGGGAGTGTGTGGGTCTGCTGGGGGTGTCCCCCCCGAGCGTGGCTGTCGCTGTAAGTGTGGCTTTGCTTTAGTGGTGGTGGCTTTTCTGTGCAGCTGTGGGGTGGGTGGGTTGGGGTCCGTGCAGGGCCCGGAGGCTGTGGCATCCGCATCCTGGTGGCACTGGTCGGAGCTGGGACTTCTCCGGGACACCGGCAGCAAGAAACATCGAGTTTGTTCCTACATCCCTCTCCACCCCGATGCCAACCGAGCAACTGCCTTGTGTGAGCGGAGATCCGCAGGATGGGGACGCGCCGGCAGCTCCACGTGTGGATGGATGGAGAAAGCCCCCCGAGAGGAGTCGGGGGCTGGATGGAGCCGGGGTCCCGCGGCAGCGCTGCGTGCCGGGGAAGAACTGCAGCTCTTCCTCAGAAATGGTCTCCCGTCTCTGCTCGGCGTGCGTTGCAGCCCCTCAACACCCCAGCCGTACCCAGCCCCGCGCGGGACGGGCAGCTGTAAAAAGGCAGAGCGTTGAAATACGCACGCAAAAGTCACGCGCGTCCCCTGGCAGCCCCTCTGGGGGTGCGGCGCCGATCCTACACCCTTCCCGCTCCTGCCCTCTCCACCGTTCCCATGACCCCATTGCTGCATCTGGCCCCGGCGATGTCCGGTTTTGGGACGCCGTGGGGCAGAGCCATCCCGGGACACCCTCCTGCCATCGCATCCCGCGGGAGCCCCGGGCTCCTGGGGTGCCACCGAGGCAGGGCTGGGGACCAGCATCCCAGCAGGCTCCTGAGTTCATGCTGGTCTACAACACGCGGTTTTTCGCTGTAGAAAGTATCCAGCGGTACATCAGTCTCCCAGGGACCTCAGGTACCCGAAGAACAAACCTCCCCGGATGAAAGCTGACGGCTGGCAGGGCTTTGGCTACCTGGTGGCCAGTCCTGAGCCGGGGCAAAACGCACCCTTGACGTCTCCATCTTGTGATGCTCGTTCAGTGCTGTTAGGTTACTGTCCCCAAATAATTCCGATTTTGTCAGGCTTTTAGTGGGAGACGGAAGGAAAAATTCAAACTTTAAGTTCCCGAGTTAGGCTTCTAAATTAAAATGGCTTGAAGTTTTGAGCTGTGCAAATGAAGGGCCGGGATTTGCTCTCTTTAAACAAGCCCATCTCTCGCCTCAGCCTTCTGGCCTTTACCTCTCCCTCTCATTTCTGGAGACCTAGCGTTGGGATTTCCATAGTCTGAGCTATCACCCACCAAACTTAGGTAACTGATTCTCTCGCGAGTGGGAAAAATAAAGCTAAAGACATCACCTTACGGCCACTGGGAGCAAAACACGCCGCTCTGTAGACCATAACACGCTGCTGTGCTCCACGGAGGCTGGGAGCAAAGGCCAGCTCAGCTTTACCCCGGGAGGAATTTCTGTACGTGGAGGAAAATAGCCTGCTGGGTTATCCTCTGAAGTATCTGTTAAAATTTCTATTTAATTGCAAAAAGTCCCCCTTTGCAGCAAGGCAGCAGCTGCTGGGGATGCATGAACCTCAAGGGAAGTTCTCCGAAACCCTTCCAGAGGGTTGGGAAACGCTTTGTGCTCCCAGCAAACCGGATAACCTTGCTCTTCCACCCTTCCTCTGCTTCGCTCGGACGCAGCTCTGCCCCTCTTCCCGGAACCCCTCATTCCCGCGGTGGGGACCGACCCCGCTTGCCGGCCGTGATGCTGGGGGGGAGCTGTGGCATCGGCCCCAGCCACTGCGGGGGTTAAACGCCTTCTTGGCACGTCCTTTTTCACCTGCCTGTACTGCTGGGTTTTAGGTAAAACTGTAAGATTTCCCCGATAATAACTTTGCCGAGAGGGCCGGGTGCCCAGCGCATCTGGGCAGCCCCAGCAAGGAATTCATCGGCAGCAGCAATCCCAAAAAACTCTTCTCCCGCGCCTGCTGTGGAGCAACGGCCAGGGAGACCTTGTGCAGGGTGTGCGCGGGCACCGCGCCGGTTCCCGGGGGAGAGGACTTTGCTTTGGGATGGGGGTCGGGGAGGGGGGGCGGGGGGGGCAGGCATGGGGACCCCCTGCGTCGCGCTGACGGCTCCCGTTTGTTGCAGGTTCCTCGTCCCCGGCTCGTCCCGGCACGCCGCTGGCCGCTTGCAGCACCCCGCCGCCACCGCCCCCCCGGCCCCCCTCCCGGCCCAAGCTGCCCCCCGGCAAGCCCGCCGTCGCCGACGTGGTACATCCAACGCCGTGAGCGGGAGCGTGGCGGGCTGGGGGGGTCCGTGCATCACCAGGGGGGCGGGGGGGGGCTGCATTTGTGCAGTCCGGTGGGACGGATTAATGGAGCGGAGCAAGTCATCAAGGGCAAGTAACCAGCGGGTGCTGCCTGGGCTGGTTGGAGTTTTCCATAGTTTGTTCCCAAATTGCGCGTGGAAAAATGGCGAGCGGTGGGTTGTGGTTGCGGTAAAGGCAGAAAATGGGCGCGAAAAGGGTGGGAAGGGTCCGGCCGTGCCCAGCCACTGGGGGGTAAGGCACTGCGGGTCTGGCCGTCCCGGGAAGGGTGTCGGGCTGGGGGGGGTGCCCGGTGATCCTCGGTACCGCACCGGGCGGGATGCCGGGCTCTGCCCCACCACCCCGGGCTGCTTCAGGTAAGTTGTGGAGAATTTTTGGATTGATGTTAAGGATATAAAATTAAAGAATCATGGAATTTGGGCTGGGATGGACTGTTAAAGCCCACCCAGTGGCACCCCCTGCCCTGGGCAGGGACACCTCCCACCAGCCCAGGTTGCTCCAAGCCCCGTCCAACCTGGCCTTGAACCCCTCCAGGGATGGGGCAGCCACAGCTTCTCTGGGCAACCTGTTTTCCCCAAAGGATCCATACGTATCCTTAAAGGATCTGTAAGGACCCAGCGAGCTGCTCTCGGGTGAGCTGGCGCCTGGTGGCCACCAATCCCTTCCCGATGCCGGGTGCGTTAAATCCACCCCGCGGCCCCTGGAGCTCCTGTCCTCGGTGGGGATGGGGACGTCAAACGCCCAGACCTTCAAGATGGTGGGAACAATCTGCCATATTTCTCAGTCCAGACTAAAACGCTGTTGGCACTAAAAGAACTAAAATTGTTCAGTTTTGCCCCAAGCCAGCGGGGCTGCCCCCGGAGGCCGGCTCCGCTGGCCTGGAGGTACAGGGAGTTACGGCTTCAGGCAAAAGCTTCTGTGTGTTTGATGCAAACGTCGCTGTGCGTATTTTCTTTAACCTTTTGTTATTTTATGTTTTTCTACAGTCCAGGCCTTTTAGCCCTCCTATTCACTCATCCAGCCCTCCTCCGATAGCACCTTTAGCCCGTGCTGAAAGTACTTCTTCCATATCTTCCACCAACTCCCTGAGCGCAGCCACCACTCCCACCGTCGGTAAAAACATACAGCACTGCTGTTCTTTCACCTTTCCTACCTCCGAACGTCCGGAAAAGATTCCTGAAACCTTGTCGTTTGCTAGATTGTTCTTCGGGTTCACGTTTGTTAATTTTCATCAGGTTTTTAAACTCAAAAAGGGGTTCGGGGGGGGGGGGGGATGTGTGTGACGGATCACGAACGTGATGCTCCTAGGGGAGCTTTCTTTCTGGCAGCTGGAAATGACGGGAGCAGCGAACGTTTGGTGAAGGTAGAGGTTATCACCAAGTGAAATATAACATAAAATGTGCTTATGGTCCGTAAACTCGGTCAAAATAAGCTTTTTTTGCGAGGGATGCTTGTACCCTGGAGGGGAGGGGGGCTGGGAGCCAGACCTTGGGATCCAGGAGACAGCTCATATTAAATCTATTCGAATGTCTTAAATTCCTACTTCCCCTTAAAGCCGTAGCGGGAAACTAGGTCTGGAAAGAGGCTCTTCCAAACCGTTAGCTTAACGTGTCCTAGACCACAACAAAGCGCTGCAGTTTTCTTTTGGAGGAATGTCCTGAAAAACATGGGGTTTGCCAACCCCCCCCCACCCCGCCTCCCGCCCCCAGCCCAGGGCCTGAGACAAGGAATGCAAATAAATCTGGCTGGCAGCTCCCAGGCTCCGTGTGCTGGGTCCTCCCCGTGCCTCCCTCCTCCGTCCCGGCTGCCGGCGCTCCCTCCATCCCTCCCTGCCATCCCACCCAGCTGCCGGCCCCACCGCCCCTTGCTTCCCGCGGCTCCATCTTCTACCAGGAACATCCCTCCTCCTTTTTTTTTTTTTTTTTTTTTCCTTCTCCTTTCCTTTCCCATGGTTTTTTTTTTTCTTTTGGGATGAGCACGCCTGGTTTGCGTGGCGGGGAAGGAGCTTTGGCTGCCGTAGAGCTGGCAGACGGGCTCTGCGGAGGGAGCCGAAACACCGACCCTCCGAAAAACCGAACCTGGCGGGCGTTCCTGCCTGCTCAGCCCCCCTCCTGGCTGTCGCCCCGGGGACCGGCAGCATCGCCACCCCAGCGCCATCTTTGATGGCTGGAAGAGGATGGGATGGCCGGAGCCGTGCGGCGGGTGCCGTCCCCGCGGTGCCGGTGGCTGCCCGTGCCCACCCGAGCCCTCCCCGTAGGTTTGCCGGAGTCTCCGACCTGCGTCTCCGTCCTGTTGTTTGCTTCACTCTCGAGGTGTCGTAGATGCTTGTACCTGTTCGCCGGCTGTCGGTCACCGTCACAGCATGCCGCTGGAAAAACAAAAAAAACGCATCTCGCGCACGGGGCCGGCCAGCCCCGCGCGTCCCCGGTGTGTCGGCTGGGGGTCCTGTCGGTGCCCGCTGTCCCGCAGCCACTCCCTGGGGCCAGCGGTGGCCTCGGCCGGTGCCTGTGGCCACGGGGCGCCTGGGCCCACGGTGGTGAACAGGATTTTGGTGGAGGGGAGCAGCCAGGCTGAGGACAGGGACGGTGGTGGGGGCTCCAGGTGACTATGAAAGGGGGGGGGCTGCGTGCCGGTCCTGTAGGCTGAGCAGGCGATGGCTCCCTTAGGTTCTCATTTTAAATTTATTTATATATATATTTTTTCTCTCTAACGCATATATTTTTGCGAACAAAAATTGCTGCTTGATGTTTTTAACGACCTGCCCACCCTGAGCAGCGGGGGCTGAGGCGGCTGGGGGGCGGGGGGGGTGAGGAGCTGTGCCCACCGGCCCCAGCGGCTCCCACCCCTCCATGGGGGCTTTCCTCGAAAGAGAGACAAAAATCAGGGCTCTCGGGTCGCCCCTGGGCAGGGGAACGGGATTTTGTAGGGATTGTGGGCTTTGCACTTCCAGCTCCGTGCAAACCAAGCGGTGAGTGCCGTGTTGCCAGGATTTGGCCCGGGAAAAGCCGGCGGAGGGGGGGCAGGCAGGGGCAGACAGGGGTTTGGGAAAGCCCAAGCATCTCCCCGTTGTCACCGCCAAGGTGGCCGGGGTGATGGTGGCCACCGGTGCTGGGCGAGCACCCACCGGGCTGCAACCCCCCCAGCGGAGGAGGGAGCATTTCTAATTCCTGGGGTTGTCCCGCAGGCAGAGGAAAAGCTGAGGTGAAAGGTGTGCGGGGCAGAGGGGGGGGGGCTGGGGGCACGGCAGCGGGTCGGGGGACCACCGGGGGGGTCCCGTGGGACCAGCACGGGGCTGGGACACCCCCACCAAACCGGGTCCGGCTCCACCACGCTCCCCGTCTCGTGTCTCCCGTGGCAAAGTCCGACGGAGTTTGTCCAAGAGCGTGTGGAAAAGTGGTTTCGTCTCTTTGTCCTCCGTGCTCTTGTGGTTTGCTTTCCTCGTGGTTGCATGTGCGCTCTGACCACCGTACCGTAAGGAAAGAAGCTGTTATTTCTGTGTCAGCGCCCCTTCCCTTATTTTTCTCGTTAAAATCCTTCTCTGTCTTGTTTTATTCGTTGACGCGGTGCGCTGCTTGGTTTCGTTTGGGAGTGGTGTTTTCATTCTTTGTTTTTTGTTTTTTGTTTTCCTTTCTTTCTTTCTCCTTTCCTTTGCGTTTCTTCTGCTTTGTGTTATCAGAAGACGATGCTTTTATTGACAAACTGCCCGCGTTTGAAAGGCGCTGTGAGACGCCTGCAGGTACTGTACTCGCCGGGCGCTTCCCAGGCACGTGGCTTTGGGTGGCCGCGGGCGCCCCGGCCCCGGCACCCACCGCCCGCAGCACCTTGCATGACAGTTTCTCAGTGGCAAAAAGGGACCGCGAGGTGAAAGGGCTTATCACCTCCCGAATCCAAAAAGGGTCGATTCAACAGCTCAAAAAAGTCAGGTTTTCCCCCCCCCAACCCCTGCCCCGAGTGATTTCCGCAGTGTCCAGGGCGGCTTTCGAGGCGGTGTGAGCGCAGGGAGCTGATGGTCGTACTGGGAAAGGGACAAATTCCGGCCAGGCATCTCCTGCTCTGTGTGTGCGTGTGTCTGTTCATCCGCAAGCTGTGTGTCCTGAGACGCGGCAGACGACGCCTAACGGTTCGCTGTGGCCGATTCTGCGCGCCGGCGTGGCGTGCGGTGGCAGCATCCCGCCGGCGACACACGCTCGCCGCCGCCGGGGGGGTGAGGAGGACAAGGTGTGTTTGCCCCAGTCAGCGCCGTTAGAATGTGCTGATGGAGCGCGTGGCCCGAGGAGCCTCTTCTACTCTAGACCAAAAAAAAAAAAAAAAAAGAGAGAGAGAAAAAAATACCCCCCAAAATCCTTACCAAGCGGGCGAAAGTTCTCTTCCATCTGGGCTTCCATAGCTTTGCTTTCTGCTTTCTGTTTCCAAGCCAAAACCAGCGTTTAAAAGCCCCCCCCCTTTCCTTGCACGTGAACGGCTTGCAGCGCCCCGTCCCCTCCCCGTAGCGAGATAAATGACCTGCTCTGTGACTCACACTGTGTCCTTCTCTCTCCCTCTCCTTAACCTTTCCCATCCCGCTTCAACTCCTGGCCATACAGAGAATGAACAGCCTTCCCTCGTTTGGTTTGACAGAGGAAAGTTTTATTTGACTTTCGAAGGTAAGTAGCGCATAGCAAACCCGGTAACGACTTGCTCCCCTTGCTCTTGCTCTCTGGCTCCCGGGGTTTCCTCCAAAGGCTCCAGTCCGCCTTTCCCTGCGAAATGCTATGGCTACTTAGATGACATGGCAAGTTCGACCGGAATAATTGCGATTTGATTTGTGCCATTTGTCCCGATGATCCGTTTCCCCGTTCATTTGGTTAAAAAAAAAAAAAATAATAATAAAAAAAAAATAATCCCCCAAACCTCAACCAAACCAAAACCCAAAAGACTATTTCTCGTACCGAGACTGCGGTGAAAACCAGAGCGCGAACCCGCTCGCACTGCCGAGGAACTTGACTCTGTCAACCAGGGCTTCTCTCTACTCTCCCTCGCGAGCTGCTCGTTACCCTGAGCGGGCTGTGGCGCAGCGCCCTTAATTAAAAACCAGAGGGTGAGGGGTTCTCTGCCAAGCCGGGACCCCCTTCCCCATCTCCCGGCGGATTTTTCGGTGGCGAGGGGCCGGCAGCGTGCCGGCACTGCCAGCAGTTACAGCCGAGATGCCAGCGGGTGCGGCGGTCGGAGGCGCGGCGGGTTCGGGGGTTGATGAGAAGGGGAGGGTGCAGCGGGGGGGAGAGTTTGTTTCGGGGCGGCCGGCAGCTCCTCTGGGCAGCAGCACATCTCGGAGAGGCCAGAGACACGGGTGATGGGCGGCCGGCCCCGCTCCGAGAGCCCCGAGGCTTCGGAGGAAGCCTCACCCCAGATACCATGCCTATGTTTTTCTTAAAAAAAAACCAAAGAGAAGCAACGCGGGGAGGTTTGCTGGCAGCAGGAATAGGTGCTTTACAAGCCGAAGGAAGCGCGGTGAAGCCGCCGTGGCGCTGGCAGGCAGGGCTGGGCTGGGGATGCTGCTGGCACGGGGGTTCCGGGGGGTCTCCCTCTCCAGGTCTGCGATCCATAAAACCTGTCACCTCCAGCAAAGAGCCGAGTGGCCGGGACCGTGCCGCCTGGCCACCGAGCTCGGGTGGCTCGTGCTTGCGGAGCGAACCCTGCTTTGGTGAGCGTGGTGCCGTGGTAGCAGCAGAAGGCAAGTGTCATGGTTTGAGGAACCCACAACAATTTAGTGTCGTTTAGACAATTATTCTCTCACCCGATGACCCCGGCGAAGGGGAAAGGAAACCCAAGGGTTGGAATGTAAATGGATTTAATAGATGAAGACTAAATAATTAACACCAACAACAGTAAAGAATCAGCATTGATCCCGATACCAATATAAAATATCCGAGGATCGTACTCAGCCCGTTACCCCGCAGGGACAGCCCGTGTGGGACCCTGCGAGCGCTGCGGCTGCGGGAGGAAGGGAAGGGCTCAGGGCTCCGGCACCGGGGCGAGGAGGGCTCGGGATGGCAGCCGTTAGAGAAAGAGAGAGAGAGAGAGAGAGAGAACTCCTCCGCAAACTGTCTGGTGTCTGTGGAACGTGCCGTTCACGGTGTGAAATGATCCCGGTGGCAGCTTGGGGCAAGCGCCCGGGTCTCGCTCCTCCTCGTCCCCGCACCCGGGGAGCTGGAAACACTGAGACCTTGAAACCCGCACCCCAGAGCTGGCTGTAAAGTGAATATTTTCCCAAATTCAGACACTGGAGTCTGCTAAAAGTGCGGTTTTCCCCGGCATTACAAGAGAAATTAGTCCTGTGTCACTCAAACCAGGACAGCAAGGATGGAGGTGGGGGTGACCAGGGGGGCCGCTTTCTTCTTTCCCTCCTTCTTGCCTTTTAATCGGCTGCAGGTCCCGAGCCCCGAGGTCCCTGCTCCGATGGTCCCTCCTCTGCTGGTCCCCACTCCGATGGCTCAGACCTGTGAGGGGGCCGGGGGGGAGCTGCTTCCTCCTTATCCTCATCGCAGTTTTGCTGTTTCCAGGAAAAAAATCCCTCCTGGGAGCCTGGGGAAGAGCGGGGCAGGGCTGTGCCGGGGCGAAGCATTGTCCCTCCGTACGTGTCCCCTTTGGCACTGCGCATCCCCAGGGACCCCCTGCTCAGTGTCCGGTCCCCCCCCGCCTCGGTCCAGCAGCAGCACTGCGAGCACAGCTAGCATTGGGGTGGTTTTTTTTTGCATTGTTAATGTTTTTGAAGGGTATATTTGAATTCCTGGGCTTTGTTCTGGCGGTGTGAATGGTCCGGAGCAGGGGGGGTTTGTCCCCTGCTCCCTGCCTGAGCCCTTCGGCAGCGTGGGATGCGCTGGCCGGCGCGGCAACCGGGCTGCAGCAGCGTGGCACCGGCTCCAGGCTCGTCTCACAGCCCGGGAAGGCGCTATTTTGTCTTCCACGCACTTTATTTCCTGATCTATCGCTAAATCTTTGAGCCCGACTTTAAAAAAAAAAAAAAAAAAAAAAAAAAGCTGAATTTCAGCGCTCATCCCTAGGGAGGTGAAAGGAGATCTGCTGGGTTTGGCACCTGTAGCTCAGGGCGTGAAATGCCAGAAGAGAAATTATCTTTTCTTTCCCAGTTGGGGTTTTTTCCTCTTTTTTTTTTGGCGAAGGTCCCTGTGTGGGTGGCCCGCGGGGTAGTCGGTTCGTGTGCGCAAAGCCGGGGGGGCAGCTTTGGTGATGCTCTGCTGGGTACCCGGGCAGGATCTCCGGTACTCCGCCATCCTTCCGCCACACCTGGATTTTCCACCTTTGTGTAGGGAAAAGTAAGGGAAACGAACCCGGTGCGCTGCTTATGGCTGGATCCAAACTCCATAAAGGGGATTTTTTTTTTTTTTTTTTTTTTTTTTTAAATTTTTTTTTTCTCCTCCAGCATTATCAGGTCATTTTGCCAAAATGAAAAGTTTCTAAAAATGACTTCTGAAGCAGTCACGGACGAGCCAGATTTTTGGTGGAGGCGTGCCACAGCGTGTGCTTGAACTAGACTCGTCTCTCAAGTTTCTGGAAAAGAATTTTAGGGCTTTAAATAGAGAGAGTATACTCTTCTTTTTACATGAAGGCTTTTATTAAAAAAGCTGTTTAGTCTCTGAAGCCACTAAGAGAAGAATATATAGATTCATGGGGGAAGAGCGGAGGGAACCGAGAACCCTGAATGCCGATTACATCCGTACGATTTTTATTCAAACTTAGATTAGAAATGCGGAGGATGTTTTGTTGCTGTTGGGCTTAGCTCAGATTTTCAAAGGCCAGCTGAGCCTGGTAATAGAGACTCGTGAGACGAGCCGGTTTGTCCTCGTACGCGCGGTTTTTCATTCCGGAGAGCGAAGAAATCTCCTATACGTACAGAGAAACGGTGGAAGAAATGAGAGATTGCAAGTCGGGGAAAAGGCACGGTGGTATGAGGCTCCTACCCCCCGTTTGATGGTGCGGTGCAGGGTCTAGGCTAAACCCGGCTGCAGTCGGAGCGTGTATGTTCGGAAGATGGGTGTTTTTTTTCCCGTCCTAAAGAATAATGAATCTATTGCCAAGAATCGCGGGTTTCTGCTGCTGGTCGGCTCCCCTCCCCTGCCAGGAGAAGCCTGATGTTCCTCTGCCGGGTGGTACCTCCCCTTTTCCCCCCTCTCCAGCCGTTCTGCGTTGATGTTTTTGAATCTCACCTGTATCTCTGGGCGGATGCGACGGGAATATCCCGAAGGCGGATTCGACGCGCTGGGGGGGGCGGTGGCTGCTCTGGGTGCGGGGAGGCAGGATGCGCTCTCCCGTATCCCGGCGCTGGTGTCTATGCAAAGAATTTATTAAAAAAAATACCTTACCCTACCTTTCCACGGTGCTGCCCCCTGGCCATGCATGTCCCCTCTGTCACATACGGCAGCGGGGGCTTTGGGGAGCTGCCCGTGCCTTCGCGTCGCCGCTCTCTGCCGGGTTGTTTGCCCAGTCCCCGGCGCAGAGCCGGGAGCTGCGGCCTCCGACGCAGGCGGCCTGGGGAGCCGCGCGCTGGCTCCCCGCGCTCGTTAGGGTAATGAACGCGCGCGTGGCGACGGGCCTGTCGCCTGCGGGTGCGACGCTCGGCCTGTCCGTCCCCTGCGCTGGGACAGAGGGACGCGACTGAGCATCGTTATTCCAGGCTGAAATCACTCATTCCCCTGAGTCTCTTAAGACGTATGGCCAAGAGGGAGACGCGTGGCTACATTAATTTTTTACATCCTTTTAGGCTACATTAGACGTTTGAAGGGAAAATCCCAGCACCGGAGAGGCTCATCTGTGCCTCCAGGAGGGAGCAGCTTTGGTTTTATACATTACCGCGCTGCCCGCACGGAGGCTTTTGTAAGGCACGAGGAACCTTCAGCTGCGAATGCCACATTTCTTTTTTTCACAACTCATACCTCAAAGCTCAAAGTGTGATTTAAGCGACAGGCGTGCTTTCCCGGGGGGGGCCGTTGCGAATCCGGATTTCCCGCACCCAAACTCCATTATTGACTCGCAGAACATTTGCAGCGGCAAAGCCGGGACCTCGTTGCGTGTCACACAAAAGCCACCGCAGGTTGCTTCCATCCCACTTCCATCCCACCCTTTGGCCAGTAGGTCGAGGGAGGTCATTCTCCCCCTCTACTCGGCACTGGTGAGGCCACAACTGGAATACTGTGTCCAGTTCTGGGCTCCCCAGTTCAAGAGGGACAGGGAACTGCTGGAGCGGGTCCAGCGAAGGGCAACTAAGATGATGGAGGGGTTGGAGCATCTCCCTGATGAGGAAAGGCTGAGAGAGCTGGGACTCTTTAGCCTGGAGAAGAGAAGGCTGAGGGGGGACCTGATTAATGTTTACAAGTATCTAAAGGGTGGGCTTAAGGAGGATGGAGCCAGGCTCTTCTCAATGGTTCCCAGTGACAGGACGAGGGGTAACGGGCACAAGTTGGAGCATAAGAAGTTCCGTTCAAATACATGAAAAACCTTCTTTACGGTGAGGGTGACGGAGCACTGGAACAGGCTGCCCAGGGAGGTTGTGGGGTCCCTTCTCTGGAGACTTTCAAGACCCGCCTGGATGCAGTCCTGAGGGATGTGCTCCGGGCAATCCTGCTTTAGCAGGGGAGTTGGGCTAGATGATCTCTAGAGGTCCCTTCCAACTCTGAAGATTCCGTGATTCTGTGAAAAGCAACCGGCAGCGGGGCGGCGGTGGGGAGCGGTGGGATAAAGAAGAGCGGGAATTATTTTTGAAGCTAGTCCGAGCAGAAAAGCGGGAGCTCCCCGGGAACGGGCCGCGTTTTGCTCAGTCGCTTTGCTTTTTCCCCGGCCCCCCCTGCACTGCGGAGGCATCGAATCGGCTGCGGCTGGAGCTGGCACACGCTTGCGCGCTCCCAATAAAACCCCGGGATGAATTAAGAGCCCGTTTCACCTCCCCGATCCAGACCCTGTAAATGAAGGTAACAGAGTGTCAGGATCCCCGGCGAAGCCGCCCCTCCGGCCACCTTTGCCATTCTATTTTAGCTGGTTTGGGGGCGAAATAACCCTTGTGCTTAACCCGACGGCCAGGCTGTGATAGCAAAAAAAAAAAAAAAAAAGGTTCTAAAATGATGCGGTGCAGAAAAAGTAGATGAGGCTGAACTGGCGGTGGCAGGGCAGGGGGTGGTGACTTCTCGAGGACTTTTCTGGGTGCCCGGGGTACCAGCGCCGTGTGTGTCGGGGGGGTGAGCAGACACCAAGCCCGGGCTGCTCTCGGGGCAGTTTCCCCGGGGGAGACGCAAGAGCTTTGCCGTGCCAACGGCCCCGATTCGCTCTCCTCTTTTATTTTTCATTTCATTGTCGAAATAAATGGTGGATTGATCCCAGGGGTCCCCGCAGGTGGGAGTTCCCGCAGGCAGGAGTTCAGGCAGCGTCGGGGTGGGGGGGTGGGGTGGAGGGGATGGATGGGGACGTTGCCAACAATCCCGCGTTCCGGCGGGCGGCCCGAGCTCTCCGGCTGAGGGACAAGGACCCCCCCCCCCCAGCCCCTCTTGCCGGGGCCCAGAAACCTACTGCAAAAACTGTCATGCAAAGCCTGCCGTGTGGCAGCCCCCCCGGAGCCGTGCCGGGGGGGGGACCGCTGTCCTGCATGCTGCTTATGGCTGGGGCTCCTCCCTTATTTTCTTTGCTTGCATTTTTTTTTTTTTTTTTTGGGGGGGGCTGTGGGAGGGGGATGAATAATTTTCAAATGTTTTTTAAAGCCTCATCCAAAGCCTGGGGGAGTTTTTCCTTAATATTTGCCCCAAAAGCAAGGCTGGGGGGGTCTTGGGGAGCGACCCCTCGCCCCGGCCGGGGTGGGGGGAGCGGTGCCGTTCCTCTCTGCAGGTAAGAAGTGGGGGTTTTTGCTCTGTTGCAGGCTCATCGCGGGGACCCAGCCCCCTCACCATGGGGGCGCAGGACACCCTGCCCGTCGCCGCCGCCTTCACGGAGACCGTCAACGCGTACTTCAAAGGGGCTGACCCCAACAAGTAGGTGCCGACCGACGGGGTCTGGGTGTCGGTACAGGGGGGGTCCTGGGGTTGGGACAGGCTTGGTGGGGGGGGTGGGTGTTGAGGCTTTGGTGAGCATCTCGAGGGATGGGGAGGGAGGAAAGCAACCTGGTCGAGTGGGAGGTGCCCCTGCCCGGGGCAGGGGATTGGAACTAGATGACCTTTAAGGTCCTTTCCAACCCAAACCCTTCTGTGATTGTACGAAAGGAGGTGCTCTGGGCTCGGCGCACGCCCGGTGGGGTGTCAGTGCACTGTGCCAGGCTCAGGATGCTCCTGGGGTGTCCCCACGAGCATCGGTCCCCATCCCTAGCGGGCTGCCAGCCTCTGCTGCTGTTTCAGCTCGCTGCGGTTTTTAGGACCTCATTCCCCCAGCACGTTGGGTGGGAAGCGGGGGGCTGTCACCACCCCACCCCTGGGGCAAACCCTCCCCTCCTGCTGTGTTTTGAGCTCCCCCCCCGTTTCCTCCCCCCCCCTCGGTCTCTGTGTCCGGCGCTGCAGGTGTATCGTGAAGATCACGGGGGAGATGGTGCTGTCATTTCCAGCGGGCATCACCCGACACTTTGCCAACAACCCGGCTCCGGCGGTGCTCACCTTCCGCGTGCTGAACTACAACAGGCTGGAGCACGTCCTGCCAAACCCCCAGCTCCTCTGCTGGTAAGCGCCCCGCTCGCCAGCATCCCAAAGGAAAGCTTCCAGAAAAACAGGGTGCTTTGCAAAAACACACGGCCCCAAGTATCTTCCTTGGAAACCTGCCCTGATGTGGGGAAGGAAACGCTCAAGCCCTTCAAGGTTTGCCTCTGGGAGCAGCCCCTTTGCCAGGCATCGGCAGAGAGGAGCAAGCGCTTCGATGGGGGTTTGCTCGTTTTGTGCCTCGCTCTGCTCATTAGCCCTCCTGTTTGCAAACCGAGATGACCTCCAGCTTGCCTCTGCTGTGCCTCCCCGGAGGTATCTGAGGCCGAGCCAGAGACGTGTGGGAGGGAGGCAAGATACCTCGAAACGTGGGCTTACCCGCGGTCCCGGCTGGCGGCCGGCGCTGCTGCCCTGCCCGCTTTGTAGAAAAGCTTTTTTTCCACCGCGGCGGGTCACACGAAGGGTTAATTCTCCCTCTGTGCAGTGACAACACGCAGAGTGACGCCAACACGAAGGAGTTCTGGGTCAACATGCCAAATCTGATGACTCACCTAAAGAAGGTATCGGAACAGAAACCGCAAGCCACCTATTACAATGTGGATATGCTCAAATACCAGGTAGGGGTTTTTTTGTAAGATAAAACCGTGCCAAAAATGCGTGCTGAACTTATAGGCGTAAAAGACGGTATTTCCCTAGTGCAGAGTGGAGATGACGTGAGTTGAGGGCATGCTTTCCCGCTAGTCCCGTCTGTATGTCACTAGATTGCCTGATTTTGAGCCCAGTACAAACTTGCTATGAGAATACAAGGTATTGTCTCCTCTGCAACCAAATGCGATTACCGCGGCTGTAAAATGGGATTTCTCCCTTCACCCCTACGGAAACTAAATGTTTTTTCTGTCATTTTGGAAGGTATCTGCCCAGGGTATTCAGTCTACTCCATTAAACCTTGCAGTGAGCTGGCGGTGTGACCCTGCAAGCACTGACCTCCGCATTGACTACAAATACAATACAGAGGCAATGACCACTCCGGTAGCTCTAAACAACGTCCAGTTCCTCGTCCCCGTCGACGGAGGAGTAACCAAACTCCAAGCTGTGCTTCCTCCTGCTGTCTGGTAGGAACCGCTCACCCGACAAAGAGCTCCTTTGCCGTGTCCTTGCCTAAACCAGCCTGGACGGAGCGGGATCGCCGCGGGGAGGTGACTGCGGGCGGGAGCTGGGGACACGACGGGGACCCAAAACTGTCCCCCTCTTGCAGGAGGAAGCGTGCAACCCCGCTGCAATTTTTTTTTCTTGCCATTCCCACAAGCAAACATGGGCACAGGCGGCGGAATAACAACCCTTATTTCATGTTTTGGCGGCTTTTATCCCAGGCCCAGAGGGACGCATGGCCATCGCTGCCGTAGGCATGGGCACGGACGTTCGCAGCGGGGGAGCAGGGCATGGCACGGCCCTGCAATCCAAGAGAGGCATTTTCCTGCCAGGGTCAAACCCAAAGCCAAACTCCCAGAATTGCAGCTCTGGAAAGCGGCTCCGGAGCTGCTCCCCACACAGCCATTAGCAAAATTCAGATGTCTCCTTCACGAGTCCTTGTTTCCTACAGAAATGCTCTTCTTCATGTCATTTTTAGGAATGCCGAACAGCAAAGGATATTGTGGAAGATCCCTGATATCTCTCAGAAGTCAGAGAACGGAGGTAATGCAGCAAACGTGCATGTTATTAACTCCGAACGCTTAAATCAGACACTGACCCGTTTATTGTTCCTGCACACAAGTCCAGACACACAGATTCCTGCTGGCGCTTGCCGGGAGGAAGATGCTATTTAAGGCTAGGAGCTTTGAAAAGCGGGGATACATGCCACTGGCACTGTTTCGCCGGTCGCCTTGGCATCACGGAGGGTATGAACACACGGGGTTTGGACGCGGTTGTTTGCCAAGTCCCTTCCTCCGTTGACCCTCTTCATTTGAAGGCTGAGGCCCCGAGGTGCATCCCCATTGCGGGGACCGCAGCCTCCCACGGGTCACTTCTCCACCTGTCACCCACGCAGCTCGGCTACTTCCTACCGCTGGGGTGTCTGAACAGTTAAAATCTGCCGGGAGGATGAGGGGGTTTGCCTTCCCCCCCGCCTCCCCGGGGCATGCTGCTGGGTTGGGTACCACGGTGGGGGTGGGTTTCACTTGCAGCCCGTTGAGCATCTCCTAGCCTTTGCTTAGCCAACCCGGCCCTGGGGTGCGCGACGTGTCCCTCCGGGCTTGTAAGGGTCCCCTGCGGGGCTTTTAAATCGCAGGTGTGGGCTCTCTGCTGGCCCGATTCCAGCTCTCGGAGGGGCCGAGCACCCCGGCCCCCCTGGCCGTGCAGTTCACCAGCGAGGGGAGCACGCTCTCCAGCTGCGACATCGAGCTCGTCGGCGCCGGCTACCGCTTCTCCCTCATCAAGAAGAGGTTTGCGGCAGGTAAGCGCCTCGCTGGTGGCTCCTCTTGGGATGACAGTGTTCCTTGACGGTCCCCTCCGGCCGTGCTGGGACTGCCCTTGCTCTGTATTTGTTGACCGTTCGAGCCCAGAGGTGCCACCGCAGCACGACGGGCAAGGGGCAGAAGCTCCCTCGCATGAAATAAATCCTGCTGCTGCTTACGCGAGCCTTGAATTTCACGGGCTCTTTCCTGCTCGTGGGTCCTGCATGAAAGGCGAGGTCTGGGGACCTCCAGGAAGAGCTTTTGCCCCATTGCGGCGGAGAAAGACAGCTATTTTCCATTTTGCCCCATTGCTGAATAGAAAAAACAAGTATTTTCCCGTGTAGTGCGGGTGCGTGGCAGCAGCGCAGCCGAGGGTGCGGGGGCCAGGGGAGGCGGGCGACCATCCCCCCGGGCATCGGGGCTGCTCCCTCCCCGCACCTGATTTCTGGTCCCATTTCTAGGTAAATACTTGGCCGATAACTGATGGAAGCTTATGCAAGTCTATGGAAAATAGTATGGAAAATACCCAAGGACTGCTGTGCGTGGAACGGGTTTTAATTACAGTTTAAGGAAAAAGAACTAAATCCTGCACTCGGGACATTTCTGTTGGAAGTGTCGACAACTTTCAGCATTTTTTTCCTTGGAAAACACCGTCTTGACCAGTCCTACAGTATTTACTTCTAGATGTAACATTGTTAATGGTTTTAAAATGTAATTATTGTATTTGTAAATTGTACTCATTCCAGTAAGGCTGTATTTTGGCAGTTAGACACTTGAGTTTTAGCATTTTACCATTCATGAAATGGATGTAATTTAAACTGTGGTATATAAATTTAATAGTAGTACTGTCGAATGGCACAATGCTTACAGAGGTAGATTACATTTTGTCAATATTATACGATTTAAATACAATACTGATAGCTGTTACGAAGGGGGTGCCTCATAAAGAGAGAGTGAAGTAGAACGGACATGCTGATTTATTTTTTCTTCAGTCCTTAGCCTGTCTCACGGCCATGAATAAAAAGCTCTATCTTCAGGTCTAGCTGGTTTAACTCCAGAAAAATATTGCTGTAAACGCGGAGGTTCTTAATACGGTCTCCCGGGAAAAAGCGGAAAAAATTGACACTTCTTAAAGAGCACTTACGTCAAATTTCCATTGCGAGGAGCCTCCGTGAACGTGCCCGTGTTCTCCTAGTGCCGCAGGTGGTGGGTCAGGAGCCCCGGCGGTGCGTGCCCAGGCAGCGAGCGCGTCTCTTTGCCCCACGTCCTTCCATTTGGCAGAGGTGCAGATAAGGCGATAAGCAGGCAAAGAGGCTGGGTGGGAAACCCGAGCTTACGGCACTGTCCGGAAACGTTATTGCTGGTTTTACGGACGCGTTTTCCGAGCAGTCTCCCGATTATGGGTCGCATTTCTGTATCACTTTGCTTGCTTTTTCTGGGTCGTGTCGTCCCCCCCCCCCCATTTTTGAAAGCCCCGTGGGTTTAGCAAATGCTTTAAAGACGTGCAACCCCCCCATGCCTTTCCATTTTACCACTTAGGCAGGAAAGCGTATATATATATATATATGTATATATATATATATATTATATTTAGACATTGGAGAACGAACAACGCAGCCCAAGCCTGACCCTTGGTGGGATACCCGGTGTCGGTGCTGGTGGAGCAGGAGCAAGCGCGGGGGCTGCCGAAAGCCCGTGGGGCAGGAGCTCACCATCGTGGAGATGGGAAAACGCATTAAAGTGTTAAACTGGAGGCTGGGGGGGGGGGGAGAAATTGTCCCTCATGTTTTCCCTGAGCCGGAGCCTCTCTGTGCACGGCCTGTGCAGCGTTTGGTTTCTAGTTGACGTTAGTCTCAGCCCTCCCGCTGGCAACATGCTGGGAGCGCGCATGGCATCGATGGGGCGGCACCCGCCAAGGTGGAGAGCTTGTTTTCGTGGGAGAATTCGGAGATACGGGGAAAAAAAGAAGGGACCTTTCTGAAATTAAATGCTGTTCAGGTGCACAGAGAAGCAGAGGAGCATCCGCTGAACGGGGTGCTGGGGACTTGAGAAATGTGTATGATGACAAAGAGTGATTGATTTCACAGTCTCAAATGGTGCCAGGATTAGGCTTGTGCGTCTGCGTTGGAAAACCTCGGTTGTGCACCTTGGGAAGGGCTTGCTTACAGAGCAGTTCGGCGTGACGTAAGAAAACAGAAATCCGAGCCCGTCTTAAAAGAAAATAAGGAAATCTGGAGCTATTTCAGTCCTGAGGTGACTCCCAGGCGGAGATGCGTATGACAGGGCGGCTGAGTTGTGTGCGTGCTCACAAAAGGTACCAACACAGAAGTTAAGCCCAATTCAGGTATACAGCTTCATACATCCTCGCAGTTTTTGGAAGTCAACTTGCCAGTACTCCTGGATGGAGCGTTCAACTCCACTAATAATTTTTCCCCCTGCAATAGAAATATGTACAAACTGTGTAAACTACCCCTTGCTGCCAGCGATGTAGGGCAAAATCGAAGAATCAGTTTTTGCATAATTGGTTCATGCTGTGTACAATTGTTATAAACTCATGCTTCCAAAAGAGATCTATGTCATAGTCCTGAAAATAAGGATTTTATAATGTAAATATTACCAGAACATAGATATTTTACTTTATATTTCATTTGAAAGACAAGGTGTTTACATTAGCATTGGGTTTTTAAATGCTTTTTAAACAAAAACAAAAAAAAAAACCATAACCCAAAGCTCCCAAGCTTTTGTGCTGTCCCCCAAAACGGCGGTGGCTCTTTCAGGGTGCGTGGGGGTGCTGGGACGCAGCCCCCGTGGCCTGGCTGGAGCGATGGGAAAGTCCTGCAGCCTTTCTGGGATGAACTGCCTGGCAGACCCGAATTCGGTGTGCCGGCACGCTTGCAGCCGGGGGACACGGTCCCCCTCCAGGTGACACAAAACATCTATTCCCCGCCCACAATCCTGGGATGAAAACCGGTGGTTTGGGACAGGATTTTTGCATGCTGCTTTTGCCAATTTTTTTTGCGTAACGTTTCGGTTCGCTAGGCGCTTGCGTAGGCGCGTCGAACTGCACGGCTCTGCCTTCCCTCCCAGCACGACCGCCCTTCCGCGCTCCTTTGCGAGGAGATGTGGCTCCGCGTTGATGCTTTGGTTTTCCTGCCCGGTTTGAGGTCTGAGCAGAGAGGCAGAGTGGCAGAGTGCCCCAGGGATGCTTATCTTGGCTGGTGTTTGTCTTCCGAGGTGCCGTATGAGCGTGGCACCCCAGCATTACCCCGCTTGGGGAGGGGGAACGGACCAGTTGTGTTTCTAAGTCTGAAGAGCAGGAGGCTGGTCTTCGTTCCGCCTGGCTTTGAGAAGGTGGCAGCAGAAAAAAAGATTATGGGCAGCAGCTTGGGATGTATCAGATTTAAATTTAGAGCACCAGATAGGGATGTTTATCCCCAATTCCAGCTTCTGTAGAAGTGGCGAGAGGCCACGGGGGATGCGCTGCCCCGTTGCATTCAGGTCACTCAAGCTCTGCAGGCTTCGCCTCCGCTTTTAGGCAGGAAAAATGTGTATTTTCAGGGAATGCATGTGTCTGGTGCTCCCCGCCCGCTAGCAGAGAGCAGATAGGTCAGCAGGGAGTTGAAAAGGCAGCAGCCTGTAAGTCACCTGCATTTCTGGAGCTTGGCATCGGCGCTTTGCTCCTGAGCGCGTGGGCCAGCGGGTCTTCTGCCAGGTCTGGCTGAGGCTGAAACGGGGGCTCAGCCCTCCAGCGTGGCCCCCCCTTAGCGCAGCAGCACTCAGGTCTAACCATCTGAGTAAAAAAAAAAAAAAAAAAAAAAGGGTTAAATAAAGGAGGCATTCAAATAATAAATAGATGTGATGATGCATGCACAGAAAGGCTTTAGCTTGGTTACTTGCGCGGACCTTTCCCGTTAGAGTGTGTCCTCAGCCACCGCTCCCCCGAGGAGTTTTCCTCCGGGATCCCGGGAGCTGCCAGCAGTGAGAGAGGGGGTGTTTTTCCCCACGGACACCTGCAGACTTGGGTCTTTAGATGTTAGGACCAGAAAGACTTTTTTTTTTTTTTTCTTTCCATTTTCTTCTTCTGTTTGTTGCACATATTCACGATTCTCAGCCAGCTTAGGGTGCTCCTCACAGGAGGCATTTCAGACCAATTTTCTACTTCAACACTATTTCTTAATAACGATGAAATTGCTCAATAGAACCAAACACTACCAGCTTAATACGCATTTCGTTTGGTGTTTGCATGTGTTCTTAAATATCACTCCCCTGTTATAAAGCTGCTTATTTTTGCTGTAAGGCCACTGTCCATTAAACTCCTGCCCCAGCCAGTGCGAGGTCTCAGCGCGTACGTGTGCGGCTTCACTCGCAAAAGCTTTGTCACACGAGCGTGGTCTTGTACCGAGCGAGTCACGCCGCTGCACGCTCCTCCCGACACAGGCTGGGCTTAAAGATGGTAGTGCTGTTAATGGGTATTTCGGTTAAATTAATTTTGTCTTCAGGATGCCTTTTCAGGATTTATCTATTAGAGGTTTTTTAAAATATAGACGGGGAAAAAAAAAAAAAAAAGGTTTATGTTAAAATGGCATCCCGTTGCGGCCAGGCAGGGAGGGGCTGGGGAGGGAGGCAGTTTCCCAGGCAGGCTGCGGGCACTGTCGCACCCTCGCTGTGGGATGCTGTCGGGGTATCTCTCATGGCAGTGCCCGGCGTTTGGGCTGCATGGGGAAAAAACAGAGAAATATCCTGCTTAAACTTACAAAACTTATGATTTTGAAGCCATGCACACCCGCAGGTGAGACCTGCCTGACCTCTCCTTTTAACGTGATTGTTTAGTGCCCACTTGTAAAAATTGGTCGGCTCTTGCAGGGGTGATTATTTTCCCACCAAGTCCCTGCAGAGACCTTGCCGTGCTGCCCACGCCGCCACAAATCATACTTGTGTTCGTTTACCTAATTCTGGATGATTCAAACCAGGCGTCAGTGGCACTCTGTTGAACCGCCGCCGCAGAGATTCCTGCAGCACGAGCATCGCGTAAAGAATCGCCGCTTCACTTTCTCCCACCAGAAGCATTTTTAAGTGGCTGGACTGCAATGAAAAGGGGACACATTTTCAAATGACCTAAGAGAGAGTCAAACGCCTTTTATCAAAAACATTCAGCCCTCCTCGGACCTCTCCCTCAGTTGCCCGACTCCTTCGGCAGCGGTGCGGTTTCTGTGCCCACGGGACACGTGGTGCAGTTCTGCCTCGCAGAGGAATTCTCCTCCATTTCACCTTTTTTTTTTTTTGGAAATATGGGCCACAGGTGTGTTACCCAAACACCCAACACCTACGTGAGAAAGCCACTTCAATACACTAAATATGAAGTGATTTTTTTTTCCCTGCCTATTGCTGTTTTTATGTGAAAATGTCTTGGTCAAAAAACTTAATTTTTATGCTTACCGTGACCAAACTACGTAACATCATGACATTGTACTTTGACGGTAAGAAATTACTGTCTCAAAGATTTCATTTCATAGCCCAAATTCATTTCTTTTTTTTCCTCACAATTTCCCAAGGAAAGTAACTCTCGCAGAGCCGGGGAGTTTTTATGATCATCAGTATTTTAATCCTTATGCCACTGTAAAGCTAGAAAAGGATCTGCAGAAATACCTCCTGCGTGACCCCTCTGTCACTCCAGGAGGGGCTGCAGACAATGCTGCTGACAACCGGTCTTAAAATGGCAAGCGTTAGTGCGGCGATGCTCTTCCAAGGCTTGCACACAAGCAGGGCTTCACTGCAGGCCAAGCAGAATGGGATAAAACACCCCAGGTTTTCGCGAGGCGTTCAGAATATCTTATTCCTCCAGTAGAAATCTCTCTCTTTCTGGACACGGGGCGAATGGCTGCAGCCAGGGCCTCCTGTTGTTGGGTTCGTAATCCACGCAGGAGGGGTTTTCCACTCCAAAACGCTCTAAGGCTGATGAAATCGCCCGGTTGCTTTGATGGGATAAAACATATGGAGTTGTTAGTCATGGGGTGAGAGAGGAATCGGGTTGCGTTGTGGATCGAAGCTCCGGTCCTGCGGCCACGGGCTGGGGATGGAGGGCTCCGGGCGCAGGAGAACCTCGCCGTGACACCTCTGAACCCAGAGGAAGCCCCAGAAGTGAACTGGGTTTCCCAGGGTATCGCCCTGTATCATTTTATGAACTCCCTCGTGTATAAAATGTTTATAAATATTTGTGGATTAAGATACACAGGTCTATTTTTAAGATTTAAGTTAAATAAGTTAATTAATGGCTGGCCTTTTTTGCCTAAACGTGCAATGAGATATATTATACCTTTAGTCTACGATGGCCTAGGTACTGCTTAGTCTGTGATGAAAACTTTGCTGCTTACCTACTGTTCTCAGAGAAAAAAAAACTGTAAAAGACGTACAGGTTTGTTGCACACGGACTATCGCAGCAGCAAAGCTTTGTATTTGACCACTGGTAATATGAATGTGTTGTATTGACTTGTTGAAGATAATCATGAAACAACATATTTTAAATGTTACTTGCCTTATAGATTAGAAGACGACTATGTGGATATCATTTTTGTAAATAATGTTTTTTATAAATGTCTCTCCTCCATTCTCCCCGTCACCCATTTCACAAAATCTTGAATATGCAATTATTTACCATGCATAATGTTGCAACAAATAAATCCCCACGTCAGAACAAAGTTTATTAATTCTATACATAAGAACCACGTTAAATACCCGATTGAGTTGCAATTTAAATGTGATTTTTTTTTTTCCTTGAAAATAAACAGAAACCATAAAACACTACTTTTTCTGAGTGAGCTTTGCTTGCGCGTGCAGGAGAACCCGGGGGAGCTGGGCAGAGTTATCAGGGGTGCCTTGTCCCCAGCCCAAAAATATCATTACTGCTGGAGCTATGCACAGCTTCCCGGCTTGGGGACAGGTCAAGGTCAGCATCTGGGGACATACAGGGACCCATGGGGACCGTGAGGACGGGTGGAGCTTGAGAGGAATTCATGGGGGCTGTGGGGACACGAGGGGCTGTGTTGTCCCTAAATTAGGGTTCTTCAGCTGGGGTGCGAGAGCCAGTCAGTCGACTCAGTGTCGAGATATTCGGTTTTATTTCCATTCTGCAGAATCAGGTGCCGGGCATTTACCAACAGCCAGCACACACCACAGGTTTCCAACCGCCCCATATTTATAACGATAAAATACAGCTGATTGGTTAATAATGATTCATTCACCACTCCTAGCTATACATATGCATCTAAACTCATGTTTAAAACATTTAGGGAGGTTACCTGATTAGCACGCTTATTATTCACAAAGGGGTATGATCTTAGCATTATAATTGCCCAAGTTTAGTTTGGGATACACTCTTGGCTCGACTTTGGTTCAGAAGTTTTATTTTTTGCTATCTTATGTCTACGTCAGCAACTGCAAAAGAACAGATGAGAGACACTGTTTCGTTCACATCCTATTCGAGGTTAAGTACCTTCTGTGATGTCTCAACCATGTCCCAGCTGACACTTCTTGATAAACTTTTAACTTTGTTCTTTAGAGGTCAGCTGTGGGTGCGCGTCGGGTTGAGGGGACACATGGAGGCCACGGGGACATGCCAGGGCTGTAGGGACACATGGGGATCTGTGGGGTCCATGGCGATACACAGGGGGCATGGGGACCCGTGTGGGCTATAGGGACATGTGGGGACCCGTGGCGGCCACAGACACACACGGGGGTTGTAGATACACGTGGGAGGCCATGACAACATGCGGGGGCTGTGGAGACCCCTGGGGGCTGTAGGGATCTGTGGGGTCCATGGGGATCTACAGGGGTCATGGGGACCTGTCCGGGCTGTAGGTTGGGCTGTAGGGACCTGTGGAGGCCATAGGGACCCATGGGGGGCTATAGGGACCCGTGGGGGCTGTAGGCAGACGTGGGGACCTGCGGAGGCCATGGGAGCCCAGGGGACCCATAGGGGCCATGGAGACATGTGGGGGCATGTGCAAACCCCTGGGGCCGTGGGGAACCTGTGGAGGTTGCAGGGACCCTCAGGAGCCATGGGGACATAAGGGGGCTTTGTGGACACATGGGAACGCGTAGAGACCACAGGCGCCCACGGGGACTTGCAGGGGCCCACGAAGGCTGTAGGGACACTTGAGGACCCGTGGAGGCCACAGGGATTTGTGGGGACACATGGGGGCCCACGGGGACTGGCAGGGACCCATGAGGGCTATAGGGACACTTGAGGACCCGCGGAGGCCATGGGGACTTGTGGGGACACATGGGGGCCCGTGGGGACTTACAGGGACCCATGAAGGCTGCGAGGACGCGTGGGGACCTGTGGAAGCCATGGGGACACCTGGGGCCTTTAGCTGTACGTGGGGACCTGTGGAGGCCGTGGGGACACGCAGGACCCGCGGAAGCTGCGGAGCGACGGAGGCGGGCCGGGGAAGGGGATGGGGGGGCGAAACACGACATGGCGGCCTGCGCCGGCGCCGCCGCCTGGGGCTGGCGGGCAGGCGGCGGCCAGCACCACCCCGCGGCCGCCAGGAGCCGGGAGGCGGCGGGGCGGTGCTGGCCGCCTCCTTCCCGCCCTTCCGCCTCCCCTCAGCAGCGGTGCGGGGATGCATGGCGGCGCGGCCGGCAGCGACCCCCGCTCGGGTAGGTGCCAGGGCTGGGAGCTTCGGGGCGGAACCAGGCGCCTTCCTCCGGCTTCAGCGCAATGGGTCTTCCCTCAGGAACCCGAGCTTAACCTCTCCTCCCCTCAGGTCCCCCCCGGCGCTTCCCGGTGGCGGCGGTGGATGATATCCTGAAGGATGTGGTGGGGAGCTACCTGAGGGAGCAGCCCTACGAGCCGGCCCGCTGCAGGGACGTGGCGAAGGACATGGCTGAGGTATCGCTGCGCTCCAGGCAGCCATTTTGTCCTCACACCTCGACGGGGTGTGAGGGAGGTGGCCATCGGGGCGGGAAGGTCCCCAAATGTAAATACCAAGTGTAAAACAAGTGCTGGAGGAGGCCATCAAGATGCACCAAGGGTTGGTCTGAGGCGGGTGGAGGCTTATATGAGTTAACAATGAGGTGTGTTCGCGTAGCAGTGGCCCTGGCCAAACGTGTGCTTCAGTAAAAACTCCATGCTGTGGTTGCCCTGGCCAGAAATGCCATTAATAAGTTTTAAGTATGTATCAGACCTTTCCTTCCAGTTATGGTAGTAGGTGAATTCTGCACAGTGACATGAGTGCAAGCTCCTCGGTTAAATCCAGTCTTGCTGCTGAGAAAAGACTGTCCTGACCCTTCAGTTGTTCAGCTGATTTGGTCCAGAACAGCATTAAAAAAGCGGTACTGTCTGCTCTTCCTTTCCCCCCTGTAATCAGCAGGTAACTGTAAACACATATGGAGGAGAATGGGGTGATCACATACAGTAACTCCTTACTGAACATCTGTGCCTGCGTTTCTGTGGTCCAGCAGGAAAGGTGTGCCTGTTTCTAGCAGATGGAAGTGTTGCTTCTCCTGCGAAAGGACCTCGGCAGCGTACACGCCACCTGCCCGCGGGGCTGGGGGGGGTTTGCAATACACGTTTCAAATGCTGCAGCTCAAAGATTGTCATCAGGATTGTCGCAAGGGCTCCACAGCGCGATGCTGGCACTTGTCTGTCCCAGAAAACCAAACCCCGGAGCATCCCCTGCAAAGAGAGCTCACCACCTGTGTCTGAACGTGTTTTTCTCTTGCAGGTTATTAAAGCTCGGGTAAAAGACCTTAAGATACCGAGGTACAAGATCGTTGTGGTGACACACATTGGGCAGCTGAATGAGCAGAGCATGCAAATTGGAAGCCGATGCCTGTGGGATCCTGCGAGCGATACGTTTTCGTCGTACGTGTTCAAGAACACTTCACTGTTTGCTCTCGCCAATGTCTATGCTGTCTATTTTGAGTAAAGAGGTAGTTGCGTTTAACAGCAAGAGTAATGAACATTCAGCCTAACTCTTCCTGTTTCTGTTGTTGAAAACGGTTGTGAAGGACCGAGGCAACTTTCACCTGTTTTGAAATGTGGTTACTGTGAGCCTTTTGGTGGTGAACATAATAATAGCATTTCCCAGAGCTTTCTCTGGGAAGTGATTCTCTGTGCTGTGCTGTTTCACACCTGATTCTAGCAGCTTTCAGAACCCGCTATCCCTGTAATACTTTTATTCTCCCTGAATTTGCCCTCACTACGTGATCCCCTAGTAGAAAATGCATTTTTGGAAAGTAAAACAAAGGCATTTTAAAATTATCTCCGTTAAACAGTGCTTGTGGGCAGTTAGGCATGGGCCCACTCTGCACACGCTGTATTCCAGGCGCCGCATCCCATCGAGCTGCAGTAGCTCGGGGCTGCAGTTGTTCCCCCTGCCCTGCCTGGGGAACGATGGAGAGGGATCCCTCCAGACCTTCCTGCCGGGCCCAGGGGTGTCCTGGGTGGGGGGCTCTGTGGTCGGGGGGCCGCAGAGAGTGAGAGAGTCAGGAGCTTTACTTGCTGGAGGCTGCCCCAGAGCCCCGAGAAAAGCCAAAGGTGGTCCAGAGAAAGTGGTTAGTTCTGCTTGGGGAAGACTAGCTCTGTCCCACAGTGCTTGAAACAAAGTGAAAAGTGTCTTCAACTAGTATCATGTTTAGAAGATATAGATCTAACATGTCTGGGCCCTTCTGTTGACGGTGATTGAATCTAGCAAAAAAACCTGTTGAATTGGGGCTCTGAGCTGATACCTGGCTATAGCCAAGAGGGGGAGTACAGCCCTCTGAGCTCAGCTGTGTATTTCCAGTCTCCCTGGGTGCAAATTAACTGTCCAATAGGTAGGACCCTGGGTGGATGTTTACTGGAAGTGGCTGGAATAGGAAATAACCCACAGATGCTCCTGCCCAGCTCCGGGACTAGTGCTGACCCATCCCAGGTCTCGTGTGCTGCGACCTTGGCTTTATTCTGGGCCTGAAAACAGACTTTTTGCTACCCGTATTTCACAGCTGAAACCTGCTGTTGCATTTTCATAAGTAGGAGAACAAGCATATAACAAATTGCTTATTTTATCACTTTCTATGTGCAAAGCTGAAACTAGAACAGTAGTTAGATGGGAAGAAATGTTTGTACTCGTGACTAAAAGTTTAACTCTAAACCACTGCGAACACTTTGTGGAATCCACACAGCCCAGCCTGCAGCCGTTTGCTGGTTTGCACTACATTTAACATTCAGGCTTTACTTCCTAGCGTACTGCAAAGAATAAATTGTCAATTAAAGAAGACAACTGAAATAATTGTGGTTTATGTCATGATTATTTTAGTACAAAGCTGTCACATTGAACCTCGTCGGCATCTGCTGCATTTCAGCAGAGGGAACTGATCTCTCTCTCGCTGCAGCCGATGCTGCAGCAGGATGTGGTCAGCAGTTTGGCGGCTTCGCGCTTTTTTAGGGTGGACGTTTTCCTGGTGCGCTGCAAATCTCGCTCTGTCTCGGGCTGGGTGTTGGGGATTTCTTCGCTGTCGGTTTCCAGGTCTGTGTGCGTCGAGGAGTCGGCATAACCGTTGTTCTCTTGTGAGAAAGGCACGGGATGTTCACTCTCTGCTGCATCAAAATTCAAAGCTAAAAATTAAAAGTCATGGAGTCATGAGTAGTTTATATCTTTGCTAGAAAGACAGACCAACCTAGAGCCAGGGAGCTGAAAGTACTGTTCACCGTGTTTCTGATGTGAGCAACCAAGATCTACCAGATCACTGACTTCTCACCAAGGCAGTATTAAAATAGACGTGCGAGGTACACATTCTGTGATTAACATGTTAAAAAAACCCAGTAATTTATGGATTTATATTGAAGAGTGTTTTTTGTAGGAATAGTTGCCTTGTCAGTCGTACACTGATGTGTTTGGTTCGAAGGGTAAAACCATGATTTGTTGTGTCAGTGCCCCTTGACCAGCATGTTGTGGGTTTCCTAGAACACAGATATGATGTGAAGGCACCTCACAATTTCAGAGTTCCCGGGTGTTCCCGCTTAAATTACGCTTGCGATTCATGTGCATTTTAAATACCACAGTACAACTGGGCACCGCCTTGTGGAGTTTATAAAGGTACAGTAGTTATCTCGCTTGGTTTAGCGGTGGGGGTTTCTTCTCCTTTAACAGACCCTTGGGTAGGGTGTTGCACGTGGCATTGCTTTTTATGTTTGTTTAAAGCTGCTGCTACAACAGAATTTTTAAAAAAGGCAGATGTTACTGCATGAAAAGCATAGAAAGCCGCTGTTCCTGTCATCTGCCTCATTTATTTTCTTTTTTCTAGCTCTTTTAACCTGTCTGGGTACAAATTTATAGCAGTGCATGTAATGGCTGAATTGCCTATAAATGCATACACCACCAGGTGAAGATACTTAGGTTGCAGAGTATATATCCAACATACTTTATTATAATATTTTTAAGTTGTAATAAAGTTTCTGGTTTCTAGTGGGGAAAGTGGTGTGTCCTACTGAAGACAGCGGTAAAAAACGTGCATTGGCTGCAGGGAAGCTTGTCCCTGACAGATTTTCAGGGATAGCCTTGGTCTTAACTCATCATTCCTCAGGTTGACATGGAAAATCTTGATCTAAAAGTTATTTATTTGGCAAAACAGCACTCTAAGCTAAGCCCAAAAGCATGAAGTGGCACTGCTTCTCTTGCTGTCTCCCAGCAAAGCCTGTGCTGACCATGGTCGAGGTGCAGCTCTGGAGGGGAGTGGCAGAAGCCGAGGGGGCAGCTCTGCCCTGAGCTGCAGCCTGCAGGTGGTTTGGGTCTTCCAAATCTTTGCAGGGGGTGATAAGCATTAATTAGTACTTACCAAACAGGTAGTGATAATCAGTCAAATGCCTTTTCCAGCGAGAGCCACCGCAGGTGAAGACGACAGCTCTGATGAAGTCTCTCCCGCAGAGCCTGATGGTGTTCCCTTCCCCGCGTCCTTCCCGTGCCACCAGCAGGAGAGCCAGCAAGGCCAGCGCCACCACTGTGCCCCTCATTCTGCGGATGCCGTGCTCTTGCGGGGTGGGAGGGAGCTGCAGGACGAGGTGGGGAGTTCTGCCGAAGCCCTCACATTTATACCAACGGCCCATCCGCTCCACTGAGTGGCTTGTTCTGAGGATGACTTAATGTTTGCTAAAACCAAGTTAATCACTTGTTTCCAGTAATGTTTTAAGCGCTTCGGGATTTGTGCTGGGATTTCGGTCAGGTATGAAAGACTTCTTAAGACTGCGTAACTGCTTTACTATAGGAACACATGTAGTATAACATATTTATAGGGTACAGGCTTAGGTCAATACCATTAATGTGTATGTTCTGCAAAAATGAAAGGATGTTTATTACATGATTTGTAGATAATGTGTTCTGTCTCGGTGTGTTTCCCACGCAGCCTGTTGCCCAGCTGTGCCTGTTATCACAGTGTAGGCAACACCGGGTCTTCTGTTAGTGATCCCAAACTAGAAGGGAGTTACCAACTTCCAGTGACGTCTGCAGTTGCGAACCTCTTTGTTACCCCTGCCCTGTTCTCTTGCCAGGCATCCTCTTGTCCAGCCGGCAACTGCGGATGCTTCAGAGGAATCTCCCAGTACCGGGCAGTTACTGGTGACAAAATCATGTACTGAGGATTTTTGCGGTAAACGTAGGCTGCACATGTCTTGTGATGATTCCTGGCGTGCTATGTGATCAGATGCGGTCCTGCTGTGTGCGGAGCATTTGAGCACAGTGCACTGGCTGTAACGAACTGTGCAGAGCAGTGGAGTTGTTTGACAGCTTGTGTCCTGTGAAGGCAGGCTGAGGGAGTTGGGGGGGTTCAGCCTGGAGAAGAGAAGGCTCCAGGGAGACCTTCCAGCCCCTTCCAGTCCCTCAAGGGGCTCCAGGAAAGCTGGGGAGGGACTCTGGAGCAGGGAGGGGAGCCATGGGACAAGGGGGAATGGTTTTACACTGCAAGAGGGGAGATTGAGATGAGATGTGAGGCAGAAATTGTTTGCTGTGAGGGGGGTGAGCCCCTGGCCCAGGTTGCCCAGAGAAGCTGTGGCTGCCCCATCCCTGGAGGGGTTCAAGGCCAGGTTGGACGGGGCTTGGAGCCACCTGGGCTGGTGGGAGGTGTCCCTGCCCAGGGCAGGGGGTGCCACTGGGTGGGCTTTAACGTCCCTTCAAACACAGATCCAAACCATTCTGTGATTCTGGGATTTGCCTGGCAGGTACCTGGATGCAGGGAAGTAGCTCTGCTGCAGCTGCGCGGCTCACCGGTCTCTGCAGTGAGGCCTGTAGATGTGGCCCTTGTCCAAAAAGGCACAGAAAAGAGAGGGAGAGGCTCTAACCGAAGCACAGAATAGCTACAGATCAGTGTCCTGACCATCCTTTTCGTTCTGGTAATATCTGAAAGAGAAAAGTGGGTTCACTAAAGCAGCACGGAGCAGTGTTCTGTGCCCTGGGAGCAGGGGTTAGCAGGTTGGTTACGCTGACACGGGTGGTGTTGGCTGCAGCTGTTGTAAGCTTCTATAAAAAATTCTGGCAATAAAATGCCTTAAGGAGACAATTGTCAATTATGAGGTCAGAAATCCCGTATTTAAGAACAAATTACATAAGGAACTTTGGAGATCTTTAGCACTTCCTAGCACCGGAAGTGTTTTCCAGCACCATAATGTTACAGTGAATTAGTTTACAGTAACGTGCAGGGCGAATTACGAGGTGTTACAGCCTTGACAGAAAGCTCATTTTTACCAGGAGCATCAGTAAGTAAACAGTCGTGACCACCAATGGAAAATATATGGTGTATTTTGTTCAGATTTGTAATAATGATTAACACATGATTCACCTTAATGGGTGCCTTTCTTTGAAATGCACGACGATTAATTTTATGTCAAGGGTAAGCTTGGCTGGGCGCTGTAAAATGCGCAGAAGGAAGTGGATGTTAATGCATCACAAATGATCTTTAACTTCAGTGATGTGTTTAAATGCGGGACGTTTATTGTCAGGCTAACGAGAGAATCTGAACATTCTGAATCTATAAAAGAGATGTCTGGCTACAGAATGCTGTTGAGAGCAGGCAGCTCCTGCCTCCGTCAGCTGGTAGGCAGGGCGCTTTGCTGCCAGGCTGTAGCCTGGATCTCACTCTTAATTACTCACCTGTAGAGATGCTCCATATTATCTGTGAGCAGTCTGTGAAAATCCTCTGACTCCAGGGTCCAGCTGGTGGCTCGCTGGGTGCTTGTTTCTCTTTCTTCTGATCTGTCCCCAAAAAAGACAGCCTAGACAGGCAAACGCTGCCTGCTTCCAGCCGGCAAGGCGGACCCGAGCAAGTCTTCCCAGCAGGTCTCGGCTCCCCGGCTGCTGGGCTGGGTGAGGGGAAGTGGTGAGATCTCAGAAAACACAGATCATAGATCACAGAATGGTCTGTGTTTGAAGCGACCTTAAAGCCCACCCAGTGGCACCCCCTGCCCTGGGCAGGGACACCTCCCACCAGCCCAGGTTGCTCCAAGCCCCGTCCAACCTGGCCTTGAACCCCTCCAGGGATGGGGCAGCCACAGCTTCTCTGGGCAACCTGGGCCAGGGGCTCACCACTTCCAGAGCTGCCAAAGCCAACCCTTGCTCCAGGAGCACTGCTCCCCCATGGGAGGAGCCTTCAGGAAAGCGTCAGTGGGGGACTGAGGGAATTTAAAGGGTGATTTTACATGATCCTTATTTGTCAGGGGTTGAAAAGCTGGTCTCTGCTTTTGCCTGGTGTGGGATTATCTGCGGCTTGCAGGAGCACCTGATGCTGCTTGAAGCTCAGCTTTCACCTTCAGTGGTGGTTTATTCCCATAAACCGGCAGATGAGGTGGCTCTGATGAAAAGTGAGTCTGCGCTTTTACTGGGTGATTTCACAGGGAAGATACAGACTACATCTGGTGAGGACTTTGGGCTTTATCATGGAGTGTCCTATACAGGAGGTGTTTTTGGGCATTTTTGCTTTTTGAGTAACCCAAGGAGAAAAGACCTTGGAGGGAAAAACCAAGCAGAAAAAACACAAGGAGAAAAGATGACCGAGACCTTTCTGTTACCTTATCTGTACTATAGGGAAGGTCATCTGTATATTAATGCTGTTTGTCTAATGAGGGTGGCTTCCAGGGGAAAATTTAGAGCATTTGAAAGAAGTTTCTAACCAGTATGGTTTCAAAGAGAAATTTAATGATTGGAAAAGAATAAACAGTTTATGTTAATACTACAATATGTCTTTCTTGCTATTTACCAACTGAGAAGCGGTATCATTTAGCTACTGTTAAATTGCTACAGCAGGACCAATTATGTCATGTAAGGAATCAACCTGTAAAACAAGAGGGGAAAAAGAGCTGTATGACAGTGTAATTGCAGTACACGACATGCAGTGATCCAAAATTCCTGTTTGTGAACTGAGAACAGAATTGGTTGTGCAGTGAGCCTCCAGAAAGCAGGCTCAAGTAGTTTGTGTTCTGTCACCTAATTTGTCTTTGGAATTCTGTTGGTACTATGCTTGCCTCTAACAGCGCTCCTTGAAAATAGCACTGTTTGGCAGGCCTGTTTGGATTGTATTTGTAGCATCAGACTTAGCAGCATACAAACATGTATCTTGTTTATAAAGGAAATTAATTTTCAAGATGGTACACGTATGGTAGCTAATTTTCAAGATGATACACGTACGGTAGCTGCACTTAGATGTGAGTGCCCCTGAAGCAGCTATCTCCCTTTAGCGTTAGTTGTAGCACGGACCCTGTCGTGCTGAGCCTGGCACACACCAAGCCTGGTGTTAGCAGAAAGGGGAGTGAAAGAAACGGGTGATGCTGGCAAGCGTGGCTCCCTCTGGCTAAGGAGGCTCGGTGACTCAGTGACCAGTTACGCCACATGCCCAAAGCCTGGGAAATTAAGCACTGATATTTTTAGTCCTGTTCTGGTGACATACCCAGAACATTGTCCCTATACTCTTATTAACTGACGAGCTTTTCTGCTCAGAGGACTTGGCCTGCTTCGTGGTAATTTGTAGGAAAAAAAAAAAACCAATAATTTATTTTCTAAGGTTGACAACAATGGCCTCACCTTTAGTTTTTAAGGAAACATCTTTTTTGCTCTGTGGTTTACAGAACTTAGCAAATAGGGCTGGTAATTACCAGAATTTCTAAATGCAGTGCTGACAAGTGTGAATTATTAATCCTTCATACCCTAAGAATGAAGGTTAGGTTAACATCAGCATTTTCGTTCTCTCCAACTTAAGTTTAATGTTTTGCACCATGTAACTCAGAAGGGATTTTAAAAAGTACCAGTCCCACTTTACAAACTGGGAACCCGAGTCCAGTAAGCCAAAGGCACTTGCTCAAAGCTGAAAGGACGAAGGGAGCAGTTCAGTTCGGTATCAGGCTGCCCGGAGGAGGGATCACCTGGGGCTGGAGCACCCAGGGTGGCATCAGGATTTTGTACCATGGAGCAGACAAGGAGGGGCTTTGGTATAAATCGACGCCGATTTATGCAAAAGTGCAGAGAAGGGATTCACAGTTGACACCAGTCAGCTTTTACGCTGCTGCTGACACAAAATCCGTGCAATGGTACGACTAGAAAGGAACCTAGTCGTAAGGCAAGTCAAATTCTCCTATCTCATCTAGGACAGAAGAGCCCTCACTGGGATAAGGAGTGGCTTCTAAAGGAGTGAAGGCAATGCAGAGACAGAGGGCTAACGGGTTTGCCGTCGCCAACAAAGCGAGACTACCTTGGTGGTGGCCAGGAGAGGGCACGTCCTTCCTGCGTTGTCAGCAGGTGAGGGCATTCTGCCAAACACAGTCACCTACAGCCTGCGTTTAGAGGAGGCTCCACCTTCCTGCCCTTGCCATCCACCTGTGAGGAACTGCTGGATTTGTGATCAAGTGAAACCTCAAGTTTCTTACCTGTTAACTTAACCTGTTCCTGAGGTTTCTAGTGGTGTGGCGTGTGGAAGAGCAAGAACCTCCTCAGGTTTAATCGGGTTATCAGATTCTATCTGATTACACCTATTTCAATATTTATTATCTGGATCTTTAACAGAAAGCCCTTTCTGAGGAATGAAGTACCAGACAAGAGTGCACCTTGAGGTGGACCTCTGAGGTCCACCACCTTTCCCTAGTGAGTTGTACCTTATCACTGTTGGGAGCAGCCAGGTTCTGCAGCTCAAACACACCGACTTCTCCTTTGCTGTCTCCTACCAGAAGGCAGTCGGTGTTTGTAGCAAAGAGTACAGATGTGAATTTCTCTCTTGGGCTGGCAAAGTAAGAGATCACGGGGTCCAAGCTGCAACCCAGCAAAGGCAAAAATTAATGATGACAAAGGTAAAACTGCCCTTGCCTGGAGTGTAAAGCCTAGCAGTAACGCAGGCCTGATAGATGTTGTGTGTTTTACTTACTATGTTCTAGATTAACTCAAAAACTAAGAAGTGAGGCAGCGTTTTGTTTGGTCTTGACCAGAAGAAAAATCCAAGTTGCAATTGACTGAATTGCCTAAAATCTGTCCTATTGCCTAATATGGGGGGGTGGGCGTGGGGGGTGTTAGTATTTTTATTATATGAATAATTTGCTTTTTGCTGCTGCAAGATTTGGCAGGCCTCCTACTCCACCGCTGGCTTCACGCTGTCATTAACACCAGAAAGCGCAGACCAGCAGTAGGAGGCCACAGATGAACAAAGCTGCACGTGAGATGTGAACCTATTTTACAGTAGCGGGAAAAAGTGAGACGTATCTGAACTTCTGACCATCTTAGTTTTAGAAAAGGTCCAAAGTAGCTCAGTTTTGTTATTTTTTACTTTTAACTATAGGAGTGGTAGAATCTATGACTTCTGCAGCAAAAAAGCAGTTTTACCCTTTATCAGTTCCATGAGGCGTCCAGCTCCTCCTTTTATAATCCCAATTCTCTGGTAACTACCGTCTGCTTTTACAAAATGAGTATTGCAAAATGCAGTGCTTTCAATAACTCAGCAAGCAAATGCCATGGAGCTGTCGTGACCTGGCAACAATACTGATTAGGCAATGATGTGTCGCCTTTGTGCCATTAAGTTTCAGCATCTTCTTTGAGAAAAGTGACTACTTACATGCTGACAGTAAGATCCCAAATTTCGACTCGGCTTTCTTTTGCTGCGGCAAATATGAAGGGTGATTTTGGAGACCACGTAATGTCATGAACAACAGCAGCGGTGGAACTGAAAGTTAACAGGGGCGTCTGTGAATCCTGGTGCCATAAAATAATGCTCCAGTCCGCAGAGCAGCTTAGGAACACGTCAGTGCTGAAGGGATTCCAAGCGACTTTGTAGACAGGACCCTTTGGTGTTTGGGAAGAAACAAAGAAGGACTTTGTGTTATTCTAGAGCTATAGCCTCACAGGATGGATTTTAATAGTGACCTTTCATGGAAATCCCCGTCCTCTGACCTTAACAGCAAACCCAGCATTGTGTTGTGTGCACCCATAGGAAATTAGGATGCAGCAGGTGTGACAAGGCAGGAGAGATCTTCGGAATAAAAAGCATTCAGCTGCTTCTGCCCCTTCACCAGTTGTTAGGAGAAGCTGGTGCTGAAAGGGCAGCTTCTTGGGATGAAGCGGAGACTTTAGAAAAAAGAGGTGCTGTTGAAGTTCTGCCACCTTTCAGAGGTAAGACTGTTTAACTGCGGTTTGCAGGACAATCAGATTACCAACTGTTTTCTTAAAATAAAGCCAGAACTTAAGCTTTAAAACAGTTTATGGGACAAGTTTTAATAAATTACTTAAAAAAAATAGCGTAGAAAGTAATCCTGTAAGACTGTGGTGCTTTAATTGTGGGCATTCATTCCTAATACAAGAAAATAAGTTTAGGTTTCTTTTGTTCAGATGTTTGGTTTAGTAAATATAAGCAAGGAAACTATTGCATCTGAGAACTTAATTGAACAGTTTCTGCTGTCGTTACTCTTTGTAGGTATCACTCACTTTATGGCCTCTGTATGTCTTTAGAAACTGCTCCCGGGATGAACAAGAACACTTGTGGATATGACCCTCTTCTGTTCCAGCAAGGTAAAAATTAGTATCCTGAAAGAAAGGTTAAAGTAGCTTAAGTTGGATTTAACCTATTTATCACTCACCCAAAACTCTATAAAGGACTGGATGAGTTTGGCAGTGACGGTGCTCTGAAGAGCTGGGGTGGAGTTGCCAGGATGGTGTGTGTTGGGCTGCTTGTGTGTGTGCTGCAGAGGAGCATGTGCAGTAGATACAGCGGTGCCGGAAAGTATCAGACTCGCTATGTGTGTTCTGCATCTATGCAGAAAGTATGCTGTGATTTTTGACTTCTAAAAATCTCAGGCTTTCTGTGATCCACACGGGCAAACACATGAATTCTTCAAATGCTCTGAGGGCAAAATACTCAGCTGGATAAAGAGGAGAAGCACAGCCATCTAAGTCCTAGACTCGAGAGAGTTTGAACAGTCAAATTCTCACCAATTTGACCAACACGCAGAGGAAAGCTACCCTAGGATCTGGCCCAAAGCAAACGTGAGTAACGTGGCTGAAATGATAGAGTTGTTCACGTACAGGGATTACTTGTTTGGTTTACTGTCTCATCCATTTTGGGTAAAACTTATTAGCTAAGAAGCAATTTGTTTCAGAACTAAATATGTTTTAAATACCAGTGCCGAGTCCCAGGCTGGTGCATATTAAAGTAGCTCCAGCTGAGGACCTCACCCCTGTTGCACAGTTCTGCTGGATAATACTTTAGCCCGGATAGACTTCCTGAGCCTACCTTTGGATGGAAGTCAAAGCACATTCCAGCTGCCTGTTGAGATATCAGAGCTTCACTTTTCCTTTCTTTCTCATCCGGTAATTTTTTCTTCTTGCTTTCTGTTCGTTTTATTTTCATCAGATCTGTGCAAATAGCAAGAGTTTTTGTCAAACGGGTATGTGACAGTGCTATGAATAAGTCGTGCTTCTTTGGAATGCTCAACAGCTCTTAAATTTGTCTCTGATAACTGGTGTAAAGAATGTCACCTGAAATAAAATGAAGCAATTGAAATTTCAGGTATTATCCCTCTGCAGAAAAGCTGCAGGGGAGAATGCTTACCAGTGCAATCTAGTCTTTTCTGTACGAGCCACTCAGTTATTCGGCCATCTGCTGAGATACAGATTAATCTCTCTGTTTTGCTGTCTCCTGTTGCACTTCTGTCCTGTTCCACCCACCTCAGTTGCCATACAGGACCTGTATGTTTATTTGAAGATTCACTGGAACAAAAGATGCACATGATAAATCACATATGAATGAAGGCAAGGTAATATATTTGAAAAATAATTAGCCTTTCACTTTGTAATGAACGTCAAGTCTTATGACAGAAATGTTGTTTAGCTTTTCTTTGAAAAAAAAAAAGATAATCTGAATATTGGCTGTTTTCGTCAGGAAAATTTTTCTTTTATCAAACATGCTGGATATTTAGTTTCAGGGCATTGTTTATGTGCTGACACACCTTTCACTGATACCTGAATCATGAAATCAATATGCACCTTGGAGGAGAGTGCCTTCGACCTGGGGAGCTGCAAACGTCTCCCTGATCATGCCCTCTCTCTCATTTTCTTCTTAATTCTGCTTATCCCTCACCTATTCTGATGTTCTCTCCGTTTTTGGCAAGTGTTATCAGTGAGAAAACACCAAAAGCTACCAGTAGTCTCCCATGAGGGTTTATTATTTGGGGCAAGATCGTCCTAGGTAGGTAGTACATGGAGTATAAAATGATACGTGGTGGTAACTTGCTGTATTTTCTTAACAAGTCAGAGCACAGTACTCATTTGTGTCGCCTTCCCAACTCGCTTTGTATGCACGGCAACATCGCAGGGAGCTTCTTACCCCAAATAAGGACCAGTGGTGTTAAAGCAATGTAAGCATTTATGGGCAGAAATAAGAATAGAGAATGATGGCAGTGCAGTGGGACAACGGCAGTGTCTGAGGATTTGGCTGTATCAGTGTAAAGAGGTGGATGGGAAAAGTCTGGTTGGCCCCCCCGGCCCCTTCCAGGCATTTATGCATTACCATAATTTTTTGTGTTTGCAATTTTGCTCCAGAAACTTCTCGTATTTGAAAGTATTGAGTGTTTGTGTAGGCATTTCCAGTCCAAACTGGAAGATACTGACAAAAGTTGGAAATCAAATTATTGTGCAACATCCCTGAGCGATCCCAAGCCTTACTTATCATGACTGGCACTATTCCCTCAGCTTCTCAGTTGTGGATATTCTTTTATTTGTTATTTGCGAAGACGTGACCAAGGTGGGAGGAGGTGGGAAATCATAGCCTTACCTGCTGTCCAAAAGTGCAGCGTCGTTACAACTGCGTACATTATAGATTGCGACAGAACCATTGTACATTCCAACTGCTAAAAGACTGGGGCTTGCCACAGAGAAATCCAAAGCAGTAACGCCATGCTCGCACCGGAAAATACGCTCTGGCCACTGAGCAGTAGAAAAATACAAGAACGTTTTAAGTTAGTTTCTGAATTTGCTTGGGTCTTCTCAGCACTGGATACTGAATTGCCAGGCTCTGTTGGAAAATTCACATGCTGATGACCATAGTGGCCAGTTCTAGACAGAAATTAGGTATTACATTCTAAATGGTTCAGTTTCTTTCTTGCTACAACTAATAAAATTAGGAAAAGATAAAGATGATGCAGAAATACAACACTGTAAAATAAGTTAGATGGGCCTACTCCAACCCAAATACCTAAATATCAAATTCCCTAGGATTCAGCTTTGTGAGTACAGTGTGAGGGCTTTGTTTGCTGGATTTGTTATTTTTCTTTCTAAAACAAACTGAGCATTTTGGAAAACTTCTCCAGTTGTTTTCTGTCTTGTAAAGTGAAGTAGCTTTCCAGTTACAGAAACTTAGCTGAAGATAAAATGCAATCTAATGTACTTCAGGTAATCTGTAAACCCCTATTTTCATGTCATTTCTCTACGTAACTGAAGAATTAGTTCAGCTCTGTTATATGATTAAATCCTTAAAGTCACTGCATCGAGCTCTTCAAATGGGAAACAGCAGAGTGAGTTTGCAAAGAACAGTATTTCAGCGTGCATGCCAGACCTTATTTCTTGGTGTTAGGGACTTGAGGACCATGGTGACATCAGGGAACCACAAGAGTATTTGATTGTTGTTGACATGATAAATATGCGTCAAAGACTTGACTCTGCGTGATTTAAATTAGTCTACTACACAATTTTGGGCAAGTGAAGTTTTTAGAACAAAAAAAACCCTAAAGTTGTGTAATTTGACAGCAATCAAGTGATTTTTACTGTGTCGCTTTGCAACCGAGATTTCCAAGATGTTTTTTTGGAAATGGCTAGTTTAAAAAGGATCACTTTTCAGATGGATGTGTAAAGATGTAAATGTTACATCTATGAAGTCTACTGTCTTTTTGACAGTATTATGAGAACTTAGATTAGATAATTATATGTAATTATATACGTTTTATTTTTGATCTTCATCCTAAACGAATTTCACGGTACAACAGAGAATGGGTTGGTAAGGATAATCCTTAAATTTAAATTACTGATGTTCTCTGTAATCAGAGTTTGGAAGTATTGAACGAATGGTCTATAGATTTTGAAAAAAAAAAAAAAGGTAAACGGATTTATTTTCACATTTGCTGGGCTCAAGACTTTTCCAGTCTAAAAATAATTTCTACGCAACTGGGTCTACTCACAGTAATAACGAAAGAGATTTAGAGTCTGGGGTAGGTCGCCCTCGGGATTGGAAATGGGATACAGAGATGGGCATTGCTGAGTTGCCCGGCATAGACTGGTACTACCTGACAGCTGTAGCCACCTGTTAGTTGCTTGGTGGCCTGTGTGCAGTGAGTTTAGTTCCTGTGAACAGGCACCTGTGTTACCGAGCAAGAGTACAGTCAGCACCTCTGGTGGAAGTGTCAGTTGAGAGGACGGAGAGGCACAGAAACTAAACTGCTTCCTACAGGCACGTTTTTTTGGGTTGAGATTTAAGCACATTGCTAGGTACTGCAGTTGCAATCAATTCTCCAGAAGTGCCTGGTTTGGGCTAGCAAATTCAACCTTACTGGCTAGGTCTTGCTTTTTGAAATAGGAAGAGGGAAATAAATAAAGCAGAAATAGCTTAGCGGAAAAATGCATTAAAGAAAAAAAAACAAAACACCAAACTGGCTGTTTGTTACCATGGGGTTCTTCAATGACCAACAGCAAGCCAAGCCTTTCTTCTGTTCTTTAAAATCAAACGCTCCATAACCAACAGCTAGAAGATCCTAAAAGCACAGATTAAGGCATATATCTCAGTTAACTTGAAGTTCAGTTGTGTATTTCTAAAAGGCAAGTTTCTGTTACCAGTGACTCTCAGTGCAAAGTCTGGAAAAATAATGCTTATGTCATACGCAAGTAGAATAACACACAAGAACAGAATTTCTAGAATATTGGACACTGGTTCAACTAAAAGTGCATTCATGGTCACTATCAGTTGTGTTTGCAATCTCCCTGCCCTGGCCATCAATAAAATATGTCCCTTTCCAGAAATGAATATACATTCTTCTATAACCATACTTTAATGTGCAGCATTTAATGGAACGCATAATAATACTGCTTTTCTCTCTCGATGTTAGCTGTAAAAGGAGCTTCAGTGACCACCTCAAACTCCTAGCTTTTAGCTCTCTACACTGCTGTCCAATGAATTCCGTTCATTCCTTTCCATAAGCAGAAGTAAGAAACAGCAGCAAAATTTTAAGTCTTAAACTCCATTATTTTTTTTTCTTCCTACACAAAACAACTTGTTTGTGAAACTAAGAATTTAAAAGTAGGTATTTGTTTGCCCTATAATTCTACAACTGAAGTCTATGTATGTGTCCAACTCGACAATATCTGGGATCTGGTGTACTAACGTGAAATGGTCTCTATTTTCTCCCTTGTTTTTTCCCTTGGGGCAATCGTACCGGTTTTATGTTTCTCATCCTCACCTGCTTTTTACCTTCCTTCCATTCATTATTTTTGTGTGGCCGTAAGAGAGCTCTGTTGGAAAAACTGAGCCTTACATTACTCGGAAAGTGGAGATGTCTGAGTCATTCTCACCTCCACTGAATCTGAATTAAATAAACTTGGGCCAGATGCTCAGGATTCTGTGCCTGTTATTGTGCGTCTTATCCTTAAAGTTTGATGAATGCTGCTTTCTTGGGAGAATACTGTTAGAAACTGTCTAAACGGTATCTAAACTATCATGAGTATCAATGATGATAAAGTTTAGTAGTAGGGGTTTAAATTTCAACTTCCAATGCTATAACAGACCAAGTCTATTATCTTAACATCGTTGTTCAGGTGACCGCCCACGGTAAATTGACGTATTCTGGACCAATTAAAGCTGTTGTGATCCATTTGTAGAAAAGCCTAGTGCAGCTGTCCAACCTGTAGAATAACGTAGCAGTATTCTTGTACGGAAGGACAGAGAGAGGGATGCAAAGACAACCTACCTGACTGTAGGGATGAATCCATCTCTCTGAGATCCCTCACAACAAAGTACATCAAAATCACGAGTTTTTCTACACTAACAATTGCTTAAACCATTATTTAAACAGCTTAGAAGCAGCGATTTGTGAACTCACTGGGTTTACTTTGCTCCAAGCCATACTGCTCACGCCGTGACCATTGGTTAAATCACATGTGTATGACCACAGTCGTTCCAATCTGGGAGGTACAGTTTCTTCTAGGATTGACAGAATTGATGGGTCAATGAACGCTTCCTTCCGCTCTTCCTTATCCTTCTTTTTCTTCCCATGCTCTTTCTCTGTAGCTTCTTTCATGGCTGCAACTGTACCACTAGTGTCTGATGTAACATCGGGATCTAAAATGCACAAATATGGTAAAGTCTGACTAGTAACATTTCACGTATGTAACTCCAGTCATTCACATCAGAAGAAAAATTTGCCCTTTCAGGAAATATTTTGCAGCAAAAAAAAAAAAAAATTAAATGAAGAATGAGGAATTAAGACATCCTAACTTGTAAAAGCTTGGCTAAAATGTTGATAGGGACATAAAAGACAGCTAGATCAGGCCGTAGTGTGCCAGTTATGCTCCAGGGGTTTAACAAGTGGATTTACCTACTCAGCAACAAGTTATGAATTTATATCCACCCCCCACCAGGAATGTTTCTAATCTCTCATGTTTAAAAGTTTGTCTAAACTGAGATTTTTTTTTCAAGTTAGGTGCCAAACTTTAAGGAGCCACGCTTAAGCATTGAAGCCGTAACACCGTAGCTGAGATACACGAGGCTGTAATAAGTTGCTCATTGTCTGGGGAACGGAAGCGTAGAGCATATGTTTAGACTGCATTTCCTAGGCATTTTTTTGTTTACTCACCCCCCTTTATTTTACGTAATGTGCAACTCATAAATTGATGTCAGATCGCTGTTAAAAAAAGTAACACAATAATTGCTAGATTGTCAGAACAAGAGTCTTCCTGGCCAGTACTGTGCTCCAGCTGTAGCTGGTTCCTGAAGAATGAAAGTATAACAGGCTCATTCCCCGAGAAACTGAAACTCTCTCTGACATGAAGATGTACAATACAGTAAAAGCAGTGTGAATCTGCCTTTTTTTTTTTTTTCTTAATCCCTGTGTTAACCTGGAACTCCTTTAAAGGTAAAATATTACTTAGCACTTGGGTCCAGGTAATGCCTCTTACAGGCTGCAATGAATGTACTTGATGTTAGACACTGAACATCTATCTATCAGGCTAAAACTTCTGTTTACCATCAGACTCCTTATAAAATAAATAAATAATAACTGTAAAAGGCATTCCAATGCAAAAAATGGTTGGGAGCAGAATTCATCTGTATCTTAACTGTCAGGAAACAAGTTTGCCTGCTGTTTTGAGTAAATCTCAGTTTGTTGTGAAGGGGAGATGAGCCAGCTCAGAACTCATTTATTCAGTTCTTCCACCGAGTGGTAGGGATGTCTGTTAAAGGTAGTGTAAAACTGCAAAGTTCATGTTGACATCTCATAACTCTTCTTTCCTTTGTCTATTTCTTAAATAGTCATGTCGTCTGTAAAGACACTCAGTGAGGGACACAACTCCATGACTTTCAATGGCTTGCAAAGCCTTGTGCTGGAAGCAGGGTAACAATAAGAGACAAACCTGTAAGGACAGGAAACTGCCGATAAGCTGCGAGTTTGGGTTGAAAAATATTCTCCATTAGAATCCTCTCCATGAAAAATAAATCCTGCTGAAATTTTTCCGATGTTAGTATAACTTCTGAATGGTATTCTTCCTCTTCATGGTTTCTGGCAAGAAGAGAACTTTCCGAAATCATTGTAGAAGATGATGTGCTGCCTGACAACAGATAATATGGGAAAAAAAACCACTTTTAACATGATAATACTTTGCACACAAAAGCTAAGGGGATAAGTCATCTCCTCCTCTTCCACCTGCAAAAAGTATAGAAGAGTCTATCACCATCAAAAAATACTTCCACTATTAATTTTTTCTTGCTTTAATTGTATTTTCTTTTATTGCTCAAATACTCAGTATGATGAGATACTTCTGGAGTTTTTCACAATTGGTGTTTTGCTTGCACTGTCTTAAGTAAGTTAGTACCAGCAGACTTTGTCACTGACTATTTAGCTTTATTTAAGATCATTCATGATGGTATTGTACAGAAGAGGTCTCGCTGCAGACCTGTCCACAATTCTTTAGGAAAATCTCAAGGGCCAGCCAGGCAGGCCAAGCGTTTTCTTCATTTTCACCCCACAACATAGTGGTATGCACGGTTTAGAAGGATGAAAACATGGCAGAAAGGCAAACGTGGAAAAACGTTACCTCTGTCAGAAGAGACAGACGTAGTCTGATCGTGCTCTTTAGTTGTATGAGGTTTGCTGCTTCTCCCAGCTGTGGCTCCGCTGCCTTCTGCTTTTGATGTAGGTTTTATTTTCAATACATTAAATGAATTGTACAAGTCCCAGGAAGTGACCGTCGTCCCTAGAAATGGATTACACTGTATGATACAGGTCTTTTGTTTCGGTACATTATTATAAAGCACTACGTACAGCTGAGCAAAGATTTACTTTTTGTACAACACCCCCAGCTCTTTGGCAGAGGGGCTTTGAAGCCGAGGGAGGGTCGGAAAAGGCTGTAGCAACAGCTGGTGTGGGATTGCAGCGGCTGCATCGGGGTCTCCTGGGTGTGTGGTTTCCCTCCGGCAGCGCCAGCTCCCAGTGAAACCAGGCTCCGTAACCTTGCCTTGTGTGCTCGGCTTTTCAAACATGGCCGGAATGAGCCCTGCTGATGCTCAAGGCATACAAAAAAGGGGAAGATATGTTTTCAAATCAGATTAATATCTATTTTACTTCTCCTTTCGACATATTTTTTTTTTCACTCACTTTACATACGCTAATGAACACAAAGGAAGAATGTTTGGAACAGCATTCCCCGTAGTTTTCTTTGGCCTCCTACACAATAGAAATGCCCAAAGCTCGGCACGCACCTCTAAAACCTACATATTCCTCTATATTTTTTTTTTTTGAACATTGAGGTTAACATTTTGTAAAATTGCATCTAGCTTGTGACTGCCAAGATTTCCTGCTTTCCCCAAGTTTTTAAATCTCCTAACAGAGGGTCTCTTCTTTGCTTTGTGGCAAATGGAAATAGAAACCAGCATCGCTGAAAACTTAAGGGGGAAAAAGGGAACTGTGCGCTTTCATATTTCAAGAGCAGAGTGGAGTATTAAGTGACGTTCTGCCTCCTAAGAAGCACTCTCTGCTTGCAAAGTGCTGAGGCAGGCAGGACACCGCAGCTCTCAGCTAGTCGATGACTATGTTATTGCAATGGATACAGAGTACCAGCCCCAGTGTTCAAGTATTAGGAGGGGCAGAAAAGGCCACCACAAATCACAGTAGCCTGTCTGAACTTAAAGCTCTGGAAGTGACAGCTGAGGAAACATCTTCTCCTGCTTAGAGATGAAAGGAAAAAAAAAACTTTCCTCGGTATCCTACCTGTGTGTGTGGAGCCTTCTGACATCCCATGATCTAGCTGTATGCTAGAGTTTTCCCAAATAAATATTTACGATGTAAATTAAATGCAATAATAAACCCCACTGCCAAGGGTACAATGTCGTACGAGAGCCCGTTCTTATTAAATACCCTTTCCTCTGTGGGACTCTGAGAGTTTACCTTTATCTTCCGTGATGATTTGGTCACATTGCACTTCCTTGTTCTTCGCAGCTCCGTTAATGGTTTGCATCATTTTTTCTACAAAGCGATCATTACCAGGTCTATTTTTGCAAATGTCAGCATAAATCCTATTCCGCTCTCTTGGGGGAAAAAAAAAAAAAAAGTGTATATATTGACTTTCCGAAAAACTTTTGCATTCAGATTCTCAGTGTATTTAACCACAAGTTGAACAGGAGAAGTCCATGTCATCAATTTACTGCTCAGGATTTTTTGGATTGCTGGATTTTATTTCACTGTACCTATTGTCTTTCAGCAGCTATTTCCGACCTTCTGATGCTGTTCTAAACCAGAAATGGCCTGCAGAGGTAGGCATCAGCAAAAATCCCTACTCCAGATACCTTTGAACTTTAGTAGAATTCAGAAATATATCGCTCTTATAACTTGGGAGTGAAAGGCAGTGCATCCAAGAGACAAAAATGAAACCAGTACATTTCTATTTCCTCCAGCCCTCAGGTTCTGTAGGAATGATCAGTGGGAATTGTGAAAATTTTTCTGTCACTTTGGTTTTGATTCTAACAAGCAGACGTAGATTATACCCAGTCTTAGTCCACCGACAGGTTGCTGTGCTCAGGAAGAGTCACTGTCTGTTCCTCTACCGTTGGCAATATGTGCTGTGTACACCAGCTAAGTCTGATTCATAGGATGCTCTTCCTCTTCCTTCTTCCCAAAAATCACACCAGTGTGATTCACAGACAGTGGGGGTTGGAGTCCTACCGTGAACTTGGTGGCTATACTAGCAGAAGAAACTCACTTATCTACGTTGTTTGACTTGCCAACTGCAGTACGCTGTATCTTAGGCTTTGGGGCTTTCGTCCACAAAATCTGTGTGACAAATCTGACATCCATCACGGGGAGAACTTTGCCGCACTCTGTCCCAGTCAGCTCCTGGGAATCAGCCAAAAACTATGTGTTCTGGGTTAACTCCCTACCAAAGTTCACGGTAGTCGAGGGAGGAGACTCTGAAGTGGAAACACATACGACGCAACTAAGGGGAGACACAATATTTTAGCAGGCAAGGTTACGTGCAGGGGGGTGAGGTTTCTTCTAGCTTGAAGTGCTAAGAAGAACTTTGGAGGAAGCCAAGGCCTGCCTAGCTTGTTTATATCTTTGTTATTAACAAATTATTAGCTGTAAAGCTACAGACAAGAATCAATGCAGAGGTTTGCAATTTCTTACTGTCTTAATTAAAATTAGATTGTGTAATTCATGTACACCCCAGCCCCTGTGTGTTCTCTTGCCACCGTCCCCTGCTTTTGCTAATCTGCCTTAATTTATCAGTAAAAGAGAGTATGAATTTGATGAACAGGATGGAGCTGTAAGGAATTTAGGCTGTCTTGTCAAAAGAGAGACTCTAGCCCAGTATGGCTTTAAACGAAGGTGAAATGGCAAATTGTGGTAGTGAGAAGACTGAACCTGTGTGTGAGCAGCCTGTTCAGGACTTTGTGATCAGCAGAAAGTGGGTGTGCTGAGCACACTACACACATGGCCACAACTACCAACATACATACTGAATTCTTCCAGCATCTTCTGATTCCTCTGACACCGCCACAGATGGCATATCCAATATCCAGATAGTTTCTGTCTCTGTGAGGTAAATATCCACGCTCCTGTCTAAGTCTTCTTTCGTCAGTTCTTCTTCTTTCTCCTCTTGCCTCCCCTGCACATCTGTAAAATTATCTGAGGTTAACAAGCGAGACCTTTTCTGCTCTAAATTTAAAAGAAGACAAATTAATTCTAAAAGCATTGTAATGATCAGGAGCCAAAACTTGTGAAGCACTGAGTTCCTTTGAAGTGCCGGGCATCTCACATCCACTGACTCAGTGTCTCACAAATCACAGTGCTCCGAAGAACAGTTTAAATCTATAATTATACAGTGGAAGTTCTTTACCAGACAAGCTAACAGTTGTGTCTCGTCGAGAGCCAGGTTCTACCGTTTCATCTGGGATGGACTCAGTTGTTGACGCGTTTGATATAGAAGTGCTGCTGCTTCCATATGTCCTTCGGTAACAAAGAAATAAGCAGAAATAGTATGTGAGAGTCCAGATGTCAGTTAGCAAAGCACTACAAAAATAGCGGTGGTGTTATCAGGATAAACCACAGAAGACTGTAAGAGCACGTACAGTGATGCTTGCGTTGTAAAAGAAGTCGTAAAGGCTTAGGAAAGAAAATAATGAAATGGTTTGAAAAAGACTTAAAAAGGAAGAATTCCTCTGACAGCATATCCCGAGGCATTAAATAGCTGATGGAAAAGAAGCTTTTGAGCTCTCAGCTTCACTCTTAGCATATCATAACGCCAAGTGTTGGCTACCTACTGTGTGATAAGGCATACCCACAGATAGCACTGTTCTCAACCAGAATTTAGATCCTTTGGTGCTTTGCACGTGCTGAAATGTCTTTGAAATGCACAAGAAACTCATTCGAAGGGATTAGGTTGTTAAAAAAAAAAAAAAAAGGTAATGGTCATGGAGGGGATAGCTGTGATTGATAACTACAAGTAAAACTCAGATACAGTTGGGAGGTTTGTCGGCAGATTTTCTCTTCCTCAAAAGCTAAGTGAGAGCAAATATAAATATACCAAAGGCATTTGAAAAAGACAGTTAATATGATTTGTATTTAAAACTAAAGTTAAATAATTTAATTTTGTCTTTTAAATGACGAGCTCTTGTCTCCAAAAAGGATGTGTTTAATTTTCAGGAGATACTTTGTATTTATAAGTCTTTTGTGTGTGTATATTTGCTCCTGGTTATATCCTACCTCCGAGATTATCCTTTATAGTAGCCAGCCTAGGAAACATGACAAAAAGATAGTTCTCAAAGAGAAATCTCTTCTCAGAAATCACAATGGCATTAACTTTTCTAAAGAAAACAGTAATGTTTTTCTTGTATTTTTTTCCAATGCTGACTTTACTAGTCTTTTATTGCCTTTGAGTGAATAAATAACATCTCCTCTCCATACAATTTGAATGTGCCCACGCTATTTGATATGATGTGGTTCATTATTTTTCATTTTAAACACAAATACTTATTTACCTTCTTTTGCATGACTTAACTGAATTTGTCAGACCGAAGGTAAAATGGCTCAAGTCCATTGACTTTGATTATTCCCTCTGTACCGAAGGTTTGTAAATGAAAGCTCATAAGTAGTGAAACACGTGATTTAGCAGTTTTAACTCAAAAGTTTTGTATAAGAACATTTTTTGAAATGGATGCACATAATCACACAGAGGTAACTTGCTTTAATTAGTTTAAAAGAAAGGATTATGTTAATGATATTTTGATACTTGAACTGAAAGAGTCAAGTTGGTAAAAAGGGTTGTCTGTACTTAGTAAGTATCATTAAAACAGACAAAATACTTTAAAATACATTTGTAACTTTTCAGTGAAACCAGGCCTTTTGTTTCCAAAGCATTTTTCCATACCCACAGCTCAGCAGGTATTGATATATTCGGGTTTTGGAAAAGAAAACAAGCTTGGGGAAGGCAGAAAGCATCTGAAGTAGCTAAAGGGAGTATATTAACAAGCTGCAAATGCCCCTTCTCAGCTGCACAGCCTTGCTCAGCCGAGCAGAACGCCACCTCCTCTGCCTTTAAAGCGGTGTTTTGGTGCAAATCTGTGTAGAGGTTCCATCTTAACTTTGTACGCGGGTCTAACCGCTACACAACCTGCAGTTTGGATGCATTGTTGAACTGTGGGCTACTCATCACCATCTCTAAAAATGGTTCATTCTGGCACGTTACATTAAAAAGTGTGTTTTAGGGAGGAGAATTAGAATAAAATTAGAAATATCACAGCAGTGTGTGCTGCAGTCTGCTTGCACCTGTATTTATCAGCATTTCAGCAGTAGTTCTGACGTAGCCAATCGCAAGTACTGACAAATTCAGTTAATTCTATTTGTTACTATTCCTCAGATTTTAAATGACGGCTATGACCAGCAAGTTTCTTCATTTTGACAAGAGAATATAATTATTAGCCCTGCACAATTATTCCAGCTCTGAAGAGCAGATGTGTGGCCGCTGCAGGGTAGGAACCCTGTGAGACACGATTTAAGACACAGTATATTGACGTACCTTGAGAAGGAACCTAAACTAGCATTCTCTACCGATGTCCGATGCGTGAAAAAAGAAGAGAGAAACCCAGACCCTGCGGCCCCAAAGTGCGCACTGGGTGCTAAGAGCTTGCCCTGCCTGGGTACGACAGCATTCGGATCCGCGTGAAAGAGTGGATGGGGCGTCACATCCTTTCCTTCATCATCAAACACCTGAAGAAATATTTAAATAATTATAATAGTTTCACTGCATTCCCAAAACAAGCGACAGTGATGACACTTGCAATATTTTATCTTACCTGGAAGAAAAAGACGACCCTGAGCCAGGCAGGAACCTGACAGAACAGACAGGTAACCCCTCTCTGCAAATGATGCCCAATACGCACCAGGACAGGGGCGAGGCAGGTTGCATTCCTGCTTTCCCTTTTAGGGTTCAGCCTTGAGAAGGCTGCAAAATATCTGGAAAAACTACATTCGTCTCACTATCAGACACTTCTCCTTCTTGGTCAACCTTCTCGTCTTTTCTGGCTTATTTATTCTATAATGGCTACCAAGGGTGGTTTATTGACTGTAACTATTCATGGCAAATTAACAGTACCGCAAAAGCAACGAGAGAAACAATTATGCGTAATTTTTTATTATACTGCTCAAAATACTTTATTGTAAGAAGGTATTCGGTAAGGTCTTTAAAACAACTCTCAGATTATTTTACGGGAATCTTCTGTTCTTTACCTAAAAGACATACAGGTGCTACAGTCAACACATCTCACCTAGATTTGAAAGCAAGTAGTTCTCAGATTAGGAGAACTGCTACTCTAATTTAGGGGATTTTTTATTCTTGCTGATTGTTTTTGGATACTAATCGTCTTCATTTCAGAATCGATTAAGCTCTTGGATCATTTTCTTACTCCACAGCTCTTCAACTTCAGACATGCCTGTTCTTTCCTTCTCCCTCTCCCACTTCCTTTCTGAAAAGTTTTAACATCTGCAATAACTCACATTTAAAACTTTTTAGGAATAGTGTAAATGGCTTCTCACCCGTATGGCGTACTTGTTACTCACGAGGGACCCCCTGTCCACAGTTCTGCCATCAGAAGTGATGGATTGGCTTCTGTAGCTCGCTGCTCTGTTTGCAGAGAAGCCGCTTAGGATGCTCACTCGTCTTTGGCTACCAGAACTTCCTCTTGATCCTTGCCTTACCCTGAAATCAGCCATAGACGCACTATTTCAATCAGCAAAATACAACCAACCAAATACAATCACCATATTACTTATCCCGTAACTTTAATGAATTATTTAAACCATTCAGGATGAGAATCCTGAAATAGTGTAATTCCTTCAGAAATCTCTGTTCTGCTTCTAAGGAGGCTTTCTTTCTTTGAGACCTCTACCCTTCTGCTCTGCTCTCGTGAGACCCCACCTGGAGTGCTGTGTCCACCTTTGGAGTCCTTAGCACAAGAAGGACATGGAGCTGTTGGAGCTCCAGGATGCTGGGAGGAGATGCTGGGAGGGCTGGAGGCCCTCTGCTGTGGGGACAGGCTGAGAGAGCTGGGGGGGTTCAGCCTGGAGAAGAGAAGGCTCCGGGGAGACCTTCCAGCCCCTTCCAGTCCCTCAAGGGGCTCCAGGAAAGCTGGGGAGGGACTCTGGAGCAAGGAGGGGAGCCATGGGACAAGGGGGAACAGTTTAAAACTGAAAGAGGGGAGATTGAGATGAGATATTGGGAAGAAATTGTTGGCTGTGAGGGCGGTGAGCCCCTGGCCCAGGTTGCCCAGAGAAGCTGTGGCTGCCCCATCCCTGGAAGGGTTCGAGGCCAGGTTGGACGGGGCTTGGAGCAACCTGGGCTGGTGGGAGGTGTCCCTGCCCAGGGCAGGGAGGGGAACAGGGTGGGCTTTAAGGTCGCTTCAAACACAGACCATTCTGTGATTCTTAAGCGGTGATAAGGGGGAGCGAGGTGGACAGGGGTGGGGGCAATGCCTTCTGTAAAATGAAAGCCTAAATGACGTTTTACTGCTATTTGGTTTTCAGTGGCGAAGCTTTCAAGGGGGAACTGATGTGGCGATAAAAGGACGAGAGATGCTGTGACCCCTCCGACCGGCACACCGGCGGGACCCCTCCCCGCGCCTCCCTCCCGTCCCGCCCGCCTGTGGGAGACCCGCGGAGCAGCCCCCGAGCCGGGGCAGCCCTTGCCGGGACCCCGGCCACTCACGGGGGAGGCCGCCGGCCGCCGGCGGGGCCCTGCATGGCGGCGGCGCTGGGGGCCGAGGAGGGGGAGCGAGGCGTCTCACGGTAACCATGGCAGCGCGCCCCAAGACGCGGCGCGGCGATTGGCTGGCAAGGACGGCATCGCCGATAGGCCCCCGCCCGCCTGAGGAGGGACCCCCGCGCCTCACCGCGGGGCCGCGGCCTCCCCGTCCCCGGGCCCCTCTCCGCGCCCGGCGGGGTCCGGCCGCCCAGCGCCCGCCTCGCCCTGCAGCCGCCCCGGGGCGCCCGCCCCCTGCCCAGCCCGGGGCTCCTCCCCTGCCCTCAGGGCCGCGGCAGCCCCCGCTCCCCCTTTGTCACCGAAGCACAAAGGTCCTGGGCGGCCCGGGGAGGCGGCAGCTCCCTCCGCCCCGCCGTAAAACTCGGGCCCCGGTGGCGGGGATCGGGGAAGGTCTGGGCCTTTTTTTTTTTTTTTTCTTTTTGTGTGTGTGTGTGTGTGGCGGTGGGGGAATTTTAGGGTTTAGGGTTTTGGGGTTTGAGTCAGCGAAGTTGCATGCGTGGGTGCTTTCCTTCCAGCATCGCCCCACAGGGAGCGTTGCCGAGGATGTAAAACGCGTTTCGTTGGGAAAAAGGGTCGCAAATGAGCTCTGAGAGGGGGGCGTGCGGCCTCCCGGCCCGGCCCGGGCCAGGGGGAGGGGGCAGGCGGACTGTCCGCCGGTGTTTAACGGGCTGGATGTATATCCTCACTTTTAGGAGCAATTATAACGGCAGAGGTGCGGGTGAGGAGCTCTCCCCTTCGCCGTGCAGGGCTCTGCCTGCCCCTCCGCCACCCCTAGGGCAGCGCTGAGGCTGGGCGTGTGAGACAGCCCGGGAAGGTTTTAGGAAAAAAGAGGCAGAATTAGGACTGGGCGTCTGGTTTGTGGGTTTGTTTTTTTTTTCCTCCCTTTACCTAGCGTTTTTGGTGTTCTCCCACCCAGAGTATCACGCACGGCAGGAGCGGGCCCAGAGCTGGTCCCTGAGGACCCCGCTGTGTGCTTCGCCGTCGCCGAGACAGCTTCCCCGCGTGAGTACGACTTGCCGGGCCGGGAGTCGGGGGAGAGGCGGCGGCGCCGGGGCCGACGGGCAGCCGCTGCCGGGGCCGTGAGGGGCCGGGGTGGGCGGGGGCGCGGAGCCGAGCCCGGCGCCTGTGTTCCGAGTGACAGGCGGGGGGCGGGACCCAGTGTTGAGTGACAGTCATTGCCTGCACCCCGAGTGAAGGGCCGGGGGCGGAGCCGACGCCCTGAGTGACAGGTGGGGCGGGGCCCAGCGTTGAGTGACGGGAGGGATTCCTGCCCTGAGTCACAGGCAGGGGGCGGAGCCTGCGCCCCGAGTGACAGAACGGGGGCGGGGCCCACGGTTGAGTGACGGGGGGCGGGGCGTGCCCTGAGTGATAGGCAGGGGCGGAGCTTGTGTCCTGAGTGACAGGCAGGGGGTGGAGCCTGCGACCTGAGGGACAGCCGGGGGTGGAGCCTAATGTTGAGTGACAGGTGGGGTCTCATCCTGAGTGACAGGCAGGGGGCGGAGCCTGCATCCTGAGTGATGGCTGGGGTGGGGCCTAGCATTGAGTGACAGGCAGAGCCTGTGCCGGTAGTGATGGGTGGAGGGGGTGGAGCCTGCACCCTGAGTGACAGGTGGGTCCTGCACCCTGAGTGATGGGTAAGGGGCGGGGCCTGCTCCCTGAGTGATGGGTAGGGGGCGGAGCCTGAGCCCTGAGTGATGGGCAGGGGCGGGGCCTAGCATTGAGTGACAGGCGTGGCCCTCGCCCTGAATCATGGGCGGGGGGCGGAGCTTGAGCCCTGAGTGACGGGCTGTGGGCGGGGCTCTCTCCCTGAGTGACGGGCGATGGGCGGAGCTTTCGCCCTGAGTGATGGGCGGGGAGGCGGGGCTTGCACCCTGAGTGACAGGCAGGGGGCGCGCCCAGCAGGCTTCCCGCTCGCCGCGAGGAGCCGTGCGCGCTGACGTCGTGCGCGGCGTGCCCCCTCCCCTCCGCCCGCCCCCTCCCGCCGCTCCCCGGCCGCCGCCGCCGCGCAGACCGTGACCCGCCGGCGCCGCTCCCTCCGCCGCGGCGGCGATGTGAGCACTCCCCGGCCCGCCCTCCCTCCCCGCCCCGCCGCCGGCCCGCCCGCCCGCGCAGCGAACATGGCGGAGGTGAGAGCGCGGCGGCGGGGTGGGGGCCTGCCCCGGGAACTTGTTGCGCGGGGCCGCGGCCGGGCGGAGCGTCCCGCAAGTTAGTTGTGGGGCCCGGGGGAGGCCGCGCCCCGCCACCCCAGCGACCCCCCGCGTCCCCGTCCCGCTCCCTTGCTGGGCCTGCTGCCCCGGGACGGGGAGCCTCGCCCCGGGGGGCCGGCCCCGCCTCGGCGGCGGCGGCGGGGCGCGGGCGGGCCGGGGAGGTGGAAGCGGCGCCTCCCGCCCCTTGGGGAGGTGGTCGGCGGCGGGCAGGGGTCCGTGCCTCTTCCGGGGAGCCGGGGCTCTACCGGTAGCAGCCCTCGGGGGGGATTCTGGAGAGGAGCCCCGGGGGAGCGGGGCCTGGGCCCGCCGTGGGACGGGGTTCGGCTGGGGGGGGGGGGGGTGAAGGTGGGGGGGCTTCGCTTGCCGTGGCTTGGGGCGGTGTGATTCCTTCGGGGGGGACAGGGATGCGCCTCTTACCAGCTCCCACCGTCTGTCCCAGCGTGGAAGGACCGTTTCTCCCGGGCTTTGATCGGAGCACCGTTGCTGGAGGATAAAACACATATTTATTTTCTTTAAATGTCTTTTTGTAGTCGTTAAGACAAAGGGGAAATGCCTTTGTAGACAGAAGGGCAGCATTTCCAGCCTCTTGGGAGGGAGAGCTCTCTCCCGAAAGAGTTGCAGGAAATGGGGAAAGGCTGGTTGAGCTCTTCCCTTCTGTGGGAGGCAGCGGGAGGTAGGCGTTGGGTTACGGAGGTGTGGGTTTGTCCATCCCCACAGGACCTGGAGGAGCGGCTCTTTCGCTTCTTAGGAGGCAAGTTAGGACAGATGAATAGATATTTCGTTAAGTTTTCTTCAAATTATCCTAAGATTCCAATCTTAGGGTAATTTGGTGCTTCAACAGTGTTGACAAATGAATTGGAAATGCTTATTTGAAAGGTATGCTATTAAAAAAAAAAATAATTATCTCTTATGTGGGACAGGCGTTTCGTACAGCCAGACTTTGGGGGGGTGGGGGTTGGAGGTATCTGGTTTAGACTATTTTATGGATGAGATTTGTTCCTTCTTCCCTTGAAATCCCTGAATACGTGTGAATTGTTACTTAAATTTAATTTTATCTTTGCTTCCCAAACGAAAACTGTAATGAAGCATTCTTCCTGTAATTGCTACAAAATGCACTAATTTAATCTTAGAAGTTAAAAGAATCTGCTTGTCTGGTTTTTTTCCTGTATGTTGAGGGGCAGAGAATTGCAGGTCTGATCCCCGAGTAATTTCTTGGCTGAAAAAATGTGGCTCCTGTCATCTGTAAAGTTGGAGGAACATATTGGGGCACAGGCTGATCTGAGGCATCGCAGTATTCAGGATCTCTCTCCCAAGTTTCACCAATTACTTACAACTTTGGTTAATTAAACACAGCATTATTGTGAAATATTCACACTAGCTCTCTTCTGGTGGGAGCTGAAGTTCGCCATATTGCTAAAGAGCCACAGGCAGTACGGCGAATTACTTCCTATTCTGTATTGTCACGTACTTATATTGACGTTACAGCAGTGATAGCATTGAGAGTTGTAGGGGATTCATGCTGCAGAGAGCAATAAAAAGTCAGTGGGGTATGGAGGTCAGGCAGGCTTTGTTTTTCGCTCTATGGACGTTGTTCCAACGAGTAAGGCTTCTATTACGTATTGGTCTCTCTTTTACTGAGAAAGGAAGAGGGTTTTTTTTCCCCTCAGCATTTTGCTTTTTTTGTAGACAAGCTAAAGTGAATTCTTTGTCCTATTTTGGCTTCTTTATTTCAGGTTAAGGGGCAGGAGCAGCATAAAGGGGCTGTGAAAGCTTTGATCCACCTGTGGGATGAGTTCAGTGGCAGAGGGGAGGCAGCAGCAACGTCGCCTTGGCTGACGTTCGCTCACAGCCGTTGAATTGGGCAGACGACTGTTTGCATGGCTGCACCGCGTTCTGGATCGGAAAACAACCAGAATTTAAAAAAAATAGTATTTTCTTTCAGCGATTTTAAGCTAGGAGCGGTGTCCTGAATATAGTTCCTAGCACAATTTAGGGAATATATAGGGGATAGGATGGGAAGTCTCCTTAGCATGGCATCAGCACCGAAGCTCTGGTATGTGCCTAGAGGAACTGAAGCCGACTGCCGCTACGTGGTGGTGTGCAGGGTATGCTGGAGGAGGGCTGTGTTAGGAAAGTAACGTGCTGCATAATACTGCGCTGAGAGAGAGCAAGGGAAGGCCGATCATTGAGGCAGCCTTAGGACCTGCCTGTCTCGGCAGACGAGGGGCCTGGGACCAGCCTGGGTTTGAAAACGGAGGTGGGAAGTAGGGCTGCCCCTTCCTCTCTTCCCCGTCCCTCCCCGGTGGAAAATCTCGTGCTGACTCTTAGGAAGGAATGCACAGGAACTCATCCTTCAGTCAGCAAAGCTCCGAAAATGTTGTGTTCTAGAGAATCAGCCAGGCTTTAACGCTAGGGATATAAACCTCAAAAAATAAAGAATATAAATATGAAACGTTTTGAATTTGACAGGAAAGTGCTTCAGGCAGGAGCTCTGAGCTTTAGTAAGTAAATGAGTCCAGAAAGTGAAACTAAATTAACAAAAAATGCTGTTTCACTTTTGTAGAAGCTTACCAGTTTGAATAGGGAACAGACCAAAAAAAAAAAAAACAGTAATTTTGAATATATATTAAACTGGTTTTAGATTTGGGATTAAGAACCTGTGTTAGGTTTTCATTTTACTTTGAAGCATATGCTCACGTGATTGCTTTGAGTCCTTCTATTCTGACACGTTAGAAGATTGTTCTAGTCATAAATTGGAAAGAAAACATCTCTAACTGAAGATGAGCTCAAGCTTTGTGAATATTACCATATCATGCCTTAAGCTGCTTATTTATTCTTTGTGGTGGAGTGAATGCTGATATGTAGATGTTTTTTCCAAATGGGAGTATTTTAATGCCTATTGAGAAGAAAAGATTTTTGACTGAAAAGCTTGATTGGTAGTTGAAAGAGAATGGCTTTTGTTTATTCAGCCATTATAATGTTTGAATAAAATGTAAGCGAGAATGAGATCTTCTGATTCCAAAAACTTGAAGAGCTGGGATCAGACTTTTGTGTTGAAGAGACAGGTACCTAAATACCTCCTATAATTCCCAAAAGTGCCGAGTCCCTGCTGTTACTCTATTTTGTTCCGTGATAGGATGCACCGGTCAGGTTGCTGCAGGCACTTGCCAGCGTATGGAATGGGCAAAACTAATGGGAAAATGATGAGCATTTGTGGTGGTGTGTTTTTTTTTTTTTTTTTTTTACCAACTCTCTGAAGAATAAGAGAAGTGCCAGGGCTGCTGCGTGGGAAGGAGAGTGGTCATGTTTGGTCAGAGGTGGGGTAGGAGAGGTAGGGACATAGTATCCCTGATTCTGATGAGCATAGCTTGGTTTAAATTTGAAGCTGATTTTAATTGTGGGTTGAGGGGGCATGGACAGCAGCTGAGGCCGTCTAACAGCTCACCGAAAGGGGAGATCCTGCTCCTGCTGCTGCTTTTGCCTAGATGCCCCCTGAACTCCTACTGGGGGTTGCCTCAGCTCACCAGCTCAGAAAGAAGTGAAAAGGTCCCTGCTGGGTAACCAGTTGTATCAGCTGATGGAAAGATCCAGCAGAGACTAGAGCCGGTGTGAGGGATGGTGTGGGGCAGCAGAACCGGTCGTGGGGGTCAGCGGGAGGATGATGTTTTCCTCCTTCCAACGATGTCAAGCCATGAGATTGACTCAGCTTCTCCTCAGCCAGTCGCTTTGTCGTGTGCAGCTCCCACTGTTCACTGTTGCTGAAAAACACGGTCCTGTTCTTCCCAACTCTTGAGCAGGCAGTTGACAGCCTTTATTCCAGCGCCTGTGGGGTTAAAAATTTGAATTGGTGTCCTAAGGTGTCAGGCAAGTATGGAAAGAAGCAGGAGCACTTCTCTTCTGGTGGCAGTGGAGGTTTTCACTGACTCAGCCTGATTTCTTTGAGTGCTCTTTAATGATGTTTGGATTTCTGAAAGTTTAATTGCTTTTGACCAGAAAATCAGTTTATTAACATTGTGTGCCAGTGCTTCATTGAGTCATCTTTAAACTCATAATGCCTGGTAAATTTCTCCTTTTTTCTGAATGTTACATTTCTTTCAGTTGAAGAGTTTCAAACTTTGAATGTAACCGAATTCTAGTTTCCATTTGCAGCTTAAAACAACTTCAGGACATAACGTTTAAGAAATACATGATCTAATAGCCTTTTTTTACTTTCTCAATCTTTGTATTTTTATTAAGCTACGCTATTACTTTAAAACAATACGCATAGATGTGTAATAGCCTCCCCTGTAGGAAGCAGTAGTAAAGTTAACACCGTCACTAATGTGGTTGCAAATTGAGATGTTTTAACAGTCAGGGAGGACAGAGCTTTTGAGTAACGCTTGGATACAAAATAAGGTCAAAATAGATTAAAATCAGGGTTTCCTGCTGACTGATCTAAATCATGATTAAAATTGGTGATTCACATCAGTCCATCCTGTTGAGCCCAATTCTTTTTTTTTTTTTCCTCATTTGTTCTTAGCTTTAACTAATTGTTGTCTTTTTCATTTCATTTTGGAGCAGTTTTTGTAGAATACTTTGCAGAGGTATCTATGAACCTAATGTGGATCTGGGAATTCAGTTTTCTCACTGCCTTGGTGAGAGTATAAACTCCAAAGTGGTCGGTTATGGTCATGGATTGTATTTCCTCAGTTGTTCTAACAAGCTATTGAAGGGAAAACAATGGCATTTAGCATTCTGCATTTCTAATCTTGGAAAAGAGGTTGGGTTTTTTTCTGTCATAATAGAAGAGTTTTGTGGACTCTTTTTGTGTGTGGTAGAATATTGATGTTTGTGGACTTACTGCTTGGGACTTAGAGTTCTTTCTAATACAGCAGAGGGATTTTAGGTGGACAGTGGACTTGTTGAGAAGTTCAGTTTCTTTTTGAGCTCTTTCCTGGCCAGAAGCCCCAGTCTGTATTAAGATTTCACTGCTAATCCATTCATGTCACAAATTGTGCATAAGAATGTTTTCCTGTGGTGCCTGGCATATGACTGTATCTGGTTTCATCTGAAATCCTACAGCAGGACATGATCACTCTGTAGCCTTCCAGTATTTCTTAGCAAGAAATTTCAGGATATTACAAGAAGTTGAGACTGATGCTGTACTTTGCAATGGAAATGAACAATAAACAGGTAGCAAATGTGCAGGTGAAAGTGTGTGCTTGAGATAAGACAGAGATGGTGTTCTGGTCGTGCTTCGTAATACTCCTTGAAAATGGAAGTTCTCTCGGTGAAGCTGTAATGAGCGTAATGTCGTGTTAACCAAGGCGTTCCCCTTGGGCTGCAGCTTCCTCTGTCTAGCAGCCTTCCTCGCTTACCCGTAGAGCATCAGCGCTCGTCTGGTTTTTCTGCTGACTCAGTCCTGCAGGTAACTCACTGCACAGTGGTTCTTCAGCAGGGGTGACCACCCTGGGCTACAGCTGGTGGTTCCTGGTTCCAGCCATCTCCTCTGCTTGAAGGAGAATGAGAGTCAATCCTACTTTATTGTAAATACATTGAATTAGTGTGTGATTTCAGCAGCAGCGTGGCCATGAGCCGCTGGACAGAAGTTCCCTCAAGTGTGCTATCTCTTCTTTTGACTTGGAGCCAAGTCAAAAATGTAGCTACATCTGCTCTTTGGTGCTTCTTGCAGAGGCCTGCGCTCACCTTGGGTATGAGCGTTCAGGCTGGGGAGGTAGTTAGTCCCTCTGGTTCAGAGATCTACAGGGTGATGAGAATCCTCCCTGACAGTCTCAATGTCGTTGTCGTCTATCCTGCCGTGTTGTCCCCCTGGACTTCCAAGGTGCTGTTTCCTCTTGCTGGAGGCTACTCCTTCTACAGCAAGTGTGGTGGAAAGGAAAGCAAGGCAGTCACTCTTGGGAAGCCTGTAAGTTTGTCCAGATTCGCGTTGGGTGCACCTTCGCTTTGTTGCTCCTGCTGTGGGATGATAACCTCTGGCAGAAGCTGGAGCACAGGAAATCCCCCCAGGGAGAGTTGTCACCCGATATCCTTCAGCACTCCCCTGAAACCACTGGGGTTTTTTTTGTTTTGTTTTTAAAGTAGCATCTGCTCCTTTTGTTAAAGGTGCAGTTGAAATACCTTTCTATTTCAGAATTTTCACTAGTATATACAATATTGAAGATGTCCCCAGGTTGATTCAGTGACTTCGCTGTCAAAACTGACTTTAAAAGGCCACTTAGAAAGGCAGCAGTTTGCTTTCCCTCAGCTGAGCCACTGCAGATTTAGGGGGTGATGCTGCAAATCAAATGTCTGAAAGATCCACGGTAACAATATCCCCTGTGAAATACTGTGTATCATCTGCTTCCCCTTTCCAGTCTTTTCCTGGTGAAGGGATTTAGGTAGATGGATACAGGACTGAGTCAGCTGCATTAAAGCCCAATCCCTGGTTCTTGCCAGTTAAGTGCTCTGAAACCAATCAGGCAGTTTCTCCAGAAAACTGAGGCTGAATTTTTTTAATTCTTTTTTTTTTTTAATTTTATTATGTAGTAATAAACTGAACCAAACATTACCCAACATTATTCTCAGAAGAAGCAGACGGGGAGAGGGAAGTGAACAAATAACTAGTTTTTCAGAGCTACCTGCAAAATCTCAGACCTCAGGATTATGAGAGAATTTGGGGTGGAAAGGACCTCAGGAGGACTCTGGTCCAACCCTCTGCTCACAGCGGGGACTGCTCTGAGGTCTGACCAACGTGCTCAGGGCTATCTCCAGTCTGGTCTTGAAAACCTCCAAGGAAAGAGGTTTTCAAGCCTGGGCAGCCTGGTCTAATGCTTGGCTGCCCTCATGGGGGAAAAGGTAATCTTTATAAACCCTTAAGTGGAATCAAGTCTAGGAAGGGAATGGCCAGGTCAGGAGACCTTTGCTAAGGTGGTAGTTTCAAGGCTTAGATGTACACATTTGAGATCGGGGAGTTAAAACATTCCACTTGATCTTTGTTTTCTGGAAGTACAAGAATTTTCTCGTTTAAGAACCAAACTACAAATCCATGTATATAAAGGCTTCCATTACATGTGCAGAAGGGCTTGGATGTCATTTTAGTTTTGGCTGTGGAAGTGTTCACGTGTAAAACTATTCAATGAGGGGCCGCAGGTTTGGATGGTTTTTTTCTTGCTTTAATACGTTGCTGCTTTTTTCCCTAAGGTAAAAATGAGGCAAACCGTTCTCTGACACTTTGGTTATTTTAATATACAACACAGGGAGAGAGGGACAGGCTGGAACTGTGAGCCTTCCACTGAAATACCTGTTTATGAAAAGGGACGCGTGCTCTCTTGACTAAAGGATGTTCTTCGCCATTTGAACTAGTCGTTTTCTCCAGGCCGTCACTTAGCTTGGCTCACTGGAGAGTTTCTTAAATGGCTGCCACAGTCACTTCTTCAGACTTCAACAGTTCAGGCATGGGTCTTGCACGCTTTTTTTTTTTATCTGACAAGCTCCTGCTCTCAATTTGAACTGCAAGGTTAGTGCCTAAACTGCGTGTATTCAAACACAGTTTTCAGGCAGTCTTTGAACATTATTCCTGTAACTGTATAGCTGCATTTTGGGAATAAATGTGAGTTGTTATGAACAGAATGCATAGTACTAATTGCAGATCAGTAATTTACTTTTAATTAGTCTGCTTAGTGAAATGTAGCTTTAGTGATGTTGAAGCCACGTGTACTTGCGAGGTAATTACATGTGCCCGCTACCCACTGCTCATGCTTCATTCTTTTTGGTGTTATGTAGTAGGTAATGCTGCTGTATTTTAATATTTGCTTACCAGTTTAATATATTAAAGTCTTCTGTGCCCCAAATGATGCTAAAGCAAGCCACTGCAATCCAGAAGTTGACTTTGGTATTTCCCTGTAGCAGAGTTTAAAAGACCTGAGCATCTGCTTGATGAATTTGTCAGGCTTATTGCTATCAATATGGACAAAATTTAATTTTAGTTTTTAACTGTTTTATGTAACATTTAAAGAGCTATTAAAGATAACTGGGTAAATTTGAACAGGAGGTGTATTTGTCATTGTCTTGTAGAGGCTGCACATACTGCTAATTTTAAGATGTTCCGTTATTAATCGATTGTATTAAACAGCGTGGAAGATGTTAGCAATTACAACAGGAGTTTTGTGGGTAGAAGTGGAACTGTGTAGTGTCCTGTCAGTTCTGTTCAGGTGTTCCTTTGCAGGCTGCAGGAGAAATGTAAAGAGAGAAAACTCAGTGCATCACTTCCACAGCTTTCACATTTTGGAGTGTCCCATTGCAGTCCAAGCAGCTGTGAAGCCTTGGAATAAGACACGAAAATCTCCTGCCAGCCTGCAGAAATGGGCATTGCCTGGAAGCATACCTCTGCTTCTGAAGTAGTGTGTTCAAAAATAAGCTGTATAAAACTGATCTCTTCAGAAGGCTGTTTGCATTAAATAAACAGGTTGTGATGCCAGTTCAGTTTGACTTTTACTGTTTGACTTCCATCACAAATTATAGTAATATGGACATGTCAAAGTCCATTGAGTTTTTGTTGTCAGAGTAACACTGTATTTTTCTGTGTCTGATATTTCTGCTACATTCATCACTTGACAGTCCAAAGGTGTCTGAGAGACTGTCCAGCTTCAGTTCCACTTATTCCCATATCCACACACTGGAGAATGTATTGGATGTGATCTTTTGGCATCTCGGTTGTTGCTGCAAGTCTCACTAACCTTCTGGAAACACCTACTCTGCATGGCTTTCCCGAGACTCCTAAAAATACACATGGAATAAAAACAGTGACTGATTCTTTTAGTGCCACTCAAGCCTGATGTTTTGTTGCTCAGTGTTTTTTCTTTTTCTCTTTACCGTAAGGTTCGCATTCTTCATATCTCAGAACTGCTGTTTCCTTCAAGTTGCTCATCTGGAGCATTAATGAATGTGTTCAACGCTGTATCCATACATCAGCACTCCCTTGGTCACTTGAGTTTTTCCTTGTTGTCCATGAGCTAGGAGTTCCTGAATGATTTTTCATTGTTTTGAACCCGTTATCTTTTCTGACGGTGCTATGCATAGAACGATGTGAGTGCGTCAGCCCATATATTGTAAATATCCCATAGTTTTTCTCTACCGGCCCTTGGATGCCATCATCTTTTTATAGGTAGCAGCTCTTTGTTCCCATGAGTGCCCTTGAGGCAAAAAAGTGCTTTGTACTTCTCTGAATTGCCCCAGCAGAAAATGAAAAGCCACCGAAGAACAGGGGTATCCTTTTTCACAGGAATTACTGTTATATTCACATACCATAGCTTAGGACTTAAGATCTGACGATACCAATGTAACCATATGATCTTTAACTACTGCCAGGAAATTTTCATAAGCTAATGCCCTCAGAGCCATCTGTTCTACCCTGGCCAGAGTCGGGATCACTTGAAGGCAAGGAAAAAGGACTGAATAATCAAGGGTTGCAGTAATTGTCTTGAAACAACTCTTTAATCGTAGGACGTTTATGTGTAAAGCTGACAGATACTGAAAGGGCTACTCCCGATCTCCTGCCACACACCCTTCTCCATGTGTCTACCTTCAGACTCGTGCTCTAGGTAGTTTGCAGCGTGTCTGGCGATTGCAAAGGCCCAAGGTGAAGTAGTTTGGCTCACTGGTAGGGTGGGAAACTCGTGTTAGTTTTCTTTGAGGTTGGTTTGCTGAACCGGTGCGTGCTGCAGCTCCCTGATTGCTGGACCTGGCACAAGTGGCAGAAGCACAAGGAGTGGTGGGAAGAGGTCAGGCTACTACTTTTGGCAGCAGCTGGCCATTAATATAGATGAGATGTAATGTGACACTGCATCTAGCTGGAAATAGAAGGCAGAAAATGATTGACAGTGCATCAGTTAGACTAGAAACGTATGAAATGCAGAAATGATAATCCACAAACTAGGACAGACTAGGTAGATATGGGAGGCAAAGCTAAGGAGAAAGGAAGAGAGACCCAGTGGCTGTTCTCCTAAAAGCTGCCTATGAAGTCTGTGGCAAAGAGTGAACTAAAACCTCTCGAGGGCTGTATCCGTTCTGTGAGGTAGCATGAAATGGACTTAATGTTTCTGGAGGTGATTGGATTTTGTAGATTTTTTCTGATTTAGTGTGGAAAGCCTTAAGACAAGCAGTGTCCCCTGCGCTCCCCTCACCCACCATGCCAGTCCTCTCATCGATGGAGGCTCTTGGGCTGCTCAGGCATGATTTCCCTTTTGTAAATCCACGCTGACAGCTCCCATCACCTCCTGGTCCTCCTTTGTGTTTGCTCCATCACCTGCCTGGGGCTGGGGGTAAGGCTATCCAGCCTGCAGTTCTCTGGATCCTTGTCCTTGAAGATGGGAACGATGCGTCTTTTCCATCCTGAAAACTTGTAAACGGTGACAGAAACTTCAAGTGGGGCTCAAACAACAGGCTCCAACACTTATACATAAATCACATAAAAATCTATGCACATATACATAAAGCCATGCAAAGTATTTATGAAGCAGAAGGATGCTGCACGGCTTCGGGGCAGAGGTTAGAGCGGACCCTGTTCTCCTTGTTGGGGATTCCAGCATAGGAAACCTGCTCTTCCAAATGGAGATGGGGAGCTGGTTGTTCCCCTTGACACAAGGCTCACGAGCCAGGAGGCCTCCTACAGGTCTCTCTGGCTGTTGGCAAATCCTTGCCACTGGCTGAAAGCAAAGCTGTGCTTTTGGGGTTGGGGTTTTTCACACCCCCCTTCCCCCCGCGCTGCTGCTGTTACACCACGTGAGATTCTGTTTGCTCCAGCTAACGCTATCCTTAATTCACGGTAAAGTGACTGGGACCTTTCCCTCAGAAGCCCTACCCTATCTGGTGGTGCAGTAAAGAAAGCAATCTCAGCTATTTTTGCTTTTCCACGAGTACTCTCATGCTTTTAGCCACAGTTATTTTTCCGGACACAAGCATAATCATCCCGTCTTCTCACTGAGCATCCTCGTTTCTTCAGCTTTGGGAGCACAGCTCCCTGATGCTCCTGTTATCCCTACTTTATATGCTCTTTTTTCTCCCTTTCTTTCTGGCTTGAGGCCTTTCCCCAGAACTTTCCTTCCCGGCCTGGACTTGGGCAAAGCAGGTGAATCGGCAAGGAGAGGCTCCACCTGCCCCATGCCAGCCAGAATTCCCCAGTGGATTATCACTGCAAAGCTGAGATGAGCGCTACCAGTCCATTGAGAAGCTCCACCCACCCCGGCAACGTGCGCTGGAAGCCCAGAACCCCCCCGCAGCCTGGGCTGCATCCCCAGCAGCGTGGGCAGCAGGGCGAGGGGGGGATTCTGCCCCTCTGCTCTGCTCTGGGAGACCCCCCTGCAGTGCTGCCTCCAGCGCTGGGGCACCAACAGCAGAAGGACACGGAGCTGTTGGAGCGGGGCCAGAGGAGGCCCCGGAGATGCTGGGAGGGCTGGAGCCCCTCTGCTGGGAGGACAGGCTGAGAGAGCTGGGGGGGGTTCAGCCTGGAGAAGAGAAGGCTCCGGGGAGACCTTCCAGCCCCTTCCAGTCCCTCAAGGGGCTCCAGGAAAGCTGGGGAGGGACTTTGGGTCAGGGAGAGGGGCCACAGGACCAGGGGGAACCATTTAAAACTGAAAGAGGGGAGATTGAGATGAGATACCAGGAAGAAAGGTTTCACTCTGAGGGGGGTGAGCCCCTGGCCCAGGTTGCCCAGAGAAGCTGTGGCTGCCCCATCCCTGGAGGGGTTCAAGGCCAGATTGGACGGGGCTTGGAGCAACCTGGGCTGGTGGGAGGTGTCCCTGCCCAGGGCAGGGGGTGCCACTGGGGGGGCTTTAAGGTCCCTTCCAACCCAAACCATTCTGTGATTCTATGATGATCTGTAGACACAGAAACTCTTTCCCAGCTGAGCCCCCCCTTGAAATGCCTCTGTTACATCAAAAAATAACTGGGGAGGCGAGGAGCGGTTATTTAGCCTTGACAGTAGCGCTTGTACTAGGTTATCAAGAAACTGGCCATGAGTAAGTGCAGGTTGTATCTTGGGAAGAGGTTTTTTTTGTCAGTAGGAGTGTTAGTTTGTGTAAAAGCCTTCCGGTAACAACATGTTGTAATGGTTGGGCTGAAAGAACAGTTTTAAGATGGCATTTGCAGAATTTATTGTTTACTAAGTAACAGGTTTTATCCCTCAGAAGAGATTATCTCCAGGGCTTTCTAGGACATTAAATCCAGCTCCCTGCTCCTACGAGGGCGCTCATTTCTGGGATAATCTTTCATCATAAGTCATGGGGATACTTTTTTCCCTTCTTCTCTTTGCCAGCCCGCCTTCCGCTTTCCTCTTGCCATCTCAGAGCAACTGGGTATTCGAGTCAGTTGGTTTTGGCGAGAGCAGCCTGTGTTGTAACGATGAGTCACAGTTTGGATGCCGAGTTCACCGACGCTGCTGTACCAGGCCAGTGCTTGGTGAAGAGGGGAGCCCTGCGGAGGACAGGCGCTCGCAGCTGGTATCTGGGCTCGGCCGAGGCTGGATGTATTTGACTTCACACCTGGGCAGAGGCTGCCGTGGGACAAGCACTGGCGAGGCCCCACCTCGACGGCTGTCTCCAGTTTTGGGCCCCTCGCTCCGGGAAAGACATTGAGGGGCTGGAGCGTGTCCGGAGAAGGGCGACGGAGCTGGTGAGGGGTCTGGAGCACAAGCCTTGTGAGGAGCGGCTGAGGGAGCTGGGGGTGTTCAGCCTGGAGAAAAGGAGGCTGAGGGGAGACCTTCTTGCTCTCTACAGCTCCCTGACAGGAGGGGGGAGCCAGGGGGGGTCGGGCTCTCCTCCGAGCAGAGCAGCTCGGGGAAGCTGTTCCCCAGGGCAGCGTGGAGGCTGGGGTTGTGCAGAAGTCAGGGTGCAGCTTTCCCGTCCTCATAGAATTGTCTGCGTTGGAAGGGACCTTTAAGGTCATCGAGTCCAACCATCAACCCAACGCTGCCCAAACCCCCACCGCCCCACATCCCTCAGCACCGCGTCTGCCCAGCTCTTAAATCCCTCCAGGGATGGCGACTCCACCACTGCCCTGGGCAGCCTGGGCTAAGGCTTGACAACCCTTTCAGTGAAGGAATTTTTTCCCAATATCCATCCTAAACCTCCCCTGGAGCAACCTGAGGCCGGTTCCTACAACTTTGTTAATTTGCACTGCTAATTATGTATTGCATATTATGAATTACCCAGTTTTGCAAGTTTATCAGACAAACAAAACATACCAACTAGATATTGGTCATTGCTGGCTGATCTTGATACTCAACTTTAGTTCAGTATATGCTAGTGGCACTACAGGCTAGAATTTGGTAAGATAATCTTTGCAAAGAAAGATTTTTAAACTCTAGTCATTAGTGAAACTTGCTGTGGCACTGTGCAACATTGGCAAAAATGTTTTTCGTCTACTTAATTGTGCAGATAGGGTTTCTCTTGGCTTTTTTGTGCAGTACTGCCTTCTAAAGCTAATACTGCCTAAAAAGCTATTTCTTGCAAGTCAGCAGTGAAACTGCACGTAAACTAAAAACATATTTGGATGTTGGTAAGGAGGGGAAAAATAGGCTGTAGTGCCTCCACCTGAAGACAGCGTATATGTTCTATATACAGTGTTAGGAGAGCAAAAAAGTTCTTGTCTATCATATCTTCTATCTGCCCTTCAGGCAAATATTCAAGATGTGTATTTACCTCTATATAAGATGTGGCTTTACCTCTGTACACTGCTTTCTGCTTGGCACGGTTAAATATATTTTGAGTTTTCCTTATGTTGTAAACTCTCGTAAAATATAGGCAGACATGTAAGTGAATTTGGGTCATTGATTGCGAAGAAGGTGTATTTCTCACTTGGAAGAACTGCTAATATAAAAGAACTTTATAATGACACAGGATTTTTTAAATTTTAGTTTTCGCTTTGCTACATAGCTAGGCTGGGTGTTTTGGGTGGAAGTGGCTTGTGCAAGTGACTGCTGGGCCTTAGGAGATGAAGTCAAGGAGTTGGAAAACGCGTTAGAAAGTCTTGGGATAGTAGTACAGGTTTTCACTTGAATTTAAATTTACCAGTTTCTAACATAATATCTTGGTTTAATTTTGCATATAATTCTGTGTGTGCAGATTTTGCAATTCAAGTAGGAGTACAATCTAGACGCACTATTACGCGTACACGCAAGTATCTATCGTGAATGTGCAAATTGAAGTTTTCCAAACTATTTCTGTGCCAAACGCAGGCAGTTTTTCATGAAGAAGCATTGTCTGTTCTGTAATGTAACAATATCCGTGATACCAGACAATATCTCTGTTTCCAGAAGGTGGCAGGGAAAGGGGCGCAGCAGCTCTCTGAAATAACAAGTCAAGTCTTCCAATCTTTGAAAAAACCCACTTCATTAGCTCCGTTCCTGAAAATAGTTGGAACATTTGCTTGAATTTTCAAAACAAATGAGGTTTGCATGTCTGACATGCAAATACCACCCCGGGAGGTTAAAGACTGGCAGAGTTATAAGCAAGGGAAAGCAGAATTTTATGAAAGAAGATGTTTATTCTGATTATAAATGTAAGGTTACCAAATACGGTAGGCCAAGGGATGTCTCTGTTAGTTTACGATTTTTGTGGAAGTCCCGTTTTTTTCTGTATTTCAAAAAATATATTTGTTTTGTAGTCTGTGATCATATTAATCTGTGTTATAAACGTACTTGAGAAGAAAGTCTGGCTTGCAAAATAATTCGTTTTTTTTTTCTCACAGCTGGGTTAGGGATTAAGATTAAATTGCTTTTTCCTGGAGTTCTCACTGTGATTTGTGGTTACCTTTTAAAAGTGTGTACCTTAATTTAAATTTGTGCATTGCGTAGCACGCAGTTTCAAATAGGAAGAATAATTTCTCTTAAACTGTGCTTCCACTGTTAGTGCAATCTGGTATATACTTTGGTTGGGGAAAAGGGGATCTAGTACCTGGAATTTTCAGTTTTGTGTCGGCATGAAGGAAGACTTGGAAATGAGCAGATAGAGACGGAGACGAAGTAGCATTGCCCTGTCTGGCAATAGCACCGGTTTGTGCCGTGCTAAGCTGATTGTGGAACTGTAGTACTGTTTTCGGAATGCATTGCTTTGCTTTATTTTATACCTTCATCAGCTCAATTATTGCATCACAAAACGGGCACTTCTTCCAATTATTCGTGCTGAAATGGCGCAGCGCTATTGATACGTAAAGGAGAAATGAATACTATGCACCTTCAATTGCTTCAGCGTGTTTGTGGTGCTTTGTTTGTGAATATATTATTTGCAGTGACTTGCTTTGTATCAGATGAATTATTGGATTGAGTTTCTGTGGTTCAACATAGAAAAAATAATTTCCTTTGTTTTCTTTTTTAGCCTTCTGTTGAGTCTTCAAGCCCAGGTAAATATTTTTGATATTTCCTAAGCTTGCGAGGGAAGAGGGCACCCTTGAACAAATATTTTTGCTGGTCTCTTTGTTAGTAATCTAAGGATATAATTTGATGAACAGGTTGGTGGTGGCACTGGTTTAAACGGTCACTGCTTTCTTCCAGTCTGTACCAGCACGAGTTTCTAAATGGTCAGATACACTGGGGAAATGGGACTCTTGCCTTTGCAAAAGCTGCAGGACTGAACTGCGATACACTTACACTGCCCGGCGGTGCTGGAATTAAATACAGCGGCCAAAGTTAAGGCACTGTGTGTTTTCCTGCGTAATAGCATCAAGAACAAACGCATCAAGAAAAGCAGTATTTTTTTACCTCATTGAATGATTGAAATTGAGGAGTTTCATTACTTCTGTTTCTTAAAGCTTGTTGTTTTCTGATATTCCAGAATCCCAGGATTACTGGCTATCAAGTAGTCAGCCTAAGTGTAAATTATGAATATTTGGTGGGGGGGTGGGTGTTCACTTTTGTACTGCTGTACTTACTGTTATTAATTTCCAAGGGTTTTGGCGTCCTACTAGTTACTTTAGCTGGACTGCCGTTGTCTCTTGAGCTCTTATTTCTTTCAGAGAAATAATCAATTGCTTTAACACTTCAAACTACAACATATAGTTAACTTTAACCCTTATAGTCAACCCCTCCCTCTTGCACCCTTAGCATGGGTAAACTCTTCAGGCTTTGGAGAAGGAAATTTAAATTGTCCATGGAGACAAGTGGAAAAATGTTAGCAGAGTTAGAATTAGAAACCAGGTATTGCGGAATTACAGAAAAATGCTGCATCTACCAAACCATTCATCCATTCATTTATTTTTCGTTGTCATAAAATATAACCAGACTTCTTTACAAAGAACAGTGAAAAAACTGCATGGGGGAAAAAATAACTAAGGATTTTGCATCATAAATAAAGTCTGCCTAACTGTGAAGCTTACTTTAAATTTTGGAAAAGTCATTAGAGTGTCTGTATAGTTATAAACAAGGAATCTTGCCAAGTATCAAGGAAGCAGCAGCCCTGAGTTTATATTTTATGAGTATTTCTGCTCCCAGTAGAATTCTTGATTCAGACAGGTTTAGGATTATTTAGGAATTAAGTCTTCAAAAACTGAACATTTTACAAACATTTAACTAGGGGCCCGACGTCCAGATATATAGTACTTTGAGAACTGGCTGGTTAAACAGTATCTCCTGGTTCTTTTTTCCATGATTTCTTAGCACCCAAAGAATGATGAGATTGGCTTTCCCGAAGATAAATGATTGAGGGATCTTGAAGATATTTTAATTTCTCAGTATAATTCGAGTATTAAAATGTCACCAAAATCTTAAAAAAACATACTAAACTCTGCGAGGCCATGATCTAACTAAAAACATTCTTTAAAATGTTTTCTATCAGGAGGTTCAGCAACATCTGATGACCATGAATTTGATCCATCAGCTGATATGCTGGTGCATGACTTTGATGATGAACGGACATTAGAAGAGGAGGAAATGATGGAAGGAGAAACAAACTTCAGTTCTGAAATAGAGGATCTTAACAGGGTAGGTAGCCTTAAGTAGTCATAGAACATAACCACGGCCCACAGTCTCACGCAAAACGTACGCAGGTTTTTTCCCTTATATTTGGAATTAAAAAAAAAATAAATCCCTAAACCACTAATAGACAAATAATATAGATGGGGGAAAGGGGCCGAGATAAATCTGCAGTTCTCAAAAGTTGGGAAAAGGAAACTGGTACATAAATATTTAATAATGTATAACGCTGTGCTTGTTTAGTTTCTTTTTGCATATATGTGCTGGTGGAGGATTTGCATTTTAAATCTAATACAAGTTAAAGTACGCTCTGACTAAACTTGTATATTCCCGTGTTGTTATTTTCTAGAGCACTTGCACTTCATTAGTCCATGTAGATTTTTATTTTTAAAAAAAATCCCATAATCTTACTTTTTTTTGCATTTTTATACAAACGTTGGTATAATTCTTTAGTGGAGCATAGACGTGTCTCTTCATTTTTAAGGTAGAGGAAGCAGAGATGCGGATGCAAAGAGTTGTCGGCAGAGCTGGGATCAGAACTCACAGTCATTGTTAACTGATAAATAAATCTTAAAATGTGTATCTTCTGAAATAATTGCGTATAAGATTTATTTGGCCTTTTGAGGTTACGCTGTCACTTAAGTATTGTCTTAAATGACTTCTCAGGCAGGAATAATATTCTTAAATTGCAAACTAGGTTGATTATAAATGCAAAGTAATTTAGGTACTGGCTGTGGCCTCGTTGGCTGAAGAGGCTTCCAGAACAGATCGTTAATGATTCTCAGATGCATATTCGATGTACAAATCCTGTTTAGTATAAGTAACTATGCCAATATGACTTTGAATTAATTTAGTTCATTTAAACTACAATTTGGGTGTAAATGTTAATTTCTTTCTGGTAATTTCAGGTTTGATATTAAATGGTAAACATAAAGATAAATAAACAGTTTGTGAATCTAAATATGCTTCATCTAGATTAAATGAGAAATGGAGCTCCATGTGTATGTCATGTGGGTTTTAAGTTGAAAATATGTTTTTTTCCCCTCTCATATTTTGTGAAGAGTCAACATCTGGTTGTGTAATTCTGTCACCACATTACAGTGCTTCATTTCTAACTGTATTTCAGCCATCAGTTTATTCCCTCGTATCTTGGTTGTCGGGGCTGTAGGTTTGTAATTTCTCCTGCCAGCTCTTTTGTGATCAGGACGGCGAGCGAGGCTGTCACGTAGATTCACGGGGCTGCGTGTGCTGCATCCTCCACGGGATGCTTTTGCAGGCCAGCAGAGAGTCTCACCATCGGTTCCTACGTGTGTTGCAGGTCTTTATTTACCAATTTCAGGAGCTTCCACGCCAGCAGGATCTTGCTGGAGACCTTGGGCTGCTTCTGGTTGTGGGACAGCAGACCTCACAGCAAGGCTTACTTTTATCTCTTTTTTTGTAGTCATGGATGATAAGCAATCTAAATCTCAAAACTATTGTCAAGACAAGTGCTATCCTGTCTTTTTCTTTCCCCCGATACTTATAGGTATTATTTCAGATTTGCCCCAGGCTGTGAATATGCCTGATCTACTAGTTCAGCTCCTCCAGAGACGAGACGGCAGTCAGGTTTTGCAAAAGAATTTCTGAACTTTAATGATTTAACTCCCGACTGTCGTAAAAATTACACCTTCCTCTGAGGGTGAGGATCTTCACTACTCATTGGCTGGAACTCTGGTGGATCCGTAATGCGTTAGGACTTGAGGCTGAGCAGCATCCTGCGGTTGTCTGTGCAAGTACGTCTGTATATTTTTGTCTAAATGGCACCCTCTGTGCTGCTCTAGTATAGGGAAGAATACAGTTTCCAGAGAGTAAAACAGTACCCAAAGGGAATCAGAAGTACTGGGTTTTGGTGGTTCTCGGTGATACTTCTTGAAAGGCAAAGAGTTTTTCTTGGGCAGGGAAGTGACCTGCGAGGTGGTGCAGCACAAGGCCCTTGATCGTATGAGACACGTACTCAGTTATGCTGTTTGATTAATAATAGTAACACATATAATACGTATTCATAGATTAATAAGTAGTAATACAGATCTGACCAAAGTCCAGGCTAACCAGTATTGCTCCCTCAGCAGCACCAAGACAGCACTCAGGAAGGTGTGCCTGGGATGAGGCACCCTGGGCATACATGGATGCTGCAGTTTTCCAAAACGCAGGAAATGTGCAGCATAATTTTGGTAGTAGGAAACTGCATTCGCACTCTGGCTTGGGAATAATAAATGGGCAGACGCCAGCAGGTTGCAGAAGCTCAACTTCCTCCGAGTCTTGGCTAAGCTGAGTGTACAGAGCATCAGCCGGAGGGAGGGAGCGTGACCTGGAGGGTTTGACGAGGCCAAGTTCCTTACCTTCGTGCTGCCCCGTGGTGGGCAGAGCACGGTGGGGTTGTGTCGCTGGCTGCCGCCGGGAGGTGGTGAGCATTGCCGGTGTGCGGTGTGTGCTGCCTCCCTGCATCGCTTACGGCTTTTTAAGCCTTTGACTCCCTTCCTTTTTCCATTTGTTGTTCCATGGAATCACTTGGTTTCTCCTTTTGGGGTCCCCCTTTTCAGGGAGGGCTCTTGGGCTTTCTTAGGGTTATGCACCAGCATCCTCTTCTTTTTACATGAGAGAACCATGCCTGGAAGCATGCCGTGTTTCTCCGAAATACTCTTCCAGCCTCTAGCAGGGTGCAGTTCAGGCACGTATGAAAAAGACGTTCTCTCTTTGTCTGTAACGCCTGTCAGTCTTGTTTTTCCTCCTCCTGTGGATTTGTCTGTTCGATTTTTAGCCTCTGTGAACTTAATGTCCACGAGGCGTGTGGCAATGTTGGCCAGTTCATTTAGTGTGAGAAACATGTTTGGTTGTTCAGACCTGCTCTGTGTTCATTTCAGTGGTTGCCCATAAGCTCTTCAATTAGAAGAGTCTACCATCATTTGTATCAATTAGAAGAGTCTACCATCATTTATAGTTACCTTCTCTGTGCTGCTTATGATTCCGTTCTCTGTTACAGCACTCCCCCTCACTTACCTCTACTCCAGACGCATGAGTTAACAATCCATTTCTTGTTAATAAGCATCTTCTACATAAGAAATTTTTGTCTTTGATAATCCTTGTTACTTTTTTTTAACCTTTTCTATTTTTGCAATATCCTGAAGCAGTACAGAAATCACGATTTGTATTTTATCTTGGAGAGTTGCTGGCTCTTGAAGCTTTCTGAATTGTACTGGACTTTTTGAAGTTAAGAGGCTCTACATAAGAAAAATGCTGTAAATACAATACCACTTTCCTAGGTAACATATAGTAAGAAATAGGCATGTTAGATAGTTCACGCAAACTTACGAATTGCAGTAAAAGTTCTTTTTAAATTCTCAGTCATGGGGTAGTAGTGAGGAGTGCTTAATGAAATCCAAAATGTACTGGAGGACATCTGTTTGGATAATTATGAATAGGATTTTTTTGATAGCTGCATGTCAGGTTTTAATTAAGATCACAGTCCTGGCATGTTGTCTGTGTCAGTAAAATATTAATTCCCCACTTTTATAAGTTCTGTTGTAAATAACTTTACATTAGTTCGCCTTGTGCACTGAAGGGTTATGATGGAACCAGACGTCACCTGCCACACGGAATTGCTTGTCTTTTGGTAAAACAGTAGTAGACAAGTACCAAGGGAGGGATGGGGCAAACTGCCCTTTGGTACCATTTTCAGGAGCTTCATGGCCCCTTTGGGAGATTGTTGGCACACAAGGTCTGCTGTAAATTTATAAAGGATTGGGAAGTAAAAAGTCCTCCTGCATAAAAACCCATGCATTTTTCTTAGGAGCCGAAACTTCTAATTTTGACTGTCCAGTCATATTGGAGTGGCCATTCTTGGTGTACGTGTTCATCATGTGTTTTTATTGTGTTACGTTTAAAGTGTGCACCTTGAAGCTGTAGAGCAGACAGGGGATGTGAAATATTTTTGTTAAAATCTCAAACTTTGTTTGGCTGTTTATCAGGAAAGCGATATGCCAATCCAGGAGCTCCTTAGCCGTTACGGCTATGACGGTACCATTCCACTCCAAGAAGATGATGATGATGAAGATGATGAAGAAGAGGAGGAGGAGGGAGAAGATGATGATGACGTCGATAATGATGACAACAGTGGCTGTAGTGGTGAAAACAAAGTAAGTGTTTACACTAATTTGAAACTGATTTTCATATAGCCGTTCTGTCCTAGACAACCGCTGAAGATGCCAGATCATGGCAGAAGTAATTCATAATATGGTTGATTTCAGATGCTTTGTGTACTGAACTCTAATGTTTTTTCTTAATTACCTATATGTATTTCTCTTCGTTGCTCTTAATTTCATCTGTATCATTCCAAATGGTTCCTGTGGCAGACTAGAGTACGTGCATACATATAGCATCACGTAAGAAGGAATTGTAACTGTCCTTCAGAAATAGTCTGACTTCAAAACTGATGTTTTAAATGCCTGAAGGCACCTTTATAGATATGTCTGAATACTTGTTTCGAGATGAAGAGCCGATCTACTGAAACTGAACGGTGAAGTGTAGAATTGAATTAGATGTGTCTCCGAGTATGGGAGACCACTGCAAGTTTTCTAGCATTTTAAATGCTATTTTTTCAGCCTGGCAAGCCCTGGTTGCACTTAAATTGTTAACTGAATCTAATGCTTCAAATATCTTTGCAAAATGTATAGTTTTGAACTGAGCATCTTTAAAATCCTGGTTTGCGTGCTCTTAAAATGAATTTTCTGATTTCAGAAGAGTCTTTTCTACTTTTGGATGTCGTACATATTTTAAACAATCCTGTGGTGCCATGGTCACAGCCGTAACATCTCCATTACTGGTGGCATTCAGAGTTGCATCCTGAATTCCATTAAAATATCAAACCCTTTGTGTTGTCAGTAACGAAAAAAAAAAAAAGGCTTAGGCATTAATGGAAGTTGCATTACCTAATCTGGCTTTAAAAAGGATGCATTTTGTTCTTTGATATCTTACCCATTTTAGAAGCTCTGGAATGCGACACAGAGATGAGGAATGACATACCTGATTCAGAAAATGAAGTTCTTGGGATTTACAGACTCCCTTGGCAGATGCTGTAAAAGATTGCTGTTTGTATGGGTTTCCTAGTTCAGAAAGAAGAAAGATATATAGTTTTATTACATCGGAAAAGGTTCAAGAAGCTGGAGAGGGGCAGAAACTGACACAACATAAAGTACCCAAAATTAAAATAGGACAGAAAAGTGGTTTCTTTTGTTGTGCATGGTGGTGTTCCTGAAGTCTCACTTTCTTCTTGCGTCCTTGCTTCTTAATTATTCTTGACACAACTTCCATCTTCTGTCTTCTCTGTAGTTCTGCAGTTCCGTTCCTAGCTGATTTAAGGTACTGCCTGCCTTTTCTCTCAGTGGGTAAAATCCCAGTGGCTGTCACTGCTGCGAGCAGGCAGAGGAGTCCCCTTTGTCCCTCTGTGGGACACTAGCACTGGGTAGGTGCTGCAGAAGACAGCGTGTCCCTGCGCGTCCCCCTGCCCATCGCAGCCGCGAGCGCTGCCCGGCACAGTGAGCGCAGCCCCTGCAGGCTGGGCCCCGGGGTTGAACTGGAATTTCCCCTGTTCTACCCCAGTTTGGCTGGGGTTGGAAGAGCGGTGGTGGGGAGGACTGGGCGCCCAGAGAGCGAGCTGATGTTACGATGGTTTGCCTCGGGGCAGAAGAATGAGAGCTCTGAAACGCTTGCGTGCTCTTAGCAGAGAGGCAGTAAAATACATCTGTGGGGGTGGAATAATTTTATAAATCATTCAGGCTTTCTCTGCGAGTGCTCATCTTTCTACAGCTTATTTAGCTATACCGCACTTAGCTGTTTTCTATTTTTAAGCTGCTTTAAGCTGCACTTGTGCTAATACTCCGGTTGCTGGTAAAGGTACACATAAACATGTGCTGCGCCTGATGCTTCTGGGTTAGAACTAGCGAGTACGAGTGCTTACAGCGTAGTCATAAAACACATAAAAGATATCGACAACGTGCATCACAATAGAAAAGACTAATAGATTTTTTTTAACCTTTATCATAGTAATTTCCCTTAATTGTAATAATTCCCGTAGCTGTTGTGGTTTATCTTCTAATAAACTCGTTCCGATTTTTGATCTTTTAATAACTCAATGTACATACTCAATTCTACTGATGTGCTGTTCCTGCGGGGTTGAACCACGCTGTTGACGTTAATTTTTATGGAAGGCACCATTTTCATTTTATTGAGAAAAGTATAGCCAGTAAATAATTCCTCCCCTTTTTATTGAAAATTCACAAGGAAGGGTTTTAAAGAGCAAAGTAAAATTTAAAGTTAAATGAGGTTAAAAGAAAACCGCAAGGATTTGCTTGACTGACTTAAAAAAAACCTAGGTGTGATATTTAATTGTCGTTCATATTTCTGATTTGTGTGTTAGAGTCTGAGTGATAAATTGATGCGCTTAAAATCCTGGTCAATAAATAATATGGTGTATTTACATGTTTGTTGTGGCTCAGTCTGGACAGGCCACAATCTATACAGTCACTTCAAGTCAGATAAAAGGTATTTGGGTTTGACATATTGACAATTTTGGAAAAAATGTTGCCAAAAATAATGTTTGTGACATACAAGGGATAGCTGATCTCTTGTTTGCGTTTTTATATTTAAGGAGGAGACCATAAAAGATTCATCGGGTCAGGAAGACGAGACACAGTCCTCTAATGATGACCCAGCACCATCTGTTGCTTCTCAAGATCCACAGGAGATAATTCGCCCTCGTCGATGTAAATATTTTGATACAAGTATGTATAGTTTAGTACTAAGCACAGTAATCTCAGCATGATTGATCTTTGGTTAAGAACCGCTCTAGTTAACATAGTGTTCTGTTTCTGAAATATGCGTGTTGATACCTGTAAACAGTTGTTTGTTCTCTTCCCTAACACTGCTCTTCGTTATCATTATGCTCAAATTAATAGGCAAAAAAAAAAGTCCTGTTTTTAGCTGAATGCTAAATCCTCTCTGCAGATAAGGGACTGTATAAGGACAGTAGATATTATCTCTTCTTAAAAGAAAGGATTAAATTCGTGGAAACATTTACATTCCTCCACTTTTGAAAACGCAGGCTCTGAGACAGTGTAAATCCTTTCATGACGCTGCTCCGAGTGTTGTAACAGTCCAGTTTACGATCCTGCAAACTGGTTTGTATAGGTGTGCCCTAGAGAAAAATTTCCTTGTATGCGGAGTCTGGGTGCAGTAGGTTCAGCTGCCAGTTCACGCTAAGGACAGAGGTAAAAATATTTGCAAGTAGGACATGCGCTGTTCCGACTAGTGTGTGATTGTCACGACAAGGCGCGGTGGCAGCGGTTTATGTACTCTGTCAAAGAAAGTGAGAGTCCAATTGAAGGAAAAAGGGAAAACGGAAATTTAGTGGAAATAGAACTCCAGATTTCTTCAAGATCGCTGATACAGGAAGCAAAAGCAATGAAATCTGAAAAAGGCCGATAGATTGCTAAGACTGAAATAATGGAGAGATAATGACGGGAAGAAAAGTGCTTCAAGAATTCCACATCTGATACTGTTGCCAGCATTGTGGGCTGATTATTTTCTCTCTTGTTTTGTTTAAAAATTGAGTTCGCATCCGTTGGAGACTGTTGAGCTAGTATTACGTAGCTGTCCCTTTAGAAAACTCTTACTTCTGTGGCAATCTTCCTTAATGGGATCCCAACCTTTTGGTACTGAGCTATCAGCAGGGCTGTTTGGACAACAGGTATTTTATCTTGCGTTGATGGAAGTGACTGTCGCCGGTGTTTGAATTCCTACTGTTCTATGTTTTAACAAACAAAAGGGAAAGCAAAGGTTCCTTATGATACCTTATGCTTGATACTTACTAGCCATGACATTACAGAAAAGCCGTTTTCTAATCTGCGGTTTATTTAATCCAACACTGCCAAGGAGCCTCAGCATGTGGCTGTGCAGAAGATTGCAAGTATCTTAAACTCTATTTTTTAAACATAGCATTAGCATAATGCAAGTGGATTGCATTAGGTTTGGGGGTTTTTTGCAATGTTCAGCTGTGTATAGAATGTAATTTAATTTTTAAATAATTTTAGTGCTGATACTGTCACATGCTATACGTAAGCCAGCTATTGCCGTTGCTTTCAGTGCATTGTGAAAGGCAAGTAGCCTATATCATAAAGAGCTTACAATTTTGGTCAGTCCTTATCCGAAATAATCTATTTTAAATGCTGCTGTGCATCTCTGAGCAGTCCGTCCAAGCCTCCTAAATCCCGGTAAGACTGAGAAAAGCACCGTTGCAGATTTCTTGCACCTTTAAGTCCACCTTAAATTCAGCGACATTTGCTGTAAGGGAAAAAGAACAGCAGTAGCTAAGCTGAGGAGCTCATTGAAAAGGGGGTTGAAACCCAAATGGATGCTGAGCATCTGCATAAAAATACTTTGGGAAAGTAACTGTTTGTTGTAAATTTGGATGTGGATCATCTCAGCTGCTTCACAGCTGGGTGAGGGGAAAGACATTTTAATGAGGTAGCAGTAAAATTGATGGATGTGTTCATTTGTGCCTTACCTTTGCGTAGCCTGTTGCGTATCTTACCCATTCTAAATGTGAACATCGGGTGGGTTGTTTTTTAAAGCTGTCAATACTGAAATGTCGCTAAAAGCGCCATTCGCACTTGTGTGGTGTTAGATAAGGTGGCAGTGAGCGGCTGGGGGCTGGTGGGATGGGAGGCTGGGCTCCTGTCACCTGGGAGCTGGTGTCACGTCCCCGGTCCCCTCGCTCAGCCTGCTTTGCTGGGAGCTGGCGTTGGCGTCCACAGGCCCCGTCACAGCTCGTTTTCTGTAAGTGTTTGCACAATTTCTTGCAGATAGTGAAATAGAAGAGGAGTCTGAAGAAGATGAAGATTATATTCCCTCAGAAGACTGGAAAAAGGTAAATACTAAGGGCTGTTAAAAAAGCCTGTAGTTCATGGGTAATGGGTAGATCTGGTACCTAGTAACTGTGAGATCTGTAGATCACCCAAATCCTCTCCAGTTTTTCCCCGTAAATATAAGAGTTTTGCTCGTAGGAAGTGCTGAAGACCTCCCCAAGTAGTCAAAAATCCATTTCCATATGGTGCCTGTTAACTGTATTTTTAGATTTTGAACAATGAAAGTTTCAAGGGGTAGAAAAAGATGTGGTCATCCTGTTGTTTGCTAACAAAAACCATCACGGCTGTGGTTGCTTAACTTCTTGTTTCTGTTATTTCAAAACAGGAAATCATGGTGGGCTCTATGTTTCAAGCTGAAATTCCAGCCGGCACATGCAAATACAAAGAGAATGAAAAAGGTGAGACTTGGCACTATTACTGTTATCACTATGTTTGAGATTATTTTCTAATGGGGAGAAAGAAAAGATTTGATTGATGTCATGTGTCTTGCAAAATAAAAGCGCTCCTTCAAGTGAAAAATAGACCCATTATCTCAAGCTGTAGTTCATCCTGTACTTCACCATCAGAGCTGGAGTCTCGGGAGGGGAAAAGAAAGGTTGTATTTCTGGCCTATTGCCTGTTGAACCCTTATATTCCAATGTGGTAATGTACCCAGGCTTTCCGTGTAGCTTATGTTAACTACTTCACCTAGTATATTTAGTTTATGTAAGACAAAGTAGATAATAAAGAAATTGAGTTGCTGGAATTGGATTAACATCTTAAAGGAGACAAAATGTACCGGCAGCTTTGATTTTCACATTTTGTAACTCTTCAATCAGTGTTAAAGAACCTCTTGTTCTACTTCTGGGGTTTTTTTCCAGGAACTCTTCCCCCTCACAACCAGAGCCTTTGGCTGTGTGCTGTCAATATAATCAAGTCAGGAAAGGTAGAGCCAGCTTAAAGCCAGCTGTGAACTTAAAAGCAAATTTTCCTGCTCATTCAGCCCATTACTAAGAATTCGTTTACACTCCAGGTCAATTTGAGACTGCGGCTTTTGTAGTTTTATACAAGTTAGTTTTTAAACTAACCAGCACAAAACTCGGTGCCTTCCTAGAATCCGAGTATATACTCAAGTAGTAGCAGTTGTCTTGCTTCGAGCTCCAGGTTGCGGTAGCTACGCTCTAGCTAGAAACCACCGAAAAAAGAGCATCAGTCCCGCAGTTGACTTAGAGCAGGCTCACACTGACACATTCCCTCAGCTCAGGACTTCGCAGCCCGAGAGGTTGAAGAGAACGTAATTTAAAACTATGTGAGAAGTCAGGAGCTCCCATGAAAAAGAGAAAACGGCAAACTAAAAACCATCTGCTTTTTAGCGGTGAAGAAGTTGCTCTTTGCACGCTTTCCTGCTTCTGTCTAAAAATAGAGCTTGAACTATGTGTTTGCCTGAGATGCAGTAAATTATGCTTTACTGGTCACCTGCTTTTCCTGGTATTTACTCAGCTCTGAATGGCTCCTGGCCTCCAATAATAAAGAAGATATAGCTGCTTCATGCATTGCAGTAGCCTATATAAAACAGTTCTTCATAGTCTTGCGAACTACTCGTTGCAGAACAGAGAACTACACCATGGGCAAAAACCATCGAGGAAAAGTTAAATTTTCACCAGTTATGCCAGGGCTATTCTAGTTTTATATACCAGTAGGGTTGTATATCTTCTGTCACTTCTTTCTTTTTTGCTGTGTTTTGGATGTAATCATTGACAGGACTCTAGCTGGAATGCTAATGAAGCCTAAAAAGTTGAAAAATGAATGTCTGAGACTATGTATTTAGTACTTTCATGTACATATCCTGTCGTCTCAGTTGTTCTCTAATGAAGGGGAAATTTTAATTGTAAAATTGCCAGGCACTAAGAGGGCGACTCCTTTCATATCCAGTCCTGTAAGCAAAAGCACAAAAAAGCTAGAACTTTTAAGAACAACCACGCTGCTTTTCAGAATGAGTTCTGCCATGCTGCGGGGAGGATAGAACGACCGTGTAATCTGCACTAAGCTAATTACGGTGGGCTGGCGCTCTGAGAATTATGCCCGGAGACCAAATTAGCTGCTACTAAACAATTTCAGGTTATGAAAAATCTACAAAATTAAAAGATCTGTTTTCAGAAGGCTTGGCCTTGAAAATCAAGGATAGCTCTGGAAACCGAAAGGTGCCGGAGCTGCTCTGAGCCTCGCTGACCGCTGTCGTTCACAGACATGGCAGTGTTCTTAGCTTGCGGCATTACGGGTGGCTTAGAACCCATTATCAGTTCTCTCCTGAAAAGTCTCGTTGCTTCTGCTGGGGTTTGTATCCCAAGATACCTCAAATCTTTTTCTTAAATGAGCAACCAAACATCGGATTAGGAGTAGTCTTTGGGAAGAAAAAGCTGCCATAAAATTCTTGGGAGCTGTTTCCAAAGAGCGTGTCATTTGTGAAATTAAGCGCTCAATAATTTTCCGTACCAGTTTTGATTTTTTTATTTGTAGTCTACTTTCATGTTAGAAATCATTGTTTTCAAATAGAGATTATCTATCTGCCACTCGACCTTTCCGCCGGCACAGAATGCCACTCTTGTGTCCCCTCCCTGTGCCGACCGTGCTTTCCCAAGGGATCGCTCCTTTCTCTTCTCAGAGGTGCTCACCGAGCTCATGGAATCCATGTTCAAGTTACGTTCTCGCCGATTTTTGTAATGTTATCTTTCACTGAAGAATGGGCCGCAAGCCAGGTCTGGGTACTTTCCTGGTTCTAGTTTTTTAATGACCTGAATTTTACTTTATATTGCTGTGCTAGTATTTTAATCCAGCGGAGCTTGTAGGCTCTTCAAAAATAAAAATGGGAGATAATTCAGAGGGTATATCATTTGGCCACGTTTCTCCCAGGAATTTCAGTTTACTATGGCTTCCCTGCTCTGACAGCTCGTGGAAAAGCTCTGAAAAAACCAGCAGAGATTTGGCAGTATTAAAATCCATCCAGCTTTACCTGAACAATTTGTTTGAGAAGGTATTTCTTGGAAGTAATAGGGAAGGTCGTAGCGACGTTTCCTTTCAGGAGGTGTTTGACTTCAGAATGTCTGGCACCTGAGTGTCATCTTCCCTGGAGAAGCCATGGACCTTGTTGCTGGCTTTCACCAGCCGTGTTTGCTGAGATTTTTATATTTAGTGGTCCAGACACCTGGTAGTGTTTTTGGCATCATTTTTGGTGGTGTGCTTTTTGGTTTTATATGACCGATGCTAATCGTCGTGCAAAGAAAACAGATACAATTCGTTTCTGAAATAAGTTTCCCGTGCCTGCTGGCTGCCGTCAGCAAAACTCTGCTGCTTGGGGAAGAGGCTGGAGGGATCGTTCAGGGACCGCGTCGAGCCGTGCTGCTGCCTCGAGGTTTGAGTGGTTGCAGGAGGAGGACGGGGAAGATGGAGTTTCTGGAGATTCATAAATGGGTCCTAGAATCCAGAGCACGGATTGTGCCAGGGATTCGAAGACGATGTAAGGTAGAGTATCCCCGTCACTTGGATCACTGCATTAGTGAGACCGTCTTTTACCTGTCCTGCAGTAATGTTGGTGCTCTGATGGTCTTCCAAGGTTTCATAATCGCTAGCTTCATAAGAGAGAGTAAACTTCTGTATCGTTGGTTCAGCTTGCTTGTCTGTGTCCTGTGGTTAATTCAGTGTATGAAAACGATGACCAGCTGCTGTGGAATCCTGACTTCTTACCCGAAGACAAAGTGATCGAGTTCCTCACTGAAGCGTCGAGGCGTACGGGTGATGAGAAAGGCCTAGATGCAATTCCTGAAGGATCACATATTAAAGACAACGAGCAGGTATAGAAGAATAATTAGGATTTGTAGTTTCATATTACAGAATGAATTATGCCTTTAGTTTATTTTACTCCCAAGAATTAAAATTGTGTTTGAAACAGCTTTATTATTCCTTGTGGAAACAGAAGTATGATGGGTGTTTACCTCTCAACAAATATTAAACTATTAACTTGGGCTTAGCGTTCCTTTATGCACGAGTGTATTATTTTTTGTATGTAAATAATTCTGTATGAAGAGTTCTGTTCTTTCAGTTACAGATTTTTTTAAAGCTATATGAATGCATATTTATTTTTTTCTTCATACAAAAAACCCCATCAATTTTACAAATGTATGCAGTGGATGACAATGTTAAAATACTTTGCCTGCATATATTCTTGGCTATGTAATTATAGATTTGGAAATTTAAACAGGAAACATGACTTTGTGCTGTCTTAAATTATGTTACAGTTATTCAAAGAGGACTTTTTAAATCTTTTCTTAATAGGTATTAGCGATTTACTAGGTATGCTTCTGCGGCACAACGTAAATCGAGTGGTATCTCGAATGTTAAATGTGTGTCTTTTCATCTTTCCAGGCATTGTATGAACTGGTGAAGTGCAATTTTGATACTGAAGAATCATTACGAAGGCTGAGATTTAACGTAAAAGCAGCCAGAGGTGAGCATACAGGGGAAGTTAAGTTTATATGGTTGAACTCTCGTTTTATTTGTTACGCAGGTGTTGGGTTTTGCTGCCAGCAGGCTGAGAAATTTTATTAGAGCTTGACTGCATGTAAGCCGAACACATCAGTGCTCGTTGAAATGCAGCCTTCGGGGAATCTCGTATTGTTCTCTGAGAGAATGAAATTAGCAGATGCAGAATAAAGAGGTACATGCTCAAAGAGGGCGTGTAAATCAGCTTCCTGTCAATGGAGCTTGATATTTCTATCTGCGACTTCAATAACAAGTTAAAATTTAAAATTACTTCTTAGCAACTGAACTGGGCATTTCTTGGGCATTTTCTTCTCAATTCTCCTAGACCTTTTCAGTCATCAGAGTTACTGGAACAAGCATGAAATATAAAATGAAATAATTCGCAATTCTAAATAAAGGAGGATGAGTGTCTAAACCTTTTCTTTAACAAAGTAGAACACTGAAAAGACCCTGCTCTTAAAGGTGCTTTTGGAGCCTTAAGTATTTCCTGTTTTGATATTGATCTTTATACTCAAAGGAACAAGAAACTAAGAGAAGGCACAAGTTATTTCCCTTGCACATTGATCTGGTGGGTTTTCTTTCAAACCTGTGGCTTCTCCAGGGTTTCTGTGCAAATCACGAGGCAAGAATGATCAAATAGAGAAACTTAGTTTGTTCTCCCACTATTGTAACCTTATTTATTTAGTGACCTTAAGAATCAATAAGGCCAAATTATATTAAGTTCTTAGAAATGTGGCTGAAAGTTATTAGGGGTTTATTCTGGCTTCGGTGGGGCCAAGATTTCCCACCCAATACTGGGAGCAGCAGTTTCTTATTCTACTTACTGGGATTAACCGCCTACTGCTCTTGCCAGCAGTAAAGGAGATCTCATTCCTCTACCCCTGCGTCTTCCAAAGACCAGAAACCAGTTTGAATCCAGGGCATGAACTTCGTGCTGTGTCCTGGCTTGAAGGATACCTGTTTCCTATGGTTCTAGGGGCAGAACGGTGAGACCAGGTTTCTAAGCCCTTTTCCCTCTTTCTCCTCCCTAATTATTGGAGCGGCAGGGGTTTATTCCCCCTTTTATTATTCTCCCGTGTGGCAGGGCTGGAATTACAGACCGTTTATAACAGCCCCCGCTGACTTAAGGCAGCCAAATTTCCCACCTACTCACTGGAAGGGAGACTTTTCATTTTTTGCACTGATCAGTGAAATTTCCGGAGGTGGTTCTCACTTAGTCAGCAGATGGCGTAAGAAATTTGAATGCCGCGTATGTTTTCTGTCACTTCAGTTTTCTTTTATCGGCCGCATGCTTTTTCGTTAAGTTTTTTTTTTTTTTTTTAATTGTGTTTCCTTGCTACAGAAGAATTATCTGTTTGGACAGAAGAGGAATGTAGGAACTTTGAACAAGGACTGAAAGTCTATGGCAAGGATTTTCATGTGATTCAGGCAAATAAGGTAAACGCTGATTTTTAAAGTGTTCTCACATTTTTTTAAAAACAATGTAATTGTAAATAAATTCTTATCCTCAATTTCCTTCACAGATTACCATATTTACTTCTAATTTTTACTACATAGATGCCCAAAGTCCAGAATCCTCTGTAACTGTGGCTATGAACCCAAAGTGCAGAAAAGTGCAAAAATCCTGCCGTGCCTACACATGGGAAGATCTGCTTCCCTCCAGTCTTATTCTGGTCTTGAATAGACTGCTGAAACAGACTGGAATATTTCTCCTGAAGCTGTTGGTTACGGCACCTCACGATATCTTCGCTGTTCTTAGAAGCACTATTAAACTTTGCATTTCAATTTCTGGGCCTCTGAAATTTTAAGTCAATAGTTTCCGCAATTTCCTCTGTTGTATAAAGAAGCATTGACTTTTGAGTTTCACACCTTTTGATTTAAATGGTAGCCTTTTGCCGAAACCGTATTGAAATTCATCAAAATTTGCATGGCACATATTTCCTAGGTACGAACAAGATCAGTTGGTGAGTGTGTAGCATTTTATTACATGTGGAAGAAATCAGAGCGTTATGATTTCTTTGCGCAGCAGACCCGGTTTGGAAAGAAGAAGTACAATCTTCATCCTGGTGTAACGTAAGACGTGCATTATTTTTATGTGCTTTTACATGTTGAATCTAAATCTTTATTTTATACTGCACTTAATCTGAAACGGTATGACAGCCGAGGGATTCCGTAGTCCCAATTTGCAGCAGGAAAACAGCCAAGGTGTGAGAAAAGCTTAGTGGTGTGTTTAATGTAATTTCTAAAATACATTTATTTGGAATAAGGACAACTGTTAGAAGGCCAATAACCGCTATTTAATTTAGTCTGGTTTAGTGTTAACGTTTCTGAAAATATGTGGAATTTTAAAAATTCTTGTTTTACTTTAAATACCTGTTTTATACAAAGGCATTAGTCACACGTTTCAGGTGGGATTTGTGGTACATGCTGCAGTATATTTTTGAAATGTGTTGTTTGGGAAGAATTCTGGCCAACAAGGTGCCCTACACTAGGGCTTTTTTGGGTGTTGTCACTCTTCCTCCAGACACGTCTCTGCTAAGCAAAAAGGGAGATGTCTGTGCATAGCGGTGAGTTTGCCTCCCTAAAATCTGAGCAACTGAGCCAACATATTCTTCTGCCCTTCGTTCCAGTGCTATGATTTTAGTGTCCTGCTCTTTCCGCTTGCTTTCTCCATATTTTTTTTTCCTTCTCATTTTTTTTTCCTGGCTTCTCTGGTCATCCTTCTTTTTAATATTTTTGGTTTTTTAAACGTTTTAGAACTGTGTGTTGGACCACTGAAGTGAACTTGGATGACACTAAGGGTTGCCATCTGTGGCTTTTTGTCACAGAGAGGCACCAGAGCCGCTGCATTTTCTTAACCACTTATCAGGGAATGTCTGTCTCCCCCTCTTCTTCCTTCTGGTTTGGTTTTTTTTTTTTCCATTTTTGCCCAAATTAGTAGACGTTTTTGGTTGTTAATCAGTTAAAACGTTCTCCGATCGTTTTGCAGTTGACTGCATATGGTGATGAGAAGAAGTGGCATTAAGGATTGTACTTGTCCATACTTGAATGCTTTTAGAATCAGAGAATTGCCTAGGTTGGAAGAGACCTTTCAGATCATCTAGTCCAACCGTTCTGCAGACAGATGTGGGAATTCAGGGTGCAGTATCGGTTCCAGAATAATTATGTGCGAGGATGTGCTGTTTCTGGAGTTAATCCAGACTAATGCCACACGTACAAGGGCTTTGCCAACCAGCTTTGTTTAAATCTTTCATAAGCGATTTACTGTTAGTGACCTGAATTGTGGGTCTGTAATAGATTTCAGATATGGAAATGTCTTCAAGTCTGAAGTTTTTAATTTGCTTTTAATTTTATCCCTTTTGGGGGTTGTATGTGCACAAAAGTTATTTACTTTAATGGTATGTTATTGCTGCCGCAGCAAATTCTAAGAGCTTAGTAGGAACCTGCCTGAGAGCATCACCCTGAAAACCCAGTCTGCGGCATCCCAGCATACCGAAATGCCTGCTTGTGCCTGATCCGGCGGGACTCGGCACAAGCACAGGCTACATTTGTAGAAGCTGGATGCAGTGACTGGTCAACAAACCTGTAGTTGCTGTGGACAAACCATACGTGGGCCAGTTACCACAGGAGATCGTAAAGTTCTTAATTTTGCAAGATAAGTCTGCGCGGTTCAAAAGGTGCAAAATGGGAGTGAGTCACTCTTGCGGTACAAGCAGGGAATGTTTTTGTACAAATGACACCGATACTTTACACGGCGGGGACAGTGCTGAATGTGCTCTTTCTGTTGTGTAGAGATTATATGGACCGTCTCCTGGATGAAAGTGAAAGTGCTACTTCCAGTAGAGCTCCGTCCCCTCCTCCTACGACTTCCAACAGCAGCACCAGCCAGTCGGAAAGGGAGGACAGCACAACCAGCAGCAGCAATCAGAACGGTAAGTGCGTGCCCTGCCCCGCCGAGTCGTCGCAGGTGACAAGCCAAATGAGAAGTTCCGCTCACTCCTCTAAAAACAAGTCTGTTTGAGTACGAAATATTAATTTCCAAGGCGTTAGCAGCTACATGTTTGCATTCAGCCAGTGCTCACATATTGAAGATAAATCTCCACTAGAATCTTCCTTTTAAATGCAAACAACCTGTTACAGGCTCGTAGAATCATAGGATCGTTTAGGTTGGAAAAGACCTTTAAGATGATCAAGTCCGGTATGGACTTCCCCGTGCTGCGTAGGAGTGTAACGCTGACTCGGCTGACTTTGTGAGCAGTGCCCTGCAGGGTTCTTAAAACAACTGAGATGGAACTGGGATATCGCGCACACCAGTGCTTCTCCGGTGCTGGTCGCAGGAGCACCGTTAGCTGCTCTTAGCGGAGGTGGGGCGCTGAAGGGCAGTTAGGAATGGGAGAAGAGCCGGGGCACGATCACTCGTGAAGGAAGAAAACCTCAAAAGCAAGGGACGGCCGTTCCGAAGGAGCTGACTGAAGGCAGTAGTGAGAGGAGGGAGAAGCTTAGGCTGATCAGAGGGCTGAATGAGAGTGTGAAAATCGAGTGGAAGCTACAGAAGCTCCCCAGGGGAGGAGAGTCCACTGCAGCCGGTACAGTTAGGGGATTCCAGGACGTTTTCTTGGCTTCTGTTGCTTGTGAGGGCTTCCATAAACTCCGTCGTGGGTGAGGAGAGTCCCCTGCAGCCAGTACAGTTAGGGGATTCCAGGACATTTCTGTTGCTTGTGAGGGCTTCCATAAACGCCGTCGTGATAAGCCTGTCGTCTGTATGCAAACAAATCGCTCGTTCATCGCACAGCGAGGATACGGAGAACTGTATTGGCTTTTTAGCTCAGTGGGAGTAGTTACGACTTGCGCTTTGTTGAGCTATCACAGGTTGTGCTGTTACTGCTTACGCTTCTGTTCCCTTTCTTACGGTCTGTCTCTGCGTCGCAGGGGTGTCTGCTAATGGGCCAGGCGAGATACCAAATAAAGATGAAGCAAAAATGGAAGGATTGCATGTCAATGGACCTACCAGCGGCAAGAAAACGCCTCACACGGATCTGGATACAAATGGGTATGAAACTGAAAACCTTTCCATTGACCCAAAACTTGCTCATTCAGCTTCAAGAAACGAAAATGATTTTGAAGAAAAAAACGAAAGACCTCTAAAAAGAAGAAGAATTAACAGCAATGGAAAAGAGAGTCCGGGTTCTTCAGAATTCTTCCAAGAAGCAAACTCACACGGGAAGCTTGATGAACTAGAAACTTTGGATGACTGAATACTAGGAGCTGATTTTATTCCTTGGAGTAATTTTGGGTGTCTAAAATTTTCAGGGTTGATGGGTTACCTTACAAAATCCAGTTCCGTAAAACAATCTGCTGAGATTTTTTTTTTTTTTTTTTTTTCTAATACCTTCTGGTTGGCTCTTACGATCTGATTATGTGGGGTTTGTTTTTTTTTTTTCAGTGCTGAAAAGCAGCAGGAGAATATTCCGTTTCTCAGAGCTGGCAGCTGCAGTTCTGGGAACTCTTAAGGCTCTTAAAAATAGTCGAGAAACAAATCAGTGAGTTTCTGCAAAAATACTCCCAGCCTAATAGGTTAAAGGAATTTCTGCGCCATCTAAGCATTGTACAAGTGAACAAAGCATCCTATTTGGAGCAGGGGGCTGGTTCAGACGCGGCAGGAAGGTAAAACGAAATGCAGAACGCCAGGACACGCATCAGAGTAGGCACAGAGACCTCCACTCACGCTGGCGAGAGGAAAGTGTCGTCCCATTGCTAAGGAACCCTTATGAATCCTGAAAGTTATGAGCACAACTATTTTTATATATAGAAGTTTTAAAAGGTAAATAAACCAGGTCAGGTTTGTATATGTAAAATTGTTGACATCAATGATGTCTTTCCATATTCTTTATCTGGGCTAAAGAAATACATTCTGTATTTTTCCAGATTTCTTTGTAGCCTTTGAAAGATTTTTACAGTACTTATGTCTTGATTGAACTGTCCTTTCTTAAAACGAAAGCTTGTATAATTTTCTTAACTTGTACAGTTGGTAAACTTTTATGAGAGAATTGATATCCTGAGTCTAATGTCAGCTTCATTTTATTTTGCTGAAGTCTTTTCTAAAAAAAAAAAAACCAACAAAAAAACCCCCCGAACCAAATCAATCGACTTAAAAAAAATGCTTATTAGTCACCAACACGTTATTTTCTTCTCAGAAAACAGTTAACATCGAGAATGGTTAGAAGTAATTTGATTTTGAAAACCTGAGTTTTCTTCCTTGTATTTTATGGCAAATAGCGATGCTAAAAATGTGTTAAACACGATGCTTGCGTTGCACAAATTTTTTTCTCTCTCATTATCCATTTTTCTCTTTATATTTTGAGCTCGGCTAAATTTCACGTCAGCCAAATGCTTAAGTAAGTTTACTAAACCTCGTTCGCCAGGATCGGGTGATAGATTATCCGTTGCTTTATTTTCAGTCTCTCATCTTCCGCATTTCCCCGAGTGCAGGAATTGGGGCAAGTGATTCTGGGCCGTCCCGGACGTGCAGCTGGAAACCTGGTGCCTGATCTTGAATTTCTGAAAATTAGCGGAATTGCTGTGGATGGGTCTTTCAGTGGGAGCAGAACCATCACACACAGGCGCGTGGTAGGGCCCATATATACATTCAGTATATAGACATTCACGCGCGTAAGGAGCGAGAGTGGGTACGGAGAACTATTTTAAGTGCGAGAAACAAAAATTCTGTATAAATGTGTGTGAGGGGGCGACGCTCACGGTCCCACCGGCGTAATTTGAACGTTGTTGAAGTAGGGTTTACATCCATGAAATAGAAAGTCTTTTGGTTTATTTTATTTTTAAGCCACAGCTACACATCTACTCAATTAAAAATAGGAAAAATTGTTCATTTGTATAATTTATAACCTTATCCCCTCCTCCTGTGGCTTACAGGTGTGGTGTTAATTTTTAATTGGGTATTTTTACTTACAAGTTTTTCCGAGTCTTCACGATTCCCATTTTAAACGTACGGTCCTACGGTTTGAAACTGATGTCGCAACCTAACAAAACCCAACTGCTAAGGGTTTGGTTTGGTTTGTTTTCTTTGTGTACTTGGACTTTATGGTCATTAATGAGCCAAATCCTCTGGATCCGGCCCGGCTCCATCACGGTGATGAGTTACCGGAGCCTGTGAACCTGCTGTTCCCAGGAATGTTGGGAATGATCCCTTCTACTGGGCTCAGCTGCCGTCTGCCTAGAATTAGACAGCAATTTACCCGGAGAGGCACATCGGCGAGGTTTGTTAACGGATGGCCTGCATTAATCAATTAATTAAGTGATTAGTAAGAGGTCGCTGTTAATTTTACAATCCGGTTTGTTAATGGAAACCCAAAGTATCGCAGCCTTTCATCAAGGGTGGTCTTGAGACGGTTCCGGGCTGAGGGTGGTGCAGTTCTTCTGCCAGTCCTATTTTTTCAGTTTTATTTTTTGTGCGTTTTTTTGTTTGCGAGTTGGAAATACTTCCGAAACTTTATAAGAAAATTTCTAAGTAAAATTGTCTCAGGCTTGTGTGTGAAATACAGCACTGTGTATATTTTTCAGGAATGTTGCTTTGGTTTTTTTTTTAATCTTACCTTTTTTTTTTTTTTTTTGGTGATACGTAGAAGAGACCTGACATTCCATAATCAACACCTATGTAATGCTCAGCTAGACTTTAAGAATATTTAATTATAATTTACATTTTGTTTATGCTGGTGTTTTATACAATACTTTGTTCATGTTCTTCAAAATGCAGCCACTATAACGTGATAAGTCATTGCACTACTAAAGCTATTTAAAAATCCTAGAAATAGAGTAACTTTGATTTCATTTTAAAGAGCTTTCAGTCCAGTTTGGAGCCCAGACGTGTTGGAATGTGGTTCCAAAAAAAAAACAAAAAACAAAAAACAAACAAACAAAAAAAAACCAAAACAAAAAAAGATCCCAACTTGCGTGTGACACTGGGGCGCGTGTTTTCAAGCACTGTGGTGCCAGGCTCAGCCGGAGCGGGCTCTCCTGGATTCATCCCGTGCTTTTAACGGCCTGAACGGAGAATCCAGTTCAACACAATAAATCCTTGCTGGGCTTTCTAAAGGATTAACCGTGGTATTGGGGAAAAAAAAAAAAACCAACAAAAAAAGACAACCAACAAACAGCTACACACACACACACATAAAATTTACAAATTCGTTTTATACTTTTTTTTCCCCCACACGTAGTAATTTTGCAGTTAGTCATTCCCTTCTCTTATCCCCGCTCCCTGTCCGCAATTCTGAAAAAGCTTATTGAAATATTTTCTTTTTTTTTTTTTTTTTAAACAAAACTGTCTGCATAAAAAAAACATCCTGAGTTTCTCCATGAAAAGAGGGGGCAGAGTATCGCTGCCAACGCCCCCACCCTGCTGGCAGCGACTCGAGCTGCTGCGGGGAAAGCCCCCAGCACCAAAATACCCTTTTTCTGATTAAACTTTGAACCATTTCTTTCTAAAATGGGGTCGCTCCAGGCAGCGCTGCCACGGAGGACGGAGGGGACAAGGCAGGGCGGTGGGGCAGCTGGGGGGTCATTTTTATTTCTTAAATCAAAAGCCCGGTGTGTCGCCAAACTGCAGCCCAGTTTTATTTCTCATCAGCCTCGATGGTCCCAGTGCTCCAGGGCTGGCTGCGGGAGAGGAAGAGCAGGCGAGGGAGGAGGAGGAGGAGGAGGAGGAGAAGGAGGGAAGGTCATCGGTTTATTGGAAGCCAGTACAAAAATACATAGGCACATAAAATCCTTTTTTTTTTTTGCTATCATCACTGACCGACATAGAAAGCCTGCCATACATTCAACTAAAAAGGTCACCCTTTTAATCACTAAAATGGTCATTTTGTAAATAGATTCTATATAGAAAACAAACTTTTAGTCAATTAATAGCATAGAAAATACTGTTGTAGGAGCTCTGTGCTTTCCCAGTGTATCCAACACCATCCCGACCCGGGCACTGAGGGGGGCCCAGTTACAAACCAAATAAGCTTTAAAAATATTTTACCATTTGGCTGACAAATCTAACCAGTAGATTCCCAAAAAAAAAATAATTAAAAAAAAAAATCAAAATTTGCGACAGAACGACAGAATGGACATCCCGACTTACCGATGCCTCGGCACAGCCAAGTGTTCCCAGCAAACGTGGCGAAAAAGTGATTTGCAAATATTTCTGTTCAAGCGAGCGCCCAGGTGTGGCTGAAGGAGGGGGGGGGGAGCTGCTGGGACCAGCACCGTCCGGCTGCTGGCATCCAGTACGGGGACCAGTAACTCTTGACGGGATTCCGGAGCGGGCGGCAGCGCAGGGAATGGCAGATTTACCAGCACAGGGGGCTTTTGCAGCACCGTTACAGAAAAATTCACCGTCACAATATAAAAACTTCCGACGTTAAGCACTTCAATAAACGCAGCTTCGCCAAACAGCAGTTTCAGATTTTTTTTAACGAATGTCTTCCAGAAAGAAATGCTGTGGCGCCCGAAGCTGTTGTCCTGGTTACCAAAGGAACCTATACAAAAACCTCAAAAGTTTTAACAAATTGTTTCTTTTTTTAACCAAAATGATAAACAATTCTTTTTAAATCAAAAGACAATCCAAAGAGACCTAGAAAGAAGTGCTGTGTAAGACAACCTTTAAAAAAAAAAAATCAGTTAACACTGCCTGACATATTAAAAATCCCGTTTTTGGGTTTGTTTGTTGTTGTGTTGTTTTGGTTTTTTGTTTTTTTTTTTTTTTTTTTTTAACAAGTGGCAACCCCCAGCTGACCTTACATCGGAGCCCCGCGGGAGAGGCCTTGGTGCTGCAGCTCGGGACACGCCACGTGCCCTGGGTGCTGGGGGACGAGCCACCCACCCCACCAGCCCCACCAGTACCCCAGCCGCTCGCCAAAACACCGGGATTCGGGCCGTGGTGGGCGGTGGGGAGGGGCGGAAGGGCGCTGACGGAGCGGCAGCCCTCGGCTGTGCAGCCCATGGCCCGCACAGAGGGGCTCCGCGTGCTGGGTGGGACACCAGCTCTCCTGCCAATCCCACGGCTAGCCCACCTTGGATCCATCCACCGGGACCAGCCCTGGCACGGCCACAGCTTGCCCAAATCCAAGGGATTCCGGCCCCACGGTGCTTGGAGGGAGGCTGCCGGCCCCGCTGAGCTCACCAGTGCTGGGTAACACCTTCCCCTTGGGAACGTCCCTGAGCCTTGGGGAGGTGACCTCGGGCAGGAGGGAGGGGGGTGAATGCTTGCAGGGCTCTTAGAACCCAAGGAGGGCAAACCCAGCTTCAAAAGTGGGTTAAAAGAGCAAAAAAACACACCCCAAAACAACTAACAAACGTCAGTTCAGGGAGCACTGAACATTCATCAACGGGGTTTTGGCCCAAACCAGGAGCATCCTGCAGGAGCAGCTTTGCTGGGGGGGGGGCTACAATGTGCTCCCCGGCCTCGCTCCGCTCCCCTGCGAGGGGGGGGGTGGGTCCGCCTGCCCCCTGGGGCCGGGTACCGCCGTCTCCCCGTCCTGCAGCAGCCGCAGCAAGAGTTGCCCCCACGGAGGGGCCGGGGGCGGCGCGGGGCAGAGCCGGCCCCCACCGGGACGGGACGCAGCCCAGGATGCTCAGGACGCGGCCGGGGAGCCCACACCGTCCTCCGCCAGTCAGACCCGCGCGCCGCTCGTGCCAGTCTCCACTGCCGAATCTCAGCGTGATTAGAAATCCATTAATTCCTCACAATCAGACTTAATTAAGAGGGATTCTTCACCGCGCGGTCAGTTATCTTCCCCGTAATTTGTGAAGGCAGCAATCTAGATTGTGCAAATTAAGAGCATCGCCGTTACTCCGTGGCAGACGCTCCGGATTCCTTCCCGCATTCTGCCCATGATCAGCTGAACAGAAATCGGTTGATTCCAACAAAATCACCTTTCGCGGATCACACAGAGCTTTTTCCTTTACTATCCAGCTTGAGGCCAGCGTCGGACTGCTTGCTCATCTGCTCCTCCGTGAAAGTGATGTAGGAATACACCAGGCTTCCAGCAATACTGCAAAAGAGGAGGGAGAAGGAGGAATGAGACATCCCAGCTCAGCGATGGCTCACCTGGAGCTCGTTCAGGCCCAGTGTCGGTGTCACTGTCACCGCACAGGGCAAACCTGCCACCAGCAGCCCGGAGGGGACACTGCCCTTCACACCAACCACCTTTCCTGGTCCTACAGCCCTGCTCCGGGCAGCCACAAACACCACGGGCTGAAGGAAAGTCAAAAAACATGGGGATGACAATGGTCAAGGATCCGCTGCAAGCATCAGTTCGCAAGAAAATTCTCTGTCTGCTTCCCAAAAACCAGATATTTTGTTTAATTCCTGCCCAAGCGCTTACTAGCCCGAGTCCCTAGCGTCATGCTGGACCTGCTCCATCACTGAAGGATCCCACCCAAGGACGTGGGGGGGAGCAGAGACTTTGCACAATAGCGAAATACACCCCAGACCAGAGAGGAGACTTTTCCAAAAGCTGTGCTGAAATACCAGGTTGAAAGAAACAAATGAAAAAATACTTCTTTGGCTACCTTAATTATAGGATTTGTGAGACTTTGCCCACCCACCCCCCCCCAGCTCTGCAGTGCTGCCTCCAGCGCCGGGGCACCAACGGCAGAAGGACACGGAGCTGTTGGAGCGGGGCCGGAGGAGGCCCCGGAGATGCTGGGAGGGCTGGAGCCCCTCTGCTGGGAGGACAGGCTGAGAGAGCTGGGGGGGTTCAGCCTGGAGAAGAGAAGGCTCCGGGGAGACCTTCCAGCCCCTTCCAGTCCCTCAAGGGGCTCCAGGAAAGCTGGGGAGGGACTCTGGAGCAGGGAGAGGGGCCACAGGACCAGAGGGAACCATTTAAAACTGAAAAAGGGGAGATTGAGATGAGATACCAGGAAGAAAGGTTTCACTCTGAGGGGGGTGAGCCCCTGGCCCAGGTTGCCCAGAGAAGCTGTGGCTGCCCCATCCCTGGAGGGGTTCAAGGCCAGGTTGGACGGGGCTTGGAGCAACCTGGGCTGGTGGGAGGTGTCCCTGCCCAGGGCAGGGGGTGCCACTGGGGGGGCTTTAAGGTCCCTTCCAGCCCAAACCAGTCTGTGATTCCACCATTCGGATAACACAATACTGAGAACAACCTACGTCTGCTGCTAAAACACGCTCGTGTGTTCTCCCGGCTTTAAAACAACCCGCGTCTGTCTGGGAGCTCCCTGCAGCCCGGGCTGTTCGCAGGGAGCGAGCGGCTGCGAGATGCGCATCTGTGCGGCTCCTCCGCTGTCCACAGGGTTTTTTTGAAAGCATTTACCCAGTCAAACCATCTCAGTTTCACAGCAATTTTCACTTGTAAATCATAAATAAGGGCTGCAAGCGCCCCACGTTCTTACCTGATATTTAGACCAATGAAGTTCGTCCATGTAAAAATATAGTCTCCTCCGAAAAACATCCCAATATAGGTTATTAAAATATTCTGCAAAGGAACAGGATTCGAGGAACAAGAGCGTCAGTTTCTATATTGCCCGAGACAATGTCTGAACGTCTGCTCTGCGCATTGAAGCACCACGGAGACGGAAACCCCGGACGCAGCGAGTGTGGAACGGGCAAGTGGTGGCAATGCTGGACTCGGGGTCTAGAGCTGCCGAGGAACACCTGGACGGAGACTCTGGCTGCTGGGGCAGTGCCACCGCCGGGCTGCCACGCTGTCCCTCCTCTCCAGAGCAGCACTAAACCCAGAGTAACACCCAGGAGCTCCCGTTTAATTTTTTTTTTTGCAACGGGGTCATTGGGCCGAGGTGACCCAGAGGATCGCGGCTGTTCCTGGGCGCTGTGCACATCGTGAGCCCCGGGGAAGACAAACACAGGGACAGCAATCAGCCACGCACGGCTGCTCGCTGTGGCTGCCCTGCAGACACGCACAGCAGAGGGACACGGAGCTGTTGGAGCGGGGCCAGAGGAGGCCCCGGAGATGCTGGGAGGGCTGGAGCCCCTCTGCTGTGGGGACAGGCTGAGAGAGCTGGGGGGGTTCAGCCTGGAGAAGAGAAGGCTCCGGGGAGACCTTCCAGCCCCTTCCAGGCCCTCAAGGGGCTCCAGAAAAGCTGGGGAGGGACTTTTTACAAGGGCACGTACTGATGGGACGAGGAGTAACGGCTTCAAACCAGAAGAGGGTAGATACAGATTAGATATCGGGAAGAAACTTTTCACTCTGAGGGTGGTGAGCCCCTGGCCCAGGTTGCCCAGAGAAGCTGTGGCTGCCCCATCCCTGGAGGGGTTCAAGGCCAGGTTGGACGGGGCTTGGAGCAACCTGGGCTGGTGGGAGGTGTCCCTGCCCAGGGCAGGGGGTGCCACTGGGTGGGCTTTAAGGTCCCTTCCAGCCCAAACCATTCTATGATTCTATTCTGTAAGTCTCTCTCTAATCCAAACAGTACCAAAATAAAAAAAAAAAAAAAATTAAATTTAAAAAAAAAAAAAAAACAAGCCATTGCAGAGCACAGCAAAATCCCCGGAACCTCCATCCAGCCCTTCCCGTGCTGCTGCCAAGCCAACACCGCTGCCGGTGTGAGCAGAGCTGGGGATCCGGAGTGGCACCAGGCGGGATGCAGGGAGGCTGTGGATGCCCCGAAGCTGTTCACGGCTTTTGCTGGAATAACTCCCGCCGGCAGCAGCACCAGCCGCACATCCCGGGTGCGAGATGACTCCGGCCATGCGGAACTGGGGAGAGACGCGGTGCCAGGCACGTCCCGAGTGCTCAGAGCCCCCCCGCCAACAGCCGAAGCTTCATACGAGCCCCAAGCAACGGCCACCGCGACGCCGGGCCCTGGGAGCAGAGAAAGCACCTACCTTAATGCAGCCAACTATTGTAGTTGTGAGCGCAGAATTATACTGAGTGCAAAGAACCGTGGAGAACATCAAAATAAACCTGCAGGAGGAAGAGTCCAACGTCAGGCTCCCCGACACGCTTCGCGCGCGGCCATTCATCCCAGCGTCTCTCCCCCTTTTCTCTAGGGCAGTATTTATACCACTTTTTTGGCTAAGCCTGCACTGAAGCAGGGTAAGAAATGCTCCCCATCTGCCACAGCTCCCTGAAACGGTGTCCCTATCAGGTCTGAAGGTTTATGTATTTATTTTTTTTAAGCCAGAATGGCTCAGGCCACCAAAAGGCACTAGTTGTGGAACACAGACACGTCCCCAGCACCCCACCGCCAGCTTCACGGATGCCCCCAGCCCTGGGAGACGGGCAGCACCCGCCGCGGCACCGTGCGTCCTTACCCCATGACACACGACAGCGTGAACTGCACGATGAAGAGCGTGTCCGCCCAGCCCTGGTACGCCATCGCCTGCAAGAAACACAGCCCGGCCCTCAGAGGAGGAAAGGCAGTAATTCACAGCAAGACAAGAAACAAACCCCTGATGCCGGCTTTCAGGTCACAGCAGGAAAAAAACAAACCAAACCCACCCCGCAGCGTGACACCCTGGGGCTGGGGAAGCAAGGCTGCCCATGGTGGCATCACTTCCAACCCGCAGAAGCGGCCAGCACCAATCCTGGAAAAAATGGGAAATAACGGTCCTACAAGTGGCCCCAATGAGGGCCAGGAAGATGCTGGGAAGGCTGGAGCCCCTCTGCTGTGGGGACAGGCTGAGAGAGCTGGGGGGGTTCAGCCTGGAGAAGAGAAGGCTCCGGGGAGACCTTCCAGCCCCTTCCAGGCCCTCAAGGGGCTCCAGGAAAGCTGGGGAGGGACTCTGGAGCAGGGAGGGGAGCCATGGGACGAGGGGGAAGGGTTTTACACTGCGAGAGGGGAGACTGAGATGAGATGTGAGGCAGAAATTGTTGGCTGTGAGGGGGGTGAGCCCCTGGCCCAGGTTGCCCAGAGAAGCTGTGGCTGCCCCATCCCTGGAGGGGTTCAAGGCCAGGTTGGACAGGGCTTGGAGCCACCTGGGCTGGTGGGAGGTGTCCCTGCCCAGGGCAGGGGGTGCCACTGGGTGGCCTTTAAGGTCCCTTCCAACCCAAACCACTCTGTGCTTCTATAAGTGGGAAGAACCAGAACCCGCCCAGCCGTGTGCCCTCCTGGCAGTTCCTCCATTGCAAACCCCAAGGCTCAGACAGCACATCCTGGGGGGATTTAACCTCTGGGGACGGTGCTGACAAAACGGCCAAAGGAAGTCTGCATTTCACAGCAGGGCTTTTTGTTTGTTTTGAAGTTACGCTCCACACAGCTGAACCCAGGCCTGTGCCAGCTGCAGCTCTGGGGATGACTCCGAGGACAAAGCTCCAGCAGCGGGAGATGGTTTGCAGCAGGCGGTGCTGCCGGCCAGGCTGGGGACACTGCTCAGATGGAACCTCACGCAGCTCAGCAAGGAGAAGCGCAAAGTGCTATCCCTGGGGAGGAACATCCCCCTGGCCCCAGGACACGCTGGGGCACCCCACTGGGAAGCAGCTCTGCAGAACAGCCCCCTGGTCCTGGGGGACACCAGGGTGACCATGAGCCAGCAACATGCCACCAGCAGGTGGAGGGAGGGGATCCTTCGCCTCTGCTCAGTGCTGGCGAGGCCACCCCTGGCTCAGGGGTCTCACCTGCTCAGGGGTCTCAACCCTGCAGGCTCAGGGGTCTCACCCCTGGTACAAACCCCACAGGGAGGGGGCCGAGAGGACGGAGCTGGGCTCGTCCCGGGTGCCCAGGGACAGGACCAGAGGCCACGGGCACGAACTGACACACGGGAGGGTGCCTGGACATCAGGGAACACTCTTCCCTGTGAGGGCGACCGAGCGCTGGCACAGGTTGCCCGGGGGGGTGGTGGAGTCTCCATCCCTGGGAGATACCCAGAACCCAAGCGGACGCGGTCCTGGGCCACCTGCTCCAGGGACTGGGCCAGAGGAGCTCCAGAGGTCCTGCCAGCCCCAGCCGGCCCGTGGCGCAGTGAGGAGGCGAGGGCAGAGGAAGGTGACGGCCGGTCCCTCCACCTCCCCTCCCAGCCCGGCAGGGACCGGCACAGGGGAGAGAAGAGCTACCAAGCACCCAGGGATCCTGCCAGGCAGCTGGGACGGCGCCTTCCCCCAGGGACACCGACTACCAGCCTGGGGGGGGACCACGGACCTCTGGAGATCATCCCCCAAAGCAGGGTCACCCCAGAGCAGGCTGGACAGGAACGCGTCCAGGTGGGTTTGGAATATCTCCAGAGAGGGAGACTCCACCTGTGCCAGCCTGCGCCAGGGCTCTGCCACCCTCACAGCAGTTTTTCCTCGTGTTCATCCCCTTCAGTCCCAGGAATTCTCCGCAGGGCTTTGCCCGCCACCGTCAGCACGCCCACGTCTGCCTCCGGCAGAGCCTGGCATGACGAGGCACCAGCGTTACCTTCGATGCTTGTTCGTGAGCTACCAGCTTTAACACATCCACAAGCAGGAGGGGGGTGGGAGGGTTTCCTATGCAACCCCCCCCCTCTCTCCCCATCCCGGAACGCCCCCCCCCCCCCCCCCAGTCCCCCCGCCAGGCGCGTTCAGCTGCACGCCCTGCACAAGGGGCTTTTTCATCAGGCTGCAAACGTGGCATTTCCTGGCAGCAGCCCCAACACAGCGCATCCTTGTCCGCCTCCGGCTGCCAGGAGCTCGGCCAGGGAAAAAGAAGTTTATTCAGGGGTAAAAAAAAAAAAAAAAAACAAACCAACAAAAAAAAAAACCACCAAACCCAAACCACCAAAAAAACACCACCGCACAACCCAAAAAAATAAAAAGCTATTTTCTTCACGGGCTGAACAGAGCAACATTTTGCTCCCCGTGCGCCAGCTCCTGCTTCTAAATGAGCACTTTATCCCCAAATACATCCCACTGAGTCGCCCTCTATGAAGGGCAGGGTCTGGGCTCCCCTCACCCCGCGCAATCGCTTCTCCTCGCTAATCGCAGCTCATTATCTTAGCGACTGCTTACTGGGGAATTAAGCCCCTAATGAGGGAAAAAAAAAAAAAAAACCGAAAAACCCAGCAGGCTCTCCCTGCCCGAGCACAGCTTGGGGGCAGGGGGGGGAGGACAGGAGGGGACGGGGGTGTCTGCTGGGCCACCAGCACCCTCAGCTGTCACCCATGGGGCGGGCAACACCTTCACCATGAGCCCAGAGATGCACATAAGTGAGTCTCATAAGAATAAATAATTATAATATAATATAAAAGTTCGAGTACACGGAGCCGCACGTAAATCAGATGGTGCCCTGATGGGGCAGCAGGGGCAAAGTGACCTCCGGAGCAATTCAGCAAGAGGGAAGGAGGGAGAGAAGTCTGAAGAAGCCCATTTATTCGAAAAATACTTGATTTCTTGGTTTTAAATAATAATTGGTTTCACTTATTGCTCGCTCTCGCGCTTCCCCATTCCTCCAGCGTTACAAAAACACTCGAATGGAGCAATTCTGTGGATTTAGAGTCCAACGTTAAGACTCACAGTTACTTTCTGCTGCTCCCTGCCCCCAAAACCCGGCCTCGCCCCATCCTTCGCCCCAGCCTCTTCCCTCAGACCCCCGCAGTTCGTACTTGCAAACCGGGGATAACGAACCACTTTACAGCTTCCCATCTTCAGCGTCACAGAAAAGTGCATTATAACAATAAAACGCTCTTCTACGCAACCCGTTTCACCCACAAGGTACCGTGCCCCAAAAGATTTGGCTTTTGGGGGCAGGAATCCTACCTTCTGCGCGTCTCCGGTGAAGTAGGCGATGGTCAAGGTGGGCAGGATCATGAACAGTGCATTGTAATAGAGCAGACCGTATTTTCCCAGCTCCTAGAAATAAAAAAAAACATCCGTGTACTTCGGCTGCTTCCGAACGGGGACAGAAAGCCTTGTTCGTCTTGCTACTGAGGACCGGCTGTGCGAGCTAAATCCACGTGGGATTCTCAGAGACAGAAGAGTTGAAAGGTTTGGGTTTATTATTTTTTTTATATATATGAAAACGTATATATTTCTATTTTTTATATATATATGAAAACGTATATATTTCTATTTTTTATATATATATGAAAACATATATATTTCTATTTTTTATATATATATGAAAACATATATATTTCTATTTTTTATATATATATGAAAACATATATATTTCTATTTTTTTATATATATTTTTTTTTATATATTTATATTTATAACTCTGCTTTGCCCCCTCAGATGCCCAACCAGGCGCAGCGCTGCGATGCCCGGGAGGACGCCGGCGGCTCAGCCTACCTTAGAATCCAGCTTCTGTTTCACATAGGCACCGTTTGCAGCTGTTAAGGCATCGTTAATAAGGATAAAAATATATCCTTCCAGATCGAACGCCAAGTCGGCACTGGGAAAGGGGAAAAAAAAAACAAAAAAACAAACCAACAAAACCAACCCGTAAGTTAAAGCTCTGAGCTGTGCAGAGATTCCTTCCACCGTCCGTTTAGGCAGTAAGTTGTCAGAAAAAGTTAATCATGGGAGGAAGGACTGGGGCGGTAAAACATTCTTTCCTACTAGAGAGCATGTCTGAGGGTAAAAACTCAGCATTTACTCCCTCCCTTCTCGGGACGTGCCGTGGTACTCGATTCACCTTCGCTGGGACCCCGGAGACGGGGGAGCGGGGCCGGCAAAGCGGGAGCTCACCTGGCAGCCACGAAGGCACCGATGATCATAGCGAACACCGTCATCTGAACGCTCCAGGAAAACTTCTTCCTGCAAAGAGAGGCGGGAGGACACCCCGTCACCCACCGCCGCATCTCCTCCGAGGCACCGCGGCACCTTCCTCCCGGCACGTACTGGGTGGGGAGAAAACCCCCAGCAAACCCGCCCGCGCGGAAGCAGCAAGTAAAAGCAAGACGTTTTCAGACAATTATCTCTGTGAGTTGAGAAAGAAAAAAAAAAAACCCAAACCAAAAAACAAACCACAAGACAAAAAAGCCCCCAAAACCCCCAGCTTGGCATCGATGAGGTGCGAGTTTATGGGGTCCTATAATTCCGCCTGTTGCGGCGGAGGGTTCGGCTGGGCACGGGGCACCCATGGGACCAGCCCAGCGCCGCGGTGCCAGCCCTGGGGAGGGGGCTGCGGGCACACGGCGGGGGTGGTTTTGGGGTCCAAAAGCCCTCACAGGGAGGGGAGCCAGGGACGGAGGGGGCACAGCCCCCTCCGCTGCCAAAACTGCGCTGCACGGCTGGGCAAGTGGAGACGGAGCACATCCATCCATCCCCCCCTGCCGGGCACGGCACCTCGGCTCACCCAGCTCCTCCTCGGCTCACCCAGCTCCTCCGGGCACGCAGCGGGGAACCGGCTCCGCAGGGCACGGCACGGGAATAGGCAACACGGCACGGGAATAGGCAACACGGCACGGGAATAGGCAACACGGCACGGGAATAGGCAACACGGCACGGGAATAGGCAACACGCTGCCGCACTCTCACCTCCTCCTAAACCCAGCCACAGCCAAAGCCCCCGGGCCACAGGGAACCCAAAGCCCCCCCAGGTCACAAGGGGGACCAGACTCAAAAGCCCACCCCCCCCCACCCAGGCCACAAGGGGACCACTGACCCAAAAGCCCCCGCCATGGGCCACAAGGGGACCAGTGACCCAAAAGCCCCCCCTGCCCCTGGCCACAAGGGGACCACTGACCCAAAGCCCCCCCCCCCGACACCAGGCCACAAGGGGGGACCCGACCCAGAAGCCCCCTCCCCAGATCACAAGGGGACCACTAACCCAAAGCCCCCCCCACCCCGGGCCACAAGGGGAGACCCGGCCCCAAAGAAGCCCCCCCCACCCCGGGCCACAAGGGGGGACCCGGCCCCAAAGAAGCCCCCCCACCCCGGGCCACAAGGGGGGACCCGGCCCCAAAGAAGCCCCCCCACCCCGGGCCACAAGGGGGGATCAGACCCAAAGGCCCCCGGACAACAAGGCAACCGGACCCAAAGGCCCCCCTGGATCACAAGGGGGACCCAAAGCCCCCCCCAGACCACAGGGGGATTCCGACACACACCGACACCCTGACTCCGTGCGGCATCCCGAGCCCTTCAGCTATTCCCGACTCTAACCGGTATCACCCTGCGGAAAAGGCGCGGGGAAGACTCACTTGAGCAAGAATCCTTCGGCAAACATCGTGAAGAGGATGGAAAACCTCCGCAGGACGGTGAACATCGGCAGGCTGCGAGGGGAGGGAGGCTGAGCGGGCTGGAAGGGCTTCCTCCCGCCCCGGCTCGGCGGCCACCCGCAGAGCGGCACCCCCGGGATAAGGGCTCGGAGAACAGAGCTCACGGGCGAGGTGGCTCGTTTCCTTACGGGAATGGCACCACCCCCACAGCCGAAAATGAATCATTTACATCAGGGTGGGGGACCCCGGGACACCCCCAGACCCTCACCCACAGTGGGCGAGGGCCAGACCCCCGTCCTTCCCTCCCCACTTCGGGGGCGAAAAGCGTTGGGAAACAGGCACGTGGCTGGTTTTGGCGTGGGCGGAGGATGAACCGCATCACCCCGAGCGGCTCCTGCCCGGGTCACCCACACCCCCGCAAAGCCTCAGGGCCCATCAGTAGCTCCCCGTGAACACTGGACACCCCCAGCCCCCCCCCCCAAGGACCCCCCGGTAGAGAAAAGCCATCCGTACTTCAGTTTCTTTGTGCTGAACAGTCCCGTGATCTGGTTCCCGAAATACAGGAGAGGTAGAGGAAAGGTCTGGAAAATTATAAGAAGGATAACGCAGCGGGTGAGCGGCCGGGGAAAGCCAGGGAGCCCCCCCCCTCAGCAGCACCCCCATTTTATACGTAGAAACGAAACTATTTCCACCCCGACACGGAAACGGTCCCACGTGCACGTGTCCCAGCTCCTCAGCCCGGAGCGGCTCCGTGGCCGCAGGCTCCCCGCTCCCGGGGTAACCGGGATGGGCATCCCCCTGCCAAACAGCCCCCGGTGGCCACGGGGAGGGGGTTTGGTGGCCACGGGGAGGGGGCTTACCCGCCGGGGGACGTGCCGGTCGAGGTCGGGGAACTTGACCACCCGCAGCGCCTTGCCCGCCCAAAGCACCACCACCGTCGCCAGCATCTGCAAGAGAGCGGGTGGGGGGGAAGGGGGGGGGGATCAACCCGACGGCCCACCCCCCCCCCCGGCATGGGGGGGTCGGGGGGAACAGGACGGGGACCCCACTCACCTGGCCCAGCCCCACGCACAGCGAGGAGGGGAACCTGCGGGCAGAAAGCAGAGATTAGCAGGGGCACCCATAGCGCAGTGGCGGGGGGGGGGGGTGGGAGCCCAGCAGCCGCGCACCCCCCTGCTGTGAGCATGGGGAGGGGGACAGCGGCAGTCCCCAGCCCCCCAAACCTGCAGAGCCACCACGGGATGGGGGGCCGGCAGCAGAAGGAGTGGGGGGGGTGCATAAGGGGGGTGCCGAGGGCTCTAAAGGGCCCCTACGGGAGGGGGGGGGCATTCATAGGGGTGCCTGGCCCCCAAGGATGGGGGGTGGGGGGGGGGTGCCTGCTAGCACATGGCACCCAAATGTGAGGGTGCACGCACGGGGGAGGGCGGGGGGGTACAAGGGAAGGGGGGTGCACCCACGGGGGGCTGGCAGCACTCCTCACGGGGTGGGGGGGGGTGGGGGGGGGGAAGAAAGAGGGGTGTGCATAGAAGGGGGGGCCCAGCCGAGGGGGTGTAACAGGCTCCCAAGGCGGGGGGGGGTGCATGCATAGGGGTGCCTGGCCCTCAGGATGGCGGGGGGGGGTTCATGCATGCACAGGGGGGGTGCAGCATGGCACCCAAGGGGGGGGTGCATGCACGGGAGGGGGGGTGCAGGCTCACAGCACCCAAGGGAGGGGTGCCGGGGGTCCCGCCCGGCGGCGGGGGGCACACCGAGGGCCCGCGGTGCCGAGAGCCCCCCGCCCCGGGTCGGTGGAGGGGGGGGGGGGGGCAGAGGGGGGGTGACGCCCAGGGCGGCAGGCCGCGGCAGGCCGTACCCGTAGGTGGTGAGGACGCTCTTGTTGACGACGACGATGAGGAAGGAGCTGAGCCCGTAGAAGGCCGCCGCCAGCAGCTTGAAGCAGAGCGAGAGGCCCGGCGCCGCCATACCCCCCTCCGCATCGCCGGGCGCGGGGGCTCCGACGGGGTCTCCCCCCTCGGCCCCGGCCCGGCGGTTGCGCGCCGCCGCCGAAGACGACATGGCTGCGGGGGCGGGGCCGGGCGGGGCCGGGGGCGGGCCCAGCCGCGGGGCGGTGACGGGGGCGGTGACACGGGTCTGGCGCGCGGGGGGGGGGGGGAGCATCGCACGGGGGTCTGGCGGCGGGGGGGGCGGGCATTGCACGGGGGTCAGGACCGGGGGGGCATCGCATAGGGGTCTGGGGGGGGCATTACACGGGGAGGGATCGCACAAGGGTCTGGCGGGGGGGACATTGCACGGAGGGGCATCGCACAGGGGTCTGGCGGGGGGGGGGGGCATTGCACGGGGGTCTGGAGTGGGGGAATCGCACAGGGGTCTGGAGAGGGGGGCATTGCACGGGGGGGACCGCACAGGGGTCTGGGGGGGGGGCATTGCATCGGGGGGGAACCGCACAGGGGTCTGGCGGGGCGGGGGAGGGCATTGCACGGGGGTCTGGAGTGGGGGGGCATCGCATAGGGGTCTGGAGGGGGGGGCATTACACGGGGGGAGATCGCACAAGAGTCTGGCGGGGGGGTGTTGCACGGAGAGGCATCGCACAGGGGTCTGGCGGGGGGGGGCATTGCACGGGGGTCAGGACTGGGGGGACATCGCATAGGGGTCTGGAGGGGGGGGGCGTTGCACGGGGGGGTATCGCACAAGGGTCTGGCGGGGGGGCATTGCATCGGGGGGGAACCACACAGGGGTCTGGAGGGGGGGGCGTTGTACAGGGGGGGATTGCACAAGGGTCTGGCCGGGGGGGACATTGCACGGAGGGGCATCACATAGGGGTCTGGCGGGGCGGGGGGGGCATTGCACGGGGGGAATCGCACAGGGGCCTGGCGGGGGGGGGGGGGGGAGCAAGGCATTGCATGGGGGTCTGGAGTGGGAGGGCAGCGACGGGGTTGTGGCGTGGGGGGGACATTGCACGGGGGGGGATCATACAGGGGTCTGGTGGGGCAGTAAGGCATCACACAGGGGTGTGCCGGGGGGGTGGAGGGGGCACGGCGTTGCACGGGGGTCTGGAGTGGGGGGGCAAGGCATTTCACAGGGGTCTGGAGCGGGGGGGCATTCTCGGGGGGCATCACACAGGGGACTGGTGGGGGGGGCAAGGCATTGTACAGGGGTGTGGAGTAGGGGGGCAACGCACAGGGGTCTGGCATGGGGGGGGCATTGCACGAGGGGATGGCAGAGGGGTCTGGAAGGGGGGGGCATCACACAAGGCATGGCACAGGGGTCTGGCATGGGGGGGCATTGCACAGAGGAGTGGCGTGGGGGGCATTTCATGGGGGCGAGGGCATGGGGGGGCAGTGTGCGGGGGGGGGGCTGGCATGTGGGCATTGCGCAGGGGCCTGGTATGGGGGAGTAATGGGGGGGGGCATTGCATGGGGAGGGCAGTGGGGCATGGCACTGGGCGGGGGCCATGGCAGGGACAAGGGGACACAGACTCCATGCACACTGTGGCACGTGTTCTTTTCCGGGTGGGGGCAGCCGGACCAGGGATGGGGGGGGCGCAGGCTTGGGGGGGGGGGGGGGCAGACCCACACTGTCACCACTGTCACCGGCGGGGTGTCGCCCTTGGGTGACCCCGCAGGCGGGATTTTGGCACCGGGCCTTTCCCTTCCAGAGATTAAATCTTCCCCTCGGGGCCACCTTCTGCCAAGTGGAAAAATCCCCAAATAAAGCCGCTCGGAGAGAAAAAAAGCCACACCCCGCCTATAGGTTACATCAGAAAAAACAGCATTATTAAGGATTTTGCTGGAAGACAAGAATTAACACCTACACCCCGAGCACTCACTGCCCTGGTATCTGCTTTCCATCGTCCACGCATCCCGCTCCCGCCCGGGGAGCCCGTTCCCACCCGGATGGGGTGCCTGCTGTGGGGGGGGTCCCTGTCCTGCAGCCCCCTGGGAGCTGGGGGAGCGGGGGACAGCACAGGGCTGGGGGGCACAGCCAGCATGGACGATGCTGCACCCAGGGCGTGGCGGGGAGGGGGGGAGATGGAGGGTGGGCACAGGGTCTCGCAGGCTGGGTGCTGGGGGGGGGGGGATGAGCCCCAGCTTGGTCACCGCAGCATTTTGGGGTCATTCCCGGCAGGAGGAGATAAAGCAGCTGCGGGGTGTTTGTTACCGGTGGCCGTGGCGGGTTTTGGCAGAGGAAGCGGCCCCCTTTTTGAGAGCTTTATCCCCAATTATGTCCCTGCCACATCCAGACCTGCCTGGGCACAGCCGAACCCCTGCAGCCTCCGCAGCGTGAGACGGGGTGTTGTGGCCCCGCGGGCACCAGCTGCTGCTCGCCCCGGCACGCTCGCCCTCACCCCCCCCGGCCTTGCAGGGGAGAAGAAAACTCTTTGCCCAAACTTTCCTCTTTTTTTTTTTTTGCCCCCTGGCCGATTTATGTCCCCGCCGCTCCCCCACTCCCACCGAAGGGGCACAGGGGGAGCGGGGGCCGTCCCCCGACATGGCTCACACCTGCTGCAGGAAGGACAGACCGACTGTAAAGCCCGGGAGTGACTTTCCCGTACCTCGGATGCCCTTTTAGCCCGGCCAAAACCCACAATCAAAAAACCTTTTGCGCTGGCATCACCTTCCTTGTTCCTGCGCTGAGTCCTGTCCATCCTTATCAAGCCGAAGCGCGGGCTTGGACCTGGAAATATTTACTCCTCCGACAGCAGAGAGGAACCTAATCCTGCCCGGGCTCTGGTGCCAGCGGGATTGACGCAAGCGGCCCCGATTCCCAGGCCTGCGCTCCCACCGGCACATCCGTGTCCCTCCCCGGTGGCACCGGTGACCCCGCGGTGATGGACAGACCTTCTGGCGCGTGGGGAACCCCTGCAGACCCCCCCATTCTCCTGTCAGCTGCTGTGGCACAAGCGCCACCATGGCGGTTTTAAGGCCAAATATTTGTACCCTGTGGGTGAACGGGTTTTGCCGGCAGCGGAATGCGCGGCTGCGGCGCCGCAGGCATGGCAAGAAGGGGACATGCCTGGTGTCTGCCACAGGACCATGTGCATGGGGTGGCCGTGTCCCCCGTGTCACCCGTGTCCCCCGTGTCCCCCCGTGCCAAGCACGGCTCTGGGTATGACACAAGCGCTTCGCTTTTGGCAGCAAAGGCCCTTCTGGCCCGACCTTTCCTTCCTGCTAAACTAAGGCTCTGACTCACCCCAGTAGTTTTCGTGTGCCCGGCCAGCAGCGAGCCCACCAAAGATAACAAAAGTTCAATTAATCTGGTTTAATCTTAATCTCATTTAGCCGCCAGCTCAGCCAGAGGTTTCTCCCCAGTGCCAAACTGGCGATGACTCCGGGGCACGCCGGGGGTGCTGGGGGGGAAGTTTTTTCAGAGGCTTGTTCCCCTCCCCAACCCCCAGGGGAGGAGGGCAGAGGGGAGGTCGGTGGGGTTGGGAGGAGGTGGCAGGACCCGGCAGCATCCGGCGGGGGCGGCGGGTGGGGGGCAGTTCTCGGCAGCCGGCGAGGAAGTCTCCGAGAGATGCAATCGCCTGCGCGGGGGTGGCCGGGAAAGTCACGCTAGAGCAGAGGCAGGAGTGGGGCCCCCGCGCTCCCCGGGGCGTGTTCTTGGCTGCTTGAATTCAGGGTAACGGGTGCCCCCCCAAAACACGGGTGCTGCCGGCGGAGAAGGGGTGCAAGCGCTCGGTGCGACCGAGGCAGGTCGGGGGTCGGGAGAAAGTGCTGGCGGGGAATGGGGGTAACTGACCCCAACCCTGGGCTGGGCACAGCGAGTGTGACATGGGGACGATCGGCTGGAACAAGGCTGGGGAGCACCCTGGGTCCCAAGGGAAACAGGCACCGAGTGCTCCTGGGGAGCACTGGGAGAAGCCACGCCATGTCACGCCACGCCATGCCACGCCGTGCCGTGCCGTGCCACACCATGCCAGCCTCTGGAGGGACCCTCTCCATGGCAGCAAAATGCCGGCAAGGTGTTTCCACCTCCGGACATCAGGCTGTAAGGAAAAAGCTAAGGAAATCACAGAGAGCCCCGAAGGCAGGATGGGGTTGGGAAAGGCTGGGGGGCGTAACCCGGCCTCAGAGGAAAACCAAGTCTACTGGGAAAGCCAAAGAGGAAAGCCAAAGCTACCGGGATTTCTGAGCACGGGAAAGAGCAAGCAGTGGGGAAGAGCCACGCACGAGCGCTCCTGCTGCTCCCCCCCAGCCCCCGGGCTGGCTGCAGCCGGACACCGAGGTGGTTGCACGGGAGGAGACAAGACACGGGTTTATCCGGCACCAGAAAAAGCTGATGGGCTGGGAAATACAGGGCCCGGCAGCTCGGAGGGGCTGCGACACCCGTCCCGGGGAGGAGCCGAGGCTGGCTGGGTGCTGGGTGCCGGGGAGCAGCCACGACGCGCCGGGGCCGGAGGCACAGTGCACCGCACCCGGAGGTGCTGTGCCGGCTCCAGATGTGCTGCCCTGGCTCCAGATGTGTGTCCCAGTATCGCTGCCCTGGCTACAGATGTGCGGCCCGGGCCCCAGATGTGCTTGCCCTTGGTGCGGTCCCGGATCCAGATGTGCACACCCGCAGTGCTGCCCCAGATCCAGGTGCCGGGGCTTGGCTCCAGATGTGCGCGCTTGCCCTGCTGCCCCGCTCCAAATGTGAAGGCCCATGGTGCTGCCCCAGCCCCAGCTGTGCACCCCCTGCCCCAGCTGTGCACCCCCTGCCCCAGATGTGCACCCCCGCCCGCAGTGCTGCCCGGCCCCAGATGTGCAGCCCCAGATGTGTGCCCCGCAGCAGGTCCCACCCCACGTTTCTCCCTCAGCCCCAGCTCTGTCACCGCAGCCAGATGATGCCCCCCCCCCTCCTCCCCAGCCCCCGTCAGCCCCACCGAACGGGCTGAGATTCCCCCGGGACCCTCCTCACTCGCTCCCCTCCACTCCGGGACCCCCGAGGCGCAGCAAAGCCCACCCGCAAGGCAAGAGCCCCCCCCCCCCCCCCCCCGAAAATGGTTTTCGATAGATTAATAGAAATACTTGCATTAAATAAGACTTTAAAGACACTATAATGCGCTGAAACCTGGATTTTTACCAAAACCCTGCCGATCTCACTTGTTGTGGGTATAACTACATGCATTACATATGTTACTGCAACTACACGCTATAGTTTCAGCCTGCAGTGAGCCTCCCCCCCCCCCCCCCCCCTCGCCCCCCCAGGCTGACGCTCTTGCTTTCACCCACCCTTCGCTTTCACAAAAAAAACCTAAACCCAACCCTGGATCGGTCAAAACCCAGAGGAGCGGGGGGGTTTGGTGGCAGAGGAAGGGTCTGCCTTGTCCGTCCCCCCCCCCCCCGCGCCCCGCCCTGGGAAATGATGTTCCCCACCGATTTTGGGGAGGGCAGAGGCGGGGGGGGGGGGAGCGGTGCGGTATTTCCTGTGGTTGCAGCGTTCTAATGAGGTTAACACTGTTATTGAGGTTAACTCTTCAACCGACACGAAAAAGGAAGGCACGGGCTCCGCGGCGGCTGGGGGGGGGAAGCGGGATGGGGGACGCCGGGACCTCAGCCCCTTCTGCGCCCCCGCCCCGGGGGTCCGCCGCCCCATAGCATCCCGGGGACGGGCACAAGCAGAAGGGGTGACGCTCGGTACCGGTGAAAACAACCTCAGTCCTTCGGGAGTTTTTCATTGTAGGCTCCTGGGGTCGGTAGAAAAAAAATGCTTTTTGGCCGATGGGGCTGAGCCCGGCTCCCCCAGGACACCCCCCCCCCACCTCACCGGGCTCCTCTCACCCCCCGCGCAGCCCCGCGGGCGTCCGACTAAACCCACTGGGGATGAACTCGAATTTTCCTGGGGCGACTCCAACTCCTCTAGCAACTTAAAGACTAAAAAGACAATACGCACCCCCTGTCCCCCCCTCACCACCACCGCCATCAGCCCCCCCCCCGTGCCGTCCCCCGAGGCTGTTCGTTTAAGGGGTGCTGGGTTTTCCCATGGACTGACTCAGACTGGAAACTCTCAGTTTTTCTCGGCGCCGATATCTAGGTCAGCCTCCCCGGCGCTTGCTGCCGCTCCTCGCCGCGCTCGGCAGCCCCGGCCACAGCGGCAGCAAGAGGGGCCCGGCACCACATGTCCTGAGGACTGGCAAGGTAAGGACACCCCCCCCCCCCCCCGCCCCCCCCAGCCACCACCGCAAGCTCCCACCTGGATTTAAAGCCCCCCCCCCCCCCAAAATCCCATCTCATGTTTTTCGGCCGCTGCTTGGGTGCGTTATCCGCTTCTGACACCACATGCTGCCGGTAAAGATTTCGCAGGGTTTGGGCTTGCACAACCGGGATGGCTTTTTCCTTCTTCATTTGCTTCGCGTTTTTTTAGCAATTAGGTAGGAGGCGACTTTTCAACAGGGGTGAGATCAAAGCCCAGTGTCTCTCCGGCGAGGGGAACATCTCGTTCCTCCTGGCTTTGGAGTTTGCGAACGCCTGTACGTTGGAATAAAAATGCGACCGCGAGCGATCCCCGGAGGAGGCAGAACTCACGATCTTGTTTTAGAGCCGTCAGCTGGGCAGAATTATTATATTTTCAGCTCTTTTCACAGACAATGAGGGTTTGGGTTTTTTTTGTTGTTGTTTTCCATTTGTTTTAACTTGCGGAAGGTTCGCAAGTTAAGAAGCCGGGAGGCCTTCAAGTTCCCTGAGCGGGTCAGGTAAGAGAAAGGCGCTTGAAGTTTGACTCATTATGAGCTTGAGCAGCCCTTAACGCTAACGAGGTCGGCCCCCACCGCAGGAGGAGTACAGGAGCATTAGCTGTAGCTAGCACCCTGCTTTGGGCTGAAAAACGTCATTTTGAAGCTTTTACAGGGGGCTCCGGTTCAGCGTCTCCCTCGAGGCCAAGTTGTCATTTCTAACGTCGCGTTTCGTATCGGGTTATTTTAATTATTCTGGCTTACAAAGAAAATTACGGGGGCGCGGGGCTTTGCTCAGTTCTCAGCAGGTGAGGGGGGGGTGTAAGGGTCTGCTCAGCGCCCACCTCCCCACGGCGGGGGTGGCCGGGGGTGGGGGGGGGGGTAAGCAAAGGGGCTTGGGGGGGAAGGTGGAGCGAGCGGGGGAAAAATTCAGGCAGGTCTGTGGGATGCGGAGACGAGGAGGGAGAGAGAGGGGAAGCTTTTACCTGGGATTGTGGGGCTGTCGCGGGGGGGGAGCGCTGCCAGGAGGAGCCATTGCTCGGCTCGGGCAGGACCCGCCGCCGCACAGGGGTGGGAATGGTGTTACGGAACCAGGGGAAGCTTCTGTCCCAGGAATCCCTGTCCGGTTGAGTCTGAGCATCTCCGGGGATGGAGACTCCAGGGCAACCCCTCAGGGGAGCCGGCCCCACGCTTGGTCGCCCTTAAAGTGCGTTTTTGGATGCTTAACTGGAATTTCCTGATTTTCAACGTGAGCCCGTCGCCTCCTGCCCTGTCCCTGGGCACGGCTGAGGGAGCTCTGGCTCCCTCCTCTCTACTCCCCCATCAGACGTCTCTACCCAGGGACGAGACCCCCCTGAGCCCCCGCCTCTCCAGGCTGAGCAGCTCTCCCAGCCCTTCCTCACACCTCAGCTGCTCCGGACCCTCCGGCATCTTTGCGGCCTTTGCTGGACTCGTTCCGATCTGTCCCTGTCTCTCCTGTCCTGGGGGGAGCCCAGCCCTGGACCCAGGGCTGCAGATGGGTCTCCCCGGGGCTGCGCAGAGGGGCAGGATGAAGACGGGCAGCAGCCCCCGCGCTCCCCTCGCCCACCCTGCCAGTCCTCTCACGGAGGAAGGCTCTCGGGGTGCTCAGGCCTGATTTCCCTTTTGTAAACCCGCGCTGCCCGCTCCCATCGCCTCCCGGTCCTCCCGCCCGCGCTGGGAAACGGCTTCCAGGAGGGTTCGCTCCATCACCTGCCCCGCCTGTGGGGTACCAAAACCTGCACGAGCATACGCGCCCGCGTGAGGAAAGGATCGGAGCCGTTTCGCGGATGTGGAAACTCAGAGAAATGTCACCCGAGGTGGAGGCTCGGGGAAAGCGGCCTCGGGGCTGCTCGCAGAATGACAGGGGTTGGAAGGGACCTCTGGAGGTCACCCAGTCCAAACTAGATGGGGCTGGGCACCGGGATCTGCTGATGGGCGACCCAAAATGCTAAGCCCCGTGTGCCCGCTGGCCCGTCTCCCCGTGCTCCCACCGCTGGGCACGACCCACCCTGACCCCAAATCCCCACGAAAGCCTCGCCATCCGTCCCCACTGCCACCCCGGGTCCCCGAGCACCGCCGGGCGAGGGCAGACCCGGCGGCATTGGGCAGTGACAGGGCTGGGGGAACACCTCGCACTTTTCCTCCCCACAGACTATGCCACGCGCGGGCAGCGGCCGCAGCCCAGGCCATGGCGGGGTCCGGCGAGGCTTTGATGCTCCATGTTCTGCTCTGCTGCCTGTGTGGAGGTAAGTGGACACATGGCACGGCTTGGCACGGCTTGGCATGGCTTGGTATGGCTTGGTACGGCTTGGCATGGCTTGGTAAGGCTTGGCACGGCTTGGTATGGCTTGGCATGGCTCGGTATGGCTTGGTATGGCTTGGTATGGCTTGGCATGGCTTGGCACGGACTTGGTATGGCTTGGCATGGCTTGGTATGGCTTGGTATGGCTTGGCACGGCCTTGGTATGGCTTGGCATGGCTCGGTACGGCTTGGTATGGCTTGGTACGGCTTGGCATGGCTTGGTATGGCTTGGCATGGCTCGGTACGGCTTGGTATGGCTTGGCACGGCCTTGGTATGGCTCGGCACCGCTCGGCACAGCTCAGCACAGCCACCGCGGCATCACCCTCATGGACCACCAGAGCAAACATCCCATCCCTGCCAGGGAACTGGAGCCGGAGGGGAGAAATTACAATGCTACCGCTATGGATTTTGGGGGCAGCGCTCTGGTAGCATTGCGGGGGGGTGTCCCACGCCCCGCAGCACCCTCTCCTCCCGCATCCTGGGAGCGGGGCTGCATCCAGCGGCGCTGAAGGGTGCTGGCGTTTCAGCGGCTGTGAGAAGCGGCGTGATCCTGCCTCCGCAGGCAGCTGCGCCCTTTCCAGGAAGGCCAGATCGAGCCCGATACCGGCTGCGAGACGGTTTTGCTGGGGCTGGCGCAGAGCCCTCATCTGATAGCGCAGGGCAGCGTGCCTCTGCGGGGGGGCTGCCGCCCTAATCTCGGGGGATCAGAGCTCTCAAGGCTGCGGGTTATTTCCCTGCAGTCATCTAAGCCTTAGAGCAAAACCTAAAATCGGTGAAACTAGCTGTTTTCGACCTGAGGGGATGAGTCACCGGGTGCTGGGTCGCTGCTGAAGGCAGGGGGGTTTATCCCCACCCCGGGGGGGGGGGGAGCGAGGTGGGGGTCCTGCCATGCTGCTGCCCGCATCCCAGCAAAGCAGCCGCCCGGGCGGAGCGACGGGCATCATCCTCCCCCATGGGACACCCAGCCGGAGCCATCCTGACCCGCTGCGTGTTGGCGCAGGTGTGGCAAACATCAAGTGCTCGGGGCACGTCTGGGTCGAGCCCGCGCCGGTGGTGCCCATGGGCTCCAACATCTCCATCAACTGCCTTTCCACCCTCGGCTGCAACTGGGACAAGTTATCCATCCTCCTCAACTCCAGCCACAGGTGGGGTTCCCTGCGTCCCCTCAACAGCACCACGGTCCAGCTGCAGGTGCGGGATTTCCGGATGCCCTTGGGGACCTTCCTCTGCTTCGCCCAGTGTCCCGGCAGCAAGAAGCTGGTGTGCGGCACCGACGTCCTGGCCGGCTGTGAGTCCCCCATCCCTCTGGGGTTCCCGTGGCTTTTGTTAAGCCACCAGCACCGGGGAGGTCGGGGTTGTGGCTGGGGGGGGGGGGGGGGTGTGTGGGTCGCAGCATCCTGGGCTTTGCGTTGCTTGGCGGGGGGGGGTTTGTCTCCATGCTCTGCCTGCCCTTGCCCCCGCAGACCCTCCGGACCCCCCCAGCAACCTGACCTGTTCCATCGGCGAGCGCTCGGAGCACCTGGTGTGCACGTGGGACGCGGGGCAGCCCACCCACCTCAGCACCCGCTACACCCTCCACCTGCGCAGGTAAGCCCCCCGCGGGGCGGGGGGGGGCTGCGGGGCGATGCACGGAGCCGGATGGGGGCCAGGGGGGTGCGCGGTAACCGGCAGAGCCAGCACACGGCACGCGGTGGTCGGGGCGCGGCGGCCACAAACCCGGGTGACACCAGGGCTGCCGGTGCCCCACTTACGCTTCCTAAAGTGCACGTCTCCCCGCTCCCCTCCTTGCGAACCTCACGTGAAAGAGGGGGGGTTGATCCTGCAGGACGGACCCCCCCCACACCCCCCCGTGCCGTTAGTGCCCCCAGCATCACGCTGCAGCCCGTCACAGCCGCGCATTTCTCCCGGAGGCACCGATTCTCCCTAAGATAAAGGGTGCAGCCGGCGGCGCGCACCTAACGCTGCCCCAAGCCCGAAACCGAAACCCCCGCAGGGTACAAAAGCTGGAACCCGAAGCGTGTTGCAGCCCTTCCGACCCGGCCCGGGACGCTCCCTGCCACGGCTCGCTCCGAACCCCCCGCGACACAAGACTGGCAGGCTTTCCAAGTTAATCTGACTCAGTTATTAAAGTAAACGCGTTAAATCCCGTCACAGATAGGCTTTGCGAAGAGACGTGATTAACCGCCTGCCTAAATTTGCTCGGGTTGAAACTTGGAACCGTGCAGCCCGAAAGGACTGAGAAAGTTGCCTTCCCGCAGCGAAAACGCGAATGCCCTGCAGAAATGCCAAGAAGCGAAGGCGATTGCTTTCTAGTTCGCTGCAAGAGTGACAAACTCTGGTTTCGGAGATGACTGTGCCCCCGCCGCCGGCTGTGACCCCTGGGGAGCCGGGGTTGCCTTTCCAGCGGGTGCGTGATGCTGGGACCGGGGCTCTGACTGGGGCTGCCTTCTGCTTCCCAGCGTGGGGACGGCGGCGGACGCTGAGGATGAGGAGAAGCAGGAGGAAGAGGTCTTCCCCGCGGGCTCGCCGGTGCTGCTGAGCGCGCTGCGCGGTGGGAGCCGCTACTCGGCGTGGGTGCAGGCCACCAACCCGCTGGGCACTGCCCGCTCGGCCCCCCGGCGCCTCGACCTGCGGGAGCTCGGTACGTCTCCCTGTCCGACCATCCGCCCGCGGGCTGCACCGCGTGATGGGGCTGTGCCCGAAGGCGTCGCTTTTGGGACACGCAGCCCCCCCCTTGACACGCCAGCCCCCCGCTTTCCCGGCTGTCCCCACAGTGGTGCCCGCTCTGCCCCTGGTCGCCGGCGCCGAGACGACAGAGACGTCGCCTCCCACCACCACCATCCGTTGGAGGAGACAGACGCTGCGGGAGAACGTGCGCTGCGAGGAGCGACACAAAGCCACGGGCGCCCCGGCATGGCATGTGAGACAGCCTGGGACCCCCCCAGAGCTCCCCCCACGCAGAGCCATGGGCACGAGCTCCCTCCCCCTTCGGAGATGGGCCAGTCCCGGTCCTGCCCCGAGCGCCCAGGGGCAATGGGAGCATCTGGGGTCATTCAACACCCACTTACCTTTTGCCTTGGCACTGGTGGGGGGCACGCAACCCCGGCCATGGGCAGCCCCCCACCTCCGCTGGGGCAGGACAGCTGAGGCCAGGCAGGGTTATCTCTGTTTTTTAAGCAAAAGGGCAAAATTATAAATATTTCCAAAGGTTATCTGGCTCTGCAAGGGCAAGGCAAAACAGCCTCTAGGGCTGCTGAGCCCCCCCCGCACGCTCGCAGACACAACGACGCCCGGGGCAGCTCCCCCCAGGCTCCCTTTCAGAAACCTCCCCGGCACTGGCAGGGGCTGAGGATGGTCCCCAGTACCCATGGGAGCCCCCAAAACTGCCAGAAGCCCAGTGCGGGGAGCAGGCTGGGGGCTCTCACCGCACGCCCCCAGCTTGCCCAGTACGTTAGGTGTGTTGGCACCGTGTCTCGCAACGGCATCAACCCCAAAAAAACACGCTGGACCCCCACGGGAAGGGTGATGGGGACCCCCGTAGCCGTGCCCCAAGGCTTAGCCATCCGCACAGAGGACCGTGGCTGTCCCCATCCATGCAGATGATGAAGGGGGTCCGGTGGGGGGGCGGCTGGGTCCCGCTCCCCCCTAGCACCCTCCTTCCCTTGCAGGTGGAGGCGTGGGACGGCGCGGCACAGGACGAGCCCCGCTCGCGGCACAACCTGCAGAGCGACACCCGGTACGTGTTCCAGGTCCGGTGCCGGCTCAGCTCCCCCAGCAGCCCCTGGAGCGCCTGGAGCACCCCCTTTCTCTACACCACCCCCGAGGCAGGTAAGCTCAGCTCCTTCAGGTGCTCAGCGGGGACCTGGCCCAAATTCCGGCTGCTGGGCAAGCCGAGGTTAGCCAGCAACACGCGTGTGCGCGGCGTGCACGTGGCACAGGAGCCTGCGTGTCCTCACGCTGCCGGAGATGGCTTTCGGGAGACATCGGGCACGATGCCGTACAGGCCCGGGAGGCACCACCACCATCCCCACGCCGCGGCCGAGGGCTGAGGGCTGGCAGGAGCCGGCAGCTCATCTCACGCCCTCCCAGCGCCAAACCCCGCGGCAGGCTGCGGGTCACGGTGATTTTGGCAGACTCCTGAGGCTGCTGCGGTGTGGTGGGAGCTGGAGAGAAACCTGGGGGGCTTTGCGGGCACGTGGTTTTCTGTGCAGAAAGAGGGATGGGACGTGATTATCCATCTTCGGTAGCCCCGGGAGCACCTCTTGCCTAGGTGGAAAAGCCACATCAGCCGAGGTGTCCCACCAGCCACAACTACCTGTCACCTCGGGTCAGCTTCCCCGCTTTGCATCCCAGTTACGGACACCGGGATGAGCTGAGGCATGGAGGCTCGGTTATCTCGGCCGGCAGTGGGCTGAGAGGCCTGAGGAGCGATGCCCTCCTTTAGGTCCCGGTTGCAGCGAGGAAGCTGAGGACGCTCTTGTCCTAAAACGCAGCGTTTGCTGCTGTTTGCAGTCTGGGCTGTTTCCTCCCCGCGGCGGCAGAGCCTGGGGAGTGGGAACCAGCCTGGTGTCCCGGCGTGGAGCCACCAACCAAGTGGGGCGTTCTGCAGAGCCCGGGTGGGAGCCCCACGCCTGGGTGGGAGCCCCGGCCGGTTGCCCTTGGGGAGCTCCTGCCACCTCCCACGCTTCCTCCCGCAGCCCCGGCCGTGCCGCCCGACGTCTGGCGGCGCCTTGGCCCGGCCTTCCCGAACGGCAGCCACGAGGTGACGGTCTTGATCAAGGTAAGGGCTGGTTTTTTTTTTTTTGGCGGCTCCTGTGAAGTTTTCGCATTCTCAGCTCCTCCCCGAGAACAGCAGCGGCCAAGAGGCAGGGGAATCACAGACTGGTTTGGGCTGGAAGGGACATTAAAGCCCAGCCAGTGGCACCCCCTGCCCTGGGCAGGGACACCTCCCACCAGCCCAGGTTGCTCCAAGCCCCGTCCAACCTGGCCTTGAACCCCTCCAGGGATGGGGCAGCCACAGCTTCTCTGGGCAACCTGGGCCAGGGGCTCACCACCCTCACAGCAAACAATTTCTGCCTCACATCTCATCTCAATCTCCCCTCTCCCACTGTAAAACCCCTTCCCCCTCGTCCCATGGCTCCCCTCCCTGCTCCAGAGTCCCTCCCCAAGGTGATGCTCTTCCTTAAGAGCCCCTTGACCAAAGAGATGGGGGGGGGAGGAAGAGGAGACCCCAGTGTCTCCTTGGGGCAAAATCTCTCCATCCTTGCAAAATCGCCCAGCCGAGGGGACATCCGTCCTGCACTGGGGCTGCCCAGTGCCGGACCCCACACCCGTCCCCACGGTGCTGTCTGTCTGTCCGTCCGTCCGTTCGCAGCCCCTGCTGCCCCGGGATGCCGGCGGGAGGATCCTGGGCTACGCCGTGGTTGCCGAGAGCCCCGGGGGAGAGCTGCTCCTCTGCAACACCCCCAGCACCGCCTGCAGCGTCCTGGTGCCCCCGGGAACCCGCGTCCTCCGCGTCACCGCTCACAACTCCAAGGGGGCGTCCAGCCCCGCCAGCATCGCCCTCAGCCGGGGCACCGACAGCCAGGAAGGTGGGATCTCACACACACCAACCGCAGCCTAGATTTTATCAGGATTGCAGGGGAAAAATGCTAAAACAAGGGAAAAAACCTCGCTCCGCCGAGGAACACGGCGTCCTCCAGACAAGGCCGGCATCGCCCGGGGACGGAGATGCTCCGCAGCTGCCTATCTCAGCCCTTGGGCTTACAGCAACGAGCTTAAAAATAAGTTTATCCTGCCCGCATTGGCTCGGCGCAGTGGCGCTCCCAAAAATAGCTCTGGCCAGGGAGACTATCCCTGCTGGGAGCTCGGTCCTTGCAACTAGAAAGGAAGGGGGGGAAAAAAAGAACAAAAAACAACCAAACCATCCTTTCCAGGCGACCTTAGGTTCCCTGCACCACCACAAGTTGTGGTTTTCCCCACAACCACGCTTTCCTATTTTTGAAAAAAAAATGTCTTTTTTAATGAGCAACGTGAGGGGGAAAGTCCCATTCAAATCGAGGGCAAATATATGACTAAGAAGAAACTAAAGAGAAAGAAGGCGGAAAAAATTCTCTAATCTCTCGTACTTATCAGAATCACGCGCCTTTCTTATAAGAAATGACAGGTGAAGCGTTTCAGATGAGACATGATGAAGCTGAAAGATGTGCTTTTGTGACACATGCGTACGAGCACATACATATCTACATATATAAAAAAATAATTATTTAGATATATATAAAAATATATATATTATATATAAAATATATGTTTTTATATGTATACATATATATTTAAAACCCCACCACATTCTAGAATTTCTTGTTCCCTCTTCAGTCCTTAAAAACCTTCAGGAAAGCCATATTTTTCCTGGGCTTAGTTGCCCCTTCCCGGCCCCCCTCGCCCTCTGGAGGTGACATCGGGGTGACAGTCCCCTCGCCACCTCTCTCCGCAGGGTTCCCGGCGCCGGCGGCCGTGGAGGTCAAGCCCGAGAACGGGAGCAGGGTCTCGGTGGCCTGGCAGCGCCCCCGCCCCAGCGGGAGGTCCCCGCTCTGGTTCATAGTGGAGTGGGTTTCCACCACCCAGGACAGCCAGGAGGAGCGGTATTTTTGGAAGAAAGTCCCCTACGAGGAAACACGCACATACATCCCAGGTGAGATTTTGCTCCTGGGCACTCGGATGCTACTTGGATGCTGTAACGTCCTACACCAGGATGTTATAAAGCCAAAATATATTACGAAGGCAGAGTTTTGTTTGAAAACGAGCCCCCTGCCCACTTGGTTTTGGAGAGTGGGACCATGGAGGGCCCTCAGGGAGAAGGAGGAGAGAAGCCGTAGGAGACATGAGGGCAGTCGGTGGGATTTGGTCATAGAATCATAGGGTTGGAAGGGAACCTCTGGAGATCATCTAGGCCAACGCCCCTGCCAGAGCAGGGTCACCCAGAGCAGGTGGCACAGGAACGCGTCCCCCAGGTGAAGGTCACAGGGGAAGAGGTGACAAGCGAGCTGGCAGGCAGGGAAGCCATGGGGGAACACGTGGAGGCCTGTCCAAGCGCAGGAGGTGTTTAGAGGATGTAGAGAAGGCACAACACTTGATGCACCGCGGTTGCTGCTTTAGCACCTCTCCTCCCCGCCATGCCCAGAGACACAGGCCGGCGGGTCCCCACCGACACGGCCTGAGACCAGCAGCAGGAACACCTCAGGACCCATCCCACTGCATTCCTGCTTCCCCCATTAATTCTGGTGCTTATTGGGTTTTTGGGTACTTCCTAGCCAGTTACCTGACCAGGCTTTTGCTCTTCCCCATGTGTTTTTGGGAACCGCTCATGCGGTGGCTTTCGTCAGGGTGAAAGTGGGCTTAAAGTTGGAGACCCCCCACACCTCCATCTACTTTCACCACTTGGTAACAAGCCCTCGAGCAAGCCTAGAGCTTTCACAGCAGCCTGGAAATACTTTTTCAAGGCAAATCTTGCTTCTTTCCAGAAGAGGCAGCAGCAGGAGGTCGCATCGGTGTGTCGGTGTACGCCATCTACCCCGACGGAGTCAGCAAACCAAGCTCCGGCCAAGGTAGGCCCAGTTGGGTGGAGAAGTCACTGCTTGCTGCGATGGGGCTGCAGACCGCAGCTTGCTATTTCATGCTTCACATTCCCACAATCAGCCGGTTTTGCAGAATTACTTAGTTTTTAGAAATGAGATGTAAAACCCTCCCACTGACCAGAGGAAAACAGGGCTCTTGTTGGAAACCCATTGGCTGCAGGTCATGGAAACAGAGATTTTTATCAACGCGTCTGCATGAAGACCTTCTCTAGCTGATCTTTGCTCCTGCTTGCACATCTCCAACGCACACGAGAACCACATCTTACCCCACAAGGTACACCAATGGAGTCGTCGTCCCTGTTTTGTGACAGAAAAGATGAGGTTGCTGCTTTGCACGTTTGACAATCGAATGTTATAGAGAAACCAGAACCAAGAAGAAAACTTACGGAGACCAACTGGCCAAGCTGCAGCCCGCCCTTCCTTACCTGGAGTGGGAAGCAGGTGGGCTTCGGTTCTGGAGACTTTTAGATAGGACAAGGCATGGGCCGATTGACAAGGGAAAGTAAGGACCGGCTGCGCATCATCTCCACTGCTGTCTGTGTTGGCTTTGGTTGTCCTCAAGAGCTGGTCCTCACCCAGGTGAGCCAGGATAAGCCATGCACAGCTCAACATCTGAGCACTGAGGAGACCTTCCAGCACCACCAGACCTGCTCTATGGACACCACAGCACAGACAAAACCTCTGCATTTGAGGACACTACACACGGTGTCCAGTAGTAGCTGCGTAGGACTATGGAGACAAGGGAGGGATGAAGCAAAGTCAAGTCATGAAGTCAGACCATGGGTCAAAGTCAGAACCTCCAGAGATCCTGCAGCGTAGCTCATAGCCCAGGGCTGAGCTTAAATAGCCCCGTGCGCAGGGGCTGTGGGTGGAGGTCCCAGGTGAGGCTGGTCAGGGCCATTAAGACCTGATTGTCCTCACGGAGCCAGCTGTGGCCGCACGCAATGGTAACACCTTGGGATGTCAGCAGTTCACCGTCCCACGCTGTAACACAATTTTAGACGCATTATTCGAAGCTTCTCAGATACTTTCCCTACGACAATCCAGCTCTGTGTTTCTGAAATAACAGCAGTTATTTCATTTTTTCCCAAGAAATGGAAACAAATATTCCTGACTGGTTCATCCTGGGCTGTTCACGGCAGTGAGCCCTGGCTATGAACTGTTATCCTTACGGACACACCAACAGCCTTCGGCTCTGGGCAGGTCAGGGTTTGGGCGCCTCCAGCTCTGGTGACATGAGTTTCCAGCATCCTGATCCTCAAGTGGGTCTTAAACTTTGGCAGCAGGTCTCCATCTGCACGGAAGAGGGAAGAGCTGGGTGTCAAAAGGAGGATGCTCTAACCTTTGCACCAGCAAACAGCTTAGAAATGTGTTAAATATTTGAAAATAGAGACTTCGTCCTCAGTGGTTGCATAGGTCCCACTCTGTGGAGGAGGTGGCCCCTTGTCCCTGCCCTACTGGGACAGCCGGCGGCTTTGGGGACGGAGAGGCAAACATGGGGAGCAGCAGGATTTTTCCTGAAGCAGCCAGCCAGCTGAAGGGCACAGAGGAGTTTTCAGATGTGCAAATGAGGGGTTTCGTAAAGCACCTGGATCCTGGCACTTCTAAAGATGCACTTGCGAGTCTTGCCCTTCCCGAATTTCCCGCATATCGGCAATTTGTTGTCTTGGGAAAATCCTGCTGCCAGCGCGAGCTGTGCTTGCGCGGACGACTCTGCGAAAGGGGCCCTTTATATTTTCAGCAGCTCTGGGGGCATTTCCCTTCCTTCCAACACAACACAGACCCACAACCACCCCGTGAGCAATATTCACCGCTATTGAAAGACATGGGAAAATCACAGGGAGCAGGGCTGGAAAGGATGGCTACCTGTTCCCAAGGGAAGATCAGCTGTACGGCTTCCATTCCTGACAGACGTTGGCTAAAACTGCTCTTGCATTTCCAGGAAAAGGCAGCTGCTGTGGTTTCACCCCAGCCGGCAGCTGGGACCACGGAGCCGCCCGCTCACTCCCCCGGGTTGGGATGGGGGAGAGAATCAGAAGAGTAAAAGTGAGAAAACTCGTGGGTTGAGATAAAAACAGTTCGATAAGTAAAGCAAAAGCCGCGCACCCAAGCAAAGCAAAAGAAGGAATTCATTCCCTGCTTCCCATCACAGGCAGGGGTTCAGCCGTCCCCAAGAAAGCAGGGCTCCATCACGCGTAACTGTTAATTGGGAAGACAAATGCCATCACTCCAAATGTGTCCCCCCCCTCCTTCTTTTTCCCCAGCTTTACACACCGAGCATGACGTTGTATGGCATGGAATATCCCTTTGGGCAGCTGGGGTCGGCTGTCCCAGCCATGTCCCCCTCCCAGCTCCTTGTGCCCCACCAACCTGCTCGCTGGTGGGGTGAGGAGCAGAAAAGGCCTGGAGAGCTCAGCAGCAACCAAACCCACCAGTGTGCGACCAACACCGTCTCTCCTCCCAAACCCAACACACGGCACTTCACCAGCGGCTAGCAAGAAAGTCAATTCTATCCCAGCTGAAACCATGACAGCAACCTGCCCCGGTGCTCCTCAGCCTTGCTGCTAGAGCAGTTGTCCTCCTTCGTGACCGGTGCTTTAACTGCTGCAGTTTAAGATGACGACTCTTGTCCTGCTCGTGGTGAAAGGGGGCCAACTACCATCCTTGTCCTTGTAGCGTTGCTCAGTTGCCACCCCGCTGCGCGCTCTGCCCGGGGTGCTCTGGTGGGGCACGTTCTCCCAAGGAGGAGCATGCATACCGTGTGTGTCCCAGCAGAGACCCTTTTTCTTGCTGGGTGTCCCCAACCCCAGCAGATGACTCCAGCTGAGGTCTGACTGCAGGGCACGGTGGTTCCTTCCCTCTCCAGGGGACCACGCTGCTCACGCCTGGCCCGGGGTGGTGGCCCAGGTCCCCGTGCAGGGGGGGGGTGACCCCGGGAAGGTGCGGTGGGTGGCTTGTCGTGACCACATAGCTGTGGTGCTGGTCCAGGCTACAGACGCAGTCCAACACCCAACCCAGCGGTGGGCTTGCGCGTGGCCTGGACCCTCACCCCTTTTCTGTAGCAGCAACAGCACCACACATTTGTTAAGGAGAAGAGATCCCAAGGGAATTGCTCCACACGGCTGGGAAGAAGGTTTGCTGCTTATTTTAGCAAAAAAAACGCTTCTTGCCATGTCAGGCTCTTTAGCTGCAGGTCTTCCCTCACCGCACAGCCCGTCACACAAACAGACATTGTCCGAAAATTCAGTCCCAGGGCGTTCAGACGCTTTGGGAAATAATCTGTAGGTGCTCATGAAAAATGACGGACAATTCCTCGGGAAGACTAAACTGGTGTTTCAGGTACTGAGGGGAGCGATGTGCGTGGAAGACATTTTGTCGTTGGTGTTGTGTGTGTTCATCAACATCTCGTTGAACGGGATCTCTGAGAAATAGGAGATTGTGTAGAGTCCGGCCAGGGCTGGAGTTACTGATTACTTCAGGAGGCTTTCTTTTACTCGCCGTGCCGTTATTTATTTTTCTAAATAATATTAACAAACTACAAAAAGCCATCGCTTCCATGTTACCAGCTGTCCTCTAAATGAAGTTACAGACATTTTTCTCTGCTCTCTGTTTAAGTCCCTTCAGATGACCACCTCCCGGGCAGCATCTACAGCGAGATCTCCCACGGTAAGAGGACAGTAGCTCAGACCTGGTAAGCCAGACTTTCTCCTTGACCAGAAGTGGAAATTATAGCCCGAGCAGCTCCTGCAGCATCTGGTGATGGGGAAACGAGAGCTTCCCTTACCCTTGGGAGAGATCAGGGCCAGAAAATGCAACTTTTCCCTTGGTGGCGACGCGAGCTGCATGGCAGGAAAGGCTGCAGTGCTCTCATGGCTCAATAGCACCTACGTAACTCATTCCTTAAGTTTTGCTTTCTTAAGAGACTTATAATATAACGTACATTCCGGCAAATAGGAGATAAGAAGCCCAGAAAAATATACGATAACATTAACGTATAGCATAACAGCGGTAGACTGTTTCAACCTTGCAGTTTGAACCGGAGAATGATTTAAGCATTTCCCATCCATTTTACCTAACTTCGGTCATGCTTCTGGTCCGCACGTCTTCTGGTAAAGGTTACGTTATGATCTGTTGCAGTACTTAAACCAAAACCAAAACCAACTTAAGCTGAAGAAGTCACTTCAGCATTTCTGGAAGGTAAATCTGCGTAGGAAATGGTTAAACACAGTGACCACACTTCTTCGAATTATTTGATTGAACGCCCTGTCCATGGCCATCGCCCGCGATGCTCCGGTCACAGGAGAACGCGGACGGGACAGTAGTTTTGGTTTTGCTTTTGTTATGGCTTTGCTTCGTTCACCGGGGAGCAAAAGGGCGAGAGAAACGCTGAAGGCTGTTTTGCCAAAGATCCGCCCTTTCTATCAGCCAGCTCCAGATGGGGCGGTGGAGCAGGGCCACCCCATTGACCTTTTTCCTCTCTATCCTTTTCCAGACGATGACATTGGAGTTTTCCTGGGACTGGGCGTCAGCGTGATCATATTCTCTGTTGTTTTTTTAATTCTGATGTTTAAAAAGTCAGCCAGGAAAAGGTATTTCTTTCTTCACAATTTTTCCCCTTATTTCCAACCCCCGCCTTTCTTCCAGAATCGTTTAAAATTAACTACAGAAACCTGCTCTTACTAAGGACAACTTCTCCCATTGATCATATTGGTGTATGAAAAGACACCTATGCCCTCTACGGTAAGGCAGACACCAACAAAAAAAAAGGAAAAAACCACTCCTCTGTCAAGGCCAGACTTAGGGACGTGCGATATGTTATTACACAGCCGTCAGGGGTAGAAAAAGAGAGGAAAAAACACAGCCTCGGTGGGTAGGTTTTGTCCTAGGACTTGCTGCTCCCAGTTTTGAGCGAGGAGGGGATGCTGAGGCCCCTCACGCCGGGGGACAGGAGAGACCGGAGAGTACAACAGTGGAAAAACTCAACGGGGAGAATCTTAATACTGGTTTTTAACACGGACTGCCGTTTGCTAGGCAGCCTGGCAGACCAGCGCTCCATCTGTCCCAGTTTGCCGTTTAGGGATGTCCAGCAGTCCAGGCACTGTTGGCACAATCCCATGGGAGTGGGTGAACCCGGTGGCTCAGAGCTCCCAGCTGGATCCTCCTGACCAACCTAGGAATAGGGGAGAGGAGACCTGGGGCTCGCGGGTGTCGAGGGGCCGCCTCTTTCGGTTCCTGAATCCGGCCTAATCCTTCTGCTCTCGAAGTCATTGTGAAACACGGGCGTTTCAGCAGCAACAGGCACTGAGTGTTTTCCCAGGAGCACGGCAATGCACCGGAACGTCAGCAAAGCTCAGCGAAATTGTGAATGATTTTCGTTTCTGCAGCAGCTTTGGCTGTCGGAAAATCAGCTTTTGTTACTGCCGTGTGTTCGATGTCATCACTTCAGGACACACATGCCTCCTCTGCGTCATGCCCCTAGTTTGGTTCTCCCCCCACCCCCCAGTTTAGCAACATTTTCAAGTACAGACAAATTTTACACAAGGGATCTAACTAGAATAATTTAGCTTCCAGAATCAAACCCAGAGGAATAAGGTTGAAAGACTAAGAGATAGAGCTCAAACAGGGAAACCCACCCATACGGGATAAACCTGAGGCTTCCAAGCCATCCATGAAGGATGGACACCCTTTGGGTCTTCCCCTCCTGCCAGGGGACAACTTCGACCCAGCACGAACAAGTCACTAATAAAATGGACTAACATTCGGGGGTTTATTTTTTCTTTTTGGTAAAGAATTAAGGCCACCGTTGTGTCGCTCTTGCCCAAATGGCTGTTTGAAGACTTCCCCCACATGGAAAACAGCAACGTGGTAAAGTCACTCCAGGTAATGGCGCCATTATCTCCCAGCTTTTCTTCACCTGTCTCCCCTTAGATCAAAGCTTGCTCCAGAGCTGTGAGAAACAGGGATGGGAAGAGGATTAAGTTCTAAGGGACCAGGAACCGGTCAGGAATCATTTCCCAGGCAGTTACAAGGTGATGGGAGCCCAGCCGAGCTGAGGTCTTTAAACGTTGCCTCAATATACACTTTATTTAATGGCCACAGTTGACTCAAGCCACCCTTGAAATGCGTGCAGAAGCATGGAGAGAGGCACAGCTGCTCCCCTGTCTTCTCCTGTCCACCTCCCCGTGGTCTCTTTCATGACATGAGGTGGAAAGGAGGAGGAGACGAAGACAAGTCATTGACCTATTTCTTCCTTGGGGTGCTCTAGTGATACCTCTCTTGTTGGTAAAATTTGCCAGTTTGTTACTACACTCATAATTTTTTTCCAGGACAAGAGCGATCTCACAAGGAACAGTTTCCATGAGCCATTCTTGGACACCAGTGACCCCACAGTTATGGAAATCGAGGAGGTGCCAGCACACGAGGAGTACAAGAACGTGGCCACCAGAAGGAAGCCCAGCAGAGAGGTCCCCGAGGACAGGGAGCACCCGGGCAGCATGGCCCCAACCAGCATCACGGCCCCCGAGCAGTTCAGTGACTACAAACCTCAGGTGTCCGACGGGAACGCGCTGGGGTATGTAGCTGCCAACTTCTACCAACCACAGCCCCCCGCAGCCCTCCCAGAACCGGAGACGAACGTCTTCTTCAGAGACTACACGAGCCCCGTTCCCCTGCTGTGGGACGGGGAGGCAGGGGGGCACCAGGTCTGTCTGCTGGAGAAGATCAACCTCATCTTAAACACCAGCCGGAGCGGGCAGAGCCAGGCGTTCGGCTCGGCCCAGGGGGGACACGGCTACCTCCTGGAGAACCCCTGGGGACACGCGCTGGCCGGCGATGTCCAAGAGCAAACGCTGGTCCCCGACGAGCTGGTCTCCTGCCTGAGAGCCATGAACGGGGAGTCGGGGGAAGTAAAGACCTGCTTTCCGCAAAGCATGGGAGGATCATGTTGAAAGGGATTGCAGTTGTGATTAAAAAAACCCGAAGGGATGGCCATGGCACATGTCAGCCTTTGAGACTGCAAACAGCGGAACTGGAGCAAAACTCTGAAAATTCACCTTCTTATTTGACTACTGTCGTGGTTTTGGCTGGATTGGCCAAGCAGAACGACAGATGGCCCTTCCCCCCCACCCCGTCTCCTCAGAGAGGAGAGGAAGAGATAAGGAGATTTATGAGTTTAGAAAAAGAACTAAACTACTTTAACGAAAATAATAATAAATAAGAAAATAGTAAATAATAATAGAATAATAAAAATTAAAGAAAAAAAGTATACAATATATACAAAACCGTATCCAGCTCCCAGGATGACGATCGCGTCACCAGCAGACACAGGGAAAGTCCCAGACTGGAGTCAGCGAGCTGAATTCCGGAACTAGAGTCAGGAGTGCTCGGATCGGGATCAAAGGCAGACGAACAGACAGGGTCCTCCTCAGACGTCGGCCATTGAAGAAAACACGAGCCAGAGCCCCCTTTGCCCCTTTGATCCCTCAGCTTTTATACTGAGCGGGATGCAGATGGGATGGAACACCCTGTTGGTCAGTTTGGGGTCCCCTGTCCCGTCCGCTCCTCCCTGCGGGTGGGACCCCTCTGCGCTTCTCCGCTTCCCACCCTCCAACGGGGCAAGCAGCGAAGTGAGCTGCCCTGGGTTGTTACAGCAATAAGTCTAAGCAAGAGCCTCTGCGCAGACCATTGCTTGGTATAATCAGGTCTTATCACTCAGAGTGAACAGTGTCTGAACAAGATGCTGTTAATCTCAGACTTCAGTCAGTTAAAAGAGGCCGAGCTAAAAAGTATAATTACAAATCAGAAAAATTGGTTCTGTTTTACCCCAAACCAGGGCAACTACAAATACTTGTGGCTGCCTGCAAGGCTTTGGCCAGTAAATCACAATTCTAAACTTCCCTCCTATTGTCACAAGCAATGGATTCCCATAAGAACTGAAATACAGAGCAGGTGATTTTTGCAGGACACGATACGCTTTGATTATTATTCAAAATCATTCTCTTGTTAAGTATTAAATTCTCTCGTTTGGAGCATTTCATCCCTGGAGCTGATTGCAGTTAAAATGGATAAGACGATGCCTTAAACATCCTGCCGGAATTATGTAAAAATGCCTTGGGATCACTCCTAATGAAGAGCCACGGCACCGAGGAGGATTTCTATATCCTACAGCAGACACGGGTACCAGGAACAGGAAATCTTTTCTGTCTGACGGAATAACCCAATTTCATTTTCCCTCCCGTTCAATAACAAAAACTACTTCAGGTAGGAATGAGCCTTCACCATCTGCCAGGCTGCTTTAAAATCCTCTGAATTGGTCACTGGGCAGATTCTTCATTTTGAGTGAGGGATTTATCGTCGCCCAGTGGCTTGTCGCTGCCTCAGCCTTGCCATCCCGTGTGAAGCACAACGTGGTACAGCGAAATGGTGTTTATTCGGCACGCGACGGGGAATTTGGATCTTCTGACATCCAGAAAACGAACTATACAGGGGTCCCCTTCCCACTGAGCAGTCGTGAAATCATTTACAAGTTTGCCCGGGACTTCAGAAGCGGTCTTGCAAAATGCTCCTAGAGCAACCACAAAATCCCTGGAAATGTGAGAGTTTGGATTATCTATTTGCTGATCGCCCAAACCTTTTTAAGGAAACACTCTAAATGCTTTGAAGGAATACAAGCGTAAAAGAAGTTTACAACACGCTCTAAAATGCCTGATCAGCCAGTGCTCCCAGCGACGTTTGGTCTCCCGCTCCTCTTCTCCTACCTCTTGTGTCCCAGCAGGGACTGGTTTTGGTCGGGAGCTGCAGCCGTCGGAGGTGACACTGCATGTGGCTGGGGTGGGCACGGGTGCTGGCGCCAGAGCCATGTGCCCATGCACAGCCGTGCACACCCATGGACAGCCATGGACAACCATGGACACCCATGGACAGCCATGCACACCCAGGGACACCCATGCACAGCCGTGCACACCCAGGGACAGCCATGGACAGCCATGCGTGCCCATGGACAGCCATGGACAACCATGGACACCCATGGACAGCCATGCACAACCATGGACAGCCATGCACACCCATGGACAATCATGCACACCCATGGACAATCACCCATGCCCATGGACACCCATGCATGCCCATGGACAATCATCCATGCCCATGGACACCCATGCACATCCATGGACAATCATGCATGCCCGTGCATGCCCATGGACACCCATGGACAATCTTGCATGGCCATGGACACCCATGGACACCCATGCTCGCAAGAGTCCCATCCCGCTCGCGCACGGCTCTGAATCTCCGTTTACAATAAGTAGCACAAAGAGCCCCTGATCCCCCCGCGCGTGGGCTCTGGGGACTGGGCTGAGCACAGGCAACGTGTCCGGTGAGAAGGACGTTCACACCGGCACGTTAAAAGGCAAAAGGATCGTCTGGCTGGGCATTGCCAAACCAAAACCTGTAAAACAGTGAGAGCAAGACTTGACAAGTTTTTGCAAGACCTCAAAGTTACAAAGCTAATGTAGATGCTAACCTGTATGTAACTACCTATCTGGAGTTATCCACTTCATTATTATGAAACCACTTTTTGCAGTAGAACCACTAAACCCGGATATTATAAACTTTTTTTCAATTTTTGCTGGGCACCGTATGCCTTTCTGTTGCACAAATGGATTAATTTTGTCGTTTCCTCACGGACGCCTTCAAACCAACCCAGCTGTGTGCTCTGCTTGTTGCCTTTTAGCAGTCCGAGAGATGTGTCGCTTAAATGTACCCAGTAGTAGTTACCTGGCAAGACGGAGTAGGATTATTCTTTAGAAGCAGCAAACCGTTTCCAAGCCAGAAATGTGACTTTTACATGTAAGCGAGTCTAAAATTAGTGATTGCTGCCTGTGCAGGAAGGAAATTGTAAAAGAACAGCCACATACTGTCAGCAACCCGAATGTGAGGTGGGGAAGGTATTTTTTTTTTTCAATGTCCACATCCTGAGACTTGTGCTGCTGCTATCGCCTGAAACTACCAAACCCCGGGGGTGAAAATGCTCCTCTTGTCAGAAAACAAGGCTGAAAGCCTGGTCTCACACTTCAGGTGCCTGCTGGTTGGATTTCCAGCCCCGCTAACTCACTCCCGCACGGAGACCTGCCCAGCTCCTCTCCCGTTCAGCAGCTCTCGGCCCCCGGCGCGGCAGGGGAGAAGCATTGCCCCGCTCTCACCGGGCAAAGCTCCCGCTGATTTCCTGGGGGGCAAGGGAAATAATTCACCTTCGCATGGATGCATCTGGTAAATATGGGCTCGTTACCGGGGAAAATGGAAGGAGAAGGGCACAAATACATATGTGTATGTATATTTTTTATTCCCCCCCCGCCCCCCCAGTTGAACTATTCTATTCTAACATATAACTCAGTTAACCCTCTCCCTCCCTTCTAACCTGTTTGGATGGCGTTTGTACCTACCAATGGTTTAAAAGAGGTGAGAGGCTTGGTCTGGGATGGACACCCGTGATGCTCACCTCTGGCAATGAACGCATCCGTGGGCAAATCCACCGGTGCCTGAAGACAGCAGGAATTTTTGATAATAGTCCAATATCCCGATGCCACATCATGTCCTCGGCTTCAGATTTTTACTTCTCAGATGTGCTTTTCGCTCTGCTGTCCGTCTTTGGCTGCTCGGCCCTTGGAAAGCCCTTTGCATCCTGCCTCTGCCGGCCTTCCACCCGGTGCGGTGTTCAGGGATGTCAACCAGCCACCCGGGAGATGGGAACCGAACGACAGGCGTGCAAGCTCAACACCGAGATCCTCCCATGGGCAACCCTTGAATATGTGAATGGCCCAGTGCTTTGAATCAAACCGCAAAGCCATTTTATTCTCCCTCCCTCAAATACTACATGCTCTCTAATTCTTGGTATTAGTATTTTCTAAACTTTTGCTAAGTTTGGTTATATTCTTGGCAGCCGTATCTTGCGCCGGCAGTTTCCACAGGTTATTTATCAGTTTGGCAATGAGTTTCATGGGCTGTTCAGCTTCATTGCACCATGCGGTTGTACACCTTGGAGGCACGTAAAGGAAGTGTACGCTGAGTAATGTCTATACCTCCAGGCATGCACCAAAAGGCACTGAGCTCCCGTGTGCCTCTCCCTCCACCTGCGCAGGATTGCAAACCCAGCTGCACGTTATCGCCGTGAAAGCTGTATGTAATTATTTTATGACAAGACATTTTCTTTTTCCAGGCCGAATGAGTAACGCGGAGAACGTGGCTGCTGTCGAAGTTACAGTGTGGGGGTCTTTGCACAAGGGATGCTTTTTTCGGTGTGTAGAAGTGGCGATTCCGTGTCCCTTGATGTAAAGGAGTGGTGACTCCACCTCCCTTGATGTAAAGGAGTGGTGACCCCATGTCCCTTAATGTAAAGGAGTGGTGACTCTATCTCCCTTGATGTAAAGGAGTGGTGACCCCATGTCCCTTAATGTAAAGGAGTGGTGACTCTATCTCCCTTGATGTAAAGGACTGGTGACCCTACGTTCCTTGATGTAAAGGAGTGGTGATTCCGTGTTCCTTCAAGTAAAGGAGTGGTGATTCCATCTCCCTTGATGTAAAGGGGTGGTGATCCCATGTCCCTTGGTGTAAAGGAGTGGTGATCCCATCTCCCTTGATGTATAGGAGTGGTGATCCCATGTCCCTTGATGTATAGGGGTAGTGACCCCATGTCCCTTGGTGTAAAGGAGTGGTGACCCCATGTCCCTTGATGTATAGGGGTGGTGACCCCATGTCTCTTGGTGTAAAGGAGTGGTGACCCCATGTCCCTTGATGTATAGCGGTGGTGACCCCATGTCCCTTGGTGTAAAGGAGTGGTGACCCCATATCCCTTGATGTGCAGGGGTGGTGACCCCATGTCCCTTGGTGTAAAGGAGTGGTGACCCCATGTCCCATGAGATTGATGTCCCTGACAGAGACAGCTGGGGGCTCTCTCTGGTGGAGACGTACCCACCAGCCTGAGGAGGAGCTCAGCGAGAGGAGCACTGGTGCGAGCCAGCAGCCACCCACTCGTCTACTGGTAACGGCATTAAACAGCAAAGCAGGCAGCTCGTGACCCACCGAGACGCACCATGACACTGTGTCCCATTGCTATTTGCAATGGGTCTAACACAACCTCAGCAAAAGGGGTCTTCTTATACAAATGGAAGGAGAGAACAAATTAAAAAGAAAGAAGAACTGGGGTGTAGTGTCTTCAGAGCAGCAGAGCTCGTCCCTCCCTTCCACCGCAGCAGGACGGGGTGGATGAGGTGTGAGATTGTCATCGTGCCGGGGCTGGAGGAGTCACCATCAGCGCCGTGCAGATCAGCCGGGGGACGCTGTGGGTCTGGGTGCCTACCGTCCCCCTTCAGAAAGGAGGCTTGAAAATCAATTAAACAAAACGCATAATAAATACATAATAAAAAAAAAACTTTACCGATAATAGATTATGCATGAATAGCTCCAATTTTAAATCCCTTATGCTGCTGCTCTGCCACCGTGACCGTGCCTTCTGCAGGAGGACACAGAATTCGTTCTGGTTTGGTGTTGGAAGCACGGGAGAGCTGGGATTTAGTCTCTGTTTAGTCATGGACCAGCCCGTGACCTCCACCGAGGTCCTTATCCACAGCCCCTGGATATAACAATTGCGACCTCTGGTAAAGCCTCCGCATCTGAATTCCAAAAGCGCCGTATAACGTTTGGGAACAGGAACAGTACAAGAGCATGAAGATAATAGAAATGTTTTCCGAGTAATCTTGCGCTGCTCGTTTTCATTCTGCCCAGGTGCTTGCCAGGCTGCTCCACGCTGAAAGGTTTGGAATTGGAAGCATTGGGTTGTCAGTAAATTGTGGAGGAGATTTAGCGGCAGATAAATATGCTGCAGAGACTGAAATTGGATTAAAAACTTTAACGGTTCACGAAGCTAAATAACAACAGCAAACCTCCGGGGATTTCTGAATGCAGAGACAAAAGATCAAAGCCCAGGTTGTGACCAACACTTGCGAGCAAAGCTGCGAATAAATGCCTGGATCAGCAAAAGCCGCCTGAAAACGCCGCAACAGAGAAATGACAGCAGACGGAACGGCCGCATGACGAAAGTAGGAATATTCGCTAAAAATTCTGCTATTTGGTACGGGCTCTTACACTCCTTAGCCTTCGGGAGGATTAATTCTCTAAGAGGGCAGATGAGGAGGTACTCGCAGGGCAGAGGGGCCGAGCACAGCGGCAGCGACTGAAACCAAAGCTGCATTTCGTAGAAGAGGATGTGAGCAGCGAGGCTGCGGTTTGTGTCACGGCTGGCTTCGCTGAGCGTCAGCTTCACAGAGCCAAATCCCATGAAAATACCACTGGCGAAGCAACGGGAGCAGGGTTCGGATAAAAGATCAAAGCAAGCGTTGAGCACAATGAATAGAAAACAAACTATAGAATTGAGCTATTAAAGGAGATTTCAGGAGTGCTGCTTACCAAACCGGCCAAGTCCTTCCTTAAGGGAGAGGAATTAATCTCGCCACAAGAATATTGGAAAAACCCACAATCCTTAACCTCTCAAAGGATGCGGGGTGATGCTGTGCCTCGCACATCGGCTGTATGATTTTCTAGACTGGCACGGTTGGAGCCATGCCCTCTCCGTGAATTCAGCCTTCCTCGGCTCAGTTACGCACTCCAGAGGAGGCAGAGCAATTGCATTTACGGAACAAAATAACCGATTTCATCCTGCTGGGTTAAGGCACATTCCATGAGAATCGCTGGCACAGCGGCTGTAACACTAACGGAACTGGCGCACCGACTACCTGTGATATTGAAGACCAGCAAACACGCAACCTGGACTTGGGAAAAGCATTTGACACTGTCCCGCATGACATTCTTGTCTCTAGATTGGAGAGACATGGATTTGATGGATGGACCAGCTGGTGGATAAGGAATTGGCTGGATGGTCACACTCCAAGAGTGATGGTCAACAGCTCAACGTCCAAATGGCGACCAATAACAAGTGGTGTTCCTCAGGGGTCAGTACTGGGACCGGAGCTGTTTAACATCTTGGCGACATGGACAGTGGGACCGAGTGCACCCTCAGCAAGTTTGCTGATGACACCAAGCTGTGTGGAGCGGTCAACATGCTGGAGGGAAGGGATGCCATCCAGAGGGACCTGGACAGGCTGGAGAGGTGGGCCTGTGCCAACCTCATGACGTTCAACCAGGCCAAGTGCAAGGTCCTGCGCGTGGGTCAAGGAAATCCAAGCTGGGTGGAGAATGAATTGGGAGCAGCCCAGAGGAGAAGGACTTGGGGGTGTTGGTGGACGAGAAGCTCAACACTGGTGAGCCCCTGGCCCAGGTTGCCCAGAGAAGCTGTGGCTGCCCCATCCCTGGAGGGGTTCAAGACCAGGTTGGATGGGGCTTGGAGCAACCTGGGCTGGTGGGAGGTGTCCCTGCCCAGGGCACGGGGTGGCACTGGCTGAGCTTTAAGTTCCCTTCCCACCCAAACCATTCTGTGATTCTAAGCAGTGAATTATTGGCTATTCTATTGCTGTAGCAGTTACCAAAACTCCAGTGAATTATTGGCTATTCTATTGCTGTAGCAGTTACCAAAACTCCACGGCCTGGGTTGCCAGGAACAGAACACCCGAGTGGCTGAAAGTCATTAAAGCAGCTGAAGCCATGGCAGCAAGAAAGGCAGCAGGAATGAGCAGAACAAGCTCGGTTCCTGGAAGCCGAGCTGCGTCTGCTTGGGCTGTGGTTTGACATTCAGCAGCCTGAGCCGTCGTGTTCCCTCAACCACGTCTAGTGGTCCCACCTCTTCCATGGCACTGACATGAGTCACGGTCCTGTGCGGCTAACTGGATCAAAGAACTGATCGTAATCCCAAATAACAATACCTGTGATTTGGTTTTGTTTATTCCTGTATTCAACACTGAGTTAATGTTACCTTCTTTCAGCTTCTCAAGTGGTACGGTGGCTTTGGTGTTGGTGCTGCACGCTGGGTTGGTGACCGCAGAGGGCTGGTGTGCCACGTGTTGGTGTTGCTGGCTCTGTCTGCTCCGGAAGTCCCTGTCCTCAGTCCGTGGTGGCCCTGCTGTTGAGAAGGCTCTTCCTTGCTGCCCTGGTTATCAGCTGTTGAAATCAGCAGCTAAAGCTCAACACCGAAGAACCGGAGACCTTCTCGTCCACAGGGAGAGGGGCCGATGATGGAGGGTTGGCAGCACTGCAAAAAAACACAGACAAAATACGAAATGTCAACAAAACGCAACCGCCGTTTGACAGTAAGATCAACCAGTGCTCACAGCACGGCCAGAGACCGCTCATTTAGTGCAGCGCTGCTGTACAACCTTGCCTGTGTGGTCCCTGGTACAATCAGATCTAGAAACTGTACTCTCTTCTGGAACCTCGTCACCCAAAAAAAGCAAGAAACCACCAGATATTCAGAGAAATTTAAAAAAAAAAAGAGCAGGCCCGAAGGAGTGGCCCTCCTCCAGGGTAAGAGATGCCAGTCTGAAAGCAGTCTGTGAACCCCTGAGGTCTTCAAGCAGGCAGAAAATATATTTGGGGTTTTTTTTAACAATTGTCTTTGCTGACACGAGAAAATGGAATGATGTTGAACCCAAACCGACGACAAAAAAATCATGGCACACCTTTGAAAGAGCGGGGGTGCAAACACCATCACAACAGCTCTTCCTAACTGGCCTAGTCAATGTGGTAAAATCAAGAACTCCAGAGAATATTACGGAGGAAATACGTTAAATAAACAAACATTGCTCCTTCCTGACTGACCACGGATGACAACCACGCCAGGGTTTTTGGATATACTCACATTCTCCTGCATGGGTTTTTAAGCACCCAGTAATTAACTCCCAGTGCTCTGTCACTCTTATTTCAAGGCTGATGACTCACCACCATTCCTTCACAAGTCTTCTGTCTCAAGGTTATTTCCAGACCTACAACCTGACACAACCAGAGAGCGTAAGGGCTGCACCTGCTGATTTCACTTTTGAGTTTGAATTGCCTTTGAATCGTGTTTCCTCCAGCAATATTTTAAACATTAGCTCTTGCCTATTTTCTGACTGGGCTCCAGCCTTCTTCCATCACCAGCTTTAACTTTCTCTGGTTCCCATTCATATAGTTGGAAAGGAGGCAGCTTCGCAGCATTTGAAACTTCTTCCATTTTTAGGTTGGTTTTTTTCCTTACAAAGCAAATGAACCCAATGGCTGAATAAGCCATTACTGGTCTTCTCTTTTGGTTTGGTTTGCTCTAGAAGTCTCCTTTTATGTCCACTTTTCACCCCAGAGGAAATACTTTGTAATTCGTTTCCAGAAGATGAGTATGAACTGCCACAATAGCGTACATTCAAATTTCATTACATCATTTGCACACACTTTATTTTCACTATCTCTAAGTCCATGTTCTTGACTCTTTTTCCTTATTCCAGCATTCATGGTGTTACGAGGGCGGGTTGAAGCAGAAAGCATCTTGACCTCAATATGCTGAGTGCCTCTTCCAGTGGAGATTCCTTCCAGATTTGTCTCACTGGAAGCTCAGCAGAAACAAGGCGGCGAGGTAACAGCAGGCACTGGTACCTCGTGTCCCACGGGCGAGAGCAGCGTTCCCCGCCTCCCGTGCTGTAACCACCATCATCTGCTCTGGGCAGCAAAGCTCTGCGAGGAGACAGTCTATAGTCCTCCTCCCGCAGCAAGCTCCGCTCCAGGCGACTGGTATTCCCTGAATGTGCGCCCAACGTGCACTTGGGTCTTGCATTTCCATCTACGCGTTGGCATGCGCTCAGTTTGATCGTATTGACTTCACCCTGTGAAAGCCAGGCTGCTGGAAGAGAGTATCTTCTGCTTGCACCGGGCAGGCAAGTGGGTCTCAGGCAGCTCAGCTTCTCCCGAGGGCTATGGGGTTACGCTACCCCCACGGAGAGCATTTGGTTACAGCCCCCATCATTGCTCTCCTCTGCTTCGCTACAAGAGCTCCTCGGGAGCAGTCACCACCGTCACCTGCAAACATCACACGTTCTCATGTCAACTGCTGCTGGTGCTTTCCCGAGGTTCATTTTCAGAACTGCAGACACCCCCTCCTCTCAGAGAACTGATGACTCCGTACTTTCCTTGACATCATCCCCTGCCCGGTGGAGCAGGGAGGTTGGCACAACGTCCTCTCAGCCCTGGCAGCTCCGTTTGCAGCAGGACCTTCTGCTTCGGCTCTTCTGTTGCAGGCCAGCACGGGGCAGAGGTTCTGGTGGGACACCCGACTGCGGGGAACATGCTGTGTCCTCCGTGAGTTGTAAGTACCACAGGCTTTCTCCCGGAGCTTTGTGCTCAACACAAGTCAATGAAGAAAAGATCATACAGAGAAGCAGATTTTGGTGCTAAAAGTTAAGCGAAAAGAAAAGAAAAAAGGGAAAAGGAAAAACAAAAAGGAAAGAGAAAAAAAGAGGAAAGAAAAAAGAAAAGAGACAAGGAAAAAAATAAAAAAGAAAAAAGAAAAAATAAAGAGAAAAAGAAAAAAGAAAAAAGATAAAAGAAAAAAGAAAAAAGAAAAAAGTAAAAAGAAAAAAGAAAAAAGAAAAAAGAAAAAAGAGAAAAAGAGAAAAAGAAAAAAGAGGAACAAGAAGAAAGAAAAAAAGGAAGAGAAATAAAGAAAAAGGAAAATAAAGAAGAAAAAAGAAAGAAGAAAGAAACGGCACTTTATGAGAGGTACTGGATCGGTGATTTTTCAACTTAGCTTTCTGTCACCACAACAGAAGACTCCGATCGCTTGGGCCACCCAACGGGCATCTTCTCTTAAATGTATCATCGATGATGAAAACACCGCTCAAGTTTCACTAATGCCAGTTGAGCACACCACATAACGGCTGCCGCCGTATTTTTTCCCAGGAGGAGCAGAAAATACACTCCGCGAGGGGTAGCAATGAACGAGGCTCAATAAGAACCAGGAGATAAGATTCCATAGAAATTCCTAACGGCGTCCTGGCTTAAACTTACACGCATCCTGGTTTTGCAGCGCGTAAATCAAGCCAGTGCTGGGAAGCGGTGTTGTGAAAAGTGAAAATGGAGCGTGAACTAAAAGAAGACAGAGGGGAAACAAGGCATATACTTAAAAAGAAACTGTTGATATTCGGAGTTTTGCAGGGAACAGACTCGCACGGTTCACACGTTTGTCAATGAACTTTGTCAGCTCTCTAGAGAGAAGCACAAATGTCACGCTGGGCTTCGGAAGAGAGACGGAGTGGACTGGAGGGTCAAAGGTAAAACTCCGGATTCTTGGGGGCCGCAAACCTGGTGATCCCTCTACGTGTTTATATTTGAATGTCTGGCCCCCAAAATACCTTCGCTGGAAATTGAAAGAAAAAAATTCTATTTTTGACGCTTTCAAACAATTTCACATTTTCAAAAAAAAAAAAAAAAATTAAAAGACAGTTTCAAGCCAGGAAAAGTTAATCCCGTCAGGGAGATGCTGTCAGGAAAACGGAGTTTATCTTATCGATAAGATGCTAAAAAGAGAAGCAGAAAAGGGGCCAGAAAAGAGAAGCAACGCTAGTAACAAGAGACCTTTTCATTAAAAGATCTTTTAAATATGGCGGTAGTTTGTCGGAGCGCTGAAAAAAAAATGAGAGAAAGCAAGAATCCCATTAAAGAGATGAAAGAATCCCATTAAAGAGACGAATAAAACCAGAGTGGACGCATCTCAGGACAAGCCCCTTTCTGCTAATAAGGGAGGTTGGGGTTTATTTTATTCTAATCGCACTTCTTGTCCTTCCCAGCTGCAGAGGCACCACGCAGGTACGGAGGATTGGACTTTCACAGGCTTTTTTTTTTTTTCCTGGTAATCTCATCTTTTTCTCAGCTTTATGTCGCTGAAATTTCCCGTGCTTTACCTTCCCGGGGAGGAACCGCGGAGGTTGGGGACGCGGGACTGGAGCCATGTCCTTGTCGCCTTTCTGCTGCCGCCCGCCCGCCTTGCCCTTCCGTGGTGGCCCCCGGCTAGCGGGGGAGCGGGGCCGGCGGGGGCGGGCCGGGCCGGGCCGGGGCGGGCGGGAGCCGCGGCCGCGCACAGCGGGAGGCTGCCGGCCCCTCCCGGCCGGCCGGGGCTGCGGGGTGAGTAACCCCGGCTCGGGGGACGGTGCGGTGGGGTGGTAGGTAGAGCCGGGGCTGCCCTCCGCCTCCCGCTCGGGACGGGGGGGCGGCGGGGACGGGCTTTCCCCCCCCCCCCCTCCCGCCCCGCTCACACACCGCGGCTTTCGGGCGCTGAGCAGCGATGCCGGGGCGCTGGCGGCGCGGGCAGCAGCGGAGCGGGGTGGGGGAGAGGCATCAGCCGGAGGGTGGGCGTCCCGGGAGGCTCCCTGACTTGGGATGCTGCTTGATTGGGATGCTGCCTGCCCCGGGATACTCCTTGCCTCGGGATGCTCCCTGTCCTGGGATGCTCTCTGCCCTGGGATGCCCGCTGCCTTGGGATGCCCACTACCTCAGGATGCTCCCTGCCCCAGGGTGGTCCCTGCCTCGGGGTGCTCCCTGCCTCGGAGTGGTCCCTGCCTTGGGATGCTCCCTGCCTTGGGATGCTCCCTGCCTCGGGAGGCTGCCTGGCCTGAGATGCTCCCTGCTTTGGGATGTTTGCTGCCCTGGGATGCTCACTACCTCAGGATGCTCCCTTCCTTGAGAAGCTGCCTGCTTTGGAATGTTTGCTGCCCTGGGATGCTCCCTTCCTTGACGTGCTGCCTGCCTTGGGATGCTACCTTCCCCAGGATGCTCCCTGCCCTGGGACACTCGCTGTCTCAGGATGGTCCCTGCCTTGGGATGCTCCCTGCTTTGGAATGCTCCCTGCCTCGGGATGCTCGCTGCCCCAGGATGCTGCCCACCTTGGGATGCTGCCGGCTTTGAGATGTTGCCCGCATTGGAATGCTCCCTGCCTCGGGATGCTCGCTGCCCCAGGATGCTGCCCGCCTTGGGATGCTGCCGGCTTTGAGATGTGGCCCGCATTGGGATGCTCCCTGCCCTGGGGTGCTCAGTGCCCTGGGATGCTGCCTGCCTCGGGATGCTGCCTGCCTTGGGATACCTGCTGCCCTGGGATGCTTGCTGCACGCTGGGACGGAGCTGCCTAAGGGAGCGCAGCGCTGAAGGGCCTCTAGAAATACCGCCGTCCCTTTCCTTCGTACGGTGAGGTCTCGTTAAACACCTCGTGCTCCGTAGCTCTGGCGCAGAGTCGCTGACCTGGGGCGGGATAGCATCAAGCTGGGGTTCCCCAGCCCGAGTAGGTGCCACTGTCCCTGCCACCGGGCCTGTGGCAGCCGGAGCAGCCCCCGGGAGCACGCTGACAGTGGGAAGTTTCCCTAAAAATGCTGCTGGGGTTATTGGTGATATGTAAGCAACAGCGCAGCTCAGGCAGAAAGAGCGTGGGGTTGTTTTTTTCTGGGCGAAATGTAACAGTGAGAAATGTTCCTCTTTCCGCCGGCGTTCGGTCGGGTGTTCCTGCCGGTTCCATGTTCCCTCAGAACGGACACTTGCTTCGTGTAGAGCTTGTCTAGGGAGAAGTGGGGGCAAGGGCATCAAAGTTGGTTAAGAAGCGGTTAAAAGCGAACTATGGAGCTTTAGTGCTTTACAAGGGATTTCCTTTAAGAGCTCAAGCCGATGCCATGGTGGCGAATCCATAGGTAAACAAAACCTACGGTCTGTTGCCCTTGTGTCTTCAGCTGAGATTTCAGAGAGATAAGTGTGCACAAACATGCACCGTCTCCTCTCGGTGAACACCTTCCGCACTTCCTCTGCCTCGTACTTACCCGGACAACGTCCTTTTCATTTTCTTTAACCCGTGCACAGCGATGCCATTTTCCCTCATTGATGTGCAATCTGGAGGATTTTGTCTTCTTAAAAATTTTCTTTTTTTTCCACGTGCCTTTGCTCTGAGCTGAAAGTTCTTTCTCATTCTCTTCTCTTATTTTACCCTGATCACCATTTTCATGCTCTGCTGCGCTCGCACGGTGCTGCAGGAATTGTCTAGCACGTACCGAAGCAAACCACCGACTGAAGTTATTTGAAGCGAGGCTATTTTTGTCCGTTGACTCAAGTATTTTGGGTCGAGCTTTGCTGTCAGAAAGCAAGCTGTCTGAGGGATGTTTACGCAGCCACCGGGCAATTTCAGTTTATTGGAAGGCAGAGCGTTTACTTGAAGAACCTTGGTGCTGTGATTGCTCATCCTTGCAGTTACTAATCACCTACGGAAGGCACCGCGTGAAGCGTCTTGTGTAAAGCGGAGGCACTGCAGCACAGCTTCACATTTCGGGCTGAAAACCATCTAGATTTAAAATAAAACAAGGTGTTAATACGCATTTTGGCAAACCTCATGTATTTCGTATTCACCTCGGATATCATTTCACTTGAAAAACATGGAACGGATCCCACCTTGTTATATAAAACCAACCTGAAATAACTTTTTTGGATGTTTTTATATTAATATACTTGCAGCACAGACGATATTGTGCAATGCATCCCCATAAAAGTGCCCCTCCAGCCAAGACGGCACAAAAAGCAGTCCGGATTTAAAGTTTCACTTTACAGTAGTTCGTTTCCAATACGGCACCAAGTTATTAAAATAGCTGGTATTTGTGGCAGGTCAGGAGTTATAGACAATATTGTCGCTGTATTCACTTCTGAAGCGTCAAAGATATTCTTAGAGCTCCTGTAGTTCTTCAGGGGAAGGGTAAGAAAAAGGAAATAGTTGTTAATGCTGGTTGTAAAATGTATGGGAAAATATTGAGCTTAGGTCAGGCTGAGCTTGAATAACTTGTGCGAGATTTTGTGCTCATCACTTCCAGTACCGGAGCGTGCGTTTTAGCTAGTAAGTCTAGACACGGCATAGGTTCCCATTCGAACAGAATTTCCGAGCGATCCTGTGGAGTTTAAAACCTTTCAAAGCTGGTTTGGTTGGTTGCGCCGTTAACAGTGCGCTTACCGCAGCTTGCTCCGTCAGGGTAGAGTTAATTAGTCAGAAATAAGCTGTGTGGGATGGCGTTCCTTTTGGAAAGCAGTCGAAAGAAATTGTAAGGTTGCCACTTCCCAAAGCCTTATCCAAAATTTTATGTGTGATACTCAGGTCTGGGAATCTTGAGACTGCATTAGTCATCTGAGGTGAGGACAGTTCGTTTGGATTTGGGGTCACCTGGACAAAGTGGGAGCACAGACCTGATGAAGAGCACACGAGGCTGCTCTCGGGGGGCAGGAACGGGGCTGCTCCAGCCCAAAGAGGGTGCGGGATTTTGGGAGCGTGTGGGCTGTGCCAAAGCCGAGTAGAGAAACCAGAGCTTGGGGAGAAACCGTGGCCTGGGGAGAAACCACAGCCTGAGGAGGAACCACGGCTTGGGGGGAAACCATGGCCTAGGGAGAAACCATGGCTTGGGAGAAGCCATGGCTTGGGGAGAAACCATAGCTTGGGAGAAGCCATGGCTTGGGGAGAAACCATGGCTTGGGGAGAAACTAGAGCTTTGGGAGAAACCGTAACCTGGGGAGAAACCATGGCTTGGGGAGAAAGAGGGATCATGAAGGGTACTGAGGGTTTGTTCTTGTCCTTCACAGAAAGGTCTTTGGTTCTGGGCTTTGGGAGGGAAGGGAGGAAATATTTATTTTCCTAAAGCACAGAATTGTCTGGTTTTAAAGCACGGAGTTTTAAAGTACCCTGCCATTCCCCCGGCTCCTCTGCCTGTCCCGAGGGAGAACCAGCTAAAAACCAGCCGCTGCTTCGGACAGGGGCTCGAGAGTCACAACTCAGCAGCGTTAGCAGAGAATATTAATCCTGGAAGACTCATGAAATAAGGAGTTTGGATTTTCTGAGGTTGTAAAATACGAACATCTGTAAATTATTTTCCTACTTTTCAGGAACTGGTAAAAGGTGTTCGTTTCTCTATAGGGAGAAAAATGCTCCTTGCATGGATTGTGCCTACAGTACTTTGGTTGTTGGTGCACTTCACAGCAGGTAAGATAATTTTTTTTTTTCCCACATGGCAATTAGCACTTAAAAGAAGCACTCAGGCTAATTGGTTGGGTTTTTTTCAGCTTCCGTGTGGTGTGCTAGTAGACATCTTTCCTACTAGGGAGAGCAAAATCTGATGCTCGATTAGGTTTATGCTGTGATTTCTGTCAGAACGCCTTGATCTGCTGCTGGTGCCAGCAGCGTGGGCAGCAGGGCGAGGGGGGGATTCTGCCCCTCTGCTCCGCTCTGGGAGACCCCCCTGCAGTGCTGCCTCCAGCGCTGGGGCACCAACGGCAGAAGGACACGGAGCTGTTGGAGCGGGGCCAGAGGAGGCCCCGGAGATGCTGGGAGGGCTGGAGCCCCTCTGCTGGGAGGACAGGCTGGGAGAGCTGGGGGGGTTCAGCCTGGAGAAGAGAAGGCTCCGGGGAGACCTTCCAGCCCCTTCCAGTCCCTCAAGGGGCTCCAGGAAAGCTGGGGAGGGACTCTGGAGCAGGGAGGGGAGCCATGGGACGAGGGGGAAGGGCTTTACAGTGGGAGAGGGGAGATTGAGATGAGATGTGAGGCAGAAATTGTTGGCTGTGAGGGGGGTGAGCCCCTGGCCCAGGTTGCCCAGAGAAGCTGTGGCTGCCCCATCCCTGGAGGGGTTCAAGGCCAGGTTGGACGGGGCTTGGAGCAGCCTGGGCTGGTGGGAGGTGTCCCTGCCCAGGGCAGGGGGTGCCACTGGGTGGGCTTTAAGGTCCCTTCCAACCCAAACCACGCTGTGACACATGAGAAACCACCTCTACAGTCAGCTTCCACAGAGACTGTCAGAACTCACGTGTCAGCAGAAACGGTGCTCCATCATTTTCCCGTTATCTTCTGCCGTCGCTCACCTTGTTTGCCCAGAGCACGAGTGTCCTGGAGTCTGCCAGCAAGCGCCTGCTCTCCTTCGCTGAGCGCAGGATCTCCTGTCCCCGCCTGTCCTGTGCCCCTTGGAAAAGACAGTAACGAGCAAGGGGAGGTCTCTGCAAGTCGGAGAAAATCTCGCTTGTCTCTTCAGCAGAGCCATGCCTGCCGCCGCCTCACCGAGACACAGCTATTTCCTTAAACCACAATGGAAAAAAGAGTTCTGACGGGTTTTGCCCGGGGTTGTGCTTTTTTTGTATGATGCCCAGTAGCCAGCCCGTGGCTTCTGGCCCCGGTTATCCCATGGGAGTAGACCGGGCACAGCAATACCCCATGAGCCGCCAGCCAGAGGCAGGAATTCTTGTGTTGTAACCGTGGGGGGACTCTCCCTCCAGCACAGCGTGTCGCACAGCGATGATGTATCCGGATTAAAGGGTTTCCCGTTCTCTTGCAGAAGGGTGCATTAAAGGCGACGTGACGGCTCGCCAGCTTCCCCGTGGCACTGCAGAAATATGTGACAAAGGGAACATGACGGCTAACCCGGCTTCTCCCGTCCGGCGGGGAACCAGCATCACCCTCTCCTGCCAGCTCAAAGCCCAGCACTGCAGGACAGCTATTTTCTTTAACAGCTCTGAGCTAATTAGGAGTTACGGCAGCGCAGTAAGCACCGAGTTTCTAGTCCAGAGATACGGCAAACACACGTTTACGTGCAAAACACTTTGTGAATCCGGGATAAAACTCATTTGTGGAATCGAGATAGAATCTGGAAGTAAGGAGAATTTAATTATTTCTTGTTCTTCAGCGTTTCTTCTGGTACCTCTGAGACGTGTGTTAGAAACTAGCAGTGGGTGGCCTTTCCCACAAAAGGTGCTGTCTTCTAATGGCTCTTTGTATTTAAAATCCTCCTGGCTGGGACTGTGCATCTCTGATATTGATGCTAAATAGAACTGCCTGCTCAGAGAAGATATCGCACTCTCCTCTTCTACCCCTGACACCCACCAGTCCCTCCAGAACACTGGGGACTTGCAAGAAAAATTCTAAATTTTACATTTTCTTCCAGCCTGATGAGCTGACGCTGCCGCAGCGGTCGTCTGCTGCAGCAGTGCTGCTTTTTTTCTTTTTCTTTTTAATAAGAATAACGGTTGATTGCTGCAAGCCGAGCTTGTGGTGCCCATCTGGAGAGCTGTTAAGCGCTTGTATTGGTCTGACACCCTTGTAAAGTCACTGGGGTTTCGCTCAAGCCTCAGAGGTCTCAGCGGGCGGTAGAGATCGCAGACCCAGCTGTTTTCCCATATGAAAATTATTAGCTGGAATATTTTGCCTAGAAATTCTTAAAAAAAAACCCCAAAACAATCAAAAAGCCAAACCTAGCATTTCTTAAAAAAAAAAAGAAAAGAAAAGGAAGAAACTGATAAGAGTATCTGTTTAAGATCCTCCAGATGAGCCAAGAAATGTGTCGTGTATCCAGTATGGGACAGACGGCCATCCCACCTGCACCTGGGATAAAGGAAGGCTCACCCACATCAGCACTACATATGTAATACAGTAAGTAGCGCAGGAAAGCAGGTTCTTTAATACCTCTAATTCTACCTTCAAGTTGGATTTTTTTTAATTTTTATCCCATTTCTTGAATATTTACCCATATCAAAGCACACGAAGGAGGTGGTTTATGAACAGCCACGTAACAAGAGCTAGGACAAGAGGAAACGGCCTCAAGTTGTTCCAGGGGAGGTTTAGGATGGATATTGGGGAAAATTTCTTCACCAAAAGGGTTGTCAAGCATTGGAAGAGGCTGCCCAGGGCAGTGGTGGAGTCACCATTCCTGGAGGGATTTAAGAGCCGGGCAGACGTGGTGCTGAGGGACGTGGGGTGGTGGTGGACTTGGCAGTTGATGGTTGGACTCGATGACCTGCAAGGTCCTTTCCAAGCCAGACAATTCTATGATTCTATAATTCTATGAAAAAGCAGCGTAACACCTTCACTACCGAATTGACTAGAGGATTATTTCCTACCACAGTCGTATTTAAGCAGATCTTTCAAGGGGCAGATGACCTGCCTGGCTTTCAGTGCAGCCGTCCTCCCTTGAAAGCTAAAGCCAACCTGCAGGGGAGATGCTGGAAGAGCCCCCAAGGGACCCGGAGCAGCACGAGTGTATGGGGACCTGACCCATGTCCCGACGCACCCAGGGTTTATCTGTCTTGGTGTAGAGGAGACTACTAACCAAGAATTTTCCTTCTGTTCCAGGCTATCGAATGGGACGGATGTCTTCTGTGTTTCAGAAGAAGGTTTGAGTAAGGGGGTTGGCTCGCTGGCTCTGAGCAAGCTGAATTTTGACTCTACTTACACCCTTGTGGTTGCCGCCTCCAACGAGCTAGGAAGTGCTTTCTCACAACCGCTCGCGTTCATGTTAATAGACATAGGTAAATGCACGACTTACCCCCCTTCAGTTAGTCCCAGCCCTTTAGAAAGAGGTGAAAGCATTTTGAGCGCTTTCTTGGTTAAACCTCTCAGGAAAAGCATCCACCAAGTCAAACCCAACAATTCTATTTTCCACGTAACCCCCGCCCAGTTCCGAGCTGTTCTGCGTATCTGAGCGCTGTTTGCTTCTTTCTGGTTGGTTTTTGGTTTTTTGTTGTTGTTGTTTTGTTTTGTTTTTTTTTTCTGCTAGTGAAACCACATCCTCCCAACTTTTCGGTGGAATTTGGAGATTCGGCGACCAACTGCACCCTTTTCTGGGACGCCGAAGCTGGGGCGCAGCACTGCAGGCTGAGATACCGCCCGCTCAGCAGGCACAGCTGGAGCACGGTAACCCTCTTCTGAGCAGTTCCCATCCCTGGAGGTTGCTTTAATCTCGTTATTTCTTACTAGAATCACCCTTGTCCAAATTCGCCTTTCTCTGCTCTTTAACACCACGTTTAAGGAAAACTATTGCCTACTGGTCAAAACCGACCGTTGGTCTAAAACTGAGCGAAGGTAACACACTCATCCTGCAAAAACGCACGTGCGTGAATATTTCCCCTTACATCAAGCGTCTCTGTGATGTACTGAAGGATCAGAGGTTCTGCTTGACCCACCACTTGATTGGAATACGGGCATAACCCGCCCATTGTAGCCTGTGGCTCCAGGCGACAATTTCCATACGTTTGTGCCTTCCCCCGTGCTGATGGGAAATCTTCGCTCGGATTTCAAACGGTAAAAGAAATGCGTGGCTTGAAGTTGAGTAAAACGCGTGAACAGAAAATTTGTTACCGTCACACGATTCAACGAGGGATTTTTCTGCGGAAGAACCGCAAGCCTGACGATTCGTTGGGTCATTCTTCGAGTTATCAAAGTTGCCCCAGATCAGGGGTTTCCCCGTTGGTTTTTAAAGATGTGTTTTGGCTGGCCGGGCTTCCTTTGGGCATTAGCGATTCGGCCTGTCGCTGCCTTCAACCTCTATTTCCTCGCGAGTTTAACATCATATGTCCTTTACCTTCGCTAAAGGTTGAAAGCTTAAGCAGTGAGAAATGCGGTCGTTACGGTCTGAAGCCTCACACAGCCTACGAGTTCCAGGTCAGCTGTAAAATTCACCCCGAGCGAGGACTGTGGAGCAACTGGCGGAGCTACCAGACCCGGACTCCAGAAGCAGGTACCTCCTGCACTAACCCTGCGTCTAACCTTTGCCTACGAGGGGAAACTTCGGCTGACGAAGTTAAAACGCTGCCGGGTTTTTGCCGGTTGGTTTGCGGCGTCTCCGTAGATCCAGACGCAGAGCCAGAGGGGGAGTAACTTCTGGAAGAGAATTGCCATTTTAATGAACAAAAACTGAAGCTGCCCAAGTTTCTTGTAAAACAGGAATTTCGAGAATTCACTGAGAAGGTCTGAAGGATTTTTTTATTTTTATTTTTTTTTGATGTTGAAGGTTGGGGGAATTTTTCCGTAGTGGCCTGCCGCATCGTGGCACAGATGGAGAAGGCAGAGAGGGTTTGCGCAGCTCAGCCAGGGGAAGAAAAACCTTCTGTATTGGTTCATATCTAAGCGTTTTACTGAATTCCTGCAACAACCCCGTGCTCAGGGTGGGACGGCTGCCACCTCGCCCTTTGGCGCTGATGAACCACAGCTTGGGTGAGAAGCTGTGGGTCCTTGAGCTCGCCCAAAAATTTGCTGAGAAGTTGGGTGAATGGGCCAGGAAACTGCCTGGACTCTCTCCGTTCTGCTGACGCTGGCAGGTTTTAACAAAAGAGTTTAATTTTGCCAAGTCATCTTTTCCCAAGTAGAGAAATTGTCTCCCTCGGTGACGCCTCCACCATGCCATGGAGCGTCTGGAGACCTGGGTAGCCTCAGCAGAGCAGAACCTGGCCAGGCGTTCGGGAGAGAGAGATTCCCACCAGGAATTTGGTGAGCAAAGAGCAGACTCCAAGGACGCGTGGCAGCAAGCCGAGGGCAATCCCATTTAGCTCCTGCCACCGTTCGTTTTGGCTGCCTTGGCCGGACCTGCCTGCCTGCCTTCGCCCTGAGCTGCACCGACTCACATGCTGCAAAAGTTGCAGCTCTTACGAGAGAAGAAAACTTCTCAGAAGTTTGTGTTTCAACAAAGATGTGTCAGCTGCTCTGGCATCCCCTCCTTTCATCTCCTACTTGGCTTTCGTTGCTCTCTTTTGTGAATTACTATAAGCCCTTCAGGCCGGGGCCGTTATTACTCATGCCATTTACCACTACTGACAGCATCAGTTTCTGTAAGAAGCATTGATTGATGCAAAAGGTGTGAACTTTTCCTTCCCTCCCCCACCTTCCTCTCAACAGTTTTCTCAGCCTTCTCGCTGCACCCTGGCTTGCTACGGCATTTGTGGTCACCACCCCTCTCCCCAGCCGCTGCTATAAAACGAGAATCTTTTCAGATAACCAAGAAGCATTTTCTGTCCCCAGAATGGTGACAGCAAGGGGAGGTTGCAAACGAGAAGCTCTGGGTACACCACGGTTGAGTCTTCTTTGAAGGAGCTGAAGTTCCAGCTTCCAGAGGAGGCCCCGGAGATGCTGGGAGGGCTGGAGCCCCTCTGCTGGGAGGACAGGCTGAGAGAGCTGGGGGGGTTCAGCCTGGAGAAGAGAAGGCTCCGGGGAGACCTTCCAGACCCTTCCAGGCCCTCAAGGGGCTCCAGGAAAGCTGGGGAGGGACTCTGGAGCAGGGAGGGGAGCCATGGGACGAGGGGGAAGGGTTTTACAGTGGGAGAGGGGAGATTGAGATGAGATGTGAGGCAGAAATTGTTTGCTGTGAGGGGGGTGAGCCCCTGGCCCAGGTTGCCCAGAGAAGCTGTGGCTGCCCCATCCCTGGAGGGGTTCAAGGCCAGGTTGGACGGGGCTTGGAGCAACCTGGGCTGGTGGGAGGTGTCCCTGCCCAGGGCAGGGGGTGCCACTGGGTGGCCTGTAAAAGTCCCTTCCAACCCAAACCGGTCTGTGATTGTATGATTCTACACGAGTTTGGCCTTTTGCACGTTCAGGAGCACACCTCTTCAAGGAGATAACGCTTTTCCTGTTTCTCTAAGCCTGACCTGCCACAAAACTTGCTCTATGCAAGCACTGTTCATACGTGAGCTTTTTTTCTTTTTTTTTTTTTTTTTTTTTTTTCCTTCCCCCAGCCAATTTGTGTGATTCAGCTGTGAAATGAACTTTAAAATCCGGGCTGGAGTCCAACAGATGCGATCCTATATTTTATTTTTTCCTGCTTTGAGCTTGCCCCCTTCCTTCCTCCCTCACAGCGAGCGGGCCCTGGTTTTATTGCTTCTGTGGGTCCCGCTTCTTGTTTCTTTTACAGTCGCTATTTGCAGTTGATACAGGACAAATAGCTCCTAACATTGCTGGCACCGAGGATTGTTTCTCCCTTTGAACTTAGCAAATAGCAGGCAGCCCCATTCCGGCTGGGTTTGTCCGACAGCTGCCTGCTGCTCAGGTTATTAGTATCAGTTATTATTTGAATTTGATGGGTTTATTTTGGTCAGGGACCTCGAGGAACCAAGCTTTGTTCCCTTCTTGTCACATCGGCTTTCTTTACGTGCTTGTGATTCTGAACTGCTGGAGCACGTTGTTCACCCCTTTCTGCAGCCAGAACTTTGCTTTAATGTTATTTTGGGAGGTTTCTTCAAAACATCCCGGGTTTCCAGTCACTCTGTGACTGTAAGGAGAATCGTGGAAGGAACGAGGGTTTTAAGCTCCCTCTGACGAGGTCCTACCCAGCTACCTGTTAAAGACACTGATTGCCCAGGGCCAGAGAGCAAAATCCTACAGATCCAACAAACCCCGTCCCCTGGGGCTGCCCCTTGTTTTAGGATTGCTGTAGCCAACCCCAAGGACCTTAATTAGACTCAACTTCTCTGAAAGACGAGAGCTAATAGCGTGCAGGCTGCCTTGGGAGCCATCCCGATTCCCGAGAGCAGGATAAAATCACCAACAGAGCAAATCCTTCGCTTGGGTTTTTGGCGTGTTCTCTTCGTAAGCTCCACCGTCAACCCAGCCTGAACTCCAGCTACACCAGCAAATACAGGCTGTTACACCCTGCGCCATTTCAGAGACTTGTTAAACCTTAAGTTTTCACTGTCTCAGGATTTTTACCTCCTCCGCTTAGTCCGCGTCTTGTTTGTTTGCTCCAAAACACAGCCATTAATTCCACTCACCTTCTCCTTCCACACCAGCGCCCACCGGGCTCCTGGACGTCTGGTACCGGCAGCAGGACGTGGACTCTCAGAGGCAGAACATCTCTCTTTTTTGGAAGGTAAGTTGTTTAGGTGAACCCTACGCAGGTGAGGGGGGACTCTGGTTTCTGCGTCGGCAGGAAAAGACCAAACCCAAGGAGAGCACAGGGCTCTACCAGCACCCGGTGACGGGGGCACGGACCAGCTCTGCTACCCAAGGCTTGTCTCCCCTGGGAGAGTCAGCAGCTCTTTTCTACCTACAATTTCCCTTTCACAGTTCTCCAAATGTTGTTGTGCTGGAAATATAACATTTTCCCAGCACATCACATCACACCACCTTCAAGTTCCCAGCACATCACGTCACCTTCCCTCCTCCTTTCCACAAGGAAAACTATGTCCCTGGTGATACCTCCAAAGATAACAACCTTACAGACTTCCTAATTTGTTTCCTAATTAACATCTCCCTCTCCTGGTTCTCTGCCTCGCTGCTGTTTGCCGTGGTTGCCACAGGCGGTCAGGAGAGGAGTTCTGGGAGGCCAGGAGGACACCATGGCCCACGTTCTCCATACGCACGTACCTTCTGTGCCCGCTTTGGGATATGAGCTTCCCTCAGGGATGGTTCTGCTCTGCTTTGCTTGTGTGAAGGACAGAGCGATGAAGAATCGGGGAGGCGGAAGTGGCGATTTATTGTCGTAGTCCTTCAAGGTGGCCAGACTCTCAAAAATTGAAGAGCTGGACGTAGATCGGGCAACGGGAAGGGTCCTGCCCATGTCCCTGCTGTGGGGCTGGATGGTGGGGCGAGGCTCTTGTCACACCGCAGCAGGGGAAGGAATTGGTTTTCTCGCCGGGTGTGGAGCAGGGGGTGGGCAAAGCGCCGGCAAAAGGGTTTGCTAACCGCAAATCTGCAGATCTCAAACCCGGCAAACTCGTAGTCGACAAACATTGGGTTGCTTGGGTCTGCTGAGCAACGGCTCCTGCGAGCTGAGACCCTGCCAGGGCAATTTCAAAGAGAATTCCGATTAAAACCCGGCTGTAGGGTAAAGATGCCACGTTGCCCTGCATTACCCCCCCCCGCTGAGGGGAGAAGTCTTACGCCAGGTCTGCTATCCCAGCACCCCCGGTGAAACCCAGCCCTGTTACCGGTGCCGGGTGCCGAGCTTCCCCAGTATTACCGGATCAACCCTTAAAGCCAGGTCCGAGAGGAATTTTTTTTGGATTGTGGGGCGTTTCGCTGGAGTGGTTTTATTTCGAAGCCAATAAGATTATTTAATTTTTTTTTAAGTTGGTTTTTGGTTTTTTTTGGGGTTTTTTTTTTTGGTTTTTGGTTTTTTTTTTTTTGTGAAGCACAAATTATCTCTGACTTCCAGCTCGCGATCTCTCGCTGACTTTCCCGTTACTGCTCTGTCTTCCCCCCCCTGCCGACAGGCTGCGAGCGAAAGCCGAAATTCTCCTGTCGTTACGCGACTCCAGCCCTTGCGGCTTTCAAACATTTAACTTTAAGCCCTTCACCTTACAGCAGCGAACGGGCGACGCTTTCCGTATCGCAGCGGACGTCCTGCGGCACCATTCACAGAACGGGGGCAACACGCCACTTTTTTTTTCAGTTTTCACAACAGCAGCAAAGCAAAAGCCTCAGACCGGGTACAACGCCCTGCCCGTCGTTGGCTTTCGTATTTTCACCCTAATCCCAAAGAAAGCATCACCAATTTAATTCCGGCAGGCTTTCAGCGTTTGTCCCGAGAAACTGCACACGTTTTCCTATTTTTAAAAGTAGGTTTTTCCCCCCCCCCATCTTCCTTTTTTTTTTTTTTTTTTTGGGCTGGGGAAGGGTTTCGTTACGACAAAACCTACCCGCCAAAGAAAAGGGGCTGGGTGTGTAGGAACTGCAGGAAACCGTGACACCGAGAGCACGACTGCAGCCACCCGGGGTTGGAAAAACCAGCCAGAGGCGCTCGAGGGGACAGCCCGGCCTCACGCCTCCGAGATGAGACGCGGCGTCTACGCGCTTGAATTTAAATAATGCGTTTTCGCGGCTTTAGGTAAAAAAACCCGGATTTTCCCCCCCAGCTCAAAAATCGCTCATTTTTACACATCCAGGTGGGCAGTTAATACGCTTTTATCCCCCCCCCCCTCCTTTTTAAAAGCACGGCTTGAATCCAGACTCAAGGCAGCGGCTGTTTTGCCGCTGCTCGGAAAACCGGCAGCTCCCAGCAAAAGGGCTCCACTAAACTGGAATTAAAGAGGAAAAATAAATAAGAAATAAAGATACGCAGCCTTAAGAGAGACTCTCGGGTGAACGCACGCTCTTGGCCCTACCGTTAGGGAATTAACGCATTTCACGCGGCTGGATGCCCCGGGTTCTCCGGAGCAGAGCAGTGACGGAGCTGGGATAAGGCTTGGGAACGGAGCGCACGGATCACAGGGCTGGGCAGCAGCAAAAATCAGAATAGGCGGTTAGCTGGTAGAGGTTTTACCCAAATCATGGTGGAAAAGGGAAATTCTGCAGCAAGGACACTGGCTTCCTTTGGAAAAAAAGGTTTTATTTTTAGCAATGGAAGCGCGTGTTCACTTACGAGCGTGTATTCTTAGGTTGGCGCCCGTGTGGAAACTATGCCACATTCACCGCGCGTTAGCTGTGCTTCGGGCCAACACATCTCAAGTTAATTTAAAAAAAAAAAAAAAAAAAGAGAGAAATAGTTAAAGTTTTACAGAAGCAAGCGAGCGAGCAATCTCTGTCGCGCTGCTTGTTTCCGCCAGCTTTGGAGAGGAAAAGACAGTAAAAACTGACCACTGGCTCCCCAAGAACATCAGCGGGTACGTGCTGTCGTCCAGCAAGTACCGCTGTCGCCGCAAAAAACAACCCCTCTTTATTATTAGAACAGAAAAGGAAGAGAAAAAAAGTTACCTTTGAGTGAAAGCTGCTCGCTTAAACGGGGCGGGTTGAGCGCCCGGGTGAGGGGGATGCTCCGAAAGCCGTCCCCGGCTGCCAGGCTCCGGCGCGGTGCCACCAGCTTTCCGCGGGCTTCGCTCAGCAGAGAATAACGCATGGATTTTCCTCGCAGGCTTTGAGCAAGTCGGAGGCGAGAGGGAAAATCCTGCGGTACAGAGTGACCTTCGAAGCCCTGGGCCAGCGGAGCCCCCCGGCAGAAGCCCACTTCACCCACCAAACCGGCTACGCCCGAGTCACGCCCAGGGTGGGCTACAAGATCACGGTCACCGCCGAGAACTCGAGGGGCAGGTCCCCCCCCGCGTCCATCGTGACCGGCCTGGACACCCAGGGTAAGGGCTTCTGCGTCCAGCGCTGGGCTCCCCGGTTCCAGAAGGACGGGGAACTGCTGGAGAGGGGACAGCAAAGGGCTACCAAGATGCTGAGGGGATTGAATACCTCTCTGATGGAGAAAGGCTGAGGGATTTGGGTCTCTTCAGTCTGGAAAAAAGACAGCTGAGGGGGGACCTTATCAATGCTTATAAACACTTAAAGGGGGGGTGTCAGGAGGATGGGGCCAGGCTCTTCTCAGTGGTGCCCGGGGACAGGACAAGAGGTAACGGGCACAAATGTGACCATGGGAAGTTCCACCTAAACATGAGGAGGAACTTCTTTGCTGTGAGGGCGGCAGAGCCCTGGCACAGGCTGCCCAGAGAGGTGGGGGAGTCTCCGTCTCTGGAGACATTCCAACCCCGCCTGGAGGTGTTCCTGTGCCACCTGCTCTGGGTGACCCTGCTCTGGCAGGGGGTTGGACCAGGTGATCTCCAGAGGTCCCTTCCAACCCTACCATTCTGTGGTTCTGTGCCAGCTCTGGACCACTGGGGATAACACCAGTGCTCTACGTTGTGCTACGCACCATGGAAGCGTGGAGGTCCCACCACCTTGTTCCTCATCCAGGTCCATCTCAAGGAACCTTCAGGGACCCGCAGGTCCAGTTTTCCATGCGGGCAGGGGTGCAGTTTCATGACACCTTAAGTTGTCCCACATTAGCGCTGCCGCATCTTCACCTCAACCCCTTCTGCCGAGGCCGGCGTGAGCCACGCCGCCAGCCGCCCAGGCACCTGACACAGCAGAAAACGAACCGTGCCAAAAAAAGAAGCGTTTTGGGGTTGGTGGTTTTTTTTAGTTTTGTTTTTTTTGCATGAGAGAAGTGGCAGGACTGAAGGGAAGGTGTTGGTGAGGGGAAGTCACGCAAGCTTTATCTCCTGTGACATTGCCCTCCGTTGTACCCACGCGGCAAAATTAACAAGAGTTCCCCGAATTTTCTGCGCCGGTACCAGCCACGACGGAGCCGCGCGGTCTCGGGTGCTTTGTTCAAAGAGGCAGGTTTTTATTTGCCCTTGTCCTGCTGTAACTTCAGCAAACCAGCCATGTTTTTTCCCCGGGTTCTTCCCAGTTTTTCCCAGTGCTGCATCCAACACCAGCGGGATGCTCCCCTCCTTCGGCCTGCGGACGGCCTTGGTTACGGGAGCCCTTCGTTAGGTAGAGACAGGGTTGGTGCAGAAATACCACCGGTGTCTGATTATCTGGCGGCAGCAGGACACTAATGGCTCGCTGGGCTCAGTTCAATTGCATTTGTTAGAAAAACCCTTCAGAAAAGGCGGTGTTTTTACACCACCAAGGAAAATTTGGTGACTTTCCCAACGTTTTCTCCCGCAAGAAGCCCTAGCTGTGAAAGCAAGAGCTTGGGTCTTGTGGATCCGAGGCGTGCTGGCGGCTCTGTCGCCGGCGCAGGGCGCTGGTAGGTGCCGTGACAGCGGCTCCTCGGGGCTCGGGGACGGTCTGAACACGCAAAACTGCGCGCGTTCAAACTCCTGCACCGCGAGACAAGCCGAGAACGTGGCTCTGTTCCCATCAGCAGAGTCATCACCTTTGTGTAAAGGCCTCCTCTTTCCATGGCAGCTTATTTTTATACGCCAAACAGGATGGGGCACAGTAAAAGCCCTATGCCAAGCTCACCCAGCGCACCGCAGGCTCAGGCGAGTTTGTGCTGACGGCGTCTTTCCTCTTTCTCCCCCGTAAGATCTACCCGCTCCTCAGGAGGTCTCCGCCGTGGCCATGGGGAACAGCAGCATCCTGGTCAGCTGGAAGCCGCCCGCGGGCCCGGCGTCGGCGTCGCTCGGGGGTTACGTGGTGGAGTGGGCAGAGCCGGGGAGGGACGGGCACCGGGAGCCCCATCCCGCCTGGGTGAAGCTGCCGGCGTCCAACCTCTCCACGGTCATCGCAGGTAACCGCCACCTCCGGGCACCATTTCGTTTTGAAGGCTTTTTAAGGAACAAGTCAGGTTCTGGTTTTTACTAATAAGAAAAGACGGCATTTAGAGCTTTCTGGATAGGAGGCTGCCCAGGGAAGCTGTGGCTGCCCCATCCCTGGAGGGGTTCAAGGCCAGGTTGGACGGGGCTTGGAGCAACCTGGGCTGGTGGGAGGTGTCCCTGCCCAGGGCAGGGGGTGCCACTGGGGGGGCTTTAAGGTCCCTTCCCACCCAAACCAGTCTGTGATCCCTGCGATGAGCTGGGTCACGGCTATTCCCCTCCTGCCCTCCCCTGGAGCACACCGTGGTCCCGTGTTTCCCCGGGAAGGGAACGGAGCTGCCGGCAGCTGTTGCTTCATGAGGAAATAAAGGATTTCCCCCGTCCGAGTGCAAACATCACTTGCTTAACGCACAGTAAGGCTCTGCCAAGCTGAACAGGAGATCGCAGAGAAGCATTTTTTTCCTTCTCTTTGAAAGATGCGTTAATAATCAGAACATTCACCTGAGATCCAAGCAGCTACTGTAAACACCTTAGCCATGACTGTGAATACTTTCACCCGTAACTATCCCCTGCTTTTAATCTCTTTCTTTAGAGCACATAAGAGATAACGTGTGCTATCAGATCAGCGTGTTTGCACTCTATCGGGACAGAGCCGGGCAAGGGGCATCCGTTAGGGGATACTCAAGAGCAGAAGGTAAACCGCGGCAACGCTCTTCCGGATATTTTTAAGCCGACTTAAGCTCGGCTTTAATAACCAGTCTTACGTTTCGCAGCACCGACGGCCGGGCCCCGGGTGTACGCAACACCGCGGGCCAACGGCGTCTTGGTTTCATGGGAGGCGATCCCTGCCCGCCACCAAAGGGGCTGCATCACGGGGTACCGAATATACCTGCGGAACAGGGAGAGGGAGGAGGCCCCAGCCGTCTACGGTGGGTACCTGGGGGAGACCGAGGTGAGGTGCGTGTGGAGGGCCGCGGGCGGGAGGGAGAGATGCCGTCAGAAAGCCCTGCACCACGCAGTCGGGGCTTCGGCCCAGATGACGCTAACTTATTTCCAATGCGGAACTATCAGATTTTTTTTTTCCCCGTTTTTGTGTTTTGGTTTTTTTTTTCCTTCTAGTTATTTTCTGAAGTCATAACCACTTCAAGGCCCTTAGAACTCTCGGCGGGGTAAAATAACCGCCTTCCTAAAGCCCTGGCCACCAAAGGCATGCCCTGCACGACAGAGACACGCCGGGCAGGCAGCACCCGCCGCGTCCCCAAGGCGTTTCCCACCCCAGCCCCCCCGCGCCCCGTCTGCCCGGCCTTCCCCCCCAAGAAACGCTTCTCTTTCAACTTGAGGTGGGGGTTGCGCGACAGTTTTTACCGGGTGTTTCCTAGTTCCGCCGTACAAACCTCCCTTCGGATTGAAACACCAACAGCAGCCAGAGGACCGGCTTTGCAACCCTGGGGGTCCCGACTTCGCCCTGGTCACCCCTACAGCATAAGGCCTTCTATTGCCCTGCCAGGCATTCACTAATACGGAAAAGGAAGTTAATTTAAATTAACAGATACCTCTCCGTGCTCCGAGCACTGGAAACCCAGTTCATTCCAGTGAAACGCAGTAAAAACGCGTGCCAGGCGCCTCATTGCCTTCTCCCTCTCTTCCCTCCAGCCATCTCCAACGCCAGCGCCCGGCGCTCGCTGCTCATCGCCCACCTGCAGCCCGGGCAGGACTACGCGCTGTGGGGCACGGCCTCCACCGCCGCCGGAGAGGGGCCCCGGGGCAACAGCGAGCTCCTCCGCTTGGAAGGTAGGCGTCTCCGCCGGGCTGGGGGCCAGGAGAAGTCCCAGCCCTTGGCCCCCCCTGTATTCCACAGACTGGGAATGCTTTGGCCTGTTGGAGCGGGGCCGGAGGAGGCCCCGGAAATGCTGGGGGGGCTGGAGCCCCTCTGCTGGGAGGACAGGCTGAGAGAGCTGGGGGGGTTCAGCCTGGAGAAGAGAAGGCTCCGGGGAGACCTTCCAGCCCCTTCCAGTCCCTCAAGGGGCTCCAGGAAAGCTGGGGAGGGACTCTGGAGCAGGGAGGGGAGCCATGGGACGAGGGGGAAAGGGTTTTACAGTGGGAGAGGGGAGATTGAGATGAGATGTGAGGCAGAAATTGTTTGCTGTGAGGGGGGTGAGCCCCTGGCCCAGGTTGCCCAGAGAAGCTGTGGCTGCCCCATCCCTGGAGGGGTTCAAGGCCAGGTTGGACGGGGCTTGGAGCAACCTGGGCTGGTGGGAGGTGTCCCTGCCCAGGGCAGGGGGTGCCGCTGGATGAGCTGTCAGCCCCCGAGTCCCCTACGTTAGGAAATCCATCTCCACAGCGTGAGAGGCAGGTTCCTCCCTGGGCCTGCGGGAGAAATCCAGGGAGGGGAGCAGGAAAGGAAATTAAGGCAATCCAGGCACGTTAAAAGAAAAACGTTCCCTGGTATAAAATCTGGATTTGCGACAGTTATGTTTCAAGCAAATAAGTGCGAGCACTGCAAAGCCAAGGGGTTCGCTGAGGAACAGTCCAGTCACTGAGAGTTTACTAAAGATGCACCGAATTTTGTAAGGCCTTTTCTCCTTAACAGCTCCCCGCTGCGCGCACCACCCCGGGCTCAGGGCCGTGTTCGGTGCAGCACTGGACGGGAGCAGCGATTGCCTGGTTTGGGTTGGGGGCTGGATCTCAAGAGACATTGATAAACGTCTTTGTGTTACAGAGTCCCCATTACCCCCAACGGTCCATCCACATTCCTGATTTTAAACCCAAACCTCTCGATCAGCTTTATGAGTGCAAACACCGGTCAGACCACGACCGTTGTCCGACTTGAACTAGCATATTTAAATTTTTTTTTTTTTTTTAAAATAAAGGCGAATGACGGGTGTTCCGTGTTTCAGGTGCTGGGGACTGGCTGACTGTTGCGCTCACCTGCGGCTTCTTCCTCTTCTCAGCCTGCGTTTGCTCCGCGCCGCCGGCGAGGAAAGCGTGAGTGGATCCATCTGTTACGTTCCAACAAAAGGCAGAATTGTTCTCAGAAGGGACGGTCATGTCCTTTCCGGGACACCTCGGGGAACGGCGAGGACCGTTCCCAGTAAAGGTTTGGGAGTATAAGTGCCAAAACGATCACAAGAACACCCACCGAGGTGACGACTCGGCCTTACAGAGCGTTTATTCCACCGGCAGGTTGCACTCGCTCCTCTCTGCGCTTGTGCCGCAGTGGCAGAGCAAAGCCATTCCCGACCCCGCCAACGCCACGTGGGCCAAGAACTACGTGTCTGTGAAGGTAAATTGGACTTACCTTTTTTTTTTTTCCCCCCCCTTCCCCTTTTCTTCTAATCCCACCTTTTTCGGCAGAAAAAGCGACCGGAGCCACACAAGTCAGCCATCTCTTGATGCAGCAAACCCAGCAGCCTCCGAGAGTGGATAAACCCCGTTCTCGTACAATTTTAGGCTAGGATAAGCTCTGGTCTCACATCATCTCAGTCTGTGGGATGTAGAAAGCGAGTTAAACGCCAGAAAAACGCACAGATTTTTCACTCCCAGCAGCATTAGCTGTTGCATAGAGGGATGCCTGCATTCCGGGGGCGGGAGGTCACAGGACATCAATCACGTAATTAATTATCGCTGCCTCCTCCGCAGGCCGAGCTGAGCTCGCCCTCCAGCCTGTTCCTGCCCAGCGCCGGCAGCTTTGAAGAGCCCGAAACAACCCAAGTAGAGGAAGCCTTCGTGAAGAGAGACCCCCCGGCCCTTGGGGACCAGCTCCCCTCGGGCAGCACTGGCCACCAGGGAACCAGCCACTGGCCGCTGGCGAACGACTCGGGGCAGGAGCCGGAGTACGAGGCGCTGCCCGGCCCGGCCGACGGGGACCCGTACGAGCAGCCGCTCCCCGACCTCTACCAGAGGATAGCGGTGGAGGTGACGGAGCACGCGCAGACCGTTTCCGAGTACATCGCCAACCCCGTCACCACGTACCCACCACCGGTCCCGGGCACTGCTGGGGACCACCCCGAACTGGAGTGCAATCTGCTCCCCATCTTCCCGACGGCTCTTCTGACCCCTGTCCTTTCCTACGAAGGGAACCTTACTCTGGATGCTGTGAAAATAAACTGCAGCTCTTTCACGAGGTAGGCGGGCAGGGCGACGTAAGCCCGGCCTGACTTTTTGCGCTTTCCTGAAGTATTTCAGCGCGTTTCAGTTGAGCCGGTGCCGCCTTTGAGAGATAAAACCACCCAACCGGCCAACCCTTCCACCACTGCGAGGCACACCGCGCCGTACCACGCAGCACCTCGTCAATCCCGCGCGCCCAGGCGGAACTAAAGGCAGAAGATGAGGAATCCCAGGGCCGCAGGAACGCGCTGGCGTTTGGAGAGGTTAATTAATGACTCGGATGCTTTCACACAGCCTGAGCTGCCTCAGTCCTGGCCCGGTCCACCCCAGGAATCCGAGATGTTACTCCAGGGTCAGACCTCTGCGTGGCAGCCCCAGCAGGACCCCGGCTGCAGCCTTCGCTCCTCCAGATGTGCACAGCTGTTGGCCACGGAGCACAGGGACATCAGTAGCCCCCAGGGCTGAATTTCAACGGCTGGCATTCCTCGCTGCAGCCCCCAGGTCGCCTTGTCCCCAGCGACACCGGCGCTCCGGCCCGCGTGGGCACCGAGGGACAGGGCCGGCGGCTCGGCCAGGGCCAGGGTGTCGTCCTGGATCGGGTCAGGGGAGGAGAAACCCCCACCAGAAATCAAAGCACCCGGCAGCGCAGGGAGGCGGTTAAGTCAAATAGGCTGGTGGGAAGAATTTAAATCATTTATTGAAGTATTCTAATTACAGGTCTGAAGTATGTGTTACACATTTAATGACTTTGTTTACTATATGTGTGTAGAGATAAATAAAAGTGTTGGAAACCTGGAATTTGTTTCCTGTTGTTCCCTCCAGTCAAGCTCAAGCGCTACACTGCGGCTACGACGCAGAATGAGGCGTCTTTAAAAAATAAGCGCTGAAGTGTTGCTGCCGGAGATGAGGTAGTCCAGACCCCAACTTACCTGGAGCATCCTCCTCCTCCTCCTCTTCCTCCCTGGGACCAGGCGGCTGCTCTCCCCGCGCAGCTGTTGGGCAGCGGCGTAAGCTGGTGACGAAACCCTCCTGTGACACCGACCACCACCTCGGGGCACGGCCACGAAGAGCTGCTGCCCAACGCAGCGAGGAGATGAAGCTCCTGCCACAGCAGGGACAGACGCACCTCAGCTCCCCCGCTGCGTCGCGCTTGAGGTGAAGCGCAAAACCAAAGTGCTGCATTAGGGATAGCTCCGCTGGCTTTTTCCCCACGTTCTTATTCCGGATCCCCTCTCAGGAAGCCCATACGCCCTCGCGCTCCCAAGTTCCAAGGTACTGCAGGACAAGCCTGTTCATAAGCCGGCACACGGAGCCGCTGCCACAGGCTGGGCTCACTCACATCACCCGGCTTGCCGAGCTCTGCCCCTCCACCCGCGCCGGGAGAACACCTCTGCGATAGGCAGGAGTACCTGGAAATACGATGCGCACATCAAGTTTTAAGCTTTTTTTTTTTGGAACGCGAAATTCAAGCCCTGGCACCAGCTCTCCTCGTGGTCAGCTCGCAGCGACTTCTCTCTGCGCTTCCTGCAATGCCCAGCGCCACGTCCCTTCGGTCGGCACAAGAGATGGCAAGTGGGCTGGCTATTCCCAAGCCTTAGCTTTCCAGGCTTCCGCGTACTGAAAACAAAATAAAACCATCCACGATTTCGCTGCAGTTAGCCCACAGCCGCATGGATGGCTAGGAAGGAGACGCGTCCCCCGGTGAAGGCAGAGCAGCTCGGCAGCCAGCGGGACCCAGCACGCCGCTCGCTGCCAGCTCCCACCGCACGGCCCCCCAGGCCAAGACACGTTCAGCGGCTGGAGCCCGCAGTCGGAGCCAGGGCCACTCAAAAGTCACTTCTCAGGGAGAAGGAACCAAGAAAGAGACTGATGGCGGTCAAACTGCTTTCCCAAAGCAGAGGGGACGGCGCCACGGGGAAGGAGAGGGGCAGGAGGAGCAGCACTGGGGGCACCCGGCCATCTCGGGGTGCGCACTTGAGGGCTCCTCTGCAGCAGGACATGGCCCACCGCCTCGCTCAGATGTGCCGAGGGATCCTTCTCGTGCCACGGCTGCAGCAAAGCTTATTCCTCCTGCCAGGTAACTCAGCAGCCGCCGGAGGACGGGAATACTTACCCTCACTGCCCGACCACCTGGCATGAATGAGCTCATGGAATTCACAGCAGAAGTTGTGCTCTGAAGAAAAACAATTCCCAGGTGTGCCCATAAACACACACGACAGCCTCTCGCTCGAGAGGCGCACGCGCTCGTGAAGACACGTCGCATTACAGCACCACTGCAAGCGACCCACGCTCCCCCCTTCCACCCACGCGCTCAACAGGGGTGTCACAGCCGGCAGGATTTTTTTGATGTACAGGCTCACAACAAAGCCACGGGCAAGGAGGCTGCAGAGGAGTTCTGAGCTGGTGAGCCCCTGGCCCAGGTTGCCCAGAGAAGCTGTGGCTGCCCCATCCCTGGAGGGGTTCGAGGCCAGGTTGGACGGGGCTTGGAGCAACCTGGGCTGGTGGGAGGTGTCCCTGCCCAGGGCAGGGGGTGCCACTGGGTGGGCTTTAAGGTCCCTTCCAGCCCAAACCATTCTATGACTCTTAAGTGTAGTTTTGAGTTGTATTTTGGGATAGTATTTCCACCCTGGGATTTGTTTGCATCCTCACCGCCACCTCTGAACTGGCCCAGGACCCCCACGCTCAAGGTCGCGGCTCAGGACGGCAGGGGAAGATGCACTTCCGCTGAAAAACAGCTTTTCACAGCAGTCCACAGCGACCTGCAGAGCAGCTGCCCCTTTCGGCATCTTCATCCAAGTCTGACCAAGGTAAACGGTGGTGGACCACTGAAGGTAACTGCTGCACACAGCAGCACGTAAGTAGCAATGGCCACCTTGTCACGACACACGTCCCTCCTGCTCTGCACTGCTGCCCTCAAGTGCCACGCCATCTCCCCAGGCCAGACCTTCAGGCGCTTTCTTAGGAGAAAGGCCACAAATAAGTCTTTTCCTTGTCCGACAGACAATGGAAATCCTGCAGTTTGCCGAGTACAAATCCCAAACGCAGCTGGGCCTGTGCTACTCCGAACCGCTGAGTGAAATACTGTGGTAAAAGCGATCCCGTACCCGACGACCTCCCTTCCCCCTGGCTGGTGAAGAACCCGCAAGCGAAATAAAGCTCCCTCACCTCTTGGTGACAACAGACCTTTGCAGCAGCCTCTCAGGGGCGAAGATGAAACAGCTCAGGTACATTTATCAGTAACAACAGGCAAGCTCACCGGCTACGGCAGGGAACCGACACACCAAAGCAGCTCCTGCTCCCACTCAACCGTCCGCAAACGAGCGCCAGGCCGGCGCAGCCCACAGGGCCCCTCACGCCATCAGCTACACAAAGCCTGCCAGGTGTTTTTGCAAAATACCAGCTCTCCCATTTCGCTTTTTGGGTCTAGCGGCTGGTTCCGAGGTTCGGTCTCCAGCCTGGTACACGGACATCTCCCGGCCTGGGAGCGCGGCCTCACGTGACCCAAAGGCAAACGTTTCACTCGGACTTGGGTCAGGCATCCAAGACAAGCGAACTCCATTTTCGTGCTCTCCACACCCCACCTGGCGACCACCCAGACAAGAGGGTTCTGGCTGGGCATCAGAGACAAATCAGTACCTCAAGTCAGCCTCGTACAACCAATTCAGACACCTACCGCCAAAGAAAGGGATTGGTTTTAAAAAAGGGGGGGGGGGGGCAAAAAAATACACTGTTTTGTCATTCATCTACCTCTGCATATTGATCTTTAACGAAAGGACAAGAGAAGAGCAGAGCGCAGTTCCTCCTTTCTCAGGTCCCTAGATAAATTGTGGCCATTTACCTTCTTCACATGAAAACTGACTCCAAGAGACAAACACCATCATTAGTAGGACGACGACCAAACGTTTCTAACTCTGACCCGAAAGTCTCCCAGTAAGGGCACATGAACCACTTCCCCCACAGTCCGGTTACACTCCACCCCCCCCCAGCAAGAACATGACGAGCTTTTCGAGCGCAGGCTGTGACCCGGCGAAGGCAGACCAGAAGGGGAGCACAAAAAGAAGGCAGCGTGGTCCTTGCAGTGATTTTAGAAAAGAAGCAGGTTAGCAAATGCTGCAAGTGTCAGCTTTAGGCATATGTCCTGCGTTTATTAAAACAAGAGGCGTGGCTACGCAAACCAGTCTCCATGGGCAAAGAGTCATTACAGGTAAGAGCCTCAGCTCCTCAAACTGCAAACACCACATATTCACACCCGCTTCTGACGTTTCAGAAGAATTTATGTCCTTCCCCACCCGGCTAACACTTGCATTTATTAATCGCTCTTGTTGCCTCCCAGCATCAGCGGCATTCCATCTGAAAGATGAACTTTCATGCTCAAACCTTGCCATCGTTGCATTCAAAAGCCAATTTGCACCACGTGCTTCTCTCTGTTTCTCTCCAACGTTTTCTGCTGATCGTCTTTTTCCAATTGTTCAGATTTTAAAAGGTCTAGTCCTCTGGATTTGGCGTGACAGCACAAGTAGCAAGCAAGAGGACAGGAAATGTTACTAAAGAGCAAGCTCATTAATTGTAAATAAGCTACTCGGAGGGAGACATTTTCCCAAGGCAAAGTCCGTTCCTGGCAATGGAAACACCTGGGCGCCATCGGCACAGGCAGAATGGACGTCTTGGGGCAGAACCCAGATGAGACGCTATTAATCTAAGCGGTTTCATCTCCATGTGTTTTCATGACATTTTTAAAAGAGCATGAAAATAAACCTTTATTTCAGTTAACACCCACCAATATTAAAGATATACGTTCACAGTTTTAGTTCTTGACACAAATGGACTGAAAGAGGCAAATTTACATCTATCAGAACAGCAGACGGACCAATTGCAAGTACAAGCTGTCTTGAAAAATCGGACGTGACATGCCATTTGGGAAACTGCTCTACGCTCTAAAGCGGGAGAAAGGAAAGCTTCTGACCAAGTCCGGCTAGCAGGGCCCCAAACAACTGACTGGCTGGCCCAGAAGTCATCTGGAAAAAAAGCTGAGTGGCAACCGAAACAGCAAATAGACAGTTTGGATAAGGGGAGGAAGGCTTACGTTACAGAGAAAGCTTTTCCGTGTGTTTCTGCATACCTAGGCATTTGTCTAATGGTGTTATCCAAGGTGTCCCTAACACTAGAACTGCAACACAGTCAACCAAACCACAAAGGGAGCGGGAAGAGGAAGAACTCGGTGCTGGGCCACCGACCGCCCCACACCGAGCACCTGTGTAAGATCTGCTTCGAGTCCAGAGAAATCAACCAGGAGGTTTTACCATCCGCCGTTTGAAAACTTGCCTCCTTCTCACAGCCCGGAACTTTAAACTATAGGTGAGTGCACTAAAAAGTCTAATCCGATGGTATTAACAGTGGTTTACAACAAAAACTTTTGTAGAAAATAGTTCAGATAAAGCAAGCCAGCTAAACACCACAGTTAAGGAATTTGATATTTCATATTCAAAGGTCTCCAACACTTTTTGCCTGTCCTGTACAGCTTTTAAAAAAATAGGGCGTTACCTTTTGTTTTCTATCTACCTAGTTAAGAAACTACAAATATGTTATAAGCTGTCCAAAGTGTAAAACATTAAATAAAATGAGAAACCTGTTTCTAGTCTCCTAACAAATGCTGCAGATAAAAACCCTAAGAAACCCTCTTTCTTAGTCATTCTCTCAACTCCTTTTGTGTCCTGAAGTGGTAATCCTGTTCCCAGGGATTAAATTAAACCTACGGTAAATTTCTACGGGGGTAGAAAGGGTTTCTTACAATCGCGCTCTGAAAAACATTCATTTGTCAGCTAGCAATTGGATCTCAAACACTGCACAAATCCAGAACAAAACTTTGACGGGGAGGTGGTGAGTGTTGGGGTTTTTGTTTTGCATCTTTTTGTGGTACCGCGCACAGACTGCAATGTCCCCCGTCTGAAACGGTAAACCAAAACTCCCTCCTGCCAGACCCAGCCGAGGCCTGCCGCTTCTTTCTTTGGAAGACCTGCGCTGCCAGAGCAGCGCTGCGGATGCATCAGGAACCGATGTGCTCTTGTCAGACTGAGCTGCTCAATTCCAAATCCCAGCCAGAGTCCAGCCGGACTCCGCAGCAGCGGCTACCGCCTTCCCCGGCCTCCCGGCTCCAGCAACAGGAAAGGTTACTCCAATCTACGGCATACCCTCTCAAAGAAAAAGCATTGGTAAATTTAAAATCTCTTTTTTTTTTTTTTGCCAACAAAGCATCTTGTTCTGTTGAAGGGAGAAGGAGGGAATAAAGGTATAAAGGGTGAGTGAAAGCTGTAACACATTAATTTTAAAAAACTGCTTAGACCAATTATCCACACATCATTGCCGGATCAGTACACAGGTATTGAACTATAAACCAATGTGCTTTGAATCTCTTTCAAGTATCTGGCATCAATTTTGTATAAAGGTTTTGTGTAAACAAACTACCAAACACAGATGAAAAATGACTGTTTTTCCAAGTCTGAAATTAAGCATTAAAACTAAAGTACTCCAGGAGTTAGTATTCCATACAGCACTAACAGTCTGCCAAATTAAAGCTTCACATATTCCAAAAGACCATGGGCTGATAAAAATCTGCTAAACAGGAATTAAGGAAACGGAAAGAGTGTGCAATAATTAAAACCCTGTTTGTAGCTTGGGGAAAATGTCTAAAATCCTGAATTAAAAAAAAAAAAAAAAACACAAATGAAGTGAAAGCTTTTAACTGGTACACACTGTTCACACCTATATTTCAAGTTTGGAAACGCATATTTTCAAGCAGCAATACAAAAAAGTATCCATGAAGAATGCATAATCTCTGAAAAAATTATGAAAACATCCCTGCTACCATTACATTTCTAAATACAAAACTGACTACCATATTGTTGCTTCTGTGTAGCGAGAGAAGTTCATTTTCAAAACAGATAAAATTCAGTCTTTAGGTGTGAATGGTATGAATGACAGTCTCCTCTTTTTTTTTTTTTTTTTTTTTTTTTAAATTTCTTAGTTGTTTAGGATCCTTAAGCATGCAAGCCTCGGAGAGGAAGGCCCGACGAGGGCAGGGTTGGCTTATGACATCCAGTTTAGGACAGAGCTGGGAAAGCCTCTGGGTCATCTACATCAGGAGCAGAAGCACTTGACTGAAAGAGAAACATCAGAAAGTTATTCCTTCCCTCCAGCGGCATCAAGCCCCACTGCGTTTCTAATTCCTCACGCATTACCGAGTCCTTCCATTCGCCCGGCAAACAGAGCTGGGCAGTGCGAGACGTTGGCACCGCTCGGCGGTGGGCACACGCTGGGACCCGGCCAGCGGTCACAGGGACAAGGTTAAGCCTCTGTCCCCGTGCACACAGACGGGGTGGCACTTGCATAGAGCAAGGGCAGGCAGGGGGACTCCCTGCACTCCAAACAGGGGTGGGAATTCCTCCTTTTTAAAACTACTTGAACTTCAACCCTATTCCACAGGGAAATACTGGGATTCAATGAGGTACGCCGTACAGCAGAGTAAGCACTCCAGCGTTGGAAAAACTACTAGAAAAGCAACTTCCCCCCCTCCCACCATGATAAGCAACACTTTTTTTTATTCCAGGGACTAGAAAGTCTCCTATGCTACTTATTGAATCAAAGCTATTTGAAGAGGCATTATAGGCAAAAAGACCACGTTTGCACATGATTCGAGCAGGAGGTTAACAAGTACATCTCTTTTTCTGTTCTTAAAGCGATCCCTATATGTGGGCTTATGCTACTCTACTACCACATAACCATCAGTTCTCACTGAGGGACACAACTCAAGTGTTACAGGAAAGGCCTGTTTGTAGCACAAATTAAGTTTCACATGTTTAATTTTCCCCCAGCCACAAACTAGCTGTTGATAAAAAAGAATTTTTGTGCCAACCCAGCCCTGGAAATTCATACGTTAACCAAGAATCTCTCCAGCAATTCCCAAATGCGTTTTTTAAAAGGCTCTGCACCACACCTAAAAATCAACTTCTGCATTTCATTGCAGCGTTAAGTAATTTAAAATACTCTTCACTTTTGTCCATGAGGGATGGGGAAGAGAAGTAGTGTAGGAAGAGCCAGGATAGTGGCATTTCCTGTAAACATACTCCTTTATCAAGAGATGTATTTAAACCATTCCAATACAAGTTGTATCAGCACCTACAGGCAAGACCAAGACACTGCAGAAGTACCCAAACTAGAATTAAAAGGTAGTAAGCAGGGTCTTAAGCCTATAGCTTCAGTATCTCCGGTTGCTCGTTACACAAAAGCGGAAAGCCAGCCCAAAAAGCCACGCCACTGCAGGAGGGAGTTACAGCCCCTGCAACAGGAGAGCCTTGTTTACAGATAAGGCAAGTGCCAGCAGAGATCACCAACCTGGTTGGGTGTGTGGATCACGTCAAACTCCTTAACCAACTGGAAGGAAAGAAACAAAGTCAACATAAAATAAGCCACTGAAAAGTTTTTAACTACGAGAGCATTCTTGAAGAAGCAAGATGCTACATCAGTGAAACAACTCAGAGCAAACACCACTGCTATTTAATTTCACTTCCTTAAAATATTCTTATATTAATATCAAGAGAGAGTTTTCCAACTAATAAGTCTAAAACTTAAAGTGACCCAGTGTAAAAGAGAACACAAAGTCAGTGTCCTAGAAGAGACAAAGTCCGGTCGATGTGAAGAAAGCCACACCACACAGACTGAACACATTTTCTAGTGAGTAACAATTTGATTCGATGCATTTAAGCGGAATAAGTGATCCATATTAAATCAAGTCTTTACTGTAGCTATACTGTGATACTTCAACTTTACATGTTCCCTCCCCAGTTCCGTTCAGTACTTTTCCTGAGTATTTCCTTAGGGCTTTAGGACTAGAGAAGGGAAAAAATTACTGCATATTAGAAAAAAACCTAGTAGGAGTGCTAGTTCCACATGAAAACCCTAAATTCCTCAAATTCAAGATATAACACACAGCCGTAAAACCAGTCTTTCACCTCCAACAGGTCACAAAGCAGATACACCGTCCTGACGGTGTCTGAAAATAACCGCTCCAGCACTTGTGGTTTTTCTCTGGCACAAACAGAAGCATCTCCCAGTACATTCAGACCTGGCCATGCTGAAGAGTCATTTTTCCGGTTTAGATACAAATATGGACACTTTTTTTTAACTCAACCTACTCCTCACCCTCCCTTTTTTGTGTTTAATAAGAACACCGCTAAAACATTCACCCTTGTCCTAACAGTAACCTCGTTTGAAAGGAGATTTGTAAGAATAGACACCTCACTTGGTTTTAAAACATGGTGTTTGTTGTCAGAGCAACTCCTGCAGAAATAAGGACGACACCTAAAACTATCTGTATAAAAATCCTAACAAATGAAACTAAACCTCTTTGCAGATGAAAGCTGTAGCTGCTCACCTTGTCAGTTCTGCCTCCACGGCTGGCCCTGCCTCCACGCCCTCGGCCACCCCGTCCCCCTCTGCCACCACGTCCGGGGCGGCCGAGGTCTCCAAAGTTGATCTCCAGCTGGGATGTAATATCATTTGCTGGCTTGCGGAAGTGATGATCCATTACCGAGTCCTCAGCGTGAGCCTGAAATGAGCATTTCTCCATGAGTAAGAAAAATCACCCAAGAAACGTCATCTTTTTCATCGCTCTTACCACCACGGCATGCGTGTTCACCTCCAAATGCATTCCCAAATTGAGGACCGATTACCTTGATTGATTCAAGTTAAAAGATAGCACACAAATTGTTAGGAATTAAGTCATACCACTTGTGCAAACGACAAAACCACATACAAGTAATCAAGTAAGGCCTCGAGCAAACAAAGGTACTTTGCATTTCCAAGGTAATTCAGGGAAGCTCTGGAGTTCCTTCACAGGAACACGTTCAGGCTTTTCTGAGATGAAGCTATCACCAAGCCAGTACAGAACCTCATTTTCTAGCATTTCTCTTCTCACTTTGTATCCTGAGAAGTCTTCAGGGTCTATCGATTCATTTCATTCTTTTCAAATACTTACTTGGTAACCGATCTTTGTTTTGCTCAATAAGTACTTTATACTTTCTCATTTGCTTAGCCCTGTATAAATATTTAAAACAAGGGAGATGGTAAGAATCCCTTATTGATTTGTAATAGCCATAACAAACAGCGAATGAGGCATAAACAGTTCAAGCAGAACTTAACTGCAGTAGCCAAAACATTAATGCTGAAACAGAGAACCAGTCCCACCAACTACACTGAAAAACGTGACTCTCCACCACCACCTTTGCCACAATACAACATTCTCTAACAGCCAGTTGGTCTCCACTGGATTCACAGTGAGAAAGCGGAGCCTCCAGGAGCAAGGTATGCACCGAAGAGTTACATCTAACACCATAAATTCCACACATCTAAGAATTTCTAATTACTGAACACAAAAAAAGCCCAGTAAATGTAAATAAAACGGACCCTAGTGCACCAGACTAAGGGTTTATCTAGTCCAGCACTCTGCCTCTTACACAGCCCAATCATCACATTTTGGAAACGCGACAACATCCAACGCTTTCTTTTCCTATAAGCCCCTCATTTCTAGCACAGCAATTTTCAGCTTGCTTGCTTTTTCCTACAGAAGTACCATGTGCAAGCTTAAGCCTACTGACTATAACTTACTTTTCTGGTGGCGTAATTACACAATATGCTGACTTTCAAAGGCAACATATTGTGCAATTAAGCCCTATACTCTTTAATTACAGTTTGGGGATCCTTTGTAAGGCAGGCAATGGATACACAGAGGTCTGCAGTCAAAAGGCTGAGAGCTGCTTTCAGGGAATCCTTGAGTCAGTCACAAGCGCCATAAAGTCCAGAGCCATAATGAACCTTCTCCCCCAGTAATTTAATCACCCCTTGTCATGCCCAGCTGTATGTCTGGCCGCCATGAGGTCCTGCAGTGGAGGGCACTGCAATTTAGTTAGGCACAACGAGAAACACGCCTCCACGCTGCTTTGTTTCAAACCTATTTCACTGGGATGTATTCCCATGTAACAACCAGCCCCCCTCCTGCTCTTGATTTTATAGATTTGAATCGTACACCCTTCCCTCAGAGATCTCTCTTCCAAAGTTGGGAAGGCAACCTGAACAGTTCTTTTTCAGAGAAAACTCATTCCACATCTCGGCCTGACATTACCTAAATGTAAGCACACCAACGATCTGTAAAACAGTACACAATACCTTTTGTTATGGTTTTGATTCCTTTCTTACTACTTGATATTTTCTCTACAGTTTTGATAACTGCAAGCTACTGAGATGGCATTTTCAACTTACTGGTAGCTAAATGGCATTTTCTTTACTGAGAGGTAGTAACAAGTGGATTTGTACAACAATTCTGTGCATTTCCTTCCCTACACTGTTATTGCTTAAAAAATAAACACTACGGTCTAACAAAAACATTGTATTTTCCCAACTTAACTTTGGCTTAACCACTAAACCCAACAAGTATCAAATTCTCTATATATAACCTGATGATTTCTTTATCCAGAGTAACTAAAGCTAATTTAAAACACAAATAAAGACTCGGCATGTTCTCCTCATCCTCTTTTATCGCAAGAGTCAAAGACATATGGTACAAATTGCTTATTCTGAATCACCTTTGGAAGCATTTAATATATATGTATTGGCAACTCTCAAGAATGCTCTGATCTAATAACCGAGAGCTTCTTGAAGGCATTGCTACACTGATGGGTCTCGGGGAAGGCAGCCAAAAATTAAGAACAAGCTACTAACAGGAAGGGAGCCAAAGCAGACAGCAAGATATGGAAAAACAACAGCAACAACAAAAAATAAAGACTCATGACAGAAGCATTTATGATAGGGTTTGAATTCAGCTCAGTTAGGAGCAAGGGTACTAATTATGAAGGGTCCTATATGGTGCACAGTTAGACAACAGGCATGGACAGAAGAGCTCCAGATTTTATCCACTTGTATTCCCTATTTTTGTGACTTCTTAATATCCAGACCTTCATTTCAGAAGGGGCTCATATCAAAACACAGGTATTACCAGTTAGATATAAAGGATCAGTACCTCATTTGACTCCAGCAGACTCCCCTGCATTTCTGTCATCGCCTTTGTCTGATGAAAGTTGCGTGTCCACGCCAAAGTGACAAAAGGAACAAAGGGAGAAAACAAAAGGAAGAAATGAGACTCAACTACATACAGAAACAACAGGTAATAAGGTCACATGAACTTGGCGGATACAGATGTCACTGAGCACACGAAGCAGCAGAAGGATGAGATCAACAGCTGCACAAGCATCCAGAAAGACTAGAAGATGGACTATACCACAGGTGTGGAGACAAGAGAAATCTCAGATCGATACCAAAAGAGTTCAATGCAAGCTGCTGGAAACTCTAGTAGAGATCAGGCATGCAGGCTGATCTCTCGCACAGGCACACTGCGTACAGAACGAGAAAGGTAAGAGGGTGGGATGTTTAAAATTACTGTTAATGAGAAATGCTTTCTGCATAGCCTCGATTCAAGAGTTATTCCTTCAAGTTTTGAGAAGATGGACTATTATTTTCCAAAACCTATTTCTCAAGTCTCCCATTGCAACCTCTGCTAAGGAAGCGATTAGATTAGCAAGAAAGTTTGAAGGCACAGGAAAGGGGGGACGGCGCAGCACAGCAGACACATGGAGTAGGAACTGATCTACTGGTGCATCAGTCTTTCCAGGAGACTTGCATCCAACTTTTAAAACAAATCTTAAGGTCTCTCCAAAACGTAACTCCTTCCCATTTTTTGCTCAGCTGCACCAGCAGAACTTAAAAGACTCAAGCCACTAAACCAGCTGCAGAGAAGGAAAAACAAGGATCTCTATTTTATGGTCTAACCCCATCTCCTGGAAAGAGTCTCATTAGATTAGGGCTGCCAATACACATGGATTTCAGATTAAACCAGCAAGAATCTGAGACAGTATTAAGAGTTCATTTTATACGATGTATCACTTCCTAGTTATTGCAGAACAAATGTGAAAGAGAGGAAAGACCTCAGACAGGGTCAAGCGTTTCACCCCTCAGTGAACGCGAGGAAGAGGAGGACAGCTCTTTCATAAGACTAAGGCAGATGAACAGTACTAGATCCTCATACTCCTTTTCCCCACAGACTCCTAGGACATTCTCCCAGTAGTTTTCAAGCGACAGGAATGATGGCGGTCATCACAACGCTTCAATCCAAATTTCTGAGAAAATCTACCGGGGTACATTCTGATTTTTCAGCTGTAAGAGTACAGAAGATTTAGAACCAAAACCCAGAATTTACCTATAAACCCAAGTCACTTCCACACATCAACCCCTTCTTATCAACAGGAATCACAAAAACCTTACATCAACCTTCATGTCACGACTCATAAGCATGTCCAAGAAGATAACCGGATAAAGAACAGCAGGTGATCAGTAGGTTTTGTTCATAACTTCTAAATATTCCACCTTCTAAACCTGCTCACAAAGGAGCTGCAGTGAAGGCTTTCCTAACGCCTCTATTATAGAGCTATTCTGCTGTAAAACTTAGAAAAAAAACCCCACGCTGCTTCCCACAGGATCGGTGAACAATGAGTAAGTGAAATGGGGAGAGACACCTGCTGGACATACAATAAAAGTAGGCTAAAAGCATCAACATTTAAAGGCAATTTTGTTAGTATGTCACTTTGTGCTTATACGGCAAGGCCCTGTTGACTTCTTTTCATGTGATAGCGTTAAAAATATCGGACTCATTTCTTTTAAGAGAAGTTAACTGAAAACACCTCTCCAACAGAACATTCTACTAATTATGTCAGTTCTTCCATAAGAGCAGTTTGATTAGCTATTGTCATTGGTTGTGTTTGGGTTTTTCTGAGTTAACTACCGATTTAATTTTTCAAATGGAAAATACAGTATGGATCTTTCTAGCTTGTAAATTTGCCAGTATTAGGTCGACGGTTGGACTAGATGATCTGAAAGGTCCCTTCCAACCTAGACAATCCTACGATTCTAAATTACTCAAGACTACCACCATCTTATTATACTACCATACATGCAGATATCTTAAAAAAGACTAACTTCATCTGATTATGCATCACATAAAACTGCTCTGGAGAGACTAGGGCTTGGGGGTATTTACTGACACACTTGCAGGACTACAGGTTCAGTAAATCTTGGTGAAGTACATAAATACTTCTGTTTAATCATACTCTTAATATACAGCAACATTCACTCAGTTTCCCTTTTCTACACAAGCCAGAAAAAGCAGTATTTAATGAACACTTCAAACACTGAACAGCTTAAGGTAAATAAAAAGATACGCAATCATTTAAAGAACTGAACTACCTTGCACAGCAAGAAAAGAAAACACCATGACTGCAGCAAAGCCAAACTCATTTTGAGTTCAGTGAGATTAGAGATGGAGTTTTCATTGGAAAGCACGGACCAGCACCGCCCCATCTGTATTATGTCCCCAGCTTACAAGAAAACACGGACAAGGGGTGAAATAGCAGAAATACATACTAGAAGACCAAGCAGAATATTACATACTATCTAGTTACTTCAAAGGGAGTCAGAACCATCTGGTATACAAAGCTGCAGGCCACCAATACCTCAAAGCAGGCCACTTACGATATTACACAGTGTTAAAACCAAAGATTAAAAACCAAGATTAATGCAGCCCTGCATTAGAAAACAGAGCTCTCAGCACTTTCCTCCCTTCTGAAGTGAAAGAGTATGTCTCTTCTTGCCACCGTCACTATCTTGGAACAGAATAATTAAATTTTCGCAATGACTGAAATGACTATGCTTGAGAAACTCCAATTTTAAAATAATTCTACAGCAACTATGTCGCATATCACTGAAGCATAGAAATGTATTTCACCTGGTTTCTCAAAAGCTTCAAGGCCGGTTGTCTACATAATATTACAAAATGAGAAGATACCTATGTTACAACCTTAAGATACACAGCTTAGGTATTGTCTGAGGCACGACCAACGTTTCTTCAATCTTACACCATGTTTAGCAAGCACCATAAATCTGTGTCCTGCACAAGAATAGCAAAGATGCTAAATAACGTAAGATTTAAAAAAGCAAAGAAATGAATTTGATATTGACAAACTACTTCTGCAATGGTCACCAAGAGACAGTCCTCACGAAGTTGCCTGCCCAGATGCAGCAGTATTCCATGCTCAGGACTAGATTATATCAAAACATACACCAGCCTACGGGTACAGATCAACTGCTCCAACTAACCACAGTTAAGAATGGCCACTTATGCTACTACATAACTTCAGTTTTATGAAGAGAAATGTTGTTCCCACTTTATAAACTTTTAGATACAGGTCAGCATCTCAAAGAATGGAGCTTCCACTCCAAAGAAATGCATACCAATAGAAAAACCTATACAATCTGGATACCAGCAAGTATTGAAAATCACTTTACCTCCTCGCTCTTTGACTTGTGAAGAACAAATCCTTTTTTCCACTGCCCATCAGCACCCTCGTTTGGTTTACGGATGTTGAACTCGACTTTTGCACGATCCTTACTTTGAATAGCTTTCCACTCATCCAGGGTCATTTCCTTAGGACCTTCTTCCTTGACTTCTTCAACCTCATTCTCTCTGTAGTAAATTCATGGATATTATGATCATGACTTAGAACTCACATTCTAGATACAACAAATTCAGAAACAGTTGTTAATTGGCACCAGATTATAAAAAAGTTTGTCAAGTATTTAGCAGTTAAGAAGCACATATAAAAACCCCCTCATTTCCACCATTCAAAGTACACATGAAAACTCATCTCCTTTAGCCAGAGAGCCAAAAAAAATCACAGCCAGACACCTCTAAGCAAGTAAATGGTGAACTGAGCGCAGCAAAATGTTAAGATTAAAACTGACCCATGCCATCTATTCTCCACATTAATGACAATATTCTTTACAAATACAAAAGCCTAATTTCTGCAATGGACTTGTTTGGAGCTTCCACTCCCCTCCTTTTGAGATACCTCTCTCCCAAAGGTTCAAGTTAAGGCAGTGAAGGAGAGCTTGTTCTTACCACAATTTTCAAGCTTGTTACTTTTTTAAAAAACAGAATTTAATCAGCTTTGGATACTCTGCTTCCTTTATTGGACCAAGGGCAATTATTAGTGTCCCAGCTAACTGAAACGATTTTTACTCTTGGCTAACTTGAAAAAACAACAGCATACAACTGAGTTGCTTGTGCGATGCACCACCTCACTGTAAAGAGCCACTATGCTCAGTAACAGTTCCAGCCACATGGGCAGTCAATCCTTTAGTCATTCTTCAGTGTGTTTATGCAACTAAATTTCTGATTTATAGAAAAACAGTGCAACATATGTGCAGCAAACAGACCACGAAAGCCTCAACTTAGGAAAAAAGGTCTTAATTTTATAGACATGAAGTTTGATGTAATAATGCAGAGGTTTTACATCAAAGTTACCATTTTTTTTTCCTCATTCTGTAGGACAGAATGATTTTACATGGTATATATTCGGAAGCACTTTTTTTCCCCCTCAAGGCAAAGATATTACCCCTTGGTGTTCTGCACATTTTACTGCAGTAAAACATCTTACAGTTCTGCTGAAACATTTAGGTTAAAGATCCACTCCAAACTAGCCAACTTGAAAACTAATCCATGTAAAGATGTTTTTCTATAAAACTCACGGATTACAACAGATGTGTTATGCTTGAAACTGGGAAGAGTACACATTTCTGCAGATTCGAGGAAGAAGATAAAAAAACAGAAATAGCCTGCAGAATTTTGCAGGTAACTGATCTGCACACGGACAGGTCAGTACCTGGTCAAGCACCGGATAATAAAGACTAATAAAAATTCAGGAAATGCTGCAGACACAGCAAATTTAATATATCCAGATTTCCAATACATACAATTTTTCTAAGGACCAGCTAGCCTGTGTTTTCTGACCAATGCTCAAGCTGTGATTCCTGAATTCTCACACTGCTGCTGCATACAAGATGACCTTAACCTTGGAGAAGTAAGAGCATTTAGTCTTTTCAGTTAAACTAAATCCATTTTTTATTCTCTACGCAGTAATTGTACCCTCTTTACCACTAACCAAAGCTATTAATGAGGAATCAAGCCATAGCAAACTCCACGTTAGAAATCCTATGCAAACAAGTATGTCAAATTTCTATCTTATCTGTTGGCCATTTTTTTCAATCTACCATAAAGCACATTTCTCCTTAAAATACATGTTATCCTACTACACTACCATAAAAATTTGTATCACGTTTTAACATCAACGGTGAGTACCACTACTGCTCATTCTGCTTCTCTAGTTACTCTGTTTCACGTATCCAGTCACTGGTTTCTTCTGTAACAGTGGTCGAACAATCAAATTAACTTATCTGAAAATCGCCTGCATACGTGGAAGCTGGAGAACAAGAGAGATACCACCTTTCCTCTACGGGCTAGTCACAGTCTCAAGAGTTGTTTTCAAAAGCCTAATTTGAAAAAAATTGCCTTCCACTGGCAGAAGAACATTTTGTCCCTTTCGCTTGGTGGTTTCTACCTAGTTATGAGCACAGATGCTTTTGGATTTGGTACTTATGAGAGCTGCAATCCCGAGACCCTAAGCGTATTAGAACTGATTATTAATAACTAAATCTGAAAGTGACCTAAGAGCCTGCACGACACTAATGAACAGTTTCAAGATAACAATTTTTAGACATGGAGTTTTTAAAGAGACAGTCTCTCAGCAGCACTGTGGATAATTTCATATCTACTGAGTTTGAAGTAGGAATAAATATCAGAGGTTAAAGGCAAAGTCATGCTACCTCTGAAACAATCAAAGAACATTAAGAGGGGTGGCACTCACTTATTTTCAGAATCAGCAGGCGGATGTTCCTCTCCCTCTGGCGTTTCCTCAGTTACAGCCGACTGATCCAATTCACTGCAATTACATAATGTTTGGAGTTTTGTTTTTTAAAGGTTCATCCCAATTTAAAGCTACATAAGATGAATGACTAAGTTCTATAGTGGATTTACACAACCCAGTCTTCTTTAAAAAGAGCCATTTCATTACGGATTGGTGCTCTCTGTGCCTTTTCATTCCATGCTTTCCACCTTCCTCATTGTTTCCCCAACACTCACTAGTACCCATTCCAAGAGCCTCCCACTGTACCTCAACACAAAATGGATTTGGCTATTAAAAATATTGTTTTCAATGTAATACCTCTAAAAAAGCATGCTTAACCTGATCAAAATTGTTAAAATTAAATTGTTTGATGTTTTTTTAATGTTCAAAAACCAGCACAAGACACACAACCCCCCCACCGCACCTCCCATTCCAAACTTCCCCAAAATGCTGTCTTTAACAGTGAAGCCATCTGTTATTCTACAAGAAATCATTTATTTTCTAAATTCTGCGAAGGCTGCTTTAATAGCATAGCAAAAATTATCAAAAATCAAAGGCAAAAAAGGCAGCTAAATCTTTATATTTTGCAAGCCGTAAGAATTAAGATTTATTAACATTCTGCTAGTCAGTTTTCTAAGCAATTACAGATTACTAACGTTAGCTCGTCTTTGACGGTTCCCCAGTTGTGTGATCCACTGCCACCACGCTTGTCCTCATGCTTTAGGCCGCTGAAATGTGAATGTGAAACAGAACTAACAAAACTGAGTTAACATTATAGTGTCCAGATACAGAAATTCAAAAGCAAATTTTTAAAACATGTATTAATTGTAAAGAATAGCCAAGAAACAATAGAAAAAGTTAAAGACTTACGATCTATCGCTGCCACTGTGTCTGTCAAATTCACGTTTGCCACGGGAGTCAAACCCATCTCCTCTGCCCATTCCACGGCCGCGTCCACGTCCTCTTCCAAGTCCACCACGTCCACGCATAGGTCGGTCAAGAATGGGTCTAGCATGGAACAGCCAAACTTGAATATTTCACCTCCAAAGATTTACAGCATGGTTTTCCAGATTTTCTTTTTTTTTTGCAAATTTTATTTACTTACTTCTCCTTTGACAATTAGTATTTGTAACTGTGTCAAGGCGCTAATTTGAATGCCAAACTATTACACAGAAAAAAACCCCACATATATAATGCCTGCATTTTAGAATTTGGAAACAAATGCTCAGAAGGACTAATGTTTGTTTGCAGCTTCTGGCACGATATTTCAAAATTTAGTGTTTGGATTGTGTTACATAACACAACTTACTTTTAAAAGGATTGTATTGTTGGCTACTAAAATTTTAATATTTGAACATTACTTCCAGAACACTTGAATTCTGGGTCCCTCTTGATACTCAAGACACTTTAAATCTTGCCTAGGTGCAAGATGGCTTCGCCACTTCCAGATGTGAAATCACTGCAGCCAAGGTGTAAACACCTACATGGACAAACTTTTATTGGCGTGAAGTCAGCTATATGGATTTAAACAACAGCTCTAACAGCAAACAAACCTCATCCTGCAGGCAATGGCTATACTTGAGTCCCTTTCCTGAGCTACCTCCTATGGATCAAGAGATATAGTGGATATCTTACTGATTTAAACCATATTTTCAGCTAAACCAATGGAACTGTTCATGTCAGATCACTCCTGGTCCATCACTTGAGTCAAACTTGTAAACAAAATCATGCAAAAAGAAAAGTGTTATATTCTGCATGACATATACTATTCTTGTGACTGACAATTTAGTTCAATCAATTTCATTCTGAGCCAATCAGCTTTTTAAAAAACAAACAAACAAAAAACCCCCCAAAAAACAGCAAAAGGCAGGACAGCCCCTTCCTATCTAAACTAGGAAAAGTTGTCAGTCAAGACAAAATTCTTACTTGTCAACAGAAAATTCTCCTCCTTCGCCTTTCTCATCAGCAGGTTTATCAAAGCGGCGCTCACGAGGAGGTCGTCTCTCCGGTCTCCTGTCAATAGGCTTGCCTTCTCCCTGCTGTTGCTGCTGCTGCTGCTGATCAGGCCTCCTGCCAATACGTCTTATCCCTGAAACATTAGGCAAAACAAATCAACGGAACATGAAGCGGCTCCAGGAGAGATACTGACTCTAACACCGTAAAACCATATTGAAGGCAAGCTGGAATTAAAGTTTTTCTTCTAGCCTTGTGACTAGATAATGTGAGAAACTATACTTTTATACAAAAGTCAATGTAGATCATTTGACTATTCTTATTCACATTTTTATGCAGCATTTCAATCAAATTATATTTTGCACAAGTCTTACAATACTGTAGGAAACAAAACTTGTCAGAGCGCACAATGCATTAGTAATCCATGTTAAAATGACAGGGTTCAGCTTTCAAAGAAGGATCAAGGTAAGCAAGATTTTTTTTTTCTCTGAAAGGTGCTTTTCAGGTAAAACAAGTGGTTTTTATTTTGATGCACACCAAAACAAAGTCAGCATCACCACGCCGGACCCCAGTCCCTATGACAGCCACCATGCTTCATCCCACTGCGCTCTTCTTGGGAAGTTTACTTGGCCAGCAGTACGACCCAGGGCCACCCTCACCCAGGCAGGTGTCACCTCTACCCTGATGAGCAGGCAGCCCAGGACGGCAGCTACTGGTCAGTGACTAAACGGTGCGTTCATACACACCAGTCCTCCCAGTCCAATACACGCTCCTTGACAAAGACTCACCTCGTTGTGTACTTAAAATAGCTTAAGTGCCACTGTGCCACTGAACAGGCTGGCCTTCTTCCCTCCCTCTCTATGCCTTCTGAAAGTTGTTTTTTTTTTAAATAGTAACTCCACACGGGCATTATATTCTTCAATAAGACATCTTAAGGATCTTAAATACAGGGCCCGTTTACACTTCTTTAGAAAGATCTGGATAAACACATTACTCCTTTGTTATATTATTTTATTGCTAAAATGTTTAGGGAAAAAACAATAAAGCTGACTTAAGAAATTTGAATTATCTTTTAAAAGCTGCCAATTTTTGAAATTTTTTAAAAGAAGTAAGTTCCTGCCTAACAAGCAATGTCACATTTGGGTGGGGCTAAAGAAGCTACAGTTGTAATGATATCCAAGCCAACACACCCAAATGAACAATGTCTTCCTCACCTTACAAGCTGTATTTAACATGAAGTTTGCATGACATACATTGCTTGCTAAATAATCCTTACTCCCTGAGGAAACACAGGGGTTAAATTCACTCACATTGACTTTGAAAAGGACTCAGGACTCTCAAAGTAAGGGCGACCATTTTTTTTTTTTTAAAGGTTTTAAGAGGTAAAGCAAACAGGCCAGTGTGACAGAGGAAGTATGCTGCAGAACTGGAATGAATAATCCACAGCTTTTGAATTTCGAGTTCAACACCCCACACTCAGAAAAACCTGGTTCCTGGTGAAGCCTAACCAAAAATACAAGTTATTTCTTTTTCTTAGCATCACAAAGCTTTGAACTGGTAATTCAGTCAAATGATCTGCACTTTTACACAGTAGTGGAATAGTTTTAAACTGCAATACATTCACAGTATGCATGTACAAACAAACCCCACTGGCACCATGGCATCAAAAGCCTTTACAATGTTAGAAACACCACCCCCCCAAAAGAAAAGAGATGTTTTCGAAGTGGAAAGTGACTTTGTTTACTACAGTGCTCCATACACACAGCTATAAAAGTAGATCTGCCTTTCTCTGTTTCACTACTATAATAAGCCATGAAATACTTTTTTCATAGCAAGCAGTGCTTGTTCTTGAAAACGAATGTGAAAATCGGGAGGTAAACACAACTGCTAGCCCTACCAAAACCCCTCCGCGGTCTCTTGTGTTGGCCAAAGACACTGCCCATGTTTCAGGTGTACCTCACGAGGGACAACACCACAATTCTGTGTCTGACTAATATTTCCAGAGGACACTGGCTTAATAAATCGCCACTTGGGACAAGTTATTGCATTCTACCAAGGGAAAAGCTCTCAAGCATTAAAGTCCAAAAAATCCACAAAGCAGAGAGTCCCATAACACGGTACCCAACTTCTGCTCCTCACAAGGTGTTTTCAAGTAACATTTGGGATGCCTATTTTCCAAAACAACTATTATATTAAAACATTTTCTTTCTTAAAAAGCATAAAACGTGGCAGAGAATCATTTTGCAACACGCGCTGCAGTAAATGCTGAAGTATTAAGACGCTTTCATGTAGCACTGCCCTCTTTGGAACTGGCCGCATTTCTGAAAAGATCGTTCAGAATCAAACTATAGTTGGCAAGCGATTCCCTCACCCGCAAGTCAAATGCTGTCACCACGCTTTGATGCATTTCAAGGATTCCAATTTAATCAGAGTTCTGACCAATTTGACATGTGCTGAAGTTCGTGCGCGGTACAACTGCCTGCCACAGGACGACATGTGCGTCCTACTAATTACTTTGCCCAGAGCATATTCATTTCACCTATTTATACTTTGATTTCTTTTTTTCAACAAAGTTTCCCATGTAGGATGTCTTACGGGTTTACACAAACACGGCTGAAAATTCACACAACCTATTATTAAAATACATACATGATTCCTATCACAGAATGGTTTGGGTTGGAAGGGACCTTAAAGATCATGTAGTTCCAACCCCCTGCCCTGGGCAGGGACACCTCCCACCAGCCCAGGTTGCTCCAAGCCCCGTCCAACCTGGCCTTGAACCCCTCCAGGGATGGGGCAGCCACAGCTTCTCTGGGCAACCTGGGCCAGGGGCTCACCACCGTTCCCTCGAAAAGCGACCCACGCGAACTGTGAAAAGCCCCGGGACCGCCCGACACCCTGTCACACCCGTCCGGCCGCCCCAAACACGATTTCAGTTTAGGCTGGGACGCCGCGATTTCACGTTCCCGCTCTCCGGCGGGCAGCCGTCCCTCCGCCGTGCCCCGGACACCCCCGGAGGCCGCTCCCGGGCACCCCGGGCAGGCCCGACTCCATTTTGCGCGGGCCGGGCGGCGGGGACACGTGCGGCCGCTCCTCCCGGAGCCCAACCGCCTCCCGGGGCCTCCTCCCGCCATGCGCTCCCGCACGTGGGTGCGAGGCCCGGGGCCGCCGCCACCGCCGCCTCGGCCCTGCCCGGGGCCTTCCCGCCGCCTCCTCCTTTGTGCGCGGCGGGGCGAGGGGCGGCCCCTCGGCGGGGCCGGGCCCGGCGGCCCCCGGCCCCCTCCCCTCCTTCCCCCACCGCCCCGCTCACCCTCCTTCCGCAGCGGGGCTCCGGGCTGGCCGCTGCCCTCCTCCCGGCGGTCCCCAGCGGAGGCGGCGAAGGGGGGCAGCGGGTTCTTGCGCTCCTTCTGGGACTCCCTGCGCAGCTGCTTGGCCGCGCTGCCGACGCCGCCGCCGGCACCCGCCTGGCCCGGGCCGCCGCCTCCAGCCCCGCCGGAGGAGTTGGTCTGGGCGCCCGCCGGGCCGCCGCGGGCCCCGCCGCCCCCCTGGCTCCCGCCGCCGCCGCCGCTCTCTTTCCTCCGGGTCTCGGCCGCCCGCAGCACCTCGAAGGGGTCGGACTCGTCATCAAAGAGCTGGTCGAAGCGGTTGGTGACGACGCAGCCAAAGCCCTCCTGCAGGTGTCCGGGCATGATGGGCCCCCGTCGGCGGGATCCTCCTCCGATGCTGCCGGGCCCCCCGCGCCCTGCTCGCTGCCGCACAAGATGGCCGGCCCCGAAGAGACCCGCTTCTCTTCCGGCGCCGGCCACATCCGGGCACCTCACACCCCCCCTCCCTCCGCGCGGGGTACGATGGGAACAGTAGGCGGCCGCCGCCCGCCGCCGCCCGCGCCCGCCCGCCGGACTACAACTCCCGGCATGCCCCGCGCCGCCATTGTGTGCGGCCGCCATCGCCGCCGCCCCGGCCGGCCGCCCGGGGGGTGCCGGGGGCCCTGGAGAGGGTTTGCCGGCAGCGGTGACATCAATCCTGACGCCATGAGACTCTGGGTTGTTTGGGGTATTTTTTTTAAACGTCTTTCTGAAGCCTGTCGGTAGGCGCCATTCGCCGCCGTTCCCGCTCAGCAGGAGGCGGGCGCCTGGCCTGTGGGGGCGGCACGGCCTGCTCGTCCCGGCTCTCCTTCGGGAGAAACTGGTCAGCTCAAGGGTACGCTGAGGGAAAAAAAAGGGGAAAAAGATCCATAGGCTTTTTTCCTTTTTTTTTTTAACCAATTCTACCAAGTGCAAATTTCCCAAGTGCAACAAAGCACCAGGGCATATGTAGAGTTTAAGGATTAAATAATGCCGGCTGGCTGCAACAAAGTTACAGTTTTTAATTATCTGCAAAAACGCTTCAGGGCATACTGATAGGCCTGCGTGAAAGCATGAGCTGGTCACCAATTTGTGCTTTCATGTGTCCGTGTAAATGGACAAATGCATGAAAGTACCGAGCATCTCACTCTGTCCTTCTCCATCTTGTTGCCTTATAAAAATAGGTTAAAAAAAAAAAATAAAACCTGAAGAGCGTGGAATTGCAGATGGCAGTTTGGGTTTCCCATCCGGGCAGCGGTGGGACAGGCAGGTGGGAGCCAGTGCGGCACTTGGACCCCGCGAGGTTTGTCCCCAGCCTTGGTTGTCACTGGAGCCACCGCCGGATCCGGCACAGACTGGGGGAGAAACACCCTGTCGGGTTAGAAAGGGGATAGAGCCACGGGGTTTGATGTGAAAGCAGAATCATTCTTACATCGCGGTGGTGAAGGCTGTTGCCCGTGAGTGCTCAAAGTAACCCACATAAAACCGCTGGGCAAGCGCCAGCGTGGACACAGCCCTCTTGAGAGATTGAGTATCTCTGCTGAAGATACAGAGTGATTTTGCATTAAAAAACTGAATCCTACACTTCTCGCTAGCATTAAATTTCTTTTTAAAGCATGCCACTGAAATAAATGTGTCTCATTGAAGGCAACCTCAGTAACAGCGATTGAAGAGATTTGCTGCTATAACCAATAAAAGTTCCTTTTTCAAAACCTTGCAGATTTACCTTTTTCGTGGATGTATAATAAAATTTCCTTCTTCCATTAACATTTATACTCGTCTAGTTAGCAGATATACACAATTAGAAGACAATATCAAGCAAAAATGGTAAATGTTTGCAGTATTAATTAGTCTTTATAGTTCTAGTTACAGCCAGTGGGAGTCATATTGAGACATTAAAACATATTGAACTGGCATAGATTTGACACATCCTTCTAAAATACTATTTTCTATGCTCACAGTTTATATCTTTAGATAAGTTGCCAGAACGTTTTGGTACCTGTTAGCATAATTAAGTTTGTCCTCAGCAAGGACAATACTCCTAATATTGGCCTTGCCAGTTCCGAGAAGTTAGACCACTTTAAATAATTGCTTTAGAAAGTCATTTCATTACATTTGCTCAGCTCTTGAATGTGCCTTGCTCATAAACTGCAGACTCCATAAACGGACTGGTTTTGAAAAGTGAGTCCACAGTTTAGCTGCTTCTAAATTAGCTGAAAATTATTTTGGGTGTATTTATTGTTCTTTATCAGCTTTCCCCGCAGTACCACCGCTGGGGCTGCGGGGGATTGAAGCACCACATCGCATCGCTCATGCGAGCAGCTCACCCTGTTCTTGGGTGATTGGCAAGTCATCACCGTAAATTATATCCTCAGAACTCAAAGTGTTTTCCTCAAACAAGCCTTTTGCTTTTGTGACAAATCAAACGTCACCAAGAAACACACAATTAAAACTCTTTGTATTTACATAGCAGATGTTTTCAAGAAAAACCTTGAACCCATTTCAGCCTCCTGTCCCGTCGCACTCACCGAGGCCACGCTGCATCGCATACATTTTTATGAACAAAATACAAATGTTTCTCACTTGGAGTGCTGGAGCGCTGCTCGGCAGATGGCGTGGATGGCTTCTTGTTTATAAGAGGGCATTTGTTCACAGAAACTCCTGTCTTTGGGGCTTGGGATTATTCGCTCAAAGGGAAGCCAGATCATCTCTCTTGCTGCTTTTGCAAGGATTGTGCAGATGCAACTCCCCTGTGCTATACTGTAAGCTGATGTATATTCCGGATTCCAAAATCTTCCAAGTGCAGACATGGCATACTAGGTTATGGCTCACACCTTGACTTAAACATACCCAAACCGAATTCAAAGTATTTTAATATAAAACCGGGAAATTGATCATCGTGTGGATACAATCACAAAACCCCAGACTTACTCCTTCTGCGTAGCAAGAACCAGGAGTCGCAGGCGCGTGGTAGGAGGCTCCGGCTCTTCTCGTGACCGTCGCACACTTTGGCACGCACCGCCTGCTTGCGTGCTGGCATTTGCAACAAAGAGGCCCGACAATTAGCCACATGGGTTCAAAAGTCCAAATTACAGTGTCGCCCGCCGAATATAATTCACAGTTTTCAGGCGCTTCTGGCCACAAGACAACATTTCAATTCGTAACGTTAAAAAAGGGGTTTTAAAATTTTTAAACTCAGAGGGAGCCTTTACACCGAGGGAGAGTCCTAGCGCCATACCCACGCGAGCATTGTAGTTCTCCTGTCCTGCAAAGGACCAGCACGGTCAGGACAGAAGTTACCTGGGTTTAAGCCCTGTTTGAAAAGCAAACTCGTTAATTGGCATGTTCAAATTGATAACTTTTGCCTCACTCAACAGGCGCAGCCTTGCAGGAATCCCAACCTGAACGCTGACGTGGCAGCTCGTTCCCCCAGCCCACTCCTCGGCAGGACCGCAACCTGCTCTTCTCTCTGGGGACAAAGAGGAGAAAATGTTCAAGTCAAAACTTCATGAGCGGCGTGAGCAAAAAGCCTGGCTTCTGGGGAACTCCAGGTGGGTCCCACCATGTTCATCAATACCTTGCAGAGGCTGGAGGAGCATTGCTCCTTTAGAGACCTTGTTTTCCTTCTGGAGCACTGCTCCTCCTTGCCTTCTGGAGGAGGAATAGCTAAGTCCCTGCCCTGCACCCAGCTGCCTTCTTTCACAGGGTTTACCAGAAGATAAGGCCTTTCTAGTCATTGTTGCTCTGTTAACGACACTGGCCAACAAATCCAAAGGTGACTGTGGGGATGGCGGGGGCTGGCAGCTTTACATGCTCATTGCTTCCTTAGGAAGCTCGGCCAAAATGCGTCTTCTACTGGGACCGTGTTTGTGGACAGAGCTACAGGTAGGAAGGGCCAGGGAAAAAAGGGCTCAGGGAAGAAAACATCTTTCACGGTTTGGTTTGGGCTGAGATGCTGCTGACACTGAGGTTGGTTTCTGCTCTCCAGCGCGGCTGGCAGGGGCAGCATCCCGGCCACCACGCAGGGCGGCTCAGGAGAACCGCAGCCAGCCGCAGCCAAGGCCTCCCGTGCACCGCTTCATGGCTCCAACGGCTTTCCACACCTCAGGCTGCTGACCGTGGATGCGGTTTAGGGACAAAGCTCTCCGTTGTGCAGGGACAGCGTGTGCCCCGGCTCCTGGCTAGCAGGGCTGCTGCGCGGGGCCATCACACCTCCTCACGTCCCGGCCCGTGCTGGATAAGGACAGAGATTGCGCTGCAGCCGGCTGAGGGAAGGGCAGATGGCATGGTCTGAGGCTTTGCTACTCTCCGAATGTCGGCAAAATTTCCTGCCAGGGAAACATTCCTGCGCGCTCAGCGACGCTGAACTGCAATCGATCCTGAAGGTCTGAACCGCAGACGACCATTGCCCGGGAATTAAATAGCCGAGGACTATTAACTCGGTGCTTCTGCTTCTAATCAAGGATGTAACTTGTATATTATGGCTTCCAAATCACTGAAACCGCACACATCGGTCTCAGGACAGTCATCTCGTTAACGCTGCTTGCTGATGCAGTCATTAGTCGCTAGCAGACAGCACGGGGGTAAATCGAACACGCGCAGAAGACTTCCAAGACCGGGCAGGCTGATGCAGCTCTCCTGTGGAGCACGCACTTGTGTTACCGTTTCGCACTGGAGTAAAACCAACATTTCCACCCCCCGAAGAAGCGGGTTGCTGGTGCTATTTATGGCTGGGACACGCAGCGCTCCTTGGCCGAAGCCGGCCTATAGATAACCTACCTTGGGAGCCGCTCCTGCGCTGCTTACCAAAAGGGGCACGGAGCGCTTTCTGACACGCTACATGCTTCTGCTATTTTCAAGCTTTGCCAGCAGCTGTCGGTTATCTGCTTATCAAGCAAGAATAGGAAATGCAGCAAGTTGAGGGCAGGGGGAGAAGGATTCGTTTGGGTCCTTGCTTCATTCCCAAAACATGTCTTTCCTAATTTTTAACTTCAGAACCTTTATAAATCTGTTTTGCCGGTTTTCTCCGTATGCATGTGTTACTTTGCTGTCGGAATGTGCATTGTATGGACAAGGAGGAGGTTGCTTGGGGTTTTTTTGGGGGATTAATCTTTTTCTAGGCCATACAAAATACAGTGATTTCTTGTACAGGAAGAATCATGTTTGCTTATGAGTAAATTAAGTATGGCCATGACTTCTGACCCGTAAAAGAATTTCAAGCGTCACATAGTCCTTGTGTGCCACAGAGAAATTTAGTAACTTCTTGCTCAGTTTGTTCTGGCAATTGTTTTCATTGGATTTTTGATTTGCTGCGTGGAGATACCGACCCTTCAAACTGAGATGCTCTACAGCCACCGTACGGCTTCAACAGAGTGAAGTGTGACAGATGACCTATTCCTGGCACTTTTTATAAGCAAAAAATATCGCTGCTGGGGAGCCTGAAGTAGCAGACAGTCAGTGCACGATAGCAAGCAGACTACCTGAACCTGTAACGTTGGCTATTCCTTTGCATTACTAATATAATAACAACGTTTTTGCATTACTAATACGATAATAAAGTACATTGCATTAGCTAAGCGGTACCTAAGGCTTGCCGGGGCTTGCTCGTCCCCGTGAATACAGCAGGTAGCAAGAGCACAGAGCACTTGTTACTGAGCTGTGGACATCAGCGCATTCGTGGCGCGGGGATCCCTTGTGGGAAGAGCTCCTGGAATTCAGCAGCTCTAGGCAGAAGGACAGCAGGAGCGAGCGGGAGAAGTCAGGCAGAGCTCCCGAGACGACACACGATCTGCACCACACAGCTTTATCCTCCCACGTATTCTGCTCATTTCAGCACGGCGCTAGATTTTTTTATTTTTTTTTTCATAGCAGAAAGCCCGGCAGTTTCATTAGGAGGAGGGCTGTAAACATGTGAATAACAACAGTGCTTCCACATTAGGTACGTGCATTGAAAAATAAAAAAGCCCGGTATTGCTCTGTGCATTAAAATGCGCAACAGACGAGTGGAGCAAATCATGCCGACACAGGACTTCGCTTGGAAATTAAGCCCGACTAATTGAGCTCTGCCTGAACTTTCTTCCCCTGACTCCTTAAACAACCTGCCAAGCGAGCGTTCTTCCTTAACAGCAGTCAAGGTAAAAGGTATTTTTAGCCGAGAAAACCAGCGCCGGAACTTTACAAAGCAGAAGGTCGGGTACACCAAACACTGCTTTTATCGCCTCGGCGTGGTTTATTTCTATGGGCTCTCCTTTACCCACCCCTTCCCCGGGGCTCCCTGGTGCTGTGGAAGGAGCCACCACCAAACACCTCCCTTGGGACCAGCCCCGGAGGACAGGGGGCTTTGCGGCCTTCCTCATCCGAAAAGACAGAGAAAGAAAAGGGGAGGAAAAAATGTTTCCCCTTCCCAAAAGGCTCAGCAGAGCGCAGGGACGCCGGGATCTGGGTGCTGCGGGACCGAGGGCAGCCTCTGCGCCCCAGCACCCGCCACCGGTTAAATGATGCGGTCAGCAACGCTGCACCGAGGAGCTCGGCCCAAGCTGGGCACCGAGCCCTCCCGCCCGCGCCGAGCAGCTCCGGCTGCCGCCGCCAGCACCCACAGCAGCTCTTCCCAGGGTTATTACTGGGAGAAATGAGAGTGGGATAAAACGAAGGTGCCTTAGCGAAACGGCCAAAAGCAGCCGTGCGCGGCGGCGCTGGGAAGACTGGGATGTGCCAAAGTGAAACCCGCTGTGCCGGCCACTAACTGTCTGGGCAGAAAACTGCTCCTCCCTGCTAGCTAAAACTGCCTCCCTGTTTCCACGGGCAAGTTCCCAGCTCGGCTGCAGCCGACACGGCCGCTTTCTGCCTGCTGCTGCCTCCCACGCGCTGCCGTCGCTGCCGCTGTGCCGGCACGCCACCCACGGCGCTGCACCGGCAGCCGGATCAGGGCCGTGATCTGGCTGGAAAAAAGCAAAGATGCTGATTTTTTTTGCCCATAGTATTGTTTTTTTAGTCTGGCAAGGGTTCGTGCTGCAGCGCCGTGGCCAGGGCAGGAAGGGGAATACGTTAAACCACGCTCACAGCCGAGTGCGGGGCAGCCCGTGGCTGCAGGTTCCTGTGCTCCCAGCAGCAGGTCCAGCATCGGGAGTCGCATTCCCTCCACGCCTTCCCCGCTGCCTTCAATGGGGCAGCTCAGCCTCCGAGCCACCGACCCGCAGCCGCGGTCTTTGGTGCTGGGGGGGGGTCAGGTGCCCGCGGGGTTGTATCACCCCTGAGAGGCATTTGGGGACACCGGTGGGGTCTCCCACGGGAGCCTGGATACCTGTCCCTGTCCCCGGTTGCAGGGACCAGGCTGGACCCGCGCTGGGTGCTCCAGCGCTGCACCGTTCCCGTGAACATCCCCTAGAAAATGCACCAAAGCAGCCTGCAAACTAGGGTGTTTCAGGGAAAAACCATCGGCGTGGCTTTCCATGGCAGCGAGCGCAGCCTGGGGCTGTGTCCTGCCCTGCCTGCGCCCCTGCCTGTGTCCTGCCTGCAAGCGTGGGCAGCTGGGGCTGGGCCTTTGGGTTCAAGCATCCCAAAGTTATAGGTTTGCCCAAAATCCGAGTCCGGAGCCGCACTGTGCAGAGGGGACACCTCTTTGCAGCAAGCCGACTCGCCGCCCCGTATCCAGACCAGATGGACAGTCAGAGTCCGGACTGGCAGAGTCTGTAGGGCACCGAAAACCCCCGGGGTACAATTGTTAATGTGCCCCACGCTGACGCCGCTGCCCAGGCTGTCCAGAGAGATTTGGCTGGAGAAGCAGCCGTGGGGATGAAGCCACGTTCAGCAGCGCCGCCTCCGAGCCCTGCCATCTCCAAGCCCGTCTCCGTGCCGAAAACCAGCCCATCCTGTTTGCGTTCCTGGATGGGAGCCGGGCCGGGCTGCAGGGCGTGGAGGGCGGCTGCGGGAGCGCCGGGACGGGCTGCTGAGCCGGCAGCTTGGTGGGGACACGGCGAGCGGGGCGAGCTGCGAGGCAGGAGCAGGCGAGACCGCTCTGAGTCACCCTGCAGCCCTGGCCCTCGGCATCCCCAGCCTTCAGCCCCTCCGCCGGCTGCAGGCTGGCTACAGCCGCTCCGCAGAGCCCAGATTTCAGCTGCGGCACCGATAAAAAAGGGCCCGTTTGTTTAATGGAGCACAACGCAGGGCAGGGAAGGAGCGTATGGTTATTTTGGGGCACGGCCAAGGCAGGGCTAAGTTAAGGAAGACACAGCTTCCCACCTGGCAGCTGCGGGAGGGCACGGAGCGGGAGCCAGACCTGGGAGCTGGCAGCTCGGCCGAGCTCCCCGCGGCGCCGGCAGCCCCCCCAAGCGTCACGGCACCGCAGCGCGGCACCGGGCTCAGCTGTCCTGAAACATGGGATGGTCCTTCCCAGGCACGTCCACCGCCTCCGGGCACTCGTGTGAGCAGAAGGACTTCTGGGCTGACAGAGAAATGCAGCAATCAAGAAAAGGGACATTTCTACCATATCAGGGTATTACTAAAAAAAAAAAAAATCGCATCGTGCTGCACCTTTAGCTGTAACGATATTGCAGCTGGCTCGCTCCTGGTTACGCTGAGTGCTGCAAACCCCAGCCCCCAAGAAGTCACCGGCTTTATGAGTTAGAAAAGAGCCTCTACCCTAAACCCGGCTCCCCACACGCCTGTCCTGCAGCTCTCCCTCCCACCGCCCGCAATTTCTAATAGAGATTGGTGTCAAACCGACCGGGGGACCCTTGTCCTGCCGCCCACGCGCCCGTTTGCTGGGCATGCAGGTGGTTCTGCCACCCGCAGCACGTCCCCAGCCTCCCCACGTGAGGGACACCTGCCCCGAGCACGACCCAGCGCTTGCGCTTGCGCTTGGGTTTTCGCACTTGTCCCTGCAGATGCGTTTAAAATAAAAAATGAGCCGGGCTCGGGTTGTGCCGGTGCCGGTGCCAAGCCCATCCCGGGAGCACCCTGCGGAGGCAGCACGTGGCCGTGGCTGTTTGCACATGGGGCAGGGCCCCCAGCTCCCCTCGCCCTGCCGGCTTCTCCCTGCTGGCTTCTCCCTGCCAGCTTCGGTTCCGGGAGGAGCAGGGCCCTGCAGGACACCTGGGGAGGGAGGAGAGGTCCCCAGGGGGGGTCTGTACCCCAAATCCTCCTCCCGTGGGTGCCCCCGCAGCAATGCATGCCCGGGGACCCCAAGCTGTCCCCGTCCCCTGTGCATGGCCCGGAGCAGGCAGGGGGTCTGTGGGGCCCTGGACCCCCGATGTGCCCCCCAGCAGCAGCCCGTGATGGGGCACAGAGGGCTCCTTTCTTCAGAGCAAGGAGAGATGTTGCAGCCAAGGGTGGCTTTGCAGCGCGGCGTGCGGTACCACGGACCCCGTGCTCCTCGCAGAGGACCGAGCCCACGGGACCGGCCATGGGGACAGGGGTCTCTCAGCTGGGGGAGCTGCGGGGTCTGGAATGGGGGGGAAGAGCCCCCCACGGGACCTGCAAACCCCCATGCGGGCGGTCATATCCGCGCAGAGCACTCCTGGGGAGAAGGCGTTACTCTGCTTTTTGTGTTTCTGGGCATTTCCCTAATTCTTTGCTCAGGCGGAGCCAGGTTTCAAGGTCACCCTGCCTCCCACCCGGAGGAGGAGAGAGGGGAGAGGAATCCAGCTCTTGCCCCTTGGAGACGGGGGGGAAGAGATCCCAGAGACCCTGTGCTTGCCACTGGGGTGGTGGTTTGGAGGTGGCCGCAGTCCTTACACAAAACAGGCACCAGAAGTGCCTGGAGGTGTTATTCCGCACCGATTTTAGCTCTTCCTCGAGAGGCAGAAATATCCCTGTGAGGAAATACAGTTCCCTGCAGCAGGTAGGGAGGAGCAGAGCCATCCCTCTCCTGGAGCATCCCACACGGGCAGCAGCTGGATCCCATGTCCCTTGGCCGGGCTGTGGCATCGCTCGGTGCATTGGCGTTATCCCCAGCTCGCCGGCGAGCCCTCCTGCCGGGCACCGACGCGGGGATTAAAGCGGCCGTGATTCACCCCCATGGCAGCCTCCGAGGGCCACCGGCTCCTCTCGCCAGGGACAAAACCCCTGCAGAGGCATTGGGGAGGCCGGGAACCAGCGAGGGGAATCTCCAAACTATCTGGCGTGGGGCAAAGTGCGGGATTTCCATGGATTTCTGGGCAGGGGGGGATGCGCAGGAGCAGCAGCTCCCATGCAGCAAACCTTACGAGTGCATGGAAGGCATCGCATCCTCCACCAGCCTGATGTCAGGCTTGGGCAATTAGCCGGAGCCATTAATGCTGATGCTGTCAGTCCCTAATGAGGTATGTATTTCCAGAAGGTGAGCATGGCACACGCACCGAGTCTCCGGGCGCTGGCAGCGAGCCCCAGAGGACATCGGCTTCAGCCAACGTGCAGGTCCCGGGCGCTCTCGGACCACACGCGCTTGACCGTACCTGCTGCGGCAGCACGTCACCCGGGCGAAGAAATACAAGAAAAGCAAGATCAAACGCACCGAAAGCAGGTCACAGGATTGCCTCTGCTGCAGCTGGGCAAGGCAACTACTCATTAGGGCGATTACAGGCAGATGAACTACCCCGGCTCTCTGCTAACGAGCGGCGTGGGCTGCCTGACCCGTGCAGGTCTCTGCAGCCCAAACAAGCCCCGGGGCTGTTGTTGCACGTTCAGCTCCGTCCAGCGGCTCCGGAGGTTTCCCCACTGCTCCGGCTCGTCCCAGTCGCCTGCCCCGCAAAGGGTCTCGCCACCCAACCAGCGCGGAGCCCCCGAATCCCGGTGGCTGCAGCACGCCCCGGGCAGGGTCGCGGTGCGTCCTCGGGGTGCCAGGGAGAGCCGGGGCGCTTCCTCAGCAGGGCCACTGCCTGCGCCAGGCCGTGGCCGGGGTACGGCCGGGGGCATCGAGGCGCAGAGACCATCACTTCCGTGGATGGCGCGGGGGGCAAAGGGGGCTGAACCTCATCCGGGGCTGCTGGTGAGGCTGGCCCAGGAGCACCGAGGGTTTGGTTCTCCATCACACACGTTCATTAACGCATCAGTCCCAGAAGTGCAATTTCTGGGAAAAGTTTCTAAGAGATCCCGGGTGTCCTCAGCTCCCGCCGGGGCGGTGCAACCTTTGGCTGGCCACCCATCCCTCCTGGTTCCCGCGACAGTAGTCCTCTCATCCACCAGTCAAGCGTGGATGTGTCCTGGCACCTTAGAGCAAAGGCGCTCAACCCGTAGCCTGATAGCAAGACCTCCGACACCTCCCCACGCAGTGGGTTTGACCTGGCGTGCCTCGTTGTCCCCGTTGCACCGCTCGTTGGCCGTCCCAGCGTTAACGTCCCGCAGGGCGCCCGCGGCTGCTGCTTTAGATAAAGAGACAAACGAGCGGAGAGCCGCAGGGCTGCCGGCTCCGATAAGGCGCTGCGGGATGTGCGGTCCCCGGGCCATGGTGGAGGTCCTGTTCATGGCGAGGTCTTGTTCGTGGTGGGGGTCCCATTTGTGGCAAGAGTGGGGCTCCCCACTCTGATAATGGGGCGTGGGTCGCCAGGGCAGGGGGGACATGTGGGGACACCCTGCCGCAACACAGCTGCCGTAACCACAAACACCCCTAAAGATAGACTTCGGAGGACCGCAGGAAGAATCAGACCGAGACACTACTGTCCTGGCTGAAAAACCATAATAAAAGTGCACCAAAAATAGTGGCAGTTTGTGCAGCCTGCAGCGAGGGGCCAGACTTTGGTGACGAAGGGCCACGACAAAGAGCCACCTTGTTGCTGGAGCCACCAGCCCTCTCCACGCGGCAGGGACCTGGCTGGACCGAGGACGTCCCCGTCCCCACTGCGCCCGCCTGGCAGCCCGGGCAGCCCCCGCCTGTGAAAAAAAAAGAGGGGAAAAAAGGGATTTGCGTTCGCCCGTGGGCGTGCTGCGCACACCAACTGCCGCCCGTGAATTCGCTCTGAGCGCCTCCGATGAAAGAGCCGAAGAACAAAGTGTTATTACCGCAGCGCCTGCAACGCGGGTGGCGACGTGGGGAACGGCACCCGCTCCCCGCTGGGAGCCGCTGCCAGCCCTGCGAGGCCGCCCCCGCCGCCTCCGCGGGCTCTCGCCCCCTCCTTCAGGCGGGGATCCCTCCCACCGAGGCTCCTCACAGGCCCGCGACCCCTTCCCGAAGGAAATCCCCTTTCACTCAGCCTTCAGAGGAGCCCTTTGGTTCACAGCTCACCCTCTGCCAGCCGCTTAGACACAAGCCCCCTCCCCATCTCCTGGGCATCTCTCTGCCGCTCCATGTCGACAGCTCCCCCTGTGTCCTGGGACCCAGCCGGGAGACCGAAAGAGCCAGACCCAATTTGGGGACCCACATGCCAAGCCGTCACCCTGAAGTCAACCCTCCCGCCGCCCCGGGGTGCCTCAGCTGCAGAGACACGGCATTCCATCGGAGCAGCTCTTCTCCAAGCCACCGCTCGGGTGCCCACCCTGCTGCGGCCCCTGGCAACGGCCGGGCCCAAAAACAAATGAAAAATTGTGAAAAGTCGGCATTTGCCCAGCTCCCAGCCCAGCTGCAGGGAAGGAGGGAGCTGCACAGTGCAAACAGTAACACCGGCGCTAGGAATCGCTTTACTTGGATGTATTCAAGCCGGGTAATCATTACACCGGTAACTGCAAAACCACCGGAGAAAACTGTCTCTTGCCTACAGGCTGCTCCCGAGCAGAAAAAGAGGCGAAAATCCTCAAATTAATTAAAAAGCGCTGGCAGCTCCCATTATGAAAATAAAACCGGCACAGCTTGCTGCTACCGCTCCGGACTGGTCTCTGCAAGCATCCCCGGCTCTCCCAGGGGCTGGAGGACGGGGCTGATCTGCCAGGCTGCTTCGGGATGAGGGAAACTTCCAGCACCAGGGACCCGTAGGAGCAATGTCTGATTTCCTTAGAAGTGTATATTCTTTAAAAAAAACCCTTTACACCATTCATTTAAAAAAAAAAAAAAGTATATTTTAAACGGCTCTGCAGAACTGAATAAAAAATAAACTACCTTTGTTGCAAATCTATGTTAAAGGGTTGGCCTGAAAGCCGTCAGAGCAGAGGGCTTGCTGGTGGAAAATCAGGGAATGCTAGGTCTCCCCGTCTGCCAGTTTACTGAGCTGTGCAAAGCTAGTGATACTAAAATTCAGTTTAATGAGCGCTAATTTGCCGTCGGTTTGCAGCCACCCTGTTGGCAAGTGCTCCGCAGCGATGCACCGGCCGGGAATCGCAGAATCACCTGGGTTGGAAGGGAGCTTTAGGATCATCGAATCCGACCATTCACCTGACACTGGGAGAGCATCCTCCATCCTCCAAGCAAGCACCTGGGCAGGGAGGGACGGGCCCTCACACCCCCTGGCGCATCCGCAGCACGCCAGGGCAGCTCCTCATCCCCCCGGCAGGTGCCACAGTGTCACCACACGTCCCCGGTGTCACGGGGGAAGTCGGTAGCCCCCGGCTCTGCTCCTGCCCCGCGGTACATTGCTGTTCCATGATGCCGGGCAGGAAGCAGCTGGTGTCAGATGCCCCGGAGCACGTGCCGCTGCATTTTTCTGCTTCTTTCATCCCCTCTAATTCCTCCTAAAGAGCTTCTGGGCTGGGGGGCAGACCCCGGGGCTGCAGCCGCTCCCTGTGCCGGAGGACAGGTTTGGTGGGGAGATGCCACCAGGAGAGGATGTCCTGGGACCTCCATCCCACCCTGCTCCCACCGCTCCTGCAGCTGCTGCCTCCATCCTCCCTGCCTTGAGGTTTCTTACCCTTTATTTTTCTCTGGTTTCGTAGCCCACATCCCCGCAAGGGGAGCCGGGGGCGCCTGCAGCCCCACGGGGCGGGGGGCTCGGCCTGGCTGCAGCCAGCAGCACCCCATCCCCGCTGCTCCCGCCGGGCTGGCACGCTCCGAGGGTCACCGGCAGGTCAGGCCCCAGCAGCGAGCGCCAGGACGGGCGTTAAAGGTTGAATTTTTTCTGTCGCGACATGTTGCGCCTTGGGGAATTTTTTTCTTACCGAAAAATTACTTTTCCTGGGGCGCGGGCGCCAGCGATCCCCCCTTCCGCGCTCCCTCGGGCTCCCCCGGGGCTCGAACCCGTGGCCACACCGCTCGCCCCGCCGCGGCCGCCAGGGGGCGCGGGAGAGGCGGCGCCCGCGCCGGGGCAGGCAGGGGCAGGCAGGGGCAGGCAGGGGCAGGCAGGGGAGCAGGGCAGCAGGCAGGGGAGCAAGCAGGAGCAGGCAGGGCAGCAGGCAGGGGAGCAGGCAGGAGCAGGCAGAAGCAGGCAGAGGCAGGCGGGGGAGCGGGCAGGAGCAGCCAGGGCAGAAGGCACGGGAGCAGGCAGGAGCAGGCAGAGGTGCAGGCAGGAGCATGCAGGAGCAGGCAGGGGTGCAGGCAGCCCAGCTCCCCCGCTTCCCAAAGGAAAGGGCGATTTTCTCCCCGAGCCTGGGGTTTTGCTCCTGGGCTTTGGGGCCCCTGCCCACGCCTGCCCGTGTCGGGGGCTACGAGTGCGGACAAGCCCCCGGCCCCACGCGCCCCGAGCATGGGACAAAGGGCCCCCCAGGGTGGGTGAAGGGGGTTCCTGCCAGCACAGGGCAAAATGGCCCTTAAAAACTTGGCCAGAGTCCTTGAAAAGAAGATTCCTGCATTTCTGACTGTTGTATATATTTTTTAATCTGCTTTCAAATAAACGCCGTGGTTTCATTTCTCCACACCGCAGTAGTCGTTACTGCAATGGCCGTCACACTCAGGGCTTCGCTTTAAGGTCCCTTTGGCTTTTATTTCTAAGCACTCTCCCCATACAGTGTTTCATAGAATCACGGAACGGTTTGGGTTGGGAGGGACCTTAAAGCCCACCCAGTGGCACCCCCTGCCCTGGGCAGGGACACCTCCCACCAGCCCAGGTTGCTCCAAGCCCCGTCCAACCTGGCCTTGAACCCCTCCAGGGATGGGGCAGCCACAGCTTCTCTGGGCAGCCTGGGCCAGGGGCTCACCCCCCTCACAGCCAACAATTTCTGCCTCACATCTCATCTCAATCTCCCCTCTCCCACTGTAAAACCCTTCCCCCTCGTCCCGTGGCTCCCCTCCCTGCTCCAGAGTCCCTCCCCAGCTTTCCTGGAGCCCCTTGAGGGACTGGAAGGGGCTGGAAGGTCTCCCCGGAGCCTTCTCTTCTCCAGGCTGAACCTCCCCAGCTCTCTCAGCCTGTCCCCGCAGCAGAGGGGCTCCAGCCCTCCCAGCACCTTCATCGTCTTCAGAGGGGATAAAATTAAATGAAATTAGTGTAAACTCACGTCCCGCCCCCACATGACCCGCCTGGGGTTCCCAGGAACAGCACCGAAGGTGACCGTAACCCAGACAAGCGCAGATTTCCGTTGTCCTGCCCGTGGCTGGGCGCAGCAGCAGGGCTGGGTTTTCCCTGCGTCACAGCGGGGCACGGGGACAGCACGAAGGGGGACATCGCGGCGGGAGGCAGGACGGGGAGGGGGGGGAGCTGCTGGCTGCCGGGCGGCTCCCGCAGCGATTTCACGGGAAGCCGATTTCCTTGCGGAGCAAGCGCACGGGGCAGGGGAGCGCTTAGTCACGCAAGCGCCGCTCGTGGGCTATTTCACGATTCCACGCAGGTGTTAAATAGGACAAAGTTTGTTTTGGCCTTTTCCTGCGGGTTTATCTGGGGAGCGGCGCTGCCGGCGGCGAGGGGGTGTCCCGGCTCCTGGACTTTGCCCGGCGCTGCCGGGGCTCTGGCTGCTCCCGGCAGCCCAGGCCGCTGGGTGCCACGGCTCCAGCATGGACGTGGGTTGTGGGGGCATCCGTGAAGGCGAGCACAGGGTGGGAAAAATCCCTTCCTGGTCCAGAGGGGAGGGATGGAGGCAGGGCCAGGCGCGGGAAGAGGGAAGGTCGCTGCCGGGAGCCCCAGCCGCCCTCTCCGGCACATTTTGGGGAGTAATGCTGGTTTCCGCTGCCCTGAGTTATGAGTTCCCAGGAGCCGCTGGAGCCCCAGGAGCCACGGCCGGGCAGAGCCTTGCCGAGGCAGCACAGGGCTCCTGCTGGGGACGGAAAAGCCACCCAAGCGTCTACCCGGGGGGGTGGAACCGGGATGAAGCGCTCCCAGGGCTCCCGCTTGAGTTCCCCGTTTGCAGCGTTCCCAACATCCCGGGGCCTCTGCAATAAAAATTCAGGCCCAGGTGAGCGAAACCCCCCCCCCAGCCCCCGGTTTCGGCGTTTTTCAGCTGCCTGCAGGCTTCTCCCGGCCTTTCCTCCAGCACCGACCGAAGGCGCTCGGTTTTTATTGCCGTGCTCAAAGCAGCCCAGACCCGACTCGCCTCCCGTTCCCTGCCCAGCCCCAAACCCCATTTTCCTGGCGCGAGGGGCAGCTGGGGGGGCTGCTGCAGAAGGGGGTGCACAGGAGCCGGCGGCAGCACGGGCTTTTGGCCGTGGGTGGGAACATCTGCTGATGGGCAGCGGGTCCCATTTTCTGTGCAAATCTGTCTGGTTCCAGCAGCCCCAGTGCTGCCAAACCCCGGCGTGCCGCAGCCGGAGAGACCCGAATCCCCTTCAGCAGGGCTTCGGTCGCCGCGGAGGACAGCAGGAATGTGCTGAGCGCTGGCAGACTGGGGGGGATAAACACATCTCAGATTCCCTGTCTCCCTGTGTTCCCAGATCTCCCAGCTCCCTGCACCCCAAATCCCCAGACAGAATCACAGAATGGTTTGGGTTGGAAGGGACTTTTACAGGCCACCCAGTGGCACCCCCTGCCCTGGGCAGGGACACCTCCCACCAGCCCAGGCTGCTCCAAGCCCCGTCCAACCTGGCCTTGAACCCCTCCAGGGATGGGGCAGCCACAGCTTCTCTGGGCAACCTGGGCCAGGGGCTCACCCCCCTCACAGCCAACAATTTCTGCCTCACATCTCATCTCAATCTCCCCTCTCCCACTGTAAAACCCTTCCCCCTCGTCCCATGGCTCCCCTCCCTGCTCCACAGTCCCTCCCCAGCTTTCCTGGAGCCCCTTGAGGGACTGGAAGGGGCTGGAAGGTCTCCCCGGAGCCTTCTCTTCTCCAGGCTGAACCCCCCCAGCTCTCTCAGCCTGTCCCCACAGCAGAGGGGCTCCAGCCCCCCCAGCATCTCCGGGGCCTCCTCTTCTTGAACCCACACCTGCTCTTCTAGGGCCAGGACTTGGGATTTTGGGGACAGTCGGCCCCCGCCACCTGTGTCTGCACAGCCCGTCCCCATGGCCACGGGGAGGGAGCACGGCTCCTGCTCAGGCCAGGCTGCTCCCCGTGTCCGCTGGGAAATGCGAATGTCTCTGCCAGGAAAGTCCTGTCCCTGCTCTGCGAAGCGGACTCCCGTGACCCGGCGGTTGGGGAAGCCGCTGGCACGGTGCCCGGCTCCGGAGCCAAACCCAGCCGGAGCCAAACCCTGCCGGAGCCAAACCCTGCCGGAGCCAAACCCTGCCGGAGCCGCGCTTCCCGGCTGCCTTGCGCGCTGCCGTGCGCCGGCCAACGTCAAACCCTGAACGCCATCAGGGATGGCTCCAGCCGAACCCCGCTTTTATTTCCGGCGGGGATGGAGAAGCTTCTCCGAAGAAAAGAGGGGAAACAGAGGGCCCTACCCCAAGGCAAAGGTGGCGGCAGAGCTCCCGTGCCCTCGTCGGGAGGTGCGCCCGCCTGCTTTTCCCCAGATTCCTTGCTGAGTTTGCTTTTTTGGTGGCCTTAGTGTTTTGTGGGTGCGCTGTCAGGTTACCCAGAGCCCCCTAACCCTGCCAGGGCCGGGCTCAGCCCTGCGTGGGGCGATGGCTTTGTCCGTGTCCCCATCCCGTGTCCCCATCCCGTGTCCCCATCCCGTGTCCCCCACCTCTGCCCTTGCTTTGCTGGCCGGAGACACGGTGCTCGGTGCCCAAGCACACGGGGAAGCCTGGTCTCGGGGTCCTGGGGTGACCCGAGGCTCCTGCTCTGCTCCACAGGGGGCAAATCCGAGGTTTGCCGAGCGATGGAGGCCGGGGCTCTGCTCCCGCAGGGATGCTCCGGGCTGGGAAGGCGGACGCTGCGGCTGGGAATGGCTCAGCGGCGTGGGACCGGGCGCCGCTGGGAAAAGGGGGCGACTGCGGGAGCGGAGGCCGCCGCGGGGAATGTGCAAGCTGGCGTTTGCTTTGCAAAGGTGGCGGCTGCCCTCGTTACCCGGCAGATCCGACGGGGAGGGACAAAGGCTCAGCCGGGACGTGCGGCCCCGCGGGGAGCGGGGCCGGGGCGCCATCCTGCGCGGCCTGCAGGCAGTGGGTCTCTGTGACACCGAGCAAAGGGACGGACCCGGGACCAGCGACGGGATGGCATTTGGGGCTGGGGGTCTCCCAGTGTGGGGGGAAGAGCTGAGCCCCCCCCGGCCGAGCCCACCGCAGCTCCGGGGCCCCCCCGTCTCTGGGATGCTGAATGGGGAGGGGGTCAGCGGAGCTGGAGAAAGGTCCCATGGGGGACAGCGGGGCAGGGGACGGAGGGAGCGGATGGGGACATCGCTGTCACTCAGCGCGGAGCCGAGTGACCATGGAGCTGGAAGACCCCCACACCGCGCTGCGGGGCTCACGGGGCAGGAGCGGCGGCGGTGGCCAGGACCACCCTGCAGGTAGCCCCCCACAGCGCCCCGGGACGGGGCTTGGCTGGTCGCCGGCCCCTTTGGCAGGACCGGGCTTAGACACCCCTCCCTGACGCTGTTTGCTGTTTGGTCTCATTCCCAAAAACTCCAATCAAACAGCTTGGTGCTCTTACGAGCAGGAAACATGCCTCCGGCGGGCCAACAACGTCCCCCCCATGGTGGCAGCTCCCACCGAACTGCGGGCAGGACCCCTCCCGGCACCTCCTGTTCCCCCCATGTGCTCCAAGCTGCCCCAAACCGCCAAATAACTAAAACCCACGGCCCCAGAGAACATTGGGGGCTGGGGGTCTCCCAGCGCGGGGTGTGGGGAAGAGCTGAGCCCCCCCGGCCGAGCCCACCGCAGCTGCGGGGCCCCCCCCGTCTCTGGGCTGCTGAATGGGGAGGGGATTGCAGGCATCAGCCCGGCGAATTATGAAAGTCAGGATTAAAGGGCAGCGGAGAGGGGGGCGGGGGGGTGAGGGGGGAGCAAAACGCCCCGGACACTTTTTTTTGGCAGGCGATGAAAGGAAGGTTTAGCGGCAGCTGCCAGCTGGGACGACTGCGGGTCCCACTCTGTCCCCATCCCCATCCCAGCCCCTTTCCCTCTCCTCACTGCGGAGCTGGCGGGACCCGTGTGCCTCCCGCGCGTCCTCGCTGCATCTCTGGGCAAAGGGGGGGAAGGAAAACCTCCCCCAGCCGGGAAACCTGGGGGGGGAACACGGTTTTAGAGCATCGCCTGCCGTCGTTGCCGGAGCTGCTGCTGCCGGCGAGAGAGAAAAGAGGCTTCAGCTGCTTTTCGGTCGCCTTCGAGCCAGGTTTAGCTCTGGGGCCGGCCACAGATGGGGCTGCGCGGCCAGACCGCCGGCGAGAGACAAGCTGAGATCTCCCAGTGAAGCCGGAGACTCCAGTCGCTAATAGAGAGCCAGCAAATTAACCGAACTTAATTCGGGGGGTCGCCACACAATGCTTCCACCTGTTCCGCTGCGCTCCTGCCATCTGCCACCCCTCTACCTGCTGCAAAAGAGGCTTTTTTTTTTTTTTTTTCTTTCCCCCTTTCTCCCGACGCCGTGGGCTTCGTTAAGTCGTGTCGGATCCCATCAGGGCCGCGGCGGCAGGACAATGGGCAGCCGGAGCCCAGCCGGGGGAACAGATGCAAACTTTTGGAAGCTTTCCTCGCCATAACCAACGCGACCGAGGGGCTGCTTAAACCCCTCTCCGTGTCCTGCCAAGGGAAACGCTCTCGTATCCGGGACTCGTTTTGCAAATGGCAAGTCAAGCGATTCTGCCGGCAGCGTGTCGAACGCCGCTCTGCCTCGCTCGGCTGCGCCCGCCGGCGCCCCGCACCACGCTCCAGCAAACGCCGGCGCGGGAAAGGGCTGCTGCTGTTTACGAGCCGAAGGAAAATGCCAATGCAAGCGCGCCTCTGGAGCACCCGCTGCCCAAAGCCGCGTGAGGGACCACCAAGGGTCCCGTCTGCAGCCCGCACCCGCCGCGGCCCCGCTCGGGCAAGCGTTTTGGCACCCGCCGCGGGAGGAGGGCGTCTCCGAGGCGCGACAGCTGAGAAAGCCTGATCTTTGACACGGCTCCCATTAGAAGAAAATCCTCCCCGGAGGTCTCCCAGGCTGAGCGGGGCCATATGGCAGCAAGAGTAAGTTGCAGGAGAAACCCCAAGTTCGACCCGGCGCTTGGAAAGCCGGCGGAGGGGCCGGCGAGGGCGGGATGCATCCCACCCCCTGGCAGCCGGCGGGGCCGGGGGGGGCTGGGGGAGCAGGTCACCTCCGCCGGGCTCGAACACCCGCAGTTTCGCTAAGTCAGCATCAGCAGAGCGAGCCCGAGCACCCGGCTGCAGAGCGCTCCGGCAGCTCCGGCCGACATGCAGTGTTGTTCACCGGGGCGGTGGTCGAGGCGTCCAGCACGACTGCCCCCACCGGGGGTATTTTCAGGGGAGCTGTTGGAGCGGGGCCGGAGGAGGCCCCGGAGATGCTGGGAGGGCTGGAGCCCCTCTGCTGGGAGGACAGGCTGAGAGAGCTGGGGGGGTTCAGCCTGGAGAAGAGAAGGCTCCGGGGAGACCTTCCAGCCCCTTCCAGGCCCTCAAGGGGCTCCAGGAAAGCTGGGGAGGGACTCTGGAGCAGGGAGGGGAGCCGTGGGACGAGGGGAAGGGTTTTACAGTGGGAGAGGGGAGATTGAGATGAGATGTGAGGCAGAAATTGTTGGCTGTGAGGGGGGTGAGCCCCTGGCCCAGGTTGCCCAGAGAAGCTGTGGCTGCCCCATCCCTGGAGGGGTTCAAGGCCAGGTTGGACGGGGCTTGGAGCAACCTGGGCTGGTGGGAGGTGTCCCTGCCCAGGGCAGGGGGTGCCACCGGGTGATCCCTAAGGTCCCTTCCAACCCAAACCACTATACGATTCCATGAAAAGATGTCACAACAGACGCACAGATCACAAACCACATCCCAGGAGACACTGCAGACGTGATAAGCCGGAGCCTGCGTGAATGAAACTGCGAGTTGCTGGAAGGACGGCGTCACGCCGAGGGCAGCGGTCCCCAGGCTCATGTCCCCAGCCCCGTGTCCCCAACCCTGCAGATGCTCCCCAGGGCTGCGGGTAAATCCCATTGTGCCGCCCGGGACCGGCGCTGCCCGCGGATCCCTGCCACCTCCCCGTTTGTTCTCAGCAGAGCCGCAGCCACGGCCGCTGCCGTGAGCTGCAGAACGCTGCCGTGGAACCGCTGGATCACATTCCTGGCGAGAACCACACGTCAGAACGCTGTTTGCTTTCACCCCTGCCGGCGCGGCAGACTGTACCGGGCATTTCACAACCGCCTGTGCCGAGGGTTTGAGGGGCTGGGGAGCTGTTTCACGAGCTCGCAGGGGAAGGGCAATCCCTGTGCCTGCGGGGAAGACAGCCAGCTTCATCCGAATTGTGAATTTAAGGGGAAACTTGTGGTTTTGGGAGGCCTAATAGGCGATAAGGCCCTGATGCAGAGGGTGACTTGCAGGAGCGGGACGGCTGGCCGCCGTGGCGAGGACGTACCTGGCCATGCCTTACGCATGACCTGGTGCTGCTCGCGCGGCTTCTCCGCAGGTACAGCCGGTGTCTCCCGTTATCTCCGGTGCCACCACACCGGGTGACGGCTGGCGCAGGGGAAGGGCCGGCAGCGAGGCACCGAGCCGGAGGCCTCAGGCTCAGCCCAGCCCCGGGCACCAAAGCCAAGGTGAGACGTTCAAAACGATGCTTGTGCCGGGTGTGAGCGCGGCCCCCTGGGGGCATCGGACCCGCCGGGGGACACCGGACCCGCCGGGGGACACCGGACCGGCTCTGCCCCCCCCGGGGCCGGCGGGCGGGGGAGCAGCCCCGGCAGGGAGAGCCCGTCCCTCGCCGGAGGAGCGCGCCCGGGTGGGGATCACATTTCTAGTTCAGCTTTTTACCGTTTTGGCAACAAATGCGTGTGCCCCCCCCCCCCCGGCAGCCCGCACCCCCGGCCCCGCCCCTCCCTCCCCTCCCGCAGCCAATCAGCTGCCGCCGCCCCGCCGGTTCCCGTGGCGGCCGGGCCGGCGCGCGAGGGGTCAGGCCGGCGGCACTCGGAGGCCGACAGAGGCGGAGGGAGGCGTGGCCTCATTTGCATGAACCAATGGGAGGAGGATATGCAAATATGGCCGGCGCGGGTTGGCCGGCCGCGAGTGGGATAACGCCCGCGGGGGCGCCTTTGTGCCGCAGAGGCGGCGGCGGCGCGGAGCGGCGCGGGCGGGCGAGTGAGCGGCGCGCACCGGGCACCGGCACCGCCCGTGGCTGCACTATGACTCTGGAGGAGCTGCCTGGGGACCGCCGCACGGCCGGGAGGTACGGGTACGGGTACGAGTACGGGTACACGTTGCGGTAGGCGGGGGGGTGGAGGGTGCGGGGCGTCGGCTCCCGGTGACGGCGGCCTGTCTGTGCTTGTCGCGGCGGCAGGATGGAGCAGGCGGGGGACGCGCTGGAGGAGGTGCTGAGCAAGGCGCTGAGCCAGCGGAGCCTCACCCTCGGCGTCTACGAGGCCGCCAAGCTGCTCAACGTGTGAGTGACGATCCCCCCCACCCCCCCCCCCCCCACCCCATTACCCGGTGCCCCCCGGTGTGTGCGTGCGTTTCCCCCATCCCCGCCGGTGACCGCGGCTGTCCCCGCAGGGACCCGGACAACGTGGTGCTGTGCCTGCTGGCGGCCGACGAGGAGGAGGCGGGGGACGCGGCCCTGCAGATCCACTTCACCTTGATCCAGGCCTTCTGCTGCGAGAACGACATCAACATCCTGCGGGTCAGCAACCCGGCGCGGTTGGCCCAGCTCCTGCTGCCCGCCACCGGCCCCGAGCCCCCCGCCGACCTGCACTGCGTCCTCGTCACGGTGAGCACCGGCACCGCCGGGCCTGGCCCGCGGCGACGGCCTCTCACGTCGTTCAAGGATGAGGATGCCCCAGTAGCCATGTGGCCACCGTTTGCCCGTGCTGGTCAGCCCAGGGTGGGCATCGCCCGGGCAGCCCAGGGGTACGGCGTAACCGGTCTGTCCGGGGAGCGATGGGGAACTCGCCGAGCGATGAGGAATGCGCAGAGCGCGTCTCTGCTCCGGCGAAGCCGGGAATCCGGTGCAATTTCCAAATGGCGTTTGGTAACGCCGGAACTGGCCGCGCCTGGGGCACAGAGGGGAGCCCGCCGGACCTGCAGAGCCCAAACAAACTTTTTTCTTTTTCCCTTCTTTTTCTTTTATTTTTCCTTTTTTCTTTTCTTTCTCTGTTCTTTCTTTTCTTTCTCTGTTCTTTCTTTTCTTTCTCTGTTCTTTCTTTTCTTTCTTTCCTTTTTCTTTGCTTTTCTTTTTCCTTTCTCTCTTTTCTTTTTTCCTTTTTTTCTCTCTTCCTTTTCCTTCCTCTCTTTTCTCTCTTCCTTTTCCTTCCTCTCTTTTCTTTTTTCCTTTTCCTTCCTCTTTCTTTTTTCCTTTTTCTTTTTCCTCTTTTTTTTTAATATTTTTTTTTTTTCTTTCCCTACTCTGCCCCGGAGTCCAAGGCTGCCAAACTTCCCGCACTGTTCTGGGGTTGCTCTGTTTGTTTGCCTTAGTGGCAATTTAAGATGATTCATGCCCCTGGGTTTTCTGCTGCGCTTTTTCTTTCTGTGAGGGTTGTTTTTGCCTCTGTTAAACCTCTCTCTCTCTCTCTCTCTCCCTCCCTCCCCCTTTCCAGAACCCCCATGCCTCCCAGTGGAAGGATCCAGCGCTGAGTCAGCTGATGTGCTTCTGCCGGGAGAGTCGCTACATGGATCAGTGGGTGCCAGTGATCAACCTCCCCGAGCGGTGACGGCGCCGGGCTGCGCGCGGACTCAACCCCATTGCACTGAAGTTTTGCAATACTTTCGCAGTTGCTCAGGAAGTAACTCCCTGCCCTGGCACGAGGACTACGGGGAGGGGGGGAGAGAAAAAAAAAAAATTAACAACAACAAAAAAGAGATAAACATGATGTCAAGTCGGGGGGGGGGGGTGTTGGCTGATGTTGAGCTACATCTTGTGGGGGATTGAAGGAAAGTGGCTCCAGAGCACTGGGGATGAGCGTGGAGCGAAGGGATGAGCAAAGGGCTCCGTGGCGCCAGAGGAAGGAGCCCCACACAGCCCCGGCGGCGGCACATGGAACCCCCCTCACCCCCCCCCCGGCCCCTCACTGTTATTTTTTTAAAGTGCAACTTGCAGTTTCTGGTTTAAATGCCTTTAAAGAGCAGAAAGGTTAATCGAAACATTTTACAATTGTATTGTATTTTTGGAATGTTGATCCTCAAGTTTTTATCCTAAGATATATAGTAAGTTATTTTATGATATTGATGAAAAAATTATTTATACTCTGAGGTTTGAGAACCAGAATGCCCTTAAGCAGTCGGTCTGCAACCACACGTCTTTTAGCAGTTGGCTGGTTAAAGCAGCTACATTAATATAACTGTTTGAAATTAGATAGTGTTTTTGGGTTTTTGGTTGGTGTTTTTTGGTGGGGTTTTTTTTTTTTTTTTTTTTGAAATAAAAGTTTAAACTCCAACCCTTTGTACTGGGTTTTATTTTCTTGCCCCCTTCATTACTCAGAAGGGCTCATTTGGCAGCTGCTTCCGTGTCCTGGCCGTGGGCAAGGTCCTGTGTGGCTTTATTCCTAGCCCCTCCCAAGCCATTACATGAAAAAGCAGCCGCTGTGCTGCAGGAAACGGTGGAAATGTTAGTTATTTTTCTTGAAAGCTGCCACTTACCAGCAGAGATAAAAAAAAAACACAAGAGGAAGCGTGATTTTTCAAGGCTCCTGCAGAGCCCGAGTTTTCTTGGAATTGGGGGAACCCCGGTTCCTTGCAGGAGGGACGCCTGATCCCGTGTTTCCTGTCCCAGGAAGCGTCAGTCGGAGCGTTGGGATGCAAACCCTGGGTGTCCCGCTGCCTCCGGCGAGGCCGGACCAGTTCTCCTGCTCCGGCGGGATGGCGCGATGCCGCCCGTCCCCATCCCGCAGGGCCACCTCACCCGCCCCGCGGTGGCTTCGCACGTAGCTGGGGACGGGGCAGGCAGCATCCCCAGGGACACGGGACGGGTGCGGGATGCGTCGGGGCAGCATCGCCCGAGGAAGAAACACCGGGAGCCCCAGCAGCAGCCGGGACCAAGGAGACAGGGTCAGGCTCGGCTGCAGTAGCTGCACAAAGAGGGAGTTTTCTGCATATATTATTTTTTGCTTCATTATTAGGGCATTTCAAACGCACCCCAAGAGTTGATCCGCTGCTGTTGCCTCTCCGTGCGCACGTATTTAAATACCCTCCTGCTGCTGCACGGGCCTTTAGCAGCACAAACGTCAGGTATTATGGAAAAAAATTAACCCCATGTGACCACAAACACACACAAAATACAACTTGGGGGATTTTCACCCTCCTTTGCCCACCTGCACCCTGTTGCTCTCCCCTAAGCGTGTAACAGAGGGTGGGTGGCTCAATCACAATTCTTGCCATTAAAATAATTTGCAAATATTTGGAATTTCACCAAGTTCTACCTTGCGCAGAACCCCCAGCGTCTCCCCCAGCCCCGTCCCCACCCCACAGACCACCTGGCTGGGACCCCCCCGTGGCCCAGCACCCACCCCTGCACCCAAACGCTGGGGGTTTTTCCCCTAAACCATTCCAGAAAGGGCAAAGCCAGACGAGAGCCCAGCAGCACTCACCCGCCGGGGAAGCACCGGCTGCCGGGAAGGGCGGGAAAGGCACCGGGAAGGACGTTAATGCCGATAACAAGCCAAAAGGAGGAGCGAGTGGCCAATGGCTTGGGGCTGCGGAGCTGGACTCCAGCTGCTGCTCTGCCCTCTGCTCGCTGCACCCGATGGTGAAAAACGGCGCTAATTTGGGGTTTATTTTCTTTAATTTCAGGTTAATTTTGTGCTGCAGCCAACAGCAGGGGTCTGGCTCCCATTTCTCCCCCCCGGCACGAGCGGGGACGAGGGCGGTGCAGGCCCCATTTAATAAAACCAGCCGACATGGGGCAGTTCCTGAAAGAAATCCCCCCCCCCATATATATGTACACATTTATATAAAGACATACACACATATAAATAAAAGCTTTGGCTTGGGGAGAAGCCTCATTTTCTGGCTGGTAACGAACCGGGCCATGGACTCCAAACCAAAAAGCATCAAGCCAGAGCGACAATTTCAGGCCAAATCTGCTGATTTTTGGCAAAGCGCGGTGCGAGGAGGCCCTGGGAAAGGGCTCTGTCCTGCAGCGGGGACGGCAGCCCCCGGGGAGGGACACCAGCGCCGCGGGGATGGGGCTGACGGTCCCCATCCCGACACACTGAGCAAAGCCAGGTGAGGGGTGGGTCAGGATTGCTGGGGACAAAGGATGTGGAAAGTAATAAAAAAGGAAAAAAAAAAAAAAAATCTCTCCCCCCGGCCCTCGTCTGCCATCCCACAAACCACGGCCGAGGGTGAAAGCTGAGCTTTGGGTGGCATCAGGTGCTCCTGACGATCATCCCACACCAGGCAAAAGCAGAGACCAGCTTTTCAACCCCTGACAAATTAGGATAACATAAAATCACCCTTTAAATTCCCTCAGTCCCACACTGACACTTTCCCGAAGGCTCCTCCCACGGGGGAGCAGCGTGCTCCTGGAGCAAGGGTTGGCTTTGGCAGCTCTGGAAGTGGTGAGCCCCTGGCCCAGGTTGCCCAGAGAAGCTGTGGCTGCCCCATCCCTGGAGGGGTTCAAGGCCAGGTTGGACGGGGCTTGGAGCAACCTGGGCTGGTGGGAGGTGTCCCTGCCCAGGGCAGGGGGTGCCACTGGGTGGCCTTTAAGGTCCCTTCCAACCCAAACCATTGTATGACCTGCAGAAGACCTGTCCTGCTGTCACCCAACACTATGGGGACAGCCAGGTTCTTTTTGGGGACCCTTGGTAGATTAGGAGGGGTCGGGAGCAGGGGGTACGGGTCCCACCAGCACCAGGCCATCCCCACCACGACCCCACCAGCACCCTTCCTCCCACGGAGCAAACACCCGGCAACGCACCAGCGAGTCCAACCTTTGCAGCTCACCAGCTCCAGGAAGCCAAGGAAAATGAATTAGGATAAGCCGGGAGCATAAGAAAAAGCCGAAATATTTTAGCAAGGGGCTTTTTGAGGAAGAGTCAGGTCTCCAAGTCACCAACCAGCCCTTCTCCCTTTACTGCAACACAGCATTAAAGAGCCAAAATAGAAAATACAAAGAAAAACCACAAGTAACAAGCCGTCTGCTTAATTTATGGGGAGGGGGGGAAAAGAATAAATACCCGTCTGGAGTGGTGTTGGGTTCACTTGATATAAAAGGGAAGGGGGGCATCGCCGTGCCACCCCACCGTGTCACCAGCATGGACGCAGATGGTCTCATTTCTCCTTTTTTCGTTCTACCAGGGCAGCATCTGTATCTCCCCCGAATTTTACAATTCCTGTTCTTTCACAGGAGTATTTATAGCAAAAGAGCAAAGTGCAAACGTAACCGCTCGAGCTTTCGCCATGTCCCTATATATCGCATTTAAAAATAAAGAGTTTACCGAAAATCTCTGCGCTAAACGCCGTGGGAAGCAGGCAGTTGGGTGGTGCTGCGTTAGCTCTTCATCTCGAGTCTTCCACCTAAAACTGACGAAGCACCTGAAAAACCCCGACATGGTGTTTTTAATCCGACGGCTCTGACCGATGCGACCACGGCCACCGACGCTCAATCCTTTTGTTCTCGGGATGTGTGAGCAAGCGTGAAACAGATGCCGGCATAAATCTTGCCCCGGCACTGCAAGGATGTCAAAATTGTATGGAAAAAGTTGAAAAATACACTTAACTCGGCCGCGGGGCTGGGACAGAGACAAGGCCACAGCCAGGGCCTGCTCGAGAGGGGCCTGACAAACGCCGGGGGGGCTGGTGGGAGCCAGGAACCTGCCCGAAGTGATTTATTAGAAAGCAGAGAGTTAATTCCACTATGGACACGGCGTGACGGGTGGGAATGATGGGAGGTGGCAACGCTCTAGCTCACGGCAGAGGGATGGACCCCATGGCTGGATCCCCGACCCGTGCCCCACAGCTGGATCCAACCACTGACCAACATCTGGATCACTAACCAGCATACCAGCACCCAACAGCTGGATCACCGACCAGCACCCAACAGCTGGATCACTGGTGACCAACAGCTGGATCACCGACCAGCATACCAGCGCCCCACAGCTGGATCACCAACTGGTGACCAACAGCTGGATCACCGACCAGCGCCCCACAGCTGGATCACTGACTGGTGACCAACAGCTGGATCACCGACCAACGCCCCACAGCTGGATCACCGACTGGTGACCAACAGCTGGATCACCGACAGGCGCCCCACAGCTGGATCACTGACTGGTGACCAACAGCTGGATCACCAACCAGCATACCAGCGCCCCACAGCTGGATCACTGACTGGTGACCAACAGCTGGATCACTGACCAGCGTTGCACAGCTGGAACACCAACCAGTGCCCAACAGCTGGATCACCGACCAGCACCCCAAAGCTGGATCACCGACCAGTGCCCCAAAGCTGGATCACCGACCAGCACCCAGCAGTTGCATCACCAACCAGTGCCCCACAGCTGGATCAACAACCAGCACCCCACAGCTGCATCACCAACCAGCGCCCCACAGCTGGATCAACAACCAGCGCCCCACAGCTGGATCAACAACCAGCGCCCCACAGCTGCATCACCGACCAGCGCCCCACAGCTGGATCACCAACCAGCGCCCCACAGCTCTAACAAAACCAAACTGGAGGTTGCTGTGGGGACAGCAGCGTGGGAGGAGAAGACAATCCAGGCAATTTACCCTCCCCGCGCCCCACGTACCTGCCCGCACGCTTCCGAGCACAGCTGGAGCTCTCTCCACAGTTCCAGCCCGGCATACCCCAGCCAATTTTTAACAAGATGTGGTATAAAATGATAAGACACGAACACAGCAAAAAAAAAAAAAAATCAGTGCAGATCCACATTATTGCTTTCTAAATTGTCGCTAGAAAAATACTCTAATTATAAAAATAATAACCAGCAGTACAACTTCCTGTCAGTCTTGTCTGTCGGTTTTTGAACGGCTCGTCAAAGAGGCTTGTTAAACAAATATATAATTTCTCAATATATATCAATAGTGTGTATATAATTTAATATAGAAATGACAAATATGCAACGTAAGACAGTAAATTACAAGGGGTTAATAAATTCTGTAAATACCATTACAGAATACACAGTCGTGGCGGATCGCAACTACAACCTCTGAACCACCGGCTCCAGGGAAAGACGTCTGCAGCCAGCTGGAGTCCGTAGTATTTTCAATCCCTTCAAAGTTTTATGTTAGTATGCACTGTTTGCATAAATATACTATTAAAGGTGGTTTTCTTATATGTATATACACACACATGCACACAGAGAAAGACTTTTTTATTACGCATATATATATATATATATAAAATCACTTACTTGATGGAAAGGCCCTCCGATTTTATCCGCGTAACCACAATCTGGATATAATTTGGCATTTTTCCCCTTAAAAAATGAATTTTTAAAAAAGAGCCAAATCCCGACTCCCTGCACAAACTGTAACTGGGACTTCGACCCATCAAAGCCGGGGCGGTACGCGCCTGCAGCCTTTGATTCTTTTGACAGGGTGGTTTTTGGTTTTTTTTGAATGCTAACACTGATTTTTAATAATTAGAGATGAAAATGGCGAGAAGCAGAACCGAAGCTGAAGATTCTGCTTTTTCAGCTCCTCTTAAAAAGCCGGAAAATCGATCCGCGGCTCTCTGAATCGTGACACCTGGTGTTTTACACTTAAAAACCCTCTGTCAAGAGAGGCCAGCGTAAGGCGGGCTGCAGGCAGGGCTCCCGGGAGCGTTTTCCAAGGTAGCTTTTGCCAGAAAACGCACTTCGAAACGCGCCTGTGCAGAAACCTGTGCTACCAACACAGCTACACCCCCCTCCCCGCACACGTAATTTAACAAAAACGTAAAACCAGTGGCGTTCAACAGGGTTTTTTGCCTCTGCTCTGTCAGCAAAGCTCAGGCAACTTTGGTCTTGTTTAACTTGCAAAGTGACGCCGGGTCCCCCATCCTGGGGACGAGGAGACACGGACCCCATTCCCTTGGACAAGAAAGAAGCGAATTCAGGTGGAAACCTCCAAATAAAGGTAGGGAAGAGAAGAAACGCTTTAGAAAGCTGAAGAAATCGTTTACACGCTTGGTAAAAGAGCGGCCGCTCTTGCACAGTGAGGAGCCGGTACCTTAGAGAGGATTTGCCTGCTCGCCCGCCGGCGCTGCCCGGGGGGGCTGCGGAGGAGCTGCTGCTCTCCTACAATAAAATACAGGTTTTCTTGTCCTTGAAAGGGTTCTCAGAAGCGGGTATGCCCATTAGCAAGGGATCTTTCTTGGCGTGTTCTTCACAGTAGAGCATTAGGTCTGCTGATGCTTTCGACACCTGGATAGACACGGAAGAAAAAAAACAGCCGTAAAATGGTGTTTCCCCATGGCTGGTAACGCCATCAAACGTGCTGAGAGCTGCTGATGGGTACAAAGTCCCTGTGGGGGACCTGAGAGACCAACACGCTCTCTGAGGGCCCATCTCCTGCTGTCCCGGGCTCGCTCTGGCTTCATCTGCAGGGGGAGAAAAGGACGGAGCCCACGACTCTGCTTGTGACACCCGGTAAAGTGACGCTCGGCTCCCACACGGCTTCTACAGAAGCCTGAAAATAAACAGGAGGAGGTTCAAAATAACACAGCCGGTTCGTAACGAGGAACTTCTCATCTATAGATGGGGACCGTAAGGAGAAGTGTCCTCTGACGGAGGGCATCGCTGCCCGGCAAACCTGGGCGTCTGCTGGGCTGCCCTTCTGCGGGGCTGGGCAGCCAAACCCGGGGGCAGCATTGCCAGCACAGCCGATACCCTGCCCCTGCCAGCTGGAAACAAGCTTGGTTTCTCTTCTATCTAAAGGAATCCACTTTCCACTACCTTCTTCTTTTTTATAATGTCGCTCCACATTCACCTTCTTGCAGACTCAGCACTCAGCCAGTCAAAGAACGGAACAAAAATCACCCAATATGCACGAAACTGGAAGCTCGTACTGGCCTTCTTTGATTTGCACTTCGTATTTTGGCTTTGGTTCTCCCCCGAGCCCAGAAAGCACGCAGCTACCTGAGGATACAGCTGGTAAGCGGCGACCAGAATTAGCTTTGTTCAGGTTTGTGGGGCTGAAATGTAAATGTCACGCTTCGAGATGGGGAAAACACGGAACCCTGGGCACACACACACGCCGTTATCTTATCGCCCTGCGGCTGGAAGGGGGGAAAAGAGGGGAAAAAAAGGAGGGGGGAAAACGAATGCGCTCTCACCTTTATTCTTTCTATTGAGGCTTCTATCCTTAGCTGCTGGACAGTCCTTCGGGCCTGGGCTATGTTGTTGGTGGTGCTAGCTGTCTTCCCAGACATCTTCAGAGAAGCGGCGAAGCTCTGTTTGGAAAGACAGCGAGGTTAGTTTTCCAGAAGGTCGCACAGCACGTCCAACTGCTTTTACACAGAGGCAACCGCGACACCCTGCAAAAAGTGCTTTTTTTTCTTATTATTATTTTGCACCACAGGAGTTGTCAGCAGAGCAGCAGCCCAGCAAACGACGCTTTGCAGCCAAAATACCCTCCAGAAAAACCCCACTGAGCTCCCCTGCATCCCACGGCTTCCCTCGTCCCGCTGTTAATGGGCGACGTGGGTTTATCGACTTGTGCTTTTCCCAAGTGGAGAGTGGCCACCACCGCACGGCACCGCATGCCCAGCCCTGTGCCTGCTGCGAGAGCGGTCAGTCTTTGCGTCCGCTGCCGCGGGACAGGTCCAGAGGGAAGGGACGGTCACCCAGGGTGGTGCCGGGAGGGAGGAGAGCTGCTGCCTGCGTGCCTGAGCACTGGGGATAGAATCATGGTTTGGGTTGGAACGGACCTTAAAGCCCACCCAGTGGCACCCCCTGCCCTGGGCAGGGACACCTCCCACCAGCCCAGGTTGCTCCAAGCCCCGTCCAACCTGGCCTTGAACCCCTCCAGGGATGGGGCAGCCACAGCTTCTCTGGGCAACCTGGGCCAGGGGCTCACCCCCCTCACAGCAAACAATTTCTGCCTCACATCTCATCTCAATCTCCCCTCTCCCACTGTAAAACCCTTCCCCCTCGTCCCATGGCTCCCCTCCCTGCTCCAGAGTCCCTCCCCAGCTTTCCTGGAGCCCCTTGAGGGCCTGGAAGGGGCTGGAAGGTCTCCCCGGAGCCTTCTCTTCTCCAGGCTGAACCCCCCCAGCTCTCTCAGCCTGTCCTCCCAGCAGAGGGGCTCCAGCCCTCCCAGCATCTCCGGGGCCTCCTCTGGCCCCGCTCCAACAGCTCCGTGTCCTTCTGCTGTTGGTGCCCCAGCGCTGGAGGCAGCACTGCAGGGGGGTCTCCCAGAGCAGAGCAGAGGGGCAGAATCCCCCCCTCGCCCTGCTGCCCACGCTGCTGGGGATGCAGCCCAGGCTGCGGGGGGGTTCTGGGCTGACAGTGCGCGTTGCCGGGGCGTGTGGAGCTTCTCATTCACCAGCAAGTCCTTCTCCTCAGGGCTGCTCTCCATCCCTTACAGCGTGCAACTAAGCATATTTTGGTGGATGTGATGAAGGAACCTCGTTCGGGTCTCTGTTGCAGAGCCCCTACAGCAGAGCTGCTCAGGGACAGCAGTGCCAGCACCAGCAAAACCGTTCCCTGGTGCTGCCTGTCCTCTTGGACCTGGCCTGGGGTCGGCACTGGCAGGCGGGCCGTCTTCCCTGTCTCATGCGGTCACACACGTGCGATCCTGGTTCGCTCCTTGCTCTTTGGTGGGGTCAGGAACACACCTTCTTCCTTGATCCAACTCGCAGGGAAGCACGTGGCATCCTGGCACGGGCTGGGCTCACCTGTGAGCCAGCGGCACGCGATGCCCTTGTGCCACTTGCCAGAGTCCTGCGGAGGGCTGCAAGTGGGGGGTCAAGCTGCAAAAGCTCTGCTCGGATCACTGCCGGACCGGCGGGCTGAGCCCAGTGGAGAACATCCTCCCTTCTCGCTCCAAACCAACACCCTCCAAGCACCAGCCCCGCATTGGGATTGATGCTTTGCATCCCTACCTGGAGAAGGAAAGTCCTGGAGCTGCTCTGTTTTTTTTTCCACCACCCCCATTATGACTGCACAGGAGCAGAGAGCAGCTGGGAGCGCGTCTCTGAACTTTGCCTTCTTGTTTTCCTTTTCCTCTGACCTGTCATAAAGCTGCTGCTGCTGCAGACCTGCATCGCAGCCCGGCCGGGCTGCGTGGCCCATGTGGCCATGCCTCTGCCTTGCTGCAGCGGGCTCAGCACAGGGGCAGGAACCGGCCATGAAATGCTCCTCCGCCTGCAAGAAGGAGAGGAGGGGACACGCATCTGAGTGTCCACCTCCATCCCTGGAGGGGTTCAAGGCCAGGTTGGACGGGGCTTAGAGCAACCTGGGCTGGTGGGAGGTGTCCCTGCCCAGGGCAGGGGGCTAGGACTAGATGGCCTTTAAGGTCCCTTCCAATCCAGATTATTTTATGATTCTCTGTAAATCAGCGCTCCACTCGCATTTACATCGCTCAGGATTTGGAGGTCTTTTAACCTCATGGTGGTCCCTCAGCTTCTTCACCTATACGTAACTCGTACGGCATGCTCGAGCCCACCCTGGTGTGTCAGACCACCACGAGCTGTCCCTTTGCCCACGCCCCGTCTCCCCGCCATGTGTCCCATCATCCCTGGCCATTCCCCATCCCATGGGCTGCACCTCAGCACCCACCTCTGCTGCTGCAGGGGAATGACCCGCGCACGGAGCAGCAGGAGCAGGGAAGGGCTGAGGACCCTGCAGCATTGCCTTCAATAAAATTTCCCTATTTGCATCGCAGCAGCAAAGAGCTTATTGCTAAATTACTCAGGTACCCCAGAGTTCAAAGAGCAGCCGTTTTAGGACAGTCCTGCCCAGTGAAACTGTCCTTTCCGTGCCAATCCTCGCACGCCATCTCTAGCAGGACTGTCACAAACCCTGCCGTTCGCCTTCCACACGTCCACGGGAATAATTGGCTCCGTGGTGCTGTGCTTAAATCATTTATTGCATTGCAGGGACTCGAGTCCAACACAGCTACATCTGACCTTTCCCGGCGCCGCGTTCAGCCTTTCCTCGAGGCTTCAGGTTTCTCTTGCCTTGGCCTGGCTGCCAGTGCTGTTTTCCCGGCTGGTGCTCCCGCCTGCCCAGCTCACTGGGAACAGCGTTATTTTGTACCCAGTCCCTGTTTCGGCACATGCCATCATTTCCAGGCTGCTCAGCAGGACCCAGGTTTTCAAAATTATTCTCCCCATCGAGCAGAGACCAGCCCTGGGTTTGGAGTTCACTCCCGGTACGCGTCAGGCCAACACAGCCAAGTGCACCCACGGCAGATGTGGGACACCACAAATCACTGCCACACACCCCCGATTCCTTCCGACAGCAGCTTGGACACCTGCAGTGCTTTCTGCTGGCCCAGAATCGCACGGACCCAGCAGCAAGCATCCCCCACGGCATCCACAACGTTTTCTGTTCTATCAACCCACTGATCCTCGTTCCCAGGGCACCAAGCATGCTCAGGGTCCTCTGCAACCATGCGATCTACTGGTGAGACGTGCTGCAAGTGGCACGCTGACTGGTATTTCATGCTTTGCAGCCCACGGACGGCTTCTGCTGCTCTTTGGTGGATGAGAAGCTCCACACGCCCCAACAAAGTGCTCTGTTGGCCCAGAACCCCCCCGCAGCCTGGGCTGCATCCCCAGCAGCGTGGGCAGCAGGGTGAGGGGGGGATCCTGCCCCTCTGCTCCGCTCTGGGAGACCCCCCTGCAGTGCTGCCTCCAGCGCTGGGGCACCAACAGCAGGACACGGAGCTGTTGGAGCGGGGCCGGAGGAGGCCCCGGAGATGCTGGGAGGGCTGGAGCCCCTCTGCTGGGAGGACAGGCTGAGAGAGATGGGGAGGTTCAGCCTGGAGAAGAGAAGGCTCCGGGGAGACCTTCCAGCCCCTTCCAGTCCTTAAAGGGGAGACGTTCTTGCTACGGGACTGTCATTGCTAGAAGACCTCCTGCACCAGCAGCAGTTGAGGAAATACCCTGCTCCGGATGGAGAGCGAGTCCACAGGCACCAAGTGGGAGACGTGCAAATACAAAACAGCGTCCTGGCTACTTGGAACTGAAATGGTAGAAGAGGGATTTAAAAGGAATTTCTCATGTTTAGGTAGTGTCATTAAGAAAATAGATCCGAGACTATTGGCTACTTCAGGAAATTTACTCTGCAAAGAATACAGTGAGAAACCAGAAGACCCAACCTTTTGGGGGTTTGGGTTTTGACCAGAATAAATCCACAGGATCGGAGCACACGTTCGCCCTGGTCTCCCTGCCTCCTCCTCCTCGCCAGCTCCAGAGGGCACCTGGCCAGAAGCTCCGCAGGCCCCTGGGGCCGAGGTGGCCAAGTGACTCGTGGGACAGGCACCGGGGCACCAAACCCAATGGCTTCACTGCAGCATTGCCCAGAAGGACCCGTAGATGATGGTCACAGCGGCAAAAGCTTCCCCACACCCGACAGGCTCAGGCATTCCCGAAAAATGAGAATTCCAACCAAGAACCTCCAACACGGGCTGTTAGAGCTGATAAACGCAGCTGCCGAGTTCGATAATGAACTCTGCTGGTGTGTTGCAAGCTGGCTGGGAGTGCTTTAAAATAATCATTTCTGGAATAACGGGGAGCTGTTTCACACGGACACGAAAGCACGGATCCACTACAAACTGAGCCCAAACTTTCATTCCCAACCCCGCAGTTTTCACTTACTGTATTGAAAAACTACGGTGCGAAAAGAAACCCAACCCAAAGCAATTAATTTTCATAAAGCAATGCATACCTCTCCGAGAAGTAAGATAGTTCAGCATTTGCTGATTCCCCCAATTCTAGTACTTTTCTTTTTTTTTTTTTTAAAGAAAAAAAAAAAGACATAAGGTTAAAAAAACAGTTACTGCAAAATTAAAAGATAACCCATTCTCCTCCCATTTGGCCGGGGCAAGCCAAGGCTGACTTTGCTCAGCCTTCCCTTCCCCCCCCACAAGCCACAGCCCCAAAACCCCCTTTTGCCACAGGAGAGGTTTGAGTTTCTCTGGAGTCCCTTCCCATCCTGCACGAATGACCTCGTTAGGAAAGTTTCGGTGCTTATTTTCCCAGCTGGTTAGCTTTGTTAATAAATTAGATGTTTGGGAAAAAAAAAAAAACAAACCCAAAACAAAAAACCAACCAACCCCAAACCATAACATTTGAAAATTAAATTGCTGTGTTTCCTCATCTTCAAACAAACATAAGCAGCACTACTTTAATAGTCCTCCTAAGATTACTAAATCTCTTCTACGGAGAGATTTACAAACAACTAGGTCATCACCCAATAATACTGTTTTCCCTCCGAGTTCCTGGCAACCTACCCTACTAACGAGCTGCCGCGGCCATCTCGAGCCGCGGGATTTCTCATGGGGTACTCTTGAATTCAGGCCACAGCCCCAAACTGCAGAAAACTCCGCAGATTTACATCGGCGGCGTACGCGGTTCTGCAGAACTTGGGGTGTTGGAGCCCGGGGCAGGGTTTTCTGGGATAGCGATGTCTCCAGGGTGTTTCCCAGGAGAATTAAGTCACTCTCTAAAGAAAAGACCACTCAGTCGGGGAGGGCACCGCTCCAATTTCTAGGAAACGAACCTTCAACGCTCGGTGGGCAGCCCCGAGCTGAAAGCAAAGACACGGAGAGGCCAACTCGTCCCACCACTTTTCTCCTCGGGACCTCTCGTATCCCGCAGCACTCAGAGTCACGACTATTCATGCTCTACTTAACGGAACAATAAACAAAGATCCAAGGAGTTTTCCAGCTGACGCGGTGCGATCTGGTGCCGCTGTAGGCAGGAGGTGAGCCGGGGGTCCCCCGCGGCTGTAGGAGCACGCAGTGAGTGACAACCCCGGTCCCCTGCAAATGGCAAGGCCGAACCAGGGCTTGCCAGACCTGAGGAGGATGATGGCAGGTTCCCCAGCCCCGGAGTGGCCACCGGCATGGCTGCAGCTCACACTTGTCTCTGACTCACAGCCTAAAAAGGGACAAAATGATCAGTCCCACCAACAGCCTTCTCTGGCCCCCGTGCCCAAGGCAAAGCCTTGCTGCAGAAAGAAAACACCACCAGCTACGTTTGAGAACTGACGGGGTACGGTTTTTCCAGCTGGGCTGGCTGGTCTAGTAAAAGAAGCAAGTTTTTGTGTCCATGTTTCACGTTGGCTAGCGAGGGGCTCGCAGGTTCACCCCACCCCACAACCCTGCCCTTCGGTCCCCCCACCTGCAAGGCCACTGTGTTTCTCGAGGGAGCTGGGACGATCTTTCTTTATTTCCAGTCCCACGCACACGGAGCAGCTTTGCCTGTCCCCTTCTCAAGGCGAGGAGCAGAAGGCGGCGGCAAGAGGGACAACTGGAAGGAGAGTTTCCATCGCAGCAGCACGAACCCCGCCGGGACCCACCGACGTCCAGCCCACGGGACACCACGGCACGCACCACGACGGGCTCGTCCCCACCCCGTGCCATTTGTCACTGTTCATCCCTCCCCCTGGCTCTCTCTGAAAGTTGTCAGAAGTGAAAGGAATGATTACGGGCAGGGTGCTAATGAGGGCGGGAGGGAGGCAGGGAGGCTGCCGGCCCTCCCCAGGCACCGCCGCCTCGCAGAGGCACACGCGGGGTTCGGGCTGTAATTAACAGGGGGCTCTGTAATTAACAGCAGAGGCAACAAACGCATGGAGCAAATACGCCAAGGGGAAGGCTTAGCTCACCCTTTGGGGAAAACACCTTTTTGCACAAAAAAATGAGGACTTAGGCTTGTTTAAAGGAGGGTGCCCACCAGCCGCACTTTGTCCTGCGAAGGTTCAACCACTAAGAGCAAAACACGTGCTTCGCACACTTGCGGTTTTTTCCTTTCTTACAAATAACACCAGAAACACCTACAAACTGGTGGAGCTGCCCTCCTTCCCTAGAAAAACCCTATTTTTCAAGGCCTTGCCCTATTTCTTTCTGCAGGCTTTAGGTAACGAGGTTACAGTGCAGCGGGCGCCGGGAGCAGCAGCCTCAGCAGGTAAGCGGCTGGGCACGGAACCGGAGCTCCCACTGGGATAATTAAACACCAATATATCTTTTTTTACTCTTTTAGATCCAGGATTTACGAACCACCTGCCGAGTGAAATGTAATTAAATCATCCCTGCTAAAGTACACCCGGGCATGGCCCAGCGGCTCTGCCTCGCAAACAGCTCCAGTTCACGCCGGTTAGATAAAGTCAGCTCAGACTGCGGCTCCGAAACCTCATCAGCAGCCGAATAAAGGTTCCAAAGGGTATCTTGTTACTATTTCTTTTGCAGTAGAATACCTCTTAAGTTGAATAACTCAAATCCGTAGATTTTTGAGTTATTTGAGTAGGTTTTTACAACGAAGGTGGTGAGCCCCTGGCCCAGGTTGCCCAGAGAAGCTGTGGCTGCCCCATCCCTGGAGGGGTTCAAGGCCAGGTTGGACGGGGCTTGGAGCAACCTGGGCTGGTGGGAGGTGTCCCTGCCCAGGGCAGGGGGTGCCACTGGGTGGCCTTTAAGGTCCCTTCTGACTCAAACCATTCTATGATCTCTAAAGTCAGTAATTTTACTTCTGAAAATACAGCGAGTAGATTTGTTGGGCAGGAGGGTGGTATTTTTATGGTTGGTTTTGCTCTATAAAGCTCCCCGCTCCCGCCGAGGCTGAGCCGTGCCATTGCCCAGGGCACAGATGCCACCTGGGGCTGACTGCCCGGTCCTGGGTGGGGTGAGCCCCCCCATCAGGCAGCACTTTGCAGCCCCTCTGCCCCATGCAAAGACTCCGTCCCACTCCTGATGGTGAGCAGCACCTCTCTCCCACCTTGGCACTTATCTGGTAGACCTTCCAAGGAGCCACCTCCCTGCACCACGCAGCCGGGCATCAGTCTGCTTCAGGATGAACAGGCACCACAAGAGGCAAGCCCCTCCTTCTCCCCCCACCTGGTTAAGCAGGACAGTGTTTGTGGGGAGGAGCAAGAAGGCAGGGAGTGGAAGAGGGACTGCAAGCAGCACGGAGAGGAACCAGCAGCTACAGTCAGAGAACCATCTAGGTTGGAAAAGACCTTTAAGACCGCTGAGTCCAACCGTAAACCTAACACTGCCAAGTCAAGGTCAGTCCTCGTTGGAGCAGGGAAGAGGTGCAACGGCCTCTGGAAGGGCCGTGTAAGGAGGGAGTGATGCCAGAGCCCCTCTCCAGAACCTGGGATGGCTGTGGGCTATGAGCACCACCACTACGAGCACCAGGCTGTGGGGTGTTTCAGGGTAAGGTTTCCACGGGTTCTCCAGGAGCTACGAGCGGTTCCGCACGTGCCGCTTTCCCAGGCGCCTGTGTGGGAGCGTGAAGGCTGGCGGCTGGTCGGGACTTGAATGCTGGTTGTTGGTTTTCCTACGGGGCAGACATGGCTGCTCGGGAGCAGGTTTGTTATGACTTGCCGAACCTAAAAACTCGCTGAGTCCAAGCCAAGAGGCCTGACACTGGCATTAAATGCTGCGGCTGGGTGCAGAAACAACCAACTCTATTCTGAGGGTGCATTGTAGCACAGAATCATAGAATGGTTTGGGTTGAAAGGGACCTTTATAGGTCATCCAGTGCCACCCGCTGCGCTGGGCGGGGACATCTTCAACTACATCAGGTTGCTCAAAGCCCCATCCAACCTGGCCTTGAACCCCTCCAGGGATGGGGCATCTCCCACCTCTCTTGGCAACCTGGGCCAGTGTGTCAACACCCTCACAGTAAAGAGTTTCTTCCTGATATCTCATCTCAATCTCCCCTCTTGCAGTGTAAAACCCTTCCCCCTCGTCCCATGGCTCCCCTGCCTGCTCCAGAGTCCCTCCCCAGCTTTCCTGGAGCCCCTTGAGGGACTGGAAGGGGCTGGAAGGTCTCCCCGGAGCCTTCTCTTCTCCAGGCTGAACCCCCCCAGCTCTCTCAGCCTGTCCCCACAGCAGAGGGGCTCCAGCCCTCCCAGCATCTCCGGGGCCTCCTCTGGCCCCGCTCCAACAGCTCCGTGTCCTTCTGCTGTTGGTGCCCCAGCGCTGGAGGCAGCACTGCAGGGGGGTCTCCCAGAGCGGAGCAGAGGGGCAGAATCCCCCCCCCTCGCCCTGCTGCCCACGCTGCTGGGGATGCAGCCCAGGCTGCGGGGGTTCTGGGCTGCCAGCGCACGTTGCCGGCTCATGGCCAGCTTTTCATCATAACCAGGTATTGTCAGCGCACAGAAACATGGTTGCACGCAAGCGTCAAAAAGTCTCTGTCAGGGTGATATTTCACAGCCTTGATTCTTTTAATGTTTAAGTCCCCAAGGGAAGAATCTGCTGGAGGAATCTCAAAGCACCCAGGACTACCTTCAGCCAAACCGCTCTCCTCTCTGCACTGGAGCAGGCCTGGAGGGGGACGGCATTCGCTGCAAGCATTTGGCGTCCCAGCGAGCTCCAACGCATGCCCCCAGGATCCTGCACGCCCCAGCACGCAGCGGCACCTTCCCACCATCATCCGGCAAAGGGGCTGCCGGCTCCCACGGCCGGCTGGGAGACCGTGCCGAGGTCAAGCATCCCAGCGCAGGGCTCCGGCTGCTCCTGTCCTCCACACTGGGGGAGTGGGGGATCCCCAGGCCCCTTCCCCAGCACCACCTTCTCTTTGCTGCACAGCGGGGCCCGGCACAGGCTTTTTGCGGGGGTGACCCAGGGGGAGGGTGGGAGAGGCACAGAGTCCCCGATGGCAGCAAGGTGCATCCAGGGGATGCCTCTGCCCACCTGAAACCCAAACTATCTTCGGGGGTGCTGCTTCTCCCCCAGCATTGACCACATGGAGTCGCAGCGCCCGAAGGAGGTTCCCCGGGTTGTCAGGACAGGCTGCAGGCCCCAGGATTTTATAACTGGGAAGCCAGGATGCGTACGGAGTGTGGAAAAGAGAGTGGAAGGGCCGGTATGGAGGAAGCACAGGGTGAGGAGCCCTGATCTATTGCACCCGACAGATACAGCCCGGCCCATGCTGATTCCTGCCCTTCTCCGGGAGCACTCTTTATCACATCCACACCTTCAAAGTAAATCCTAAAAAGTTATCCACGCTGATCTTCCAGAAACTGTCCCAGATGAAACCCTAATTAGAGAGCACTGGAACGAGCAGGGTACATTCGACACTCCTCCAGCTCCAACCGGTTGCTCTGCTCGGGGAAGGAAACAGTCCCTCCAGCGAAACAGCCCCTCTCGCGCCTGCGCAGGGTGATCCCAGCATGGTAAAGCTGCACCTCAGCCAGCACCTTGCTCTGGTTACGCACCCAACCTGGTTTTTCCAGCGGTGGGTGCAGCCGAAGGGAAAGCCCAGGGCGTCTGGCAGAGCTCCTGCCGCCCCGGTGCCGGCGCGGGGCCGTGCTGACACCCAGTGGAAACCACGGTGAGACACCCGGCGGAGGGAAACGCCGCCACTGAAATCGTTTCCTGCTGCTATGCTAATAAATAGAATGGAAAATAAAACCTGGTTAACAGGAAAACGTCGGAGCCCTGCCTTCAGCAAGGAAAGAGAATTGAGTAGTAAAATGAAATAGGGATTAGAGACGCATTTCTCTCTTTATGATACTTAAACCACACCTGACAAAAGGAGAGACGAGGTGGTGCGATAACGCCAGAGCTTACCAGGACTCGGAGACACGCGTGCACTTTGCAGTACTGAACGCAGCACCCGTGATGCAAACTTCCTGGGGAAAACAGCGGCCGTGGTTGCCCAGAAGCTCCCCCCCGGCTCTGGGGGTACCACAGGAGCTGCGGGCAGCCCCCCGCTCCCTGGATCTCCCTGGATAGCTTTCGGCAGCACGGCTGGAGATCCAGATGCGGTGCCCTGCACCAGCTGCCATCACTGGGCACCAGTGGCCAGGGGAAGGTTCCTACTCCTGCGTCCGCAGCTACCACGAACCAAACTCTCAGTAGCACTGGCAACAGCGATGGCTAGCTGGTCCCTGGCCAGGTGAGAAGGACTTGACTTTTAAATAGTTATCACGCAAGATTTACAATCGCGGCACGAATATTTTGTACACCCTAGAAGAAGTTCGGGTTTGGTAAAAGAAAACAAGATCCTTCCCAAACGAAACCAACTCCTTTGCATATTCAAGGATGACACTATTACCAGGCACAGAGAAAAGCCGAAGCATCTGGCAGCTGCACCACCTGCGCACAGCGCTTTTGGCGAAGGACGTGGATGCTTTGGGATGCAGACCCTGCACAGCCCCACCACTAAAGGGATCGGGGAAAGTCAGGCACCCCACAAAACCCAACTTCTGTTTTGCTGGGCACAGAACTTCTGTTTTGCACAAAAGTCGCTCGGTCTTTTCTATCGTCTGCACAAGTACAGATCTTACACGCGACGTGAGCCTGAAGCAAACACAGAGATGGGGTTTTACACGTCAGAGGTATAAAAGCGAGGTGCAAGCAGGAGAACGGTGCGCTCAGCTCTGCTCAGTCTGTTTGCCTCTCATTTGGGTAACAGTATATATTAGCAGATTTCAAAACCACTTTTACAGCAGAAAATATACAGTACAACAAACTCTACTTCCATCTGATGCACCTCCTTTCCCCAGAGGCGAGCGGCCCCTCGGTGCACATGGAGAATAAAAGCTGCTTAAAGTGCAGGAGACCACTTTGTGACGTTTGCTTCTTCAGAGAATTTACGCTTGAGAATATTTAGAGATTTTACAGTTGAGATCTTTTTTAAAATTATAAACAATGCTGCCGGTGTCTTAATTAGTCTTTTTAAAACATAAAAATCCCAAATAATGTGAAGTGAAAGAAAACAGACAACTTCTAAGACCTTCAACTGGATTTAGCGTGATGGGTATTTAATTAAGGATGTATTCCTTCATAACCTCCACTGCACAAGTTATCCCAGTACCATCCCGCTGATCAAAACTGGGCTACAGCTACGTTTGATTTTCAAAGTCAGCCTCCATCCATGTGATTCTGCCAAACCCAATTTACTTGTTGGGAAACAAGTAGCAGAAAAACCGGCTTTTGTTTTCCTCTGCATTTTTTCTGACTTAACTTTTTGTATCTTTAGTACAAATGAAAGCCATGAAAACTGACTTCTAGATCAAGGTTACTTTGAAAAAACATCTGAGCAGTGTTGTTTTAGAGACATCGGCCTGAAGTCATTAGTGAAGACAACCCGTCCCCAACCAGCTGCGGTGCAGTTTCCCCACAGAAGAGCCCTGTTCCTCCCCACAGGGCACTACCCAGCTAACCCACACCAGAAAAAGACATACACAAACTACAAACAGACATTTGCAAAGAGATATTTAGTTGTATCAAAACCAGTTCATCTTACAGCATGTAAAGCAGGAGCGGTCCTTGATTAAAGCACCAGCCTGGGAGTCACGAGATCCAGCTTGGCCTCAGGTTACGTGACCTTCAGCAAATTCTTTAGTCTGAAAGAGAGATAAAGCCGAGGACGCTGGTGGGAGATGCTCTGTGAGGAGCTCCGAGGTTCGGAGCTCAAACCCACTAACAGGGTGCAAAGTATTTCACAAGCTTCTTGGTTACATGAATTTATCAAAGTACCTATTGTAAGGAAGGGGCAAATACAGGAAGAGGAATTTGCATTCCGAGATAGTCAAACAAAATACACGTAACACAGCAAATACAGGAATTATGAAGACTTCCACGCTGCCCCTCGCTAACTGCTGTAGTAAACAAGGAAAACCCTAATTTCCGTGGGAGAAGCAGCCCATTCCGAACAGCGTTTCTGACCCCAGTACCCAATGGGAAGGCAGTCAGGTAGCCAAAAGAGAGGTGAATGAGTGTCAGGAACCACTGCTGCTAACGCCTCAGAGAGCAGGCAGCAGCCAGCGCTGCACCGAGCCGCAAACACGCAGCCCGTGCCGTCCTTGTGGCCCCTCCTCCATAAAGCTGCCGAGTATTTTGTATTTGTTCCACTCCAGAATAAAATTAAAACCACTGGGGTTTGGGACCTGTCATGCTGCTTTATACTTTGCATGAAAGAAAGGAACAAGCGTGTACTGGAAACTCACCTACATAGGCAGTCTTGCTACCTGTCCGGCTTGCTTTGATTTTATCGGTGTAATGGTCCTGAAACAGAGTAAAATAAAAATTTTAAGTACTTCATAGTGCAAGAAAGCCAAAGCTAAGAAGCGTTAGCACTCACGGTTTAATTCTAGCCACAAAAACTATAATATTTTGAGATTGGCCTCACTGAAAAATCGACCCCAAACCTTTCTTACGGCCAGCTCCCCTTTTTCCCTTCCCGAGGACATGGCTATGGGTGGCCAATTCCCTCTGGCCACCTCCCAGGCGTGAAGCCAACAACTTCCTGCATCCTTTTTGACTCCTCATTGCCACACCGGCTCCCCTTGAAGCCCACGCTCCCGAGGCAGAGAGATCCCAGCCAGACCTACGTCAGATGAGGTTTAGAAAAGCTACTGCCTTTAAAACGAGTTAAACCACTCGGGGTAAAGCCCTGAGCAGGTTTGCATTAAGTGCCAGCGTAGCCTGTGCAGGCACTTTGCCTCCTGTAGACTCCTCTGAGCTGTGAGGCTCCATTGATGTATTCTAGCAGCTGCGCTTAAACCACTGGAGAAACAAACCCGAGAGCCCACGCTGCCCGCGGAGGCCTATACACACCCAGAAAAAAATCCTGGAATTTGATCAGTCCTAAAACGTCCACGTTCCTGCACCAGATGCTGCTCGCTGTTGCAAGACTGGCAAATCCGGAGCACGCTGTATTTAACACCCTTCTCAAACTTTCACTGTATTAAACGCTAGTTTTAAACGAAAACTATACAACAACGACAACTCAATGAGGGCAGCAATTTTCTAAGAGTTTTGGTCAGGAATTGTAGTGGGCGCCTGATACGCACGACTCAGCGCCGCGAAGAACAGAAACCAGCCACTGAAGAACACAAAGGTTCATTTGTTTAAAAACATCTCTCTCTAATACGAACACAAACCAAGCTGGCTGGCCTTGATGCTACGGATAAAATGTTAAAACCCATAAGGTGACATGCCCTCTGTGATAGCTAGAGGGGGGACTTTATTTACAAATAAAGTTGTCTTTCTTTTTATTCGCGTTGCTTTGCTGTTGCGTGAAGCCTAAGGGCGAGCACATTCAGTGCAATACACACACGGGTGTGCAAATACACACGTGAAGTTCTAAACCAGCGACTAATAATCTAACGTTGACTGGTAATTGCTATGTTAACCTTCCCTGTAGTTTATAATGCGTGTTTATATACTTCTGTGTCCCTGTAGAGACACCCACTGTCAAATTTGTGCAAAACACGGATTATACACACCGGGCGTTAACTAAGCTGGCAAAGCAGCCGGGGCACAGCGAACTCATTAACCAGGGCACGGCAGGATCCAGAATCGCCACTGACACTTTTTGGAAGAAAAACAACCCGCGTTTGCCAACCGGCTGGCGGAGCTCTGGCGCAGAGCCCCGGCGCCGCTCACTAACCGGCCCAATAACGCAATTAGCTACGAGATTTCCCAGCCCTGCTATGCATGAAATGCAGAGCCAATTCCCGGCACACTAAACCCCGAGTGATGCCGAGGGTAGGGGCGAGTGGCTGTTGCCTTTTGGCTGGTAGCACAGGGCGGCCACGAAAGGCTTTGGCAAAGGGGCTTTTTGCAGCATACAGCTCCCAGCCCTCCCCAGGCAGCAACGACGGGGCCGGAGGAGCCCGAGCAATCCAGTTCCCCCATTCCAAGGAAACAAGGGGAAAACCATCCCAGAGCGCTCCCAAGGGATGGTCCTCATCAAGGCAGAGAGATGCCGCCTGCCGTGGGCTGGCAGCACGGGCAGCGGCCCCTTCATAAATCACACACCGCTTCCCGTGTTGGAAACGGCATCCAAATTTTAATAGCTGCTGTTAAAATCATTGTACGGAGTAGGAAAATAAATTGCATTGGAAAAGAGACTGCCCGCTCGCAGCCAGCCCTTGCTGTCCCAGTGCCAAGGCTCGGGCTTTTCACATACAGCGAGGAAATAAAAATAAATGCAACGCAACACCCTCCGTCACATCCGTGTGGCAGCTGTACCGCGCGAAAATACCGAGTTTTAGTGGAAAAGCTTCTGCTCTGCTTATCTGTGCAAGTTCTCACTCCGGTCACACCCCCCGAAAATCGTTAAGGAAAAGTAAGAAAAATTTGAATCTCTTGACTTCTGCTTCCTGATGGAGATCAGGACAATCTTTAAATGCATGTAAAAAATAAACAGGGCTCATAGGGGCCGCTTTCCACCCTAGAGCTATAAAGACTCGATATTCCTGCCTAATCAAAGCTCCTATCAAATTAGTCACAAAAACCCACAAACCCAACATGACTAGCATAGTTTGAGGCCGGCGTAACGCTCCCCCTCCGAAACTCTCCATGCTGCATAGCTGGAGTGTCAGCCTTCAGGGGTCAGGCCATCCTCGGGAAGGAATAAATCAGGGAAGGGCATGTGGGAGAGAGAAATGAGGAAATACGGATGCAAAACGGGTCCCAGAGCGTCCGGCCCCGGCAGCCAGCTCCGGCTGGATGGAGCATGCTGGCTTCGCAGGGCGAATCCCTTGGAAGTTTTACAGAAACATAAAGCAGATTCGGCTGGGAAGAAGATGATACGTCTCCTAAAACCATCAGTGACACTTTCTGTTTATCCCAGCTCCAAGCTTAGACTAAAAAACCTGACTTCTTTTTTTGGCTTGAATCTAGAAACTACAACTGAAAATGTATCCGGGGACCTGCTCAATCTTATTCACAGCAACAACCGACAAAACAAAGTATTTTACTTACAACAGCACCAACTTTTACATTTTTAGGGCAGGGACCCCGGTGGTTTAACACACACGCTCCAGAGAGCTGCAAAACCAAGCAACGGGAGAACATAACACCTTTCCTACAGGAGTAAGATGACGCAGGAAAACAAGAGTTTGGCTGAAAGATTATGGCTTTTCATTAACGAAAATAACGAGCTCTTTCTATTTAATCTCTCATTTCTGAGGCTTTTTGTTGCGCTTGCTTAACTCCTTCCTCCACAGCACAGACGGACCCTTTTCCTGGCGAACGAAGTTGGAGATGGCTTTCGGAATTATTTTGATTCAGAAGAAAAAGCTTCCCGGGCTTCTGCAGAACTGCTACAAACTGCAAATTCAAATTTCAGGTTGGTTTACGTTCCCCTTGAGGATTTCCTACAACGGTGTCGCTTTCCAGAGAGGAAAACTTCTTGCCAGCTGTGCTGGTGGCATTTAATGAGGACAACTGAAGAGCGGGTTCAACAAGGGAGAGGAAGATCATTACAGGCAGATTTTGGAAACAAATGGAAATCCGTACCATATCACGGCACAGGATCCTTCACAAGAATTTTGTTTTTCTAACGCAAACTATGACGAACTGCCCTGGGACAGAATTTCTTGCGCTTCACTGTGACATGGCAGCACACAAAAAATAGCGTAAATGCCTTTGGTATCTGCTGGATTTTGTTTTTAAAAATGGAAAGGAAACTTTCTTCTGGAAATACTCTGGCTATTCATCGAGATGATTAATGACACGGCAAAGAAACGTTTTTTCTTTCATTAACTGAAAAGCTACACACAGATACATCAAGTCTCTCGGAACTGCAGACTGCATCAATTGCTGAGAAAATTTAAGCCCAAAGACCTAACAACAGAGGACAGAAACCTAAACATCTCCAATTAGGGACGGACAGCACAGGAAAGGCCTTTGTGGAGACAAAATTCCTCCATTACAATAAATTTTAAATTAAAGCTGACATTTATAAGCAATTAGAAGGCCTGTTTCTAGCCGAACAAGCCCTCTCCTCCGCAGGGCCACCGTTACACCCTGCCGTCACCCCGAGTCCCGGCTCCAGAGCTCTCCAGCCGGACCCGCAGCACCAGCTTCCACCACCACCACGGCTTTCCCCGGTTCTCAGCCCGTATTTTCCCTTCCTGACGACATCCCCTCATGAGAACATCCCGCACCTTCCCTTACCCTTCCCCGCTACGGCAGCCGAAGGGCAGCGCTGGGTCCCACGACGGAAACTGGGAGGGAGGGTTTGTTTTTTTTTTTGCTCTCCTCAGCTTAAAGCACCAGAAAACTTCTTCTCTTCCCCATGGTTAATCCTACATCCACCCCCCCCCCCATGAATAACGCAGCCACCCGCTCCCATGTGCGTGGAGTGTTGGCTTTTGAATTGTCCCAGCACGGGAAAGGAGTTATTCTGAATATCAGCACCTTGCTGGGGGAGTTTTTGCCCAAGGATAACTGTCATTGCACAAAGATAACTGTCATTTAGAGACCAAAATCAGGCAAAATCTTCCCCATGTGCTCCAACCGCCTCCGCACAAGGAGAGGTCAGGAACAGCGAAGGGCTGATTCAACAGAGCACCACCAGCACCAGCCTGTGCCGCTGCCAGCGCAGCCCAGGTCGGGAACGGGGCTGATCCTTTCCCACCAGGACACGGATGGGCTTTTCTTGGGAAAGTCATTGCTGGGGGATCGCTATCGGCATGGCGCGAGAGGGCTGCGAGCAGATGCCGTGTGTCAGCGCACTGGAGGGAAGTGACAGAGCTCGGGTCACGCGTATGTCCAAACCCAAAATGTCCCAGAGGGTGACCTGTCCCTCTACGGCCGGCTTGTAAAGACATGGGAGAAGGGATGGGAAGAAAAATGGTGTAAACAAATGCAAGAGCGAGCCTGGCTCCTCCTTCAAGTTGAGCTGTTTAAAAAAGAAGGAGACAACCCCAAGCTGATGCACAGGTCCCTGGGGAGCCCACAAGAGCCAAAATGGACCACCACCCCTCGTGCAGGGCTCGGGACCCGTAGCACCCCAAAGCCCGCATGCCGCAGTACAAATAATCCTTGCAACGCTACTCTTTTTTTTTTTTTTTTTTTTTCCCCTTCTTCTTCACTCTCCAACTCCATCACATGCCAAGATGCTGATACGGACACAGGAAGCTGACTATAAACACATTGCCTGCTTTACCAAATATTCAAAGGAACGCAACTAAAAATATACACTGGATGGTGTCCCTGAACATCTCAGAGCTACGAAACGCCCCTGCTGGCAGGCTGCGCTGCCTGGGGGGGCCCGGAGCTCACGGACACAGGGTGCACTGTACCCCAGGTCTCTGTTTTAAGGACCTTCTCCTCCCCATGGACACACAGCTGGAAGGGCATCGAGCTGCTCTGCAACAATGAGCGATATATCGCGACAAACAGGAATGCCAGATCCTCCAAGCTGCCCCTCCAGGGTACAGACATACACCCACCACCAGCAGCTACCCCCATCGCTCCCCTTCCTTCCTGCTTCTGCCTACCTCCGGAAAACCCCACGGAGAATCCTCAGTCACTGTGAGGACTTCTGTCACTATCTCTGCTCTTTCTGTCACTATCTCTGCTCTTTCTGCTACTTCTCATTAATCCTTGCAAAACACAGAGTGAAAACTTTTTACTCACAACACCAGTATTTTCTCTTCTCCCTCCCTTCCACATTCCTCTGTAGGTTATTGCTGAGAGCAGAAAATGTGATTTCAGAAGAGGCCACAGTGTTGAATGTGGGATGAACATTCAGGTTCAGAAAAAAATGAGGCTTAGTTGTGTAATATTGCAAAATTCAGAAAATAGCTGCGCAACTCCAGCAGTGATTAATGTGGAGCAAATCCCGAGAGCCACCAAACATCTGCAGCTTCAGTTTCCCAAGAAACAGCAAGTCCACAACTACTTCCAAAATCTGGGGAACTTGCTTTACGCTTCCATTAAAGCTAAGGAAAGTTTCGCTACCAATTCCTACCTCGGCATGACAAGGGCATTTCTGTACTGGCATACGAGTCCCACGAGCCCTACCCATTCCTATAGTCTTTGGAATCGCAGATGAATTAGCAGCAACACAGTCCTCCCAGGAACACCGCTCCATAGCTTGGCCATGGGGGCAGTGGTGTTTCCCATGCTAACTAAACGCTGGAAAGTGCTCCTCTCCGTCCCCACGAAGCCGGCTCCTGCGGTAACCTCTGCCCCCGCACAGGGGACAAAGCAAAAGGGCTGAGGGTGAGGATTTACGGAGCTGTACCACGACCTGCTGCAGTAATTTGAATTTGCTTTTGCAACAGAGCCTCATCAATGGATGACGTGTGGGGGTTCGGGGAGCTGAGCCCGGAAAGGAAGCACATTCCCACCCTGCCGAGCTGTTGTGGATCTTCCACAACACGCTCCCCGTTTCCGGAACACTTGAAGGGACTGTGGAGCCCCCACCATGCTGCTGTCTGCATCCCAGACCTCACCATAGAGAGCTTCTCATGAATCTGCCTCAAACATACCGAGTCTGTTGAGGAACAGAGCCTAAGAAATTAAGAATTTCCAGTATTCATACACAGGGTTATTACACAGCCACAGAGTTATATATCTGAAACAAAAGGAGTATCTGAAACCTACGGCACAACTCGATATTTGCATTACGGTACAATGCCAGCGAGAGATGCTGGTTCTGACCAGCAGTGCCTGCTGTTCAGGAGCCCTCAGAAACTTCTCCAAATAGCAGGAGGGCTTAATTTTTAAGCTAAGGTGGTCCCATCAGCTGGGCAATTACCCAAGTGAGCTTGGCCGCAGCCCGAGACCCCATCCATTGTTCTCCTCCAGAGTTTATTTGCCGCTTTAGTGCTTGATTAAAGATATCCTCAATGACTGCAATACGTTCAACGCAAGGATGAAATACGGGATTGAGAAGTCATTAACTGCATACTAATCCCTCAATCTCATTTAGTGCTACCAGAGTAGCGTAAAATGCTACTGCTGTCCAGTACTCGCTATTTACTCACTGAATTTTATTTCTAAACCAATTTACAAGCAAGATAAATGCAAACAAGTAACTTGTCACTGATGCTATTAGCTCTAAGTCAATAGAAATGCTGGCTAATAGCCTGACAAATTACTGTGAATCCAATTTGATATGCCACACTAATCAAATTGTTTCCTGCTCGTCAGAACTAACGAGGCCCCGTTTCCTCCATATTCAGCCTGGCTTCCCGAGCCCTCCCCTGCCTTGCGGTAACCCCGGTGCCTGTCCCCATCATCTTTGCTGTGACAAATTCTGCTCCCCGCTCCCCCCCCCCCCCCCCCCCCAGCTAAAAGCCACACGTCGACATGGGCCCTGCTGTCCTTCCTCCAGCGGTGACGAGACCCCGGTGCGTCCCCCAGCACCGAGGGGGGAAGGAGATGGGTGGGCTGAGCATGGGTCCCCCTTCCCAACAGCTAAAAACACAATATACAACAACAGGCACCCCAGATACTTCTTTTCCCTCCCTCAAAAGTAAAGAATTTAAGCTTGGAATAGAATATTGCCATTTAAAAGTTGCTAAAGTAAACTTATTACGGCAACAGGGTGTGTAATCTTCCCAGTATCAACATGAAACCTCCTTGAATAATGACGCTCACCACTAATTAAACTCCTTCCCACACTAATCCCACAACTCCTCGCACATGGGAAACTTCCTCGGTGGAGCTGAGGGGCCGAGCAGAGCCCAGCGCCTGCCGGCGGGGAACGCCAACAACGAGGTTAAAACCTTAACTGAGTTTAAAAGTTTAAAGGATTTTAAAAGTTTAAAGGCTTTATCTGTGTGCTCCCAGCCCTGCGCATCCATCACTGCCACGGAGAAGGGCTGGACGGATGGAGGCTGCCGCACCGACCCTGTCTCCACGAGAAAAGGCCTATTTTATTATGATTATTATTATTCTTTTTACATAATTGAGGAGATTTCGTCCCTTTTCTGGAGCCGGCACGCAACTTGTTGAACCGCAGCAAAGCTGCGCGCTGAGTCCGGCCGGGACTACTCCTCGGGAAAGCTAGGAACAGGAAATAAAACCAAAAAAAACCCACCCAAAACCACCTAAAAACCGCCCGCGGACCGCGCGGGCTCAGCCCGTCCCGCCAGGCCCAGCCCCACCATGGGGGGCCCAACCCCACGGTGGGGAGGGGGGGGCCCAACACGCCGAAAGAGCCGGGCTGTCGCCTCCCCCTGCCCCTCCGACTCCTCGTAGCCCACCTCGGCCAGCGGAGACCCCCGGCCCGGTGCCCCTTCCCCGTCCAGGCCCGCCCGGGCCCCGGCACTCACCGCCCGCCGCTCCCGTCCTCCGCCCTCAGCCCGTCTCCACGGGCGACCGGAGGGGGCGGCTTGGCCACGCCCACCGCCTCTCCCGGCCCCGCCCACAGCCGACACTCGCCCCGCCCATCCCCTCCAGGCCACGCCCCTCCAGGGCGGGGCGTGGTCTGCGGGGATGGGCGGAGCCTGTGGGGAAGTGGGCGGAGCCTGGAGCATCCTTAAAATAAAGATATATATCAATGTCCCCGACCACCCCCCCCCCGCCGCTGGCCCAGCTCATCGGAAATCCGCTTTAACGTTAGAAAATGGCTTTTTTCTCCTTTTTTTTTTTAAAAAAGTTATAATGGCATTTTTTTTTGCTGGCGCAGCGTCATAACGACGCAAGCTGTGCTTCGTTGCATCAGGGAGTTTATAGTGGAATTTATCACAGGAATTTTATCGGCGGATTCACGTTGTCGTCGGCGCCTTGGGTGCCTCCTGGACTGCAGGGCTGTAGTATCATCCCTGATGAGGCTGGGGGAGTGCAACGGCAAGCACAAACACTTTTAAAAATGATATTACTGATATTTTAATTTTTTTTAACTTTAATTTTTTTATTCCGGAGCCTGAACCTGCGCAGCCCCGGGGAGCAGAATATGGGGGAACGCCGTACCCATCCCCAAACCCCATCATCCACCAAATCCCATCGGAGACGTGCAGGCAACCAACGCGCAATGCGCCTCTTCCAGATCGACCAGAGACTGAGCAACCAAATCCCCATCTCGCATACAAAATCCCCATCTCGCATCCAAATCCCGTCATCCCGTCCGCTCACAAGGCCGGATTCATCCCCCCGAGGTCGTTTCCACAGAGATTGCTCCAGGAGCAGCACGTGCCCAAGGACTGGAGCGGACCCGAGTATCCCAGACACTGGACCGGGCGGAGCATCCCCATGCCTCCCGCACTCAGGGGATGCGCTGGGCAGCCTGCGGGGTTTGCAGGAGCAAAGGCAGCGCTGGCCCCGGGGGCAAGGAGCAGGTCTGGCATCTGCGAAGACTCATCTGCTGCCCGGACGGGCCCGACGCGCCTCTGCTTGCGGGACTGGGTGCTTTGATGCTGGGAATTGCTGGGGAATACGTTTGTCTTCAGAGGCAGAGGGCGTTGATTAACGCTTAAATATCAGGTGCTGCTCGCAGGAGCGCTCATTAGATCACTTTACGTTTGGTCTCGGTCCTGGTTTTACACCAGACTCGTTGCTCTTCAACTCCTGGAGGACATTTGGAGCTGGGTGTTTTTCCTGTATCTCTATGGCTATTCGAGCGACGCCGGGTTTGGACACTGGGATTCCCCCTCCGGAGGTGGTATGGGGGGGGGAGGCAGCCCCGCACCCAGCACCCCCAGATTCTGCTGCCAGCTCTCACCCTGAGAGGGACTGGGATGGGGAAAAAGGAGACGGGAGGAAGGGGAGGCAGCTGGGGGGGGAGAAAATGCCAGTCCCATCACGGGGAGAGTGGCAATGGCATTGCCATCCTGCTCGGCTCCTTGTCGCTGCGCATCTCCTGCCCTGCAGCTGGTGACACGTCAGCCCTGTAAAGCGAGTGTTGGATGCACGGAAGGACATTGCGACACGTTACACCCCAGTGCAAAAAACTCCCCAAACCAACACCCTCAGGAAAACTGCCAAAAGAGAACAAATTCCTCGAGCAATGTCGCCGCCAGCCAGCCGGGCCCCGGGGAGCATCGCCCTCTCGTGGGCTAAGGAAGCACCTACCTGCTAATCCAGTTCTAACCGTCAGCTTAATTAACCAGCGTTAATCAACTACCTGTTGCCTTGCAGTGCAACCTTCCTGGGCGAGGAGCCCCTGACCCGCCGCAGCAGCGCGGGGCCATTGCCTGAGCCCAGTGGAGCTTCTGCCGGGGGCTACCAGCTCCCCCAGCCCGCTTGCCACCCATTGCCCGTGGGAAAGGGGCAACACCAGAGCCTGCCCAGCACCCAGCTCCCAAATGCCGGCACAGCCCATTCCCGGGGACCGCCTGTCTCTCAGGACACCCACTTTTTTTTCCCCCCAGAAGCTGTTCCTTGTGCCCCATGGAGGCTCCAAGCACGCTGGCGGGAGCCGGCCGTTGCCCACCGGAGCTGAGGGATGCCCCGCAGAAGATGCTCCCAGCGCCTCGGGGCACTTATGCTGAGAAATTATTGTACACAGAACATAGGATGCACAACCAGCTGAACAAGAGAAACAGCACCGGTTGCATAAATCTCTCCTTAAAGGCAATTAGTGGAGCTGCTGTTGGCAATTAGAGGAGCACTGCAGAGAGCAATGAGCGTGCAGCTCCCAAATAATCCAGTTCCAGAGGTGAGGGTATCGCCTCCTCCCTGCTAGGGAACAGGACGGAGCGTTTCACGCGACAGAGAGGCAGCAGACACGGACATGAAAATAACTGCGTGGTTGCAAGTGGCTAATAACTCCTGGGGTGATTGGAGATGCCACGGGGACGGCTGCAGTCCAAGGGGGGGGCCGGCAGCCCCACGGACAGCATCACGGAAAATCAGCATGAGCCTCACGTTCGCAGCACTGGAGAAGCGGTGCCCAAAGGTCAAGTGCGTCATCCCAGAGGGAGGGATGCAAAAAGAGAAATAAAGTGATTTTTTTTTCCCCCTGATTTGACCAAAAGCCAACCCTAAGTTAAAGGCTGCACAGGCGTGACGCTGGGCTGCTGTGCGCCCACACGGTGCCTGTATCCAAAGCCGTATTCAGTGGGAGTTTGTTCTAAAACTGACACTTCTTACGATGCATTTTGACTTTAAGCATTCATCATTTTGTAACAAAAACTTATTTTGTCAGAAAAAAACATCAGCCAGGTGCCTCACTCTGACACTACCACAAAAGATGCTTTCCTGCACCTCAAAGTAAGGTGCTGGAGACACAAAAATGAACGACCAACACCCTGCATAAATTGCCCACTTCTCTTGCAAGATGCCCAAAGAAGTCAGCGTGGGGGCCCAAGCCGGCCAGGCCCAGCCATTGCCCTTCTCCTGGCAGGGAGAATGGAGCAGGCAGAGCAGAAAAAACTCGTTCTTAGCTTTTTTATTTTTTTTTTCCCTCCTAAGAAATCCTCAATATTGTGTCATGCCCCCCCCAAAAAAAAAAAAAAAAACCCCACAGTGATTTTTCCCCAGGATGTGCGCAGAATGGGAATTTTGACTCGGTGGCTTCGCTGGGCTTATACTTAACTAGAAACGCACAGAAAAGAGATCCTGAAATAGCTGAGAGCAGGGCAGAGCTTGCTCCTGTTCAGCCCTGGCACAGGGTGACACCGGCTGTCCTGGGGGTTTAGCTTTTGGGGCACGGAGTCCAGAGTCATAGTTACAGAAAGGTACTTTATAAATAAACCAGACAGATGTGCACAGCCAGCAGACAAGAAAGGTTTTCTCTAGGGCAGGAGAGTAATCAAATTCCACGTAGCCACGCAGGGAAGGAGAACCGGAGGTAGAGGAGACAGCGCCGTGTCATTCACAGTGCAGCCATCCCTCATCGCTCCTCCGTGCTGGGGTCACAGCCTGCGCCTGCAGCTGTGCTCCCCGACCGAGAGCGGTCCCTGCTCCCCCATCACCGTCCCTGCCCTGGTGACAGCTGCCGTTCCCTCCCATCACGGTCCCTGCGCCGCTGGCAGCCATCTCCCTCCCAGCCGCCCCAGCACTGCGCGTTCTTGCATTCCCAGAGCAAAGCCTGAATTAATGAGCCCCCAGAAAATCAATACCTTGGCTGTTTTGTTGAATGGATTCTGCTAAAGGAGAAAGCCCAAGAGAGAAATCTTACAAGTTCACCTCTCCCAGCCAGCTCCAGTGCAGAAACAGGCAGGGGTTTCAGCCCGCGGGGAGATCTCCAGGGAGGGCCAGCCAGGGGAGGGGGACCAGTGCCTGTGGTGCTCGGGGAAGAGGGTCCAAAAGGTTCCCCAGCCCCTTCTGCCAGCAGAAAATGGATAAAGATGCAGGATGCACCAGCCAGCTACAGGGTCATCGGAGAGAAGCCAGAGCCCAGGCTTTGCTACCTCTGCCTGCCCACCTGTGTCTCGAGGAGCCAGCCCCTGGCAACGTGGTCTGAACCCTCCCTAAGCGTATTTTCCCTTACTATTTATCACATATTTCTTTACCAAATGAAGGAGTACCTCACTTAAATCTCCAACACTGGATGGGTGGACCCGGCCCTTCCCTGGCAAAGCCTGTCCAAAAGGAGTGTGTGTGATAAAAGACCCTGTCCCGTAAGAAAACCACACTGTTTTACATCGTGCAAGATGTCAAAGAGCAAGATTTACAAGAGCAACTGGCACCATATCGCGGCCTGAAAACACACAGCAGCCAAAAATTGCCTGATAAGGCTGTAACCTCCCCATGCTCCACACAGCTGAAATCCTCCGACTGCAACACCGCGTGGAAAGAAAACGGCTGCTGCTGGGGGAGCCGTGCTGGGCCGTGCTAAGGCCGCTTTGAGCAGTAATGGATGCAACAAAAAAACCCATTAAACACCAAATACCCTTCTGTTACACATGACTCACGTAACGGACAAACACCAGCCACACTTCAGCTTCCTCTTTCTTGTGTGTAAAGACTATTTTTTCCACCTAAAAAAGAACGTAACAAATCAATGCCTGGAATTATGCCTGTGGAAAAGAGTAATTTCTTGCAGTCAATAGAAATATTTTCCATTTTTGATCCACATTCTGGCTAATCTTTCCAGATAATCAAGAAATCAGCCAATCTCCCTGTTCCAGCTTGTCCAGCTGGTAAAGCATCTGAGAGCAGAAATAGCTGAATCAATTTGAGCCCAAACATCCCCTTATTTATTAATTTTTTTCCCCCCTTTCCTTTTGTGGCGTTTACTTTCTAGAAATGACATGTCAGGACTGCCCAGGGACAGACCTACGTCTTGCAGCTGCGGTGCGCTGCTCCTGGGAGGCAGAGGGAGTATATTGTGTTACCCCCTCACTCCGTATTCATTTCAGCAAGCGTATATGGCCCACGGGCATTCTGAGGCAGACGATGGGATGCAGGAGTTGGAGAAAACCATGCAGGAACAAAGGAAAAACCACAAGGTAGGAGAGAAGAGCCTTCATATCTCCATCCTTAGATATTTTTAGTCTGAAAGGCAGAAATGCATCACCGGGATATAAAAAGAAAGCTCCCCGCTGCTCCCCGTGCCGGAGAGTTGGGTGCGGTGCTCTGCCCACTTCCCACCCTACGGCTGGGTGGGAGCAGGGACTCCCGGGGGTGGAGGGAAGTCAGGAAGGGGACAGCCCACGCTCACCTGCCCACACGCCGCCCCAGCACAGCCCTCTCCGTTCGGGGAGAGGGGCAGGCGATCCTGCTGTGGGAACAGCTGGGATGCTGGCGGCAAACAGCAGCACGTTCAACCATCCCTTCTTTGCGGGCAACAGAAACCTCGTATTTACACACAGGCACGTGCCTAAGCTTTTCAGATACTGATCCTTGAAAAAAAAACAAAACAAAAAACCAAAAAACAGCAGAATTACGCAGAATAAATCTGTCAGATATGACTGACTTCCTCTTACCTTTACCTGGGTGGAAAAACAGGACGCATTTTTAAAAAGGGAGTCTTCATCACGCTACATGTTACATCCTTGCCCATACTGTCTTTCTGGGTAAAAAGGAGCAACTTTTTCTCTTTTCCACTGGGAGAAAATGGTTTTGATTTCTGCTGGCCAGCTCTCCCCCTCTGCTGTGCTGTCTCTTGGTGCCAAGGATGTGACCGTGCCACGCAACCGCAGATCCTGACCATGTCCTACCCCCTCCTCACATCAAAGGGCTGCAGGGGGTACTTGTGGGCACCTACAGCCCACTCCTGCTCTACCGCACTCAGCCCCAGGGGCCACGGGCTGGGTAAAGCTCACCCAAAGGCTTTGCTGAGCAGAAAATGTTGACGTTTGATGGATTCTGCATATTTCTGGGTGACGAACTGCAAACCAAACACCTGCGCCTCTCCTGGGTGAGCCGGCACACCGCTGCTCACTCAGGTTGCTCAGCCATGGATGTCATTATGGTGTTGACGTGTTTTATTTTAGCCTCACTTCTGGGTACAGACAGCTGCCACAATTGCCCTTCTCGAAAAGCCGAGGTGAAACAACACGATTCTTGCTGACGCTGAAGATGCAAAGCTTTTACTTCTGTGCTGCCCAGGTGTTTTAGCAGGGTAGGAAGACCATCTGCCTGCAGTTGGAGGAGACATCGTGGTCTCACCAGGTGAGGTGCAGGGGGCTCATCATGGGTGTGTTAATGAGATATTGTTATCAGTGAGATGTTTAAAATTGCAGTCATTAAAAATAAATCAAATACCTTCCAGGAGGAGATTGTTAGATGTAGGTTCAGAAGCGGGGAAAAAGGAAACGCTCAGGTGTAGCAGTGCTAGCCTGGCACGCAGCAATAGCCATTAACTAGGAGGCTGCTGTGCCACAATTAGTTTTAAGGGGTCTTTAACATTTTTATTAGCTCTTAGATGCTTTTGACGTACTTAATTTACGCCACAGAAACTGTAGAAGATGGCAGACGATGATTAAGATGCACTTTTACTCTTCTAGAGTGCACCAAGTACCTTGTAGCTACGTACCATGCATATAAAGCAATATTGCTTGTTATTCAGAGCTGTTTGTTACATTAATCATGTGCCTGCTTCGCTCTGGGAAGAGGAATTAGAATATAGCAATATTCTGGCTGCTTGTTTTTAAAATCCATGTGTGGGTGGACACTCCAGCTACTGCTCACATTTTTCTCTTGCAAGTCATAGAAGAGCTGTTCGTGATTCTCCTCCCTGGTATTTTCTCCTAATTTTGTTGGCCAGATTGAGGAAGGAAGCTGCCTCAAGCCAGTCGCCAAGTGTTGCGTGGAAATAATAAGTATTACTAATTGAGAAATGTTTGAATTTCTGGATTGCAGAGAGGAAACCTTGGAACAGCTTTAAGATGAAAGGTGCCATAATAATTTTTCCTCCAGCAAAGAAAGAGAAGGCCTGCAGAGCTATTATCTTTGTCCACCAAACCTCTTCTGATTCGACACCTCTAGTCTGAATATTGCTGAACAAGTCCTCGGCAAGGAACCGCAGTGCTGTCTCCGAAAATTATTTAAGAGCTCTACAGTTGCTGAAAACAAGGGATTGATTTTTTCAGAGCAAAATTTGCCCAAAGCTTTAAAGCAAGCTTGAGATTCTGAAGCACGGATGTAAAGAAAAACCTGTACTAATGGTCCACTCATTCCATGTCGCTTCCAATTTAAAGCAGCTGATGGTGGAGAGAGACAGGGTTAAAGTAGCGCTGGAAATACATACCTTGCTGGTCAAAGCAGTAAGTGCGTGCCTGTAAGCAGTAAGCGACACTGCCTGAAATGTCTCAGCCTTCATCCAGCCACGCCGGCAGGTCTCATCATTCATTCAGGACATCACACAGAGAATTTTTACAGTCAACTCTGTTCCCCTCGTGATCCTGGAAAGTCGTTATGGAGGCATTAATAGCAACTCAACAAGTTGTATCAGCATCTTCCTTGACCTTGTCTCACCACATCCGAACTCCTGAAGAACATTTCAGAAGAGCAGTGAGTTCTGGGACTGAATGAAGTTTCATTGAGTGAGAAAAATAATTAAAAAAAATAATAAAGAAAACCAACCAACTTGAGAAACAGTGAGTTACCATCCTGCTCGCCAGATATGAACAGTGTGTCAAGGCATGTCTCCGAGCTGAACAGTTTACAGGATGCATAAACAGCTCCATAAAACGCATGTTGGCACTGCCTCAGGAAAAGGCATGCTGTTGGCACGCAGCAGCTAAGGACAAAGCCTGTAACGCAACAGAGGAGCTGTACCTGACGTCACAACTGCTGGTTTACTCCAGACAAATGCTTTTACCTGAATGTCTTTAACCAGAGTATCTTCTTTAAAAAAAACCAAACAGATCTGTTCACTTTTTTAAACTGCACTTATTCAAAAAAAATGCTAAAGCATTTACTGCCAACATATTCCTTACACTACAGAACACTTTAATACTTAAAGAAAAATCATTATTCCTTTAATTTAGCAAAATGCTCCTACATGAGAAATAAAACTTAAAACACGCGTGCCATAAACTCCCCAAATGCTATCTGCAGGAGGCACATATTACTTCGAGTATGGTTTTAGCAAAAACTTACCCATCAGTCCCTAAAAACAATGGATCTTCAGCTATTCTCCAGTTAGTCCAAGGGCCATAATTCCACAGCTATGCCATCACTCCCGAATAATGACTCTAGTCCAAGACTACTGGCTATAAGAGCACACGAAGAATGATGCCACTGGCTGTCCCAGCGCACACAAGCCCACCAGATCCGGTTTAGGAGGAAGCAGATCCAAATACAAGGTTTATAAATTAATGTTCATTTACAAGTAGAATGTGGCCACTGTTTCGTAACAATTATGGAGTGTCGCCAGGCAATACGGTATTTTTCACTGTTACTAGCTACAGGCGTTCTCTACATAACTCCCGGGAAGACTGTAAAGATATTGTCCTGTAATTTAGATTTGTATGGACCTTTTAATAGCCAACATCTTGATAGGCATCAGTTCAATTAAAATAAATTTCTCTTCTTATAAGAACGATAGATTACAAACACACAAAAATCAGACTAGTTCAGTTTATATGGAAACAAATATAATTATACAATTTATTTATTAATACAACTTTAGTCTACAATACCATTGATCTAGCACACCCAAAGCATACATGATTTACACAGCCGCACCAGGCATCGCTCCTTCCCAACCCGCTCTGGGCTGGGACATGGGTTGCTGATGCCCCCACACCACCACCCCGCATCGCCAGGAGCGCCCCACATCTCCACCCAAGCATCTCCATCGCCCACAGAGTCCCATGGGACCTCCTTCCAGGGAAAGGGGAGATTCTGGGGGATCTGCCAGCCATTCTGCTGAAGGCAGGACTGAACCTGGTTTGTTCATATTAGCTGTTCCTTGTGCTCTGCCGGACCCTCAGGCCTCAGCGATCTCCATCCCACGCACATGGAAAACACCGCAGTGATAATGACACACTGCAGAACATCTCGGCTGTGGGAATAATTGCAGATACATGCTGCCCTGCCTTTGCACAGGCATCTCCATGAAAGCAGTGGGAGTTGTAGAGACATTATTAGGTCTCATGGCATTTTAAAAAGGCTTAAATGTAAAATGACTTATAGGGGTTTCAAAGGCTGGAACAGAACTGAAATAGTCTTTGCAGTAATAATTGCCAGATGCTAAAAACGACCCACAGAGAAGCATTGCATGACTGCTTGGAAATGAAAGGACAGAGAGATCAAAATCCATGCACAAAGTTAGAGAGGAAAAAGCCAGAGTTATTTCCAAGCAAAGCCATTATGGCTGCTTCTACAGCCGCCCTTCAGCCTGACTCACTCCTGACTGCAACAGAAGCGAAGGTTCCACACAGCAGTGGCAGAGAGCCCTGCACCAGTATGCACCACCGCTCCAGCACGGGACGCTGCCGGGGTATCATCTCCGATGAGAAAAATCAGGTGTCGAGCCTTTGTATCAGCCTGGCAAATCTACACTTTATTTTGGCAAGTAATCGTAACATTTCAGTCAGCACCAAACACTCAGGCAGAACTTTGCTTGGGTTTCTGAAATCATAACAAGTAAGGTCTTCCGCTGAAATCAAACGGGGTGAGGGCTCTGCTGTAACCGGGGCAAACTCCCCGGCACACACTGACCCCAAACCGACAGTTTGCGTAAGAACAGCCTGAGGAGACTAGAAAAGCAGCTCATGGACAGACACAGGAGATAACGGAGCATCAGGAGCCAGCATCAATTGCAAGAGTTGTTCAGATATATGAGATATTAACATGGATACAAACCTCACGGCTTTGTGTATTAGTCTGCAACACGTGAGCAAGTAACAGCTGAGAGAACAGGCCCTTCTCTAGCATCTTACGTAGAAAAGCAGCTATTAATAGAGACTAATGCTTTCAAACTAAGAAAGGGTATGTACTTTCCAGCATCTCCTGCTCCATATTTATTCATCTTCAACAGTAAAATCATTTCACTAGAAAAGTGCTATAAAAAGAAGCACCTCCTCTCTCCTGTGTCTCTTGCGTCAAGACTACGTTGCTGTGTAAAAATCAAATCCACAGCGAATTACTGAAACTCTTACGGTCTTCTGCTTGGACTAATACATACACAAAGCAGGAGATCTACAGCATATGCTGACAGTGAACACTTGCACTTATTTTCTTGAATTCTTTCTCAACCATGCACTGCAGATGAGGCTTATCTTGCTTGTCTCTTAACGACAGCCAAAAAAGGTGGTGGGGGGGAACGCACGACAAGGGAGAGACTAACCATGTCTCCAGTCCTTTCATTTGTGGGAACCGTCTGCTACAAGTTTCTGTTAGAGAGGAGTTTGCTTTAAACATGCAGCTTACGCATGTAGATGTTTCCTCTGGATGCAGTGTTACGTACACCCATTTGTCGTAAGTCTCAACTAAAACCTGGGTAACTTGGATGAAATAAGAGAGGGGGAAAAAATGACACCTAAGAGAACTCCAAGAAAACTGCAAAAGTAGCTTCAGCCATATGCAAAACCAGACTGACAGTTGAGAAAAGAAAGGTGATAGGATAACCAGGATAACCAGTGCCAGGATAAGCAACCACTACTTCATCTGGTACCTACAACAGTTCAATTACCCTCACAAAGGAGGCAGCTCTTGCTGACGGAATCACCCCTGGATCTGGAGCCAGAGCACATGAAACCTGCCTCAGTGAACAGGGCAAGTCAGAGCAAAGGGGGTAAAAAAAAGCAAACAGCCCGATTATATGCGGGTAAACCTGTAATCACTCTCAGAACTGCAGAGGTCTCAGGGATTGCATAGCACACAGGAAAACTTAGCTTCTACCAGGGAAAAAATGCATTTTCAGCAGGCATGCCAGCCTGTCTGTCAAAAATGTAAGGATCTGGAGCCACATAAGTGTTCATTCGCAGTGCAAATGCCTAGCTCTGTTAAAGATTTGCTCTCATCAATAGATTTCTGAAAACAAGTATATACATTATAGACACCATGATTTCTTTCGAGCTAACAGGCTGGAAATACTTAAAAGCTAGTACATACTCACAGAAACAGGGATGTTTGTTTCTGACTGACATTCTTCTCTTCTGTAAACTTCTTGCATTAAAAAATTCTAGTCACGCATAATGGCTAAGATCGAACATTTATTGATTTAAAAAAATACACATGCAGAAAGCCATCCTCTTTAAAACCAACACATAAAATAATCCAGCAGAGATTTCAGAGAAAAGCAACAGCCCTAAAAGACATGGATTCGTCTGAAACCTCCAGCAGAAATGTATTTTGTGGGAGTCCATGCTCTAATTACACCATGCAGTGGTGCGAGTCCAGCCAAAGTCAATCACATAACAGAGCACTTGCCTTGCAGTTTATCTTTCTTTTTCTGCTGCTTGGATTTCTTTCCGTCCACCTGGAGGCTGACAGTTCTCCTCTTCTCCAGATTCAAGAGCTCCTGGAAGAGCTCCTGCACATTGTAGTTCATTTTGGCTGATGTCTCCATAAAGGAACACTTCCACTTGCTGGCTAACGCTTGCCCCTCGCTGGCATCCAGCTCCCTCTGAGTCTCATCACTTTTGTTACCCACCAACATTATTGGGATTTTTTGGATGTCCCCTTTAATCTGGCAAATCTGTTCAAAGATGGGCTGAAGATCTTCCATGGACTGCCTGCTGGTGACAGAGTACACCAAGATGAAAGCATGCCCTTTGGATATCGACAGCCTCTGCATAGCAGGGAACTGATGGCTTCCCGTGGTGTCTGTAATCTGAAGGGTGCAGATGCTCTTATCGCAGCTGATTACCTGCCGGTACGTATCTTCGATTGTGGGGATATAGGTTTCCCTGAAAGTTCCCCTTACAAAACGAAGCACCAAGGAGCTTTTGCCAACGCCTGCTGCTCCAAACACAACCACCCTGTAATCATTGCTTTGTTCAGGCATGTTTGCGGCGCTGCGATACCTGCGAAGATTTTAACTGAAAAAGCCCGAGTTCTTCAAGTTTACACACCCCTATACAGAGGTGGCCTGTGGAGAAGAGAGAGGGGAAAAGGGAAAGAGAGGAGCAGGGGGAGAGAAAGAAATCGTTCACACCACCTCGGTAATTTCACGGTACGCTATTGAAATAAGCGATTAAATAAGTCACTCCCCTCCCACCCTTTTTTCTTGCGTTAAGGAGAAATAACAACCAAAACACACACACCCCCGGCATACACCCCTTACACACTAAATAAGTCAAAAAGAATTTACCTGTAGCCATCGGCTCCGCCGTCCAGCGAACCGAGCCCGAACCCGCCTGCCAACGCTGGGGACGCTGCGCCGCCTCCGGCCGGAGCCCCGCCGCTGCGGGGAGGGAGGGAGAGAGGGGAGGGGAGGCTCGGCGGGGCTCCCTGCCGCCCCCGCCGCATCCCTCTTCCCCGGATGGATGGATGGATGGATGGATGCCACCGCAGCGGGCCGTGCCACCTCCCCGGGCACAGCACGGTGCAGGCGGCCGGGCGCGACACCGCTCCGGGCATGGTGGGGGGTAAATCTGCCCATCCGGGCAGGGGACCTGCCTGCGCCTACATAAAAACCCAACCTTCTCCCCCACAAAAATAAACAATCAACACAACGACCTGAATCTGGTGGCTAAAGGAGGCGAGTTTTGGTGCTCCGTCCCTCTCATTCCGTACACAAATGCTCGTGCCCGCCGTCGCCCCCCAGCACCTCCCTCAGCACCGCAGACCCCCGGGGCTGACAGGATTCACAGCCCGTCACCCACCTCAGGCTCCCCAGCTCACACTTACGGCTAATTTTGCTGTAACGCTTAAAAATACAGGTCGGCTTCCCCCCCCCCTCCCCGCTGACATGAAAAGCGGCAGGGATGACCTGAGATACTGCAGCCCTCCCCCAGAGAAGCCGCCAAACCTTTGGGGCGATGGCCGCTAAGGTCCGCTACTTTGACATGGCTCCCTCACACCGGCCAATAAAACAGAGAGTTGTATTGCACAATCACAAGTTGTATTTCTCCTCATTTATGAGGAATCTCCCCAGGCACCGTCTCTCCGCACCCCCTCTGAAGGCATCCCGGATAACCCAGTGCCTGACGGGGAAGGCGGCCACGTCCCTGCCTCCCCCCGCTTCACCTCCGAAACGGCGCGGGGATAGCGCCGGGCACACGGCGGCCGCTCGCCTCCTGGCCCCGCTCCGCCCCAGCCGCCTCCCTGGGCGCTATGGCGGGCGGGAGAGGGCGCCCCGCCACCGGCTGTCGTCTCACAGCCCCGCCATGGCGGTGGGCGGCCGAGCTCAGCCCTTTCCCCAGCCCCCTTCCCTCTTGCCGGCCCGCGGAGCTCGGTCCTCCCTCACGCCCCAAAATGGCCGCCGGCCCTCATGGAGGGAGCTGTCAGACCTAGAGCCGTTCTCCGCCGGCACCCAGAGTGGGACCACACCAACCTCCACACCAGGGACAAGGCTTAGCCCATTAGTGAGTTAATATAGATGTCTTAATTAGCAAACCAGCCCAGGGGCACCGCAGTGCAAGGCTAGTCTCACACACCAGGATGAGACTGGTTTATTTATTTCAGTCGTGCAAGGCTCCTGGGTGGTTGGTGGTTTCTCACAAATCAAGCACAGTTTATATACGCATTTTACAACATCATTGTCATATTCGTACCTTTTAACTATATTTGATTGGTTAGTAATTTACATACACCGGCACAATTGAGTTATAGCTAATAATGCGTGCTCAGGGGAATGGTCTTCACCTGATCTAGGGTCTTCTTAGCCTATGGGCGTGATTTTTAGTAGTATAATGAAGGCGGTTCAGCTTGGGACACTCTAAATCCTCGCTATCTTGCCAAGTTGGCTAAACTCTCCAAAACATGTTGATTAGTAGCATTTTCAAGGTTGATATGTTGATCTGTTCCAGGATGTTCCTCCTCAGGAATGTTAACAGTTCTTGGTTTCCTTGGTTAGGAGTTCTTTCTTTAATCATCCTTGACAGACTTAAGGATAGAAATCCTCCTTATCCCTGAGTATATACACATGGTACCTCAGCATTAGTCACTATTAACCATTTTGAGGACATGCTTTGGTAACAGCAGGGCTTCAGCGTTTATCATGTTGACAGGTGTGATTTGTTTAGCCCTGATTCCCTGAGGAGAGCCAGTCTCAGCTTGTACTAACAGCACCAGTCCAGGCTGGGTGGAGAAAGGATGGAGAGCAGCCCTAGGGAGAAGGACTTGGGGGTGTTGGTGGACAAGAAGCTCCACACGCCCCGGCAACGCGCGCTGTCAGCCCAGAACCCCCCCGCAGCCTGGGCTGCATCCCCAGCAGCGTGGGCAGCAGGGCGAGGGGGGGATTCTGCCCCTCTGCTCCGCTCTGGGAGACCCCCCTGCAGTGCTGCCTCCAGCGCTGGGGCACCATCAGCAGAAGGACACGGAGCTGTCGGAGCGGGGCCAGAGGAGGCCCCGGAGATGCTGGGAGGGCTGGAGCCCCTCTGCTGGGAGGACAGGCTGGGAGAGCTGGGGGGGGTTCAGCCTGGAGAAGAGAAGGCTCCGGGGAGACCTTCCAGGCCCTTCCAGGCCCTCAAGGGGCTCCAGGAAAGCTGGGGAGGGACTCTGGAGCAGGGAGGGGAGCCATGGGACGAGGGGAAGGGTTTTACACTGCAAGAGGGGAGATTGAGATGAGATGTGAGGCAGAAATTGTTTGCTGTGAGGGGGGTGAGCCCCTGGCCCAGGCTGCCCAGAGAAGCTGTGGCTGCCCCATCCCTGGAGGGGTTCAAGGCCAGGTTGGACGGGGCTTGGAGCAACCTGGGCTGGTGGGAGGTGTCCCTGCCCAGGGCAGGGGTGCTGGAACTTTAAAATCTTACAACCCAAAGCATTCTGTGATTCTGTGAACACTAATACCTCCCACCGTGACAATTAAAACCCTCCCTGTACCTGACTGTGTCCAGGAGCGGGGAGTTGCACTGCCTGGATGAGAATTCTTCTCTTTTTTCTTCTAGATTGTTTTTTTTCTGAGCATGACCTCGGGCTTGGACCTGTCTGGAAGTCTGCAAAAAGCCGCGGGTCCCTGGGCAGCCATCAGGGAGTCGTCATCGTGGAGCTGAGCTACCTCGGGGGAGAGGTTGGTCCCTGGCCAGCGCACTCAGACAGGGCCAGACCCTGGGAAACGAGGAGTACGCCAATTTTAAAGTGTGACAAAGGGCATTTGTGGTGCTCTGCTGCCAGGACATTCAGCAGGAAGAGAGCAAAGGGGACAAATATCCCTGTTCAGAGCTCAGCTCTGACCGTAAGCCTTGAAAATGGGGGTGCCCTTGGCCAAGGGATGCCTTCAGGGTCCGGCTGTCTTATCTGTAACTCTCGTGCTGACCAAGACGGGGGCATTTAAGAAACCCTTTTGCAAAGCTTCACACTGTTATTGTTGTTGTTACAGTTAAACTACAGCAGGACAAACTCCGCGGTCAAAGGGGCTGGTACACCCGCCTGACGATGTCCCTGTGCCACCGACCTCAGGAGGAGATGGTCCAGAGCTCTTTCCCCTTCACAGAAGTTGTGACTGGTTAAAGACGGTGCCATAGACGTTTCCCCTGATTCTGTGGACCACGGGGCCTGGTTTGGGGAATAACAGTTCTAAAAGGGGCAAATAAAACACTTCTGAAAGTCTACAGGAACGTGATTCTCCTCAGCTTCTCCTGCAGACCACCTGCCCACCCTGGCCTCCCGTCCACCCCAACCACACACGTTTCTGCCTGGCCCTTTGGTGGCACGTCTAGGACAGCAAGCTTGCTCGCTCCGGTCCCCTGCTCCTCCTGTGCTCCCCGTGCAGATGGATGGTGACTGTCTCTTCCACAGGCTAAACTCTCTAAGAAATAATTGCTTATCCCAACGCAGAGTGCTTAATAACGCCTTGATCCAAAAGCCATAATTACATCCTCATCACAGAAGGGCGATGCTGCTGCTTGCACTCTGGGATGAGTAGACAAGCTTCTGCCTGGGGCACGCTCAGGTCTGTAAGTCAGAGTTAAATCTCTTTGGGGGCATTTGTCACAGCCCTTCCTAGAAAGCTCGGAGCCGGGGAAGTGAAGGATCACTCCCCAGTAGGACGTTGCTCTGCCACATTGACACTATTGGATCCAGAGCAGCTGGAAACAGCTGTAAAAGCCAAGTGGGGACATTAAGGTAGCCGGCATTTGGATCCTGCATGAAATTAATGCAGTAACTGCAAGAGAAAAGACTTTGTACTGACGCAGGTTGTAGTATAATTACAAAGAGCAATTTGGCAGCGGTGGGAGCCTGTTTCCCCCAGCGGGGATGTAGGCAGGGAGCTGTGCCGTTCCTCCGCAGACCAAAGGCGAGCGGCATCACTCACAGTCCGAGGCTTGCTCCCCAGCGGTGTCCCCCCAAGGCTCCCCGCTTCCCTGCTGCCTCTCCAGCGCCAGGCTTGCCCTCGGAGGGCAGGCAGCCGCAGGGTGGGCTGTGTGCGGCACCGTGGGAGAGGGAGGGAAGCCCTCCACAGAGGATGACCTTGGGAGTGCAGTTGCAGGTGCCTGGCAAGTTAAAAGCTCTATAAATCTCCTGCTTGCACTAGAGCTGGAGAGCAAGATGCTTATAAGTGGTCTCAGACGAATCCTGGAACAGAGGGAGTATGCCCAAAAATGAGAAAATGCTGAAAAAAGCACAATTCCCATTGCTAAAATTAGTTTTCCTCTATCCCAAAAGCCAGTTTGTGGAAGCATCCAACACAGCTGACCCACCGGCCTCAGCTTTGTCCGTGCCACTGGGAGCAGACCAGGCAAAATTGCTTATTCTGGGATTTATAGAACCATAGAGTCATCTGGGTTGGAAGGGACCTTTAAGATCGTCAAGTCCAACCATCAACCCAACGCTGCCCAAACCACCCCATGTCCCTCAGCACCACATCTGCCCGGCTTTTAAATCCCTCCAGGGATGGCGACTCCACCACTGCCCTGGGCAGCCTGGGCCAACGTATGAACAGATTGATTTTGCTCAGGGCCAACTGGCTGTGCAAAGATCTCTTTAAGGCTTTTCGCCTCTCCCTAAAATCCTTACCGTGCTTTACTGCAGTATTTTATTCTTGTGTTCACTGTAGAGAATAGACTTCTGCCAGTTTATGCCTGTTGAGGACCTGACCTTAAAATAAAGCCTTGGGCCTGGCTGAGTGGATAGTTGCAGGCTCTGTAACCTCCTCCTTGGCACGAGGGAGGACAGCCAGGGGAGCTTGGGTCTTGGTTCCAACACATTGCAAAGCCCTGGGGTGTTTCCCGGAGCCAACACCGCCCCTTCCTACAGGACAGCCACCGGCACCGGCCCTTTCACCACCCCACACAGGAATTATTGGGTGTTAAGGCAGCAGTTGGAGTTGTTCCCACAGGGACAGGACAGGATCAAGCAACAGACCTTTAAGGGAGAAAATGGTCCAGTTCCCTGCTTGAAACCATTTCTGCAGCTGCTCAGCTGGTGCCAGGGTCTGGCTGGTCCCACCAGCCCAACGCTGGGCAGGAACAGAAAGGGGTTACGCCATTCAGAACCTCTGGGCAGGTTTCATGTTGGTACCTCGTCCCCATCTGAAGGGATGCTGAAGAGGCTGTGCCGCAGGCTCCCACATCCGAGGGGAGCCGGGCTGGGCACACACCGCTGCTGCTCCTGGAGAAAGCCTTGGTGTGAGCGTGGCTCTGTGTGCGACAGGAGCTTGCGCTTTTCTTGAGGCCCGTGAATGGTTTTCATTCTTCCTGATGCTGGAGGAAGCCTTTGCCCCCACCAGTGCCCGCTTTATTGGATGCGTGCCTGTCTTTGTTCTGAGCAGCGACTCAGGAAGAGCAGATCTGTGCCAGGAACCAAACTGGCTTTGCATGCGGAGGTGGTCAGCGCTGTGAGACCCTTCCCCGTCAGTGCAGCAGCAGCTGCAATCCCCCCACGGCTCAGGTGCTGCTGAGAAACTGAGGAATAACAGCTGAGCGTCTGCAGATAAGGCAGAGACACGCTGGTACTGCTGCTAATTACCCACCCACGGCAGGGCTGTGCCATCCCACGGCACCATCAGGGTAGTACCTGATGAGTCCAGACTCCATTGGCGCAGGCATGTCCTTGTGTCAGTCTTTGAGGCTGCAGCTCTTGTGTTAGCAGGCGAATTTCTGAAGAGGCAGCGCTTCCCTTTCCAAGTAGTCTCTCCTTGCTTTAAGGAAAAAAAAACAACAGTGGAAGGGCCCTGAAGGCATTGAGAAGCTTTCCTGCTTGTTTCTCCTGTCCTGTTTGCGCTCATCGTGCTTCTACATCTTCCCACTCTCACATCTCTTGTTTTCCCACTGCACATTTGTAGCTTACTAAAAATTAACGCATTTCATGAACCATTTATGCTTGGGGCTGTGTATGGATTACATACAGCCTGGTCACATCCCGACTTCTGGTGGCCCCAGTTCTTTCCTATTCTACATGGACACTTCCATGGAAAAAAATCTACCGGCTGGCCCATCCCCGGCATGGTAGCCTCTGTGACCAAGCCTGCATCTGCTGTGCAGAAGGCTGCTGCAGCCACGTCGTTCCTATTTGTGTTTCTATCTCTCAGTTAAGCACTTAAGCAATGTCTGTCTGTAGCCAAGTCTGGCTTTGGGAGGTACGGCAGCACCTAAAGCGAGCACTTGTGGAGGAAACACTCCTCAGTTCTTCCCCAAGCTTATTCTTCCAAAACCATTTGTGGTTTTCCAGGTTATAATTTCTGATTTCTCTGATACGTGCTGCCTCACCGACTTGAGGGCATTCTCCCATCTATTTTGCATCCACGTCTCTTCTCACTGAGCAGCCTTGTAATGCTTGCCTCCTATCCCACACCAAAAAAAAAAAAAAAAAAAAAAAGAAAAAGAGGGTCTTTGGAGCCAGTTCATACTGCTCTGAATCTTTTATCTTACACAAAAAGCCTGGAGGACTTTCTCAAGAAGCTTCAATCTTAACATGAAGCCCTGTCAAGTCCTGTCATCATTCCCTGCGTTATTCACTAGGGGAAAATAGAAGCAGATGCTCAACTCCTGGGCCAGCTGGTTTAGATGCAGAAGCAAGCTATCCCCGCATCAGCTGCTGGTAAAAATTAGGGCCGATTCTCGGCTCAGCTGCACAAGATATAAGCAGAACACTCGATTTTTGCAAGGTACTCGGAAGCACCTGGGATAGAACTTGGATCAAATCCCTCCAAAAAGTAAGGGGAACTTGAACTGAGACCTTCAAAAAAGAGCCTCTAAAACCACTAAAGTGCCCAGTTGCACAGAGCTACTTCCAAAGTTCCTGTCTGAAATAATAATAATAATGATGATGATTATATAATGAAATAATAACAATAATGAAGAAAATGAAAATAGGGGAATAAAGCAGATTCCTTTAACAGTACGCTAATCAACATTGCTTCATGCTTAATACAAAGGGATGGAAATTAGTTCTAATAAACTGGACTTCTTCTACATTAGGGAATTATTAATGCTGTAATCACAGCTGCTGAATCACAACTATGTGGAGAGCTGATGCTGTTCAGGAGATTTTCTCCCGCTGTTAATTAGTCATCTCAATAAACCTGTTCTCAGCTCCATCGGTGTGAATACAAGGGCTTGCCCGCTGGGCAACCACATAAGATTACGCGTGTCAGACTACGAGCAAAACCAAATGCCCCATGTAGTGAAATGTCAGAGGGACATTGCTGGGGTGGCAGGGTGCCCAGAAGAAGTGCAGAGGACAGGCACGGTCCCGCCTGGCCATGCGTATGACATACATGAGCAGGGTCCGCGTGTGCTGGCAGCAGCGTGCTCCTGCGCAGATATCGCTGCAGAGGAACTCATGGAGATCTGCCTGGTCACGTCAGCAGCGCTTTTCTACAGGCTCTCATTCAGCAGCCCTTTTCACTTTGATGTGGCTTCTGCAATCCCAAAGTACCTTAGTTTTAAAATCCAGGTATGATTATAAAACACCCCACTCAAGGTATCTGGCACCATCAGCTGACCCGTGCCCATTTCTCTCCTGACTCTCCCCACCTCCTCTCAAATATTCTCTTTAAAGTCCGCGTTTCCACCTGCTGCAACACAAAAGCTGTTCCTGAAGTACTTGCTGGGGACTGCCGACTCCTGAGCTGGCCACATTTGCCATCTGATTTTTGGGGGAGCCATAGCGACGGTTCCTGAGCCGCTCTGTCCCATTCCCATCCCCAGCGCAGGGTCCACCGTGCCGCGGGAAGCTGAAGGTGCTCTTTCCCTTGGGCAGCCAATGGCTTGAACCTCAATTTGCCACTTTTTTTGCCAATAGTTTTCCATCAAAACCACTTCAGCGAGGCCTGCACATAATGCCTGTGCCCAAACCTGCCCAAATCTCTGAAATCAGGGCGCTGCAGCTCAGCCAGCTCTCCAGGACCGTGTCCTTGGAGGTTCCTAAAGCCACATGGTACCTGGGCTGTCCCGACTACAAGCGTTTGGCGGTGAAAATCTACCGTGCGTTTAATTTCCTGCAGATTTATTTGGGGAAATTCAAAGATTTCTCACCAAGAGTAGAGACTTTCCCTGTGCAAAGGCTTCACGCCCCCAGGTCCTTTGGGCTATGGCACGAGTGCCTGCAGGCAGCACCCCAGATGAAAACACGGCAAGGCCATGACAAAGGTTGTCACCAGCCCTTTTTAATCCAAGTGAGGCTCGTGTCCACTTGAGCTTCCCTTTCTCACCCACCTTTCATTTCCAGAGCTCATTTGTGAAACATCATTTCTGGTGTTTATGAGGTATTTATTAGCCACAGTGAAATGCGAACTAGTAATTAGTAGCTTATTTGCTATCTCAGCTAGCCACGTTTGCTCGAAGGCACATATCCCATTCCCAGACAACATTTTCCAAGCCTTCCAAGGTTTAGGATGGATTGACCGTTCCTCATCCACAGTCCATCTGAACCCAGCTGGGTGGTTCGCCCTGGGATCTCGCCCTTTTTGGCAGGTCTCTTGGCTGCTGAGGCACAGCACGGCACCAGCAGCTCCCGAAGACCCTCAGGGTCTTGCTGGGGGATGTCCAAGTGAGCCGGGGCACAGCACGGAGCACAGCACCCCAAGGCGTGGGGACACGCACCCGTCCTGCTTTGTCCTCACTGTGCTCCATTTCCACTGCTTTTCCTCTGGAGCCCACCAAGGCTTTTCTTTTCTGGTGGGAGATGGAACTTGATATTCACGGCCAGTACAGCCATCTTCTTAGTATTGCTTTGAGTGTCACTGATTCCTGCTGAGAGGTATGAGACAGCAGCTGAAGGCAGAAAATAATTTTCCTCTAGAATTACATAAATTATTATTAAAATCAGAGGATGTGTGTCACTGATGCATAACACTTATCAGAAAGGATGTCGCTTGCAAGCAATGCCGATACTTGGGAATGCATTTCAGCCTGTAAAATATTTATTACAAAATGTTCTGGAGTGGCTCATCTATTTTTGAGACATAACATCCATTGCGGGAGCGAGCCTCATCTGTACTGGAAGAGTGCCCTTCCTCTGGAAACTCTGGAGAGCTTTAAGCACAATGAAACCAGGATGGAAAAAATAGAAGAAAACACTAATGCCTGCTATTATAATGGATATAAACTTTCCTTGACTCGAGATGATGAAACAGCTAAAGGACAGGACAATATTTAAACCGTCTCAGCAAGGAATTCACTGCGTGGAGCCATCACACGCAGCTGAGCCGACTCAGAAAGAAATGGGACCTGCAGCCTGCCCATGAGCAAGCGGGGAGCGCGGGCTCTGATGGCCCCCAGCTATCGGCACCAGGAGGGATAACCCACCAAAACGCCCGCCCATGGAAATCTGCAGAGATTTGGGAAGCCGTTGCCAACCGGTGCGATCTCTGGAGAGGGCTAGATACCGTGGGAGGGGGACTAATCGCATTAGCTTATCTCAGCCCAGTAATCAGAATTAACGGCAGTGAAAGCCAGCCCTTCCAGCCGGGCCTGAAAGAGCAGCTCATGGAGATGCCCCAGCAACGCCTGCCCCAGGAACGGCAGCACAGGGAGGGCCCCGGAGCAGATGCCATCGCAGCTGGGGCCGGGGGAAGCAGAGCTGGGGCAGCGGAGGCGGCTCGGCCCCTGCTCCCGCGCGGGGGAGGCTCGTCCTGGGCAGCACCGGCTCCAGCCTGACTCTTACACACCTCAGGGACGGAGAGGCGGGAGGTGCCGACAATCACAGCCATGATAAGCTCTTGTATTTTATTGAAAACTCTAGATCTAAAGCCTGAAGTGCGTATTGATTTCCTGTAATAGTCTCTGACAAGGGAAGAGCTCAAAGAGCCATCGGCTCTTGTACAGTGCAATGTCCGGTGCTAAGCAGGAAAGCAGACCCGTGACACACGTCTGTGTGCCCACCACAGAGCAAAAGCCTCCCAAAAATAAATCTCTTGCCGCTTATTGCTTATTTTACCACAATGAAAATGCACCGACTGTGTCTCATCTTCGAGAGCAGGAGTGACAGTCATTTGTAACACGGACCAGAGCGGACGTGAGCAGCAGTCCCCAGCTCCGCACGTCTTGTCTCCTGCAGTTCAGGCTCCTGCTATTCTTTCCCCGGCAATACAGCCAATGCTTTATTTTCATCACAGTGAAATCCCATACCATAGCCTTGGGCTACAGGACTTGTGGTGGGAGAGGGGATGTGCTTCAGTGTCCAACAATATACTAATTGCCTGGGGACTGCTGGGAGCGGGTTTAAAAGGGACAAGGAGAAAACACCAGCACCTCCCTCTCCCCAGCCAGTGCTCATCAGCACCATTGGAGACTGGGCCAGTCTTGGATCGCTGCTGGGGTGCTCAAGCCCGCCCGGTCACCAGTTGCTTCTTCCGTTTTTAAGCTGGGAAGGGGAAGCACAGATCAGATCCAACCCGCAAGCCTTGCTGCTGGAGTCTGTGCCCAGCAGGCGTGCAGTGACACGCAGCCATATAGCCTTTGATCACTTTTGTCACCCTTCCCTGAGCCTTTCCTAGATCTGACATACCCTTTCAGAGGGATGGGCATCTGGTTCACAAGCCCAGTTCCCCCAGTACCTCCCAGAACACCACTGCAAGCATCACAGCACAGCCTTCTCGGGGATCCTTTGCTGACGATGGGTCCCCCGGGAGGGAGGGAGGGAGCAGAGGGGGCTCCAGGCATTGCCGTCCCCCCCATGCCAAGGTTTCTGTTGGCAGGAGATCTACCCAGCGCTGCACGCTCACACCTCACATCGCACGGGCACAACTGGGAGCAAAGGAACAGCAGACAAGGCTGTGCTGGAGTGTGCTGCAGCTGCGTGCTTTGCTCTTCAGTCACAAACCAGTTTTAGAGCAGAGGGAGATTCTCGTCCTGGACTTCTAAGAAAAGAGGGCTGGAGCCCCTCTGCTGGGAGGACAGGCTGAGAGAGCTGGGGGGGTTCAGCCTGGAGAAGAGAAGGCTCCGGGGAGACCTTCCAGCCCCTTCCAGTCCCTCAAGGGGCTCCAGGAAAGCTGGGGAGGGACTCTGGAGCAGGGAGGGGAGCCATGGGACGAGGAGGGACGGTTTTACAGTGGGAGAGGGGAGATTGAGATGAGATGTGAGGCAGAAATTGTCTGCTGTGAGGGGGGTGAGCCCCTGGCCCAGGTTGCCCAGAGAAGCTGTGGCTGCCCCATCCCTGGGGGGGTTCAAGGCCAGGTTGGACGGGGCTTGGAGCAACCTGGGCTGGTGGGAGGTGTCCCTGCCCAGGGCAGGGGGTGCCACTGGGTGGGCTTTAAGGGTCCCTTCCAAGCCAAACCAGTCTGTGATTTTAAAACCACTCAAACTGGTCCAACCGAAGACCCCTTGCTGTCCTCGGAGAACTGTAGTCCCCAGCTCACCCACAAAGGTCTATTGTAACCCATTTCCCTTCTCCTACTCACTTCGGCTTCTGACAGCCACACCAGCTGCCCTCTTAAAAGTAACACTCAGGCAGTTTTTCCCATTCCTCTCCAGTTCTCACCGTGTCCCTGCCCGGCGGCACAGAACCATGAAGCTCCTGGAAGAGCTCGGCCCCTGAGCTGCACCTTGCAGGTAATAGGAACTGCGACACATAAGCAAATTTCCTGTGCTTTTAGAGGTGAGGGATTTATTTTTTTTGTTTTCCCCTGGCTGGAAGCCGTGTTTTGCTGGCAGCAGAGGGCAGCAAAGCCCTGCCAGGGCAGGGCTGCGCCCCAGCCGGCACACAGCCGGAATAAGAAACCTTGGGAAGAGAAGGCGTGTTGGGAGGGTGGCAGTGGTTTTACAGCGACTTAAAATTAATGAATTTGCTCTTTTGAAATTCATTAGATGGCGAAAGTGCTGCACGGCCTCTAGCCTGCCTTTGAGCAGCCCTGGCTCCTCGCCGTGGCAGAGGCTGCCGCAGCCACAGGCTCTGCCTGAAGCTCAGCAGCCCAGGTCCCCCCTCACGGGCCGTTTTATCAAGGCAGCCCCTATTACACTGGGAACTTCAAGCTGTTGATATTGAAATTAATCTGTCGTCATCACATTTTCCACGACTCCTTAAGCGCAAGTCCTGGGAAACCTTTTTTTCCCCCCTGGATTACAGAGAGAAACATAGGAAGCAGCGGGAGGCAGCGCCTTCGAGTACGGCACAGGTGGAGGAGGACGCCCAAATCCTGGGGTAACAGCCGACGTGCCAAGTTCCCACCAAAGCTGTGACCACTCCGGGGCTGGCAAGAGGGGACAGGCAAGTCCAGGGGACTTTTCCCCGAAGGAAAGCCCTGTCGGCTGTGCCGCGCCGTGGGAGCAGACTTCGGCTGGGCGAGGGGAGCTGCAACCAGAGACAAGGCAGAAACGGCTCGGCGAACGATGAGTCCTAAAGCAAAGGTTTTAAAGGTCAAAAAGCCAGCAGCAGCAGCGCATTTGGAGAGAGACGCAGGAGAAAATCATCCAAGTGAGTCAAACTGTTTTCCCCAGCGACAAACTTGGGCCACTTGCAACTGCCTGAAGGAAAAGACGAAACAAAAGCAAACGAGATCCCAGCAGAAGAGCTGTGATCTCCCAGGCAGTGAAGCAGCCCAGCCACACATCCACAATATCGTATATTTTATTTAAATTAAAAAAACTACACGTTTTCCAGGTTGCTTAAAGCATTCTGTAAAAACTGGAACTCAACCTAAACAAAAAAAGGATATATTTTAATAAGACCCAGGGACTATTTCAGAGACATATGAACAGGGCTTAGGAATTAAGAAATAAAAAAAACCCAAACCATACACACGCACGCACACACACGCCCCGTAAACAAATTGTTAGTGTTTGACACAAAATTTGGTTTTAAAGCTGCAATTTCCCATTTGTAAGGAGCCTTTACAAAACGCGATGCTATGCTAAGCTGTAAAAGAAACCACGGACGCATCTATCGGAACAACATAAATATCACGTAAGAACCCAACGTAAAAAGGACGTTAAAGTTGCAAAGTCGAGCACTCAGCCAGGAACATGCTGCCGTTACGATGATGTGCGTTAATTTAATTCATTTTGTAATAGAACAACTACTGCAAGTAGGAACCCTGCTTGTACCTACTAGCGCTTGTTTTCCTCATGAAAATTGCTTACATTTTGCCATCCGTGTTGAAGGTGCGGTCCCAGCGCTTATTCCACATACAGTAAGTGTGTCCTCTCGGGTTTTTTTTATATCTTTTAAACTACATTTCCTTTGAGTACAGGGGCATTGCCATCCCACTTTAAAAAAAAAACACCAAAAACTAACAAACCAAAACACTTAACAAACATGAAAAATTATTAGTTTTGCAGTTCAAGTATCCAAAAATCACCCGAAGCTACTCCCTCGAGTAGGGTTCAGCGTTTCTTGGTGCTGCAGTGACGCGAGGGGCTTCACCCCAAGCCCCCCTCGGCGCTGAGCCCGCGTCTGCTGGGACGGGCGAACAGCACGATGAACAGGATTGAACAGAACGATGAACGGAATTGCTTTCTCTTGAGAAAATGCTGTAATACCTCGAATTAACAAAAACAGGGCAACGCTTTCACAGATGGGGTCTGCCCTGATGGGACACCCATTTGCTGGAGCACAACTGGGGGTTCCCAGCAACCAAAAGGACGCAAGATTACGCTGTCCTCTTTTTCTTCGTAGTGCTGAGCTCTAATAAATGCTACTTTACAGAGCGCCGGTCTTACTGGGATCGTAACAGCCCAGCACCTCCTGGTGCCGTTCGTTTGGCACAGGCAGCAGGTCCCCGTGAGAAACCCCTCCTGGGGAAAGGCCAGCGAGGGGACAGACGGGGTCCCTGACCGACCCCGCACGTGGCCGAGGGACAAGCACTGGCCTTCCGCCCTCACGCCCTGGTGGATTGGGAAAACAAGGAGGAATTATGTGAACGCCTCACCCCAGCGCAAGTATTGACTTGTCTCAAGAATCGCAGGGAAAGGAATGCAGAAGGCAAAGGAAGGTGGTGCTGTATTTGGTTACCAAGATGCTTGAAACGGTGAGAGGGACGGCGAGAGCGGAACCGTCAGCGGCTTTGGGAGCTCCCCCAGGCTCCTCATCTCTGACCTTTCAGCAACAGACAGCGGCAGCAGATTCTTATCTTTTAGGGACAAAACTGAGAGGTTGAGTTACGTGTTACTAGCAGTTAACAGGGACATTTACAGGTGACAAATCTCCTGGATCCTCCGGGCCCTGGAAGGAGGTGTGCCCTGAGCAGCACGGACCCTTCTGGCCACGCTTCTTCCCGCACACACCATTAACACTTCCCTTAACTGGTCCCCAGCACAGTCCCAGTTTACTCCTCCATCCCATATCGGTTTCCAGTCCCCTCACACTGCTGAGAGTCCGACAGCCCGACTGCCCAGGCACAGCGCGGGGGTGAGCGCCCTCATCGTCTGCTTTTGCTCCGAAAAGAAAATACCCACGTTAGCGCATGACAAGGGGATTTTTTTCAAGTCTGATAATCCCTGGAAGAATCCAGCTTGGCCAAGCGTGCTCCATCCCAGCAGTGCCAGGAGGAGCAGGTTCGCCCGGCATCCTCTGCCCAGCTCACGGGCACGGGACCCGAGAATGCACCGTCCCTCCCGTGGCCTTGCTCTTCTCCCCATGGCATGGAAACAGCATAAAAATGAAGAATCCTTAACAAGGAGGTGAGCTGGAGGAGGAGAACAAGAGGGAGGGAAGCCAAAGGGGCCGAGAAGAGGCGGGAGCTGGCAGAGGGACCGGTTCCTCTGGGACATGGGATCAGGGAGCACCGCTTTCTCCTGCGGCTCAGCTCAGGCACCCAGTTTTTACATCCCTCTATATTTAACAAAAAGCTGCAAAACACAGTGAGAAAGCGTGTGGCTCCTCCTGCTAAAATCTTATTTATTACAGTTTACTCCCTTCCCCTGCTGCGCTTCATTCAAGTGACAGAGGTTTGCTGCCGAGGTGCAGGGCTGTACTGAAGACTCAAACAATTTCAAGGCAGTTACAGACGGTGGAATTAGATGTTTTTACCATGAGGCTGCAGTTCCCCCCCCCCCCCCCCAACCGACACCTTGTTTAAAGCTGCACACAAGAAGACGCCGAGTGCTGGGTACGTGCTCACCAACCGAGCTCCTTTATGCACCGGCACGCGGTAGCCAAATCAAAATTGCCCAGCGTCAGCTCTGCCCCTTTCCTACCTTCTGAATGCGCGACTTTGCAACCTTAATGCTTTTCTAACCGGTTTTTACGTGCTTGAGTGTAACACAATATACATATCCCTCCCCCCCCGCCCCCCGAAATAACTACACCATAGTAAAGAGTTTACAAATGTTCTGCTCGGTGTCACTGCTCAGTGAAAATACCCGAGGGGGTGCTGGAGAAGGCAGTCAGGTGAGGGGGGTGTCCTCCCGCAGGGCCTCGCGTTGTCCCCTGCTCTCCACCCCCGCGCTGGGTCCCCGCTGCGGCCGCCCCCTCAGCGTTACTCCTGGGCCTCCTTACGAGCCAGCTTGTAAACCTCCGTCGGCCCATCCACGTGGGTGATGGTGGTGGTGAGCTGAAGCTCTTCCCCGCTGTTCACTCCCAGGTCACCTGAGAAAGGACGTTATTGAGTTAGCCCGGTCTCCCAACGAAATAGTTGACAATTAGAAAGCAAAATTTTATTCCCTCCAGCCTCTCAGGAGCTACTTGATCTATGGACTATGCAATATTTCTATAAATGCTTTTATTTACAGTTATTTAAATACAAGCGTATCGGCAAAGGACGATTTCTGCGCTGCTGAAGACAACTGATAAAGGAATCAAGGGCGTTGCCATTCTCCACCTGCCCGGATTTCTATTTTCTCCTTTCCTCGTCCCTCCATTTGAGCTACGCAATTACAACTGGGCCATGCTAAAAAGTACAAAAAACATCTAGAAGGTTTTAGACAGCCCTGGCTAAATACTCAAACCTGTCTAACCTCGTCATTAATTAAAGTCTCTGCCAGGAAAAACAAACCATCATTTGCATAACACTTTAAGGCACTGAACGTGCACTTTGGCAAAAAAACGACGCACAAAAGATATCAATCACCCCCTTTATATCGCTTTCTTCCCGTGGGAGCCATCGATCACGTAGAGGCATTTACCGTTCGACTGGTCTTCGCCGTAATTCTTGTGCGACGGCGCGTAGAGGAACATCAGGGCGAAGACGTAGAGGTTCCACATGCCGTAGATGCCGGTGAAGAAGGCGCTGTTGACTTGTATCGTGATGTCCCCCCACTTCCAGTGGCCTTCGGTCACCTGGCCGGGAGAAAGCAGACACGCACGGGCCGGTCAGTAAGACCAGATTCTTTAAAAATACAGAAGTGACTCCCTAAAGCACTAGCTTAAATCAACAAGAACAGTGTCAATTCAACAGGATCGAGCAAATAGAGTAGAACAGATTCAGCGACGCAGATGTCAGGTTAGGATTCTCCTTTTTAGCCTTAATCCGCAGGGAAAAAATGGTCCTTACAAAATGATGGCATCAGGATTTCTTTAACTTTGATTTATCACTCTTAAACGTGACAAAACCTCTCATATTCTGCGATACATTCCTGCCGTAACGGATGTGTTCAGCAAAGATTGCCACATAGAGGGCAGTACCTAGGAGACAACTAGTAACATCTGAAAACGTTAAGACTTCTATAAATAGACCTTTTATAGAAGGAAAACCAGCGTGAATAATGCGAAGAGCTGATGCGCCGAACGCCGCTTGCTGCTTCTGTCTTACGAGCGGGGCCTCGGCTGACAGCAGCAGCCCTAGGCAGGCAGAGATTTGTCATGATTTATGAAAATATCATCAATATTAATATTACTTGAATCATCAATATTAATACGACTTGAAGACAGGCAGACTGTTCACACCGAGGGGTTGGCTTTCCGTTAAAGACAAACAAATAAGGGGGAAAGACGAAAGCTAAACTACCTTGAGAAGATGGTTTGTGTTATGCCCGTACGCGGTGACGGCTACGGTCATCAGCACTCAATGGTGAATCAGACCGCCATTTCTCAAACCATTGCTTCAGTCTAACAGATTTTTGAGAGCAAAATCATCTGCTGCCATATTTTGCGATGGGACCCACCACGTACCCCAAAGCGTAAGCGATGTGGTGAGGGAAAACCTGCTCCTGCACCCCTAAACTCTGCAAAATTGGACTTGTGAGCCCGCACCCATGGCTCTCCCGAAGCTACAGCTGCCTGTGCTTAGGAACGACCAAAAATGAGAGCTTCAAAACAGATGCAGTCTGAAAAGTCACTTGGAGTAAACCACCAAAGCACATTCCAGCAGCGATATAAGCTCATTTGTACAGAGACGGCGTCGGAGCTCAGAATGAATGGGCAGAGACACCGTTGGAGACAGCAGGGCTGCAAAGTCAGCCCAGGGAAGGCTGAATTCTGTTAGTGCTCTGTGGGCATCCAAAGCCACCGGAGTTTTATTTTTTTTTTTCAATAGGAACAGAAGATTTTCTTCTTGCTGAGTTCTCAGAAATGACCAAACCGTGTTGGCTGATATTTCAAAGAGCACAGCCCCAAGCCTTCCCCCGAGCCAAAGGCCTTTATGAAGGCTTTAGCCGAAGCAATATTATGGCGGTGCTTCTAATAAATGAAAACAACTTCTTAAAAAGTGACTTATTATCAAATCTGCTTATAACAGGCGTGCCTTGTCTGAACAGCAGGTGAGCCGACGCTGTTAGCGGCAAAGGAATGGGGGGCTGGTGTTCTTGGACGGAGCCGAGTTTCGTCACTCACCTGGCTCACGATGAAGAAGATGACCGTCATCGCTGCACACGCCAGGGTGATGAGCATCAGGAACTTGAACCTAAAAATCAGCCCCTGTTTAGAGAGAAACGTCACCGCTCACGTTAACGCAATCCACAAAACCCATTTTTGTTTTTAGCATGTACAAGACACAAGTATAAAAAAAAAGAAAAAGAAAAAGCAAAGAAAAAAAAAAAGGGTCCAACCCACGAAACCCCAAAGCAAAACAACCTCCACCCACTCCTCTGCGCCGTCTTCACGACAGCCCATATTCTCCGCTCCCCACACGTCTGCATTCCTCCCGCACGCTCCGAGCGGGGTGTGCATGTCTGGGCAGCTCTGCCTTTCCATTACATTCGCTTTTGTGACGGATTTACCAAGAGGTAGCGCAGATGAGGAGGCAGGTCGGTGTGAGCCGTGGGCTTCGTCCACCAGCCAGCCCGAAAGCTCATCCCTGCGCTAAAACAAACACGGCTTCGCAAGACCAGTCGGTTTCTACAGCGCGGGCGCTGGTACCAGACTAATCCTCACCTCCACCAGCTGCCTGGCTGGAAACTCCAGCGATTCCCAACACGTGTCAAAACTATGCCGGCTATTCCAGAAGAACGCAGATTATAAAACAAACTATGGCTCCCGATGGCTTGGTTGGGAATCTGACTGCATTCCGGACTTGCTTGCGCTAGGTTTTACATTTTTACTTACAAATTCTTTTGGTTTTGTTTTTATACGTGTGTGTGTGTGTGTTGTTTTTTTTAACCTGTTTCTGGAATTTTGGTGGAAATGTCAGTGTGTGCGTAATTACTATGCCAGACTACGACAACAAGCGACTATTAATTTAACTCTTCCAGCCCAGATTCATGCTTGCCAGATGTTTGCACGGGAGCACGGCCGCAGCAGCTCTACAATACGAGCCGAACTCCTGTGCCTCTTGCTAAAGGGAAATACGGACAGAAATGCTCAATATCTTGTTCGCATTCTCTCAAGTCCCATTTTCTTTTCTTTTTTTTTTTTTTTTTTTTAAATGTGCATTCCCGATGGGTGATCATGGACTTGTTTAAATGAGAAGTGACCATCATTTAACAAGACAACATTAGCGATAAATATTTACACACCCATGGAAACAATACCTAAAGTGAGCTCCTTGTGGTTTGCAGCAGCTAAAGACAGTGAGGACAGAAACAACATACAAAATCATGGGCTAAAAATGGGGATAATGGGCTCAACACGTCGCAGTTTGATTCTGGTGGGACAGTTTCCCTCCTGCAATTTGGTTAGGAAAAGACAACCCCATAAATCTGAATTCAGGCCATGGAAAAATAGGGTGGTCTTAGTAACACTTCCCATTAAACGCAATCATTAATATTACAGAAGGAGAAACAGAGGTACTGGGAGCTGCTGGGCTTACACCCCATAGTAATTTAAATGGTAGTTGGGCCAATTTTCTTCTGTCCTCCAACGCTGCTCAGTAAGTTGGGAGACGGCAGCTACTCATGAGAAAGGAGAGGTGGCTGATGTACCCTCCTGCCAACTCAAAAATACTTCCTTGGGACTAAAGACCCAAATAAAGACGACACGACAGCCAAACAAAAAGGCGTTTAGGGGATTTGAGCAATGCAAGAAAAGCAATAAAGACCAGATCTTCCAACTCAGGACTATACGGATAGAGAAGGTCCCAGTACAGACTTTACGGTCAAAAAGGCATTTTAAAAATAAAGAATCGGTGCAAGAAGGAGGGACGTTACCTCGTAATGAAGGCGGCGAGCCTTGCTCATGGCCGGGAGGCTGGACTGCTTTCCACTGATGTTTCTGAACACTTGGAAGACCATAAAACACAGGAAGAGAAAATAGAGACACAAGCAGATTCCCGCGACTATAATAAAGGCCATCTGGGCAGCGCAGGTTAAGAGAAAATGGTCCAAGCTGAACCGTAATAATAGCAAACGTTATTCAGGAGATTCACTCATTTTAGTATCATCCCAAAAATCATAATTAAACTCCTAGCGGGCAGCGGGCCCTCAGGACGGCAGCCTGACCGTGAGTAAGGCAGCGCCAGGGGAGTCCCCGGCTTGGTGGGGAGCGCGGGCTCCGGCGGCCCCCAGAGATCGGCACCAGGAGGGATAACCCACCAAAACGCCCGCCCATGGAAATCTGCAGAGATTTGGGAAGCCGTCAGCAACCGGTGCGATCTCCGGAGAGGCTCCTGCAAGAGGGCTGGATACCGCGGGAGGGGGACTAATCGCATTAGCTGATCTCAGCCCGGTAATCACAATTAACGGCAGTGAAAGCCAGCCCTTCCAGCCGGGCCTGAAAGAGCAGCTCATGGAGATGCCCCAGCAACGCCTGCCCCAGGAACGGCAGCACAGGGAGGGCCCCGGAGCAGATGCCATCGCAGCTGGGGCCGGGGGAAGCACAGCTGGGGCAGCGGAGGCTCTGGGGTTATCGTGGTGACACCCAGGACCGACATCCCTGCTGCTTCTCCCCAAATCTCTGACATCTTGAGGAGAGGTTCGGTTCTCCAGTGACTTGCCCGAGCACAGCACCAGTCCCAGGAGACACCCATCTCCGAACCCGACAGGAGTGCGTCCTCCAACCAACACCAGCATCTCCCGCAGCACCCGAGCCCCGGCTCCCGTCCCAGCCTGCCAAAAGGAGGAGCGTTTCCCCACACCCCGCAGGAATCGGGCAGGAGGGGAACACCTCCCTCTCCTGCCGACGCAGACCGAGCCTGCCCTGAGCCAGCTGGAAGGATACAGCCAGCTCCGTGCCAACTTCGGTGGTCCAGATGCTGTAGAAGGGGTTCTTCAGCTGCACTCCCCTGCAAGGAGGAGAGAAAACACCGAGCTGCCACAGAAGCCAACAAGCTCCGAGAGCCCCACGCCTGTCCTACAGCCTGGGATGAGCCAGCCACGCTGCTTCCCCGTGCGGGCGAGGAGGAGACGAGGTGGGAAGCGTTTCTTTACGGTCCTATGGGACAAGACATGCTGCTGGGAAACGCCAACAAGCTTCAGGGTGCTCCCCAGAGCCTCTCCTCGCTTCCTGAGATGGGGCCGTGCATCCAGCCACGGGGGTGAAACCACCGGTCTCTGCCGCAGGAGGTGCACGGGGAGCAGCGCCGCACCTACCTCTCGCACATATCAAAGATGAAGAGGCAAAAGGAGCCAACAGCTATAGGTCCAACCTGCTTCCAGTACCCCGAGAGACGATTCCGCTCGTTCTGGTCCTAATAAGAAGGTCACGAGGTGAGGAGGAAGAAGAGAAAAAAGGAAAAACAAGTTAGCTTGAAGTCACCTCACCTGGCGCGAGTCCTCACACTCAACCAGTATATGGGAGTCGCCAGGTATGGCTGCAAGTGGGGCTGGAAACCACCTTCTCTTCTGGGTTGTACCCACCATCATGTGCTCTCCACAGAAGATGATCCAAAACGACAGGAGCATGGCATAGAAAATGCCTTGTCGAATGTCTCCAAAGAGCAACATCCAAGTCCAGTCAAATCCAATGGAAAACCACTCCACGGGGATGTTAATGAACGTCATGGAAATTCCCAGGGCAAAGATGACCCTGGAGAGGCAGAAACACCATCTCTTTCCAGTTTGCAAGGCAAGGACACAGACCCCCAGAAGCCAAAGCTGTGCATGAGGAGCAAGAGAAGAAAATCTGGCACAGTTTGTTTGGGCAGTGGCGGTGGGGTGTCACCTCCTGCCAGCAAACCTCTGGGGCTAAGCCCCTCTGAGCAGCCATGGGCAAATGCAGCTACTCATTCTCTATGGGTTTAACGGGAAAGAAGAGAGAAGCTATGGATGTCTCCTGCTCCCAGTGTGCCTGGGTGGAGGGAGGGGACAGAGAAAAGACCATCCATGTCTCCCCAAACATGGGCTCCGCCTGGGAGCAGCAACCACCTCCGCCAGGGTCCTCTTGCTTGAGGGTCACCTTAGCCAGCGCGTGAGCCCCTACTCACTTCTCCAGCAGGACAGGAGCGCGTGTCATCAGCGTGATCCGTCTCCAGTACCACACCATGATAATTAAAATGCTGGGAGTGAGGAAGGTCTTCATGGCAAACCACACTTTTGTAAAGCCTCCGTTTTGATGGATGCCCTAAGGAAAACCAAGGTGGAATGCAACAGCTGGCGCAGGGTTTAACATCATTACTCCGTGCTTCTCCTTACAGGCGCTGAGAGGAGAGGCACGGACGTGGCAGTACGCGTAACCACAGGTAGACGCAAATATTCTTTGAAAGACGTGGTTTGCCCAACACAGGAAAGGGAGCAGGTGCCTACTCATCACCCAGGCCATCTGAGGAGGCCTCAGAAGTCCTGAAAACAAATGCCAACACGCAGCTCCCACTGCGAGGTGGAGAGAGGGGCGCTCTGACACAGCATGGAAAAAACTGGCACAACTGCTCTCAGACAAGTAACGAGATCCCCACGAAGCCAAGTCACCACTGGTGGGAGATGCATCAGCCAAATTAATGCATTTCTCCAGACGCAGGCCCTCCCACCGCTGTCTGCAGCCCCCACAGCCGGCTGGCTCGCTGCTTCTGCTGAGAGGGACGGGGCTGGGAGGTCTTCCAGCTGGGAAAAGCACCCATGGCCACCAAGCCTCAGGGGAGGGCAGGAGCAGGGGTAGCTGACAGCCGTCCCAAACTTCTGCGCGGCGATGGCCGACTCCCAGACAGAGCAGGTCCCCCCTCAACCCTGCTGTTCGGTTCCTCCTGGGCTCCTACCCACGAGAGGCAGCACTTAATCAGGTGGAGGACCCTGCACCCGAGCCAGAGCGTGGTGAGGAGGAGAGGACAGGGGGAAGAGCCCAGCTCTGGAGGTGGGCACCGGGCAGTGCAGGAGGGTGGCACCGCTCAAGGCTTGGGGAGGGCTCCTCAGAAGAGAGCAGTCAAAGAGGGCATCCCTCAGGAAGGAGGAAAGCCGCATTTGCAGGTAGGAACTACGTGTGATGGAGTGTAGGACCTTGCTGTGGATCAAAGAGAAGATCGAGAAAGGAGCTGCAGCAGCCCCTGGGCAGACATCACGGACAGAAGCAAGACGGACACTTACCACCAGGCGGATATCCTTGATTTCCCCAATGCCCACGTTAATGCCCTTCCTCTCGTTCACAGGCAGACGGATGTTGATGAGGTAGTATTTGTGGGCCACGCTGCCGATCTCCATGAAGGGAAGGAAGTCACAGTCGTAGTGACGGCCTTCAGACTCCAGGGTCTAGAGAGGGCACAGAGCAAGAAGGCGGCAGTCAGCCTCGGACGGACCAGCACGGCCTCCACGGTGAGGGTCGGCAAAAGCCCTAACACTGGGACCACTGCGAGCACCGGGAGCCTGACTGCTAATTCCAACCTTCCCCTGGGGAGAGTCCGCGCAAGCCTGGAGAGCATCAGCGCTTTGGGGACACTTTTGCTCAAGTTTTTGATTGTTTGGGGTTATTTTAGTCAATAGCGTTTGACCTCAAGCAGGTTCATGTCTCAGGCCCTTAAATATACTTCAAGTCAAGGGAGCCTTTCAACATGAAAGGCTGCTTTGGGATCCAAGCGCGCTCCCTCAGCAAGCACAACGTGAGCCAAAACAAAACGCGCGACTCTCACACACGTCTCGATGTGGAGTTTTTTAAGCCCTGTTTTACTAGCAATACTCTCCTCTGCACCTCGTAGGTATTTACTGCGTACGTGTGGCTGTAGGGAAGGGTACGGGTCTTACCGGAGACACAAGTGGGTTGCTGAAAGGGACTGTGAAATGGGAGAACAAGACACAGAGCTGAAAACCATGGCATGGTAGAGGGACACCAGCTTAATTTAAACACAGGAATTAAAAGCCTGCAGCACAAAAAGAAACATCTTTAACCAAGATGCTCCGTCCTCACTGCTAGCTGTGCTCTCTGCTCCTAAGCTTCGTAGCTTGAGGCATTAAGAAGTTATTTTAAGAACCTCTTGCCCCACCTCTCCAGGTTCTCTGGGTGGGCTGTTTCCTCGCCACTCCTGAAGAACAAGGTTTTGTCCATCACAAAAGCGTAAGATGGAAAGGTCCAAGTTCTCTAGGATGGTTTGGGTTACACAGATCTCAGAGCATTCAAGTTCCAGCCTGATCACAACTGCAGAGGACAATTTCTCCTTGCACCTGGATCCATGTGTTGACCTCACACCTTTTCTTCCTTATAGTTCTAAGTCTACCTTTGACTTCATCCCCTTCTCTTGTACCACCAAACAGAACCACTTGCGTGTGCAGCTCATTGGGTTTTCAAAGATTTTGAGCCAAGAGAAAGCTGACACGCTTGAAACTCACGATGGAACAACTCAGAGCTTTTAGGAAGCACCGTGAAGGAAAGGAAGAGCACAACTCCCACCACGCTCCCACACCTCCCCACCTCCAGCGTCATCAAAACACCTTACTTTTGGTGAGCCAAAGGTGCATTTCAGCTTCCTGATCTCTATTGCATGGGCTATTTCTTCCCAATCATCAAACATGTCATCGCGATATGCTAATGACACATCCAGGGTAATTTCTGCGTTTTCTTCTGCAAGAGTAAGGAGACATCAGGCTTGTTAGAGAGGAATGGTACAGAACATCAGAAGGGTGTTCTGTTCTGTTCTGTTCATCAGAAGAACATCAGACCTCTGAGAGGCACGCAGCTACGGAGGGAAGTGGCAATTTTTGCACTCCAAACAATACAGACCAAATTACCTTTTTTCAAAACATTTACGCCCTCTCTAGTAGAGACGAAAAAATTGGTCGTAAAGGTCTGATACCTTTTTAACATATCGTGACTTACAGCTTACGTTACGGTTGTGGGTGAGGAGCATTATTTATTCAGGTAGCATCAGGAACAGTAATTATATAAAACTGGAACCTGGAGAGCTGCAGAGACAGAGAGTAAGCCCAAAAGCCATCCAGCAGCCTCTTCACCGCGGGCTGGCAGAGGGACAGTGAGACAGGCTTCAACACTGACTTTCTGCAGGTAACGCAATAGGTCCTTCCGCTTCAGGAAGCAGCTATATCGCATCATTGAAACAGTGTTTTGTTACAGAAAACCACAAAAAAGATGAAGTATTCAACTGTCTGTATGGTCAGATGGACTGTCTGAAGGAGAAACCACGCGACTAATGGGACGTTTTGCTCATTCAGGTGTGATCGCAGAAGTCATCTCTCAATATGACCTTAGGTTTCTTTTGGCTGTAGGTTCACCATCCATAAACATTGAAGCCTGACATCTCGAATATAAAGGTCTTGAATACGCCCCTTAACAAAGATGTATTCTACCAGGGAGACGTTTTATGAAAGAAACAAAAAGGGTCACGGAGGTCTTTGGGTGGGACGGGAAGGGAGGAGGCAGGGAAAGGTCAAAATGCATCACCAAAAGCCCAAATCACTTCACCGTTGCCCATTCCTAGGATCCCCTGCTCTTAGAAGATTAGCCAGGGTTGCCAGAGTGATAAGAAAACACTACACAAAGTTCCTTTAAAAAGAAAATTAAAAAATTGAAGTTTAGCTATGCTGGCCTTGCTGGAAAAAGGGATGGCCCATAACCTCAGAAATGAGGACGGAGTTCAAGTTTTCTGTACGTATTGTTTAACTTTTCTCACACACAGTAAGACTTCTGAAGCCCTCCCCTCTACACGCACCCCCCGCAGCACCACTGGCTTGTTTCTGCCTTTACAGAAGCACCAACTTGCACGTCGGTAAACACCCAGAGAGTTTATATGCCCAGGTAACGTCACCACATCAAATTTGCACGGAAACAGTCAGCTCGTCCTCTCTTGGACACGTTCACAGCAGGAGCACGGGGTGTAACTGCTTTTAAACATGCTCTTGCTGCCAAGAGGTCATCACTGTAAGATGGAAATGGGGCTAGAACAGACTTATTTAGGTGCCGTAACCGAGCAAGTTCATGAAATCGAGAGTTACGGTTGAAGCCTGACAAGCAGCAACACGTCAACATGCTTTAAAAACCCCAGGCCAGTCTGTTCCAGCTCTACCAGACATAAAATCCACCTATTTACCAGGCACAGATCCCAGGGATGGCTCTGAAAGAGGAACACGTTCTGAAATGAGCATGTGCATGCTACAACCTGGCCTGTTTTCATAGATCACCAAACTCTGAGAGCCACAGCTGTTGGAAAAGCACTGGAAGATGGCTACAGAACCACCTGCCGTGGAGAAGTGTTGGAAGACGGCTACAGAACCATCCACATTGGAGAAGCATTGGAAGACGGCTACAGAACCATCCACATCGGAGAAGCGTTGGAAGATGGCTACAGAACCATCCACATTGGAGAAGCGTTGGAAGATGGCTACAGAACCATCCACATTGGAGAAGCATTGGAAGACGGCTACAGAACCAACCGCCATGGAGAAGCGTTGGAAGACGGCTACAGAACCAACCACCATGGAGAAGCGTTGGAAGATGGCTACAGAACCATCCACGTTGGAGAAGCGTTGGAAGATGGCTACAGAACCATCCATGTTGGAGAAGCGTTGGAAGATGGCTACAGAACCATCCACATTGGAGAAGCGTTGGAAGATGGCTACAGAACCATCCACGTTGGAGAAGTGTTGGAAGATGGCTACAGAACCATCCACACTGGAGAAGCATTGGAAGATGGCTACAGAAGCACTTGTCACGCCGGTGCGGAAGCGCCATGCTCTCCGCTTGCTAGCTGCCGGGAGGCACGCTGCAGCACGCCCCTGAGCTCAGAAATGCCTCTGCAGATCCAAGCTGACACACACACACATTCCATCAGGGCTGCGTCACCTCACGGGCCGACGCCGTGTGTGCTCTGTCCCGCAGGGAGGCAGAAGGCACCGTACACGTTGTCAACGCCCATGGCTTTTCCCTGGGACCAGTCTGGGTGACGACAGGGCTTGCCTGCTCTGGGAGCGGGCTGCAGAGACACATCAATTCTTGATGAGCTTTGAAGTTCGGCTCCAGAATAAATCTGGTCGTCATAATTCTGGAGGGAGGCTGCTGCATATCTACGAGTAAGCACGAGTCTTTCAAGCGCCGCGCGTCCCATATATTTATCATCCTTTTCAGTTATATTTTTCCTGGGAATATGTGGTGGCATCCTCCTCCAGAACGATGGGAAGGGGCATGGATGGGATCTGTGGTTTAGACTTGCTGTTTGCAGTGTTTGGAGGGGGCTCTGTTGATGTGGATCTGGTGCATCTGATGTGGATGCAGCAAGATTCTTCTGAGCGTTTTTTTGGCGCACGTGATGTTCCATCCAGATCGATACCAAGTTCCCGTCCACAGCAGCCCTTAGTTAGGTTTCCATGAAACACGAATTTGCCATCTCAGATCCGCTATTTAGGAGACCAGCAAAACAGATAAATGGGAACATAAGGTTGAACTTGGCCCGGCTAAAGAGAACTACAAACTCCATCTCAGAAGCCATAAAACCAAGTGGAATGCTTGGGATTAAATCCAACAAAACCAGCTTTCATTATTTCATCTTTGCAATCCAAACGTCGCCGCTGCCGTCGAGCAGGGAGGCAGGAGATAATAGCAGTGTGCGCCTTTCCAGACCAAGGGATTAGAATCTCCCTCTGAATTTCCATCAGTCCTTGCGCCAGGGTAACGCCTCCCATGACAACAGAGTTTTGTACAAAGACTCTTCAAGATAAAATATGTACATATGTACACACACACAAACATACGTACAGACGGCCAGTCCCACACCCGTCCACGCAGCCTTTCATTAGCAGTCCCCATTGTCCGAGAGACAGAAATAAGGACAGTGACACCCTCCTTGGCAGAGAACTGAATTTTAAGAAGATTCATGACTTATTCGCATGAATACCGAACACAATTTGGGTGGGCGGGTGCCCTTTTCGTGCCCGGCACTGACACCGCTGAAGGCTCCGGGCCGGGAACGTGTCCGTGCCCGCAGACACACGCACGGGGCAGAGGGAGAACCAGCAGCTCCTGTTCCACCACGCTTGGCTCCAAGATAAAAGCAAGGTGGTTTAAAACCGTGTTATTTACCATCAAAACAGCAGATGGGAGGAGTGAGTAGGAGGCAAGAGGCTGACCGTCAAGGCAGTTTTTACTTCTGGAAGCGCTGACAGAGAATAAAGTATTTAATTATTCAAGGCTGAGCCCCAGCAGAAGAGGAAGAACGCACGCCAAGGAAGGACGGAGAAAAAGCTACTGCAAACCTGCGCTCAGCCTCCCGGATAACGTGTTCGAGCAAAGCCATTATTCAGTTCCTCCACGCATGTTAATCGAGATTCTCCGGAACTTCCCAACAATAAAAGGTAGAAATAGGGAGATCGAAATCCATCTTATTCAGAGAGATGAAATCACCCGTGCCAGGAAACTTCATCACACAAGGACCGTGTCGGAGCACCTCTTCATGCCTCCAGGTTTACCTTGCCATGGCAGATTTGTAGACCATGTGGAGCCTGGTCCATCACTCCTGATGTAGCAGCTCAAGCGCCCAGCGTCAGCCTCACCAGTATCACAGGATTACATTGAAAACCCTGCTGGAATAGATGATTTTGGGTTCCAGGGATGAGCGACGAGAAGCCGCGCTCCTGCGGGGCTTCCCAGGGTCTGCCCCATGGCAGGGCTGCGAGACGCCATGACCCCCCCCCGCCACCTCCCGTGCTCCCAAGCATCACCAACAGATGCTTTTTTCACCTTGGCGTGTTACTGCCAGGCGTTCAGCGCCCAGGATCTTTTCCACGATTCCCTTCGTAGTGCGATGTTAACAGCGGGCATCGTCGCTAGCGTTACAATGGTCTAAAAATAGCGGATTTGTTGCAGAAGAGGGCTCTGTGCCAGCTGCATACTAATACGGCTGTCTGGGAAGAGGCAGACGCGAGCAAAGAGAAGAAACGCTGGCGTTATTTGCATTACCCCTCCACGCTTCGCCGGCTCTCTGAAATTACAAAACCTACCAAAGAGACCAAAATTGGATGAACTGGAACAGGAGCCCGCAGCCATCCGCCTGTACGCAACTGCTTCCCAACAGCAAAGAAACCAGAAGTTGTTCTCACTTACTAACCTCGTAAGTTCACTAGATGTAAAAAGAGAAGAAAACCAGTGGGCTTTATTTTTCAGACTGAGGATTTGTGAAGGCCCCTCCACGCCGTTACGCCACCCGAGAGACAGAGGCGTCACTACCCAACGCCCAGCACAGTGCAGCCATGGCTCTGTACCCTGCGGGGACGCTGCATTCCGAGATGGAAACTCAATATTGAGCCATTCCAGGTTTCCTTTTCCCCAAGGCGTAACTGAGGCAGGAAAAGCCCGGCTCCGGGGGCTCCCAAAGCCTGTGGCTGTGGGGAGGGAGCAGCCTCCGGGCCCCTGCTCCAGCCAAGGAGGGATCCCAGTGAATTATTCCTTGGCACACAGACGGTCGTGCTGCAAAGCCGCTCAGAGGGAAGGACTGATGTTCCCTGTTAAAAACACGGCAGCTTGCCAAGCGCAAACAGCCCGGACCCATGGCAGCAGACCAGCCCAAAAGATAAATAAAATAAAGACAGAGAAATCCCCTGCGAGCTCACAGCACACCCTCTCCCCTCCTCCTCCGAGTTACCCTGCCCATGAGAGCCCGGCAGCAAGACGTGCCAACAAACACCAACGAAAGCGAAGCAGGAATGGATTTTTGAAGCGACGTGAAGGGAACAGCGCTGAGCGCCCAACCTGCCCGGGGACCAGGACACGCACGCTCAGCACCAGCGACCCCGGCCACGGCGCTGCTCTGCGGTGGGAAGGAGCGGTGGCTCCCGGAGCCGGCTCACCCCATCTTCTCTGGGAGCAGGGACCGTCCTTCCCAGGACAGCTGCCGTTTTGGAAAACGCTCCTTGATGAGCTGAACGGCCTTCATCCCTCCCCTGAAAGGTGTTCCTCAAACCCAACGATGGGAACCAGACCCAGCTGCGCAGTAACACTTCGGCTCGAAAGCAGCCTTTGGGGCACAGATTTCTTGGGGCTGGAAACCAGAGGACAGCCGCCGCTCCCCCGCCGATGTGCGAGTGCCGCAGAGCGGCCAGTGTCCGCGTACACCAACCGCTCGCTTCCCGCATTCCCTGCTCGCAGCAGAGCATCCTGCTTCCCGCTGGGAGCGGGTCCTGCTCGCAGGCGCTGCCGTCCTTGCCAGCGGCACGAAGCTTTCCATCGCAGCTTTGGCCATTGAGGGACAGGTGGTTTTAACGCAGCTTCCTCTCATTTCTGGCTGCCGCCTTTCCCTGGTCGGGGAAGGGTTTTTTTAATAATTGAATGCACAACGCATCAAAAAAGCTCGGACACAGAAATAACCTTTTCCTCGGAGAAACAGCAAGTCTGAGTCTCTCCCAGCTTTCCACGAGGGATAAACACAAGGGAAGTAGCTCAGCTTCTGAACATCTGCGTTGTGAGAACATCTGCATTTCAAAAACATTTAAACATCTGCATTAGGAAAGTCCAGACCCAGTTCCCAAGGGGAATGTGATTAAGGCTGGTTCCTTCTCGGAAGGGCGCAGACCCCCCTCGGGATGGCAGTGGCTCTCCGCTTCCCTGCGCCCCGGGAGAGCCCTCACCAGCTGGACACGGAGGGATGACACGGAGGGATGACACGGAGGGATGACACGGAGGGATGACACGGAGGGATGACACGGAGGGATGACTCCATCTCCGGAGGCGAGGGGAAGCGTCGGCATCCAGCCCATGAGTCACCCCAATGTCCATCCCTGCCCCATCCCTCTCCCCGCAGGGCTGCGGCAGCCAGCGCCCCCGGAAAAACCCCAGCCCACTGAGGTCTGGCTTTGAGGTCTTGGATTAAAGCTTGAGAGAAGAAACTCAAAGGGTCGATTTAAAAGAGGAAACGAGGTTATTTCACATCTTCAGCGTTACCTCTCCTGAGGAGCCAATTCCAATTACCTGATCAATGAAGCTCTTAACACTAATGCAAAGTTAGAAGCAAGATACAGAGACACACACGCAATTGTTTTGGCTTGACAAGATTTATTTGTATTTTTTGGATCTGTTACAAGACAGTCTAGCGAGGAAGAAGCACGTTACTCACTACTTACTTAGATTTTACACTTAATTTACATCTGCCTTCAGCTTGGCACAAAGTGTAGCAAAAGAAGGTTTTAAAATACTTTCTCCAGTCAACGAAACAAAACCTTCAGGATGTGCCCAATAAGGTCCCACCATAAGAAGGATTCACGTCCCCTCATCTCCAAACGCTTCTCATCAACACGGAACAGCAGCAGCTACTGAACTGACAAGGACCAGAAACCGAGCCTTTCCCAGCTGCAGAAGCGGCAGGGCTCACCCCAAGCCTTGCTTTTCTTACCCAGAGGGGGGCCCAAGACAAGCTTTTCTGCTTTTCAGTCTCAGAAAAAGCTCCCACCTTTGAAGGACCCGGTGACCGAACGGCACCCGCAATGCCCTGAAGGCTCGGCTCTCCGCCCGCCCGCCCGCGCGGGAGAAACGCCCTCAAAGGCTTGTTCAGCTTTCGGCAACCTGCTCCCAGGTGCTCAGCCAGTCCCCGGCTCCAGCTCAGCTGTTTGACTTCAAAAGACTCAGAACAAAGTGTTATTTCTCTAAACGCAGTCGTCTATTGAAGTCTGAGAAGCTGAGTGAGACCTTAATCAAATTACAAAGCTGCTCTGTGTTTTAGAGATAATTACAGGGTTAAGAACACGGCAGTAGGCTCTATACAGTCTCATTTTTAACTTATCTTAATGGTGATACATTAAATAGCTTCCACCCGCGGGTGCTGCTCCCTGTCCCCAGCCCCAGCCCGGCTTCGGGGACAGATTTGCTCCCGGAGCTGATCCACCACGTGGTGACGGGACCACCAGAGCCACAGCAAGGACAGGCTGCAGCCAGAGAAAGAGCCACAGAAGCCCCAGAGCAGACCGGTTTGAGAAGTAAATTGTTTAGTTATTAGGTTAGAGTTGTTAGGGAGAGGGATTTTTCCCCAAACGCTTTAAGACACAGACACAGGTACAACTCTTCTTTCAGCAAGGGGCAGATCAGTCTTGCCCCTGCTGCTCCCGACACCATTTTGCAGATTTTTTTGCAGGGTTATTTATTATTTGGGGGTTTTATTTTGTTTTTCCAACTCCGTATTTTATCTTCTTCCAGGAACTAAGGGTGCATCCCAGTAAGACACCTTCTTCCACGGTTCCTGTACAGTTTTCCAGTTACTTTGGGCCACTGTAGTTTGAAGGACAGAAGGAGCTTTCCATCTGCACGCATCAAATCCCAGCAAAAACCGTATCTCAAGGATTGATGGAAGGCAGGGCAACTACTTCAGTTCACCAACAACCAACCTCACACTAAAGAAGTTACAGTTGTCATGACAAAGGCTTGGTAAATAAACACCAACTCTTCTGCAACTGCTGCCTGAGGGAGAGCGTGTGTTTAAACACTCAGACACGAGCGTTCCTTCCCACGAGCTCCTCGCGTACACGTAGGGTCAAGAATTCCATTTACCGAGTACCTGGGCTCTGTCCTCCTTCCAGCTGGGACAGAGCTCATTTTTCTTCCTCGTAGCTGCTGCCTTTTGGATTTGCTATGAGCATAACTTGAGAGCAACAACTAAAACCGTATGTGTTAATTAATGTTTATATTAAGTCGAGGATTTTTTTCAGCTTCCCACAGAAGCTGAGAGGGAGCAGAGACGGGACAAGCTGGGCCAAGGAACATCCCATACCACAGACACCGGTGTATATATATATATATTTATGTATATATATACATATTTATACATATATATACACCGGTGTATATATATATATTTATGTATCTATACATGGGGCTGGGCAGGAATCCGCAATCACTACTCAGCACAGGCTGGGCCACCCATCGTCAGGGGATGAGACTAACTGCATTACTTTATTTTTGTACGTTCTTTTAACGTTATTATTTTTTTTTCTTCCATTACTGTGCTATTAAACTGCCTTTATCTCAACCTATGATGCTTTTTTTTTTTTTTTTCCCTTTTTCTCCCCCTTCTCCCCGCCCTGTGGTGGGTAAAATGAGCGAAAGGCTGCGTGGTCCCAGTTGCCAGCTGGGGTTAAACCACGACAGCTCATGGTTTAGAAACTCATCACACACAAACATTTGGCAAACACGGAGCGAAATACCATGGCTTAAAGTCTTCAGCACTGGGAAACCAGTAGTTCGAGTCTTTGTAGAAAAGATTTTTGGGGCAGACATTTACAAAAATAAAAAAAAAAAACACCTAAAAAAATTCTCATGACTCTGCATTTCACCAACTCTGCGCAGACCGAAACGTCCAAACCAGAGAAAAGGGGGCTGAGGGGAGACCTTCTCGCTCTCTACAGCTCCCTGAAAGGAGGGGGGAGCCAGGGGGGGTCGGGCTCTTCTCCCAAGGAACAGGCCATGGGACAAGGGGAAACGGCCTCAAGTTGCTCCAGGGGAGGTTTAGGATGGATATTGGGAGAAATTTCTTCATGGAAAGGGTTGTCAAGCATTGGAAGAGGCTGCCTGTGGCAATCGCCATCCCTGGAGGGATTTAAAAGCCGGGCAGACGCGGTGCTGAGGGACGTGGGGTGGTGGGGGTTTGGGCAGCGTTAAGTTGATGGTTGGACTCGATGATCTGCAAGGTCCCTTCCAACCTGGGCAATTCCATGACTACAAACCAGTGTAGCTGCTGATGGTCTACGTACTTTAAAACGGGGAACCTGCTCATCGTCTCCTTAGCTACTTGCTCACGCAGCGCGAGCAGCTCTCCCTGCAAAGATACGCATCGGGATGTCTCATTCCCACCTTCAGAACGTGCTCCCGTACCACCTCGCTCTGTGGAGGCACCGTAGCGGTTCACATGCAGCGCGGGATAAAAGCAACCTTAAGAGAAACACGCTGGGAAGCGAGACCACAGCCAGCACCTAACGAACGACGGGGAGTGACTTACTTAGGTCGTTGTCCATCTTGAAGGCGATGTCCAGCTGCATGATGAAAAGCATGAACTGGAACCAGGGGCTCATCTCCTTGCTGGGGAGGGGAATGTGCACGGCAAACACGATATCGTTGGCTTCGATCTGCCTGCTCACCGCCTCGTCGAAGTCTTTGAGCTTCTCGCAGTGGTTGGGTCCCCAGGGCATCAGCCACTTGGTCCTGTGGTGGTTTTTTCTCACATCAATGCACTTCACTGACGTGTAAGGAACAGCTGTAGTGGGGCTGGGAGCTGCAAGTGGAAGAGAACCACGTTTTTAAGCACCTTCAGACATCGCACACAGTGGTTTCCCCGTCAAAGTATGGGGCTCCCCATTCAACTCTCTGAAGGTAATTCAAAACAAATGCATCGAATGATTCCCTTTCACGGCTCCTTGATCCCGCAGTTAAGCAATTAGGTTTATTACGTCTACAGACATATTACTGACTTTGTAGTGGGATCGAATTAGGATTAGCTGAAGCAGCGGGAATCCGCCGGTTCAGCCTCACCGTCACACCGAAATCACACGGAAAGTTCCTGGCATCGTTTTCCGCGCGTACGCTCTTCCAGTTTGCTCACTCAAGAAATCCACTTGCGAAGCACGTGGGTATCCCAAACCCAGACAGACGGACTAATCCTGGACCTTGCGGTACTGCAGAGCCGGGGGCAAGGCTTACCGCGGCGATTTGAACCCGCGCACAGCCACGCGTGCATTTGCCTGGGCGGGAAGGCTTTTCTCCCCGCTGAATCATGCAATCATTTTTTAAAAACCATCAGGGAAATAAAAGAGCTCCCAGCACGGATAAACTGGATACCGCCGCCTTAATTCTGGACTTACTTTCAGGCCCACCAGCGATGTGGCCTGGAGCACGGCAAGCGGAGAAGGCGGTGCAGCCCTCCCTGCGCCATAAACCATCTCATCGTCCACAGGGATGAGGAGCCCCACGGCAGCGCGGCACTAGCGCCACCGCCACGTCACACTCCCTCTACACGTGGGGGTACATCCTCATCCCCAACGCAGCTCCAGTTAGTAAGGTAAGCGAAACACCTTCGGAAAACCAAGCTAAATGCAAACGAGTTTCTGTCCTTTGAGGTTATCGCCCATGGGCGCCACCGCCAACAGACCGTTCTCGGGGATTTTTGCCCCCACTGCTGGAGGCGGCGGTGCTGTTTAGAAAGACTACCAGTATTTTTACTGCTTCTCTAATCGTGCTGCTCATGGTCCTACCTCCATAAGACATCAAACAAGGGATGCAAGTTACTGAAAAGAGGGGAGATTGAGATGAGATATTGGGAAGAAATTGTTTGCTGTGAGGGGGGTGAGCCCCTGGCCCAGGTTGCCCAGAGAAGCTGTGGCTGCCCCATCCCTGGAGGGGTTCAAGGCCAGGTTGGACGGGGCTTGGAGCAACCTGGGCTGGTGGGAGGTGTCCCTGCATGATGACTATGACAACCAAAGATCTATCTCTCTCTTCCCCCTAGCCACAGGGGTGGTTTTTTTGAGATATTGGGAGAAAAGCAGCAGAACGGAGAACTTGGCTCTGAAATGTCCCCAGCGCCACAACAAGCAACGAGGCTTCCTGCATGTGCACAGGACACCCATAACGTCTAACATCCCAGATGAGATCATTAAAACTATGGGTGATTGCACTGCTTGGGCTTTACCTTGATTAGGAGACAGTCAGAAGCTCTGAAGTACCAACGGGGATGAAAGCAGAAAAAGAATAAATAACGCATTCCACCGTCAGCCAGAATTTCACCATGAACCACCTCCCAATCTGAGAGAAAGAAAAGGCTTTTTAAAACTCAAATATATTTCCAACTTAGTTCTTCCACGCAAAGAATTCTTATGACAGTGGTTCTTGCCCTTGTTTCAAATATCATTTGGGAAATAAATACTTTAATGCATCACAGAACTGGGAAACCACGGGGACGAGCGGAGCTCCAGTTCCTCATCTCCCCAGTACGATCCCAGGGGCTTCCACGGGTCAGAAAGTCAAGTGATAGTCGAGTGAGTGAAAGTCGGTAATTCCCCTGCCCCTTACGGATCCATTCCCCTTTTTGTCAGAGAAAGAAGTATTTTTTTGCACATCACCCAGCTCGACACACTTTAATGTCCAATAGACTTCGCTGCAATTAAGGCAGAACCGTCCTGTTTTCTGAAGTACTACCAGGAAGGTACCACTGGACGTGCTGTAATGAATTTATTCCAGCTTCACGGGTTTTAAGAAGCAGACGGAACAGGTTAATTCTTTCTTTTTAAGCTGCTAAAAAAAAAAAAAAAGAAAAAAGACTTTTCTTGATTTCTCTTTTAGCTTTAAGTTCTTCAAATTCTAGTGATGTGATACAAGTTTGCGAAATGACATTTAGGGGAAAACCCCAAACTATCCAGCCCTTTTTCAAACGAAAATAAGACTTGAAATTCAAAACTTTAAGCGTAAACTCAACCTAATAAAGTCGGTTAAATTTACCTAATTATGTAATTAACCTAGTAGTGTAAAAATGCTGTAAAGCAAGCGAGCAGCATTGAAATATTCCTACGCTACGAGCTCAAGCAGAAGCAGCCCAATGAAGAACAGCCGCGCAGGCGTACAGCACGGCAGACGGCTTAACGGCAAAGTCTCCAGAGAAAAAGCGCCGTGGTGGTCCCGCAGAGCTGGAGCTGAGGTGGCCAGCCCCTGGGCTCCTCGCCTCCTCCCCATCCCGGGACGTCCCCAACAGATCGCAGCCCACCCAAAACCCCCGCCGGCAGCACGCGCGAACACCCTACCTACGCGCTCGAGGTATCGCGGCGAGACAAAATAACCCAAACCTGAGCAACACCCACAAAGCCGGGGCCGGCTGACACCCCCACAGCCGGGTGATTCAGAGCCGGCGGCCGCCGCGTCCTTTGGCTGCGTCCCGACAACAGCAGCTCTGTTGCTTTGTGGGACCCAGGCCAGGAACTCTGCCGAGCATCTTCGCCGCCGTGCCACCTCGGCAGAGGGATGACATCCTTCCTACAGCCGGGGGAGATGACTCAACGTGCGAGTCGGGAGGAAGTTATTAAAAAGCAGTTGTTTATAAACTGCCTTTTTTTTTTTTTTTTCTCTTCGATTTTTTTGACAGCAGCAAGTTTTTTCCAGCTGAGGAGCCACAGTGGGCTGCAAGGAAAGGGATTTGCTCAAGCAGGAATTCTTCCAGATCCAGCGCTGCTCTCGCTAGCGATCCACAGCCCAAGAGCGCCGCAGACCTGTAGCGCTGCCGCATCCCAAACCCCCGCCGCATCCAGCGGTCCTCGGGGACCGCAGAAAGCTCACACCTTACAGCAGCCCCAGAAAAGGACAAACCACCGACATGCCAGAAAGAAACTGCAAAATAAAAATCAAATCAAGCATTAAAAAAAACCCCAAAGAATAAACCAACCGCAAGTGCAGGGTTACGGCGCGCTTTAATGACCTGCCGTAAGCGCATCAATCGCTGCGCCGTCCTTTTATCACGCCTCCACGCGGAACACAGACACCGTGGCGAAAACTGCAGCTGTAAGCGAATATTCGGAATATTTTTGTGAAATAAGGCAGGCATTCAGGCCAAGCTCTCAGAGCTTTTTAACTCTGACAGATCTTTGGGTGATTTAAAAGCCGGCATTTCTGAATTAGGAGACATTGTTACTTCTACAGAGAAGACGAATGTTTCTTGCTTTGATGCAACTCATTCTAGCCATAAATACATGTTTTCATCACTGACTGATTATGATTTTAAATACTTGGCACGCTAACTCGAGTATCCCCTCTGCCAAAGTTACAGCTTTGAGGAGCAAAGAGACAATTACTATATATATTCCTTGTCGGGAACTGCACACCAAACAAACGTCGGCGCTTGGCTTGCATTACTCGCTTGGCTCCCGTCCCATTAAATTCAAGTTGAGTGTTGAACCGAGCGGGGGGGAAAAAAAAAAAGAAAAAAAAAAACCCCAACTAAAAACGCTTTGTGAAACTGCAGCCAAGTCAACTAACAGCATTACAAAGTGCTATGCAAAACAAAGCTCGCACCGAGGGATTTCAGCTAAAGCGCGGTGCCAAGCAGGCTGCTCTCAGCCCTTCCGCCTGTGGGCTGGCGGATGGTTCGGCTGGATGGATGAAGTGATATATGTCAGCCCGGAAAGGATTAAATCCCCGTTTGTGCCTCATGCAGTGGGTGAGCCTCAGCCCCCGGCCCAGCCTGGGCGCTGCGATGAGGAGTGTGGTACCATTCGGGGAGGTATCCCAGGGTATCCCAGAGCAGGGCTGGTATCCGGAGGGGTTTGCAGAAGCCGGGTGGGAATGCGGCTCTCCGGGAGCCAGATTGGGATGCCCAGGAAGGTGCCCAGGGACCATGAGCAGGCATCGGGCTGAGCACCACCCGCCCCCCCCAAGAGGTTTGACCCCTGCCATGCTGGATGCCCAAAGCCATCGGCACGAGGCCGGCAGAGCTGCCGGCACCATCGATGGATGCTTCCAACCCTCCCTACTTAAGAGAGAAAACTTCCCCCAGACAAGTTTCCAGAGAAGATGATTCACAGCAAACCCTTTCGGGGCGACAGCCGTGATCTCCTGCGGGAAGGGGGCAGGAGGTGACTGTCACCAGAGCCCTCCTCAGCTCTGCTGGGACGAACCTTCATTAAATCTTCCTTAAAAGCCCAGGCGAGCGCAGACGCGAAGATAAAACCGGAGTCTGAGCAGCCTCTCTTTTGCAGTTCACTGGTTTTCATACTGGTTTGGGGACTGAATATGGTTCAGCCTCGTTGAAGGCTGGCTGCACGTACGCCACAGATGCCCTTGCCTTAAAGGTATGTGGCGAGCGGCTGGCACTGCCAGCCCATATGCTGGGGAAGGGGGAAGCCACCTGCTCCACCTCCTCCAGAAGAGGCCTTGGCAGTGCCTGGCTCCCTGCAAAAGTCCCGAGGTTATCCCAGATGACATGGGTCCCAGCAGACCCTGCCGAGGAAGGATGGCTCCTTGTAATGGTTTTAGCCAGCGAGCGCTCCGGAGAGGCCGGTGCCTTCAGCAGCGTGGTCACCACCACCCAGGGAGGGCTTCCGAGGAGCCTCCAAAGCCATCTCAGCTCTGTCTTACAGACTGAAACCAACCCTTGCACGTAATTTCCCATGAGACTTTTCTCCCGGTTCATACTGAAAGTACCAGGAGCGATTGAAGGAGCTGGGACTGTTGAGTTTGAGGAAGAGGAGGCTGAGGGGAGACCTCATCACTCTCCACAACCACTTGAAAGGACCCTGTAGAGAGGTTGGTGCTGGTCTCTTCTCACAGGGAATTAGCGATAGAACAAGAGGGAATGGGTTCAAGCTGCAGCAGGGTAGGTTTAGGCTGGACATTAGGAAAAAATTCTTCACGGAAAGAGTGGTCAGACACTGGAATAGGCTGCCCAGGGAGGTGGTGGAGTCACCACCCCGAATGTGTTTAAGACTCTTTTAGATGTGGTGTTGGGGGATGTGGTGTAAGGGAGAACTTCGTAGAGTGGGGTTGATGGTTGGACTCGATGATCCCAAGGGTCTTTTCCAACCTGAATGATTCTATGATTCTACCACATAGCCAATGGCACAAACATCGTACCACCGTACTCGCCTCAAACATGGATTTTCTCAAGCTGCATCCCCAAGAAACAGCAGCATTTAAAAGCAAGAGAGACATTTAGTGTGGGAGGGATGGACAGAAGTTGAATTGCTTTCAGTTTGGAATGATCCAGGACTACTCAGACTTGTGTTGAACTGGCAGCAGCGTTTCACTTGAAGATGACAGCGTTATAGAATAACTCCAAATAAGAGAATTTGAAGGAGACATCTCAGCGTACCTTGTATCTACAGGCCAGAGAGATCAAAGATCTTATGACCCGATTCAGCAAAAGCTGTCATGAGTTGGGTTTCTCAGCACTGGTGACCATCTCCATTGCCAAGACAGAGAGAATTTCTCTCCTACATCTGAGCCATTATCGAAATTCTTTCACTTTGCATGGACTAAACCAGAGTACAAGTGGAGGCAAACACCCGAAGTGATCCATCGCATGGCGGGACACCCCGAGCCATCCAATGCTGCTCCTGCCCCCCTACATTCTCCATAGTAGAACCCTACAGCGTTTGCTGCAGAAACCGAGCATCCTGCCCCAAATATGCAGCAAACTGGTAAATAGCGGGTACTCTGAAGAGAGACGGGGATCTGGCCTGTCCGTCACGGCTGTCGTGCTTTCTTGAGCCCCTGGGTTAGATCCTGGTTACCACCACGCTCCCAAGTCTGGCTTCCGGAAATCCTCAGCAGGGAAAGTTTTAATTCAGTTCAAGATGAGTGCAACACTGCGGCCAACTAAACGAAACAAATGGAGTATTTTGTGGCACCAGGGAGTTGGCAAGTTTTCATTGAGATTTAACCCTCCTAGTTTGGTTACTTGAGAAGTAAACACCCATTTCCCCCAGTCAATACAAGCATAATTAATCAATCACAGCATCCCATCCTTGATTTCGTCAGCATCATTTTTCAAACAAAAGCTAGAGCTTCATATTACAGAATTACACCTCCTTGGCCAGCGTATTGACAATGCACCTGTCGAAAGGGAAGAGCGCAGTTCAACGCTGAGGAACCAGGGATGGGACCCGGGGAGGTCTCTCGTCCAACCTCCTGCCGGGAGGGCAGAGCGGGAGGTCCTGAAGCTGGTTACTGCTCCTGGGATGCTGATGTGCTGCTCTTGCTGTCCCCTCGTCCCCATTTTCGTCACTCCGCATACAGCAGTCAAAGTTGAGTCCACACGCCATGGAGTTTACCGCCATCTGGATCCTCATGCGCACACACCAGCCCTAACGAGTACGTATTCCATTTCTTCAGATCTACAGTCGCCACTTTCTTCACTCTCTTCTCTTCATCTTTGCCCTACAACAAATCGCCCCATTTCATTCCTCGAAACAGTTTATAGTGCTGTTTCCACAAGCCGTAAGATCAGACTGACGAAGTCTGACCATTCTGTGAACTCCTGCCCTGGATGGGGAGAGGCACCGGGAGACCCCGCTCTCGCCCACCGGGGTGAAGCCTCCCCAGGCCACACAGCAACGGCATTTCACTTCTCGACTCGGAGAAGTCTGGTTTTCCCCAGAGCTCCCAGTTCTCCTGCGTGCGGTGTCCCAGTTCTTTGCTCTTCCCTCGCCCCCGCTGACGTTCCTGCTCTTCTCCACCCCGCTGACTCCCCCATTTCCAGCTGATGCTTGGCTGTCCCTACAGAAAACTTGGGGCCCAAAGCTGGGTTGATGTAAAAGAGAGTAAAAAATAGCAGAGGAAGGGGGTCCTTTGGTGGCCATGAGCTTAAAGTGTGGGAAAAATGACATTTCCCCTTCAAATTTCTAAGATAAAAAATGCCAAAGTTAAAACCATTAGGTCTCCAAGGACAGAAGAAAAGAAAGCCTACTTTTTCCGAATGTCCGTCAATCTTTAACAAATACCCTTTCACATCTTTGTGCCACAAGAAAAACTTGTTCCTACTTATCTCTTGAGCTTGCCTCTCCCGCAAAGCACGGTGGTGACGGCACGTGGGGATGGGTGAGGGCAAGCGGAACAGAGAAGACTCATTTTGACCAACTCCAGCACCACTTGTAGCCCGCTGGACCTACCCTGAAAGCCGTTAGCAAATAGAACTGAGCAGCTGCAGAACTTTTTTTTAATTACTATTTTAATTCTCAAAGCCCCAGTTCAAGGCTTGAGAACTTTAACGTCTCTGTAGTACCGCAATAAGCGGCTTTCCTTTAGTTTCAGCTACACGGCGCCCTTGAAACAATCTATTACCATGTAAGCATTCATCTGCCCTTTTCTGTTAGGAGAAAAAAAAAAAAGCAGAAAACAAGATCCCACCTGTAAAGCGACTTATCTCGGGAACTATTCCTCAGAGAAACAAAAGAAACACTGTTTCTCTGTATTTAGACTTAAATCTTTAGGTTTACTTTAAGTGAGCAAACTTTAGTAAACTAAAAATTTACTCTAAGTAAGCTCAATTTTTCAATAGTTTCATTTTACAATACCACCTATGCCTAGATTTGCCTAAGAGCCACCATCGCTCAGTTTATTAATTTCAATAAATTAAGTAGATCGTTAAAGAGCTCCTGGGATAAACCCGCAAATAATCCCTTCTTTCTTCCCTCCAGACCCCCGCGCACAGGGCGTTCAGCCCGGTTACACGAGTAACGCCATCCCCTCTCCGCTCCCACACCAGTGCTTACCTCTCCGCTATATATTTTGTACCTTCTCATCTCGAACACCTACAGCATTTCAAATTAACTACTGACCCTTGCTCCTGCACTATAAACAAGCCCTTTAGAAAATCTCAATTGCATTGTGTCTACATTGATTAAAGCCTGAGTCCTACTGACCTCATGCGGTGTTAACTTCTCCCAGGCACCAGCAGCATTCTGCTTTTCTACTCAATTACCCCCTTCTGTGCCGAGCCATCACTACCCAACGAGCACACACAATGGCCTTCTGCTTCATTACGCTAACCAACAGCGGGATAGGAATAAACAAGCTAATTTATCATCAGACAGACCCAGCTTTTCCAACGGGAACACCGAGAACCCGAATAACACCCTATATACTTACCATTGATAAATATATATTTATTACAGTATGGAAGTTTTCTTTCCTGCCTCCCTCTTTCCTGACCTTGATGCTACCAGTTCAATACATTAATGAGAGTGACCACTAATGCAGTCTTTAAATTACTGGGTTTTTATTACTAGTTACTATTTCACAAGCTACTTGAAAGCCTTTGTCAGATCACCTCGACGGCTTTTATATGCAGAGTGGCTGTACATTGAAATCATCTAATTCATCTTTTAAAAAACAAACAAACAAAAAAATTAAAACAAAACCAAGAAAACCCCAATACCAACTAGAAGCCCACTCCCCTTAGGGAAGTTACTTCTTTCTTATCATTTGATTTCAAGCTTTATCAAGCCCACAGTCCTTTGAAGCCCCAGGGCACCATTTCCATCCTTATTCACCATGTGTGCTGCCGGACACACTACTGTAGCTGAACACCCGTAGCTCGCTCGTCTCCAACAGATTTTTCAATCCTACAGGTTCTTCTGTCTCTCTGGTTTCAGAGCATGAAAATTAACCTGTCCAAAGCCCAGTTCGGGAGCTTCCGGACCCACGTTCATCTTCTGTCTCCACGTCTCCTGCTTTGGACGTGGAGAACAAGCCAGGGCTGGGCATGTATCTCCTCCAGTGACCACCTTGGCTTGGGCAGAACTGGTTTTCCCACCACCTTTGGCGGGAGATGGGAGTCCTGACCCAGTTCCGCGTAGGGCTGGATGGAAGATGATATTTGGTGGCACAGACGGCAGCCCAGGCCTCTGCCAAACTCAAACCTACCATCTTAGACTGGGGTGGGACACAAGCTGCCAGGACGTGGAGGTCCCTAACCAAGCACTATGGCCAGCAGAACCGTCTTACCGGGGTTCTGAGGAACCAAAAGGCCGTGGAGCACCACCTCTTTAGGGATTTTCTTTCTCTTTAGGGAATTTTCTGCAATAAGGCGATTTTCAAAGAGCCACAGGGGCAGCTCTGCCAAGAGCCTTCAAACCTGCAGGTGCCGTCGGGATCCCGCCGCGAGGAGAAGAGTCCAAGCGCCCACACGGCTGCTGCCACCCAGCACCAAGCAAAGAGCTTGTGGGGAGCAGTCCTGCTCTCACAGATAAGGGATCGTTCCCTCAGCCCCAGGCAAGTCACAGAGCAAGAAATCCTCGAGGCAGTAGAGTATAAGTCGATTTGCCAAAGAACGGAATGAATATTCATATGCAACCGCAGCAACAAATGCAAACGAAGGGAGGACTAGCAGTACGAGTTCCACAAATGCAGAAATATACATTCAAAAATATTTTCTTTAAAAGAAGACGACAAAAAGAAGGTAGGACTGATTTACTAATTGCCACAGACAGTTTGATCTCCTTCCAAGGCGTCCTTTGTCCGGTCTTGCCTCCGATGAGGTGCGTTTCCTGCTACGCCCAGCCAAGATATTAAATCCCTGCACAGAGAGGTCTGAAATAGCAGCGTGACCCGACGGTATCCAGCAGCTTCTCTCCTGAGCGACAGCCTGAAACTCTCCCAGTCCTGCCCACCGCAGATAACAACATACCTTGAAACCACCAGCGCTCAGATATGTAAAGAATTCCATCTGCATTTGAAGAGGAGGGCTCAGCCGGCCGGAGCAGCCACCTCCTCGTCCCCTTCAAAGGCTTCCCCAGGCTATCGGAGCGTTATAACTCGACTTCAAAGACCATAAATGTTATTTACTAACGAAAAAGACTTCCTGTTTAATGGTTATCCCTTGCAAAGCGCCAAGAGGCGGCAGAAGCACCGCTGGGGAAGTGTTCGGGTCGTGTTTAAAACCCAGCCTGTTTGGGTCGTGGCAACGCGAGAGAAGAGAAACAGTAAGAGGACCATCCTCTCTACATAAACTTTGAGTTTCTAGAGGCGCAGAGTTTCCCTGATGCAACTCTCCCGAGTTAACTGTGTTTTGGAGGTGATGCAACTGCGAGAAGAGCAAAAAAAAAAAAAAACAACCCCATCGCCTGGGAGGATTTACAGCCCGGCTGCCCACTCCTCCGGCCCCCAGCACCGACTTTCTGCCTGGGAACTCTCCATTTCTGGCACATTTGCCCGTTCAGCTACAGTTACAGCTCTTAAAAAGAAGAATTGAGCAAACCTAAACTAAATAGACATGACCTTTCATGTCTGCTTTTTCATCGGCTCCCAGTGCTTCTGCCAAGGCTGCAGCGCTGCAGGAATGTGGCTTATACAGAGGAGTCTATTGGCATTCACGGCCACGGCACCGCACCGACCTACCCGGCACAGCTCGCCCATCTTCTGGAGAGGCCGGCCGTGAAAGAAAGTCAGGCACATAAAAATGGTCTTTGTCCCGGAGCCCACAGACACCCTTCCCTAGCAGGCTGCGTCCCCCTGCCTCGGAAATCAGAGCGTCTCTCCTTGTCAGAGAGATCAGCCGGGCCCTAAGAAGGTAATGAAATCCCAGGGAAGAAAATTAAATCCTGGAAACTCACTGCTCAGGAGCCAAATCGGACATTTAGATAATGAACGGGAATTGTTGATAGCTGCTCAGCCATTTATACACATGACTCATTATATCTCTGGGCGAGACACACAAGTAAGTTTTATTCGCTCCAGTCAAAACAATTCTGGTTTTTTTCAACCTTAAGCCGAGGCAGGGGAGCAGTGAACCTGCACCTTCTGGACTGCAGCCCCCTCGTCCCAGAAGACTCGTGCGCTAAATAAAACCCTCCACTTTTCCAATCAGTTAAATTTGTAAAGTGTACGGTTGGGCACCGGCCTCTCAGTCCTTAACTGTGTGTATGCCTGTCCTGGACTTTGTCTTCGCTCCAGAGAGCTCCCACGGCAGTCACTCAGCGCATTTGAACCCAAGATAATCTGTGACTTGGGACAGGGCGTCCTTGCAGTCCTCGAAGTAACTCACAAAGTTATTGAAAAGCTGTCTTTTCAGTAACTCGTCTGAAGGAACAAAAATATTGCTGCACGGAGCTCTGTTGTCCGATTTCCCCCCGTCCCTCCAGCTCGGCAGCTTTGCTCTTCGCTCCAGCATCCCACGGTCCTGCCAGACCAGGGGCAAGATGCGCAGCGATGCGTGACCAAAGCGATGGAGAGAGGAAGCCCCAGGGAAGGTGGGGTAGTGCCTTGACCCCAGGGTCCTTAGAACAGACCAGCCCTTTCAGTGAAGAACAAGCTAGAGAGCCCGCCAGAGCCAGAGCTTGTCCCGCTGCCCAGCTGCCGCGGGGGTCAGGCAGCGGCACAAAGCCCACCGGGATGCAGAAGACCCAGCCGGGCACCAGCAGCACGCAGGAGGTTCAGTGATCTCCAGTACCCCACGGGAGCCACAGAGCTATGGGACGTTATGAGAAGCGCCCCACACTTTGGGACTCAATTAACACCAAATTTCCTGCTAGCTCCACAAACTCTAGACAGATTTGAGTAGCAAAGTCCTGTTTTCTTTCTTAAATACTGTGTATATAAATGAATTCCAGATGCAAGGGAAATGACAAAGAGGGATGCCATCAACAGCTTCCCACAAGGTATACAAAGGAAGATAATTTGTAATCAAAAGCTCTGGTTTAAAGAAGACCAAGAAGCCTTAAGCCCACACTAGAGTCAAGTCAGATTTCCATACGCCCAAAATGCCACCACCTGGCCAGCAGTCAGAAGGAGAGGACACAAGGCCACCTTCATCCTTGGAGCAGCAGTTGTGGTGTGACCTCCGTTGGAATACCCCGGTCAGAACTCGCAGGAACGAGCACGGATGCTGCAGCTGGTCCAGCTGTGGGCAGGTTTGTCCTCAGGCCAAGCCCAAGGCTGTCACCTGGCTCCGCGTGCTGCTCAGCACAACTGGCCGAGCCCGGTGGCACCCCGGAGACGGCCGGGATGCCAGGCATTTGGCCAAACCCACGGCACGTGTGGAAAAGGCAGAGCGTACATACACACAGCACGCGAGGGCTCCTGGGAACACCAGCACGACTGTAAATCAGCGTTAGCCTAATTTCTCACCACCATCAATGCTGCCTTGAATGGTAACAGAAAACGTTCCTGTTTGATCCCGTTCTCCTATACCACATGTACGCTATCACTCATAGCGGGGTAGCGAAAAGGAGGTTTTATTATGACTAATCATATCGATCCTGTTTTATTGAGTCCCGATACGTCCTAACAGAACATCTAACACAACGCAGGAGTGTAACCTTTAAACAAAACGTTCAGCAGGGAACAGAGCAGACACCAGGAATCCTGCAGGGCTTGAAAACAGGGCGGCTGGAGGCAGCGACAGCCCCAGTTGCCTGGAGCCGACAGTTCGCTGCCGTAGCACGACAAAGGAACAGCTCAATAAAATTCTCTTTTCAGGTGTTTTCTCACTCCCTAGCTTTGCAAAGCTCCCTTAGACCCCCAACGGGAGCTTCACCCCAGCAAGGGAATCACTCCCATGCGTGTACACCTCGTGCTTTGTCAACATACAGTTCTAAGCAAAATCCATCTGAGAGCTGATAAGAGCTGGTGGAAATTTGCAAACTGTATTAAAAACTTCAGAAATTAACGCAGTTTACTGTTCAAAAACTAGCTAGGGACCCACCACAGGCAGAAACCCCCGGTTTCAGAACAAGGAAGCTTTGTCGCCGTTGTCATATCAGGTACCAATGCGTCGCATTCGCGTATTTTGGACTTGCACAAGTAATCTGTTAAAATAGAGCACTTAGTCATTGTTTTGAAACATGACCTAACTGACTGCTAGAGGAAAGGCTGGTTTAGCTTTGAAGCCCTGTTCCAGTTGTGTACATATTTTGGTTTGTCTAGACCTGAATAAACTAAAATAACTAGATTCTCGGTGTCTGTTCGGTGCGCTGGACCAAACCAGCCCAGGAACGCTATTTCTGTGACCCCCCCCCGCCGCTCCCACCCCTCCTCGTGTCACCCCTCGCTGACGAGCAGCAGCCCCGTGTCACCGCTGCAGAGCGAGTTTGAGCGCCCGTAGCACGGCTACGCTCCCCACCCGCCGTCCCCGGGCACGCCGCAGAAGAACGCTGGCCACCGACCCATTTCCAGGGACGCGGGGACCCCAACGGCGAGGCACGATCCAAGGTGGAACTCTTCCCGGGAAGAGTTTTACGCAGGGCCCTGGGCTGCAACTCGTAAGAACTCCCATACACACCGTACACACTCCGGCTCCCAGCAGGGGTGGCTGGGAGCTGCTGGAGCCCCGCAGCCACTAAGTGAAGAGGGGGAAAAGCCTCTTAACTCCTTGAACGCATCAGAAGTGGTAAATGCTGCAGAGGAAAAGCCAGTTCGGGTGATTGATTAGCGCAGCTTTATCTCCTCAAAGATCAGAAGTGGGGTTTTCCCCGCAATTAAGGAAGTTTAGCCCACAAAAACCCCCTAGGACTCTCCCGCAGATAGAAGATGAACTTACTGCAGCAGTACAAAGTTATCCTAAGCAAGATGTCGAGATCCAGACCCGAATCGCCGTCTCCCTTGGCAGAAGAGCAGCTCGGCCGCCGTGGGTCCTGCCCATCAGACCTGCCCATGCGGGTCCCCAGCCCAGCACCAGCTCGCGACCCCCACCCAGGACCAGACACCACCCCCCCCGGGACAGGGACCCGCCGTGGGTGCCCGGCGGCAGCAGCCGGTAAGGCAGAGAAGAGGCAAGATGGAAGACAGGACTAACAGCACCTGAGTCCTTTCGTCTCCAAATCCCTACGAACCTGAACAAAAATATTTCTGTTTATTGCCTATAAAGCAAAACAGGAATATGGCTGTTGACCACACCTGCCCCCAGATGACAACAGGAACAGGGCCTGCTTATCAACACCGTCCTTTTGTAAAAGCAACTTACTTTTTTAAACTCAGAAGCAAGAAGATACTAGGAAAAAAAAAAAAAAAAATCACTTTTAAGATGAACACCGAGCCTGGCTTCTCTGCACAACACAGGCCAGGGCATTTTGTCTAATGAATCAGTGTCGGGTTCAGTAACCTGTTCTTGAACCAGCCCTTTAAAAAAAAAATAAAGGAGGAAGGAAGGAACGGGGAAAAAAAAAAAAAGTCAATCCTAATACTATTCAGTGTTGGTTCAGGCCCACGAGACCAGAAAAACTGTGTTTTAATTCAATGTTTGCCACCGAGTCCTTTGCGATTAAGCAAAGACAAGGAACCGAAGCACGAGAACAAGAGTAACTAAAGTTTTCGAAAATGACATTTAGTAGAATTCCTATGGCTCCTAAGAGCAGGCAATACAAAGGCAAAGCCCTAATGCGCATCAGGAACGGTGAATCTGCTTTCTGAGGACCGTTTTTAGGTATTTCTTCAGTACCTCCCAAATAAAGCCCACGGCGAGAACCGTCCAACTTTATTCTCCCAAACAAAACCTGCAACGCATTGTCCCGACACCCTTTCCCAGGAATGCGAGCTCAGTTATCCACAGGCGTCACCGAAAATCCGCCCCCCGGGCCCCGAGGACGAGCCTGCCCCAGAGGAAGGGGGTGAAGCCCGGGCTCCCGAGGGGGGGGGGGGCGGGTTTGGGTCGGGGGCGGCTCCGCGGGGCCGCGCAGCCCCGACGGCTCGGCGCGGGGACCCCGCGGCCATCCTTACGGGGAGCGGCGCCTCACCCGGCTGCTTTCTAGTAAAAAAATTAAAAAAAAACCAAAAAACAAACAAACAACAACAAAAAAACAATAAAAAAACCCCACAACATAAAATAATTCCCGGGACTGCCCCAAACCCTGCTCTCCTCCATCTTTCTCCTTCCATCCCCTCACCCCGGGGGGCGGAGGGGTGGCCGAGCCCGGCTGCTGCCGGGGGGGGGTGGGGGGTTACATCCCACCCCGAGGGGGTTTGTAACGCTCCCTGCCACATAATTAAGAAATAAAACACAATCGGGGGGCTTTAAAAGTTTCCGGCGAGGAGGTTGGCGTGCGGAAAGTCGCGCTGAGCCGCCGGCGGGGGGGCTGGATGCCACCCCAAAGGCTTTCAATGGGGGGAGGGAGGGACGCGGCCGGCCCCCGTGGCTGGGCAGGGGGACAAGGACCACGGTGGGGTGGGGGGTAAAGGCCCCCCTAAGCAGCCCCCCGGGTTTTCCGTGAGCAGAAACAAACCCCCGCGCGGTTTCCAGAGGCGATGGGGGGGGGTCCCCGGGAGAAGCGACCCCGGACAAAAGCGGGAGTGGGGTAAGGGGGGGCCGGGTGCCATCCAAACGCGTTCCAGATACCATTAAAGCAGCCCCGTCCTCGCCCGGAGCAGCGCCCATTAACTACCCTTTTAAAAATATTTTTAATTTTTTTTTTTTTTTTTAAATTTTTTTTGCGATCATTATGGCAAGCGGCGAGGTTTCCTCCCGCGGTCGGTTCGGAGGCCGGGAAGCGGGGAGGGGCAGAGGTACGAAAAGAGCGGAGGAAGGATTTTTTTTTTTTTTAATTATTTTTTTTTAAATAATAAAAAAAAAAATCTGGTTTTTTTTTTTTTTTTTTTTAAAGCAAAACCCAACTTTGCCATGCGAGGCTTCCCCGCGCGATCAGTCGCCATACTGAAGATTCCCCCCCCCCTTCCTCTTTCTTTAAGTACAGGCTGAAACCAGGCCAAAAAGAAAAAAAAAAAAGACAACACAAAAAAAAAAAACCCCAAACTTTTTCTGCCCCTTCTTTTCTCGCAGGCACTAGAGTGAAATGCGCACAAAGAGGCCCAGGGAGCTGTGTTTTCTTAACTACAATAGCCGGGCTAATTAGATCATAGGAGCGAGTCAGCGATACTGTAACAAGTCGCCAAACAGGAGGAGCGGGGCGAGGAGGAGGAGGAGGAAGAAGAGAAAGTTTCGCACCCTCGGCACTCACCGATCAGCCCCCCCACCAGGAAGGCGACGACTTGGAAAACCAGCAGGATCCCCCCGACGATGCACAGCTTTTTGGTGCTCATGTTCTCGATGATGGCCCCAGCCATCTTGGCCCGCCGGCGAGCCCCCCGCTGCCCGGGCCGGGGGGGGAAGGAGGAGAAAGAGGAGGAGGAGGAGGAGGAAGAGGAGGGCAGGCTCGGCAGGGACGGCCCCGGGCCCGCCGCCGCCTCCCGCTCGCCCCGCCGCCGCCGCCCGCCGTGATTGTGGCCGCCGCTCGCCGCATCGGGCCGCTTTAAAGGCGCTGCCGGCGGTCACATGACGCCGCCGCCCGCCTCCCCCCGCCCCTCCCCGGTCCTCGGCCCGGCCCCCCCCGCCCTCACTCGCCACCCCCGGGATGCGGGGCGAGTTGGGAGGGGAGGGGGGGGCGGAGGCTGGTCGCCTTTCTCGGCGAGCGGGCCCCCCGGCCGCCGAGGGAGGAAAGCGGGGGGGGGGGGGGGGGGTGGCTCTCCCTCCTCCGCCCCCACCCCAGCGGCAGGGACGCGGGTGTCCCCATCCCAGCCGAATCGCGATGTTACTGGGAAAGACGGGGAACTGCTGGGGAGAGTCCGGCTACGAGGATGATCCATCACCTCCCTGGGGAGGACGCGCTGGGGGACCCGGGCTGTTCGCCGGGAGGGGACAAGCCCCAGAGGGGACCGGGGGCTGGGCTGGGTCATCTCCAAAGGTCCTTTCCAAGCCCTGCGGTTCCGCGATCCTGTGATCTCATCAGTGCTTATCGCTATCTAAAGGGCGGGTGTCCGGAGGATGGGGTCAGTGGTGCCCGGGGACAGGACAAGGGGCAACGGGCACAAAATGGAACACGGGAAATTCCCTCTGAGCATGAGGAAAAACTTCTTCACTTTGAGGGTGCCGGAGCCCTGGCACAGGCTGCCCAGAGAGGTGTGGAGTCTCCGTCTCTGGAGATATTCCAAACCTGCCCGGACACGTTCCTGTCCAGCCTGCTCTGGGTGACCCTGCTTTGGGAGATAAACTCGGAAGGTCCCTTCCAACCCCCACCATTCTGTGATTCTGTGGTTTTCTCCCGTTTTCTCACGTCCCCATCACTCCAAGGCAACGCTTGGTCCTTCCCTTAGCGCTACTTTGATTTATGCGGGTAGCTCACGCTAAGCAGGTTTCCGAGTTTTGTTACCCCAGCGTGCTGCCTACCAGTCCCTCGCCCTGGAAGACCTTTCCCTCCCAGTTGGAGACAAGCTGTCTAGTGGCACATTCCCGTCCGTGGCCCAGAATGGGTTCGCTGCCCCCTGCCACCATCTCCGGGCTTCAGCATTGGTGCCTTCCAGCTACTGGTGGGATCTGCACCGGGACACACGCAGCGAAGGACACAGAATACCATCGTCTGCAGCTAAAACTAGATGGGGAGCTGCTAAAAACACTCCTTGAGGACAAATATGCCATGAAAGGAGAAAACTGGTGACAAAAATACAGACAGGAACTATCAAAATGAAAGATGGGTCAAATATTTAGAGGCACAAACCAATAACAATCTGAAGCAAATAGTGACAAGAAAAAAAGTTCAGAAGAACCAAATGCCCGACAGAAATTACAGTAAGATTGCAGAAAGGCTGGCAATGCGGGATGGTAGCTTTGTAGCCAGACCTACCAGGCTTCCAGCAACGTGTGCGGTTTGTTTGGGACACTGACAGCCTCTGTGTGCTTATTTCACAGAATCATGGAATGGTTTGGGTCAGAAGGGACCTTAAAGCCCATCCAAAGTTCCACTCCCTGCCCTGGGCAGGGACACCTCCCACTAGACCATGTCGCTCGTTCGCCTTGTCTAATGGGAGCTTTGCGCCATCCAATGACACAGGCGGCGGTATCAAAAATGAATCTAGAAATTCAAGGAAGAGTAGAGAAGCAGCGTGCACAGGGTTTGACGCGTAAGGAAAGACTAACCAGACCTTGACCACCCAACGTATAGACAAGGCAAGGAGGCGAGCGCAAGAACTTGGTGTTTAGTTGATGGATGTTTAGGAAGAGATCACCTTCAGAAAGGGGGAGGGTACGTGTCCCTGCCTCGCTCACCGCCACGAACTCGCTTTCTTTGCGCCCTTTTCCTGACCAGAAAAAGGACCACAGGTGGCACCTCGCGTGGTGGCCAAATTCCTCTCCCAAGTCCAGAACCCAGCCCTCCAGGTTCAGCGCATTTAAAGGAACATTTAACGCCTCGGACCCGTGGGGTGCTGGAGACGCGCAAAGATGCAATGCTGGAGGCCAACCAACGATACAGTGGGGTCATATTTGGGTGATGTAATGAAATGTGATGCTGTGATCAAGATCCTGGATACAACAGGATCCATCCGAAAAGCGTCGTAGCAGTGACCCCCAAATGCTGGTTTTCCAGCACTAAGCCTTTGGCTTCCAAAGTTGGGCTTGAAAAACTAAATGAAATCAAGCTCATGGGCTACTTTTGTGTTTTACTTCAGTGATCTTTTCTGGACGTGCAGAGCTCACAAATTCTCATCCTCTGACCATCAGGCTAATAATACAAGCTGGAACATAGGCATGAGGGATCACCTTAGATATTTTGTGACCGCGGGACTGTTTAATCTTTTAGAATATTTCAAGCTTAACTTTTTTTTTTCTTAGTTTAGTTTTAGCTTTACTTTTACATTACACTTGTGACTTCATTGTTAAAAATAGCTCTTAATGGACAAGTCCTTCGTACCCATTATGAACCCACTAGGCTCATTCACACAGACCCGCTTCCAAAAATCAAAGCCTGTTAGCGGCTTTTTGCCAAGACGATTAAAGACTTAAAATACCAAATACTTTATGCTGAAATTTAAAAAAAAAATCCCACATAGAACAACTGCTATTTAAAAGGCTTATTTTGAAATATCTAATATTAACTTTAGGATGTCTATCTAACAGTTAATCTTGATTCTGAGTGACGAATTTTGTGATTTTCTCTGTTGGAGATGGCACAAGCTTTTGAATTACATTGGTTCCCTTACAGTCTGCGCTCACCGCTGACTCGGAGAGAGTCGTACAAGTCACCCTTCCAGGTCCCACCTTTTTCCAAACGCAAGGACCTATATGACCAAACATCTTTGGAGCCATAAGTACCGCTAAATCCAAACTACTTTAATGACTCTACAAAAGTTACATGGTGCAATCTTCCATTAAATATCCCGTTCGTTCCAATCCAATCAATTTATTCCTGGGACAAAAACGTAAGCAGTAGCGCCAAGATCCTGACATAAGAAAAAAAATCTTAAGCGAAAAAATTAAAATAACAAAAACACAGGAAAAAATACTTCACATTTATAAGGCACTTTCCATCTCTACCGCGTTCCTACATCTTTAATCCCACAAAGTTTAGACTTATTAATCGCATGTGACTTTTGACACACATCCAAAGGGCGTATAGAGCAAATACCTTCCAGAGTTGGGACTTCTCTTTTGCCAGAAAGTGACCACACACAAAATCTCACAAGACAGAACCTGGCCCCAAGTGTGTTAGAAGGCGCGTCTCTAGCCATCTTAGCTGTTTACAAATCCCAATTTCTATCCGTGTAAGATGTCCAGAATTAATCATTCCGGAACTCATCTACTTGCCGCTAATTACATTCTTTTTTCCCGAGGGCTTCAGGCTGTTTTGAAAGCCTCAGCTATTAAAATAACTACCCTACGGTCCGTCCCAGGCAGGAGGAGGAGTCTCTGCACAGAGAACTCTTTGCAGGGCTGGGCCCAGAGCCCAGATTTTCCAAGGGGTTTCACTGCCTGAAGGTGAGGGTAAAGGCTCGGCGGGATTGCCGCAACTCCTCATTTTTGGTGCTACGTGTCCATCCTACAAGTTACTGCAAGAGGTTTGAAAAACCTTTCTTTGGATGCTCACTTTGCACAGAGATCAGACTCTCTGAAAGGTTCGGTATTTTTTCTCCTGGGTTGTCTCGTTTCAATTGGTTAATGGAAATAATTTGAAAAAAAATATTTTTTTTCAAATTAAAATGCTAGAATTTAGAGGTATTTTCCAAATACAACTGTGAGAGAAAGACACGTGCTACAAATACAACACAAAGGCTTGACAGAGGACCATCTATCATCTGGATTAGAAAGTCAAATGGCATGATCATAGGAATAGTTTCTAGCTTTAGAAAGCGGAAAAAAAAAAACACCCCAAAGCAACCCAAAGTACCCCAAATCAAAACCCCCGCCACAGTGATTTGGACTGACGTTGCTGCACAGAAGTCCAGTATTGAGCTGCTTCATTTTTGCTTTACAGAGGCCAGGTTTTTTTTAGTATTAGTAGCATTGTTTATACCGGCCCAACAGCGGACCCCATACGTAAAATACAAAGTACAGCAGTGGACAAAAAGCTGATTAAATCATGGTCATCTACCACCAGATACAATCTCTTGAACTCTCGCTTGGACTTGCCTACTTTATTTACAATACAGCGCGCAACAAAAAACCAGACCTGTGGGGATTAAGCTTTGGCTCCGGTCTCCAGTTCGTAGGCTGTATTTTTTCTGTGTGGGTGTTGGCGTTGCTCGATGCTGTGACTGCAGTTTCTTGTTTTATTTGGAACACACCTAACACATTACAAAGTTACCCCTAGTAATAAATAATGTGTACTTTGCTGCTATGGGGGAAAGAAGATTAAAAGCGTTCAAAAACTACTTACTTCTCAGCACTCCTCGCTGCTTTCATAGGTAACGCTCTGGTTTTGTTCTCTTACAAATACTGGTAACACGGAAAATCTTCTCCTACAACAGGAAAAGGGCGTTTTATGTTATTTCTAGAGCACAGATGGTGGGGAACATTTTATCTTTGTAAGAAAAGGCATTTCTACACTCCATAAAGATACTCAATTGTAGAAGTTGGTGCGGGACATGTCAACAAAAAAGCTGGGGGGGGGTTGAGCTCAGTGGGTAGACAGAGACCTACAACTTGTTCAGGGTTAGGAAGAAAACGGCCAGGTACGCAGTGCTCCATCCTACCCCAGCCCCACTCGAAAATGTAAATATTTTGAGTGATTTCCAGGCCCCCTTGTAGCTCAAGGCTAAACATTCGTCCACTTATTAGGAACCAGGAAAGTTGAATTTTGCCACTGTTTATACATCTGGAAACTCAGAGCTAGGCTTAATTTTATTTTATTTATTTTCCTGCGTGACACCTTTTACTGAAGTGCCAGCCAGCCTGCCAGATCTGAGATCCCATGCTGTTCTTCAGGCTTTACGCGTGCAACCCGAAGCTCCATCTCTGCCGGGAGTCAGGGGCTCCTCGCGTAATTTCTTTGATGACAATATGGCAAGAAAGAAAGGATCACAATCTTAGCAAGGGGGTTACCCAGCCGAACAGATTTTAGTCTTAAACCACAAATAGCCTAGAACAGGCGACCTATACAGTGCACCCCCAAACGCCCACTCCCAGCCACTCTGTACCTACTGGACTCCTCAGCAGCACTGGGTGGGTGGCAGTGTCCAGCTTAGGTCCTTCAGAGCAACCGTCTCCATTCAGTTGTCCCTCTGTCCTGGAACCGGGCAAGAAAAGCCATTATTCATTGGGTGCGGAGCAGCATTTGAAAAACATTGAGAGCACAGTCCCAGATAACTCTCCTGATGGCTCTTCTCTGGTAGGCTTTCAATCAACAAAGCCTTCCGCGCGTTAGGGTGAAGCTTCAGTAGGGGCATCAAGGCTTCCATTAAGCATGTGAGACAAAAATCTGAGCTGATAATTTGACAGAAAGCACATTTCAGCTTGTCAGACTGGAAGTGCGGACTTGTGATATCCTGAAGGAGGGGCCAATAACAGTGCATTAAAATAATTTATTAAAGGCTGTTTAAACTAGATTTTTAAATTTTATTTATAGGCTTTACAATTACCATGTGCTTAAAAGGCTCAAGCCCTCCAAGGCAAATCTGTGGAAAGCCTTTTATTTGAGTCTGCCAAGCTGTCTCTTTCAGCCATTAATCCAATCATCAGGAGGCAGTTTCTGCAACGGGATATCGGAACAAGTCTAGGGCAGATTCATCATTAGTATATCACTAAATTTCCAAGTTCTTCCATCCAAATCTCTTCCATAACATAATGATCATCTGGCAGTAAGTACAGCTCTATCTTCAGTCCTTCTATTTGATTGATTGAGTAATTATCCAGAGGCCCAAAAGATTTCTCTTATCAAAAACATGCCTAACACCTCCCCCGCCCCCCACCATGACAACCTCCCACCTCTACAAAACCCATTTTGAAAAAGCCACAGTTCAGAAGCCACACAACTCAGGTCCTCGGAAGGTTTTACTAATCCACAGTTGGGGGCTGACAATACACTGTGCTTGCCCGGGCTGAACTTGTCCTACTGCTTCAAGTGGCACCCCTGTTGTGTTTGACGAGTGTAAGTTTGCGGGATCAGTGTGCAGTGGATCATGCATCGTCAGCCAAAGTTGTGCTCAACCCCTCACAACTTTGCCATGGACCATTTTGCCACTTCTTGCCTCTTCTCAGTCCTCATGAAAATGCAAGCTCGGAGCTCTGCTCTTTCATTTTCTCTTAGGACTCGCCCTATAGCTGGGCCATTCCGCAGCCACCATCCCTCAGACCGAATCTCCCATCTCGCATCAAACTTCTGCGATGGCTCTTACCACAGTCACTCCACCTCCCATAGGGCTTCTTGCCTTGTGTTGAACCTCCATATCAAACCCTATCCAAAACGTGCCAATGCTGGCACCTACCATAATATCATAGAATCACACAATGGTTTGGGCTGGAAGGGACCTTAAAGCCCAGCCAGTGGCACCCCCTGCCCTGGGCAGGGACACCTCCCACCAGCCCAGGTTGCTCCAAGCCCCGTCCAACCTGGCCTTGAACCCCTCCAGGGATGGGGCAGCCACAGCTTCTCTGGGCAACCTGGGCCAGGGGCTCACCCCCCTCACAGCCAAGAGTTGCTTCCTCCCATCTCATCTCAGTCTCCCCTCTGCAGTGTAAAACCCTTCCCCCTCGTCCTGTCACTACATGGCTTTCCTTTACAAAGACCATTCCAGTCTGGCATTTCTCTACCTACATGTCTGTGTTTTCATCCACTCCAGTGATGGACATCAGTGAAACCAGCTCAAACATGGCACAGTTGGGTTAAGGGCCTCCAAGGAGCTGTACATCCAGGTAGGCACCACGTGCAGGAGCAGTGAAACACCAGAATGGCTTCAAGCGTCCATCCAGGCTGGGAGACTGCCTTTCCTCAGGTTTTTAACGTCCTCAAAAGCAAGCAAAGAAAGACGTATTACTAAACCTATGGACACTTTAATGTTAAAAATGATATCCAGTATGCTATCTTAGGACAATAAGGTTAGCAAAAGTAAATTCTTTCTACTAGCTGAATTGTGCAATTGTTTATAGCAAAATCTTCATGGTTCAGTAGCTCCCATCAGTGTGCTGAATACAAAGAATGAATTCCAGAGGGTTTTTTGACAGCTTCTTACTGTTTCTCTGTTAAGCCTTTATATTCCCACAAATCCAATCCATTCTAAGTTTAGCACTGAAGACTGAATTAGCAGATGCAGCTAAATTTAAAACAAAGCAATTTTTTTCATATTCCCATGAGAAATGAACAAATGCACACAGGTTGAGCGTTTGTAACGGTGGTAAACTATAACACCAAGCAACACGCTTTAATTCAATGTCAGTAAAGGCTAATATTAGTTAATTAAGACGGCAGAGACACAAGAGATTTAATCAAGTTCCAGTGGTGGCAGTTTTGAAACATCAAGTGAAATAGTTGACAAATATGAGCTAGCTTTAATATTTTGTTCTTCTGTTATGTTAAATAACATGCAGTTTCTAGGTTGGCCGTATCGGTTATTATAAAAAAGAATCTGCATTTCTCAATGTTTGCACGGCGTACACGCAGAATTACCAATTAATGCAATTTGAAGACTCGGAAGCCTTTGGAAATTAGAAATTTAAAGTTAAACTAAAGCACCGTATGCACCCAGCTAGTGTCCTTGTGGGACGTTCTCAAAATACCACCTAAAACCAAGCATAAAGCATATATTAGTTTTAAGGATCTCCTAGAAAGAGACATCTGTTTTGGAACAATCACAAAGGGCCATCGCCAAAACTATCCCGTAATAGTTATGAGCTGTAATTTGACATTTTAGATACACATTCCTCTTGCCAAATAATATCATATTTTTGCTCTTGGCAGAGAAAATAAAGAGAAGCATATATCCAAGATGAGTAATTTAGTACAATGTAATCAAGGCAAGCTGCCCTACAGACTAGGGACTGCATTACAGTTAGCAAGATAGGGCTTTTTTGTCCTCTTAAATAAAAGTGCGTGTATTATACAGGGAAAAAAAAGAAGCAAGAAAAAATGGTTTTCTTCTTGATCTTATTTTCCATCTGACCCAAGTGTGTAGGCTTTTATTCCAAGAGACTAGAGGTGGGGTGGCTAAAGCAATTATTGCTGCGAGCTGTGCTCCGTGGAGGTTCCCGTCCCTGTAGTTACACGTCCTCGTCAAGGAACCTTCTGCTCCTCAGCTGTCCCAGTTCACCACCCAGCGTATTTATGTTAACTGCCACGGATTTCAAATTACATCACTCTGCTGGGCTGTAAATGGAGCTGGCCGAGAAGCACAGACAGATCCCAAACCTGCGAGGAGGTGACCCATGGCAGAAGAGGGCAGTTGGCAGTAATAACAGTTGCCTCAGTTGTCACAGATTAATCCACCTGTAATTAGGAGTTACAGCTCCATTTCCCTGAGCGGGGAAGTGCCTTGTAACTGGAGCAGTAAATTGCTGTGTCTGTGACACTGAGAATTCTAGCATCATTTAACTGAGCTAAACAACAAAAAAAATTAATGTGTGGGTCAAAGGACTCTGTATCGCTGAATCTTGCTATCTTTATTTTACTCAGAGTCTAAAACAGTTAATGAAAGAGATGGCTAACTTAGGAGAAAAATAATCAGCGATCTTTAATCTTCATGCCACGATTCCCACCCGCGTACAGCAGTTTGGGCTGTTGGTCAGCCTCTGCCTTTCTGCTCCCAAACGCAAAGTTGGCCAAATGACTGCCTCGCAGCTGCCCCTGTTAACAGCCCCCTCGTGCTGTGCAAACCCACCTAAATCAGCTGTAAGGCAAGTTCGTGTTACGCGGCGGCGGAGAGATTAGCTGGAGCTCATCTCTCAGCATTCCTTCGAGTTCTCTGCTCTAACTACAGGAAGGAATGACCCAGATACTTTTTAGATTGGCTGCTCTCACATTCAGGTTCTTTAAATTAGAATAATTTCCTTAGTTTGCTACCAGGCATTTCTTTAAAGTAAAAGCAATTGGTATAAGCACATATTTTGAACTACGACAGGGATTTTATATGTTATTTATATGCTCACTCAGTTTTCTGAGAACGTATACCTTGTGGGGAGCAAATGTATTTGTCAGAGTATTATTTTTAAGAGGTCTTATGGTATATTGAAAATGCATCAGTATGAGCAAAGGAAGCAGATTACTAATGAAACGATACATTTAAATATTAAAATGTAACCTGAACTGCGATTAAGCTAACGTTTCCCACATGCTATAATATATGCTTATGCAAATCACTGTAGCTATTCTACAATAGAATCACAGACGTTTCAGCTGGAAAAGATTAATTTGGTTATCTTGTGCACTGCTGTCACCGCACAGTTTCATCCAAGTGTATTTACCAGCTCAAGCAATGGAAAACAATGAGACGAAAGGGTGAGAAAAGTAAACTCTGGTCCTTAACTCCGGTGTTGCTCATGACTGAAGAGAATGCATGAATTTCTGGAGAGAACTCTACTCTCACAGCAGCCAAAAATGATGGCCATCTCATGTCAAGGGCTGATGGCAAGAATGGGAAAAACAGGGAGAAAGTTGTAAGAACATATACTCCTTATAAAAAAAAAAAAAAGGTGGTATATTTTCAGGACATCTGATTCTGTAAGAGTAATAAACCCTGTCCAAAAGAACAATGCAAACCGTGCAGAATGTGTCACCGTAAGCCACGTTTCCTCTTAAGGCAAAACAGAAACCTGAAATCATTGTCCTGGAATGCACCGAAACCTCTTAGCACGAGTTCCTGAAATATTCATGAACATTAAGAAAATAGCAAACTTTTTGGAGAGTGTGCTATTTAGATGTAACTCGCTACGTACATGCTACCCTCTAAGCTCTAAAAATATAAAAAGAAAGCTTTTTGCGGAAAGTAAAAGAAGTAACGGGGACTCGGGAATTTTATCTCCTGGCTGCCACAGACCACACAATGTTGATTAATTCAGCTCCTCAATTACTCATCCTAACTGGGAAAATCCTTATGTGACGGGGAGTTTGCTAGTGTAGATCAGCGAGGAGCTCAGAATTTTAAGACGAGAAGATACACTAGGCGTGTAAATTACTGACAAATAGTAGAGGAAACACCGAGCTGTAATATACCAGCTGAATTTAGATTTACATTAACTTTCCAAACTTCTCCTGCATTTTTGTTACTTTTGGAAAGTCCAGAGACAGGCCCCTTTTAAACCTCAAATTCTTATGTTAACCACCGCGGAAAAGGAGGAAGGAGGAAAAAAAGAAAGGAAAAAGAGAAATGAAGAGACGTGAACTTCAATTGCAGGTATGCAAACGCGTCACCACTTCCCGTCACTTCTCTGCCCGAGTTTATTTCTCGTCCTCCGGGGCTACGTGCCTGGGGTTAGGCAAGTCAGGAGCTCACCCAGCGGGAATTAGTCATATCGAAGGAGGTTTGGGAGCATGGAAACAGCAACTTCACCTTAAGCGCTGGAAAGAAGCGCTAGAGAGACCACTGTTGAAATGTTTATGTATTTTGCAAAGACATAAATATTTGGAGAATAGCAAAAGACACTGCTTGGCATAGGCCGACAGAAAGCACTTTACCTGATGACTTGGCCCCAGTTCCAAAGACATTTCTTTCGGCAGCAGCATCAGCTCCGGCAGCCTCTCCTCTCCCCAGCCCCGCGCACATGAATTTTCCCCGCTCCGTGCTCGTAAAGCCGTTTGTGGTATTATATAGTGAAACCAAGCATAAAGGCACGCTGCAGAGAAAGAAAGGGAGAAAGAAAAAGAGGTGGAGAGCAAATTGTTTCCAGGTGTAGCCTCAGACTGTCTCGCATTCAAAGCCTGGGTTGCTTAAAGACTCAAGACGGGCGCTTTGTCCCATCTCCGCACAGCACGGCACAGACCGAGGAACCGATCTGGCTGGGAGATTTTTTTGTTGGAACGGGGAGATGGATTTTTGTTTTTCCAGCTGGACTGATTTCCCATCCGGTTCATCAAGAGGCTGTGCAAGTTCTTGTACGAGTGTTTTTGCGGGGTGAACTGGATGAGGAATTCATCCGTGTTAAAAACAAACAGAGGGGTGGTGGGTGTTAGTTATTTTAGTGCTTCTAACCTAATTCGCAGCATGGCTACGCAAACAGTTTGACTGATACCACGTTCTGACACAAGAAAAAAGCGGGAGGGCTGCGTAATCAATCACTGTTATCACAGGCAATGCCCCCCCAGCACAGCCACCCCGCGAGGCAGCTGAGCGCCATGAGCCACACGCCGGCTCGGCCAAACTCTCCCCACTGTGTCTCTCTTGTCCTGTTCACTTCGTGCAGCCGATTTTGTCTACGGAAAGCTACTGCGAAGTCCTCCGGTTCCGCTTCCTAAAAGATGTCTTTTTGTCTTTTGGACTTACCCATCCTGGACCGCTCTGTGGGGGTCGTCCCTCCTCCAGGGCCGCTCTCCTGCCTGTTGCTGCTCCTGGGGAGATGAAGATGTAATGAGAAGTTGCCAGGTTGCTCCCGACAGAAGAATCCCAGTTCCCCCCCACCACCAGAGCTGAGGTGCTTTCACAACCCAGGTTCCTCCCTGCTGCACGCAGAATGGTAGGTGGAATCAGCTCTTTGTGGATTTGGAGACAACCCAGCTGATCCCTCGGTGCAGCTTGGCTTACAAGCCCCTTTTATCTCTGCTCCTCGTGCCCCAGGCCCTTGTATGATCTGGGATGGCAAGAGCCCTGTGGCCAGGGGTGGCCCTCACCTGCTGGCCCGGGCCAGCCTAAAGCATCACCTAGACACCAGGTGGCAGCATCAGATCCAGATACAAACTTCACGGTTGAGTTCAAAAAGAGAGTTGTGCCTGGAGGACCAGTTGGTTGATTTACAACAACCCTCCCCCACGTACCGTGGAACACGTACGCAGGCAAAGCTCTCCTCCTGTTTCTAATCTGCTAATTTAAAGTTGCATAAATGCAAGTCTCCATGGAATGAAAATATAACCTCACAAGGCAAAGGCAGAGTTAGTGGTCATTTCCTTTCAGTGAGTACATGACGCCGCTATGCAATCTAAGAACGCGGAGCGGTTTTTTTGTTCTCCGTTGACTCGAGTGGCTTTGCGTCTTCTGCCTGTACTTGAAGACAAAACCCAGTAGGAATTTTGCAGGACGACCGGGGCATGAGCTGTTCTGAGCCAGCAGGAAGCAAACGCCGGGTACGTTTACCATGGCACGACTATTTCCAGCAACACTCTCACAGATATCGATCACAAGTCTAATGTTGTGAACAACATTCCCATCTGCAGGTCCGTCTGTAACTGCTATTTTTATAGGTGTAGCAACTTATTTTGGACTCGGATATTTAAAGAAATAGCAGCCAAGCTTCCCTAACTGTGCTTAATAAAATTATTTGAATATACATCCATATATAATGTCGAATTACATCCTTGTATTGTTTCCAAGGGCTTGTTAGTGCCCAATAGTGGTAGGTTGATTACAACCGCCTACAAATGTGCAAGGGGGACTGCTGCTCTTGCAGCGGGAAGCAAGAATTGCTCAGGAAACAGGACTCCATCTGATAGAAAAGTCACAGAAATAAATATTCTTTCTTGTGCGATGACGTTTCTAATGAATTTTGCGTTTCTCTCCAGGTCTGTTCACCACTGGTGATACTGGCTGGTTTAGCAGGGTGTCTATTACAGTTAGTTTACTAGATCTTCTCAGATCAAGCTTAGCACTAATCTTTAATCCAAACCTCTCATTGTATACCATACAATGCAAAAGAAATAGGAATAAGGGAAATGTATTTCTTTACATACATTTTTAATGCTTAGGACCATCTAGTGACTGAAGGCTTCATCTTCTGAGATTTATCAATACCTATCTCAGTCAACAGGAAGAAGGAAAATGAATTTTTTACAGTGGACATTCATTATCTTTAAAATGGAACTGTCATTAAGACGGACCCCTGCCAAAATAGCTGACATTTAGCGTACTTAAGGTACATTATTCATGAAACTCTCACAAGGAGACAGATACAATAAGCCAAAAGAGGTCTGTTAGACCGACAAGGAGAAGTAAGAACTCTCCTGGCTCATTTGCACCATCAGTTGAGTTTCTGTGGTTGTTTTCACCTTGCTGGTCCCCTCATCCCACACCAGCATCCATGTCTGAACGCCTGTTCCCTTTTTCCTGACCTGTTGACTGTTCAAAACTGGAACGTGGTGGGAGGGGGGTTCAGGGTGAAGTTACAGGAGACGGAGCGAGCTGCTCTGATAGCTCTCTGATCTTTCAAGGGGATTCCTCCTCCTCACAGCCACGCATTCCTCAAGCTTATCATGTGCTGGCTCTGATGCTTCTTGGGCCCCTCCAACTGCTAACCAAGCAGAAAGCACATTTTTTATCTTGCAAAGCTAAGTGTTCCTTGCCAGACAGGGAGTTAAATCAGCTCACCAAAAGGCCTAATGAGTGCTATACTTTGAATAATAGAGTGGAAGCGGAACCATAAAGAAAAGGTAGAAAAAAGAGGGAACACAACCTCCTCCTCTTAGATTGCTCATCAAATCGCAAACAAAGTCTTTGTATACTTGTGATCCGTAGAAAGAAAAATCCATGAAAATTAACAACAAACAGTCCACAGTCCATTTAGCTCAGCTATTCTGCCAGCTAGGAGTAGTCAGCGCTGCGAAGAGATTAAAGTGCCTTCAACAAAAATACTTTATAAACGGGGCTTCAGATCTTGATTTTGGTGCCTGGTAAGACAAATGCAGCCACAGCTCTAGGAGGGAAACACGCTGTGAGCAGTCCTGAGGAGGTTAGGAGGAGTGAAAACTGCTCCCGCCTCAGAACAGATTTTGTCAAAGTCTAAATTCTAGATATTCAGCCCCTCTATTCTCGTGCTTCAGCCAAGAACAGGGACCGCGACTTCAAAGTAGCTTTACAAGCTACTTTTTGTGCCATACAAGGGTCTGGGGTTGCTGTAATTATACTGGAGCCCCAACCACAGAATACTGCGGGGCTTTCCAGATGCCTCTCCTCCTGTCATCTTGTACGCCCCACGACTGAGCGCAGGACTGGTACAAACGCCTTACGCGAGTTTTATTTGACTGAGAAAGCTTCTGGTACAATTGGTATTCTCAAGCGGCGGTTTCCACCCAATTCAAAAGGACTCGTATAAAGCCAGATGGTTTTGATTCCAGGACTCCTTGTTTGTGCCAGAGGTCTGAAAGCCCCATCCTTCCCGTGCTGAGAAGGGCAGGTCCCCGAGCACACCCACCGGCATCGGGGCTGGGGTGGGAGATGGATGCAGCCTCGGGCATCAACTGACGCTAAGCAGGAAAAATGCTCTCAGCAGGAATAACCCTTAGAAGAAACCGAGGAGAAAGAAAAAGCACAATAAGCATTGTCTCTGCTGCTGCGGGGCTGCCCACCGCTTGAACGATGGAGGGATCTCTGGCGGATCCCTGAGAAACCCCAAAGCAGCTCCCGTAGCCTGTGCCAAGGGCTGCCGAGGGGCGATCTGACAGCTGCCGACTGCAGGCTGACTGAGCAGCCAAACCAACCTGCCCTGCATTTCTTTCACCCTGCATTTCTTTCACCCTTTCTTATCAAAATAGTGACCTGATACAGGGATGATCTTACAAAACATAATAAAGTCTGCTGCTGCCAAGGAATGATTGCTGCTAGCTAACATTTATTTTTCCACAATTATATTCAGGGCTGTTGAGGGCTCGGTTGTCCTTTCGAGACAGACCAGATCAAGGAGTGGTGCATACAGTACATCATCCCAGGATAAATCCGGGGAGGCTCTATGACTCAGAAATGAGTCACTGCTCCTCCTCTGTTTCTTCCAGACTCTTGGGGGCGTACTAATTTATTGTCGGTCTGTATCTGCAGTAAATTATTACCCCCAGCTCAGCTCTCCTGCGCAGAAGGAATTCCGACACGTTCTGCTCGTCCCTTGTCTCTCGGGAGGGTTGAACAGATGAACAGACGCACTGCACCACTGCACACTGAGATCTAAGGGGAAAGCAGAGAAATGGGGGAGTTGTATTTTTATTCCTTGTCCAGGTTAATTATTTGGAACTATTCTTCCTCCCAACCCCCCAAAATCCCAACTACTAAACTAAGATTGACCTTTCAGAAAGTTATTTCTAAGAACTCGGATAAAATAAGATAGTATGACTCAAACAACAGCAGGAGAGTGTCTGCATCACAGTTAAGCCACACAAATTGCTTTCACTGTCAGAATCAAGTATTCTAAATAAAAAACAACCCCAAGAATGATTAATCTTTTTTTCTCTTTAGCAAGACAGATTGAAGTATCCCAGCGGAGCTAGACAGGAAGTGTTTAAACAATGCCTACTTAGTCTCCAGTGAGCCTTCGCTAGCAGGAATACAAGCTTTAGGTCGGAAAGGGAAACAATAACTGAAATAACAGATTTTTACATATGCATGTACAAGATAGGTATATTCAGAGAATGACAGAAAAGCATGAAAAGGTACTGAACAGCCAATAGGCCTGTTCAGCTCTTCACTTCCAAAGTTCAGGAGCCTGAGGACACTGAGGATACAGTAGAGAAGCATAAAAAATGCCATTTTTCCAGTGGCAATGCTGATTTAAGAATTTCTTTCCCCCTGTCATTCCCCATGCTCATTTTTCCACCTCCCTCACCCCTGTCTATGTTTCACGAGACAGTTTTCAACGGCAGCACTGGCTTAAGGTACCACCCCTTCACTGCCTCCGACTGCTCATCCCCAGCCTTGTGCCATCCTGGCACAACTCTTTGCTTGGCCAGGTGGTGAATGCTCTATTCTGCAAAGGCAAGTGCTGGCGGACCTCAAACGGCCTTTCAAACCAAAGAAACAAAGAAAAAATGGTTGCAGAATGGCAAATAGCAATGAAAGAGAACGACAATTTTTGGAATTATGTATGTTAAAATGTAAACATATCCCAAATTTCTAAATAAAGACTTTTAACATGAGTATACTACAACTTAAAATCATACGTATTCACAAATTTAATTGTTAATAAACTATATTACCAATAAATTGATTCTCCTATTCGTAAAACATTGCATATTAGTTTTCGCCGCACTTCTGGTTAGTCTTGGCACAGGCTGGCCCTTGAACTTACATCGTCTTAAAAGCAATGGTTTCCAATTTTTCCCCCTTCCTTAAAATTTGTCACAGACCATCATTATTACATAGAAACCGATTCTGCTGGGCAGCTGCAGGCTGCTGGCTGGGATGTGGCAGATCGCTGGCGGCGAGCACAGCAGGGGATTACGGGGGATCACTGTCTTGGTGGAAGCAAACCTGGAGGGAGATGTTCCCAACAATACTGCAGACCTAACGAGCGCCCCGTTTGATGGCAAGAGCCAGCAGCAAGGCTGCCGGACCACTGCTTCGTGCTGTGCTGTTCTAACATTCACTTAGCACAGTATTTCTCATACTTGTTTACTGTTTGCAACGCAGTGGAGCACCCTTCTGATAAATAGGCTGCAGTAAACAAGGCGGGCTCCCGCCCAGTGACTCCTACGTATGAACACAGCACAGCTACGTAACGGCAGTGCACATGGACACTGCTGGGGGGGCTGGAGAACTGGAGATGATTAACACATAGAGTGGGATTCCGTGAAGAAAAAAGGAAAAATTCAGCTCTATCAGTAGGTATTTTACCACTGTGGAGAACAACAATAAGTCGTAACCAAACAATGACATCCTAGAGAAAACAGAATTCCATACAAAAAGCTCCTTAAGAATAGCTTCCATGTTACATCACGGAAACCTTGTTTAGGAAATTTAATATCAGAAAGAGAACAACTCTGAAGTGGCAAGGAGATAAGCTGTTAATAAATTTTCCCATCCCCCGTTCCTGTGGTGCTGTGGCCTAACATTCAAAAATATCTCCATCCTAATTTTGTCTTAGGGAATTTGGTAACTCCGAAAAATAGATGAAAAGCTGGAAGAGTGAGGTGTGCTTGAATTTGGATTCCTCCTGGCAGAGGGAAACGGCACCGGAGCTACCAGCTGAGGCCAGTCCATCCGCTGGAATGCAGCCGCCGGAGCCAGGCTGATGGATGCTGACAGCCCCGCTTTCATCTGGCAGTGTCCCCGCCACCAGCTGCGCCGGGGAAAGAAAGAACGCGCAGGAATTCACAGCATTCCCCCTCTGATTAATCCCCGGCTGTCCCGCTGCGCCTGAATGAATTGGGCTAGGGATTCGTAGCTCTGCTGGGGGAGATTTGCTGATTTCTTTGAGCCCCCCTGAGGGGAAGTGATATAGAGAGCAAATAAGCAGCCGGCAGTGCCGAAGTGATGTAATGGGCCAGGGCATGAAAGCCCCTCGCCTCCGCTCTACCCACCTCTACTGGTGGTTTCTCCGTATGCGACGGGGAGCGGGTGCAGGGGAAAACTTCACGCTGTTGACACAGGCTGTAGCTTTACAGGTGATTTATAAAGCGCACTCAGACTTTCCTAGCCGAGTCCTAGGCAGATTGGCCTAATTACAAGAAAAGACATAAATAATGGTTAAGCCGAGAGCTTGGGAGCACGGAGCCAGCTCGGTGGCAGCCTGACGCGGGCGACTGAGGATGAAGACAGGTAAGTGCCAGGGTGCAGGGCTCCAGCCCAGCCCCAGCCCTCAGCAGCCGCCCCAAACCCTCCGCCCTGGCTCCTTCCTACTTTCCAGGACAATAATTAGGTCTCAAATCAAGGTGCCATTGTAAAAATGAGAACTAACAATAGGGGGAATGGTGGGAAGGCTCTGGAAGCGTTACACTTCAGAAACCAACCCAAATCCCAGCAGAGAGTCACTAAGGGATCTGACTGATGAACCAGGTATGTGCAAAAATGTGCATTTGAATTCTAACTATTCTTACACAGGCCTCGCTATAAAATAACATCACTGTACCATCCCGATGCTTGAAAGAATTGTTCATTCACAATCAGATGCTCGTAATTAAGACGAAGAGTTTGTAAGTATAAGCAAAGCTTTGCATCTCTCTCTCTGTTTCCCCAAATGAGTTTGTGTAAAAGAGAAACGCATTTTCTTGCAAGGCGCCCTTGAGCCAGCTCCAGTTTCTATTTTCATGATCCAGAGGATGGAAACGTGACAGATGATCTGTTTTTCCCACCTGGGTGATTCACACATAAGTAGTAATCTCTGACATTTAGAAATCAGCAAGATTTTCTAATTTTTTTTACTTTAGTTTTGTCATCGTTTTGTGCATGTTTTGAAATATAGTATGATAACTCTGAGAATATTTAGATATTATGTATTTTTATATATATTATATTTATATATATAAGTGTAATGAACACAACTAATAAATAATCACAAAGAAACCAGAAACTGGCATCTGGATTATTTGGCCCGTTATAAATACGAAACACACAGTTCTGAATATAGCACTGAAAAAATTCACGGCAGATAACTTAGGATCATGTTGTAGCAAGGAAAGAAATGAAAAGACATTCATTTCAAATACTGTTCTAATTCAAATCTACGTCCAGACAAAGCGCACTCATTGGGTAAACCATTAATTGTGGATTAATTACTCAGCCCAGCCACCAGCTTGCGCTTTTGCCTTAGTCTTTTCCGCGAAGGGGTGGGGGGTGAAACTGTTTTTCTGAGCGGCTGTAACTAACCCCCTTCTGTGTACGCTACCTGTTCCGCTCACAGGCTCCCATTTTCTCTTTTTTAATATACTGGTATTGATTTAGGTTCAGATTACATAGTCTTTTTTCACTGATTTTGTACCTTTACAAATGGTGCTCCCGAATTCAGAAGAACCGGAATGCTGCTGCAGTTCTGGTATAAAAATTCCTGATGCGATAGTCACTTCTGCAGTAGGTAATTATTACTCTGGCATCAACGAAGCTGCTTAAATACACCGCTGTTGTTCTGCTGAGACCAGAGGATAATGGTCAGAGACCTAAAATGAAAAAATTGGATTATATTTTCAAAGCTAAAAACATTAGAACTGGAAACCTCTTTGAGGTTTTTGTGGAAAAATTCACTCTGCTAACTGCATATCCCAGCCACGGGTTCTTGGCTTTCCGTAACATCCTCCCTACGAACGCTTCAAAGCTCCCCGTTCACAGGGATTCTCGGGTCACCAGTGCGGACTGCACTGACTGGAGGGGCAAAGAGGGCTACACGCGCAGTCCCCCAGCTCCATCTGCCGCAGGACGCGCTCAGTGCCACCTGCCCGCAGAAAAACTGTCGCTCTCCCGTCCCATGGGGACGTGCACCCTGACTCACAGGGACTTCTCATCCCAGCTTCAAAACCAGAGGAAACCAAGACAACGGCATTAAGCGACGACCTTACCATCACAAAGCAGGGCCAGGTCTGGAAGCAGCGAGTTTGCGCTCCCAGTTACAGAGCTCTTTCTCTGACAGTCCCGATTTTACAGTGTTGCTATAAATATTGGATTAAAGTATCTTGCAAGGACAAAATTCAAATTCCCTTCCATTTCTTCATCACTGTTCATTCTGTTATCCAAAATAGCTTCTTAAAAGTACCAGGCTGCTTCCAGTTTGAAAGCCTGTGTTCCTTTTTTACTTTATTACTAACAATACCAGTGAAAAAAGACACCGTTAGAATTGAGAACCCACAGCTAGGTGGTTTTTGTCATCTTAAATGATTAAATTGTGGTCATGAAGGATGAATGCTGAAAAAAGGATCTTGACAGTGAACACGGGTGAAATTTGAAGGCTGCTTTTATGCAACGGCAAGGCTGAGAGCTGCAAAGGAACCATAGGTGACCCTGGTTCAAAAAGATTCCGAATCAAAAGATCTAGCCAATGACTTCGAGGTTTCAAGAAGGCTTTATCCACGGCTGTGTTTTAACGGCCGTACTGAACAATCTCTGAGAATCTTACAGTCCGCGCTTTCCAGCCCAGCTGAAGAGCTCCCCCGCGGCGCCGCCTGCAGTTGTTGAATAAATGTTTCTCACACGACAGCTCAATTAAGTCAAGGCTATCAGGGAGAAGATGATCCAAGTAATTCACTAGCCTGTGTAGCAGAGGAAACCCACTGGAGCCTGGAGAATTCATCAGTCTTTTAAAATGCACCTTACTTTACAGGGTGTTTTGACTCCGATTTTTCTTTTTCATTCTTTTCCTGGCATTGTTAGTGGTTCACTGTGTTTCACAATCAATGTCACGGAGCACACACGTAACTTGTAGTGCTAAGCTAAACATGCTACCGATAACTAAAATCCCAACAAAGCAGTGTCCCACGATAGAATACTACAAAGGAGCACATTCAAACCAAGTATAAAATACTCCCAGTATGAAGATACAAACGAATTCGCTGCAAAGACTCACAAAAATATAAGCATCGCATAAGAGGATCTGCAACGACTATTAATTTTTCATCACGTTTCCATTTTAGTTGTAAATATTCACATAGGTGGTTGCCAGCAGGAGAAATGCAAGCTATTTGATGTGTAAGTCTATTGCTTCTTAAAGATTGTGGTTTTCTAGCCCCGACGCTTGCCGTAGATTTAAATGCTGAAGTGCCTTTTCAGAACACCACTTCTCATGGTTGTTTGTGCGCCCTGTTCTTCTCTTCCTGCAAAATGTTAATTCACGTGTTACCAATCACTGGATCCTTGACAAAACAAGCAGCAGCAAAAAGAAACCCCTGCGGTTTTTATGATAATAGTAAGTAGAAGTCAAGTTAACGTTTCATGCCAAGTGGATCAGGAAAGCAGTAACTGGAGAAGGATTTTTTGGTATCGCTGCAATATCTTGTCTGGCAACAGCTTATGTAATTTTCTATGTATTATTGTTCAATATTCAGTTCCTCGGTGAAACTTTACACCAAAACTCAAGGTAGAGACATTCTACAAATCATGGTGAATTTCACCAAGGTCAAAGCTCACGGATGAGTTTTTTTTGTCTTCAAAAAACGCCTTCCATGATTTCAAAACAATCCAGCTTTGTTGAGGAGACAAATTTCAGCTTTTTGAGAAAGCGGAGAGAGTTACTTTTAAAGCTGTGAAAAGAAACATAAACTTTTCAAAATTTTTGAGGATTACATTATGGCTTTTACAGCTAACGTCAATGGCAGAGTGGGGCCAAGCGTTTGGGAAGCAGGGGCTGGAAATTGTGAATTAGGTACACGTATATGCATGTACGCACATCAACGGAAGGTACTAACCGCACTTCCAAAAGAAATTTTGATCTTTCTTCCTTTTGAACAAAGGCTACTAATTACAAATAAAATAAACACTAGGGGATTGGAGAACTCAGTTCAGCACATATACATATATATACGTATCACGTATGTTGGTGTTGGTTGCAACAGGGCGATTGAACACCGAATTTGTCTTCTAATTTGACCTTTTTAATGGTCAAATCCTCAACACTGTAAAGAGGAATGAATAAAGCCGTTACTTGGATGCACACAAATGCTGGCATCGAGCGTTCCGCCTCGGTTCCTCTTCTCTCCCAAGAAGGCTGATGGCCCCAGGATGGAAGGATGGACCAGGCTGCCCTGGGGCTACCGGCCAATGGGGTGGCCCAGCCCCAGCATCCACAAGGACTGTAAGGCTCTACAAGAAGATCCTGAAAAAGTGCAAAAGAGAGAAGGACAGAAAACTACTTGAAGGGTTTTTCTTCGTGCTTTTGGTTCTATATCACTCTGTCCTCTCTATGTGGCATGAAAATCACAGTAAATGGTATTTTTATCCCTTTCTCTGTTACATGGTTGGAAAAAATTGCTGACAGAAACTGCCAACATTTTCCACTGATAACTATAACGCTGTTTCACTGGTATACACATCTTTTTACACTAGAGCAGACCACTTTAGGGGCTTCTAATGATGACTTAAAGCCATGGAAACCTCTCTGATATGAACTGATTTGGGGATCCAATTCTAAGGGGATATGGAAAAAGAAGTGGGATTACAAGCCGCCAAGTTGTTAAGAGTCTAACAGGAGCCAACGCATGCATCGAGAAGGTGTGGATACGCAGACTTGGAACTACGCGTTTGGACTCAATTCTTCTTTCAAGTAACATCTTCCTGACAACAGAAAACAAATACGTCACATTCGCCACAAATGTGCTGTACGTAACAGCAGTTCCTACAGCATCGATATTTACTTAGTGATTCATCCCCTTCCTCTGTATGTTTATCTAACTACCCTAACCACATCCAGTTACCAACTACTAGCTACAAACGGCCTTACAAACCCAAGTTCAAGGGACTCCAAACAGTCGAACACAGACTGAGGCTTTGGTGTCACCACTCAGCGCCAAACATTTGCACAGGAGAATAAATCAATCAGCGCTTTCCTAGAACAAAATACCAGTGGGCAACCTCACTACTGCAGAGGAGACAATCTCCGTCTCCTCTGAACCATAAAAAGCTTTCAGATGACTTCAGTAGACTCTCGATTAGGCCTTTAAAATGGAGGAAGCAACAGATCTTCTTGTATTTGTTGCACATTGAAATGGTAGAAGAGTTTTTCAGGACTCATTGAGTGATTTCAGATAATATTACAGGTAAAATCAACACGTGCTTTTCCAGCTTTGCCATTAAAACCCATGAAAGCCAAACTTACCTTTCTTCTGATGTGAGTATCACCACCAGTTACCTGGATTCCTAGGCTGAATTCTGTTCTCTTCAGATTGTGTCGGCGCAGTTCGGGACAGGCTCTGGTCCTGCAATGGGGCTTTCTACACACTGTTAGGTGATGCCTCAACTAGAATTCAGTTCTGCTCCTTTAGGTCTGTGCATTTTACAGGAATAAGACAAATCAGAAACTCACACTTTTCAGTAATGTAAGCAAGCGTACACACTCCTTGTCTTCTCCAAATAAGCTGCATTTGTAATTATTTGTAATTGTAATCATTATTGTAATTATTATGCAGTTGTAATTATTATGTAATTATTCATGGGTTTGTAAACTCTTTGTGGCAAGAGACAAATGCCAAACCCAACTGCCACGGACCGGACTGTCACTCTCATACCCCTCCCTCGTCCTCTTTAATGTCTCCCAGGAGTTTGGCCTCACAACATTTTCAGAAGAGGGGCAGAGTCTGAGGCAGAAGAGCTTCCATGTATGAACAGAGCTGCATAGGATTTCACTCTTCTGCGAATTTCTTTTTTAAAGTATTCCCAACACACGTGTAGGCCTACATAATAATCTTTTAGCTTGAAAGATTAATTATAAAGTCCTAAAAGCTCTCACCTACTGAAATTCAGAGCCCAAACCACATTCCTTCCTCCTTCAGTCTCACTTTTCCACGGGACGTGCCACCAACAGCAGAAGACATTCCTCTGCATGAGAAACAGAGAGGTGGGTACCTTCAAAAGCTACTTTCAACTCCATGAGAACTATCTCCCAATGCTCCCTTGGCGGTCAGCGGAGAAACAGGCACTTCCATGTGCCTGTCCTGGGATACCTTCCTTTTTATAGGTGTTGTAATACAGCTACTGTCTTGTATAGCTGTAATCACAGACTGGTTTGGGTTGGAAGGGACCTTAGGGATCACCCAGTGGCACCCCCTGCCCTGGGCAGGGACACCTCCCACCAGCCCAGGTTGCTCCAAGCCCCGTCCAACCTGGCCTTGAACCCCTCCAGGGATGGGGCAGCCACAGCTTCTCTGGGCAACCTGGGCCAGGGGCTCACCCCCCTCACAGCCAACAATTTCTGCCTCACATCTCATCTCAATCTCCCCTCTTGCAGTGTAAAACCCTTCCCCCTCATCCCATGGCTCCCCTCCCTGATCCAGAGTCCCTCCCCAGCTTTCCTGGAGCCCCTTGAGGGACTGGAAGGGGCTGGAAGGTCTCCCCGGAGCCTTCTCTTCTCCAGGCTGAACCCCCCCAGCTCTCCCAGCCCGTCTTTGTGAAGGCAGACCTGGCCCTCCGCATCTCTTTTTATGTGGGGATTCATAAAACCTCAAATCATACAAAATAAGATGTTGAACAGTATGGGAGCAGCCCTTCCTCTGATATACCCTCAGTGGAACTTACATTTACTTATGTTAGCTGAGGATTTGGCTCTCAACTTCTGCATTTAGTCTCTCATTTTCAGAGCAGCTCGTTTAACTCCTTCTGTTCTCTCATATCTTCAAGCAACTAAAATAAACTTCTTAACACTTTGTACCCATTCCAGATACTGCGCTCAGCATACCTGCCACGGCTCAGCTGTTCCTTTTGTATAGATGCAAATACATCAAGTGGGTAAAGAAAATTACCTTTTTTTGTCAAATTTGTTTGGAATCAATTGAATCTATTTTAGAATGATGTAAGCCCTGAAAAATGCTGTGGGACTGTCCGAGTCTGTTAGCACTTTTAAGTAAACAAACAAAACCTGCTTTAATTTAGACAAATTTCCAGGCCACAATTGTCAGAACACCACTAAAAGCTCTTGGGTATTAAAAAACAAAATCTAAATAAGAAACAGAAGCTACATAAGGAGGAGGGCTCTGTGGGAACCTTCCTGCCTTTGGTCTGACAATCCAAAAAGTGTGTTCTGGTTTCCCCCAGCATCCGGTGCACTCCAGCAAGTTTCTAAATAAAGTTGAGTAAAAACTTCACTCAAAGCTTTAGCGTTCCTTAAATGGCATGTCTCATCTTTGCTGGCAGAGCTGCAGCTCCTCTTAAAGTAAGCATCCACATTAACATTTCTCCTAAATGCTACTCTATATATTCTAAATGCTCCGCTCAAAAGTCGCTAAAATCAGCACTCAAAAATAACAACTTCAAACACTTGCACAAGGCTGCATCCATTCAGAAGAGCTATTTTTCCTTACCTCACTCGATTTCCCTTCAGTGTTCATTAAACAAAGGATGCGCCGTGCCATGACAAGAGAGGAAGGCTAGATTTCAGCTGGAGGACTAACATAAGTCAATTAGAATCTATTGGCTCCTAATTACAGGATTTGTTATTTATCCCAGGCTGCCTCCCAGTACAAAAAAACTGGTGACTGATGCCTTCTCTTCGTGACAAACATTCACTTAGATACACGAGGAGGCTGAAATGCAATGAAGAGCGTTTCTTTTTCCTTTACTCTGAGCAAGCAGCATTCAGCTTCCATGAGAATGTTTAATCCCCTTTTATCCCCGAGTAAAAGCAATCCGTATCACACACAGCGTATTCTGATTGCGAACACAGATTCTATCTACTGCAAAACCTGTAAAATAATACAAGCCAATCCATTAACTGCAAAAGGTATTTTAAAAAAATCCTGCAAATTAAGACCCCATGAAATGAAATCGCTGTGCAACACTAGCATTGTAGAGATAATCTATTTTATGAAAGTCTAACAGTTAATTATGGAAAATGAAATAAGAAGCATGAAAATTATAATTGAACAGTAGTCCCTCTGATGCATTCACAGAATACAGTACTAAAAAATCTCATGAATCCAGGGAAATGATATATGGGTCAACTTAAAAAAAAAAAAAAAACCACCAGAAAAAAACAGGAAACCCAAATCTCACTTTAAATACATATTCAAGGATTAGCATCAGCAATTCCTTCTTCAGCAAGCCGAGCACCCAGCATTTTCACTACCATCCACACCTCTTTGAAGTTCAAACCTCCTCAAATGTATTCTCCTGCCTTATGTGAATTTCTGCCACCACTCTTGCCTTCCCCATTATCACCTGCACCACAGAGAGCACGAAAATTCACATAAAATCCCACAGGAAATGCAAAAGATCTATATAAAGCTGCAAAGTGTCTTCTGTCTCTCATCTTCAGTTGTTTACAAGTCTCTGTTGGGAGAAGAGAGTCCTGGTTACACCATGGAAGGAGGGAAGACATGAACTGAAATAATCGACGACCACCACCACGAATGCCCCAAACCAGCCCGAATGGTGCAGCAGGCTGCTGACTTCATACATGGGCTGTGCTGGGAACCTCTCCGTGGCTGGATCAGTGCCTGCAACACGCTTCCAGGTCGGGGTTTTTTGTTCAAAAGTTTAATTATCGGTAACAAACACCCACCACTTGCCTCATTCTGGCTGGTCCAGAATTAATGAGCATTTTAGGAGAGCGCAAATCAGCTCTGTGATCCTGTTTTTTTTAAAAGGGATTCTTTACAAGTGCAGACACCCCACCCCAGATCTAGCGTGACCCTCTTCTACCCCTTCAGTGTCTGTGTTGCCCTGGGGTGCCACGTTTTCCCGGAGAGCGCAGCAGCCCTGCCCGCTCCTCCCCGGGCTCAGCACAGACCTTCATCTCCCTGCCGCAAGCGTCGGGACAGCAGGTGACACTCTGGAACATCCCAGGACATCTGAAGCCACCCAGGGCAGCCGCGCCGCTTCCCACAGCTCCACCTGCGCTGAGTTTCTTGATGCGAGGGAGCACAGTATCAAAGACAGTCCTATCTGCTTTGAGTGCAAACAGACAAAAAAAAGAGATTATTTTAAATTAGTACAGCTCAGCAAATCTTAATTATTACGGTCAAGACTTTTTAATAACATACAACTTATTTACCTACAAATTCTTTCTCCTGCCTATGCTGGACACTTACATTCACCAACATATTAGTCATTGCTTAATTATCGCTACAAAGCCTTATTAATATGTATGGATAAAGAGCTCTCCGGCAGGAATGCATTTTAATGAAGTCGCTGAAAGGCAACAAGCAGCAATTTCTAGAAGGTTATGCCATGACTAACAATAGCGAACTGACTGAAGCAGCCTAGGGACAGGATGAGGTACGGAAGGGGAAAAAAAAAAAATCAAATTCATTTTAATGATAAACTTAATTAGAAAGCGTTTAGGCATTTTGACTGAGCGGTTACAGCCTCGAACGGCTTACAACTATCCTTGAGAGGAACGGCGTCTCTCAAAATGTCGCCTGCAAGCGCCCAGCAGCGTCGTCCCCAGGACATGTAATACACTGTGTGAAAGGAGGAGGTTGAAAATGAGACATTTTGTCCCCGCCCTGTACTTAACGGCGAGCGAAGCACCAGCGCGTTACTTCTGCGGCTACAGTCGGGTCGGTAGCATTCTATATTGCCCAACAACGTGTAATTTACAAATCAAATGTATATATTTGGACTTATATTTCTGTATATAATTGGACTTATTTCCTAGAGCGGCGATTCACTTTGCTCCTTGTCTTACTTTTGTAACGTTCGCCCTTCCAAGGCGACGTTACCCCGTCCCTCCTGAGGACCCAGGCCCAGCATGGCCATGCCCGGGCATCCAGCGGGGACTGAGGCGGCCCCAGACCCGGCTGGGGGACCTGAGGCACCGGGGGACACCCGGCACCAAGGGGAACCCGGCCCAGCGCGGCTCCTTCGGGAGGGAGCACCCGGCAGCAGGGCCCCGCTCTGCCTGTGTGGGGCCCGCGGCCCGGCCCGGCGCGGCCCCGGGGAGCGGCAAGGCCCCGCCGGCAGGCCCGGCCCGGGCACCCGGGACAGAGGACGCCCGGGGCAGAGGAGAGGACGCCCGGGGGCGGGCCGCCGTGTAGGCTGCGGAGCCGCCCCGAGAGGCGGGCCCGGCCCGGACGGCTGAGCGGCGGCTCCCCGAGTAAGGGTCGGCGGGGGTGCGGGGCAGGCCGCGGCGGGCGCGGGGAGGGCAGGGGAGACAGCGGCGGGCCGGCACGCACGCCGGGGAGCCCGCCGGAGGGCCCGTGGCTCCGTCCCCGCCTCCGCTCGGCCCGGCTGGGCCCGCTCCCGGCGGCTCCTTCCACCCGGCTGGGCCCGCTCTCGTCCCGGCAGGCCCGGCTGGGCCCGCTCCCGGTCCTTCTCCCGCCCCGCTCGGCCCGGCTGGGCCCGCTCCGGCCCCTCTCGGCCCCGCAGGCCCGGCTGGGCCCGCTCCCGGTCCTTCTGCCACCCCGGCTTGGCCCCGCGGGGCTTCGGGCGGCAGCCGCCGCCGCCTCAGCGCACTCCCCACCCCGGGCAGGGCGGGAAGCCGGGGTGTTCCATCACGACCCAGGGCCTGAGGTGCAGTGCCTGTATCGCCTCGTCAGCCGAGGGAATCTGAATTTTAAATTAATTTTTTTTTTTTTTATTGGCAATAAATGGTGTTTCTTCTCCCTTCAGCCCTCAGGGTCATGTGGAACACTGTGGCTTTGTGCTCCCTTGGCAGGCGGCCCCCCAAGGCCGCGTCTCCGCTGCTCCCAAGGTTACAAACCTTAAATCGCGTGTTCGAAAGAAAGTATAAGGATTTGTGTCACGGTAAAGAGCCAGCACACGTACTGCAGAATCAGGGGTTGAAATGGACACGCGACATGGTTCCCTGCCGTTTAGTAAGTAATAAAGCAAAATATAGACGGTATGCCAAAACTTACCCTGTTTTAGATGGACGTATCCTGTCTGTGTATCGACCTGTGTTTGAAGAGAATTTAAGGAACAGTGAGGCTGTTATTAAAAGGTAATAAACTGTTTTTGTGGTGTTTTAAAAATGTTGCTACTTGTGAGGCGATGTGGGAGTTACTTACGGGCACTTCTAGGAACTTTTTAACATAGGAAGAATGCTAATTAGAAAGTTCAAAGACTAAAAAATAAAAAAAGCTCTTTTTCTTACCAAACCATTTTGAAGCTTAGACTAGTTTCCTGGCTGCTCTTTTCTCGGACAGCTTCTCTGCAGAGTGAATTTTACAAGGGTCAGCACTTAAAAATTTCAGCCCCCCAAAAGAGGTGCCTAAGTGTCGACTGAAATGCCTAATTCTAGGTGCAGTCTGTGTTTGAAATATTGCCGTGTGACATTGGTTTTGCCTGTATTGCCGAGAAGTATTTTTTCCTAGACCTGTATAAATTTTGTTTCGTGTTTGATTTTGAATGCGAAGACATAAACGGTGACTCACGCATTTACAGATGCCTCCTGAAAAAGTAGACGACAGTTATGGCAATTGATCCTGAGTCACTGATAAAAGCAGGAAAATCTATTTTGTGTGTTTGTCCTTAAAGATCAGATGGCAAAAATTCAAACGCCTTTGTTCAGAGGAGTGATACATGAGCTGGAAGCAAAGCTATGGCAAACGCACTGTGCCCTCCTGTGGTGGCGTTTATGACATGATTAAAAATCCTTACTTTGTTTCTCCTGAGGCTTTTTCAATCTCTACAGTCTGCAGGAAGCCACAGTAAGATAAAGGAGTCACGTACAGAGTGCTCTGTAAACAGTTATGTCAAACAGTATTTTTAGTGAAAGATTCTGCTTCTAGAATGTTTTATTTGAAATAAATGAAAAACCTGGTTTATCTAAGACCAAAATTACTTGAGCTACCCCACTTGTTTACAGTTTATTCAATTCTTTATCTGTAGTTCATGTTGCCCTGACAATAACACCCACTTCCCCTCTTGATTGTGGTGACAGTGCAGTACTACTTCTAAAGTATGTTTTCGATGCTGTAGACTGTGCGTTTTTTGAAGATTTAGTAATTTATTCTACTTGCCAGTTACTGATTTTTGTCAGATAAGCTTGTTGAGGGAAACTGAATCCCTTGGCTGGATATTTATATTATTTCACTCTTTTTTTGCCTTGATTATACAGTTTTTGAATAATGAAACTAAAATGCTTGCTTTAAATAACATACCTTTGCTTTTTATTATACTTTGTAAGAGACAATAATCTGAAAATGTGGGTTCATCTTCGTTCTCCTACCATTGATATGAAAATTGTGCAATACATCTATGTCCAGTCTGCTACAGGGTAACTTGTAAGCAAAGGTGCTTTTCGTTAACTGAAACTTTGTTTCTTAACTCAGATATTCAGAACTGCTAGAGATGGTCAGTAAAGGAGGGGGAGAAAATGCCATCTTGCGTCATACGCAGAGGAACAAGAAGCTGTTTGTTCGTGAGCGTCTGAAGTTGCTACTTGATGATGAGTCTTTTCTTGAGCTGTCTCCGCTGGCAGGCCTCAGTCTGCCGTACGGAGATGTCCCTGCTGCTGGGTGCCTTACTGGTAATTGCTACCAAATGCGATATTGGATGTAATGGGAAATTGGTGAAGTTTGTTTGTTTCGTTGCTCTGATCTTTAAATAGGATGGATATGGGTTGAGGGTATTGTTTGGAGCAGCCCATGTTGGAGACGCAGCTCAGAAGGAAGAAGGATTTTGAACCAACATGATCCTTAATATAATTTGAGAGATGGTGTTCGGGTGCGGTCACGGGTAGGTGATCGTAGGCAGCGTACATTAGTTGTAGACCGTATGTGCTGCACACCTTCCCAGAGCAACCAGCCTTGCCCACTGAAGGTAAGGTGGTTGTTCTTACTGGGAGAGGAAACAGGATACATGTAATCAGGTTTATGGAATATTTTACTATCTTAAGAGTGTGCTTTCGTAGGAAAAGTGAACATCAGTCCTATCCAGTAGCAGCATGAAAGAGTTCAGCCACTGCTGTGTTATTCTTCTGCGATTTTTGCTGGTAAAGCTGGGAGAAACCTTGAAAGAAAAAAAGTTCTTTCATTTCTTCTAGATGTAGTAATTTATTCTACTTACCAGTTATTAATTTTTGTCTCAAAAAATTTAGGATGATGTGTCAAATAACGTGGCAAAGGAAAGGGGACCAAGTTACCGGGAGATACAGGAGCTGCGACATTTCTTTTGTAACATTTTTCAAATTATAGACAAGTCTCTCACTTCATTGCGTTTTGAAGAGCAGTTCCAGTTTAAAAAGTAACTAGATGATTAGAGTATAAAATCCTATCTTTTGTCACAGATTGTTACGTTTTTCAGTTTTATATAGGTAATTTTTAATTGCCTTCCCTGTTATCTCAAGAGTTGGAAGCCAAACTATGTATTTTTTTCTCTTCTATTGTCACCAGGAGTAAGTAAGTTTATTTCAAGTTCCGTCTTCTGTCATTAAGACTTTTTTTTAAATGTCATTGGCTTTCAGCTTGTTATTCCAGAGAAGAGCTATAGATTTCTTCACTGTGTGGTATTTACAACTTATATTGCAGAAGAATCCAACCAAAAGAACATCCTCGCTATAATTTGTCCCCCTCGTTTCCTCTGTGGTATTTTAGAGAGTCCTGATAAGTGTCTGTGGTACCACTTACAGGAATTGGCAAAATCTGTGGGGTCTGGTGTGTCTTCACGGCAAATGATGCAACGGTGAAAGGAGGAACTATTTATCCCATTGGAGTAAAGAAACAATTAAGAGCTCAAGAAATAGCCCTGCAGAACAGACTGTGTTCTGTGTACGTGGTTGACAGCGGGGGAGCATTCCTACCACTACAGGTAATACCGGAACCAGTTCACAGAAGAAAATACCTAGGTTTATTTTAGTCATATTCATTTTGAGCAGTAAACCTCAGATTGATGTTTTGTTTTCTTGGCTGTCTGACTTTCATTCTCTGTTATACTTAAATTGAGTTTTGTCCACAAATCAGAGTCCAGGCCATGATTTGAAGATATGTAACAGTGGTGATCACTTTGGCTAATGTTGCATCTAATCAGAGTTCAGAAACTTGAATATCAGTGGGGGGACAAGGTGCTGACCACGCATGGGTATTCCTCAGTGTGCTGAAATGCTTTAACGTCTTTATTAAATTAGTACGTTGTTTGAGGGTTCTGTTTTAAACTTCAGAATCTATAAAATTACTCTGTATTTTATTGTAACGTTTGTGATAGTAATGCAGTAACCTCCATGGCCTTTAAAAATGTAGTTTTGGAAATTCTTACTGTAAAAGGAGAATTTGCAGAGGTCCAGAGCTCATGTTATCACAGAGACTATAGCAGTTCCTTCTGCAGACTGAAAGCAAACATATAGAAAAAGTTTTTACCTGACTTAAGGAATTGTATCAAAAACTAAGTAAAAAGGCAAACTGTGTTGAAGTCATTTCACAGATGAAGTACGAACATAAGCTTCCACTTCTCCATGTTTACAGTCTCAGTTTATGTTTCACAAAAAATTGTGGAACTTACCTCTGCTTTTAAAACACGTGGGTGTTTTTGTGGAACTGGACAGTGCATAAGGAGAGTAAATAGTGTAGTGAGTGCTGTGTATGAAAGCTTCAGCCATGATCGTTAGTGGTGACCTTCCCAGAGGTGGTTACAATGCGTTTGTGAATGAATGGAGTGAAGAGGAAGCGTTGACTTTTGTAGTTAATATTGAAACTCACTCTGTGTTTTCTCTGTAACGTCAGTCAGAGCTGTTTCCCGACAAGTTGCACGGTGGCAGAGTTTTCTACAATGAAGCAATAATGTCTGCCATGAGAATCCCTCAGGTACAGTGTCATTTGGAGTACAAGTAAGTGGAGTAGATGTGATCAGTAGAGTTCTGAAAAAAGTTTTGTTCTGATACAGATTCTAGGAACAACTCTCAAAAATGCAAAAAATTTCCTAAAGCTCACCTTTTCTATTTGTGGTGAAGAGAGATTCAAATACTACCTCACATAACGGAACACTTCAGCCTTGAGGGGTCTGGAGCACAAGCCTTGTGAGGAGCGGCTGAGGGAGCTGGAGGTGTTCAGCCTGGAGAAAAGGGGGCTGAGGGGAGACCTTCTCGCTCTCTACAGCTCCCTGAAAGGAGGGGGGAACCACGGGGGATCAGTCTTTTCTCCCAAGGAACAGGTGATAGGACAAGAGGAAACGGCCTCAAGTTGCGCCAGGGGAGGTTTAGATTGGATATTAGGAGAAATTTCTTCATGGAACGTGTTATCAAGCCTTGGCCCAGGCTGCCCAGGGCAGTGGTGGAGTTGCCATCCCTGGAGGGATTTAAAAGCCGGGCAGACGTGGTGCTGAGGGACATGGTGTAGTGGTGGGTTTTGTCAGAGTTAGGTTGATGGTTGGACTCGATGATCTTAAAGGTCCCTTCCAGCCTGGGCGGTTCTGTGATTTTGAGTGTTTACCAACCGATGGCGATGGAAAAGCATCAAATTGCTATGTTATTTCAGAGTAAATGTTGAATTCTCTCAAAACCAGCTTTGTCGTTCACGCTGGTATTTATATGTGCAGTTCATTGTTCCCCAAGCTGCAGTTTAGTCTCTTGAACGTTTCTGAAATGTAATGGTTTTGCCTTTCCGCTCCCCCCTCGACAGCATCTTGGTTTGTTTTGGTTCCTGTGTCCTTCAGGTGGCAGTGGTGTGTGGCTCCTGTGTGGCCGGAGGTGCCTACTTGCCGACCATGGCAGAAGAAGCTGTGATCATAGATAAAATCGGTACACTGTTCCTTGCTGGCCCACCTCTGGTGAAAGCTGCTACAGGAGAAGACGTCTGTCCCGAGGACCTAGGAGGAGCCAGGCTTCACTCTAAGTATGTGAAATAATTCTCAAAAATAGCAGAGAATTCAGCATACCTAGCTTTAAAGAAACTAATTTTATATTAAATTATTGTGACTGAAGCTACTCCCGTGACAGGATACAATGTGATCCTCAAGGACCGAAAAACATGTAGTGAAAAAACCTGGTAGAAATGATACATGAATTATTATAAAGGTTGGTGGTATTCAGTTATATATGTGGGAGTATCATGGGGCTAGATATAACTCTTTGAAATGAAAAAAGTAACGTGGCTTTGTAATTTCAGTTTTACTGCTGTCCGCAGGAACTTTCCACTTCCACCGGGTGTATATATACACACGCACACGCTCTGATAGAAATCTCACATAAGTACAGAGGTCAGGATGAGGGCCGAAAGTGGAACCTGTTATTATGCTGTTTGCTTTCCGTCTCAGTTACGGGTGTTTTGTTAGATCAGCCAAATGGAAGGAAAATTAAGTGGTGTTTTGGGGTGAAGCAGGGACTGCACAGATCTGGATTTGGTTCCCCATTCTTCCATATGCTTTCTAACAACTTCAGGGAAGCCAGTTCCTCTGTGCCGCACAGGGACCAGCTATAGAAGAGGGATGGTAATAAGTTACTGTAATCAGTTACTGTCTTTATATCTGGGCTGGAAGTGCTTATTTTGAAATAATCTTTGAAGTTTGTTTTCCCTATATTATATTGTTTGCAAACACATCAACATGAAAATAAATTCAAAAGTCTTTCTTTAATACAGCTAAACTCAAAAGTCCCAGGGAAGAAATCCTTACTGTGACTTTGGTTTAGGGTTGGATTGCACAAAAATTCCACTGACTTACTGCTTTCAGCTCATTCATACAAGAACAGAATCACACAATATTTTCAAGGAGTTTGGAGAGTCACAGCACGGGTTAAAGTTTTTCCTTTAGTTTGTGTTCTCTATCAGAATTCAGTTTTCATTAATTCAGTACTAATTAATGTTGCTCTCTCTCCTAGAGTCAGTGGCTGTAGTGACCATTTTGCACCTTCAGAAAAGGAAGCCTATGAATGTATTCGGAACGTTATCTCAACGTTAAATTATGATCCGCTGCCAGAGGAGGTCGTAGAGCACGACAGCCCCCTGTTTAGTTCTGATGAGCTCTTGGGACTGGCACCACGAGATTATAGGTGTACTCTTCCTGTGAAACTGGTAAGGTGACAGATACCGTGTTCCTTTGTCCGTTCACTCCGCTCTATCTCGTAGCTCCAGATTAACAGGCAACAGGCTGCTCCCTCTTGGAGAATCCTGAAGTACCCGAGATATTCTATATTATTACCTGATCAGTTGCCAAACTGTCTTGAGTCTGCAACAAAGCAGAATGGCAACAACTCTGCAGAACTATAGAAAATATTTAAGCTGAAAACCTGCTAGAGATAAGATCATTCCAGATGATGCCAGTGGATCCCCATCTGTCTCCAGGCACTGTTTGAGGTGCTGTTATGTCAGTGTGTCTTGTACTCTGTTGCCTGCCTTGAGAACATGCATCCCTTTAGTGTCCTGTTTTCCCTTCTCCCTGCCTTTTTTTTTCCCCAAATAGTCAAGACTCTATCTTGTAACTTAAATGCCTGATGAAAATACTGACTGAAAAAACAGCAAAGCTCAAATTAAACTTGTTTGAAGTTGGGACAGGTGCTAATACGTAAGCAGAGACATGCAGAGCTGCCCACGCTATTTTCATTGCGTTGTTCTAGAAGAGATTAAATCTGCAGGTGAATCCAGTATCTTTTCCAGGGGTAGTTCCTACAGCTAAGGTGATTGACTGTAGATAGCAGTGTGGCTTTGAAGGCAGCTATTAAAGAGTGTTTGGAAAAAGCCAGAGCGATACGCTGCTGAGTATTTGCTGTGCGCACAAACTGTAACTGCACACGCTGGGATTTTTGTACAACATTTTGATGCACATCAACAACTGTGCTGGGTAACTTGGAAATAATTTTGGAGTTGAACTTTGGCTCAAAATACACCGTTGGTAATCAAATATAAACATAAATCCGATGGTTTGTGCATACTGAGTATTTAGCGGAGTGTAAGACAAAAAGGCCTCTGTGCTCATTTAGGTTGACTTCTTGCAGGTCTCCTTACTATTTGAACAGAGCATATCTTTTAGGAGAACTATCCTATTTTCACTTAAATTTCTCTAGTAAAGACATATTTCTTTGCAGATTCTGAGCCGTCTGATGGATGGAAGCAGATTCCAGGAATTCAAGGCTAATTATGGAACAACATTAGTAACAGGATTTGGCCATGTGGAAGGGTAAGGCTGTAAGATTTCACTATCAAAATGTATGGTCATATTTGCCTCAATAGCTTTCATATCATCGTCAGGTTTTATGGTATTCCAATACCAATGTTTATGGAGTTCTGAATCTGCCAGGAATTGACAATAAAATACTTCTAGAAAGCCTGATCTCCTGTCTCTGAGCTCCAAATTCATCATGTCTCAGGCCAATAGCAGCAGAGAACGATTACGAACAAATGGCTTATGTGACTTTGAAATTATTTGTTTGCGCACAGAAATTACTAGCCAGACAGTTGGAACATTGAAGTCTCAGCAGATTCCTTAAGAAATAAGAAACAGCATCTTCAAAAGTGTTCCTTCCCAAACTGAGTTGAGAGCTATCGTCCCTTATCCCACGTGATGGAGATGGGATAATACCCATACAATAAAACCTTGCATAATTCAGATCAGACTGCATTATTAACACATTCGTGAAGCATACAACACTCCAGTCAAATCATATTAGAAAACAAAGGTAGTAAAAAATACTTTTTTGAGGCTTTAGGTCGAAAGTATAGATTTTTCAGATTGATTGTTACGTTGTGTGTTTCAGGAATTAGAGAGAGCCCAGAGTCCTGTCCCCTTGTGTGTTTTCTTGCAGTGTAAACTCTTGGCAGGTCAGCTATAGCTTTACCCGCCCTCTGGGTATTAATCCACGTTAATTCCTCCATGCTTTGCTTATCAGGAGTGCTGTGAGACTGGTTTGTGAGGGTCCGTGGATGAAATGACACATGTAACTGCATCCTTTTACATTCTGAATTTACGGATGTTTATGTTTCCATCCTTTAGAACATTGCAAGCTACAGTTTCATAATTTCTGTGGTTCAAAAGTGAAAATGTTTACATGCCTGTTTTGTAGGCACTTGGTGGGGGTCGTGGCTAACAACGGGGAGCTGTCTCATGATGCTTCTCTCAAGGGCAGCCACTTCGTTCAGCTCTGCAGTCAGCGCAGCGTTCCCATCCTCTTCTTCCAAAATACTGCTCCTCATACAGCACAGCCAACCAGCATCTCGCAGGTAGGGCATTTTCAGTTCAATATGCTTAATTCAAGTAATGCCTTGTTTTAAGATTACATTTTGAAAATTATTAATTGTTAGGAAAAGAATTTTTTTAAATCAAGAAACTTCATAACTACTCTCTTCTTAAGTCTTTCCACCAGCATTTTCACTTCATTCTAATTTTAAGCAGGCCTCTGTGCTTATCTAAAACGTCTAATATCCGGTCCAGCTGGCACAGAAGCTGTAAAACTTGGAATTTATTTGCTAACGCCTGGGAGAGGAAGGGTTGCTCAGTATTCTAGGTTTTTGCCCGGTGGATATAATTGTTTTGCTGATTTACATCATAGTAAAATAAGTGCATAGTGGGCTACGGGTAGGTAATGCTGCTCTCTTACTGGTGTGGAAGAAATGATCATACAGAATTGTAAAGAAATAAATGTTTTAGAAATACAAGTATGGTGGGAGTGGAGGGAATCTAGAAGAAAGATTTAAAGGATCTAAAATCTTTATTTTCATTTCAGGCAGAGGCTCACTCCAACAGATTAAAAGCCCAGGCCTCCATGATGGCTGCTGTTGCTTGTGCGGCTGTTCCCAAAATAACCATTGTAATCGGTGGCTGTTTTGGGAACGAAAGTTATGTTATGGTACGGTACGGGTAGCATATATGTTATGGTACGGTATGGGTAGCATATATGTTATAGTATGGGTAGCGTATATGTTATGGTACGGTACGGGTAGCGTATATGTTATGGTATGGTATGGGTAGCATATATGTTATGGTATGGTATGGGTAGCATGTATGGTATGGGTAGCATATATGTTATGGTACAGTATGGGTAGCGTAAGCGTTAAGGGATTTGGTAATAGACTTTTTACGCTTTACCAAGATTTCACAGCGCTTCATTTTTAAAACAGTCAGCTGTTGTTACAGACATTTAACTCAATTTATTATTTTAACTACTTTTAAGTGCATCACAAGATGCGATTACAGAAAATTTGGTCTGCATCTAAGAACCTAGAGCCAGTTCTAAAAAAAAAAAAAGAGAACAGGATATCTGCAAGTGTCCTTACTCGGGGCTAATCCTGCCTTTTTCTCAGCACATGCTGTTTGGTTTTAGTGATCAAGGAGCGCGTCTCCTTCAGCTGTGCTGTTCAGGCTGCTGGTAAGTGCAGCAGGGCTGCTCCTTTGCTCAAAATTAAACATATAAGTGCTTGGAGGGAAAACGAAATAATAAAATCTTGAAGGCAGTGAGGATGGTGATGATGTCTGAACTGATACAGGAGCCGCAGCTGTAACGGTAACGGAGCTGTATCATTAATGCTTTCCAAATTAAACTGTATTACACTCTGCCTTAAACTTGACTGTGTCATCCTACAGCCATCTTTTTGCCATTCATTTCAGTGAGTTTGTAACGTGCGGTTTTTTTTGTAGTGTGGGAGATCGTTCAGTCCAAACTTCCTGTTCTTGTGGCCTAACGCAAGAGTTGCTCTTGTGGATTCAAGACATTTCTCCACAGCCCCACAGGCTGGGGACAGTGACTGTACAGGAGATGAATCAGAGCTAAAACATCTGAAAGAAAAGTAAGGACGCTAAACATAAACCCTTGCAGTTACACTGGGGTTTAATTAGTTAAATTACCTAATTTTGTTCATCTTGCAGATCAACACATCCTAAACAAACAAAGCAAACCTGAATCTACTGAAAGATATTTTAAATTTCCATGTAATCCGCTGTCTGCTCTTGGGATCTTCTCAAGGAAATACAAATGTTTGACTTGAAAAACTCAACAACAACAAAGCCAACCAAAACCCCCAAACCAACCCCAAAACCATACAACCCAAAAGCAAGATGCTCCGCTGTATGTTTAACAAGGGCGCTCCTCTGAACGTGGAGGATGGTCTACACTGCAGAATGATCAGATCTGTTATGTATGATTTGCTGGATTCTAATTAATTTTAACAGTAGTACTGCACACTCAGTGGAGTTTGAAGTATATGCCTGTTTCATCTATGATTTTGTTTTACTGGCCTGAAGTTTTTTATTACATTTTAGTGCTTTTAGGCGTGTTTAATACTCTTGTCTTCTCCAGGCTAGAGGAAGAAAGCAGTGCATTTTACTCCTCTGCCAGACTCTGGGATGATGGTGTAATTCTACCTCAAAATACAAGAAAGGTAGGGGGTTTTTTACTTATATGTTCTTTCCAGTACATTTTATCCTTGCACCTCAAGCCTATGGCTCGCTCAAGGTCAGGGACACGCTGATTCCCAGAGCCGGGTCTCCCCCTTCTCACTCCCTCTTCTCTGGCATTTAGCTTTGAAATTCTCATCTTTTCTCTTCCCCGTTGGTCTATCCAAAAAGTTTCTGTTGAATTCTGGTTACTTGACTACAGCATTTCCTCACTGAACCTCTTAATTGACTTTACCATTTGATTCTATGTCCAAATCCTTTCTTTTTCAGTCTTGCATAACGACCTGTATCTTCACTCTTAAGTTCAGGCTCTTCACTGTTCACGTTGTTTCCCTTCTTTTGTCCGAGGATGTTTCTTTCTGCTATTTTCTCTTGGTGCTTAAAATCTGCTGCTTGCATTTGGGATGCCCCACACCCCCTTTTTATTTATTTTATAAGTTGGCAGACAGCCACTCCATTAGATTCTTTCTGAAAGCCGCCGCCTTTGTTCCTTTATTTTTCCTTTTATATTGTTTATTAGCAATACTTAAAATGTTCTTTGCACTTGTGAAGCTTGTTTACTTAAAGATGACAAATAGAGCCTGCTATCAATTAATCCTTCTAAATAAGGAACACAGTTATGGTAGTACACAGAAGTTAAATATCTTCTGTGGAGTTTATGGGAACTTTGATCATAGGAGAGCACCGAGAAGTATTTTCTAGTCCTGGAGCCCCGAGACTACCTCTCTCTAGGAACTACACGTGAAACAAAGTATTGGTACTCTCCGGTGATTTTCACCAGCACACCAAAATTCACATTCGCATGTTTAGCTGTTTTTACAATGTTGTTCTGCTACTTTATCCCAGTTCTTGCTAATAGATGGAATTTACGTTTAGCTGTCTGAACTGACAGCAAGTGCTCGCTCGGATCCGTAATGTGCTGGGTTTTTAATAGGCTTTAATTTAAAAGCTAATGTGTTCTCCAGGAGCGGTGGGAGATGCACGGTGAAATTAGGAAAATGCTTACCGTGACTCTTCATTCCCAACAAGATACACAAAAGGTTTTGGCAAAGGAGACCATTATGTGTGCACCATATGATAAAAGTTAACAAAATCATAATGGAGTATTATCTTGTTTTTAAAGACCAAAACCAGTTCTGGATTTTCAGTCCCTGTTGTCACAAGACGACTTCTTAGAAAAAGATGGATGTGGAAGAGGAGGATGTTCTGCTCATTTTTTACACGCGATCGGGAATTGTAGGAGAATAGCTGTGTAACAGCAGAAATGGATTGGCACGTAATGGATTGTCATTGGAGTTTTACAGCAAAATAGCTTCCCAGTGTTCCAAAAGTAATTCTCTTGGCACCACAGTGACTGCAAAAGAGTTTAGTGGTCTCTGTGTGCAATGCATAAACTTTGGGAGCCCGAGGAGATTTTTTCCTTGACATTTCCCCTGCCCCGGTGGTGCTTTACACTCGTCTCTGTTTCCCCTAACGCTACAGCTGACACCTCTTTGTTTTAAATGTTTGTTATTTTGCACAAAGTAAGAACAAATGCGTTACGGAATGAGTGCAGAACTAGTAAGTTTTACTAGTTTTTTGTTTCAGAGGCCCATTGCTTATATTGTCTTTTTAACTAGGTAATTGCCCAGTGCTTGGAGATCACAGAACAGCAGAAGTACCAGGCAGTGTCTCCGTGCCAGTATCCCGTCATCAGAATGTGACTGCACCCTCTTCAAATCGCCAGCCTTCTCCAGTTAGCGCCCCGCGCTGGAAGTCTTTAATGTAAATGATTTTCTAGTTCTTTGATACCGTTAATAAAAATGTTAAACCATTGCAGACAAACAAGAATTCTGGATTATTACATCTATTAGCTATTTTGAACTGTAGCTTCTTACCACAGTAGTTGAAAATTTATTTTCTTAAAAGGAAGGATTAAGCTGGGGGCCTAGAGCACTCTTCAGGAAACAAATTCATCCCAAGCCATAACCATTGCTTGATTTTTTTCATAGTCATGTTTTGGTATGAACTCCAGAAGTCAAGAAACTGCACTTGGGAAAGGTCCACTCGGGCTCCTCCAAGGATATTAGGGAGTGACCAGGAGGCGATTTAAATCTGTGCTACTTCAGTATTGCAGTACCTCTTCTCAAGGCACGTAACAGCACAGAGACTGTTCTACACCACGTTACCGCGTGTACAGGTACCGAGGTTACACGCGGCCGTTTCATGCGTCTTTAACTCTGCTGCAGCCGCACAGTTTAATTTTGCAAAAATGAAAAAAACTCACTGCCCCAAACTTGTGTTGTTTTAACTGTACAAGCGCTCCTAGCGCTGTACATCTGGAAATCATGCCAAAGGGTGTGTTTGAAAAATACCTGGCTAAGTATTTTGAAGAGTCATCAACAAAACTGAAGTGTGCAATCTTAATTAAGTAGCCGTACAAATAAACAGTGCTGTTGAAGGAATGGAGGGAGTCTGAGTGATGGTAAACAGAGACGGCACCTTTTGGGAGCTGGAAGAAGCCTAAGGCGCCACGTTGCAGGCAGCGGTCACGCTCTTTTGAAGCATCCGTGGAACGTCACGGGAATTTTCATCTCCACTTCGGCCCTGGCGACCTCGCTCATGTCCTTGGCGTTGAGGATGAGGAGGTAGGCGGGCTTCGGCCCCGTGCCCGGGCTGATCACGATGCTCAGCACAACCCCTGGCAGGGACGACAACAACAACCAGCCTGTCTGGGGGGGCACGTGCTGTACCCGGCCCCGGGGCTGAGGGTGACCGCTCGCACCCCGCACACTCATAAATCCCGTTATTTTGCGTCATTGTCAGTGCTGACATAGACTGAGGTTATTTATTTATTTCTCATATTATTTTAGGTTCTTGCCACCATCAGCTTCCAGCCTGGGGTGCTGGGGCACATACCGAATTTCTGTTCAACACTGGAAAACTTCTTTATTCTGGAAAAGAACTATGAAAAGCTATCGCAGGGGCTGACAACAAGCATCGCTTACTGGGACAGACATCAAATTTGTCCATTAAGTTTTTCAACTTTATAAATTACTTTATAATTCTGCTTCTGAGGTTTAATGCAACAAGAGGAACTGGCCTCAAGTTGCACCAGGTGAGGTTTAGGATGGATATTAGGAAAAATTTTTTACACTGAAAAAGGTTATTGAGAATTGGCCCAGGCTGCCCAGGGCAGTGGTGGAGTCGCCATCCCTGGAGGGATTTAAAAGCCGGGCAGACGCGGTGCTGAGGGACGTGGGGTGGTGGGGGTTTGGCAGTGCTGGGCTGATGGTTGGACTCAGTCATCTTAAAGGTCCCTTCCAACGCAGACAGTTCTCTGACTCTGTGATACCCGGTTCTGGGTAGGGGTGGGACACCCCAGCTCCTGGGCTGGTTGTTCGTTTGTGCGCACTTGGGTCAGTCACTGCGGGAGAACGTGGGAACGACCCCACACCACGGTCCCTGACAGCATCCAACGCAGCCCTGGGGAAGGCGACAAACGTGAGCGTGGGGCTCGGTGTTAACTCAGCTTTCGGAGAGCTGAGCAGGGGCTGAACTCCCAGGGAGCGAGAGCCTTAAACACGCTGCTAAAAGGCACATTGCCTACTTCGGCTACGGAAAGCTTTAACATTTCAGTGGGACTGAAGCCCCCGCACAAGCACTTTCCTGAACTGGGAACAGATAATACGGAATTTGTTTCCGTATAAGCCGGTGAGAGTTTGCCCTTTAATTCAGCAGAGCCAAGACTCCTCCCAGCTTCACATCATCCTGTTTTGGAGACGGGGAATTCAGGGAATAAGCGGGCACCCTCTCAGGCCAAGTGCTGCCACTCACCTTCCAAAGCAGGTACGGGGCTGGGGGTGCGCGAAGGAACACGCACAGTGCTTGGCACGGGTACAACTACGTGTCCTCGAGTGACAGAGCCGAGGAGGACGGGTTAGGAGCAGAAAACACGCTTGGTTTAAGAGCGGTTTAAAGTTTACAAAGTTCTGCCACCTTGAAAATTGCAAGGAAATGAGGACAACAGCTCATCTAAACCTAGAGGGTCTTTCTCCTCCTCTGTTTTCATTCAGTCTTAGTTTTCCTACAGTCTCAAAACTTCCCACCAGCGTTAGAACAATCGTGGCTGGGAGCTGCCCCTGGGCTCTGCTCGCACCTGGCCCTGGCACAGCCTTGCAGGCAGCCCCCGGGGCCAGCAGACACGAGCTTTTCAAATCACCGTGCCCTCAACCAAAAAAAAAAAAACATTAAAAAAAAATCAGTATTACCATCATCTTCCTCCAGGGCATCCGGATGGGAAACGAAGATTGGCTCCGAGGGGTACGAATCCGGCTCCTGCCACACCCAGGTCTCCTTCGTTTTAACATTCAGCTTGCAAAGCTACAGGAGGGGAAAAAAAACCAAGGAAAAAAATCCATCTCAGAAATACTCTTTTCTTGTCCTTAAGCTAAAAGCGGCTGGGAGAGCCGTGCCGCGCCCGGTTTTGTTGGTAGTTACCCTGTCTGGGATGAAGTGATTCAGCCCCAGCCCGTAGGTGTAGGTGTAGGGTTTCCCACAGTATTTCTTGTAATTGATCTGTGGAAATTCAAAGGCTACAATAAAAAAAGAAATACAGAGAGTGAGGATTGGTGGGACGGGGAGTGCAGGGGGTGCTGGCCTTGCCGCTGGCTGTGCTTCGGGGTCGTCGTCTTACCGTGGCGCGGCCCCGAGAAAATAACTTCTGGCTCCAGCCAGATGGTCTCGTCGCTGCGCAGGGTGGCCGTGGCTGTCGTGTAGGGCAGCGTGACCAAGTTCTTGCCCGTGTCGGCCTGGGACAAAGAAAAATACCCAAAAGAATGAATAAAAATACCCCAGAGAGCGTACGAACACGCTCGGCGATGTCTGCTCCTTCCATTTTCTGGGTTAGCGATAGCGCAGCAGGAGTGCCTGCTGCTAACGCGTCCTGCACGTCAGCCTGCCCCGCGCTCGGGGACACCGGCACAGCTTGTGTCCCCTCCTCAAAACAGCCAGAGGTTCGAATTAGGCACCGCCACGTGGGCTTGCTCTCTTTGCTTGATGGCCAACGCAAGCGGAGGTGCCCGTGAGCTTCGCAGCTCCGAAAGCGGCTCGGGTGACCTGCATGCCCTGCTGCCCCACAGGCTCTCACTTGAACAGTAACGTAGGGGAAATAAAATAGAATAACGCTGACCAGACAAAGAAAGATAAAAAAGTTTCTCTGAAGACCCATACTTTAAGTTCCCTTCCACCATTAGAATGTTTAATTTGAATCGAATGGGGTCAGGCAGAGCCCCAGCGACGGGTCTCAGCCCCGCTGGCAGCGTCGGGGCCACGGCGCCGCGCCGGTACCTTGTCGATGTTGAGGGGCAGGACGTATCTGCGGGCTTCGGGCTGCGGGGCTTTCTCTGCCTGACGCTTCACTTCATCCCAGTTTGCTCGCAAGTTGGCTAAGTAGAGGTAATTGTAAACAAACTCGAACCTGCACAAAAACGGGATCGCGGACAGAAACAGAGGTGTCATTTGCATGTCAGGGGATTCAAACGCAGATGGTTTTCCTCAAATTCAATGGAGTAAGGCGAGTCCCAGCCCAGCTCCCTGGCAGAAGCGATCCGTGCCTGCGCACCGCCTCCCCTGCGAGGAAAATGTGCCTCTCTGGCCAAGAAGGCCGATGGCACCCTGGGGGGCATTAAAATGAGCGTGGCCAGCAGGCGGAGGGAGGTCATCCTCCCCCTCTGCTCTGCCCTGGGGAGGCCACAGCTGCAGGGCTGTGTCCAGTTCTGGGCTCCCCGCTTCCAGAAGGACGGGGAACTGCTGGAGAGAGTCCAGCGGAGGCTACAGAGATGATCAAGGGACTGGGGTATCTGTGCTGAGGAAAGGCGGAGAGCCCCGGGGCTGTTCCGCTGGAGAAGAGCAGGCTGAGAGGGGATCTCATGGATGCTCAGCCAGAGCTAAAGGGCGGGGGGCAAGAGGATGGGGCCAGGCTCTTCTCCGTGGTGCCTGGGGACAGGACAAGGGGCAACGGGCACAAACTGGAACATGGGAAATTCCATCTCAACATGAGGAAAAATTTCCTTTTTTTGAGGGTGGCAGAGCCCTGGCACAGGCTGCCCAGAGAGGTGTGGAGTCTCCGTCCCTGGAGACATTCCAAACCCACCTGGACGCGTTCCTGTGCCACCTGCTCTGGGTGACCCTGCTCTGGCAGGGGTTGAATCGGGTGATCTCCAGAGGTCCCTTCCAACCCCAGCTACTCTGTCATCCTGTGATAACTCAGCAACTGCTGGTTTTCGCCCCGAGCACCCTGGGGCAGCAGCCGGGACCCCTCAGCTCGGGACATCCCAGCCATGCAGCCAACACAGGGCTGGGCATCACCATTCGGTGCCGCATTTTTCTGGGTGAACACGCAAAGCAGCTTTCAAACCTCAACCAGATCCCGCTTGTGGCAGCCCCAGGAGCCGAAACAGCATCAGCACTTGGGTAGACACTAACGTTTACTAAAGATAAAAGTCAATTTTTTCTTGGAAAATGAGTTTCAAACAGGCTCTCTGCACCCCTGGGTACTTTCCACCCTGTATAGTCTATGTGTCACCACGTGTGAGTATTTCGATGGGTTGGAGGGAGTCGGTGCGAGTGCCGCAGGCGATTCCAACAGGGATGGGACGTGCCAGCGCAGGGACTGGCGTGTCTGGTGCTGGGGCTCTGCGGGCCCCCACCAGTTCCGCATCGCGAGACTCACCCCTTCCAGGTGCAGAGGTCAACGATCAGAAATCCGTTATCTTCGTAGGTGTTAATGTGATGGAAAAGGTTGAAGGCCGAGGTGCGGTATTTGATGTTGAGGAGCCTGCCTTTCTTTTTCTCTGCCACATGAAGCCAGACCTGAAAAGCAACCAGCTGCTTGGTGCAGGCTCAGAGAAATGAAGGAGAAACCAACACAATGGGCTTCCCAGCCCAGGGCTGGCCGCCCAGTCCAGCCCAGTTTGGTACGACCTGACGCTTACCCCCATGGTTTCGTTGGACTCGAAGCAGTCCATGTAGTTGGCTCCCCAGAGGCTCCAGGAGGAGAGGAACTTGAAGAGGTTGATTTTCACCGGCGTTTCAACAAACACAATGTAGTTCGAGGTCAGCCCAAAGCTGTTTGGAAACGTATGGGGAGAACACCAAGCTCACTGTAGTTCGTTTGGACAAAACCCATGTAGTAGTTCGTTTTGAGCACTGATTATAGCATACAAATCATCGCTTAAAACGACAGGGATATAAACATCCTGATTTTGGTAAATCACCTAATTTTAGCCGCCGATTACATGCAAGAACAAGTCCTGCGTGCCATTTCTGTAGAGCACCCAACGCCAGCGATGCTGCACACGCGGACCCCCACCTTTGTGTGCTTGCAGAAATAAAAGGGGACTCTGTGAGCATCCACTTGCTTGTCAAAGCAGCTGCTTTGCCGTGGGGACACACTGGTGGCAACCGGGAGGGGCGTCTCTCTTGTCACCAGACCTGCATTGTCAGGCTACCGACCCCGGGAAGCCTCACCTGTGAACGTAAGAGGGCTTAAACCTGTCGCTGCAGGGGAACTGCACCACCACCTCCGACTTGTTCATCGGGTCTTCCTTGTCTGGGACGGGAACAGAATCACAGAATCGTGTTGGTTGGAAGGGGCCTCCCAGGTCATCGAGTCCAACCATCAACCCAACACTGCCAAGTCCACCACCCCCCCACGTCCCTCAGCACCGCGTCTGCCCGGCTTTTCAATCCCTCCAGGGATGGAGACTCCACCACTGCCCTGGGCAGCCTGGGCCAAGGCTTGACAACCCTTTCTGTGAAGAAATTCCTCCCAATATCCATCCTAAACGTCCTGTGGAACAACTTGAGGCCGTTTCCTCTTGTCCCATGGCCTGTTCCTTGGGAGAAGAGCCCGACCCCCCCTGGCTCCCCCCTCCTTTCAGGGAGCTGCAGAGAGCGAGAAGCTGGTGGGTTACGCGGCTCTCCCCATGCGTACTTGGGCTGTATTTGTAATATTTGCCCAGGAAACATAAAGGCAGTTCATGATTTAGAAGCCACTTTAAAGTGTTTTAAAGGTAACATTTCTGTTCCTTAAAAAGGCAAATAAAATCTAAAAGATGATTAAAAAAAAAAGTAACTCAATGACAAAACTCATTTGCAGGATTAAAAAAAAAAGTTATTTATGGGACCAGATTTTCTTGGTTCGCTCAGAGGTGGGATTAACTGACCTGCCTGAAGCGGAGGAATCCGTACGATGTTATAGGCGAGCGAAAAGTTCTTTCCAAAGCAATTGCCGATGTTGTAAACCGTCCCGTCGTTTTCAATGTGGGGATGAGCCGTCACCCCGTTGATGGACACGTATTTGCAGAGATCCACCTGGAGGAGAAGACGCAGAAAGTCAGGAGCTTTCTTGGCAGGAGACGGGAGGTCACTGTCTCCGCGAGGCGTCGCAGGTCAGTAATTCCTCACTCCAGACATGGAAAGTTCTTCTCTGAGCCCAAATCACCGAGAAAAACAGCAAAGGCAAGCACTTTGAGAGGGTCAGGCGAGCTGACGCTGTTGCAAGGAGAGGTTTGGGGTCCTGGGGTCCGAAAGGAGAGGCTCCACAGGCTGGACATTGGTAACACCGCAAAGAAAAACATCAAAACGCGTGTTCTGTGTTACATACAGCTCCGCAGCGTAATGCCGCTCAGCTCCGATGGTGAGGCCGCAACTGGAATACTGTGTCCAGTTTTGGGCTCCCCAGCTCAAGAGAGACAGGGAACTGCTGGAGCGGGTCCAGCGCAGGGCAACTAGGATGATTATGGGATTGGAGCATCTCCCTTATGAGGAAAGGCTGAGAGAGCTGGGACTCTTTAGCCTGGAGAAGAGAAGGCTGAGGGGGGACCTGATTAATGTTTACAAGTATCCAAAGGGTGGGTTTAAGGAGGATGGAGCCAGGCTCTTCTCAATGGTCCCCAGCGACAGGACGAGGGGCAATGGGCACAGGCTGGAACACAGGAAGTTCCGATCAATATGAGAAAAACCTTCTTTACGGTGAGGGTGACAGAGCACTGGAACAGGCTGCCCAGGGAGGGTGTGGGGTCCCTTCTCTGGAGATTTTCAAGACCCGCCTGGATGCAGTCCTGAGGGATGTGCTCTGGGCAATCCTGCTTTGGCAGGGGAGTTGGACCAGATAATCTCTAGAGGTCCCTTCCAGCTCTGAAATTCCATGATTCCGTGAAATGAAAGCGGCAGCAAAGCTCTGGTAGGAGCCCTCCGGTTTCGGTCCCCTTTGGCCAGGCTGCGGCACAGCTCCGGTTTGCAAACCCCGACCCAAGCACAACGGTACAGACCATGGACCCCCATCGGCTCCTAATTAAACGTTACTCAGAGCAGCAGCAGGTTCATTTACAAGCTCGTTCTGACTCCGCTCTCATCAACCCTCGCAGCTGGCTCTTTCTCTGCGCCATCTCCCCAGCAAACCCCAACTCTTCCCTGCTTGGAAGAGGCTGGTATTGAACATTTTCATTTCAGTTTTACTCCTCCACGTATTCAGGAGCTCAGTACAAAGACCCACCTGCTTAATTGTCTCTAATGTATCAGGGTTGATTTTGGTTATGAAGTTGGTCTCGGTACAGGCATAGTAATCCTCGCCCACGGGGTAGACGTTAACGAGGGCGTTATCAGTGACCTCCACACCTTTGAAGTAGGAGAAAAACCTGAGCAGAGAAAACGGACAGGCAGTCAGGGGCTTCTTGGAAGCGGAAGCGCCGCAGGACATCGCTGCAACGTCGACAGCCCCACCGTACCTGGAAAAGATGTTCTTGCACGGGTCTGGGTACGCGTAGGTGCCGAATTCTGTGATCACGATCCGTTTCTCGGTCATCGCTCTCACGTACGTGTCAGTCCTGAGAAACCTGGGCAGGGCAAGAAGGCACACGGCAGCTGTAGCCATTAAAAAAAGCAACGGGCTACGTGGTTATTGTACAAATATTCTCGCGTTGAGCCTCATGAGACCTCTGAGAGCGCCAGGTCCCCGCAGCCTCGTGCGGCATCTGGAGCACATGGGGTCCAGCACCCACCCCCCGGAGGGGACGGCCGGCGCAGAGCTGCAGCTGATATGAAATACAGTGTTTTTGCTAAATGTTCTGCACCAAACACCTGAAAGCCGACAGCCCGGCAGCTTCTAACTGAAAACACATTCCCGTTTTCCGACATTGACGTCATTCTGTCACCGACTGCAGCTACATCCAGCCCTCCCTCCCCTCCTCTTCCAGATGTTTTGTAATCTGTACAAAAAGTTGCATTTTTGCTCACTATGAGTAAGTTTCAGTTATTTTCATCTGGTTTTAGTGATCTCACCGTTAGCGCTCTACCAATAACCGCACGGACTTGAAATTACCGGCGCCTCCCAGGTGCTGGGCAGCAGAGCCCGTCCCCAGCGCTTGCAGCCGAGCAAACGCTTTGCTATTTATTTATTTTTCCTTGGGAAATTGCCACGTACCTTCGGTGATAGGTGACGTGCCCCTCCTTGAAGTCGAACTTGTGGAGGAGCGCCTGGCCGTCAAAGAGGTGATAGAAGGGCTCCGCGCCCACCTCGAACAAGCCGGGACCACATCTCAGGAGGCTTCCTCGCAGCCAGGTGGGAATCCTGCCTGCGGAAGGTGCAGCGTTGGTTCGTGCGGAGCCCACGGTGAATCAGACCAAGTCATTTTGATTGCGTCAACAGAAAGAACAAAACTTTAAACTATTTAATTTTTTTTAAAAATGTTCATTAAACTTGGTTTTTAGACATGCATGAGCTCTTCCAACTATGCTTTTTTCTTTACCTACAGACCAACCAGACAAAGATGTTGAGTATTGGTATGTCTGAAGATCCCCCATCCAATCTGTCCTTCCTCTACCCCAAAACACGCCAGCCCTGTGCCACCCTTTACCTCCGACCCTCTCCAGCCCTTGTGAAGCCTCCGAGCTCTGGTGGCCACGAGCTCCCGAGCACAAGAGCCGGGCAGGAGGAGATCGGGGAGCCCCCACCAACCTGTGACGTGGGCGGTCACCGGCGAGGAGAGCTCCTCCACGGTCTCAAAGAGCTTCTTGTAGCCTCCAGCGGGATGCTCCACTCTGAAAGGACCAGCAGAGCTGGGGTTAGCCCGGTTGTGGGATCGCTTTGGAAACCCCCGGTGAGGGAGGGGGCTTTGTTTCTGGACGGACTGGTCCAGGACTTGTAAAATAACTTGAGAGATCAGGAGGGAGAAGGACCAGCCTCCGTGGGGCAAAGGCTCCCAGGGCTCTGACCAGCTCCTGCAGCCGCCGCGACCCGTCCTGAGCACACAGGGAGGAAGAGGGAACTCCGAGGGGACAGCCCCGCGGACAAACACCCTCGTCCGGAGGATGAATTCAGGACACCCTGAATCATCAACGAAGCAAAATCCAACTTGTACCTCCCAGATCTTGGATAAGCTTTTTTTTTTTTTTTTTTTTTTTTTTCCTTTTTTCTTTGAGCTTGAGTGCGCAGCTGAGAACTGTTTGTTAGGTTCCATCTACACCAGACACAGGGTGTGCGGGGCACTGTCCTTCCCCTCCGGAGTACGGACCATCCTCTGGTCCCCGGAGCCCAGCCTGTCCCCCCGGCGGCCAAAATCCCACCTCGGCACGGGATGTACCAGCACGGACACCCCCAGAGACCGCCCTCCTTGGACCCCCAGCCTCACAGCACCCCCCGGCGATGGGCGATGCGCTCCTGGAGAGGAAAGCCCTCAGGAATACTCACTGGTTGTACATTTTCTCCCCGACGAAGGGCCTGAGGCTCCGGCAGCCAAGATGCAGCGAGAGCTGGGCGCTGGGTATTTATGGGGCACTGGGTATTTACGGGGAGCTGAGCCCCGTGCCGAAACCGCCCCTGCCAATGAGCCCACCCCGCGAACAGAGCCGGCTTTCACTGCCGAAATCCTCCCCGGGCTTTGAGAGGTTTTTGTTTTGCCTTTCACACAAAAAAGGGCTTTGAGTGTTTTTCTGAGACCTAAATTCTTCCCAAGCAGAAGTGATTACAATGGAGAAAAAAAAACAACCCAAAAACAACCCAACCCAGAAAGGAGTGAAACGGAGCGCGCTGGAGTCGCGCCAGGCGCTTGGCACGGCCTCTCGCTCCTCTCCGCGCGACGGGGAGACCTTCCCGGCTCCAACAGACCCAGGGCTGCAAGAAACGGCTCCTTCCTGCAAAGACGTCTCCGTGCTGCGTGCCAGAGCACGGCTGCAAACCGAGGATCAGCGCTTCGCCTCGGAGTGATGGGATTTAGAGACACTGAGAGAAGAGAAGATGCCCACGTCAAATGTTACCATTCCTAGCTGCTGTACACAGCACCACCAGCTTCTTCCCCAGCCTTGGCCCTCTGTGGCAGACTGGCTTTGCGAGCTTCAGCTTGTTTGGTACAAGCACGGCAAGACCAAACCCCATCCCACCAGCCGGGAGGGCATCAGGGAGCACCACAGAATCATAGAATCGTTTTGGTTGGAAAAGACCTTTAAGATCATCAAGTCCAACCGTTAACCCAACATTGACAAGTCACCACTACCCCACGTCCCTCAGCACCACGTCTGCCCAACTTTTAAATCCCTCCAGGGATGGCGACTCCACCACTGCCCTGGGCAGCCTGGGCCAAGGCTTGACAACCCTTTCCGTGAAGAAATTTCTCCTAATATCCATCCTAAACCTCCCCTGGTGTAACTTGAGGCTGTTTCCCCTTGTCCCATGGCCGGTTCCTTGGGAGAAGAGCCCGACCCCCCCTGGCTCCCCCCTCCTTTCAGGGAGCTGTAGAGAGCGAGAAGGTCTCCCCTCGGCCCCCTTTTCTCCAGGCTGAACACCCCCAGCTCCCTCAGCCGCTCCTCACAATGCTTGTGCTCCAGACCCCTCACCAGCTCCGTTGCCCTTCTCCGGACACACTCCAGCCCCTCAATGTCTTTCCTGGAGTGAGGGGCCCAAAACTGGACACAGCCCTCGAGGTGGGGCCTCGCCAGTGCCCAGTACAGGGGGACGGTCACTGCCCCACTCCTGCTGGCCACACTAGTGCTGGTACAGGCCAGGATGCCGCTGGCCTCCCTGGCCACCTGGGCACACTGCTGGCTCACACTCAGCCGGCTGTCGACCAACACCCCCGGGTCCTTTTCCACCGGGCAGCTCTCCAGCCACTCTGCCCCAGCCTGTAGCGCTGCGTGGGGTTGTTGTGCCCCATGTGCAGGACCTGGCACTTGGCCTTGTTGGACCTCACACCATTGGCCTCAGCCCATCCATCCAGCCTGTCCAGATGCCTCTGCAGAGCCTTCCTACCCTCCAGCAGATCAACACTCCCACCCAACTTGGTGTCACCTGCAAACTCGCTGAGGGTGCACTCGATCCCCTTGTCCAGATCACTGATAAAGATGTTAAACAGAACCGGCCCCAACACTGAGTCCTGGGGGACACCACTTGTGACTGGCTGCCAACTGGAGTTAACTCCATCCACCACCACTCTCTGGGCCTGGCCACCCAGCTGGCTTTTAACCCACTGAAGCGTATGCTCATCCAGGCCACGAACAGCCAGTTTCTCCAGGAGAATGCTGTGGGAAAGGGTGTCAAAGGCTTTACTGAAGTTTAGGTAGACATCACCACCCGTGATGGCTGCTCTTACTCTCGCTGTACACTGCCCTCTGCTTGCGGCCATCATTGCCCTGCACCTCACTTCAGTGTGTCTCAGGAGGGTGGCACATGCTGGCAGCCCCAGTTGTGGCATTCGGCAGATTTCTTAAGTCTGAGGCATATAAAGCAGTGTTTTTTACAGGGGGTGTTACCAGCCCGACACACTCCGAAAGACGACAGAGCTGCCCACCCTTGGTTTGACCGGCAGCATGGCAGTCGCTGTCAGAGACGGCCTGAAGACCGCTCTACAAAAGCATCTCTTGTAAGAGCAGATGTTTATGAAAACAATGGTGCTGTAAGGAGTGATTTCAGAGATTAACGAGATTAGGAAGATTACTGCTCTCCCCCTCACGGGCAGCCCATGGCGCAGGATGAGGACATTTCATAATGCCACATACTCTCGGGTGCTCCTCCCACACAAACAAGCGATGAAAACAGTGGTGAAAGGAGAAAATTAGACATTAAACACTCCTGTGTTAGATTTGCTAATACAACCGTTAAGCAAAAGTTTAGCTTTCTTTCTTTCCTTTCCTTTTCTTTACAAGGGCATTTCCTTTCGGAATGAGGGTTCATTTAAGGCTTCTAACCAAAAACCAAGATACTGAGTTAAGCCTTCATAAGCTCTTTGACTGAGGCCTCCCATTAACCCTTCACATTAAACAACCTTAATTATATGGTAATTTGTCTGTGAAAGCATTCCAGCAATAAATATATTCAATATAAATTTGAGTGCAAGCTCAAGGCCTCTCAGCAGCGCAAATAACGTGAAGATTTTTAATTAACCCCAGAATAAAGACTCAAAACAGTGTCCTAATCCTTGATGTCACGAAAACTCAGTGTTTCCATGGTGACAGCGTCTTCCCAAGCCCCATCCTCCTCCAGCGGAGGAGGCAGAGATCCAAAAATTTCCCTGGCCCCACACACCAGCAGCCAAGTTTTCCTCCTTCTGCATCTTACTGAGCACGATCCAGCCCTGTGGACTTGGTGGCAAGAGTTAGAAGGTGGCCGGCTGCCCCAGGCAGCCTCCATGCAGCCCCTACGGCTCTCCTCCCTCTTCACTCACCGCTGCCCGGATGGTGTCTGCCTGCCAGGACCACCTTCCCAGGAGCCAGGACCAGAAGGGATGAGCCAGATCCGCTGCTCACAGGTAGCTTCGGTCTTCATGCTTTAGGCTGGTACGGGAAGAGAAAGTTCAAAGACACGCTGCTATCACACCTTGTGCTGCAGAGCTTGGAGGTGTTCGAGACTCAACACGGCCCCAAGTAACCCAATTTAGTTAGGCCCATTTTAAACAGGGTTTGGACTAATTCAGACTAGATCTGAGGCAGAAATTGTTGGCTGTGAGGGGGGTGAGCCCCTGGCCCAGGTTGCCCAGAGAAGCTGTGGCTGCCCCATCCCTGGAGGGGTTCAAGGCCAGGTTGGACGGGGCTTGGAGCAACCTGGGCTGGTGGGAGGTGTCCCTGCCCAGGGCAGGGGGTGCCACTGGGTGGGCTTTAACGTCCCTTCCCACCCAAACCATTCTGTGATTCTATAACAGAAGTTAAAAAACCATCATACACGCAGTCTATATAGGAAATTGAGCCCCAGCCCCTTGCTCACCCCACTGTCTCCAAGCAGAGGAATGGAGAAAAGCCCAATGAAACCATTGCCCCCATTGCCGAATCCTCACCAGCAACATGTGTGGCTCCCTGCTGGACCACCACAGCGCCTTCTCCTCTCCAGTCAGCGTAAGACAAGCGTGAATCCTCCTTGCAGCGCCAGGGACAGGCTGCTCTGCTACACCGCCTCGTACACAACTGACAGACGGCAGCCAGCGCGCATCCACTTCGGATGGACTGCTCCCCATACAGAAGCCTGGTTCTTGCAATGTGATAATAATAAAAAAAAAAAAAAATCCATAAAAAAAGCTTCCAGCAAAAAATTTCACTGAAGAGAAAATGGTAACTCAAACAAAGGTTTAGATTAAAATTAGCTTTGTATCTGTCATTCATTTGGAATGCTTCAATTGTTCCATAGCTACTCAATTTGTCTATTTATTGGCATTTTTGTTAAACGTTAAATTTTGTTAATGCCTAAAGGAACATTAAGTAACATGGATCAAGAACTCTGAATATTGAGGGCAGTCCTTTGAAAGCTAAATCCTAAGAAATGTGAGCTTCTCGTCTAATAAGTTGCTTAACTGGAACACATAAATAAATAAAGCATTTACACAACACTTAACAGGTTGAGAATAGTTAGAAGTAAGTTTAGGCAGGTACGGGATTTTTCAAAGCAGCCGATTACAGGCGTTAGAGAGGATGAACGTCACCTACTGTGGAAACGAAAAGTTGCCTACAGGACATTTAAACATTACCAGGATTGGCTAAAATTGGGCTTTTCTTGGTTTCTTGTTTTCAAAGCCTTCCTCCCCAGAAGGACAAGAGCGGTATGACGTGTTGCAAAACAGTTGTTATGCCAGATATACTCCAGTTACCAGACAGTAGATTTCTGAACCCATCCCTGTAAAGTTAACAGAAGATAGATGTGGTATATATATACATAAATATATATGTACAACTAAGTATCAGATGCAGAATAGAAAGGTGGTTTTGCTTCATTTTTCCAGAGAGAACCTGAAAGAACTGAATCGTGGTCTTATGGCTGTAGACTGTAGCAGTTATATACCAAGATGCCAAATATAAAGGTGACACTTCTCAACCGAGACCCTCACTCCTAACACCAAAGTACCTGACACAGGGCTACCGTGGAGCCTCCCCACGAGATGCTGAAAAAGCCCAAACCAACCCAAACCAGGTAAAAGAGATGAGTAGTTGAGGTGTGCTTTAATTTTGATGGCTGGTTATGACAGTTACTGTAAGAGTCTGCATGTGCAGGCACGATGACAATTCAGTTTCTTGTCCTAGGAACGGGCAAGACGTGACAAAACCGGCCGTGCCTACAGCGTCCAGCTCAGAACTGTGTGAGAGAACCGAACCCGGGAACGGGCAACTAAACAGCTCACACAAAGGAAAAGCACTCGCCTCTAAACCACCTGATTCCATACAGCACAAAACTGCTTAATAAAAAAAGAGACCTTAAAGTGAAAATAAAATCAGACTTCAAACGTACCTTCTTCTGCAGCCCAACGCTTGCATCCCTTCCATTTTTCTGACATTTTTCCAGCCAAAACAAGCAGAGTTTTAGACTTATCTAGAAGCTATATTATAACTGAAAGGTAACACAGACACAAATTCCTCATGACAAAATGCAGTTTCCAAATGCAGAGTGGTTTCAGTGTATGGCCCATTATCGATCGCAACGCTAGGAGCTTAAAGAAACCTTTGACTGAAGAGCAGGGCCAAAGTGCTACGCAGCGAGACGAGTACCTGGGAATCAGCTTGGGCTGAGGGAGGGACGGGACACGGCTTGGCCAAGTCTGAGAAGCTCAAGCACAGCAACATGCGAACAGTTAACATGCGTGACATACAATATAAACGACGTTTACAATAAATCCTTAAAGCTTCATCCATCTTCTTGCTATACCACACTATTTTTTATACCCTGTTAGAAGGAAAGGCATTTCTTTTAATATTAAATCTTCTATAAAATTCCCTTGACTCCCATGCATTGCCCTTACACACTATCAGCGTCTCTTTGGGAAAACAAACAAAAGGATTCCAGGCTTCTTTTTTTGACAGATACAAACATGGGGGAGAAAAGCACCCGTTTCTCTCCAAGCCCAGAACTGAACACTGACATCATTCACCACTTGCAACTTACTAGTTTGTTTTTTTTTCCCTGAAGCATTTCTGTCTAAATATTGAGCTGGGCTCTCCTTTATGAAAACACTTACTTTGAATTGTTCTCCCACAGAAATACTCGTGCAGATTTTTATACTCTTGTAGGGGAGCCTTGGTCCCATCAGAATTAATAGCAAACCCCTAATTCTGGAAACAAAACGGGAAATTTCGTGTATTGTGATTCTATTTGTTGTCACTTCACATATCATCCACCACTTCCACTATTTTGAGATGCAGACAAATAGATCCAAAATAAGTTTCCCATGCAATATCAGAAATATACATAAGACTTTTAATATAAATAAATATACAAAAGCTTATGTGAATTTTACAGATGAGATGAACAGAAGTATTTCAGTCAGATAATCATTTATTTATGGTGAACTTCTGGCTCCCTTGGAAACAGCAGAACCAACTTTTAAACTAGTCCCAAACTCAAAGAAGATTGTTTTGTTTAAAGACAAATATTTTGAGAATATATTTTGAATATTTTGAGAAGGAAGGCACTTATTCACAACACACAAACATTTAAAAACCTACACAAACATTAATAAGTGGCATGAATTCCTGAACAGACATTAAAAAAGTTATAATATGCATATCATTAGTTTCCCATATGAAAACCATATATAAATTTTTGGTTACTAATAGCTTCATGCTTATTTTCACATTTATTTTACCGAGAACGATATATTGTAATTTGTAAACAGATAAATATTAATTTCCCTCTTAGCAGTCATTCAAAAGTTATCTGCACACACACACACAAGTTATTTTGGCACCTTTTAACACAGTGTCCGTGTAAACATTTCTTCCTTCTACACACACAGCCGCCACCAAATTTCCATAGCCAGTGCCCTTTGGTAAATCATTCACCCATCAAATAAATAAGCGGCTGAAGCGTGGTTCAGTTAATACCTCAGGCTACGAAATCTTGGTTTTCTTAGGCTAAGCATGGGTTGTTTGATGGTAGGTTTGTTCTCAAATAGCACTGCTTCGTTTTCTGTAGTCGGAAATCTGTTCTGGTAGATCAGAGGGTACTCTTTCTGAAACTAGAAAATATAAAAGCAAAAGTTAAATAAAATATCCGACTTCACAAAAAAACTCCAGCTGTGCAGGGCTTGAGCATGAATCACCTTGTAAGGATGCACATCAGCAGGAGGAGCAGGACTATCAGCATGTAAAGCAACTCTGCTGTGAGACTTGACCCAAGCTGCAGCCCTTTGTGCACAACTGATAAACAACGAGCCAAATAGAAATTTTATCAGGCCCTTCATCCTCTGTTAAAATGAGAAAAGCGTCTAAGCTCATTTTATTCCCAAGGATTTTTAGCTGCTGTGACTGGAATAGCGCGATGAACGAACAGGGTACTGCTCTAGCAGCCTGGATGTCCCCTCGCAGTCGCTCACTGCGCTGCTCATCAGCTGAGCGACAGCAACGCTGCTTCTCCTTTGAGCAGCAGGACCCCGCTCGCCCCCCCCTCCCCAAGCCAGGCACGACAGCCCCCCTGCGAAGCCACACCATCCAGCATCACTCTCTATTCTGTTTATGTCTAGAAAGCTGTCTTTCAAGAATCACAATGATGTGTTTTACCTAAATGGAAGCAAAGACTGAGCATCTTTTGAAGGTATTCTCTCAGGAAAGCTTGCTACTTAACCCAGGGAGTTATTTTTCAATTCCTCCAGATATACAACTAAACAAAAATATCTGGCTTTTGACATTTTGCCCATTTCCTACGCAAGGTCTCAAGGAGGAATAATGGTACCTACATCTACGCACCATCCAAAGCTTTCTGCTGATGGATTCAACCCACAGAAAGTGACGCCATCCGTAACTTTCGGCACTAACCCAACTTGGGCCTAACCCTCTAGGAAGTGCCACGCATTTGGCTTTCCCCCATGCGAACTACCAAAACTGAGTAATCACTCCAAAGAGTTGCGCTTTCTCACACCACTGGCTATCCCAGCACAAATAGTAAGACTCTAATGATACAGCTCTGTGAATTTTAAGAATAAACTTTGCTAACACACAGGCCTTACAGTACAAGCTGCTCCTGGACTTTGGTGGCAACTCACCAAATATTTAAGTATGTGCTTCAAGTGTTACTATTAGAGGATTTTAGTTTATTTCCTTCCTCCTCGCTTCACCTGCTTAAAGTGCTGCTGTGTATCACTTCCTACTGCTTGTTTACTCCAAGTTTTAATCGACTGTAATTAACTACTCTTCTTTACACGCAGGAAGTTTTAATGAACTTGAGCAAAAGCCCAGCCTTCATTTTTACGGGACCAGAAAGTTTTCATCGCACACATGAATGTCAGTGTTGCAGAAGCTGGAGGAGGGGCAGCAAAGAGAAAGAAATGTGCTCGCTCTGAAAAGCTGCTTTCTCAAGTTTGAGTCACAAGACTCGCTTAGGAGATTCTAGGACAAGTACAATACTATTCAATTGGTCAGAAATACTTGCCAAAGGTTTTCCGAAAAAGAAAAAAAAAAAACCCTCCGGTCTTAAATCCTGCCAGAATTGCTGTATTTTAGATTTAGTATTAGGCAATACGTTAGTAGGTCATAGAACTGCCAGATAATCTTGAGCAATATACATGTTACAAAACACAAAGGTAAGTCCACAAAAACAACGTTTCAGAATTGTGGACAGATAGAGCTTGACCTCTTAAAGCAAGAAATCACCGCTTTTATTGCCGATTGATTTTAAGTCCTTCTACAGCATTTTAATGGCAACCTTGTATAGGCAATGCACCACACGAAACTATGCTGTAATCCTAGCACGCACTATGTAACGGAGAGCAGCGTCTTAGAATAATTTTATACTGGTTTTAAATCATTGTTTGAGCACTGCTGCAGCCAGAGAGTATGAAGTGCTGTATCAGACATCGTCTTTAAAACCCCAGTCAGAGCATGCAATCAAACCCCATGAAACAGCTCTCTTCCATAAAACACGCATCTCACTCCGTGCATTCTGCTCCTGTTCCGTACCGGGGTCTAGTGACTGAGATCCTTCCCTCACAAAGGCATTTTCCAAAGTAGATGCAATATCCACCGAGTTCCTTACCTGTTTTAACTTCTTCTTTTTGTCTTTCACAGACAACTTTTTATCTTTGATAATGTTCTCCAAGAGCTCTGCCACTGCAGCTTGAGAGGTAGAAACCTTTTGTTCTTCAAACTCCTGAGGAGTTATTTGTTTGCAGTACGAATACGTTGGCAATATGGCACAAATGTCTTCCTTTGGATATTTGCACTGAAACAAGAGGTGAAGAAGGGGTCTGCATATACTCAAATTATTATGTATTATTTCAGTAAGAAAGCACCTGACAAACACCCAAGCAAAGTAACTTACAGTGACATGACAAGTTGCAAAACATTATAAAGTAGCTAATATCTATGACTGCACCAACAGCCTAGTAGTTAAAATTTGCATTCAAAATATAGTGGTTTTATTTGCAGTTTTCCCGTTCCACCTTCAGAAGAAATACTCCACAGTTAGCAAGTGACCTTAAACTTCCGTCATGCCACCAACCTGAGCCATCTTCATGTATTCTATGTGATTTCGCACTGCAACCTGCAGGTAAGTCGGTACTTTAAATATTTCCTGTTGATGGTCCATTAGAAAGGAAACTAATCGTGTAGAAAGCAGCTCATCGAGATCTACTTCTTCTGCACAGCACAGCACACAGCGAGAAAACGTCTGTATCATCTGGAAGCGTTTAGCAGATCATTAGTACGCGCAGGTGAGGGATTTGCCTGCTTTCCAGTCTGCACAATGAATTCTCCAGTACCAACTTTCATTGCATTCTCTCTTGCCTGCACCACTGGTCAAGAGAGGAGGAAAACCGATTATAATTTTTTCCTCATTTGAAATAAAGTAATTTCTTCTGACACTTGTACTTTTTTTGAATTGAACAGTACTTTCAATTAAGAAATACATATTTTAAAGAGGTAATAAGAAAAAGTCCTCCCCTGTAGAAAAGCGTACATCTTCAATTAGCATTTTGAGACAAGTGAGATGATAAAAAGAACCCGCAGAGCCAATCTAGCCAAGATCTCATGCACACCAAGAGCCAGTTTTAAATAGCTCTAAACCCCATTTTTATAGCTTTCATATTTCCAGTTTTTAGTAGGCTTATTTTAAATTAGCACGTGCAGGTACTTTGTTGCTACATCTAATCTTATTTGACAAGAACCTTTAGTTGTTCCAATGCAAGCTTACATTCAAATCTTGAAGCTAGTCTTTAAACTCAATAGGCAGAAAATTTACTTCTTTGGAACTGGTTTTGTCATAACTTTACATACACAAATGTTTAGCCCAAAAAAAGGTTTTCTACAGACACTTTGTCAACACCTTTTAAGTTAAATGGCAGCTGGGTGAGAAATCAGACTAAACAATCATTTCCATTCCTTTAAGAAATTATTTCCCTTCTCCTCCCAAAGTAAACAAAAGCAACACCAATATTTGAAATACATTAGGATGGAGACAAGGAAGTGCTTGCTTCCAGTCAGATTTTTGTAAATATTCTGGAGATGAAAAATCTGCCTGTTAATCACTATTTAATTGCAATAAGACAAGAACCTCCAGTACAGAATACTGCTGGTATTCTCAGCATTACTTCAGCTGAGTTCTTAAAACAATAGATACGCTGCACTCGTGATTCTCTTACCAAAGAACGCGTGCCCATCGCATCGTGCAGTCGCGGCATATCAACATTTTCACTGATCCGGGAGATCATACGCATTAGGAGCTGAATCTTTCTACGATTTGGTGGTGGAAGCAACAAACAACATATCTGTAGTGCTTCAACAGCAATTCTTTCTAAATGAGGCTGAAGGAGGTCTACAAGTTAATTGCAAAGACGGCCGTCATTAACATTTGAACTAACTTTCAGGATACTTTTATCTTGGTACAAGAAATCTCATTTTTTTCAATAACGATAATCTATGTTTCATAGAAATCAGCTGTAATGTAGTAGATCATGTTATGTGGCCTTTTTTTGTGTGGTCAGCTTCAATTGCTTCATTATGATAAACTGCTGGTACAATTAAGACCTTAATACAATTAAGAAATGACACTAATGTTATTCCCAGAAGTATTTCCAGAAAACATGTTTCAAGGACCAGAAAGAGACATCTCCTCCAACAGGCAGGTCTGTGCAAATTCCGTGCCTCACTCTTAGACAGTGTCTAGGTCAGAATTACTTATCACTTACCTGAACAACAAGGTGAATTACTGACACATCAAGGTTAAGACTCCAAAGACACTCCGCACTACTATTTGTTAGCGGAGGTACAAAGGGCTACCTTTAAACACTGCAATTTAGCAACCAGAATTTTTTTTTTTTTTTTTAAAGAAAAAAGCAACCCAGAGATATTCTATGCGTATCAAAAAACCTAGCAACAGTGCCAAAGATTAAGGAAGCAGAGATTAGTCAGCCAACACAATAAGCCAATACAACATGCTTTAGGAAGCCATCTTACTTTGCGTGCCAGTCAACTTATAAGAAGAGTGAGTGAAAGAGCATTCTGAGAGTTCTACGGCACTTTTGCTGAGTCTCTTATTGATGGTGATATCAGAAACCTCAGTCCTGATGTCCACTGAAGGAGCCACACCAGAAGTGTTTGGTTTTCCTTGCCCACCAAGTTGAGACCTTGGCTTTACTGTGATTTCCGCAACTGGTATATTAATACTAGCACAACTTTTCGAGTTCCTCTTGCCAAGTAAACTCAGTGACCTGCGTATTTGCTTCGGCCCGTGATTTTCATTTAACAGCTCTTTATCCTGAAGAGTTGAGGCAGACACTCTCTTGATATCATGGGTTTGGTTTTGATGTGTGCTATCAAAACCGAGCTCCAATACAGAATTCGGTTTATGTTCATACGGTAGTGACTGTTTTTCATTTCTTCTGCCCAGGATGGTGTTCGTATCACTTTGCCTGAGGGAATCATATTCTCCTTTATTATATACGTTTGAAGCGGTATCTCCAATTCTTTCTAAAGAGTAACATCTTGTCCTAAATGTTTGAGGTGGATCTTGTTCATTCCTGAAACCTGAAAGATTTTGACAACTTCCTCCTATTATATTATCAGCACTACTTTGTTTACATATCAGTTTACGTTGCTGCAATTTCTTTGCACATTGTTTTTGAAAAGTTAGCTCTTCCGCAGAGGACTTTCTGGAAACTTCATATTCTTTCTTTTTTTTGTCAGGCTCTTTGCAAAGTAGGCTTAGAAGAAGACACTCAGTTGACTTGAAAGAGTTCAAGTGAAGGATTTTTGAAGGTTGTGGGTCACATTTCTCATCTTGGACAGAATGTTTTCCACTGCATATAGCTGGAATTGTGATGTAGCCACACATAACTATCAGAAAATGAAATATAAGTTAAGATGCAAGTGGTATGAAAATGAACAAGACCAGAAAGAAAGATGCTAACTGAACAGAGAAGACAACAAATATAAGACACTAATTTATAGTTGACTCTGTTAGTAAAACCTAAGAAAAAATTAGCTCAGTCCAAAAGCACCAACATGCAAGAATAAAGAAAGTTAACATACTGCAGTAGTGAGGAACAGACAGGAACGAGCACATACTTTTAAGTTATGGTTACTGCATTTATTTAGAATATTAGCTCAGACAGCAATTTATATAGGATATTACGAGTCAGAACTGCATTTCAATTAATGTTGTAATACAGAATAACATTGTTGATCTTCCTCAGATTCAAGCTGCCATACAGATTAGGGGGTGAAGGTCTGATTTGAATTACAGATTTGCTCCCCAGTTGATAAAAACTTATAGCTTCCACTGATTATTTCTAAATTTATACGTACCTAAAATATTAACAAAAAGTTCATAGTATTCAAAAGTAAGTAATGGTTCAGGGAGACTGAGAAAGTAATCAGCAACTGTTCTGAATACATCTCGTTCAAACCCACTGTAAGTTGGCTGGCTCATATCATTATTTCTAGGCCCTAAAAGAGATGAAGAAAGAAAATTCACAAAAGTATTTACTCTCACAATTCCATTATTAAAAAAAAAAAGTGAAAAATCAACATAAGTTTGTTCTCGTAGGAATGACTGTTTCACAAGAAAAGAATCATGTCAGCAGTATACAAATATTTTGTTTAGTTCAGCATGGTACCGCTTGTACGCAAAAATGGTATAAAATATTATATATAGCCACTGAGGAACTGCGCTCAGTTTCAACAAGCTGTTCCACCCCAAGAAAATAAGTGAAAACTAATTTATGCCCTTTATAGGTTCCTCAGCAGAATAATAACAAACTCTTAGTATTTTCCTTCATTTCCAAACGACAGTAATCCCAGTTGTCCCACAGGGAGCTCTAGCTTCCAGCTCAAGAAGCTCATGCTATGACCAACTTTGAAGAAGGTGCTGAGAAGCCAGCCAACATATACACATCGCTTTATGCATACGCCAAACAAAGCTGGTCGGTGTCTTCTCCCTTTGTGGGGACTTCCTCTTTTCAACTCCTCTATTCAAATGGTTCGCCAAGAGAAACTTTTTTTCACCACTACTCCCATGGTGGATCTTTTCTTCAGAAGTGGACAGATAAACAATCCAATAATCCAAGAGATCTGGTTAATAAACCTTGAGCATGTTGCTACCAACAAGAAAAAGAATGAATGAAACGGGTCCTGGTACGAATAGAGTTTGACACTGTGTACATCTTTTAACCCTAAAGTTATCATACTCCACTGAATTCCTACAAATGAAACAAGCTACCTTACAACACCAATTCTAATGAACTAGGAGATGGCAGTTTTAATTATGCATTGAACCAGGGAAAACTGAACTTTTGATATGACCAAACTTTGTAATCATAATCACATTACCACACTACACTAAAAATATAGTAGAGCAGTATTCCCCCTGCTAGTGTAAGTATTTTTAGTTTTCACTGTGCAAAGTAACTACCGCCTTAATCATTTGGTTACAATGCAGTTAGCAGATGCAGAGATAAAATCTCCACTTGAACTATTTCACTCAAATTAGAAATTGAGAATTCAACAAACCAGAAAGCTTGCTTACAGCTTTCGTCTCATGAATACAAAGACATATTCGTTCTAAATACAGGATTGATGTGGGAATTAAGGTATTGAAATGCCCAAAGACCAGTGCTCGGCTATATTTTCTATTTTGATTTAAATCCAGTTACCAAGCTTTTCCCTATCCTGCTTTTCCTAACAGTGCTCTTCATGGAAGGGGCTCTGTGTTTTGGGGAACACAGTTGAAGAACAAAGGATGACTTTCAGAAGAGCATGTGCTGCGAACTGAACTTTGGAAGCCAGAATCCTGCATGGACGCCTACCAGAGTTCCACTGAGCAGTTAGAGATATGCACAGATGTATAAACACACGCCATCCAACCACGTTGTGATTAGTAGGGCTTTGAGGGGAGCTGATGAAGGAGATTGCCAGGAAAAGGGGCAAGAGTTAAAGAGCAGGGCAAGCACACATAAAAAGAGCGCATCATCTCAGATTTCACTTGAGAGGCACTTACCTAACCCTAGCGTGCCCTGTTAGCCATTTAAAGAGGCAGTTTTATGAAAAAAAAAAAAAAAAAAAGGGGAGGGGGGGGGATGGGAGAAAAAGGTCAGTCTAATTGTGAGCCTAGTTGTCCTCTGCTTCTCCAGAATCTTTTCAAAGCCTGCTTCGTAAAGATGCAAAGTTTACATAATCACAATCTGTACATGTTTGTAACACAGTTTCAAACATATCTGACAAAGGAAGCCTCAGAGATGGTTAGGTTCTGTGAAGTTTCATTAAAAAAAAAAAAAACAAAAACAAATCAGTGTCACTGTGGAGAAAGACTATTAGCACCACACAGGTCTGCTACACCACATGCTGAAGAACAAAAACATTCCTTTATTAGCAAGGGAAACCACATCAGACTAAGACATTAGAAACTGAACTTCATTAGGTTCACTGTGAAAGTACTTTTTTCCCCCCCCTATGTGTGAAAACCTGTGTTAATTTGAACTACTGGGAAAGTATTTACTGTGGAGTAATACGAGGCAGCTGCTCAAGTACGCATAGTACTTACGCCTTTGGTAACGGATTCTTTTTTTCTGAAGTTTTAAGGTTTAACATTATGCCTTTCTAAATTTTACATTTAATCAAACACACAAAGAAAACAAAATAGAAGCACTACGTTTTCTGTAAGCTGTAACCCACTTGCAGTTTTGCTGCTTGATATTTCAGACATTAGTACCAAAACAAGGGATAAGTGCAGGCTCTCAGTCCGCAGACAATCAAAGTTCAGTTCTGTCACAAAACACGTTTAACAGCTAAAATCATCTGACTTCAAAAATCCATCTCATCTACTACACAGTGATTGGTAAGATATTGAAGGCCTTCATTTTTCCACAGCTGAACTGTAACTATAAAAGTGTCTCACTGTGTTTTAAGCATAAGCTTTTTCTAAAGACAGTTTGAAGAAAAAGGTGGGGAAGCAGATAAGGAGGTACCAGAGAAGCCATACTCCAAGTGCAGGATCCAGGAACAAATGAGCAGGACTCTTCCTTCTGTTCTTATGACAAATCTAGTAAACTATAAAGCTGACTACATGAGCATGGTTTTATTTTAAACTCTGCAAAGTTTTGTTTGATTTCTTCTAGAACAAATAAAAATCTAACTGGTTTTCTGTGAATTGCCTTCCCCAGTTTAATATGAAATGTAGGAACCGTTTCAGTCGAGCTCAAAGCCAGTAACTGGAAAAGGAAAGTCCTTTTACTTCTGAAAAACTGCATCAGAAGAAACCACACACAGGTTTTGCCCAAGCACTTCAAGTTTTCTCCCTGCCTGACTCTTTGGAATTATTTCTGTAAAAAGCAGTCCGTAACTTTTTCTGGGTCTCAGACAGCATGCTTCCACTGAAAGCTTACAGAATTCAATTAATTCTCCTGCATGTTGAATAAATTTAGGAACGCTGAAGCCCATCTTCCACTAATTTAACGTGTTCTCATTGCCAAAAATTCGTGTGCAGAATCAGACACTGCAGCCTAAAAGCAGGAAAACTAGCTAAAGGACTGATATCTCAATTACCCAAAATACGACATCTTTAACATGCATTAACTCTTTTAGGTTATGTTTCTGTGCAGTAATTTGCTATGTATTGATTTCATTGCTTCTCAACATAGGCACTTAGATTATATGAATTTCAAGAATGAAACATCACAATTGATCTTAACATGCAAGTATATTTCACTTTCAAGTCAAAATAGGTATCTGGAACTTAAAAGCTATTCAGTGACTTACAGTATGCGAGGCATTTCATAGCTGACAACACCCAGTGAGGGAGGTCTTCTAAAATAAACGAACAAGTACATTATTTATACATAATCCCAAAGGCTTAATAACTAATACAAATAATGGCACACATGTAATAAATACAAAAGATCAAATTTAAAACTAGTTTAAAATATTGCTACACGTATTATTTAAAAGTGAATGCAATACACCTACAAAGCCTTCTACACAAATATACTGAAAAAAAGTGTAAAAGACAGACTATGAAACATATTACTGTAATTATTGTTTGTTGCAATTGCACCATACAGAATCTTTAAGCAAAACCAGAAAAAAAAAAAGTCTTACCCGATTTGTCCTGCAAAATAACAACACCATGTTTACTTGTGTTAGTCATATTGTATATGACATACTCAGGAACTATCTGTGATGGCTGCAAAACTTCTTCCAAAGATGAGAGGCCTAATATGGTTTGTAAACTGTGGGGAGGAAGAGAGCAGATGCCGTCAAAAAGGTTTGCTAACAATGAACGAAAACAAGCTCAAACCTATTCAAACACCAGTTACTTGATAAGCTAGTTCACTGTTTAATAAATCCTCACTTCCAGAACAACAATTTTAGGACACTTTTTCCTGGGACAAACTCCAAAAATCAGTAAGGGCAAGCATTTATGGTACTTAAAATATACTTCAACACCAGCAACAACAAATTTCAATAAATTTCTTAAACGCAACAATCCAATGTTAATAAATACATTAGAAAGCATATGTAAACAATAGTTAGTAAAAAATGTTCAACTTAAAAGATAATTTTAACAGTTGCAAAAAAATTTGCAAGCCAAAAGCTTGATCCGGCCATTACATACCCAAGGCACATATACAAGGAAGTACTTTTTGCAATCTACTACTTACTGTATTAGAATGATATTTCTCCAAGTTTCTTGCACACATTCCTGGCTTATTTCCTTCCTATGTAATGTGTCTTCCTTGTTTTCCTCTATTATATCTGGGTTTGCGTTTTCTAGATTTTCCTGAAAATGAGCAGTTTATACCGTAAGATAATCAAGCCCCAAGATAATTCAAAATTAAGTACAAATTGTTCTCAAACATATAGAGCATTCCTGCAGAACATTAACTTCCAAAACATGATCCAGGGAGTAACCTTAACAGTCTCAGCACAAAGTGTAACCATACATAACTAAAAAGCAAAAAAGGACACTATGAAAAAAGACCTAATCAAATCAGAAGTCAGCAATTTAAAAGACAGAAACATGTAAAATCCAAATGTATTAGTGGGTGAAATATTCTTTAGGATCACAATCTAAATGCAGAAAGTATGCACGCACACACAACTCTGAAAAGAATAGAGGGCCAAGCACTCACATTCAATCTTTTTCAGAAAGTAAGCAGAACAGTTGAAGAATTTGTCCTAAACAAAAAAATATATTAAGTTTCAACAAGGACATATTGTCCAGATCATTTCTAGAACTCCACCTTCCAGCCCTCCCAATACTTTAAAATACCGTAGCAAGGATAATCCTGCACTGAAGGAGACAAAACAAACAAAAGGATCCAAAAGAAAACAAAAAACCTCCATAGTGATGACATGAGATGCTCAGTTGCTTAGACACAGATACACAACTAAAACCCTATGTAATCTCAGATCATATTGATGCAAAATTGGCCCTATACTGCGATGGGGGGGTGGAGGGCAGTCCATGTGTGTGCACCAAATGACCTTTCTTTCTAATTAAGTAACATGGGTGCATTAATAACACTCCAGACACACACCCCATTTCTCTTCCCAACAAACTACTGCCAGTAAATTTAGGAAAAACCAGCTTCATATAGGTTTAAAAGTGTACTTAATTTCTTCTGTCAAATACATAATCCGTTTCACTTGCTGCCAGCATTTCAAAAATGCCATGTTACAGTTAAAGCTATGATTTTACATGGATGTATTTTGTTTGATTATTTACAGGTTATTTAATAAAATCGCTTTTTGTATTTGCAAGAAGAGAAACAGCAGACGTCACCAAGACACTTCATTATGAAATATAGCTGCATTTTTTTATTATACTTATATAAACGTTCTATTTCACTGTCTAGAAGAACCTGCCAATGCATTGATTTCTTAAGCTAGAAAGGAAGATGACACAACAGAAGACTGTCACTAAAGGATGATTGCTTCTGGTTTTATTTTAAAAAAAAAAAGAAAAAATATGGCAACTCTAATTAAGTTATTACCAGAGACTGTAGTAACTCGTGTTTTTTTAAAGTTGTCCTGGATAAATGTGGCAGTTTAAAAAGTCTGTCTCTAGAGAAGTTTTCCAAGTTCTCTTTTGGTGGACAGGAGCTTGGTAGAGGTTTAACTGGAGATGTTGAAGGAAATCTGTAATAGGAGAGATGTTACATACATTTAGAACAGATTAAAAATATAAGAAGTTACTTAACCAAAACCATACCCTATCAGTGTGATTCCATAAGATTCCAAAAAGATTTAGGAAAGTAAGAAGAAAAATGCTGAAGTTTTCTCTTTAGAACGCTGAATAACCTTATCACACTATAAGTTAGCTTTGGGCTCCTTTTCTTGATTCCAAAGTCAAGTTGAAGATATTCAGGTGCTCATACAGCACTGAGAGCAGAATTTGAGAAGTGAGGGCCATTAATACCTTTGGTTTTAGCACTTCGGGTAGGCTCTCTTTCCCACTTCAGACTTTCTGTCAAATGTACAAGAGAAGTAAACACAGCACTGGCAGCACAGCATGCAGCTACTACAATGAATTCTCCTTGGCTCCCCTCCAAAGCCCTTGAGCATAGCACACACGCCAGTGAAAAACTTGCCTAGACAAAAGCATGGGAACAGCCCTCAGCATACAGGATGTGTGGTCTATACTGCAAGTCAGAGTAAAGTAAAACGGTGAGTGGAGTAAACTGATGCTAATAATTGATTTTTGGCCCAACTGCTCAAACCAAAGCAAGATATTTTTGAGAATCTGAGCATTAAGATTTTAAAATAAAGTTCTCAACCCAAAGAGCTCTGTTAACTGGTTTTCATTTCAGTACCTGTATAGTGCACCATTGTCTTCTAAATTTTCAGATCCCCATCTCCCTTTTATATCTTCAATTACGTGATTCTTGAGAAACTTTCTTAATAACTGAAGAGTCTGCTGCCTAGTAACTTCAGGACCAAAGTTACTGTTACTCCTTAATACTTCATGGAGCCAGTCTACAGCTTCTGACGCAGTAAAACAGCTTCCATGTTTTTTAAAGTGTTGCCTGTGTTTCCTTAACGGCATGCCTGCTCGGAAATATTTTGTAATTTCGTTCCACTGCATGGGAAACAAAACAGCAAAGAATGTAAGATCAAAGCCTGTAGTTGATCACTTAAAAAAATATTGCATCAATAAGCACATAAATGAAATCACAACGTTAATACTAACAAATATTGATAGTTATACTAAATAATGCAGTAGTATCAATATAGAAACATTAAAGTTCAGATTAAAAAAAAATACATGAACGTTTCATTTAGGTTTTTCTCTCATTCTTCTATAACTGAAGATAAGGTCAGAGTTTCACAAACATGAGTTTTATTGACCCGGTCTGCACATGCCCAGCATTTACAACTCCGTTTCGTGAGGTACTGTCAAACCACAACCTTCACATTTGCAGCAGCTCTCAGACACGAGGGGAATCCCACGGTCACAGGACACAAAACATCAGTTTTAAATTTTAAAGTAACTTCTTCCTTTCCTATTTACTCGCACAAAATGAGCTGACACGCTATAATAAGCGGGCTCCTCTGACTGAGCTGTCGCCCAATTTTCAAGAGTAAAATTGCCACCGCCGCGGCCCCTTACCAGGGAGGGTCTCAGGGCGCCTTAAACTGGGTGACAGCAGCCACAGAGGGCAGACACCCCCCTCCTGCCCCACAGCACCCGGCTTTCCACAGCGGCCACACGCTGCTCCGGGCACGGAGGAGAACCTCACCAGAAGGGTTAAGATTAATTGGTGTTTAACCTGTGAGGGAGATGCCCGGGCTGAGGGGGCGGCTCGGGGTGGGAGGCCGGCCTGCCTGCCTGCCTGCCTGCCTCCCTCCACCCCGCAACCCCGCCCGAAGACCCCGGCCCGCCGCCAGGCTACCCCGGCCGGCTCCGCGCCCCCGGCCCGCGTCCTCACCAGCCTGGTGGCGCGGTAGGGCGCCGGGGCCGCCGGGCGCCCCTCCATGTCGCCGGGCACAGCCCCGCCGGGGCGGCCACCGCCCAACGGCCGCGCCGCCGTTTGAATTCGCTGCGCGAGCCGCCCGCCGCAGCCGATTGGGCGATGCGGGCACGCACGCACGCGCCGCCTGAAGTGACGCAGGCGCCGGCGTCCTGAGGGGAAGGGAATAGGCAGCGGCCGGGCCGGGCCGCGAACGGGAGGGTGGCGGGATGGATCCCGAGCAGCCGCGGAGCTGTGGCGGCATTCTTCAGTCCCTGGCAGACGGGAGTGTTAATGAGAATCACAGCATGGTTTGCGTTGGAAGGGACCTTAATGCCCACCCAGTGGCACCCCCTGCCCTGGGCAGGGACACCTCCCACCAGCCCAGGTTGCTCCAAGCCCCGTCCAACCTGGCCTTGAACCCCTCCAGGGATGGGGCAGCCACAGCTTCTCTGGGCAACCTGGGCCAGGGGCTCACCCCCCTCACAGCCAACAATTTCTGCCTCACATCTCATCTCAATCTCCCCTCTCCCACTGTAAAACCCTTCCCCCTCGTCCCATGGCTCCCCTCCCTGCTCCAGAGTCCCTCCCCAGCTTTCCTGGAGCCCCTTGAGGGACTGGAAGGTCTCTGCGGAGCCTTCTCTTCTCCAGGCTGAACCCCCCCCAGCTCTCTCAGCCTGTCCTCCCAGCAGAGGGGCTCCAGCCCTCCCAGCATCTCCGGGGCCTCCTCTGGCCCCGCTCCAACAGCTCCGTGTCCTCCTGCTGTTGGTGCCCCAGCGCTGGAGGCAGCACTGCAGGGGGGTCTCCCCCCGAGCGGAGCAGAGGGGCAGAATCCCCCCCTGGCCCTGCTGCCCACGCTGCTGGGGATGCAGCCCAGGCTGCGGGGGGGTTCTGGGCTGACAGCGCACATTGCCGGGTTGTATTGAGCTTCTCACCAACCAACACCCCAAGTCCTTCTCCTCAGGGCTGCCTTCATCCTTTCTCCACCCAGCCTGGATTTGTGTTTAGGATTGCCATGACCCACGTGCTGGATTTTGTGCTTGGCCTTGTTGAACTTCACGAGGTTCCCACCTCTCCAGCCTGTCCAGGTCCCTCTGGATGGCATCCCTTCCCTCCAGCGCGTTGACCACTCCACACAGCTTGGTGTCTTCATCAAACTCGCTGAGGGCGCACTCAATCCGAGTTCACTGCTTTCTCCTCATGACATCAATGGAGCTAAACTATCCCCTGGAGCACTGAGCCACCTTGCACCGCTTGGGCTGGCCTCGCCTGATGGCGGCATGGCACAGCCTGCACGGGAGGTGCCCAGGCAATGGCCGTACCCCGCAGCTGAGGGCCGAGCTCTTGGCCTTCCCTGCAGGCACGGAGCAGCAGAGTGCGGCGGAAGCCACAGACAAGCACGTACAACAGCCACAGCTCGGTCCAGAACAGAGGTTTAAAAGTTTCCATCTTCTCAGAAAGTCACCTTGGTTGCTTGTTGAGATGGGGGGGGAGCCAGCTTGCGTTATATGTTTTAACTTGGTTTTTAGAGTGCTTTCACAGACAGCACTTTAAGAGGCAGGTGCGGCTCACACCTTTCTTTGGCCCTGTGGGACGAGCACGTAGCTTACACACAACTGCTGAACACACATGGTAATTGCTTTCAGAAGAAAGTACATTCTTTCATCTGCCCTGTCACACCCTGTGAATTTCCTACAGATACAAGTGAGCTAGACACCACCACCACCACCCCCCAACCACCCAAAAAAAAACCCCACCCAAAACCAACCAAAAAAAAAAATGCCACCAACAAGTACTGCAATAGCATAGTTTTTACAGTTTGGTTGGTTGGGGTTTTTTTTTTTTGTTGTTGTTTTTTTTAAAGTATTCTCTTTCTCAGGGCCTATAGACCAAGTGTACTTGTAACCTGGGAGCTATAAATACCCCATGAGCATTTTATCTCATCTTGATATAGCCATCCATCGCTCAGACATTTTAGGCTTATCGTTTTAACTTCTTTTATAGTCAATAAAGAGACACACAAATACCTCAGACACTTTTATAAGGAGGGATAAAAACGTCACTGCTGTGAGAAAACACACCAGCTTAACAAGTGGATTTAAGGAATAAGAGCCAGGAAGAAAACCAGAAATAGAAAGCCAAAGCACCAAAAACATTTACCAAACCTGTGCAGTACCTACCAGCAGACCCAGGGCTAGAGCAGCACCGAAGAGGCCAATTTCTCAACTGCACACCCCACAAGTAGGGGGGGAAATAGCTGTTCTGCTTTCCTGTGCTCAAGAAATCAGGTGCAGGAGCCAGTCAAAGCTGGCTCCTTAATAACTTCTATCAGATCTGTGAGCTGTAGCACCTGCAGGTAAGCCGGCAGTTGTAGACTTAATGAGTCATATAGCAAACAATTCAAAATCCAGTGAAGCTGTGTTATTTCACTTCATTTTGCAGCTGAGTAGAAGAATGATGTGGATTCTGTCACTAGATTCAAAAACTTTAGAGATGCTCCTCGTTGTTTATATATTTCAGCAACTCCCCCCCGTTTTCCTTTCCAACAAAATCGCTTGCTGAGCAGTTGCCAAGATAGAAAGTATTGATTTTTCCAATGACCCAGGCTCTAAACGTGTTCAAGAATATAAATCAATTTATTGATTATTTTAGGGAAATCTCCGCGAGTAAAACCTGCAGAAAGCGATGGACTACAAATGTTTTGCTATGGATTACTTCCCATACTCCCTCTCTCGGGTCGTTTAAAACGATATAATGCTTGATGTATTTGCATTCAACTTACTGCCTATAGGTGATGTAATACATTCTGTAAAACTTCATATCTTAGATCAAGTAAAGAGATTTTAGGGACATGTCTGGCAAATACAGTAAAAATGAGAATTGGAATAATCTGGGAAACCTTAGTCCATCTTCTTCATGCTAGTGTAAGCAGTGTTACACTGTTGTAGCCTAGAGTGTTTTAATTAGTTTCCTAGGAGACAAAAACTAGATTTCTTTCTGCTGTTACAATTCAATTTCAAGTCTATTCTTGCTTGTAGGTTTCCCTACTTAAAGAAAAATGACTACACGGAGGCAGGTGTTCCGTATTTTCATCACTACACGCTCGTGAATAGATGCAATCAACTGGAAATATAAGTGGTCTTTTAAAATGATTGGAGAGTACCTTCAGGTCACTGAAAATATTCTTAGAGCCACTTTTGTGTCTTTGCAATGAGATTTCCTTATCTTTCAGTGTTTTTCTTTCCTTTATCCTCATTAGAGGATACCGAATACCTCGTGCATACCTGTACAAGCACCAAGCCAGCTTCGCTGTAGGAGGGCATCAGTGGAACCCTTCACACACAAAGTTCTGCAAAACACACGAAGGAAACTAATGGGAAAAGTAAAGCGTTATTCTCAGTTTCCCTCCTACTAGTAACTGTAGAAGATAAAATAAATAGAGATTAATAGAGTTCATTTAAAATATCAAGGTTACGCCTGTCCCTCCGGATTGTTTTTCACTGTGCGTGTTACTCAACAGAAGAGGTGTGTGCTGTGTGTGCTGTAGGTCTTTGTTTTACTAGTTTTAGACATAGGAATAAAGCTAATTGGAAGTACTTAATATTGATCTCCCGATGTTTAGTGCTGCTGAATTAACATTCTTGCCCTCAAGTTCAAATAGAAAGTGATTTTAAAATGTGAGGGAATAGATTGTGGAGGCTTCTAGTGATAACATAAGCTTTCGGTATTTGTCATTGTGTGAGCTGACACAGGCAGGGCGCAGGAACAACCACAAAACCATGGATGAAATGCAAAGAGTAAATTTAATCTCGTCATCTTGTGAACCGGGGGACCTCCGAAGCAGCACCCGGGCACAGGCATGCAAGTGGGAGCGCAGGCACCGTGGAGCGAGCGAGTCCTTGCTAGAGAGAGTCCGACCTGCTGTTCTCGCCTGTATTTCCGGGATTCAAGCAGGCGTAGTTTTCCACTGTGCTTTGATCTTCTCCAACAGCAGGGCAGGAATCTCAAACATGTTCGATAAGGTGCCTCGGAGTCCATCACAGGCCTGCGTTATCTAAGTGCAGATGCTCTACTTGTCAAGCACACAAGACTAAACAACGATTAGTGTGATATATGTGTTTTCCAATACCACAGGTGCAAGTCACTTGAGCGTATTTACAGTCTTCCTCACTAATCTTCCATTACTTTCCCACAGTTGTTGAGGAATACAAATACATATACATTTACAAATACATATTCACTTGGTTTGTGAGGATGATGCTGTAAATGGTCTGTTCTTCCCCTGGGAAGTGTTGCAGTGACCAGAGACCTGGAGCCTGGGCAGGACGTGGTGTGCTAGCCCTGCACAGGCTGCGCTTTTGGAGCTTCCAGTGAAAGAAAATTCAGTAGCCCGTGTCCAAACCAACACAGATACCACAACCACACCCCAGAACAGACGCAAGCGACGACCAGCAGGGCTTTTCCTTGGCCCCTATGAATACAACTTTCTCTTTACCACAGCGAAGTGTTATTTTTGGACTCTGGTAAAGTGAAGCATATACGATTGTAGCAGCAGCCGTGGCAATACTGCTGCCGGGGCCATCAGGAGCAGTGGTGATGAATCGAAGTCTTTGAATTTGCTGGAGTCAGCAGAGGCGGTAGGAAAGCCAAGACTGGGGCCCAGCGCAATGTTTGTAAGGCGCTGGGAGGATCTCAGGAGCAGGCTTCGTTAATGTGCTGCTGCTGTCCTTCCATGCACGTCTCTCTAAATTCTGATTTTAGGGGGGTAGCTTCTATATTTACAGTAGGTGAAACAAATCGCCTGATATTTAGTGAAATGAAAGAAGAAGCATAAAAATGCGTAACAGTTAAAAGATATGAGTCCTTAACACAAAGTTCTCATCGTGTCGTTGAGATAACAAGATAAGAACTCAGCCGTTTACATTTCCAGATGAGACATTTGGGCAATTTTCTTTTCCCCAAAGAACATTATGCATCATTCTTTGAGGATATTAAACAGTGAGGGCTGGATATTTTATTTTTTTTTTTGACGTGTAGTACAGACTTTGTAAGAGCAACATTTTGTAGACAAAGAATCTAATCCAGGCAGGATGTGCCTGGGGGAAAAATTCACATTGAAGACAAACTGCAGCAATTACCATCATTTCATTACAATACTTTTTTTTTTTTTTTCTGAGAAAAGCAATTCTGTGGAATTTACCAGCTTTCAGATAACAACATTTCAGCTGATTTGCTGCTTTCTGGAGATGGAATGGCTGCACTTTTTTAGTGACAGTGCAGACACTTTTCAGAAGGGTTGGTGTAGGAAGAATATAGAGGAGAATGCGCGTGAGGGTTATCATGAAAATGTGCCTGTGAGAATGTGAGAGAAAAGAAGAATCTCGGTTTGGAGCCCTCTCGTAAAGAAAAACCTTGAAGTCTTTAATAATCTCAGTTTTTATGGTTCTGCAATCCCTTAACCTTGTAGGAGTTTAATTCGTGTTTATGTTACTGCTTCAAGAATGTAAACATCTCCTAAAACTTAGAATGTAAACAGCTCTTAACTTTGAGCTGAATAAAAATGTTAGGGCATGTTTGGAACACTGTTAGTGTAGAAATGACAATCAGACATCTATTTGTTATTAATAACTGTTATAAAAGAAAAAATCTATCAAGGGGATGAGAGGATTGTGCATAACAGTATAAGTAGCCATAGCAGGAGTAGTTGTAAGAGGAGCATTATAGTACTATAGGGTTATGTGCACGAAGAGCCTTTTTGCAAGAGAAAATTCATGTAATGTTAAATATCTGCAAACAATTAAAATGTGTGTGAAGTGGTGTGATCTTTGAATTTTCAGGAAAACTGAGCTTGGAGCTCAGTTTATTTGGGTTAGTTTCAAACGCAGTTTCAAAGTCTTGCAGAAACGTTTAATCTATAATTAACAACTAGTGCTTGCAACCATCCTAGATGAAGGCTGCAGCTTTAATGAAAGCCTATTTTATTTTTTAATAGGATTCAAAGATATTGCATACAAAAATGACATAGCAGTATGTATTTCAGCCGCTATACCTGAGATTGTTAAGTATTGATACTACCTATGTGTCTGAAGCTGTAGCTGTAAATAAAGCCTTTGCATATATAGACATGAGATGTCCTGGCTTCAAACACGCTTAATTAATACAGACAGTGTGAGGCTTGAGGTATTTTTGAACCAATCCTAAATTAGAGCCCTTTTGCTTTGCCTTTCATATATTATTTATTATCCTGTCAAAGGTTTTTTTTTTTATATACTGCATCGTGATATGTTAATTGACTTGTGCTTTTTCTCCCCCAGTCATTTGGCTTAAAACTTAATTAAATAGTGCGTGTTAAGTATAGTTTAGCGGAGGGATTCAGCTGAGTTTGCTTCTCGCTAGCTCAGGGGGACAGGACGAGCACCGGAGCCGCTTACTTCCTCCACTAGGGTAGTATGGAATTCCTTGGTGTGGGATCCAGCCCCTTCACTGAAGCACAGGTCTGTCTGGATGGACTCTTCCCTCCAAAGAGGAGGAAATTCCTCTGGGTACTTATCTCCTCTCTGACAAGCATTTCACTAATTATTTTGGTTACAGCTATAATAAAAAATAATAATAAAAAAAACCCCAACAAACCAACCTTGTTATTTGGATGCTTTGTGGAAACATCAATGCATTTTTCTGTTCTTGCTTGTGCTGCTCTATTAGCTCTTTGAAAATAGGTGATGAAGTGAAAAACTGGCAGTGCCTCAAATTATCCAACAGCTTTATCCAGGAAGGCTGGTCATCCTTTTACATTCTGAGTGAAAGAAAATAGATGAAAATAGAGGGAAAACAGCTAACTACACAGGTTTTTAACCAGTTGTTGTTTTTTTTTTTTCTGAGAGGGAGTAAGGTTGAGTAGAGAATTGTAGCTCGCTATAAAGTGAGGAAAAGAAGGAAACAGTGCAGAGTCCTGCACCTGGAATGGGCCAACCCTGAGCATCGGGCCGGCGTGGGGGCTGCTCGCCGGGCAGCCTCCTGCTACAGGCAACCCATAGTTAAGGGTTTCGCAAGAAAGCAATAATCGGTGCTGTTTCAGTTCAGCGAGGACTCTTTCTGTGGAGTTTATTTTTCAGCTCATCTTATAATTTCTATTGATCCAACATGATGTGTGTCTGTCTGATTTAGTTTTGGCTTTGCCTGGTGGAAATACACTTCTGAACTGATGAAACAATATTTTAACTTGGATATTTTCAAAAGATAGTTTTAATTGTATGCCATTTTACTGATGCTTTTGGCAGAGTTATGTTTGTGTGGCATGGAACCCATTGTGATAATCCCCTGGGACACGCTCCTCTAACAGCTTTGTGTAAATCTTGTGACTCCTGTATTGTGTGACATCCACTCTTGAGATGATTTTTAGAAGGCAAGGTGGGAAGGTGCAAACTGTTGCTTCCTTTTGGGTGTAACAGCAAATGAAAGTTTGCTCTGATAATTTAATATCTGTATTTAGTGTGCTAAGAATTTTATCTATGGTGTTTCTCTGGAAAAACGCAGAATTTGCCTTCAATGTGTCTATTTGTTCACATAGTTTTTATTGAACTCAATTGAATTACTCCTGTACTTTAAAAGAAAACTGATTTTCTGACTCTGCTACAGACCTTTAAATGACAGTTACTTCAGATGTAGGCATTTTCTCCCAGGTTCCCTTATCCACCAAGCTATTTAATTAAAAAAAAACAAACCCCAAACCAACTACATACAGTTTGTCTGAAAAACTATCCTTTTATGCAGTTGCTTACAATTTGTTGCTTTTCATTTGTGAGCTGCATCACAGCTGCGCCCAGTTTTTCTCACAAATTAGTTCATCAGATCTATTATTCTACAAATGCGTAGCAGCTGTTGCTCAAATCCGGCCGGATTGCACATGCCCTCTGCAGTTTTACTCAATTGGTTTACTCCAAACACTTTGTTACTAAATCATTCCTTTGGTCCTAACCATCCCTACAAAGTATACGTTAAAACGCTTCACAGTGTGGCAATTTGGAAGCCAGTTGCTCAAATGATGGGATCACATATGGTCGTCTTACCACGTGTGTTCACAACTCCTGGCTGTTGGTGAGAGGCGGGTACTTATGCCAAAAGGGGAGAGTGCTCAGACTAGAGTTTTCTTTGTAACGGTGTTTGGAATCAGTGGGGAAATGTGGATATTGTACGTGTTTTCAGGCACGCCGCTCGATGATTCTTGGTGCTTCACTCATTCTCCACAAGTCTCTGACATGCAGATGTTCCTCAAGTCGAAGGTGGCAGCTGTCAGGCACGTTAAACAACAGTCGGGAAAAGGGGATGTTGGCAGGAACCAAGGCAGAAACTGTCTTGATCGCTAGGAAATGTAACTAAATATTTACAAAGATCTGCAGTGTACGAAGGACTCCAGCACAGAGTGAGTAGCTTTTGTGTGCAAGCAGCCTTAAGGTCGTTACTGCTGGTGTTAGTTGTGCTCCTTCCATCATCTGAGGCTGCACTGCTTTAATCAAAAATTTGAAATACAGTTATCTCTTGACCTAGTGAAAAGACTCAGAAGATCCAAACAGCTTGGGAAAAAAAAACACAGTAGGAGAACATATCAAGAAAACACAAAGCACAGATTGTTCTTGGGAATAGTCCATGGTCTTTTCAAATACTGCAAATTCCTGCAGAGATGTTTGGGAAGTTCATGCATGAGATAGGAAATCACTGGAATTTACTGCCTAGTTAGTCTCCTGGATCCAACCACATCAGGACACGTCTCATACCGGTGAATAATCCCATACTGGGTCTGAGATCAGGTAAATGTACATTTTAGCATGTGAGGGCTCCAGGAGTTGCACGCTGGCAGTTTTACCGCGAGCTCTGGCTGGAGGGGAGAGGTGCCCAGACAGACAGACAGACAGACAACCCTCTCTGTTGAAGAGGGGAGGGGAAATTGCCCTCCTCCGGCACCCTGGTGTAGAGGGAGCTCCCTGGAAGCTGACCCAGAGCAAGCCTCGTGCCTGGGACTGCTGCAGCAAGGAAAGCTCGTTTCCTAATTACTTGGTTTATTACCTGGGTGTGAGCTGTTGTTTCCATCCTGGTCACAGAATGCTGCATTGTAATTGGAAGCAAAGCCTTTGAAAATAGCCTGTTTCTACCCGGCTGCTTGGAAGAATGTGATCAGAATCAAAACCAACTGGTGAGCCGCGGGGTCACAGTCTATCCCTGCTCCAACCTTATAATTCCGCTGGTGATTATTTGATAGCGTATGTTCCCCATTTCCCCCAAAGGTACAGGCATGCCTTTGTATGATAGCCGTAGTCTTGTGTCTATTAATACCTGAAAAAAGTAACGCGGACTGGGGACGACTGCAATGTAATCTGGAAAGTCAAAGCAGGTGAGTAATCCGTGATGCTGAGTTTAAAGTGCGATGTCCTGTGCTGCCCAGGGAGAAAATAGCCGAAGTCCGTATATATCCATATGAAAACTTGCTTTCTTCAAGTGAATTAAAGAACCTGTTGTGGGATGTCTGACTGATTGAAAAGAACATGGACAAGCCCTTGCTTTTCCGCATTCGTCTTGACTTTCTGTACCCCTCACTTGTGGTGTGAGTGGTTTCTGCCACACGGTGGTGGTGGTGTTGCTTTTTTTCCTAATCCCGAAAAGTTGTTTCTCAGACCAGCTGGAGCAATGAAAACTGCTTTATTTGTTAAATGCAACTTAGTGATAACACGTTGATTTTAATAAACGTTCATGCAATTTTCATGTTACTTGTACAGCCGGGGTGTATGGTACTGTGTCACCAAAATACAACAGATCTGTTGTACAGCAGCAAGGCTCCTATCAGCAGCTTCCCAGTCCTTTGTGTCGAATATCTTCACTGCGTTTGGTGGTCTGTTCCTACTTTGTCCCCATGGGGAAAAAGAGATGAGCCCTTTTTTTTCAGAGAGAACTTATGAACGCTTTGAGTCATTAGGCATCATTTTATAAAATTAAAGGTTTTGGTCGTAAAAAGGTGGTTTCGGCATCGTGTTATGAGGAACGTATTAGTTGAAATTCGTGTTGGCACAGGCTGAAATCTGCAAAGATATCTTGCTTGGCAGCCTGGTAACCGTCTTGCTCGGGGAGAATGATGCATGCAGTGATGCTCAGGAGCAGACAGGGGTAGCAGTAGCTGCAGTGTGTGGTCCCTGAGCTCCCCTAGTCTGATACGGTCCAGATCTCTTTGGCCAAATATCTTGCCGGCTCTGTAAGGACATGAAAGCCTTCCTGAAAGTCTGGGAAGAAGCCAGAGAAGACTATGAGAAAAAGAGGTAACTGAAAAGTCCTTGAAATCCAGCAGTCCTTAGCTGTCTGTGTGTACAGGCTGGGTTTTAGAGCAGGAGCTCAAGTAGGAATTAAAATTTAAAACAAAACTTGATTCTAGTAAATGGAAAAAACTGTAAAAGTGCCATGGCACGTGCTCCTCCATCCCTTGTTGGTCTTGCTCTGGAAGCTTCTTGTGTGCTGTAACTTAGTGGTAAGGGCAGGTGCCACTTCTGTTTGGGTTTCTCATGAACACTGTAAAGCTGTTGACCTTGAAATGTTTCTCTGTTTTTGTCCTACTTGGAAATGGACAAAAGGGGAAAACAACAGCAGCAGTAGCCCCAGTGAAAGCCCTTGCCTCACTCCTGGATCCCTGGAGTTATGGAGCCTCCTGGCAAGGAGAAGGAGCAGCCAGGCGAGTCGAGACCATGTGGAGGGAGTCCAGAGCATCTGTGCAAGTAGCTGCCTGGGCTGGCAGCGCGGGCAGAAGGTAAGGGACAATACAAAGGGTTTCTGTTCTGTAGCAACCAGCTCTGTCCATCTCCTTCCTCTGATCTTGGTGTCCCTGTTACCACATGTCTTCCTGGTCCATAGGTGATGCGTATGCGGAAAGTTTCTGGAAAGTAGACCTTATTTATGCAAGTATTTTTTCTTGGAGGGCTAATGCAGAAAAAATGAACTCTTCTAAATAGAAAGGAAGCCACTTGAAAATCACCATGATTTGATTAGAAGCAACAGACTCTAAGAAAAATCCTGGAGGGAAGACGGAAGGAACAAATTGGCCATGTGAATCAAGGACAGGATTAACACACTGATGAAGTGAGAGGCTTGATAAACATTCAGACCATTAACGTACCAGTACCCCTGCTTCTGCCAAGAGGGAGGGCTGCTGTTGAGGCTTTTGCTGCCTCCTCTCCCTCGCCCCGTCGCCCCAAGGAAACCATTCACTTGCACTTTAGTTACATCGCCTAATGATTCTGATCTTCACAGCCTACGTGCTAGTTCTTCTAAAGCTAAAATCAGGCATTGTGCAGTTGCTGATACTGCTTGTCCTGTGTATTCCGTGGCATTAACACGAAACTTCATTTCAATATACATTCAAAGAAGAAGGCATTTTTGTGGCTGTTCACTCTGTGGGGTGAGGGACAGCATTATCCTCACTGTGCAGGCTCTAGCGCTGGCTGTACTTTTCCATGAGCTTTCTGTCAATGCAACTCTTGCATAGTTGCCACAGACTCATAGCAACGCCACCGTGTAATTCACTATGAGCAGCGTTTGAATTAGTTGCATAGAGTTAAACTTTTTCAATTTTTGTACTTAATTTGCTATGGACAAAAATGGCAGTCTCTTTAATTTTTTTCTGGGTCACTGTACACTATTATCGGCTGGTATCCTTTATATCAGATTACAGTTTCTAGCCAACAGTTTTTTAAAATAAATATTCACTGACTCAAAAAGAGGAGATGCTATTCTAAAATTGTTAGAGCTTGTTGTTAAAAATGACCTTCATGCAATAGTAGGTTATTTTGTTTAAATAGGAGGCTAAATATAAGTTCTCCGTTTCAGCAGAGCAGATTTTGATAGACCGAAAGAATTGCTCGACCAGTGAGTGAGCTGATGAGCTTGGGAACGTGAAGAAATTCTAGGACTGCTCCAGGTTTAGTGCCAGCTGTTGGGGCAGCCGAGAAGAGGTGAATAACTGGGTTAGGAAGGATCTTGTGAATAACCATAGAGCCCAGGAAGGATGGAAGGAGAAGGATAAATCAGCAAAGAGACCAACATGATGGAACTGGGAACTGCTCCGGAGGACAGCAGGGAACAGGTAATCTCATGACTCATGTTGGACCCCATTTGATGGTGTATCCTAATAAATACGAACCTTTGTGCCCATCTCTGAAGTCTGGCTCCTCTCACCTTAGGCATATGCCTCATGTGCGTCTTTCCTTCAAAATTCTGTTGTTCCAGTCTCGTTGTTCGGCCAGTCTGAGATATTCATGCCCTGGCTTCTCTTCAGCTTCTGTTTCTGGCCTGGTGAATATTTATGAGCAGTAAAACAGTCCGACAGGAATGAGTTAGAGACATCCTGTCCAGAATAGTTAGTAGCGTAGAGATTCTGGTAGATGGAGGTTATGTCCTTGGTCCACCTAGGAGCTCTCATCTGTCTCATCCGAGTGCCTGAACTCCAGGTTAAATGCTGCTTGAGGAAAGTGAGATTTTTCCCTCTGGGATTGTATTTAAAAATTAGAGGCAATCTCTTTTCTACCTGAAGTAGAATGGGAACAGTAATAGAATACCAAACGTTTTCCGATGCGAGACCTCTTTCTTAAAAAGACCAAGTTTTCAATCTCAATAACAGGAAATACAACCAGGCCCATCCATAATTAGCTTGGTATCCATTTTTTCAGCCAAATTATTTTCCTCCCAGTAACGCATTTACACCAACTCTAATTTTAGACTCGATACATGTACGCAGATTCAGCCATGCCAGAAGTGGTGTAGTAATATGCTGAAAATTTATTTGATTTAAACTGGAACGATGCTGATGGCAACGTGCCAAACTACCCACATTTATGTAGCCAAAGAGCAATCTGAAGGAGTCATGCGTTTGCATTGCCAGTTACGTATATTTTCAGCTTCGTGTGTGCCGAACAAATGTCTGCTTACCCGACTGTTTGTTGTAGGCATCCATAGGGTGGTCACCGCACTGAGCTCTGCTTGTCACCCAAAGGGCTCCACGTCTCCATTTGTGCAATAATTTCTTTCGTTAACGTTATTTCCAGGGCATTAACATCGCTGTTAATAGGGGTTGCGCATAGGAGTTGACAGAAACGCTCCTTAAATCTGTAATCTGAATTCGGGCTGGGTAGAAGCTACCCGGAGTGTTAAACGCTTTTCGACTCGAGATCAGACAAAGCCGTGCAGTATTTACATTAATCCGGCACTTTCAAAGCACGCGCAAGGTTTTAGCTTCACAGCTCCTCTTGATTTCAATGGAAGTTAAACACCGTGCAACACTTTGAACGTTTCGTCTTAGAAGTGCCAGATTTGGGCAGTTCAGCTTCTGAAGCCTTTAGATCATGACTCTTCTGCCCTCATTTAGATGAAATTTTAAGAAAATAGGAAACTATTGTTCTGGGGAGGCTTCCCCCACCCGAGAGTCACAAATCCTGAATATGCGTTTACCGGCAATCCTGTAAACACGGGAGAAATGGCTGCAGTTTAACTGACTATAGGACTTGTTTGTTTGGCTGATAAGAAGCTTTTCTTCCGTTTGGGCCATAACTCTCCTGGAAAATCAAACTCTTCCCGCAGCAGATGAGCATTTTAAAGGTAGTTTACTGTGTTTTAAAATACAGATAATGGTGTCATTTTCTTAACAACTGTAGAGGATAAACAGATGTACTATGAAATGATCATGGCCGCGTTTAGCTTTTGCTTTACTGAGTCTAGCTGTTTTTCAAACATAATTGTTTTCTTGTTATTTTCAAAGGGAAGCATGCAGGAACCAGCTGTGTGAGGGGGTGATCTCCAGGACTCCCAGGAACAGGAACAGGCATCTTCCCTTTGGCTGCCTAAAAGCAAGGCTGTGGGGATTCAGCAGCACTGCATTCCCATCAGGGTGGTTTTTTTATTAGTATATTTGTGCTGTGGTGTCGCAGCAGAAAAGGTGGAGTACTATGGAAGTGGGCAACCTGGACTACATCCCGCTGTTACTGGGGTCGGCAGCATCTGTAGGACAGTGTCCTGCCTCCTCCACAGGGAGAGGTGGACACTGTTCCTGCTCTAGTCTGTAAGGAGCTGCCTGGTGACATGGGGAACGGGGGAGGAATGGATATACAATAGCCTGTTTTTCCTAAAGGCTTTGTTTGTAGATACATTGTCCCTGATAGCAGAGGTGAGTTCGGAGTGTATAGCTCAAACCTGGATTTTGAATGCTGGAAATTGGAATAGATCCAGGCTTTACCGCTGCATATTTGAAAAAGGGCACAAGAGACAAAATTGGCTTTAGACCCAAATACAGAACTGGAATTGTGCAGGTCTTCAGAAATGCTTCATTTCAAATCTGGCGTTTGGCTCAAATCCATCTCATTTTAAAAAAAAAAAAAACAAAACAACCCAAACCCAAACAAGTTTTACTGGAAGTTTATAATGGCATACTGTATTAATGATAATAATGATAAATGGCATTAACATAACTTGATTTCTTCTATAAGGACTCCTTGAGAGTTCTGGCCGAGACCCTGAAGCAGGTGGGCCCAGTGTCCGTATGTTCTCCCAGCTCCCAAACCTGCCCCTGTATCCCGTGTGCTCTCTTTCCCTGCTCTTACATGGGCAGGGTGAATAAAAACCTGTCAGTCCCTTCCAGACTATCCGTCTGCCACCTATAGACAGAGTTCAGTCTCTCCATATGTGATCTGATTTAAATCAGGAACGTATTTTGAAAATAAATACTTCAGAGCTTGCTATTTTTAAAGTGCCAAGAAAGCTTTTGAGGAGCAGTGGATCCTTGAAGCAGGATATGCGGGGAGATCAGGTTCAGAGTATGGATTTGGTCTGGTGGTTAAGTTGGGGCTAAGACTCAGCCGCAGCTTTGGTGATATGACACTTCATGCTCTGCTCTTATAAAATGGCAGAGACTTTATGCATTTTAGGAAAAATTTCTTCACTGAAAGGGTTATCAAGCATTGGAACAGGCTGCTCCAGGGAGTCGCCGTCCCTGGAGGGATTTAAAAGCCGGGCAGATGTGGTGCTGAGGGACACGGGGTAGTGGGGGTTTGGCCAGTGCTGGGTTGATGGTTGGACTTGATGATCTGAAAGGTTCCTTCCAACTTAGACGATTCTATGATTCTATGAAAATTTAATGATTTCTGACGTCTTAAGGAATATAACTGGCTGGTTACAGAAGATTCCTGTGAAAATGAATTAAAACCAATCCAAACCCACTTGTTCCTTCTTGTGCTGATTCTGATAGACACCAGTCCAACCAGCCCCAAGAGCAGGCTGCACTGCCTGCTCCCAAAGCCAGCAGTGACAAGCTGAAGCATGGACACAGCAGGAAAACGCTGCTGGGTTTGAGTGGAAGGTGCTTTGGGGAACTCACTGTCCCCGTGCCACCAGCCTTCCAGTGCGCTTAGAGCTCCTCTATTCAACCGCAAGTGCTAGCGGTAGGTCCTTACCGTGGCATCGGAGAGGGATTGCTGCTGGGCTTACTTTTGGTTGCCTTTTGTTTGCATTGTAAAAAAAATTACAACAATTTTTTACCTGTCAAACAGTCCCAGAACGTTGAGCGAATGCACACGGGATCCTTCGGCAACACCCCCCGCCCCGGGGACTGCCGAGCGAACGATGCAGAGCCGCGTGCCGCAAACTTCGATGGGCAGGTAAAATATCTTTGCAGAGATGTAATACGCCTTTATAGTATAATAAGATGCAGCTACAGTAGGGTGAATCATGCAGCACAAACTTGCTTAAAAAAAAAAAAAGGCCCTCTGCAAAACTGCTTCATTATATAATAATGCTCAGTGATTTCTAGGGCTCTGTCCTACAAGGTATCGAACAATTCGAACCTGAGAAATACAAAAAGTTGATTTATAACGAGCTACCTGTATTTGCGGACGATAGTTTTGAATAATGTTGCTTAAACGCTATTTTCTTGACATTTCTAAAACCAAGGGGTTATTATTTAGAGAATTAGCCTTGCCATAAAAATACAAAATAAAAGGAAAAGAAACATTTTGCTAGAGTTTTTGATTACTCAAGAGATTTTTATTCTTTTCTTTCTTAACTGAAATTCCCCTTTAAGTTTAAAGGGTTCACCTCTGTGTGAGTTTTAGTTGGGGTAATTTTATACTACCTGTCATACAGATACAGTACCTACTGATATTAAAGCTTTCAGAAATTATAATGGACAAGGACAGATGTTGCCAGGTTTAAAAATAAAATAAAAATAACAGAAACAGTGCGGCAACTCATCAGAATTCATCAGCAACCGGGGCTTAATTCCATGGTACCGTACTGTTATCTGTCAACCATTCATGCAATTAAGAGAAAATATCTCCCAACGTTTCCATGGTGCTAAAGCACTCCAGGAGAACAGCCAGCCCACACAGGACCCAGGAGCGATAAAATATTAATTCAGTACAAGCACATGTTCGATAATCTCCACGTTTAATACAGGCTATAGTAATTCAGTCCTAGCAAATTATTCAGTTAAACAGAGCAGAGCCATATAGTAGACTACTTGGCAATGACTTTATTTGCAAAAAAAAGCCAACAAAAAAAGCCTATTTATTGTGGGATTGGGACTGTAGGTGTGAAAGCGGTGCGGCTATTGTGGGTGATGGGTGCACGCCCAGGCTGAACGGCTCCAGCCGAGGCGAGCGTGGAAAGCTCAGTTTTCAAGGTGTGTGTCTGTTTGCTAGATGAAAGCCCAAAGAAAAGGGAGTTTGAAATGCTGCATCAAGCAGAGAGTAATTAATCTGCTGCGCAGAGATGAGAAATGAAACTGGTCTCTCGCTGTCTGTTGCAAGGAACTGCATGTCGCAGAGCGGAGTTCGGGGGGAGTCGTGCCTCCTCCATCAACACCAGTGCGCGTCCCGTACAGCCCAACCCTCTCCAGCTCCTGTGTCCACCTCTGGCGTCTGCTGAACCTGCGCTTAAAATCAGAAAAAAACATTTCCTGATACTGGAAATGCCCAGTCGACCTCTGTAAGGGCACTGGGGGGAGTTAAGTTTGGCAGTAGCGTCTTGTAAGTATGGGTTTAGCGCTCGTGAGCCCTGCGGAGCCGAGATTGCAGCCGTGGGGAGGGCTCCGGCCAGGCTTCTGCTGCTTCTCCGGCCTTTGCCACTTGATTCCTGCAGGCAGCGCCAGGTCCCGGTGTAACTAGGATAAATTTGGATTAGCTGGAGTTAGTTACGCCAGAGTTGCCGTCTTCTCTCTTGAGAAGAAATCCTGTCCCGACATAAACTTCTTAGAAGAAAACTTGCCCTAAAAAGTTGCAAGTGGGATGCAACGTCTTCCAAACTCCGGGTACTCTTCAAACTTCCAAACTCCCAAGGTACCGCCAGGTCTCCGCTGCTGCTCTGTTTACGGCACAAAGCTGGTGCTGCTTTGGGAGGGATCAGAAGTATTTGCCCTACAGGTATTTTTTGAAGACCCGCAGATGAAAGGGCCGTGGCAGCCCCTCGGCTTTCCTTTCATCTGTTCTGGATAAGGTGATGGGGTTTTTTTTGTTCAGGTTGTTGCTAGTAAGAGAGCGCCGTTAAGGGAGAGTCCCACAATGAGTTTTTAGAATACGATCCAATTAGCTGAAAACTTTTACTCCGTTATCAGTTGCCTTGTACTAAAAAGGAGAGGCTCGCAGGCTGTCTGGAAATACCGTCAGTCAAGGTCGTTTTCCCAGAATTTATGGTACATTTCCAACACGAGCAAGGGGCCCTCAGAATGGATGTTTATGATGACAAATCGTAGGAAATTCGAGAAGAATATTCTCTTGCTTATTTAATTTCTAAATACCTCAAAAATAGGGTTCTGTTGGCTCCCTTCATAAGCTAGACCACGTAATGAGTTAGATATTGGTAGCTGGGAAAAGGCTTTAAGGGGCTGAAGGGTATTTGTTTTAAACTTCTGAGGTGTCTGGTCTACAAAAACCTGAGAAAATACGCGAAGATAAAGTTTCACGAAGAAAGGAAGTGGAAACTCTGTGCTTGAAAGGGAAGGGTTTAGAGGGAAATATTGTGAATTTCTGCTTTTTGCTTTTTTCCTAATTTTTCCACTTCAGTGGCTAATTAACATTTCAGAGGAAGGAAGGCTCTGCTAAAAATCAAGCATCTCTCCTTAAGGCTTGGCTTAAAAATATGTCTTTGGGATCTTCAAGAACAGTGTGGAAAAACAGGCTAATATTGGCATTCCTAATATTTTAAGGAAAAAACAAAGAACAAATCGAGCAAAGCCATTCTAGACAGTCTTTCGAGCCCACGAAAAGAAACAAATTCAGGCAAAAGTGTGTTTAAAACACTTGGCAACACATCTTTAATATTAATTCCAGTACTCTTCCCTTATTTTTCTTAATAGTCCATCCTGAGCATTTAGTCCCTTCAGACGGTTTTATACTGACTTCCCCTTTGCTGTTCAGCCAAGTGAATATTCACAATGGTGGCGGCTGAATTTGTTTGTTTGTTTGTTTTAATAAACTCTTAAATAATTTCAGTTTATTCCTTCTGAACTCCGCAGTTTGTGCCTGTCCCTCTGGCAAGGAGGCGGCGGAGCAGAGCACAAGGTGCTGGGGCTCAGTATGACATGGACCGATAGGACAGATCAGAGGATGGACAAACCCGCCTGGAACCAGACCTATAACACATTCAAAATCCGAATTCTGGTTTTTAGCAACCGCAGTTCCCACTTTGTCCAACACAGATCAATAATCCTGCTGCTTCTCCAGCGATCCCCCGTGGCATTAGTTATCGCGTAAGGAACAGTTTTGGCCCGGCGCTGGCTGTTCAGTGTGGGCTGTTGCACTGCTCGTTTCTGCCGGTTGTATTTGCTGGTTGCGACCCATACCTGGAGAGGGGAGAAGGAAACGCGTAAAATCAGGTAAATGTTTTTCAGTACGAAAATCAGCTATACTTTTGTTGTCCAGGTTATCTTTTGCTTGATTTAGTCGCGAGCAAAATCTTATTAGCCAATTTATCGATTTGTCCTGGTTTGAGGTAGAACAAGACCGATTTTCTTTTCGGTCATTTTACTTTTCGGTTAAGTCTCTTCTAACTGACTGCGCTCTCTCAAATTAACGGCGTGTTTTTCAGACAGTATCTCCTGGCAGTGATAAAGTCGGATGCTTATGTTTAATGCCAAGGAACGGTATGCAGAGAGCCTCCTGCTTACACTTATTGCTGTAACAACCAAGGTCAGCTAATTTCGTTATCTGCCCCGTTGGAGGGTGGGAAGCGGAGGGGCGTAGAGGGGTCCCACCTGCGGGGAGGAGCGGACGGGACAGGTGACCCCAAACTGGCCAACGGGGTATTCCATCCCATCGGCATCACGCTCAGTATAAAAGCTGAGGGATCAAAGGGTCAGCCCTCTTTCTTCAATGGCCGGCATCCGAGGAGGACTCTGTTCGCCTGCCTTTGATCCCGATCCGTGCGTTCCTGAATCCAGTTCCCGAATCCAGTTCCCACCTGCTGCTGAATCCAGTCTGGGATTTTCCCAGTGCCTGCCAGCGACATTATCATCATCCTGGGAGCTCAATACTGGCTTTGTATATATTTCATTATTTTTTATTAATATTATTATATTTTATTTTCATTGTTAATATTTCACTGAAGCGGTTTTAGGGTTTTTTTTTCCAACCCGTAAGTCTCTCTCCTGAATTCTGTCTCTCCCTTCCCCTTCTGGGACCAACCGAGTATCTCTCTGGTCGCTTCTGGGAAGGGAGAAGGACTCTCTGTGGTTTGTTTATTGGCCAACCCACCCTAAACCTCGACAGATTTATTGGCGCTCAGCGTGGGGCACAACCGGGGCTCTGACAGATTGCTTGAATAGTTTGAATTCCGGCTTGCTCAGTTGAGAAAGTATCAGATTTTTTTCCGCTGAGGGTCTTGAGGGGTTGGAAATTAAAACACACAGCTCACTTGTGAAATATGGGCGAGGACTTTAGCCGTCGTGAAGGTGAGACAATAATCAGCTCGTTGCTCCGGTGCTGGGATAATGGGGCTGATGCCATAGACTTAGACGGCAGAGAAGCCAGGCAGTTGGGATACCTGGCCGGAGACGGAGGCATCAATAAAGCGATTGGCAGAAAGCCATACACCCTCAGTCTCTGGAGGAGACTCTTGTCAGCCGTAAAGAGCAGGTGCCCCTGTAAGGATGATATCGAATGCCGCCTGAGGAAATGGACCACCATGGAGAAAGGTATTAAGTACCTGAGAAAACTGGCTGTGCGAGAGGTGATTTATGGTGACTGGGAAGTGAATGTCGACCCCGATGAAATGCCGTGCAAACGATATATGCTGTGGGAGTTTGTGCGGAGCGCGCCACCGATGTATTCCCACACGTTGTCAACAATGATCTGGGGGGGGATCTGATGCCGACACACCAACCGTAAATGAAGTGGCCAACACAGTACGACTGTATGAAGACGGTGTCTCTCGTCCCCTCACTGTTGCAGCCATGGAAAAAATAGCCGAGAAAATGACTGAGAAAGCTGAGGAAGGATTTGAAAAATTGCTTGGTAAACTGTCCAGGATGGAAATAAGATCCCACTCTTGCCCTGCGTGTACCCACATTGGAGCTGTTGGGAGAAGATGCTCCTCTACAAGACAGGCTCAAGGGAGACGGAACACGCCATGAGGTACCCTGTGGTTTTACCTCCGTGACCACGGAGAGGACATGAGGAAGTGGGATGGACAACCTACCTTCATCCTACGGGCACGAGTAAGTGAGCTGCAAGGTAAAACAAATAGAAGAAAGCGTTTTTTCCAGGAGTGTGGCTGCTCAGGTCTGGGGTGAGCGGTTCTCCAGTCCGGGTAGGAACCCATTTGTTGATGGGTTCCACACAAGCCACGTGAACCCGTCTCTTGGTAGAATGTACGATGCTCAATATTAGAGGGGCCCTGCCTCCAGCCAGGTGGAGGGGAGGGAAACTGAGTTTATCGGACTGTGTGGATTTGGTGGCCTGGCACATTAGAGCCACGAGAGTATAAAGCCTTGGTGGACACTGGTGCGCAGCGTGCCCTATTGCCGTCTGTCCTGCTTTGAGCAACACGGGACTGATTTCTCTTTCAGTAATTTTACTTTTCGGTAAGGTCTCTTCTAATGCTGGGGAAAACCGCACTTTTAGCAGACTCCAGTGTCTGAATTTGGGAAAATATTCACTTTACAGCCAGCTCTGGGGTGCGGGTTTCAAGGTCTCAGTGGTTCCAGCTCCCCAGGTGCGGGGACGAGGAGGAGCGAGACCCGGGCGCTTGCCCCAAGCTGCCACCGGGATCATTTCACACCGTGAACGGCACGTTCCACAGACACCAGACAGTTTGCGGAGGAGTTCTCTCTCTCTCTCTCTCTCTCTCTCTTTCTCTAACGGCTGCCATCCCGAGCCCTCCTCGCCCCGCTGCCGGAGCCCTGAGCCCTTCCCTTCCTCCCGCAGCCGCAGCGCTCGCAGGGTCCCACACGGGCTGTCCCTGCGGGGATGCACGGCTCCCTGTGGGGGAAGGGGCTGGGGACGGCCCTTGTCTATTTTATATTGGTGTCGGGACCAATACACTGGTTCTTTAGTGTCATTAATGTTAATTATCTAGTCTTATTCTGTTAAATCTATTTATATTTCAACCCTTGGGTTTCCTTGTTTTTTCCTGATTCCCCTTCCCATGTGGGGAAGTGTCACTGCGTGAGAGAATAATTGTCTAAACAACAATAAATTGTTGTGGGTTCCTCGAACCGTAACACCATTGAATCATAAAGGGGCAGAGTCCGTCACTATTTGTGGAGCGACAGGCGGGTCTCAAGAACTGACTGTTTTGGAGGCCAAAGTGAGCCGGACTGGGGATAAATGGGAGAAGCACCCCGTTGTGAGTGTCCCAGATACTCTGTGCATCCTTGGCATAGGCTGCCTCAGGAGAGGGCATTTTATGGACCCAAAAGGCTATCAGTGGGCCTCTGGTGTAGCAGCTGTGGAGGCTGAGGACATTTCACAACTGTCTACCTTACGCGGTCTTTCAGATGACCCTTCTGTGGTGGGACTGCAGAGGGTTAGAGAGCAGCAGGTGCCAATTGCCGCTGCCGCGGTGCATCCGTGACAATATCGCACCAGCAGAGACTGCCTGATGCCCTTCCGCGAGTTGATTCTGCCTCTGGCAGAAAACGCCAGTGGAGACTTGAGCTCAAGCCCTAGGATTATGGAGTCGAGGACACAAAGGCTCTGAGGCCAGATATACTCCGAGAAAGAAATATTGGCAGCATATGAGGGATTTTGTTGTATTGTAGGAAAACATCGGAGGTGGAAAGCTGCTGCCACCACCTGGAATACCATCCTGGGCCTTAAAAAGCAAGTCTTGTGGTGACGTGGCACTCCAGAAAGTATTGAATCGGACAATGGGACTAATTTTGAAAGCAATCTTATAAATAATGGGGCCAAAGATGATGGCATTGAGTGGGTGTGTCGTATCTCCTGTCATGCACCAGCTTCTGGGAAAACGGAATGATACAATGGACTGTTTAAAAACTACCCTGAAAGCAATGGGGGGTGGAACCTTTGAAAATCGGGACAAGCATTTAGGACAAGCCACCTGGTTAATTAATACCAGGGGATCCATCAATTGAGCTGGTCCTGCTCAATCAGACCTTTTACATCTTGTAGAAAGGAACAAAGTCCCTGCGGTGCATGAAGGGAATATTTTGGGGAACTGGGGTTTTCTTACTTCAGGCAAAGGCAGAGCCATTCGTGGGGTTGCTTTTGCTCAAGGACCCGGATGTACTTGGTGGGTGATGCTGAAGAATGGAAAAGTCCAACGTGTACCTCAAGGAAATCTAACCTTGGGTGAGAATCCTCGATTCTGAGCTGTATGATGTTATTTGCTACGTAATACTAACAGTGTTCAATAAGTGTTTTCCAGGATAACGTAGTGGTGATGAAACTGCAGCCAGCTTCATCAAGTGACGTCCAGTAACTTCTTTGAGGTGGACACACTACCCGTGGGCACGAACCATGATGAATTTCATACCGTCTGTCCTGCCCTTAGAGACTGCTGTGACAGACAGACACCTGCAATCGTGACCTAAATGAACTTTTGCGTGTAAAGATAATTCATAAATGAGTGATCTCTCTATATATGTGTGTCTGTGTACGTATTCGAAGACAACAAGCGGTAGGGACCTGAGCGTGATGGAAGTGGTATGCAATAAGGGGTGGTTTGAGGTAGAACAAAATCAATTTTCTTTTCAGTAATTTTACTTTTCAGTTAAGTCTCTTCTACAGGCAACGATAAAGTCTGATGCTCATATTTAATGCCAAGGAATGGTGTGCAGAGAGGCTCCTGCTGATGCTTATTGCTCTAAAACCAAGGTCATAACTTTGTTATGTGCCCCGTTGGAGGGTGGGAAGTGGGAAAGCGCAGAGGGATGGCACCTGCGGGGAGGAGGGGACAGGACAGGTGACCCCAAACTGGCCAACGGGGGGTGTTCCATCCCATCGGCATCATGCTCAGTGTAAAAGCTGAGGGATCAAAGGGTCTTGCCAGCGTCTGCTGGTGACGTGATCATCATCCTGGGAGCTCGATTCTGTATTTGTATATATGTCTTTATTGTCTTATTAATATTATTATATTTTCTTTTCATTGTTAATACTTCATTGAAGCTGTTTTAGTTTGTTGGGTTTTTCTAACCCAGTCTCTCCCTTCCCCTTCCCTCGTTCGTTTAGTGGCCAGCCCAGCCTAAACCACGACGGTTTATATCCCTCTAGTATCACACAGAAATAGAAGTAATTATCAACATGAATAAGTAAAGGAATTGTCTTGAACAGGATTAACTAATACAATGTTCCCATTTTCCCTGCTTTACTGAGAAGGTTTACTTTTTGTTAGGATGGGAAACATCATCCTGCAAAGAGTTATTTTCCCCATCATGTCTCGCTGCTAAAACAAAACAAACTCCAGATGAAAAAGCCTCGAAAAGACAAATACGGTATTCATTGATATACTCTGGTGTGGGACTGACAGCCCTGCTGAAAAATTGCAACTTCCAGCATATTTATGTGAAACCTTTCAGAAACCATTTATCACCAGTTATCTGCAGTATATGGTTTTTTCTTGCGTTGCTAATAAGATATTTCATACTTACCACCTTTTAAGCCTTCAGTCATATGTTAATGTGGCAGCTGGTTGTAAACTTCTGACGTGACACCAAATTCATTTTGCTTGTGACAGCAGAGAGATCCATAGCGGGGTTCTGGATTTCCATCTCCTGGACTCGCCTTCCTCTACAACGCTTCTGAGTTTGTGCTCTTGCTTCCCCCTCCCCAGGGAAAACGACTGCCAGACCCCGAATTCCCAGTTGTGGGCACTGGTCTGTCCCACGGCGTGTAACTGCCCGGCCTGGGGAGGAGGCTGCCAGGTTCCGCTGTGCCACTGAATTGCTCCACGGATCCTCATTCGTGCCACGGAGCTGGGATGCTGAACTGCCTAAGGAGCGATCCAGAACGTCGGGATGAGGTCGGATGGCAGCCCGAGGCGTTACCTGACAGTCACTTGTCCTGCACACGCGGGGTCCGCACCCACCCTGAACTTCAGGGCTTAGAGCCTGCAGGATGGCAGCTACCTGTACTCTGCTTCCCTCCCGGCCTTTCCTCCATCTCCCAGTGCCACGGCACCCACGGGAGCAGGATTGGCGCACTGCCAGCAGCTCTCACCAGATTACATCGCGCGAGATTTTTAATTATGTTACTTCTATAATTCTGCAGTCATAGTTTTGCCTTTTATTGTATCTCCTGATTTTTGGTTCAGATAGGGGCTAGAATAAATTTTGCTGATGAAACAAAATGGGTTTTCCTACTTACCGGGGGGGAAAAAAAAACATCTTTCTGGGAGGTGATGGCGATCTGAATATTTAGGATCCTATGCTAGGATTTTGCATATTGTTGTCTCTCCCTTAGTGTGACCTGGGCTGCGCAGTTTCCTTGTTCCTCTGCGTCAAAGCACACGGTCTACTGATTTTTTGGGTCCTCTGTTTCTGGCTTCCAGCTTTCTTTATGGGCATTTTAATTTTGCCATCTCTTTTCTGCTAAGGGGAAACCTCGTTTTTGGCTCTGGCCGTGGCTCAGCGCTGCTTGGCCGGGGCTCCAGAGGGCACAGAGCAAAACCCGGCTTTTTGAGGGGATGGCTGCCTTCGCCAGGTCGGTGGAGGCCCCGGCAGCGCTGGAAGACCGTACGGACGAGGATTACTGCGAATGTGGTTGCTATGCTAAAGTCACCGAAACGTAAAGGACTTTAAACGTAAAACTGTGTACGCTGGCTTAGCCATAAGAACTCATCTGTGTTTTTTTGGTTTTGTTTTCCCCAACTAATCCACTCCTAAGGTGAAAGCAAAACCGGGTGCCCGTTGGCTCTCTGTAGAGTTTACCCGAACTACTGAAAGCAGTGCTGAGCCCAGGGGATCGCTGCTGGTATGCTGACCTCATTTAACCCAAATACTCCTTGCATTTCAACCATTCAGCCCCTTTCATGCTATTTTTCTGCTTCGCTTTTGTTCCCTTGCTCCATTTTCTGCCTCATCAGGGAGAAGCGGTGGGTCACCACCAGAGGCCACCTCCCGAAGCTCTCTTTGGTGGGCTTGCTTTTTGCCTTCAGCTTCTGCAAAGGCTTCAGTTCAGGGGCTCTGAGGATCGATCCGCATTTCCTTGCTGGAGCTGCCGTGCTCTCGGGTGAGCTTTCTATGCCATTAATATCAAAGCAGCATCACTTCTCTTGCAGCGCAGGCCGATGAGAAGAGAGGCCTTGGAGCCGCTTTGGATGTCTGTGCTTGCTGGAGGGGGAGGAGGGAGGCTTCTCTCCTCTTCGTGTCTGGGACTGGTGGTGACTTCAGGAAGGAGTATCAGTATCACTGGAGTTTATCCTAGGTAATCCGATTTTTTTAGGTTCCTGGCCAAGCCAGCTATTTCCAGTGCTCATTACAGCCCAGTGAAGTCACCAAGTAGGCGACACAATATACGAGCTTCCGGTTATTTGGCTTTTTTTGTGTGCTGTGGAAAAGGGCGGGGGGTGCGGGGACTGCCGTCGGCGGCGGGGGACACAATGTGGTGTTCATCATCGCCTTCCCCGGGAAGCAGGGAGCTGCGCGAGGCTCCCACCGAGCGGAGGAACGGGCAGGGACGGAGGCGTGCGGGTACCCGTCGCCGGCGTCGTTCTGCGCAGCAGTGGGTGACTCCTGCGGCCCTGCTTCGGTACCGCGGGGAAAAAACACTGGCAGCAGTTCTGTCAAACTAACGGCAGCGTCGGGCCAGACACCCTCCCGGGCTGGAAAAGCAAACCCTTTGGATGTAGTTGGAGCGAAGGCTCTAAGTACCCCGGGGCTCCCTCTCCGGGTTGGTTTGCGGTGTGTTGTCAGAAGAGCGTGGGCGTAGGCGGCACTCGGTGACACCCCGCTGCGTGCTGGGAGGACTCAAACCATAGAATCACAGAACCATTTAGGTTGGAAAAGACCCTTGGGATCATCGAGTCCAACCATCAACTGAGTCCAACTTTCTCCTGAAAGCCTTTGCTCCCGCAGGGGTCCGCTGCTCCCTCCCTCCCACACGGCGTGCCCGGCTTCCCACGCGCGTCTTCCTGGCCCTTCCCGCTGGGCGCTCGGTACGGTCCCGGCAATGGAATGCCTTCAGCGACTCCCCGTTAACAGGCCTGGGACACGGAAGCCTTTCGTTAATATTTACATACAATTTCTTGTTATCTCTAGAGCATCTCCTCTCCACTGCAGTGAAGTCTGAGTGTACCTGGCCTTCCTCTTTGGTGGGGCTGGGAGCGTATCGCGTCTCCGTGCGTTTATACTGAGCGGAATTTATATGCTTTAGCCTGGCTAAAGGCCCCCCCCCGGCAGTTTTTAGCATAGATGTGCCTCTGGCTTCTTTTTTTGCACATCCATAATTCTGATGGATCATGCTAACGCTCCCTGAGATGGGGTTTCGGCACGGAGCACCCTGCGGTGGTGGGGGGCTCCTGGAAGGGGCTGCTGCTCTCCGGGCTTTTTTAATGGCTAGCAGCGGTTTTCCTTCCCTTTGTGCTTGTTGTAAGGCACGGCAGGTGCCAGATCTGTTGGTTTTGAAGGCTTCCAGCTCTTCCGATGAGATTTTGGGGATAGTTTTAGAGACAGCCTTGGAGTAAGCTGGTGCGCCTTTAAAGATCGGTGTAGAATCGTCCTCATGCTCGTTAGTGCGGCTCACTGACAACGGTGACCTGACGAGTCTTTCCAGCCCACCGGTTCCTTCCCCGGGTTTCTGCAGTGCCAGGGGGTGGTGGGAGCGAGCAGCCAGACCCCGCGTCCCCTTGCAGCCCCTTCTCCGGCCCTTTTGCACCTTGTATTTCTCGGCTTGGTTTTACCTTCGCTGCTTCTGTTGTGCTCAAGCTCATCCATAAACATACCACCCTGGCTCTTAATTAGGTGCATTAATTCTATATTTATAGGTCATTTGAGTCTTACTTGGATGTTTAAGCTCACTTCATAATACTTAGCAGAATTTGCATAAAGGAAATGCATTTAAAGGCCGTGTATTTCTCTTTCCTGCTTGCCTAGGGTTTGTTTTCGCTTGCACATGCAGGCCACCGTTTCTCCGACCTCTTTGATGTTCTGCTCGATATTGTGTCGCAGTCTGAAATGTCATATATTACGGCCATATATTATGGTGTAAACATGACATAGGCGATATTTTACAGACTAAATGGAGAAGAGACCGGCCACAGGAGGACCTGCTGGTCTAGGGCCCAGCCCACCTCATTGATTTAATTGAGGAAAAGGGATTATCAAGACTCTTTTAATTGCACTTTCAATGGAAATTCTCTGAGGGATCTGTCTACCTTCCTTCGCCTTCTCTTCTCCTCTCATCCCTCCCAATTTAGATCTGACTCTGTTGTGTGCCTTTTGTCCCGCTAGGGTAAGACCTCCACCCTCTGTGAGCGCTCGTTCGGGGTGCTCCTGCCCTGAACCTGAGCATGGCTCTCGCTTTGAGCCCAGAACCCCCCCGCAGCCTGGGCTGCATCCCCAGCAGGGTGGGCAGCAGGGCGAGGGGGGGATTCTGCCCCTCTGCTCCGCTCTGGGAGACCCCCCTGCAGTGCTGCCTCCAGCGCTGGGGCACCAACAGCAGAAGGACACGGAGCTGTTGGAGCGGGGCCAGAGGAGGCCCCGGAGATGCTGGGAGGGCTGGAGCCCCTCTGCTGGGAGGACAGGCTGAGAGAGCTGGGGGGGTTCAGCCGGGAGAAGAGAAGGCTCCGGGGAGACCTTCCAGCCCCTTCCAGTCCCTCAAGGGGCTCCAGGAAAGCTGGGGAGGGACTCTGGAGCAGGCAGGGGAGCCATGGGACGAGGGGGAAGGGTTTTACACTGCAAGAGGGGAGACTGAGATGAGATGTGAGGCAGAAATTGTTTGCTGTGAGGGGGGTGAGCCCCTGGCCCAGGCTGCCCAGAGAAGCTGTGGCTGCCCCATCCCTGGAGGGGTTCAAGGCCAGGTTGGACGGGGCTTGGAGCAACCTGGGCTGGTGGGAGGTGTCCCTGCCCAGGGCAGGGGGTGCCACTGGGTGGGCTTTAAGGTCCCTTCCCACCTGAACCAGTCTGTGATCTCCTGAATGAGGAGGGATGGGTATGTGGCTTGGTGGTTTCAACGGGAATCACCCCTACCTAATCTACTGCTTTAAATTCCTGTTTGAAAAGCCCAGAAACTGTGAAAAGAGAAAACAAACCGGTGCCTGGGTTCCCACAGTTTTACCGGCAGAATGTCAACATTGTGTTTTACGCAGCGTTCCTGCTGCTAAGGGACTGAGAGAAGCAAAAACTCTGCGATTTCCCTGCCCAGCAGCTCTCTGATGCTCTTGATTTTGTAAATCTCTTTATTCTATAACATGTTATTGGAAAAGGCCACCTCGCTGAGGCGAAAAGCCACGGTAGGAGACAGCAATAATGTGCGCTTACTGTCCAGCTTTGTATCTAAAGCTCTTTTGTGCTTGGATTAAAAAAAAAAAAAAAAAAAAAAAATAAAAAAAAAAGCTGGTTTTATTATTTTGGTGAGTTTTATCTCTTCAGCTGGTCTGGAGACAGTCTATTAGTCAGATGCGTGGGTAGCGAATTACCCGTGATGTCAAAGTCTGCGTTGTTAATTAAAAATACATGCTTTTGACATACGAAGCGGGCGTTAAGAGCAGCAGCCTTTGTCTGGAGGGGCACCGGGCGCCGCGCTCCGGAATGGGCTGAGCTGACGAGACAGCGGGGCTCGCTCGCTCGCGGAGAGCGAAACCGGGGAGATTAAATGTAAAGCACGGAACTGTTGCTTTGGATTAGGCTCTTGCTTATCTCCCAAGGAATAAATCTCGGGGGCTTAGCTGGCTGGCTGGGGGAGAACTAGCAGGTGAAGTACTGCCGTTTTTTCACTGACTGGTAAAATTGCGTTTCTGATGTGATCAGCGCAGGTGCCTGTCGGTTACCGTATCCTTCGAGCTGGTGGGCTTTCAGGGAGATGAGAAATTGCATTTTTTTTTAAAACTCATGTGACACGCTGCTAACACGAACACTATTTATTTTCCCCCGGGGGCTGTATTTTTCAGAGATGCGTTTGCACGGAGAACTTGCGGTGCTGTAGGATTTCCTTGGAACGGAAAGTTAGGGTTCATTTATTTAAGAAGCGGGTATTAAGCACACCTTAATTCGTGCAAAATATTTCAAGCTGCTGCTGCTGAACACCAAAAAGAGAAGTGACAGCAATGTCCTCGACCGCAGTGTGTATTTAACGCCTGGCTCGGGTGCGATGGGTGGCTGGTGCCTGAACCAGAGGAATCGCATCCCGGGAGGGGTGTCCCTCTACTTCCCACACGGATTTAAAAATATTTGGTTCCTTTCCTCGCTGGAAATGCCGCAGTCGTAGTTCAGGGCCCCTGGCAGTGGGGTTTGGGTGCTGGGCCCCCCCTCCCTGCGCCCTCCCTAACAGGGGACACGTCCCCAGGGTGGGCTCTTGGGGGTTGGATTGAGCGGGGCGTCCAGGGTGGGCACAGTCTGTAATGGAGGTGGGGTTTGTTTGCTTCTTCTTTGGAAAAAAAAATCAGGAAGTAAAAAGAAATCTTAAAAAAAAAAAAAGGAAAGAAAAGAGGAAAAAAAAAAGGAAAAAAAAATAAAAAAAAAGAAAACAAGAAAAAAAGAAAAAGGAAAAAAGGAAAAAAGGGGAAAAGCAAAAAAAGAAAAAAAAAAAGAAAAAAAAAAAAGGAAAAAAAAAAGAAAAAAAAAAGGAAAAAAAAAAAAGGAAAAAAAAAGGAAAAAAAAAAAAAAAGAAAAAAAAAAAAGGAAAAAAAAGCCGGGACAGGCTGCCGCTCTGCGGTACGGCTGCCTCTTCCTGGGCTTGTTATCGGCAGGCATAGATTTCTTTTGATTTTGAAACCGAATAGAAAATGGGCGAAAATTGGTATTAACGTGGGTAAATTTGAGTCAGCTGCGGCGTTTCCTTTTAGGTTTTAGTTTTGATGGGTAATCGCAGAGTCCTGGGGTTTTTTTCCCCAGCCTGTGAGGTGGAGACCACGGAGCTCGGCCCTGGCGTGTGGGACGGAGCCGCAGGGCTGCCGTCCTGGCCGTCTATTTAAACCCCGCGCGAGAAGGAGCCTCCCGAAACACGGTTATGCCCTTCTTCGTTTGCCATTCGGCTGCGGAGAAGCTGCATCTGCCACCTCCGCGTAGGAAACAGAAAAACCCTGCTTTATTTTGAGGTTGCTCATAATGATCCTGAACAAAACGGGTTGTTTCATTTTGGTATTGAAATTAAATCGACGTGTTATTAAAGTAGGGAGACTCAATATGCGTAGCTGATTTAATTCAAAATGGGCTATGATTACCCGCTAAAACTGTGCGATGTTGTATAGATATGGCCATTGTGTTTTAGGGGTAATACTTAACGTACCCGGAGTGAATTCGGGGAAGAAATGCTTTTTGAATTGCGAAATTTTTTATTATTACTTGAACGGACACACTTGTCTGTGGGAGCTCTGAAAATTTAGTTGCGTCTCATTAAGCGTATTAGAACTAGGTGGAAGATTTTTTAGAAAAGGTAACGCTGGCACCGCTGAGGGTCGGTGATGTTGGCAGCGGTCGCCTGGATGTGGTGGCGCGCGGGATGCGGGGATGCCTGATGCGGCATGCCGTAGTCCCGGATTTTAGAGGGAGTTCTCAAAAATAGCAGTAAATAGGGCAGCTCGCTGCCACCGCGCTGCCTGCGCCGGCCTGCAGGTTTTGTGGGAGATTTTGGGCAGTTCGTAGGAGCTGGCGGGGGGCTGGCCGCGGCCATCCTTGCTCTGGGGAGCGGGGGCAGCCCTGGGCTCCATGGAGAGATGCTCCCGCAGGCCGGGAGGCCGAGGGCGGCTACAGCTAAGTCCCGCTGTCTTCCCACTGCTGCAACCCCATCAGGAATGGTTTGGGTTGGAAGGGACCTTGAAGCTCATCCAGCCCCCGCCCCCTGCCCTGGGCAGGGACACCTCCCACCAGCCCAGGTTGCTCCAAGCCCCATCCAACCTGGCTTTGAGGTCATTTACTGTAGGTATCTCTCCTGTGTGGTTGAAGACTTGGATCTCGAGCGGTTTCACCTGGTTCTCAGCGTCCCGAACCTCCCCATGACGGCTGAAGCCGAGGTGCTGCCCCTTCCCTGCCCTGAGCTCCGGTGAAACGTTTCCTGCAGCGAAATACTTCCATCCTGCCTGTCCCAGGCTTCTCCCCGCGTTTTGCACGATGAAGCCCGCTGCCATGTTGCTGTAAATGCATAAACCTGCGGGTGACGTGAGCCAAAACCGTCTCTGAAGCCTGCGTAGAAGGGCCAGGTGTGAAAAGCTTGGCCATGCGAATGCCACCACTCCCGAGGGAAACAGGTACGGGGTGCCAGGGTGATGTGACACTTTTATTAGACAGAATTTAAGAAAGGAAGCGGGAACAATATTACACTTATCAATGCGCTGGAAGAATAAGAGCCCATGAAAAAATAAAAGATGACATTTGGCTGCGGTGTTGGACAACGGGGAGGGTGAGCGACGGCTGATAGGGCGACAGCTCTGAAGTGCAATTCCGGCCCGAAAAATTGCCGTGTGATAGCGACGGAGGGAGGTTCGAGGTGGTGCCTATCAGCGGTTTTCAGCAGAAATGTTTTTCTAACTGACGTCCCTGCGAACGCAGCCTGAACTCTCGGAGCAAGCTCCGGCTCAAGCCATTAATAAAACCTGTGACACTTCTTAATTTCAGCAGCGGTGGCTTGGTGGTGACCTCTGGGGTGGAACAGACCTGTCGGGCTCCCCTATGGGAAAACCACGGAGTTTGTAGAAATAAAACTCTGTAAAACCTTATTTTTGTCACTGATGTCAGCAGCTAGTGCATTGAACGCGCGCAGGGAGTGGACCCGCCGAGTCAGGTAGAGCCTTTTTTACAAAATCGCTTTTCAGGGGAAAAAAGTGCGTTTCGAGAGGATGTCAGAATCCTGTGAAGACCCAAACTTCAGTGTGAGATTCAACCAGAAGAAAATACGCAGTAAGAAGAAGATGGATGGATGGATGGATGGATGGATGGATGGACGGACAGATAGATGGGTAGATATGAGATGTAATGGGACACCCAGCATGACTAAAGGCTAAAAAGCAGGATCCAGGATGACCCTGGAAGCGTGTTTTGGCACGCGGGGGAGACCTGCTGCCCTACCAACGGCCGCATTCATGAGGAAAAGCCCCTTCTGTGCGTGATGCGAGGAGCTGCGCGCTGCTGACAACGCGTATTAAGTGTTACCCATTTTTCTGTGGTTGAATTCAGAGTGTCACGAGCGAGGGGCGAGAGGCCGATGAGGAAATGTGAAATGTTGGAAGCCGCAGCCGTCAGCGCCTTCGGATGCTCGGGCCAGCGGGGCGACGTGGAGCTGTAAAGGGTTTGAGGGAGTGGAGTACGGGGTCACAGGGGCTGAAACAGGCTGGTGACGGGGTCAGTAACGAAAGAGAATTTCAGAGGAGATTCAAATAGAAGAAGGGGAAGGGGGAGCAGCTCCCCAAATCCAGTAAGTTAATAGAACTGCAGGAGCATTTAAGCTTCTCTGGAAGGAGCACGGAGCAGTTGGTGGGGCCTGGCTGGGTTTGGTACGGCAGGAAACTGCTGTGGCTCGTACTTGGGGGCTTCACCGAGTACCTGGCAGTCCTGGCTTGGGGCACTCCAACCCTTCCAACCAAACAGCCTCTTCCTACCCGCTGAAGGAACCAAAAATGCCAGGCGGAGCCCAGCTCCAGGGGTTCCCCCGAGAGGAGCTCCCCGGCTGGCGGGTGAGGGGGTGGTGGCAGGAGGAGCCGCGGAGATGTGCTGCCCTCAGAAGGAAAAGGGGGAGCTGGAGGTGCCGGGGTGAAGCTGCAGCATCCCAGGGAGGCAGCGCGGGGAGGGGAGAAGGAAGGAAGCTTTGGCCGGAGGGGTTGGGGTGGATGTTCTCCGAAGGTCCCTTCCATCCCCGACCATTCTGCGATTCTGTGAACGCCGGTGCCGGCGCCCGCAGCGTCAGGCTGGCTGTGCCGCGAGGCAGGGTTGCTTAGCAATGAGAGGGGGGCCCGTGTAGAGCAGTGGAATAAATAACCTTCTCATAGCGACGGCCTTAAAAACTTCCCTTCTTTCATATGCTCTTGCTTCCTCCGAAGTCAGCACGCTGCTCTCGGACCCGGAGGTCCATCCCGATGGACGCCCGCGCTGCGGGAGGCGGCGGGGCTCAGCGCCGGCGGGGGTACTGTCCCCAGGGGGTCACCCTCAGCACCGAGATGCTTTTTGGGGTGACCTTCTCAAACCTGGCTTCTCTTGAAGTGCGGGCGGGCACCTGATCTCCCCTGCGAGTGCCCCTTTCCGATCTCTTTCAGGTTTTTGGTGTTTCTGCCTCACGGGTGGCTGCAGCTCAATTTCCGCGTTTTTCACTGGATACACCTGGGGCATCAGCAGCACCCATCGGAAGCGTCCCTTAAATATTTGTCCCTTAAATACGAACAGCCACTGCCTGGCTGCTCGTGTGCTGTGGCATTGCCGCGGGGCTTCGGAGCATCTGAAATGGGGTCAGTTTAGGAATACCGATATCCCTCCTGGTTTATGACGACAGAGGCCGTGTGGATTGTGTTTAGGTAAATTGCTGTTTTGTGAGCCCCTCCCTCTACATTATTCAGGTGCTGTGAGTGTGGAACTGCAAGCTTGGTTTTCTTGCGTCGCGGCGGAGATCGTAAAGGGCCCCCAGCGTCCTCTGAGCCGTAGAAAATCTAATTAAAGGAAAAATACTTTGCCGTGCGCCTACAGGATTCACAGCAGAACCGCTTAATGTCTTTGGCGTTTGGCTTTTTCCTCTCCTGGTGCTCGGCAGAGCCCGTGCCCCCCGGCGAGACCCTTTACCCCCCCATCCCGGAGCCGCTGCTCTTTCTGTACCTAATCCCAATTAACTTCCTTGGGACTGTTTCTTGGCTACGTGGGCTGCGGTGTAATATTTAGAAAGATGTAATTAGAAAAACATTGCGACTGATAACGTGCTTAAATCAGAGCGCGTTATCCGCGGTGCCGCCTTCTCCCGGAGATGATCGGGGCGATAGGGCGTTATCTGCGGCTGCCCCGGGCTGGGAGCGGGGATCACCCTTGGGATGCTTCAGTCGCTTGGCATCGGCCGCTCACAGCCTTCACCCCAACGCTGTCCCGCAGGAAAACCCGCTAATGGCAAAATAGCTGGGGGCAGGAGGATTTTGCCTGTAATTGCATTGGAAAAGGAAAAAAATAATAATCGTGTAAAACCCACCAAACCTGGAGGTTATGGAAAAGTAAAAAGGAAAGCCCAACGATGGTGGAGAAGGGGCTGAGAACAAGCCATGGGAAGAGTTTTTGGCTGAACGTGGGGTGAGCCTGTGGGGAACGGTGTTCTCCGGGGAAAAAAGTTGTGAATTGAAAACGCTCTCGCAGCTGCCTCTGCCCCGTGGCCCTCCCGGCCGGAGCAGCTCCCCGTGGACGTGGGGCACGGAGCGAACGCCAGGTGAGGGGGTTTGGGTGTATAAATCTGTCCCGAGTACGCTCTTCAGATACGATCAGTGTCTCTACAGAATGCATGGAGTCCATATCAGACACACCCGCCGTTCGCTGAGCGTGTTGTCGCCTTGGCCGTAGGCTGTGCAGTTTGCCCAGAGCTTCATCCCCTCGGACCTTCAGTAGAAGGACCAAGTCTTCTGCAGGGACAGAGGCACCGGCACTAAGCCTGTGGCTTTCGTTTCCCAATAAACCAGCTAGCTAGCCTTGGGACGAGGCCTGGCAGAGGTGGTGTCATCGTAGGATCACAGAATGGTTTGGGTTTGAAGGGACCTCAAAGATCATCCAGTTCCAACCCCCTGCCCTGGGCAGCAGACCCTGCGAGGTGCGTCCCTCCTGGCGCAAGGCGGGGACCGAATTCCTGAGCAGGGCAGAATAGGCGGGGCAATTGCTTTTGTAGTCTATTTTTAATGGAATTATTTTTGTTATAAATCCAAGTCCTTAAAACATGGAAATTTAATAAAGCAGAAGAGTAAAGACTTAGAATATATGTTTGTCTTTACAGATACGGTATTTTTAAGGTGTTTTTAAACTCTTGTTTGTTCGTACATGCTGGTCTAAACCTATATCTGAAATTTAAATAATTAAAAATTCGGAGTGGTGGAATTTGAATGTAATATTTTACTTGCTCGGCGTGTGCGAGGGCTCTTGGATCTCTTGTGACGACGGTGAGGGGCGTCTCTGAGGCGCGGGGCCGTGCCGAACGGAGAAGCAGCGCCATTGGAGGCGCGCTCGGATTTGTTTGACGTGGTGGGTCCTCGCCCAAGTCAGTCTTTGCTGGGAGAGCACCTTCGGAAGCGGCACATCAGCTCCCGGGGGGTTTGACATCCGCAGCTTTGTTTCGTGCATACATTCTGCCTGGTGGAGATTTCCTGGGGTCAAGCAATTTTCTGTTCTCGGGTTCCGTAAACAGCTTGCTGTGCAATTTGCCTTTATTATTCTTCCCTTTTTTTTGGAAGAATGATTGCTACGTCTGGATATTTCTTTGTTGCAGCTATTTTCTGATGGCTAACATTCTTTCGCTGTGTGCGGGGTTTCATTTTCTGTGTTTCCTTTAACGGATGTGCCACGAATGAACTTTGTTCTGTATTGCCAAAATCCCGGGAAACTATTTTAGGTGAGACAATGGAAGGACTACGCTCACGCGGGTGCGGAGCACCAGCAAGTGCAATGTTTTGGCCCCTCTCTCTAGCGCATCTGTACCTCTTGGCACTCGGGGGGGAGGTAGAAGGATGGACCCCTAATTGAAAAATTAAATGGTTTGTATAGACTTCATTGTGTAGACTGATCTGTATTCACTGAAAATCAGATGCTGTTTTGTTTTACTAGCTGGATGAGGTGTTAAATCTTTGTCTTTTTTTTTGCATGAAAACGTCCATGAAATTTGCCCTTGATTCAGGGTAGTTAAAAAAAAAAAAAAAAAGAAAAGAATCTATTAAGTTTGAACTTGTGCTTTAAGCTGCAAGAGCTGGTTTTCGTAGCTAATTAGGATTATTATTATTATTATTATTAATAAATGAACAGTGTAGAAGCATAACCACGGATGGAGTAAGAGGAGCGGTGTGTTTGTTTGTGTAAATGAGGTTGATAACGCAACGTGCTTAATAACCACAGCTCAGCCGAGCCGATTTAACGGCTGATCATCCAAGTCCGTGGTGCCACGGAGCAGCCCCGTGGGACTGCAGTGTCTTCTCATACCGCGACCCGATTCAGCCCCAAAACGTTCAGAAGAATTTCAGTCGTGGCAAACGCTTGTCTTTAACCTGTGGCTTGTTGCGAGGTGCCTACAGAGGGAGGTTGAGATGCCTTCTTGGGAAGCTTGTTGGTACCGAGCTGTCCTGGTGGTTGTTGTAGACGTGAGAACTACAGACCTATGGCTTGGGACATCTCTCGGTGTCTACGGCCATACCTGTCTGTATCTATACCAGTAGAACCAGCTTTCTATAGGTTGAAGAGTTCATGTCTCATTTTCGGGTGCTCTGCTGCATTCTTCCTGCCAGGCGGTGGTTCGGGAGAGCCATCCCCAGCCACCCTGTCCCCTGGGTCTGAGGACACGGCCGCGCTCCCCCTCAGCGTCAGCCCAGGCGTTTCGGGCTCGATTTGGGTCTCAGCGGGAGTGAAACACGTGCGATGGGTAATTACAGGGAGACAAAGAGCTGGGGAGGGGTTGGCTCTGGGAAGAGCTCTGCCACACGCAGGGTTTTAAAATGAGCTAAATTTAAGAATGAAGTGTGAAGCTCAACTTCTGCTCATGTGGTGCTTTGAAGATACGTTAAGCCCTGAGTAGTACTATGTCTCCGGAAAATGGATTTGGGTATTTCCTTTCTGTAAGCAGAATACTCTCTGCAATTCACTTTTCTGCTGTATAGTATTTATCTTCCCTAATTCCTTCCCTTACAAGATGGCACTATTTTTAAATGAGGCTTTTATTTTCCTAATTAACCATGTAATGATTGCTTTTCTGTTTCACAGTTGTGTTGATACATTTGATGGCATCTCATTCAAGTTTTGTTTCTGCCCTGGCTCGCCTACAACTTCCAGAATTGCAGCCGAAGTTTCACAGCCGATGTAAAGTTTCACTGCTGAAGAATTCTTGAAAATAAGAACTTACCTTAAAATTTACCTGTGCAGCATTTGTGTGGAAGGTAGCTGGCGCATCCCACAGCTTCAGAGCAGCTCCCGGTTTGGTTGATCAGCAGGAATATTATCCTTGGATTAAAATGAGTTTTCTGAAATCCTCCTCCTCTCTTCCTGCTGGTCACCCAAAGACCTTTCCATCTCAGCCGTGGCTTTGCTGGCAGGAAGCATCTCATCTCTCGACTTTCTCTTTCGGTTTACTCAGGAGTTATCCCAACCGCACGGTGACCCAGGCAAAATCTCAACGCCAGTATCGCTTACCCACAAGACCATCCTAGTTAGCCCAGGACTTTTTTATACTAGACACCACTTACAACAAGTAGCCCTCAACTCCTCGCTGGTTTTATTTATTTATTTGAATTCAGGAAAAGGAGCTCAGCCAGTGGGTCCAGTGCTGCCGTGTCTTTTCTCTCACTTCCAGCTGTGGGTCACTCATCGCAGGCAGTGCCCAGAGGTGCCGCGGTGAAGCCGCTCAGCAGAGCGACGGGTCGGAATGGAAAAAGGAGAGCCCCGAAGAGGACAAGCCGCGGCGACACCCTTAAAGCCCCAGAAGTGTTGTGTCGGTGCCTGGACTTCAGGTGGTTAAAAGGAAGGTAAAGGTGTCAGAGCAGAAGGGTGCCGGAGAAGCAGAATTGCAGAGCGGTGGGGGTTGGAAGGGACCTCTGGAGACCACCCAGTCCAAGCCCCTGCCAGAGCAGGGTCACCCAGAGCAGGAGGCACAGGAACGCGTCCAGGCGGGGTTGGGATGTCTCCAGAGACGGAGACTCCACCACCTCTCCGGGCAGCCTGTGCCAGGGCCCCGGCACCCTCAGGGTAAAGAAGTTTTTCCTCATGTTGAGATGGAATTTCCCGTGTTCCAGTTTGTGCCCGTTGCCCCTTGTCCTGTCCCCGGGCACCACTGAGAAGAGCCTGGCCCCATCCTCTTGCCTCCCACCCTTTGGCTATTGATCAGCATTGCTGAGATCAATGAGGTTGGGAACAGCACCAGGAAGCTGATTACAAGCCTTGTGCCATGGATGGAGAGATCTCACGTGGGTGTTTGGAGGGTGCCGTGCGGACAAGGAGATTTTGCATATTGAGGAGTTTGCTGCAGGGAGAACGGATCTCCCTTTGGGAAAAATTAAGGCGGCTATTAATAGATCTCTTTTTTTTTTGTACTGGGGTTTGGTATGAACTTGTAACAACTGTAGAGTGCTTTGCAAAAATTGTTTTGGAAGCTTTAGCTGCTTTCTTGACCTATCCTTTCTGCTGCTTTCTTGTGCTGCTCTTTGTGAATAACGTATGTGACAAAAGCTGTTAAAATAAGGATGGAATTTATGAATAAGCTTCATAACTTTGCTGTGAGCAATATTTTTCTTCCTAAGTGAAATTATCAGTTGTCTGAGCATCCCCGATTCCATGTTTGCAGTACTACGGCTGTCTGCTGAGGTATTTAAGGCAGTGCTCCGGAGGTGAGCCCAAGCCGTGGCTCGGGTGCTGCCAAGAGAGAGATGCACTTTGCTGGGAAGCATCTCGGGAATCAGTAGAACCATAAAAGAATCTCCTCCTCAACAACAAGGAGGATAAAGGCATGGAATGGGTTGGTTCTCCTGCCTGTTGTGCTGCTCCCCTGCCTTCGGGAGTGTTTCTCCCGGCCCAGCCGGTTCATCGGCAGTGACCCTGCCTTTCTCTGCGCACCCGGCAACCGTTAAGATGTTCTGCTCCGGGAGGGCTGGAGCGAGCAGGGTGGTTGCTGTTTGGGTACCTTCTGTTTCGTGTCTCCTTTCATGCTCCAGGCACCACAGATCTCTCTGGTCCTCCATCAGCCTGGCCACCAGCATCGCCTTGAAAGAAGCCAACTGCCTTATGGAAAGACCAGGGAGGTAGCAATTGTTTGGAGATGCTGACTCCACCTGTACTTGCAAGGTTACCAGTTGTCTTCACGAACAGATGTGCCCCGTATGTGTGTCCTACCCAGAAATGACGGGAAGTGTTCAAAGCCTTCTCAGAAAAAACCACGTTTGGGGAAAGAGAGCCCAAAATCTTGAGATGCGGGAACCGCTGCAGGTCGTATCCAGCATCCATCCCCCAGCGGATACAGAGTGCGGTCTGTTGCTTCAGGTAGACGTTAATTTTTGTTTCGCTCTGAAAAATAGCTCATGAAGTATAGTGGCCTTTTCCTGCTTTGGGAATTCAGCGTGAGCTGGGCTGACACTACCATGGGGTTACCCGCGGCTCTTTGGGGAAGGTTTCCCTTGCCCGGTTAGTGCACCGGGGGAGTCAGAGCAGTGACTTTGTCGGTGTGTTTGGACAACGTGCGTGTACCTTGGGGAGAAAGTGCCCTAAAAAGTAGGCATTAGAACTCTTGGTTGCCTTAGGTTAATAAAGGTCATTAGCCTCACTGATAACTTTTCAGTAATAATAAAAAAATAACATTTCAATAATAAAAGAAAACAACATTTCAAGAGCAGAATTGGGATAGGATTTTAAGGTGGGATGTTGGAAAAAAGGCGCAGGAAGGATGGCGGTGAGGGTCCTTACTGGCGGTACTGGGCAGAATTAACTGTGGGCAGCTTTTGCCCACCTTGGCTTGCTGGGGGGTACTTGGTGCTGTCCTCCCCCCCGGATCCGGTTCTTTGCACGGTGACATCCAAGCAGCAGAGTGACACAACACTGCCCTGTTGCGGGGCTGGTCTGCCTAAAGGGGCCGTCTTCCGTCTCCTTGCTGCCAGAACCTTGGCATTTTATTTGGGACGAAATTGGATTTTTGCTCTCCCTTAGGCAGGAGCGGGTGTACATCTGGAGGAGAAGTCTATGAAAGCTTCTGTATTTTAAATTTCGGATACCAGAGACGACAAACCGCCGGCAGCCGCTGCTGTGCCGTTGTTCAGCCCCGGTGAGATCAGCCCCGGTGTGAGGGTGCCGGGGGGAGGGAAATTGTGCCAAAAGCGTCATCCCTGGGACGGCACCGCTCCGTGCGTCCTGGGGCAGCACGGGCGCCTGCGAGCCGAGACAACCTGGAAACAAACCAGAAAAAAAAAGGTGACACTTGTGGAAGAAGGTGCTCACCAGGAGCCCGTCCTCGGCGCAGTTTGTCACCGCTGCCTGGCAGCGCAGTGAGGAGGAGCCTGGAGCGCCAGAAATAGCGTGGATTCAGAAGGACGTGTTTTAAAATTACAGAGCAGCTAGGCAACAAAAAAAAAAGGCCACAGTCCACACGAGGCTTCAGCTGTTTGTTTGATGCCTCAGCCAAAAACGGCTTCGTTAGGCAAAATGAAATACTGGAGGCGGTTAATCCTAAACCCACCAGGGATCCTGAGCAAAATGGCAGCACGAGGCAGACACAGCAGTGTGGGAGCATCTGTTGCCATGCCAACCTCTTAATTTAAAGCTATCGCCGAGCAGATGCTATCGCATCATAAATATAGGTTTACCTTGTAGTAACCACGCTGTTCTAGACATTAACTTCGCTCGTGTGTAGGAATGCTCGGGACCCGAAGCACGCAGAATAAATCAGAGCACTGCGATTAGCTGTATTTGTCTTTCCCGAAATAAGAAAAAGGCTTCCTCGGACTCACTGCTTTGCAGGAAAAATAGTGACGTTCCGTTTTTTTTCCAGAACGTACCCATGGCGTCGCTCTCCTGGGTGCAGCCCCTCCCCGCAGCAGCGCGCTCTGTGCCCCCCATCTCCGCTGCCCGCAGTTCCCGCACTCGGCTCCGTGGTAGCATCCCTTGCCTTCTTTTTGTTTGAAAGCGTTTTTTTTTTTTCCTGTAAGTCAAGCTGACAGCCTGCGTATGATGTATGTTTGCGAGTCAGAGCTGCAAATAGACAACCTGACGGGCGTTGAGAGGTAGAGCGTGGGAAAAGGCTCGGAGCTCCTGCTGGCAGGGGTTTGGGGAGCTCCAGACGCGTTCTGGCAAACCGGTGTTGTTTTTTCCGGCTTCGTTTTTATTGTTTCTCATCCTGAGATGGTATTTTTGGATGCGAAAAGATGCAGGGACGCGTTTTAGATTTAAAAAAAATAAATAAATACCAATCTCTATCTTGAGCGGAATGGTGGTGAATGGAAGGCCTGTGAAGGACAGGGGCAAATGAAAGGTTGAACCTGCAGTTGAAGCTCTAGAGAGTTGGCAGTTGGTCTCTTCTCCCAAGGAACAGGCCATGGGACAAGAGGAAACGGTCTCAAGTTGCGCCAGGGGAGGTTTAGGATGGATATTAGGAGAAATTTCTTCATGGAAAGGGTTGTCAAGCCTTGGCCCAGGCTGCCCAGGGCAGTGGTGGAGTCGCCATCCCTGGGGGTATTTAAAAGCCGGGCAGACGCGGTGCTGAGGGACGTGGGGTGGTGGTGGGTTTTGTCAGAGTTGGGTCTATGGTTGGACTCGATGACCTGAAAGGTCCCTTCCAGCCTGGGCAATTCTGTGGTTCTGTGATTCTGACACGTGTGGTCAGTCCCACTGAGCCGCCGCTCAGAGGAGAGCACAGCACCCGGCCCGTGCCCAGGTTACAGAACCACAGCCGTAAGCTTGTTAGATGGATTAATTGAGGTTAACTTTTCCTTCCCCCTTCCTTACCCCTGGTAGCGCTAGCCCGGTCACCACGTCCTCCAGGGGCAAGAAAAGGGCAGCTGGGCATCTCCTCCATGGAATCCTCTGCTTTGCCTTTTCCGATGAGCTGCTCAGTACCTCCGCGTGAGAAGACACATCCACCGCGCCAACGGCGCCATCGCTGATCCCCTGCCCACCGTGAAACAGTCTTCCAGCTCCTTCTAGGAAGTACAGAGGGGTTTGGATTTATACCTCCTCGCAGAAGCTGTCTCAAACTTAGCGAGAAGGGCTCGACTGTAGCATTTATTTTTCTGAGAGGGCCGAAGCAGAGACGCACAGAAGGTTCGCGCCCCGGCGGCAGACTGGTGCCGCTCACGGAGCAGGGCAACGGGCGGAGGGTTGTCGAGTGCATCAGGTGTAACCGGGATGGGTTGTAACTGGAACCGGTATCGAAAATTGCGGTATGGGGGGACTTGGGGAAAGTGTGTGTACACAGAAGGTGCTCTGGAGTGAATAATACGGTCGGCGTCTCTGAAACAATCTGAAGGGTGGATATATCCCGCTCGAAGCACTGTTTTCGCCTCTATCCTAAATATAACCAGGAAAACGTTCTTCAGCTTCTGGGTGCTTGTGGTAGAACAAGTGCTCGAGCAACGACTTGTCCGAAGTGAGAAATGAATAGAGGCTTCACCCAAAAACTGAGGCTGTATCGCAAAAGCCGGTGTCCCGCCCACATTTTCTTCATGGGTCGCCGGCGGGATTTAGAATATCGATATACTTTGCACGGGGCTCGTGCAAAGCATTGGAGACACTAATCGCAGGACGACAAATAACTACCCAAATGCGATTCTCACGGGGATGCTTGGCGAGAACAAACAAAGCCAAATCCTTTTGCAGGAACAATGCCATAAACCCTGTTTTGGTGGATTTTTCTGCCAGTGAATTCAGCAGCGAGACTGTCCGTGGGAAGTGAACAGGTTTAACTGAATTAGTGAGTACCGTAAAGCATTTTAATTTTTTCCTCTTTATTTCCTTTTTTGAGCTTGTGTGAGAAGTATATGAGTATCAATGACTCCGGTCAGCTGAAAATTAGTTCCTTCATTCTGTTTTCTGAGTTTAGTTGGGGTCGATACCCGCGTGTTCCCCTTTATCCCCGTCTGGCCGGTCCCTGTGCGCGTCCACAAGCTGTTGTTATGCCCCCATAGAAATACGGTATTCTTCTTTCAGCTGCTTTCGCAGTCCACAGATGGAGTCATGTGTAAAAATATTGTGGAAAAACGTTGCCCAACTGCAACAATGGTATTCGGCTGAGGTCTAAAGGGTCTTATTTAGGCAAAGCTAATGAACGTGTCAATTTTTACGATTGGCAGTACGCGAGCAGTGGTACAGCCTCTGAGACGGGGCATACGGCGTGGCTCTGCACTGGGAATGCTATAGTAATTAATGAGTTATTAATAATTCGCAAACGATATAGGCCCCGGAAGGCCAGAACCCTTCCCACAGCCCCTGTCTCACTGGCAGGTGTTGGAAATCAGCTATTTTAGCCAGAAATGTCCTGTTTTGTCAGGAAGTTTGTCCCTCACGGCAAGATGTTCCAGATCTTTGGGCTTGCTGATTTAAAAGTTGTATTTTAAAAAATTCTATGGAATATTAAGGCACCAAAAGGTATTCTTTAGGAAACAGCAAGTTTGGTTTTTAAAAATGCTGGGTTGGGTATGGAGAGCGGCTCCTCTGCCAGCCGTAGCCACTCATTCCTTTGATGAATCATTATGGTTTGCCCTGAATTAGCCACTTTGCAGGAAATTGCTGCCGTCTTTACAAGCCTCAGAGCCTGCTATAGGAATTTAAAGAGAGGGACAAAAGGCATTCATTTTAAAAAAAAAAAAAACCCGACGTTGCTCAGAAGTGTGTGAGTCCCTGTGCCAAAGCAGCTCAGTGCTTTTGGCAGGTGAAATGGGGAGAAACACGAATGAACAGGCCCCAAAGCGTAAAATCTGTGCACGTACAAAAAGGTAAAGAGGGGGATGCGGTGGAAGACGCTCTCCTCCTTTTGGCGGCTCTGGGCTACCTGCCTTGGCTGCCTCATACCACCAGAGACATGAAACTGTATTTTATTGGCTTTTTCATCTGCGTCTGGTTTACGCCTATCTGTACGATACCCATGAAGTTCTCCTCGTACGCCGTGGCGGGACCCCGTCCTCTGTTGGGAAGGCAAATAACGCCATCTGAATTTTATCACCGTCGGCATTCCTGCCGTGCCGAGGAGGCGCGGCGTGGGCGCGGACATAAAGCACACACATAAAGCGGGGATGTTTTCTGTGTTACCCACAGGGAATAGGTGACTTCTCGCAGGGTCCCATCTCCTCGGGCCAGTGTCAGCTCCGTGGCCGGGTGAGCCCCGCGCCCCGGTGCCCACTGCCCCGCTGGAGCAGCCCACCCCGCCATGGGGACCCCAGGACGTGGCTGCCAAAGGGAGCTCCCCATCCACAGGGCTGCTCCCTGCGGAGACCGGGACCTGCCAGCGCCCCGTCCGTCACCCTCCGAGGGAGAGGCTTTCCCTCAGCACAGTGTCCTGGTTTGGGTGACACAGGATTGATTTCTCTTTCAGTAATGTCTCGTCCAACGCTTGGGGAAAACCGCACTTTTAGCAGGCTCCAGTGTCTGAATTTGGGAAAATATTCACTTTACAGCCAGCTCTGGGGTGCGGGTTTCAAGGTCTCAGTGTTTCCAGCTCCCCGGGTGCGGGGACGAGGAGGAGCGAGACCCGGGCGCTTGCCCCAAGCTGCCACCGGGATCATTTCACACCGTGAACGGCATTCAGTTTGCTGAATTCTCTCTCTCTCTCCCGTGCTGTCTGTCTGTCATCCCGAGAACTCCTTTTATCTCCCTTCTCCTTCTGCAGGCCTGGGTGGTTTTGCATTCAGGCGCAAAGCGATGCACCCATCCTGGGGACATCCAGCCCTGCCCAGGAAAGGGGCCGTGTCACCGTTCGCCCGGCTGACGGGCTGGGAACTCTTCCCATCCCACCAAAAGCCCCGGTGGGACTCAGCTCCGCTGGGCTGCAGCCCCTCTCCCAGCCTCCGCTGCCTGGGAATGAAATCTGCCTCCGGAGGGCTGGGACACATCCCGCTCCGCAGCCCTGCAGGTACCAGCCCGGCTCAAGCAGCGGATACAACCAACCTTATTCACCCAGAAATACACCAAATACTATTGCAAATGTATACATTTATACCGCTGTTGTATTTCTTTCTGCCACCCGCTTTAAAAAAAAATGCGTGATTTAAAAACCCTCGCAGCCAGCATAGGTAGGGGAAGGAGGGAGCGCTTAAAAATTCAGCTCATTTAGAGTAATTTTTAATCTCTCTTCCTAATTATTTAATCACCGAAATAGCGCCGAGGATGTGTCATAAATAATGCTGCGTGTCTATCTGTTTCCCCCGGCTCGCTGCCGGCTTCTCGGCCGAGGCACAATACAGCCAGGCGGAGCGCCTTCATCTTTTATTCTAATTGATCTGAATTCTTGTCACCCAGTAACACCAAAGCAGTCTGGAAAGGCAACCAAAGGTAACCTTGTGTTTCCGTTTGCTTTAACGAACAGTATTTGATTAAGAGTCACGTACACGTGGGCTATCACCTGTGTGTGTGCACGCCCCCCGCCCCGCACACGCGTGCTCGGCGCCTTTGGTGGCGGCACGGCGCACCTCAATACAGGCCGTTATATACCATATAGGCTGCCTTATAAACCAAGAAGAGAATCTGTCAGTGGAATAAAATGAGGCAGAATTAGAGAATTGTAGCGTATGAGACGGAAATTTGCCGTTTGTTTAGCGAACACATGGGTGCGCGCGTGCAAGGCGCCTGCATCCTACAGCGCTTTCTGTCTGCCAAGGGATTCCAACGCCTTCGTGGTTCCTCCCAGTGCCCTCGGAAGAGGGACGAGCCCTTGTGTCTGCCCCTTCCGTGTAAAGGGAATGGAAAATATGGTCAGTTCTGGAGAATGAGCCGAAGTCAGTCCTTATAGCCCCCAGTCAGAGCTTAGAGCCCCTTCCAGTCCCTCAAGGGGCTCCAGGAAAACTGGGGAGGGACCTTGGAGCAGGGAGGGGAGCCATGGGATGAGGGGGAAGGGTTTTACACTGCAAGAGGGGAGATTGAGATGAGATGGGAGGCAGAAATTGTTTGCTGTGAGGGGGGTGAGCCCCTGGCCCAGGTTGCCCAGAGAAGCTGTGGCTGCCCCATCCCTGGAGGGGTTCAAGGCCAGGTTGGACGGGGCTTGGAGCAACCTGGGCTGGTGGGAGGTGTCCCTGCCCAGGGCAGGGGGTGCCACTGGGTGGGCTTTAAGGTCCCTTCCAACCCAAACCATTCTGTGATTCCCTGATTCTATGAAAACGGCTCTTCCACCAGCCGTGGCAGAGGAGCAGTGTGACTCCGGCAGCGGGGCTGCTGCGCGTGGACGGTGTCACCAAATAATCTATGGCGAAAAAGCAGCAAGAGGGTGCACGTGAAAGTGTCCTTCTGTACCCGAGTGCCTGTCTCCAAGCTCCCAGCAAGGAACCGGAGATCTTCTCTCATTTTCTCTCTCTCCTGGCGCTGCCGGAGGTGCTTTGACACCCAGGTATCTGCTTTCCAGGAACGCAATTTAATCCATGGAAAGGCGAGCGTGCCAGATTAATGGGAAGAGCCCCTGGCACGGATCCAATCTTTTTTTTTTTTTTTTTCATATGAGCCATAATTCCCTTACAAAATGCCGTGGCCATCCCGAGTTAAGGATGCACATCCATTTTGTCGCTTCAGGCTGTGGGGTGCTTCAACGTGTGTATTTGGGGGGATTTATGCCATATCTCGGGTCAGTGGACGGAGACCGAGCTCTGCCGGAGGGGAAGGAAAAGGCTCCTGTGAGGAACTGCCCTGCCAAAGAGGGAGACTCTGTTTTTCTTTATTAATCACTTCTTTCTGAAAATCAATTAGCCGGCAGAGGCAAGGCAGCAAGTCTCTCGGTAGCTATGGAGACGGACTGAAGAACCGGGGGAGAAACGTACAGTTTATTCATGAAAAGTCCAAGTTTCGTGTTCTAGTATTTTTAACCTTTTAGAGAGAATTAGAAACTGTTTTAGCCCAGAAATGTTTGTTGCCCGCTATAAAATGGTGCTGTCTGCGCAGACCGAGCTGTCCATGCCTTGCCCTGGCTGCCCAGACCCGTTGGGTGTCGCCCTCCCCCCGGGGTGGGTTTCAGCAGTTGGTCCCCGGCTGGGAAACCAAGGATGGGGGAAATCCTGCACCCAGTCTTGCTCACAGAGCCCCGTCTCCAACGTCCAAACCATCCAGCCTGAGCGGAGACCCCAAGTCAAAACCTGCATATAAGAAGATGAAGCCTGTAGAGGCTTTAGGGGCGTCCATGGGGTTCATGGGGCTCCTCATCCTCCTGCTTCGGTGCCGCTTTTGGTGCAAAGCAGCTGGGATTTTCCTATGAAATGTGCTGAGTACTTCCCGTTCCTATTAATATAAAGATTTTGCGCTGGAAGCCAAATGAGAAAAGCTGATGATTTAAGCATGGGGTATGATAATTAGGGCCAGGCTGGTGGGGTGGTTCATGCGGGCTCCTGGCAGCCCGGGAGGGGTTTGCCAGCGGTGAAGCCCTGCTGTGCTGGGGCTGGTGTGCAGGTTTTGCAGGCAGCATCGTCTTTCCTTCGGGTGAACTGATTCTTCCCTTTTTCCAGCCGTTAGGTTGGGATGTAGAAGACTACACCGTGTCGATGCCCCGCGGTCAGCCAGAGATGGTTTAGTCAGGTTGTCCTTAAGAAAAATGGAAGTTGTGTTCCCCGACGTGCTGCTGTACCATTTTTTGAGTGGAGGAGAAGTCTTCTACCCTACGTACACCCCTGGTGTGGGCACACACTTCACAATATTTCAGGGCCGCCCAAATCTGCTTCTCGAGGTGGGGCACTGAAGGGTTCCTCAGGGGAAAAGTGGTTTTGCTTCTGGCGCTGCAGCCCCAGGACTGAAGGGTCCGTGTCTGCTCCACCTCAGCAACTCTCCCATAGACACCCAGGCCAGAAGACATCATGCCTCCTTTGGCCAGGGGCTGCAGTTGGAGCACCTCAATTTTTTTTTTCTCGCTTTCCACAATGAAATTGATCTAATATCTGAGACAACGTTTTGTTTTGAACATGGCAAAAACCTTTGCGAAGTCTTCCATGCAAAAAGAAATTTGAAAGAAAGCTGCTTCGCTTTGAAAACACCCTTGTAGAGAACTTCAAAATTTTGCTTTTAAAGGTCTGGATTTTACTCTCTTTGGTGGACTGATAGTGATGCATTGCATGGCACAGGGTCTCGGTCCTTTGGGTGGTCTGTCTGTGGCACAGCTGTGAACCACAGAATGGTTTGGGCTGGAAGGGACCTTAAAGCCCACCCAGTGGCACCCCCTGCCCTGGGCAGGGACACCTCCCACCAGCCCAGGTTGCTCCAAGCCCCGTCCAACCTGGCCTTGAACCCCTCCAGGGATGGGGCAGCCACAGCTTCTCTGGGCAACCTGGGCCAGGGGCTCACCCCCCTCACAGCAAACAATTTCTGCCTAACGTCTCATCTGGAACTGGATGATCTTTAAGGTCCCTTCCAACCCAAACCATTCCATGAGCGATGGCGGAGCTGGCTGCTGTAAGGGGGGCTTGGATTGCATGGTCTGCTGGCTGGAGGAGGCTGCAGCTGCTGGCCTGTAAATCAATATGGAGGGCACCAGGGGGACGTGCTGGACCCATAGATTTCTTAACACGTCCCCGTGGCTCAAAGCCTGAGCTGCAGCAGGTGCCAAACCAGCAGCAGACCCAGGAGATGTGAAGGTGCCTGGACTCTCCCAACTGCCCCGCGCACACCGGTGGCTCCAGCACCCTCCTTGCCGTGGAGGAACGAAGCAGAGGTGGGATGTCCCGGGGTCCTGGACCCCTGGGGCTGCTGCTGTGCGGGTGGGAGGGCACACGGAGCGGATGGAGCTCGTGCCTCCCAGCAGCAAACGCAAATCCAGTTCAAATCCATAACTACCATGAAATTCAAGCTGCTGCCTGACTGGAGCTGTAGCAAAGAAGTGGCGCTAAAGGTGACATCTCAGGGTCCTGTAATTATTCAGCCAGTGATTTCCGCATCCGATCTGAGTGCTTTGCAAGGCAAAGCATATTCTTCTAGCAGTTCGCTCTCTGCATTTTAACCTGGCCATGAAAAATCAAGATATCTCCTTCACACGTACACCTCTTCACCAGCCAGATCCGGGGTAGGAGGCAGCATATAAGTGACAATTTTGTTGCGAAAGCAGGAAAGCCCCAGCATGGAGTTCATTTTGCAGATACGGGTCCTGAATCTATTCCCAGCCACACAGCAGTGTCAATCAGGAATAACAGCCGCGCTCCACGGAACGCAGCCCCCGGAGATTCTTTTTCAGCAGCGAGCAAGGTCAAAACTGAAAGCCGTATTTATCTCCGTGGAACTAAAAGTGGCAGATTTTTTCCCTGTGAAAAGAAGCGGTCCGGATCCCCGGGAAGCAGTTAGATATGCGTGTCCAAGAGAATAGCCAGAGACTCATTTCCGAGCAGGTAATCACCCCCATTTACCCCTGAGGACCTCCTTAAAAATTTCGGTCTTAGCTAGTATGCGCTGCAATGCCTTGCTACAAGGGGAACTTCTCATTTTAATTGGTACCAGTAAAAAAAAAAAAGGGGGAAAGACATCCAGCCCCCCAGAGCATGCAGCGAGCCCCTGCCTCAGCTCCCACCGGGATCACTGGGAAACGCGGCTCTGTGCTTTGGGCTGCTCAGAGGAAAACCCTTGGGATTGCTCGGCTCCGGAAATATCCCCGAAGTCCCCTGGGTAACAGCGTGCGTGGTGTTTAAAGAAAACTCTTCTTATCGCTTTGTTGCCTTTTCCCCCCCCAACTTTGGCACGGCCTCCGTGGCTGTCTCCGCAGTGGCGGGTGGCAGCGGAGGCCCGCGCCGAGGCGTGCAATGCTTCGCAGGCTCTGGGCTCTCCCGGCGTTGTCCCTCGGTCCGCTGCTGCCTTCAGCCTCTTCCGGAGCACAGCATCCTTGTCCCGCCGTCCCGCTCCCGCCGGCTCGGGGACGCTCCGGCTCCGCTCCCAGTGCTCCAGGAGGGAGCCTGAAAACCCTTGTAGGTGTCTGGGGGAGGACAAGTTGCCACAGAGTGACAAACCTATGACATTTTGTATAAAATCTGCAATTTCATCCTTTTTTTTTTTTTTTAAGCCGTTAATGAGTACATTCATGTGAAATCCTGTGCTGTTTCCTGGTTAACCCGTTGTTATGATTTCTCCTCTGTCGTTCCCAGCATCGTGTTTTCTGCCTCGGTTCCTGCCCCATCCGCTCTCGGCATGATGCTTCACGCTGTGACACGGAGCCGCGCTTGGGTGTGGGTCTGGGGACCCACATGTCGGGGAAGAGACGTGGGAAGAGACCCAATCTCTCCGTGTCTGAGACGATCGATGCTTTTTGGGCAGAGCCTTTGCCGGAACGCCAGCGCAAATGCCAGTTACGCAGCGAGAGCCAGTGTAGTGGGGTACCAGATGAGCTACTAGTGGAACGAGGTGATCTATAAGGTCCCTTCCAACCCAAACCCTTCTATGATTCAAACCAAGGACTATGGCCAAAAATGAACACAACTTACGGCCCCGCCTCAGCTTTGATTTCAAGGCCGGTGATGAAAGAAAACCAGGATCCCCGTCCTGCCTTGCTCTGCTGATTGCTTTTGGTGAGAAACGAGGACTAAAAACATTCGGTTCATCCGAGGAGCACGGCATCCCACTGCCCGTGCACCGCGTGGTGTCCCACCTGTGCCAGCAGCCACTGCGGGAAACCCTTGTAGTTTCGGGATCTGCCCTTTGGATTCTAAGAGGCTGAAGAGATAACTGAGAGCGTGTGGGAGGGACGATGCTCTTGCACTCGAAATGCTCGGAAAGATGCTCGTGGTCCGACCTGGACCACCAGCGAGATCAGAGGCTGGAACCCAGATTTCGATCCTCGAGCCAGGAGCGGTGGGGTCTGAGGCTGCCAAGGAGCTGTGAAGACCAACTCCCCTGGTGTCACAGGAGATAGGGAAAAACTCCGCTTCCCTAGGAAAAAAAATAGTAAAAATGCATAATTCTCCATCCTAACTCGAATATTTTAGCTGCAACTCAGTATTTGTGCCCACTGCAGTAGTGCTGTGCCCCGGTGCCCTCCCGGCTGTGGTGCTCCCCCCCTCTCCCTAGCCAAAATCTGGACGCTGCAGCCGTCGTGTGGAAAGAGGGAAGGGGTTTATCCAGCTCTGAATTGCAAAATCAAAGGAGTGGATAATTCTGTGCAAATAAACAGAAAATATTTATGACGGCTTTGCATTTGGAAGGTATGGTGGTGATTTGGATTAGCGCTCTTGGCTGTCTCACAGTGCTGGTGGCCAGAAATAGCCCGGTTTTATGGGCAAAAGAAAGAGCGTATAAAACAGCTTAGTACAATTTTGGAGAGAACCCTTTAAAAGTTAATTGCGTGCGCGCCAGAGAAGATGACCCGCTAGAAAGAGCTGCTCTGGAGCGTCTCGTGCTCTCTCTTTTCCTTGCCGTTGGTGGTCTGTTTAAAGATTCCAGCAGCATTTGGGGCACTGTGGAGGGGGCAGGTTCGGTTATTGCATGTTGGCTGTGTTTTGGTGTATTCCTCCTATGCAATCCGCCTGCAGCCCCCGCGGATGAGGGGTTCCCCCGCTCCCAGCTGGGTCCCTCCCTCCCTGAGCCCCTGGGAGGATGAACGTGGGAATTTGAGTCATCCTGGGGCACCCTTCCCTGGAAAGGGGAGAGGGGAGCTGTGTGTGGCTGCTCTGTGGCATTAGAATCACAGATACGGGGTTATCCGCTCCAAAGCTGGACGCGGAGCGGGATGAAATACCGGGACGTGACAGGACTTGGCTGGGCTCTGCCCAGGCTTTGTGCCAGGGCAAATTGCAGCAAAATCGCCTCTTCCTCACGTATTTCCTTTGTTGGTGAGAACTTTGGCTGTCACTGACATGAATCAGGACACCTCCCCTGGTGAGGAGGATTTTTTTAGCCGGGTGGTGCCGCCTTCGTGGAGCAGCGAAGGCGCCCAGGAGCCCCAGCTTCGCCAAGCGAAGCCCAGCCACCCCGGGTAGCGTGCCGCAGGTTTCAGTCCTGCTTAAAATAGTCCAGAAAGCTGTTTCTGAGCATCTTCGTCGGGTGCATCATCACACCTGGAAATTTTGGGTGTTAATGATACTCAGTTCCTTTTTTGTTTGCCCCTGGTAAATGAGAGGTTTCCTTTGCTGCTGCAAACAAACCCAAACCAGCCGCTTCTCTGGTGCCATCGAGGGACCCCAAGGGACGACACCAGGGCGCGGTGGCCGCTCCCTGTATCTCTGCCGTACATTCCCCCTGTGGGAACACGGTATTTCTCTATAATCCATCTTTGAAGCACATTTATAAGATGCGCCAGCAACAAACCGGACAGCTTTAAGTATTTACAGCATCAAATACACACATTTGAATGCAGTGCCGGTATATTTGAGGATAGCAGAAGAGTTTTAGCGCTCTAATAAATTGCAGTTTATTGTACTTCTTAATCAGCCGGTGGAGTATCGGTTGCAGTGGGGTATCAGCTGGAGGGGTGGTGGTTTATGGTACTGTAAAGCTGGGCTGCACAGGGACACTCTAATCGGAGTTTCAATTCAATAAAAATATCTCTAGAAAGAAGTAATCTTGTTTAGTTCAATGGTAGCAAGCCAGCGACTAATTAAAATTAGACGTTCTCGATTACTTTCTAAATGGATCTGATGACTTTGTTAATCTGAAGCGACGAGGCAGCTCTGTCTCTGTCGGCATATGAAATATTCCACGCGGTGCTCTGGACACCATGCCAGAGGGTGGATGGCGGCTGCTGCTCGGCGTGGTGCACCCTCCCCAAAATATTTGGAAGGGAGGTTGGTTGGACGGTGGTCTCTCCTTGCACATCCTCCTACCGAGAGCACGTGCCTAGGAAATCCCAGAGAAGAAAAGTATTGTGTGCTATTAAGTGCCTTTTCATGTAGGATTAGCCTCCGGAAGATGGGAAAAAAGAGCCTCTACCTCTTGATCCATCACCCCACAGCTCTCGGGCACCTTCACTCCCCTCTTCAAGTCAGCTGCTGTTTCATCGTGTGGCATTTAATTACCAGCCCCAGCATTTTGGTGCCTCGGAGACCGATCTGAGCACGAAGAGTGGGACCAGAATCCATGGCAGAAGAACCCCCCAGCTCCCCCCGGAGCCCTGTGGCACCGTAATAGTCCTTGTTTTGCCCAGCCTTGCAGAAAAACTTGTTTAAGGTCTTCACGCAAAAGCAATCGGGGATTTAGAATAAACTTATTCCCTTTAAAAACAGGCTTTGAATCCTGGAAAAATACAGAGGAGGAGAGAACATCCGTCGACAGTGACTTTGGGCACGTCTCTGAGTCAGGGACCCACCTGCCCCACATGCGGGGTTGATAAACTCATCTGCTAAATTCCTCCCTAAAAATCCTGCCCGTGTTTTACCGTCCTGTGAATAAACTGCAGTGGGCTAATAGAACGGAGAAAGAAAAGAGGGAAAAAAAACCTCTGAGGTGTAATTATTCTTTGCTAAAAGCAGTTCAATGCTGAATTTGTCCCAGAAACCCAAATTCCCGTGGGACAAATGCTCCAGGCTCCAGTCTGGCGGCTCTTGCCCGGTCTCAGTCCACTGGATGATCTTTAAGGTCCTTTCCAACCCAAACCATCCTATGATTCTGTGATTCTATGAATAGGGTTTGCTACAAAGTCCGCTTTTGTGTGAGGCTTCAGTTGGTTTGGGGGAGAGCAGGAGCTCTGGCCATTACTGTCCAATTTCTACCTTTGGTCTCTTTTTTTTTTTCCCTCCTAGCTCAAATAAAATTCAATTTTTCTCCGACTGTCTCTTCGTGTGTGGCAGCCAAAGGGCTGTTCTGCAGGTACAGGACTGATGTTTGTTTATTATAAAAAAAAAAAAAAAAAAAGTTGCCTTTTTACCATCTTTATAGCAATCTGATTTTACTACGGAAAAATTGTTGGTATCTCCTGTCGAGGAGGGGGAGGAAACTCTTGACTTTTTGCTGAAATATTCCATTCTACGATTACGAAAATGTTTTGAATCGAAGAATGCTGCGTGAAAGCGTTAAATATTTGAATGCTTTTTTTTTGTCCTGAATGCCACTCTGAGTGTGCTGCAGATCCGGCCCCTGCCGCGGGACACGATGCCGGAGCTGGTTTGTAACTTAGACTTACACGACGTGAAGCTTTTACCTCTCGGTGAGGCTCAGGGTACGGGAGGAGATTGGCATGTTCTCCTGCTGCAACACCTCATCACGGGCTCAGGAGAGGGCGAGAGCAGCGGTTATCCCGGTTATCCCACCCCAGCCCACCCTGGGGATGCAGCCAGTCTTGGGGAAGAAAGAGGCAGCCTAGGCAGGTAACGGGGAAAATTATTGTCTCACTTGGCAAAGCTGCCCTTGCGTCTGCCGGGTTGATGATCTGGCGAGAAAAGAAGCCAAAATTGTTGTTGATGTTCTTTAACTTGGTGATAAATACCTAAGTCAGGGCGGACGGCACCCTCGCGCGGGTTTCGTGTGTGTAGATTCCCCCTTTGCGGAACTGCTCCGTCCCTCCTCCTGTTCTTCCCCTGGGTGGAAGCACCCGTCTTCCACCGCAGCTCCTGCTCAGGACCCGCCTTCTCTACCTGCTATTTTATACTTCTCCGCATTGTATTTCACCTGCCGTTTTGTTATTAACAGTCTGGAAAGAAGAGACTACAAATAAGATGCCTATAAAATGCAGCTCTTTTAATCACAAGGTGCTTTCCCAGCCGTTTCGCCGTCTTTCCTCAGTACATAACGCTCAAGAGCTGGCAGTTTTGGTTTTTCGCACGTAGCTCCTGATCTCTGGTGGAGTTATTCCTCTCCCCCTCTTTCTTCGGGGCTTTCTGCTGGGCTCCTCCGAGGGCTCCTCTGGCCGGAGCCGGCCCCGCTGCCACCCCGCGGCCTCAGCGCCCCCCGCCTCCAGGGGGTTGCGCGGGGACGTGGCGCAAAGCACCGATTTTTGCCTACGATCTGTTAAGCATAACCTCTCCCCGGCGTTTTCAGTAGTTGACACAAACCACACGTGGCATCCGCAGGTGACAGCTGGAGAAGGTGGCTCTCAGGCAACGCACCGCGTGCAGATGCTTTTCGGATACCGAAATCGCTCCCTATTCCCCGTCTACTCTCAGCGTAAGAGTTCTGGCGTCGCAGCTAAATCCTGACAGCTGGTTTTTGCTAAGGGTGTTGGAAAGGATGCAGATGATAAGTCCAGAAATTGCTGGATTATCCCCCTTCGGAGTCGGGGCTCAGTCTGCAAAGCGGCTCCGCGCTGCCAGCGCGGTGGAGCCCCTGGAAACACCCACCAGCAGCTTTTAATCCCCATGGAGAGCGTTTTCATCGTGGCTTTAGACCCAAGAGAGGCGTCACCTGTATTTTAGTTTTCTTCCAGTCCTACAAAGGCTCTCATTTCCCCTACAGGTTTATAAAAATAAAAGTACGTGGGCTTCTGTCTCACTGGCAATAATTACCCCTGCCTGGTCTTCTTCCTACAGCAGGTCTGCGCAGGAAGAACTGTTTTCCCTTCCAGTAGGTCCCACTGACGGATGCAAAGCACGTTTGCGCGCACAGTCTGCTTTCACTCGAGCGTGCAACTTCTGTCATCTCTGTTTACTTTTCATACTGTGAGTTCAGGTAATGCCTAGCACAAATTTAGGGCCTGGCTCCGACCCCTTAGAAAACGGAGCTCTTGGCAGAGCGTTAAGCCGCTGTTTTTGCTGACTTTGACGTGTTCTTATTGTTCGGCGATGCTGTTTTAGGAGAAACACGTATAATCCAGCCGCGCTTCACCGCTAAGGGAAACGGAAAGGCAAGCAGCGAGGATGAGGGTTTCTGGCGGCGGCTTTCCCGGGACGCTGTGCTCTGACTCGCTGCTCCGCCAAGGCACGGCACAGTCCGTATCCTTCTGCCTCTGCCCAGCCCCGTAAGGAGCAACCCGAACCAGAAAGGTGTTGGCTCATGCGCCGTTACGTTTCGCAGGGAGAAGACGTTAGGCGGTACCTTCAAGCCTTCTAGCTGACCTGCTTTGTAATTCCAACGCATCCCAAATTTATAAGCAAATAGGGTTTTATTCTCAGACACTCCAAGCAGAGGGGATCTGACAGCATCAGGGGAAATGTTTTACCAAATCCGTGTAGTCCTGAAATATTAATGCTAGACGAACGCCGAGGACAGGCTCAGCGTTGTGCCACGGGCGGCGCTGGGAATCTCAGCCGACGCGTAACTCCTGTTATGGATTTTGCTGGTAAATTTGGGAGATGGTTTCCTGCCTTGAGCGGCCGCTGTAAGACATGCCCGGCAGCGGGTAGCGGAGCCATGTGTGTGACCTCCGTGGGACAACCTTTTTGTCCCATGGGGTCGAGGTCTCTCAGTTCCTGCCCCTGGTGGCGTTTTGCAGCTCGGCGTCAGCCCTGGCCGCTCTCCTGCGTGGAATCCCGTCAGGAGATCCCCTGCTCGGCACCCAGCAGGAATAACTGCTGGATCCGCTCGTGCCTTTCATAACCTTCCTTGCCGAAAGCTGTCACCGCTGTCTGTCCTCTCGACAAGGACAAGAGGAAACGGCCTCAAGTTGCGCCAGGGGAGGTTTAGGATGGATATTAGGAGGAATTTCTTCACGGAAAGGGTTGTCAAGCCTTGGCCCAGGCTGCCCAGGGCAGTGGTGGAGTCGCCATCCCTGGAGGGATTGAAAAGCCGGGCAGACGCGGTGCTGAGGGACGTGGGGTGGTGGTGGGTTTGATGATCTGAAAGGTCCCTTCCAACCTCGGCGATTCTATGATTCTACGATTGCAGAACAGGCAGGAAAAAAGCAAACAGAAGTATTTCTGTCTTAGCTCCAAAAAGGCTTTTTTTTTTGGGGGGGGGGAAAGGGGAGGGGAAGTGTTTCTATTTACACTCCGTGGCTCTGCTGCTGTTCCCTTGCCTCCTCCACCCCTCACCTTGTTCTTACTTAGCTTTAAGGATGGCAATGCTGGCTGGTCACCAGGCTCCGGCGCAGCAGGTGGACGTAGAAATCTGCCTTCCCGCTGCTTGGCTGTGTGCTAGGGTTTGAAAAACCCACACCAGTTAACGGTTGTTTAGGCAATTATTCTCGCACCCGATGACCCCTCCGCACCCGGGAAGGGGAATTGGGGAAAAAGCAAGGAAACCCGAGGGTTGAAATGTAAACTGATTTAGTAGAATAAGGCTAAATAATGATCATTAATGACACTAAAGAACCAGTGTATTGGTCCCGACACCAATATAAAATAGACAAGGGCCGTCCCCAGCCCCTTCCCCCACAGGGAGCCGTGCATCCCCGCAGGGACAGCCCGTGTGGGACCCTGCGAGCGCTGCGGCTGCGGGAGGAAGGGAAGGGCTCAGGGCTCCGGCACCGGGGCGAGGAGGGCTCGGGATGGCAGCCGTTAGAGAAAGAGAGAGAGAGAGAGAGAGAGAACTCCTCCGCAAACTGTCTGGTGTCTGTGGAACGTGCCGTTCACGGTGTGAAATGATCCCGGTGGCAGCTTGGGGCAAGCGCCCGGGTCTCGCTCCTCCTTGTCCCCGCACCCGGGGAGCTGGAAACACTCAGACCTTGAAACCCGCACCCCAGAGCTGGCTGTAAAGTGAATATTTTCCCAAATTCAGACACTGGAGCCTGCTAAAAGTGCGGTTTTCCCCGGCATTGGAAGAGACCTTACCGAAAAGTAAAACTACTGAAAGAGAAATCAGTCCCGTGTTGCTCAAAGCAGGGCATCGTGTTTGGCCTTTGAGAGAGTACGAGACGCGTGGGCCGCGCAGAGTCTGTCCTTTACACAAGCATCCAGACGCGACGTGCAAATCTGCTCTTTATACGAGGACCCGGACCGCAGACGGGGCTGCGGTTTGCCTTTGTGTGTTAAATCGCCCTATCACCCCTAGGCTGCTGCCCCGGCTTTTCTGGTCTCCTCCTCTGTCCGTGGCTCACAGCTCTGCACCAAAGAGGCTCCGAGGCACTTGGGGAGATTAAAAGGATGATTAAAAAATAAGAACAAAACCAGATCCGGCGGTCTTTTAAAAGGGGATTTATTTGTAATCAGAGAAAGAGGAAAATGAGGTCCCAACCTGCTGCGCTGCGAAGGGGGAGAGTCACGTTAGGGGCTTGAGCTGGATCCTGGTTCATTTATGATCTTCACAATCTGTAATTAAATATAAGTTACCTGGGCAGAATGTACCTGCCTGCTTATACTGCACTGAAACACGATAGCGTGTTTTTAGCAAATACAGCTGAAGTGTCTGTATTTCATTATTTCTGGTGTTTACTTCCCAGCTGTGCGAGGTGCTGCGGGAGCATCCCCCAGCTCTGGCCTGGGGTCTCGAGGCACACTGGGGACAGGCCCTGGGAACTCACTGGACTTCCGAGATAAGGTAAAAGATTTGGGATAAGGCCTAGACAACAGCGGTAGAAAGACGTAGCAAAAGAAAAACTTAATTTTTCTTTAATGTTTTTTTTTTCCCCTTTATACTTTTGACCCGCCTTAATAAAAATGCATCAGGTATACGGAAACATCCTTGTCTCCCCGTACCATAACTTGCAGGCTGTCTCGCGCTTGTCCTTCTTGCCTTTGTACAAGAGAAACAGCTTTTTATTCTATTTTTCGTTCTTTGGTTGGAAAACAATTTCTAAAGGGAATAATCATGTAACACATCGACTGTTTTTCTCACAAGTCTTTAAAGCAAATGAAAGCAGAAGGATCGCTCCTCTGAATGCGCTGTTGTCGTAAGTGAAGCCTGCGCCCATGCCCTGCCCCGCAGCACAAGGGGGGAGTGCTGGAGGCCTTCGGTTGCGAATAATTTGCGTGTAGTAAGAATATGTAATCAGGTGTAATTATAGCACACAACTCAATCCTTCTGTCTGTAGTGCCCGAATTATGAGGGAATTCTCGCGACCCTCCCTGAGCTCAGACGCTTGTCCAGAACCTGGAGGGTGCTGTTGGGCGAAGGGAGGCTGCGTGGGACGGACGGCTCTGCTCTACAGGCTGCCAAAAGCAAAAGTCCCAAAAAAAAGCAAGAGGCAAAGAACCCGGCACACGTTTTTCCCAGCCATCTTGGTAATTAAACACCTTTGAGTTGGGACTTTATCAAACTCAGTGCAATTTCATGGCAGTTCTGGTCTCTGATTGGAGTCTTTGGGGAAAAACATTTGGAAGGTTCAAAACTGTCCCTGAGTTGGGGAGGTTCAGCCTGGAGAAGAGAAGGCTCCAGGGAGACCTTCCAGCCCCTTCCAGTCCCTCAAGGGGCTCCAGGAAAGCTGGGGAGGGACTCTGGAGCAGGGAGGGGAGCCATGGGACGAGGGGGAAGACGTTTTACACTGCAAGAGGGGAGATTGGGATGAGATGTGAGGCAGAAATTGTTGGCTGTGAGGGGGGTGAGCCCCTGGCCCAGGTTGCCCAGAGAAGCTGTGGCTGCCCCATCCCTGGAGGGGTTCAAGGCCAGGCTGGACGGGGCTTGGAGCAACCTGGGCTGGTGGGAGGTGTCCCTGCCCAGGGCAGGGGGTGCCACTGGGTGGGCTTTAAGGTCCCTTCCAACGCAAACCGTTCCGTGATTCTATGATTCTGTGTTTGATAATGGTGCCCGCTTCTCCCGCTTCTCTTTCTCTCCCACCTTTCTGCATGAAGAAGTTCAAGGGTCTTGCGTACCCAGAATATTACTTTTGTTTTTATTCCTTTTGTATTGGGGGATGCTGTGGGGCCACCCCACAGACCAGGTATGGGGAAAACAACCTTTTCCCTGAAAAAAAAGTCCTTTAGGGCTGCAGAGACCAGCTCTGTAGCAGCAGGTTGGACGAGAGTAAATCGCTTAACAGGCCCTCGCTAATATCTATAAATCATGGGAAGAGCCCGAAAATTTCACTGATCTCATATATTGTAGCTTGTCACAAATGCTGTAATACATCATTACATTTTCTGAATAGCATAAAATAACTCAACAAAGAACTAAAGGCAGGACACATCTGGCACGTCTAGACTGGGAAAATAGGTTACGTCTGAAAATGTTAGCTCTTCCCCAGAGTCACTCATGACCAGTTAACGTATTTTTGAAAGTATTAAATTGCATTTGCACTAGGAGCAAAATCATGTTTAAATTGCTATTAACTAACACATTTTCAAGCGTGGCCTATTTTTCCTCATTTAGAAGTGGCTGTTATCAGCTGAGCTGTCACCGATGTGAGAGGGGATGTACGAAATGTGAAGAGGTAGGAAATGTTAAAGGAGGCTTTTTTATTATCACCAATATTTGGTGTGGGTTTATTTCAGCTTTCGGCTGCAGATTCCTATAACCCATTTTGCTGAAACCAATTTGTGCCTCCATTAAAGGAAGGGATAAGTAGGTTGGGGAACGTGTGGCTTCTTGGTAAGGGCATCGCTAACACCTCTCGCCGAGCAGGTAACTCTAGGAAGTCTCCAGTGTTGCATCTCTCTGTCCTTCGTTGCACCTTGAAGATGCTCAGAGGGCTGGAGCACCTCGGTTGCTGGGCCCGGGTTGCCCAGAGAAGCTGTGGCTGCCCCATCCCTGGAGGGGTTCAAGGCCAGGTTGGACGGGGCTTGGAGCAACCTGGGCTGGTGGGAGGTGTCCCTGCCCAGGGCAGGGGGTGCCACTGGGTGGGCTTTAAGGTCCCTTCCAACCCAAACCATTCTATGAAATCTCTGAAACATACCCCTTAGAAGCAGATTTTCAGAAAGAACCCGAAATGCCAAGATGTAATGAACCCAGAGCCAGCGACACCCTTCCTCATGGCCGCCCTCTGGGCTCCCCGGCTGCCTGATCCCCCCATCCGTACGGCTCCACAAGCCTTGCCACCGCCCCCTCCCCAGACCCCACCAGCTTCTGCCTTCATTCAGCTCTTCCCAGCTTCACCTGGACGTTCGCACAATGCTGCTGCTCGAGGCGTCACCCCAAAAGCCTCACCAGGGCCGTCCCCCTGGTACAGCCGTGCCAGCCCCTGCACTGGCCTCTTCCAGATCCCGCGGGCTTTGCACCAGGGAAATTTTTTGACTTATTGGCTTTTCTCTACCTCATTCAACAAAGCCCTGGCCATTCGTACCTCAGCTGCGAGCAAAACACAGTCTTCATTAAAGCTGTTGAAAGCGTCAGCTCTCTCGTCCCCTTAAACCACAAAATCCCCTTGGTTTTGTTTTTATTTTCATATCTTGTTACCTCCACAGGCTCTTTCTGGGCAGAAGATCACCCCAACCTTCCACGCAGCAGCGCCTTACTGGTCCACCAGCAGTGTCTGCTCCTGAGCAGAGGAGCTCAGAAATTCAACTATTAATAAACTCACAAAACCATCACCACGAGCAGCCGCTAAAAATACTTGCTGGATGGGCCGAGATTAATTAATGCTCGCGTATCCGTTCTTAACTAACTTTCACCCTGATTTTGAAACAGAGGAATTAAAAAAAGGGTTATTTAACGTGCAATGTCCCGAAGGCAGCAGAGCCGGGCTGCCCTGCGGTTCCTCCGCAGCACGCGTGCGGCACCGATGGGGCCAGGACTGCTTCAGCCCCTTCCATGCGATGAGTTTGCTGAGTTTATTTGAGCAATGGAGCAACGCACGAGGTCTGCAGTCCTTCATCCCCTGACAGCCCTCAATTCCTGTTAAGATAACTGAAAGGGGTTTTATCCTGTACCTGATGAGGTCAAACTGAGCTACTGAACTCTTTGCTGCTGATTTAGGTCGTTCTTTTCCCAGATTTCCCATTTCTCGTTTGTAGAGCAAAATTAACCCCTTGGACAACTCCTCAGCATGATGTGCACACTGAAAGAAGAGACACGATTGAGACACTGGAGAGAAAATCATGTCGGTGGCAGCACCAGGCTGGTTCCCTGGGACATCCCTGCCCACCCGGCCTGTCCTTTCCCCTCTCTGCAGAGAATGACCTTCTTGTGCACCAGCACATGTCACCAAGCTGGCGTCTGGAGGCTCTTTGCCCTCCGATTTCTGACTCGGGGACTCCTCGCTGGAGCTCGCCTTCCCTCAGCAGGCTGCGGATAATCTGCTCCGAGGGCAGCAGCTGCACGCGAACCCCAATGCCTCAATGACCATCTTAGTCATAGAACTTATTTGTTAGTCTAATGTGAGTAATTAGCAGAAAAGTACTTAATGGAAAAGTACTTCTCATGGACAACAACAGAAAAAACGCGCCCGGCTCCCAAACCCCGAGACTGCAGAGAGAAGCACTTCCCAGGTGTGATCAGCCAAGACTTTTGGCTGGATATACCAGACTTCCAGCCCGCCCTGCAAATGTTGGTGTAAGAGCTTTTGATCTCCCACGGGGCTTCTGATCCCCCGGCGGGGTCCATAAGAGCCCTCAGGGAGCCCCGATGTGCCGGGATGTGGCGGGAGCAGCTCCTGCTTGCCCGCAATGGGTCCCCAGGGGCAGCATCCGTCCCCAGCTGGGCACCACGACAGGGCTGAACATCGTGAACACGTTCAGATAGTGGATGGACAGGAAAAGGGGTTTAGTAATTCCCACTTGGCAGATTTTTCAGCAAAACTGTACAAAAAGTTTCTCATCGTCAAAATCATACAGTCACAGAATGGTTTGAGTTGGAAGAAACCTTAAAGATCATCCCTTTTGCCTCCCTGCCCTGGGCAGGGACACCTCCCACCAGCCCAGGTTGCTCCAAGCCCCGTCCAACCTGGCCTTGAACCCCTCCAGGGATGGGGCAGCCACAGCTTCTCTGGGCAACCTGGGCCAGGGGCTCACCCCCCTCACAGCCAACAATTTCTGCCTCACATCTCATCTCAATCTCCCCTCCCACTGTAAAACCCTTCCCCCTCGTCCCATGGCTCCCCTCCCTGCTCCAGAGTCCCTCCCCAGCTTTCCTGGAGCCCCTTGAGGGCCTGGAAGGGGCTGGAAGGTCTCCCCGGAGCCTTCTCTTCTCCAGGCTGAACCCCCCCAGCTCTCTCAGCCTGTCCCCACAGCAGAGGGGCTCCAGCCCTCCCAGCATCTCCGGGGCCTCCTCTGGCCCCGCTCCAACAGCTCCGTGTCCATCTTATGCTGCCACCCAAAGCCCTTCTGCAGGGGGTGACCTGCTCCCCCCGCTTGCTGTGCCTCTGGAAGAGATCAGCCCTGCATCTTCCCCAGCCCTGATCCTGCTCTCCCCTCCCAAAACCTGCAGCAAAGCCTGGAAGTATGGCAGCAGATGTACACAGTGCACTATGCTTCCGAAATCCATTGCGTGGATGTGTTGTCAGCCAAAGACATCCATCCCCTAGTTAGTGAGAGATTTAAATATTGTTGAAAATATTGAAGAAATCAATAAACACGTTTAATGATTTCCTGTTGAAGGATGACTTGAGCTATAGCAACTATTGACCGGGCTGTAGCACCAATAAATGAATGAAAATTGGCACCCCGGGCACCTTCTGCAGTTCTGCTTGGCGACGCTGGTGGGATGTAACAGCTATTGGTCATGGGAACAACATGCCTTTCCTCATGGCTTCCTACACATCCATTATCCCAAGCTGTCTGCAAGCATCTGGCCATAGTGGGTGATATCATAGAATCAGAGAATCACAGGATGGTTGGGGTTGGAAGGGACCTTAAAGATCATCTCGTTCCAACTCCCTGCCATGGGCAATGACACCTCCCACTAGACCAGGCCGCTCAAAGCCCCGTCCAACCTGGCCTCCAGCAAAGCTTCCAGGATTTTTATCTCCAGCTTTGGAAGACGGCTGGGGCAGGGCATGCCGGGGCTGATGTGCTGGGTCTGCTGAGCGTGCAGGACACAGCTCTGGCGAACACCAAGGAGGGGCTTTGCTCTTGTGTTTTGTCACAAACATCAGGCTGGGAGGCACAAACGAAAAGCTGCAGTCTCCTCCGGGCCAGCGCCGAGGAGGCAGGGGGGAGGCGGGTGTCCTGGCTGAAGGCAGGGGGATGGAGCCGGTGGCCACAGCGGTCCCCTGTCCCCATGCTACACGATGCTACTTCTCCGGGGAAAACACGCAGAAATGGCTTTGCATGTCCAGATTTCCAAACTTCTCTTTGCAGTAGGGTGTCAAGTCTGCAAAATCCAATAACTATAGATTTCAGCCGTCTTCACTGAAATACCACTTTCCTGGATTCCAGATATTTGATTAAGTTTAATTTGATTTGATTCCTTTTGTTATCGATTTGATTCTTTTGAAAGTCAGACAACGATCGTCAGAGGAGGAAAACAAATATTTTTGTAAGATTAATATGAACTCGTTAGGCAAAATGGGAGTGAAGTCAGCCACAGTTCCTTTTTTTAGCTCTTTTATTCCTTGTTCGGTGGTGTGACAGTGCTGTTCCTTCCGCTCAGCTAAGAATAGCCGAAAATCTCCCAGGAGCAGGCTCAGACATGTGCTTCCTGGGGCTTCATAAGAAGAGTCAACTTTGCAGGAGCATGTGAAGGGGAAAAACACCTCCAGCGCCTTGTCTTTGTGTTCTTTACTGACCGTGGCGGCTTTTCTTGTCCGCTACCCTTTCCATGTATAAAATAGCTGTGGATGGAGCTGCAGTTAAGGGGTGAATTAAGGTTAAATCCAAAGCTTTCTGTAGCTGATGCAGAGATTCGTTGTATCCCCAACAGCAGAAGGACACGGAGCTGTCGGAGCGGGGCCAGAGGAGGTCCCGGAGATGCTGGGAGGGCTGGAGCCCCTCTGCTGGGAGGACAGGCTGAGAGAGCTGGGGGGGTTCAGCCTGGAGAAGAGAAGGCTCCGGGGAGACCTTCCAGCCCCTTCCAGTCCCTCAAGGGGCTCCAGGAAAGCTGGGGAGGGACTCTGGAGCAGGGAGGGGAGCCATGGGACGAGGGGGAAGGGGTTTACAGTTGGAAGAGGGGAGATTTAGGTGAGATCTTGGTAGAAATTGTTTGCTGTGAGGGGGGTGAGCCCCTGGCCCAGGTTGCCCAGAGAAGCGGTGACGTCGGCGTGCGGAGAGACGGGCTTCATCCAGCATCATCTGCTTCTGTGCGTCTGCCACGACTCTGCTCAAAGCTGGTGGCGAGCCGATGGGGCTGACACGGCAGGATTTTGTCTTAAGAGACAATGCAGACGTTTTATGCACACAGTAGTATTTGTAGCACACAGTGATTTCTATCGTACCCAGTTCCTCCGAGTCCCTTTTCCACCTGGACCGTGTCCACCGCTCTGTTGGAAGCTGTCCCCGCGCTGGCGAGGTCGGGGTGACGCCTCTGACCAGGAACCCCCACCCTGCAGCTCTAAAGGGGCTTTGAATTCAGCGAGTTGCTCACCATCGCGGTCACACAGGGCCAGGTAACTCCAGGCTGACTTGATTGGAGAAGAGGAGGCTGAGGGGAGACCTCATTGCCCTCTACAACCACCTGAAAGGAGGGTGTAGAGAGGTGGGGGTTGGCCTCTTCTCCCAGGTGGATAATGACAGGACCAGAGGAAATGGCCTGAAGCTGCGGCAGGGGAGGTTTAGATCAGAGATTAGGAAGAATTCCTTTACTGAAGGAGTGGTCAGGCACTGGAACAGCCTGCCCAGGGAGGGGGTTGAGTCACCATCCCTGGAGGTGTTTAAGGAACGTCTGGATGTGGCACTTCAGGGCATGCTCTAGTGGCAGAGTCTGTAGGTTGTTTGGTTGGACTCGATGATCTCAAAGGTCCTTTCCAACCATGAAGATTCTGTGATTCTATGATTCTATGATCAGAAAATTGCTCTTATTTATCCTGTTCTTTGCATTCAGCCCTTAGCCATGCAAAGAATTTTGCATTTGCTGCCACAGGACGAGGAGCCGGCTCCTCGTCACGGCTCCTGGTGGGGACCTCACACAGTCATGAGTGTTCCCACCTCACACATTTCAGAGAGGTTGGAAAAGCAGCAATTTCATGACAGGAAATTCAACTCATTCTTGACACAACTATTAGGTCGATGAGAGGAAACAACTTGGCGTTAAGTGTGGTGGCAGCAAATGGCAACTTACGCAAGAGAGGTTAAAATAATCTAATAGGCTTTTCCCCCGCAACTCTATTTTGACTGAATTCACAAGGATGTCATCTTCATGGACCATAACCCGAGCTGCTAAGTGCTGCGTGCTCGCGGCCATACCCGCACTTCAGAGCCGAGCACCAGTTATGGGATGCCACCATTTGTAAATTAATTAACCCTGAGTGCACAGCCGTTTGCAACGGGAAACGATATATAGCAGCAGCTATAAAACCAGTTTTATGCCTTCGTGAGTATTTGTGAACCAAAGAGGAGAAAAGTCATTAATACTTATTTTCTGCCAGCTTTTAGAGCTTAGAATTATCTCATTAAGCGCTGAAGGAGAGATGAGCTCACAGTAAGAAACCTCGGCTCTAAACTTGCAAATAATTGCTGAAAGCCAGGTGAATATTCTTAATGCTTTCTAAGGTCTTAATATGCAGGACTTGGTTTCAAAGACATCTTTTCCCCTGAGTTGCTTTTGTTGTAACTTGTCCTGTCTCAGGCTTTTGTTCTTTTTTGCGAATATCAGTTTGTATTTCGAGTCTTTACATTTTAATAATTGGTTTTATACCTTTGGATGTCTGTCTTCTGCTTCTGGCTACCGATGCCACCGACGCCTGCATTCCTCCGCCAGCCCGGCGCAGGCGCTGGGACGCGTCAAAACGTACCCCACACCCCGGCGTTTCTTTGGCCCGTGTGCTAACCCTAAATCGTTTCAGCTGACGTAGCTGTCATACCTGTGCTGGCAACGATTAGAGGCAGCTCGATGAAAAATGTCAGCAACAGTAGGAGCGTGGGAGCAGCAAATGCTGCAGCTCTTATTTGACCATGATCTATTCATAGAATCACAAAATCATAGAATTGTTTTGGTTTGAAAAGACCTTTAAGATCATCAAGTCCAACCGTTAACCCAACATTGACAAGCCACCACTACCCCACGTCCCTCAGCACCGCGTCTGCCCGGCTTTGAAATCCCTCCAGGGATGGCGACTCCACCACTGCCCTGGGCAGCCTGGGCCAAGGCTTCACAACCCTTTCCGTGAAGAAATTTCTCCTAATATCCATCCTAAACCTCCCCTGGAGCAACTTGAGGCCGTTCCCCCTTGTCCCATGGCCTGTTCCTTGGGAGAAGAGCCCGACCCCCCCCGGCTCCCCCCTCCTTTCAGGGAGCTGTAGAGAGCGAGAAGGTCTCCCCTCGGCCCCCTTTTCTCCAGGCTGAACACCCCCAGCTCCCTCAGCCGCTCCTCACAAGGCTTGTGCTCCAGACCCCTCACCAGCTCCGTCGCCCTTCTCTGGTGGCTTCATCTTTTGAGCGAAAAGACTCCTTGGGTAAAACCCAACCTTTGCGTCACAGAGATGCCACCAGGGAACACCTTTGCTCTTTGCAGATCACTGGCAGCTTCTGGAGGTGAACATCGCGCAAAGTTTGCCGAGGAGCACCCGGCTGTAGGTACCAGGGGTCCCCGCGGCAACGCCGTACCCTGTGCATCGCCTGAGCATCGCCCTCTCTGGGCACCTGGAAAACGAATCCTGCTGCGGATTCAGCCGCTGATCCCGGCGGTGCCGTCTCACTGACCCTCAGGAGCAGCGGCAGAAGCTGCGGTGACGCCGGTGGCTTCTGTCCCTTGTTCAGCTTCCCGAGAGTCGTTGCCAATGTTTTGTGTTGGAAACGCGTTTCTGCCGCCGGCTCCGCAGCAGCTGGGGCTGTCGATATTTGCCAGGGCACGGAATACAGACCGGGCCCGGAGAGCTGCGCCCGCTACCGCTTTCTTCTAAAAAAGCAAACAAAAGCAAGTTTAAAAACAGTTGCAATTCTGAGACTTTGCTCAATTATTTTTAAAGGTTCTTTCCTGACATGCTGCCTCAGGAGGTGATTCTCGTTAAATATTCACGGACCTTTCCAGCTGCCAGCCCTCCGTTCCCAGCCGCTGGGAGATGGTTGGAAGGAAATAAGAGATGCTGTTAGCTGCTGGATGCATCCCCCTTTGCTGAGGGAGAGTCGGCTCCGAGGGGGCTTTCCTGGCCGTTCCCCAGAGAAGTCGGGAGGGAGGCACCTCCCCGACCCACAGGAGGAATCGCAATCCTTTCCCTTCCCCAGCCCACCCCAGCGCGAGTCCCCCAAGACCGCCACCGTCTGCGAAGAGCACGGCGGCGTTCTGCCGACGGCTGCTCTCCCCCCGCTCCATAACGCGCCGTTAAATCAGCGAGTACTTGACATAATTGGATCCCAGTGCATCGCTGAAGTTTGTAGTGCCGCTGCAGAACAAATAAACATCTTCACCACAGCTGTGGGGCTTACGAGATTAAAAATGCGCTCGTCTCCTAAGAAAAACATGGGAGAACTTGTGCACTGGCAGGTGATTCCTGCTGTAACAGTCTGGAACCAGGCATCCTTTTTCGCTGCTGATTTACACCTTTTTTTTAAAAAAAAAAAAAAAAAAAAGGCAAAATAAAACCAAAGCTGCGCTGGTGTCGGTCCAGCGGCGGTGCTGCCAGGAGAAGGGTTGGGGCTTAATATTCCCAAGTCAGCATTTGCCGTCACCGAGGGTGACGGCTGGTGGCAGGTACCAGCCACCATGGGGCAAGCGTGGCTGCAGCATCCCGTTGCCCGGGGCCAGTGATGCTCGGCAGGGACTGACCTGCGGCAGCAGCCAAGAGAGTCGCCGGTCAGTCAAAAAGAGTGCGGAGGCAAACCACACAAATTGGGAAAGAAAGCCGCAATGCATTAATTAGCAGTTGGTCTGGAAAGCTCGTTTTGGGGAAACGGTGTTTTCTCTTATTAATCTTGACACAGCTGTTTGAAGGTTATCTGGAAAAGGGATAAGTGATTTTTCCTGAAAGCAGGTTTTGTGTTTCATCATTTCTTTAAAGCATGTTATTTCAATTACCATTTAGCTAATGAACTCTTCAAATTTAATTAGCATAATTGGTTCCAACTTTGCGAAGAAAGATTCATCCTGCTCTAATAAAAGTTGCATGAAATTTGCCTGTACTCTGCCAGGCCTGGGCTGGCAAATGGCTTCTGGGGACGCTCCCCCAAATGATCAAGGGCTGGTTTTGCCCTGGCTTTTCCCTTCGCACCATTTGCTGGGGCAGCAGCCCAGGTCTGGGGGTGCTCAGGCTTCCTGGACACACGGACCATAGAACCATAGAGCGGGCTGTGTTTGAAGGGACCTTAAAGGCCACCCAGTGGCACCCCCTGCCCTGGGCAGGGACACCTCCCACCAGCCCAGGTTGCTCCAAGCCCCGTCCAACCTGGCCTTGAACCCCTCCAGGGATGGGGCAGCCACAGCTTCTCTGGGCAACCTGGGCCAGGGGCTCACCCCCCTCACAGCAAACAATTTCTGCCTCACATCTCATCTCAATCTCCCCTCTCCCACTGTAAAACCCTTCCCCCTCGTCCCATGGCTCCCCTCCCTGCTCCAGAGTCCCTCCCCAGCTTTCCTGGAGCCCCTTGAGGGACTGGAAGGGGCTCCAAGGTCTCCCCGGAGCCTTCTCTTCTCCAGGCTGAACCCCCCCAGCTCTCTCAGCCTGTCCTCCCAGCAGAGGGGCTCCAGCCCTCCCAGCATCTCTGGGGCCTCCTCTGGCCCCGCTCCAACAGCTCCGTGTCCTTCTGCTGTTGGTGCCCCAGCGCTGGAGGCAGCACTGCAGGGGGGTCTCCCAGAGCGGAGCAGAGGGGCAGAATCCCCCCCTCGCCCTGCTGCCCACGCTGCTGGGGATGCAGCCCAGGCTGCGGGGGGGTTCTGGGCTGCCAGCGCGCGTTGCTGGGGCGTGTGGAGCTTCTCGTCCACCAACACCCCCAAGTCCTTCTCCCCAGGGCTGCTCTCCATCCATTCTCCACCCAGCCTGGATTGGCACTTGGGATTGCCCCGACCCACGCGGAGGACCCTGCGCTTGGCCTGCTTGATCTTCATGAGGTTGGCACAGGCCCACCTTCCCAGCCTGTCCAGGTCCCTCTGGATGGCATCCCTTCCCTCCAGCGCACCGACTGCTCCACGTGTCGATGAAAACCAGCCCAGCTAAGTTGCTTCCTGGTGAGTAAATCATCATATTGCATTGGTTTAGTGACTGGCACTGAAACTATGAATGAGAATGAGTTTGAATCATAGACATCTACGCGGAGAGTGTCCTTGTGACACTGTGATCAGATGAAGACATGTGTCCACCCTGTCTGACAGTCACAGAGAGCAACCTCATCTAGTGGGAGGTGTCCCTGCCCATGGCAGGGGGGTTGGAACTGGATGATCTTTAAGGTCCCTTCCAACCCAAACCATTCTGTGATTCTATGATTCTACGATGTGATCTGGCCCTGCTCTGTGTTGGGCTACGTTGGAGTCAAGCATGAAATGCAAACACTTTTGTCTCCATCTGTGTATCACAAGAGCTTTCCTCGTCAATCCAGCCAGCTGGGGAATTTGCAATGATTTGAGTTTTGAACCCTTCCCTCCTGAAAAGTGGCGTGTTACCTACTCACAAAAACACGTCATGGAGGTTCTGGCCAACATACAGATGGAGAAATTAAATGTACGACAAACATCCTTTACATCTGGCATATAGGAGGGGAGAAGTATTTCCAGCTGGATTTGAAAGAAAATATTTAAAAGCTGCTGTGTGAGGAGTTGCCCGGCAGGATCAGCCAGTGAAGGCAGCAAAATCAGTTTTTCCAGTGGGAGACTGGGATGCAGCGACCGTCCCCGCCCCTTGCAGGCCTGGCCTGCCCTCACAGGTGCTCTGGGGAACCAAAAATGGATTTGCCAACATTTTTTCCCCCAACAGTATTTTTTTTTCTCCCAAAAGTATTCCGGAGTTTGAGGGAAGTTTCGCTGGAACGGATGCCGGGCTGCAGCCGCTCCGCGAGCAGCCGGGCTTGCTGTGATACCGCTTTCATGAGAAAAGCTGTTCTGCAGCCAAAGCCTCACTTCAAAGCACCGTTATTTCGAATACTTAAATGAATTTGACTGCGTTAATTTTGCTAATATAATACGATGCAGAAGAGCATATGCTGCTGCAGAACGAGCTGCGTCCCAGAGGGTTGCCCGTCGGTGCGGCAGAGTGCCGCGTGCTCGCCGTGCCTCACCCACACGGCAGAACCATTCCTTCCCCATTCAATAAATTCTCTTGGTATTTGCTTAAACAGTCAGAGAGATGACACCCTTCTGCTAAGGAAGTCATTAATTCAACAGAAAGCATCGAAAGCCTGGCTCTGGCATCCCGTGGGGAACGCAGATTCCTGCCAGGAGGATGCTCGTTCACCCCCAGGCGCTGGTGCAGCAGCACGTGGGAATAGTTTTGGTCCGTAAACGTGGGTCACATCTGTTTGTCCTCTCTCTTCCCAACAAGAATGATGGCTGCAGTCCGTTTTAAAAATCGAATTATCATTCCTTGGGCTTTACTAGCCGCACTTTCCACCTCTCCTGCTGTCCGAGTCGTCAGCTCCTGAGCTGCTTGTCCTCTTCGCAGCCTCTTTGCATGAGCTGAGCGGTTAAATTTACGTGAAGCAAAAGAGGGAAATGTGAGATTCCAGACATTGCACCAACAAATTGAGAGGAGACTTCTCGTCTTGCTTCTGCTGTACAACGATCTCTTTGTTCTCCCTTTCACGGGCTCCTCCGCCGGAGATGTGCGGTGGGAAGAGGAGGCTTCCCCTGCAGCAGGCCAACCGCCTTTCATGTGGGATTCTCCTTCCATGGGGAGCCACGCGTCAGGAGGTGTCAGATCCCATGTGGATTGTTTTCCACTGTTATTGAATAAAAAGTCACAGTTTTCTGTGGAATATCAGCTCGAATCTCGGGAGTCATTACGTGTTCCTGTGCCCTTCCTGTAACCCACGCAAACACGGTAAATGCATCCTTCCCGTTCCCGGTGACGTCCCCAGCAGTGATTACAATAGAATAAGCCCCTTGTGATGTGGGTTATAAAACAGAGGCTTGTAGCTTCCAAAATGGTTAGTAAAACTTAACATTCCAGGAGCGTGGAAGATCTGTGGATGGAAATCAATATTTCATGTTCTTCCTTCAGTATACACGCGCTGAGTGATGTTGTTTGGGAGCAGGGAGTGGGGATGGCAGGCAGCAGCCTGGTCCTGCTCCTGCCTTTCCCCCCTGCCGTGGTCCCACCCCAGCTCCGGGGCTCCATCGCCGCGTCCGGGCAGAGCCCTGCCTGCAAGAGCGTGGCACGTCGCCTCTGCCCGTCTTCCACGAGACGGCGAGAAACACTTAGAAACAAAAAAAAAATAATGGTAACGAGCGTGGCCAGAGCTGAGCGTTGAAAATGAGATTGTCTCTGCTCTGTACAAAATTAAATTCCTGGTGGAAGTGATTAGCAGTATCGCTAATAATTTACTGTGCTGTATTTCAATACAGCAGGCGGCTCCAGAAGTGCCTTCCCTGAATAAATTGGCGCCCAAGGGCTAATTCTCCTCTCCTTCGCAACGGTTTCACACCCTGCGGTGGCCATCCCCGTCTCACCGCACAGACGCCAGCCCAGCAGCGCCAGGCTCCCGCGGGGACTTTGTCCCCTCCCTTCGGCGGCCGCAGCAGCGTGTTCTTCTGGGAGAAGAGCTCCTTCGTGCAGACGCCTGCGGGTTCCCCAAGCTCTTCAGCATCCTGAGATGCCGTTCAGGGGTTGGGGTCAGGAGGTAGAGCAGCCAGGCATCGCCGACAAGTTGCAGATCTCCCATCTACCCGGTCCCAGCCCCAGGAACGGCTGAAGCTCATCTTCATGGGGTTTATACACATGCGGAGAAGTAAGCGCGAAGCACCACATAGCTAAAGCGTTAAAAATGAAATTAGTGAGATGCTCATCCTCAGAAGCAGACAATAGTACCTGCTGCTCCTATCTGGCACCCTTACATGTTTATTACTCCCTTCGCATCCTGGCTGGAGGTGGTTCCCTTGCCCTTCGCTTTGAAGGGGTTTGCCGACTGCGGGGACTGGGAGCTGCTGGAATCCAATACACAGGGGACCGCGCAGCTGGATGGTGAAAAGCAAAACACCACCACAATACCACGGAAGAAATGTTAAAACTTTTTATCGTGCTTCGTGTCACAGACCTGAAGCGCTGCTTGGACTGGAGCACGAGTCTTGTGAGGAGCGGCTGAGGGAGCTGGGGGTGTTCAGCCTGGAGAAAAGGGGGCTGAGGGGAGACCTTCTTGCTCTCTACAGCTCCCTGAAAGGAGGGGGGAGCCAGGGGGGGTCGGGCTCTTCTCCCAAGGAACAGGCCATGGGACAAGGGGAAACGGCCTCAAGTTGCGCCAGGGGAGGTTTAGGATGGATATTAGGAGAAATTTCTTCACGGAAAGGGTTGTCAAGCCTTGGCCCAGGCTGCCCAGGGCAGTGGTGGAGTTGCCATCCCTGGAGGGATTTAAAAGCCAGGCAGACACAGTGCTTAGAGTTGTGGTTTAGCGATGGCTTTTGTCAGAGTTGGGTTGACGGTTGGGCTAGATGATCCGAAAGGTCCCTTCCAACCTGGGCGATTCTGTGATTCCATGGCTGAAAGAATGGCAGTGAGAGAGGAGGGAAGAGCAGGACCGTGCCCCCCAGCTCGCCAAGAACGAGGGGCCCAGCACCCCCAGGCAGAGGTTTGCTTTCCCAGCATTTGCGTGCGGCTCCAAAGCCCTCGCTGACGCCAGCCGTGGCTCTCACCAGCCCACAGGTACCAGCCCTTTCCAGGCTGAGAGGCTGGAAGCTGTAATCCCTGTATTCAAACCTACAGTAAGAACATCTAAGGCTTTTTTTCGGTGTAGGTAGAGTTTAATTCCTCCTTCTTCACCTCCCTGCTTTGACTGCTGATAATTTATTTTTGTTTATTAATACAAAAGGTAAAGGTAGACTGCGTTTAGGCCAGCTCTGCACCTCGGGTCTGCCGGGGAAGCTGCCGGAGGTCGTGCCTGCGCTGGGGAGAATCCCACCTCCCGCCCCTGCCGGTGCCTCCAGTTTCTGTGGTAACAGCACGTCTCCACCGCTTCCACTTCAGTATGCTAAAAAAGTTATTAATAACAGCGGAATTTCTTTCATAGGATTTTTCAGTTGAGCGGTGCCAGGTTTGGAGTTAAATTGCCCAGGTATTTTGCCGGGGGAGGCCACGGACGCTTTCCTTGCTGCTACTCGTAATTGTTCTGATTTCTGACGTTCGGGCGCCCGCGGACGGCGATGCCTGCAGGCTGGTCAGCACGGCTTTGCTGCTCCTCGTGGAAACATCTGTAGGTTTGGGGGCTTTAGTGGATTCTTACAAATTGCTGTAGCTGACTGCAGAGCAGCCGGCTCCGACCTTCAGATTCTGCTCTCCCCAGTCTGCTGTTTGAATGGGTGTTACAGAAAAGCAATAAAATTAGTTCATTCATCCTAATATCCCTTTATTGTGTTGGCTGGATACAGCTAGAAAAGCTGAATTTTTCTTCTGTGATCTGATTGTTGTGTGCTCTGGCTTTATTTCTGCTGTTAAGTGGTTTATAATTGGTAATGGGCAGCTTTGCTGTTCCCATCACGTGTGGCCGAAAGCTTTCTTTACAGACTTCGCTATGCATTTGCTATTCAGCTCGCTTCCAATTCTCTCATTTTAAGGAGAAAACTCGTCTTGGATGTGCGGGACTCCTGCAGGGAATACTTCCTCCATGAATTCCTCCATGGGAATACATCCACCGCGCTTCAGTTCGGATGCTCGGCTGAAACATCCCTTCCCTTCCCTTCCCTTCCCTTCCCTTCCCTTCCCTTCCCTTCCCTTCCCTTCCCTTCCCTTCCCTTCCCTTCCCTTCCCTTCCCTTCCCTTCCCTTCCCTTCCCTTCCCTTCCCTTCCCTTCCCTTCCCATCCCATGGTGGATGGCACTTGCTCTGGTGGATCCCATAGATGTTTTTGATGTCTTTGAGGAACAAACTCTGCACAGCTTTGCTGCTCAGGCGGGATGGTGGGTGTTGGTAGAGCGAAGTGTTTGGTGCGTGGACAGAGGAGGTTTGGCAGAAGGCAGACTGAGAAGCTGGTGTGAGCACAACCATGAACTGACACTATCCAACTGTGAAATGTATTAAATTAAGCTTATGGGGTGAAGAAGCTTGATTTTTTTCCCAGAGCAATAGTTCCTTTAAGGTTGATGAGAAATCATAGAGTCATAGAACGGTTTGGGCTGGAAGGGACCTTAAAGCCCACCCAGTGGCACCCCCTGCCCTGGGCAGGGACACCTCCCACCAGCCCAGGTTGCTCCAAGCCCCGTCCAACCTGGCCTTGAACCCCTCCAGGGATGGGGCAGCCACAAAAATCACCTGTGGCAGCGACACCTTTCACAAGCCGTGTGTGAGCACTAAAATCCTTTGTGGGTTCTCAGAGCAGGCGCAGCCAGCAGGATCTCACACCGTGATTTCAGACCCATGGAAGCAATCTCCAGCAAGCCCAGGCGGCCGGTGGCAATGTCCCCCAGCCAGCGGCATGGCCAGCTCGTCCCTCCACTGGGCTGCCAGCAGCCACTGGGCCTGGCCATGGATTCGCTGCTTTACTCTTGGTCTCTGGGATGAAAAACTGATAAACTGATAACTTAAAAGCTGACAAATTGACCTTGAACACGTACTGTATCTCAGGGAGGGTTCAGGTTGGACTGTCTCGTCTATGGGATGCCCAGCTCCCGGTTAGAGAGTCAGAGTTTGGAGGTTACACTGGTCTTGCCATCTGAGACAATGCGACAGCGGGATGAGGTACTCAATGCATTTCTTTAGTTTAGGTCATCACTGAATTTAGAGAGATCTCAATCTAATTTTTAGGAATAAAGTAATTTTTAGGATGAATCTGTAATGGTTACGCTGCAGCCTCATACGTTCCAGTTGATTTCAAGTGAAACCAACATAATTTGGTTTATAGTTAATGAAGTTATAAAGTCTTATTGCAAATTAGTAAAAGATCCATTTATTCTGTTGTGGAGTTTACTAGAAAAAGAAGCAGCTGCAGCCAAAGGGTGCAGCCGAGCAGCCTTTGGATGATGAAGAGGAACTCCTGGGGCATCAATGGGGAGGGAGGTACCAGGGGTGGGGGACCCGGAGGGCAGCGGGGACAGACCCTGTTCTTGTCTGTCCTGCAGCCCCGCTGCTGGGGACACGTGCTGCGGCCGCCGAACCTGAACAAGTTCTCCTTCCCGAAATGGAGAAAGTGGGATTTGGCCCAATGACGACTCCAGGACCGTACGTCAGGAAGGCTGAGGGCCCGGCTGGACCGTGGCAGGGTGTCGGGGGGTGCTGCGGGGGCTGTGAGCTGGGGGCTACTGGGGGGGCTACTGGCCAAAGGGCTGAGGAGGGTCGCAGGGGAGCAGAGCCATGTGCTGGCGCTGTGGGGTGGCCGTCTGAGAGGACAGCCCCCCTGTCCCCAACCCCAAGGACAGCCCTCCTGTCCCCAACCCCAGGGACCACCTTCCTGTCCCCAGCCCCGAGGACGACTCTCCTGTCCCCAGCCCTGGCAGGGAAAACCAACCTGCAAATCCTTGGGGTTTTAACTGTAAAAGCCATTGAGCTTTTGGACCACAGGGAGAAAACCAGTACAGAAAACCAGAAAAATGCAGACCAGGGTTTTTTTCCTTTGCGCTCAGGTGCGAGGTCAGACCAGACTCGGTATTTGCTCCAACTTGCCCCCCGTATCTGGACACCTCGCACTGAGACGCCGCCGCACGCAGCTGCCCTCGCTAGCGGAGGTAATTAGTTTTAAAGTGAAAATAACCGATGACTCCTATTGTCTCAGCCTTATGGCTTGAAAGGTCTACTTTTAAAATGCAATAGCTGTATTCCCATCTTCTTTTTTTTATTATTTCATTAAAGATTGTTAGCTCAAAGTTCATACATTCTATTGTTAAACAATCTGTTTAAACTAAGCGGTAGACCTGGCTGCTACACGTCAACCCTCCAACGCGGCACTGGCCTTTATAAGGCGCCAAGTTTGCTCAGGAGAGAAAGCTGGCAGTATTTTCCACCCGAAATGATCCACTGGCTTCTTGGGACTATTATATATTCAGATTAAGGGAGGGAGGCCGAAGTCTGTCTATATAAATGTCATCTAAAGCCTACTTAATGGAATTAGCAGGAGTAAGTCAGTGGAACTCCACGGAAGTCAATTGAGTTGCTCCCACTTAATTGGCGAATTTGTCATCAAATACTTAATTTGCTCTATAGAGGAATGGAAACATACGATATATTCTGTGTGCTAAAAATAGCCCACGTGTTGGTCTCTCATCATTAATAAAACTCAAAAAAGGAATTGTGTGCAGCCCGAAAAGCCCATAAATCCCACGTGAAGGTAGGTAATAAGTATTAATTGGCGAAGAAGGTGCTCTGCTGCTCATGTTGTGCCGGACGCTCCTGTCCTGCCACGGTGGAGCCTTGTGGATCCCCGGCCACCCACCGGTTTGTGTGGGACCTGAGAGTGGGTTCGGGGCCCTGGAGTCGCAGCCTGCCTGGTTTTGGCTTGTCCCCTTGGCAGAGGGTCGTGGTTGGGAGCTGCCTGTGCACCCACCTGATGCTCTTCTCTCTCTTCATGCCAACGTGAATTTCCCTGGAAGCCTACAAAGCCGGTGTCAGACCATGGAGGGCTGTGCCCACACTTTGTGCTAAACAAGCTGGTTTTGGGGCTCTGAGGAAGCAGCTGCAGACGGGTCCCCATCGCCCCAGGCTGTGGTTTGGGTGGGACCAGCCCAGGGGAAACCAGGCATCAGCCCGGAGAGCTGCTTGTTTGGGTTTGTTCCTTTATTGGCTTATTTGGCTTTCAATTTTTGCTCTTGTAAATGGTCCTTGTGGAGGGACTGGAGCCAATTTAGCCAATTTAATGCTGTAATGCTAAGGATGTTCTTCCTTATTGCAGATTCGGTTCAGAAGAACGGAACAGTTAGCAACGCCAGCATCGAGCCGAGGTGGTTGAGGTGCCACGAGCCACTGTGGAAAGCAGCAGATGTGAGAGACCTCCTGGTGTTTTACAGCTTTTATTTGGACAGACAGGGAAGGCTGGAGTTTGGGACCGAGAGGCCAAGGGATGGCAGAGCTGCAGGCTCCGACGGGGCTGTCCCCGGCCCAGCAAGGGCAACCGGGATCCTCTGCCACCCTCCTCCCGAGCCTCCCCGCCGTGAAACCACGCGCTCCCGATGAAGAGCCTCTTCGGCAAGGCCGTGGGGCAGAGAAAACCAGGGCAGAAAAATGGAGACGTAATTAAAAATTAGGAGCTGGACTTCAGAAAAGAAGATTAAGGTATTAGGCAAAAGCCACAGCGACTACGCGACAGCACTTAATTTTCTTCCCCGGGGCAGACTGAACGCCTGACTTCTGGCCATTTGATGATGTTTTTGAGATTGCCGTGTGGGTCAGTACAAAGCGTCTGCCTGCTTTCCCCTCTTCAGCCTGGTATTATCATCTCACGGTAATTACATTTTCACAAAACGAGACAGAATAAATACGTGCTTTTTTTGCAAGCATCAATATTTCCATGGGGTTAAATTGGCAGTTCCCTTATTTTGAAGCAAGGACGTCAATGTTTCTAAGCCCGACTTGTCAGCCTTCCCCTTGGCCAGATAATAATAGACTTATTGATTGTTACTCAGGAAAACAGAGTAAAGGAACTTTGCCTTTCTATGGAAAGCCAGAATTCGACCTGGTGGGTTGCGAGAGGAAGACTGTGCTCCCTCTCTTAGCTAATACATGTTAGGCATTAAGATCTATTTAATGATTTCAGGCCTCCACAGCAAGATGTTTATATTTCAATGTTCCGCTCTGTGCCAGTCCAGCTGCTCTGTTTTACAGCAGGGTTCATGTTGAAACTGGTGTTAAAAATCAACCACGGTGCAGGCTGGACCGTCATTTGGGAGCGTGCGACCTGTCCGTTCTGGCTCTGCCCTGGCCCAGGAACCAAGGGCCGATGGGCGTCTTTGGGACCCGCTCCAGGCGAGGGGCTGGCTCAGCTCCATCGCTCCGCAGGGGGGTGAGGTCTGGGCCTGCAGATCCAGCCCCTCTTGGGATGGCGATCGCAGCGTGGGAGAGGCTGATTGCCCATGGGCGGGCTGAGCCGGTAGCTGATGGGCACGGCGCTTCTCCAGGCTGGATGCTGAAGCTCTCAGTTGAGGATGGATTCAGCAGCCTCTCACCTCCCAGACAAACAGCTTGACCGCTGAGCGGCTGCTGGTGAGTCATCGGTCTTAGTAATTCCCTGCCAGTAGTTTTAAAGTGGTTTGAATTCTTTGTAATAAGGAACAACAAGAGAAACTCAGACTTCTGGTTGCTGGAGTTATTTTCTTGATGTACTTGGAGTACCGGAGTGGGCTTTGCAGGGCAATACCGCAGGTCCACGTTTATCCCAAACAACTGCTGCACACATTCGTTTAGTACATCATTTAAAAAGGCATTTATTTCTAGCTGCCAACCATGGAAACTCAACTGGCTCTCTAGAAGAAGCTGATGTGACTCATGTGCCATGACAAGCGCAGAGGCACCAGAGCTGCGTCTTCCCTGCCTTCCCCCCTTCCCACCTGGCCCTGCCGGGGCTCTGCAGGCTGTGGTTAAGGACCGCACATGCAACCCCCTTGGCAAGGTGTGAACCACAACAGGGTCGGATCCGCTCCCCACCAGCCCCAGAAGCTAGTGCTCAGTCACAGGGTCCGACGTGCGCCGGGAAACGATGGGTTAGTTCAAAGCTGTGACTCATGCATTGGCTTTTTCACTTGAGCTGTGAAGATACCGAGGCTCCGCAGCCAGATATCAGCGACATTAGCAGGCGGAGCTGGATGGTACGAAGCTGCCCACGGCAGAGGTGCTCGGGGGAGAGCTGAGGAGCCCTCAAAGCTCCTGGTGACCCCAACGCTTCTTGAAGTGCCAGCACTTGCTTTGCTGCTTCTGCTCAGCAGGTCAAGAGCAGAAAGGGGGAAAGAAACCTGTGCTGCTTTATCCTCTTGTCTTTGTGTCCCTGCTACTGAGATAAAAGCTATCGCTTTGAGCTTTTCTGGGCGCTCATGTGTAGGCATGTGTTTAAAGCAAGGAGATCACATCCTCTCTAAGATGTAATCAAGTCCTCTGCTAATGGGTTATTTTCTAAGTTGTCTTAGAGGTTACTCACTACAAGCCACATACAATGAGCACAGTATAGCTTTGTTTGGTTTAGTTTGTTTATGAAATTGGGGAGGTTGTCAGGCTTTGTTCTTGCTAGAAAATTCCCCGAAGAATCGTATAACTGTGAAGCGAGTCGCCCAGCAGCATAGAATCATGGAATCACAGAATGGTTTGGGTTGGAAGAAACCTTAAAGATCATGTAGTTCCAACCCCTTGCCCTGGGCAGGGACACCTCCCACCAGCCCAGGTTGCTCCAAGCCCCGTCCAACCTGGCCTTGAACCCCTCCAGGGATGGGGCACGCACCACGTCGGGTCGTGCATCATCCCCCAGCCTGGGGTCCCTGCTCACCTGGGGCTTCTCTGAGCCACCTGTGGGAATGGAAATGGTGCACCTGGAAGAGAAACCTGGTAGAGAAACCTCTTCCAGATGCCGGGTGCCCAGCAAATGTAGTGAAACTTCAAGATTAACGCGAATGCCTTGCGAGGTGTTTAGAGGACCATGATAAAGCCATGGATTGGTTTAGCTAGGAGTTTAACAAATCCTTTCCTTATAACGTGTTCACAATACAAATCCATAGAAGATTTTCCTAGAGCTAATGTCGTGTTTGAAAACTGCAATTCCAGCTCTTAAAGCCCCAGAGAAGTCAGATGATGCCTGTGGAGGAGACCGGACTGCCAAGAGCTGGGTGAGCTGTGACTGCCCCTGGCAGTAACAAATAGAGGCAGGTGCTGCAGAGGGAGCGGGTTTTGGCAGGGAGCGAGGGCTGTGGACCTCGCCAGAGACATTGTCACCCATTAAAAATTTCAGGTCTGTGGAAGAAGGGAATTAAGCCTTTCACTTCTTGTTTTTTCCCGATACGTGATGGAATCAGAAAGAAGCAATGGCTGCTGACATGGGCAGCGTTAGCAAACAAAGTTAGAAACTTTTTCCTAATTTCAGGTTTAAATTCTCTGAGCATTTGAACAACACAGATTGCAAGTACTGGCTGCAGCCTGACAGGCGTTTTGATAACAGCGTCCTCCAGCACTTATAGCATCATAAATGAAAGAGATACCTACCCCCAAAATCCCACTTTCCTCTCTCTGGGCACGCGGCTGAGCTGGGCTCGGGGCTGGGGGGGTGCTGGGGCTGGTGCCCCCAGCCAGGGGGAAACACCAGGGGCACCCGATGGCTTCAGTCTGTGTGTGCCACCAGAGACATCCCTGGTGTCACCATCCCTGTCACCGCTGCCGCGCTGGGGCTGAGCAGCACCATGCGCCACGGCGGCTGCACCAACGTGCACCCAGGGGAGCTCAGAAACCCACCCATTTCCGATGGTTGCTTACGGCAGAAATCCGCGAGTTGGCAACCAGCGGCGTCAAAGGGCAAGAACAATTTTGGCCTGCACCTTCCACCGTTTCTCTCACCGGTTGAAGCCAATGCTCTTCACCAAAGTAGCTACAAAGATTTCCAGGCAGATTTTTAGCCGGTGTGAATTGCTGCGACTTCTCTGAAGTCCGTGGAGGTTTGTGATCCTATGTCAACCGATAATTTGGCCCCTCGTCTTCAAAAAGGAGTCAAGGCTTATGTCCGTGACAGGGAAAAGTTATTAGGAAGTGAAAATTGCTTCCTTTACTTTTTCTGCTTCTCCTCCTGACAGTAAATAACAGTGCAGAAGAGCACTCACAGAGCTATGAGAGCAGGAGCTGATAAAAGCAGAAAAAGAAATAGCCAAAAACACAACTGCAAAGACAAAAGCAGGAGAGTGGATCAATATTTTACCTCCCACCGCTCGGGCACGTGGCCCTGGGTGCCCATGCTCTGGGGGAGCTGCAGTGGTGGGACAGAGCTGGGGGAAGAAAAAAACAGGAGAAAATACAGCTCCAGCTGGGACCCTCAGCACCGTGAGATCTGGAGGAGAGATGGGAACTTGCAGCAAAGCCCGGCAGCAACGCGGGGTACCCAAGTGACCGCTGGGGATGCTGCCGGTGTAATGGCTGAAGGAGCTGGACTCAGTTGGGTTCAATACCTCCCTCAGCTCGCTTGAGGGTGAATTACACGTGGACTGCTCAGGCTCTGCCCACAAGCCTCTAAGGTGTTGCTTTTAATTTATTTCATTGGACTATCAGGATCTTCTGCTTGCCCAGACCATCAGAGGTGGTGCTGCGACAAGGGGATTCCCTTCCGCTGAAATTAGTTCACTGCTTCAGCCCCAAGACACGGACCAGTTCCTGTGTTTGTGGGGAAAAAGCCCTTGATGAGCAGACCTAAATTACAGGTGTCAAGCGGCGATGGCTGCTGGCTGTTTCCCGAAGCCAGTAGGGGGTGGCAACCCAGCCTCCCAGGCGCGCGGGCCCAAACCTGGCTCCTCAGCCCATGGAATGAGCAACGTGCTCCCGAAGGTGCCGAGATATTGTGCTGGAATTAGACAACACGGTGTGCCCCTAGAAATGCAGGTGTCTAGCTTCGCATTCGTTGAGGAGGGAGGTGAAAGAAATAGGCGCGATGGTAACGAAAGCACATCACAGAGAGGAGACGAGGCAGGAGGTTACGGGCAGGAAACACCAAGATTTAGAGTTCGCCGACCTTTTCTGTGTCCAGGTGCACAAGTGCGTGTGTGTGTTTGTTTCCCTACCCAAGGGTTGTATGTGTCTGGGGAGGATTATACTCTGAAATGGTGTCTAAGAGGCTGAGGCTGCGCTGGGGGCCAGAAGATCTCACCCCAGGTGGGAATCTCAGGTGTTAAACGTTAATCTCAGGTGTTAATCCAGTTAAATGCCAGAGCTCCCCGGTTTTGTTTCTACAAGGCAGGGGCCAATCTCTCTGATTTCCTCAGGAAAAGCAAAAGTTATGTCAGAGGGAGAGGTAAGTAAAAATGACGAACAGCTTCTGGGTTTTGTGTAGTTGTGTTTGCTGGGGACAGGAAAGTGTCAGCACAAGATGGACACGGAGCTGTTGGAGCAGGGCCAGAGGAGGCCCCGGAGATGCTGGGAGGGCTGGAGCCCCTCTGCTGGGAGGACAGGCTGAGAGAGCTGGGGGGGTTCAGGCTGGGGAAGAGAAGGCTCCGGGGAGACCTTCCAGCCCCTTCCAGGCCCTCAAGGGGCTCCAGGAAAGCTGGGGAGGGACTTTGGAGCAGGGAGAGGGGCCACAGGACCAGGGGGAACCATTTAAAACTGAAAGAGGGGAGATTGAGATGAGATACCAGGAAGAAACGTTTCACTCTGAGGGTAGTGAGCCCCTGGCCCAGGTTGCCCAGAGAAGCTGTGGCTGCCCCATCCCTGGAGGGGTTCAAGGCCAGGTTGGACGGGGCTTGGAGCAACCTGGGCTGGTGGGAGGTGTCCCTGCCCAGGGCAGGGGGTGCCACTGGCTGGGCTCTAAGGTCCCTTCCAGCCCAAACCACTCTGTGATTCTGTGACAATGATGTCAGTGCCTTCAGATGTGTTGCTGAGGGACATGGGGTAGTGGTGGTTTGGGCAGTGTTGGGTTGATGGTTGGACTTGATGATCTGGAATGTCCCTTCCAACCGTGACGATTCCATGATTCTGTGCGTAGCTGCCACGAAGAGCTCAGCAAGGGCACGTGCTGCCGTCCTTCGACTCCCTAAGCAGAGGGTAAGCCAAGAAACAACCAATCTGTTTTCTAAGTTGCAGAGCATACAGGCAGCGCAGATAATATAACAGGGAGTGATTAAAAAAGCAATGCTTCTACCTAAAACCTACCATTTTCCTGGAAGCCAGCAAAAATGTCTCCAGGTGGGTCTGGTAGAGCCAAAATGGATTTTCTTTTCAGGAAAGCTGAGGACAAATAGGAGGGCACAGGGCTGCCCAAACACCGCACCGGCCGCCCCTGCTGGGCTCCGGACTTGGCTCCACGACGGGACCGTGAGCGCGGCTCTTCGCAGCCCCCCGGCTGAAGGGGAGCCGGAGCCGGCCCTCATCGAAGGAGGAGGAAAGGCTCTCTTTGACGTCAATGAGAATTAAATCGAATCCCTGGAAAGGATCCAAGATGAAAGTGAGTGAATAATTCACAACCGATAATTTATGCAGAAAATGTAGTTTCTTTTCCTACTTGAGGCTTGTCTGTAAAAAAAAAAAAAAAAATGGGAAAGATTACTTCAGCTGTGTTTGTTGTTTGAATTTGTTCAATTAAGCTGAGTGAGGCTTTGAATCTCAGGTTTATTTTATGGCTTGGTTGTATATAGTTTATACATCTGATACTTAATTTTCAGATGACCTCGCCTGCTTTGGTCAGGGACGAATTAGCTGAACTGTGTCGCGATGCTGGTTTTTGCGCCCTGATTGAAGGGTGTAATACTTGCAGGGCTTGACCCAAATCTCTTTTTTCATCTCTTGCTGTTGGATTAAGCCCATGATCGCGAAGAGGCTTGAAGAAATACTTATCGTGGGTGCTTAAGATCTTCAAGAAAAGGAAGGGACACGAGGAACTGGGAAATTTTAGTAAACACTGAACATTTTCTGCATCATTTCAGAGTCATTTGGAGCATCTGAGGTTTCCTGAGGATGAGCCTTCTGCGACAGGTCCTGCCTTGCTGAAAAACGAGGCAGTGGGTCTGCCCGGTGAGCGGCGGGGGAGAGGGGCTGCGGAGGGTGCCCAGCCCCACCTTCACTCAAACAGCCTTTTCTAAAGGGGAAAAAAAAAAAAAACCAACGACAACCACCCCCCCACATTTCAGTCAGCCTTGCACCTGTGCTACAGCCTTATTAAATTCGGGTAGGTAATAAGCAAAGGGTCTAATTCTGTTGAGGCAGCTCAGTGTCCTCAAACCAGGGCACACGACACCCCAAAGGAGCGATGAGGGAATTTAAGCAGGCCATGAATAATTAGAGATGTGAGACTTGAGAAGACTTTAAAGAAATTATAGTTATTCTTTATAAATTTTAATAATTTTTTTTTTTTTTAAAGGAGAAAACTTACTTGTAATTAAAAAAAAAAAAAACCCAAACATTTGCATATTTAGAGAGCAGGTGGGTTGCGTGAGGGCGGGGGGAGAAGGAAGCCCTTCGATCGCCAGCGGTGACAGCTCGCCCCGAGCAGGGGACAATCACAGCTGTAAGGTGCTGGCAGCAGCTCGCTCCGTCCGGAGCGGGGAGCCAGCAATTGCAGACGGTTTTCATCTTCCCGTCCTGAAAGATCTGAGTTGCTGCCAGTCTTAGACGATGAATTTAAAAGGTTGTCGCTGGCATCGCCTGTGCCGGTACAGGTAAATGCGTCCTCACTGCCGGGCTCGGGCTGAAAGCGGCTGTTCCCGGTCCCGGGGAGCTGTGAGGCATCTCTCCTGCCTTTGCAAAGGCAAAATTCAGTGCTTACAGCAGAATTAATTATTTTTAAGGGTTGGTTTGGGGGGGATTTTTTTCTGTTTTGTTTTTAATCCCGAAGTGCATGCTTTACCCCGTCCTTAAGGGCATCCCAGTTCTTCCATCTCTGCCCGTGTTCAGCCGTCCGCAGGTGCTCCTTTCGGCACCAGGGCCATAGACTGCAACGCCGAGTTCAATGGGAACCAAGACCTGGGGTCTCTGAGGAGCTTCGTTAGTGACCCCTCTGCAGCCAACCATCCCTCTGCTACCATGCTGCTTATTTTGTCCTTGAAGTCCATGTCCACCCCACCAGCCCCGCACTGATCCTGCCCTCCCCAGGCGACTGCGGGGCTTGGTTACATGTCACGGTCTGTCCGTTCTCTGCTCCTGTTGGGCCTTTCCGGGCACTTAAGGGACTTGATGTTCATACACCTTTATTTTTAGTGTGGAAGATGATGTGATGTCTCACGGTGGGGCCGTTTATGCTGAGAGCTAGAGACGGGGTAGCAATCACCGGCGTTTCAGGAGGGACCTCCAAATTCTGCTCCTGCGAATTGCCTACTTATGCTCAGCTCCGACTCTTCAAAGTATTTTCTCTTTTCCTTTTGTCAGGGAAATAGATGTAATCACCAAGGTGCTGTTCTAAAATGTACTTCTCATTTTACGTAACCTATCGCATTAATTAACATTCATCTGAGCAGGCCTAGGTGTGGTGGGGAGAATAATAGAGTTCTTATAATCAGTCTTCTGGGAAAAAGATATCACAATTCCAGCGCGTGAATACTGTTTCATCCATTGAAAAATATTCCCCCGTTCCCTCATCAAGAGCGGAGTGAAAAAGAGAAAGAAGAAGGATGGTCAGATTACAGCTGCTTCTAATTCAAATGCGAAGACTCTTCATGGCACTGAATATTTTGAACAGAAAGTGCCTGCAGCGTTGGGCTTCGCCAGGCGCAGGAACTTCTTATCTCCGAGGAATATATTCCTTTGGTTTAGCATAGCTGGTGTTCCAGTAACGTGGCAGATTTAAAAATTCCCCACTCCACATCTGTGGGAATCTGACAAGTGATTAACAGAGAAAGGAGCGTTTCGTTAGGACGTTCACATTTTTATGCCGAGCTATCGGTTTTGGTCTGTCTAGAGACGCATGAGAGCTGATGTTTGGGGCACTGCTGGTATTAATTATACACCACTCCAAATTACGCAGGAGTGAGAACAGACGAGAATAGACATCTGCACTGTGCAAGCCCACTTCTGTCGCACTCGATCCTCTGACGCTGGATCTTGTCCTTATGTTCTGGGTGGGGGAGGTCCGGGGGAGAGGTTGCGTGACCGTGAAGGAATGGGAGCTGCAGCTGGGGCTGTCGGGACCCTCCCTGCGGCCCCCCGCGTCCCGGTTCACCACTGTGCAAGGACCAACAGGACATGAAGTCAGAAGGTGGCAAAAGCTAAGGAATAGGAGGAAAAAGGCTGGTGGGTGTTGGAGCGGTGCCTCTCCTTCGGCACGGAGCCGAGGGCAGGGGTGGGCAGCTGCCAGGTTCAAGAGTTTTCTCTTCGTTCCTGCAGACGCACCAAACTGTGGGGGAATCCGAGAGGTGCCGCGCTCCAGCGGGGTCTGAGACCCGAGGAGCTGAGGGGAAAATGAACCCGCGGCAATCCCAGCCAAGAGCGTCTCTGCCATCCCGAAGGGCTGATGGAGCCTCAGGTAGGAGAACGCGTTGTGACAGCAACATCGGGGACAGACCCGGGGGGGATCCAGAAGGATAATCTTGACGGCAACTACCATGCGGCAGGCAATGGGAGCTGTGGAGTTTTGGGAGGCACACGATGCTTTGGACATGACTTGGAATAAAAAGTGCTAAAACAAGACGGGCAGAAAAGGATGGGGAGTGACATCAAAAAGAACCACGTGCTGCGAGAAGCCGGTCAAACCAGAGAAGGGCTCAGGGTTTGGAAGACAATGCAAGAGCTGCGATGGATTATGTCACATGAAATCAGGATAAATACTAAGCTGGAACGAAATGAGGACAGCACCAAGGGTTCAGGCCAATTACTCGGGGAAATGTGGGCATAATTGCGAGGGATAATGGACTGTCAGCTGGAAAGTGCAGGGTCGTTTATTAAGCCCAGTTTGGGCGCCAGTGCGAGGACCTGCGCGGGATGTGCCACAGTGCTCCATCGGCCACGAGAGAAAAGCAAGGGGGATCCATGGGTGGCAAACTGGGAGAACTCAATGCCAGTCCTGGTGACTTCTCTGATATTAAAGAAAGTGAGACAAAATGAAATAGCGACTACAGTCTCTAATTATCCCCGTGAAGAGTACGCTTGGCAAGTTGGTAAGGTGTGGGGAAAGGAACCGAGGTGGAGCGGTGAGAGAGCAATGTGAAATGAGTTATTCGTCAGAAGCGTTTCTCACACAAAGCAAACTTTATGAAATGCTCCGCAGGTGGTTTCTCTCTCCATGGAGAGGTGTCACTCCTTTTAACGCGGCTCGTTTTGCACGTGACGAGGGCGGCGATGATGCCCCCCTTGCTGGCTGCAGGCTGCCTCTAGCAGAAGGACTCAGCCTCCTCTCCTTCCCGCAGGCGGGACGGGTGCTGGGGCACCAGCCAGCCTCTCCTCCCACACCGGGTCTCCGACCATCGCTGGCTACTGCACGAGATAAGGATGTCCCACATTTGTACAGTTGCGCATGTGCGGGATCATGAGTGATCGCTCATCTTGAGGACTGACCGTGGCTTCCTTCGTAAAGCTCCAACAGCTGGAAGCGTACGTGATTCCTCCATGGGCTGCAGGTGCCGGGAGCTGTTTTATGCCTGAACGTATTCGTCGCATTTGCCAGTGCGCCCATCTTTCACGCTTCCGGGAAAAAAAGCATGATATATGCGATGCTGTAGAAGATATTGAGTCCTACACAGATGATGGTTTGGCCTGGGAACCAGCAGCTGAGCAGACAGAACCTTCCTTCCAGTTTCGGGAGGAGCGGGAGCGCAGGCGCCTGCAGCTAACGAACCGCAGCTCAGCGAGAGCCTGATTAACGTTGCACCTCGACTAACAACACACAGCGTGAGACCGCGGAGCAGGGAAACCTGATTCCCCTCATTCTCCCCCACCTGTGCTTTGCACTCACAAGCATCAGGATGTGTGTGACCAGCTGGGTTGGCCAAGACGGTGTGTGGGGACACGTAGGACAGGGGGTACCAGCTATGGAGACCTCACCACGGGTCTGCTCTGGGTTCTGCCTGCCTGGAGGCACTAGGCCTGGTCTTTGGGAGGGTCTCCTGTACCCTTCAGGAGTTGTGACCGTTTGTGCCTCATCCTGCTGCCATCCTGCAGACACGGATGGGCACAGGCATCTGGGGCACTGCTCAGATCTCAGTGTCAAGGACATTCATCTGCGTACCAAGGATGGCTATTCAAACGCTGGAAAGAGACCAGAAGCACAATATAAATCAAAATATATCCATAACCTTGGCTAAGTCCCAACTAAAGGAGTTCAGGGGTAAGGGTGATGTGTGCTGTGTTGGGCTGTGCGGAGACTGGGGAGCATCGTGGTGGAAACCAGGTGCTCCGGTGATGGAGAGGCTTCCGGGGAGCCCTGCCCGGAGTCTGCGAGGTGTTGGGGAGGACACCGGTCCTCGCTGCCGCTGTGTTAGGACAATGATAGTGATGCTCATGCCTCTGCTCCCATTCTTCTCCTGCAGCTTCTGCCTCACCCGGCTCCAGTCCCCGTCAGGCGTGCAAGGGCAGCACGGGTGTCCTCCGTGCTACCAGCCTTGTCCCAGCTGTAAGGACTGGGCACACCGTGTTCAATCCCAACTTTCAAATGGGTTTTTTGCTGCTCAGCCCCCTGGCTCGGTGCTTCCCGCAGAGGGGGACATGAGAGTTGGCCATTGAGTGGAAAAAAATAGGGAGTCCAGGAGAAAACACAAGGGTTTCTAGAGCACAAGCCTTGTGAGGAGCGGCTGAGGGAGCTGGGGGTGTTCAGCCTGGAGAAAAGGGGGCTGAGGGGAGACCTTCTCGCTCTCTACAGCTCCCTGAAAGGAGGGGGGAGCCAGGGGGGGTCGGGCTCTTCTCCCAAGGAACAGGCCATGGGACAAGAGGAAACGGCCTCAAGTTGCGCCAGGGGAGGTTTAGGATGGATATTAGGAGAAATTTCTTCACGGAAAGGGTTGTCAAGCCTTGGCCCAGGCTGCCCAGGGCAGTGGTGGAGTCGCCATCCCTGGAGGGATTTAAAAGCCGGGCAGACGTGGTGCTGAGGGACGTGGGGTGGTGGGGGTTTGGGCAGTGCTGGGTTGATGGTTGGACTTGATGACCTTAAAGGTCCCTTCCAACCGAGGTGATTCTATGGTTTCAGAGCAGACGTCCGGGGTTTCCCCACCTTTCCGTGCTGCTCTTGAACGGGGCCCAGCACCGCTCGGTCCTGGGGCTGGAACAGAAATAACATGAACCACCGTTGTTATTTTTACGATCGGTATTTTTGTCTACAAATTCATGAGCGCTTTCAAACTAAAAAAAGGGGAAGATTCTTCTCAAAGAAGGTTCCTTGGTAGTTTTTTAAATAGTAATATTTGCAGAAGGTTCAATATTTCACATAAATTAAGGAAAATACATCTTGTTCCAGAAATGCTATATAACATCCTAAGGAGGGAAGCAGGAAAAAATATTGCCTAGTAAGTGATAATATATCAAGGTTTCTCTGCTCATTATCAGCATGAGAGACGTAATATACATAAAATGTAGGTCATAGCATCCCATTTAACACCGTATTTATCCTTGGCGTGAGAGGCAGTTGTGTGCTACTGCACAACAAGACATGTTCTGATAAGAAATTTCAATGGCAAAAAACCCTCCTTATCTTTCAGATAAGCAAATGTGCTTTTCCTTCTCCGGGGCCGCTTTTTTACAGCGTGTTGCCTCCTCCCACTTCTCCCTGCTGCCGGGAGGGTAAGGCTGGGCGAAACCGCCCGTGGTTTGTGGGGTTTGGCCATTGGGGAGCGGAGGGGCATCTCCAAAAGCAGGTGGGCAGGGAGGGTATCACCCAGGCTTGGCGATGGCAGAGCGGGCAGGATGAGGTGGGCAGAGGAGACCTGTGCGTCCTGCCCATGGTGGCGTGCGGGACGGGCACGTCCCACCGGCAGGGCCTGAACGGGTGCAGCCGCAGAGATTCCAATATCGGAGGGAGGTGCAAGAGAAATCTGGTGACATTTAGGACTCCATACGCCACGCTGTGGATTGCAATTAGGGGGAAAAAAAGCTGTCGATGCAGTTCAACGTGGGATGCTATGATAAAGGAAACTTTACCTTCTAAGAATCACAGACTGGCAGGGGTTGGAAGGGACCGCTGGAGATCACCTCCCAGAGCAGGGTCACCCAGAGCAGGTGGCACAGGAACGCGTCCAGGCGGGTTTGGAATGTCTCCAGAGATGGAGACTCCACCACCTCTCTGGGCAGCCTGTGCCAGGGCTCTGCCACCCTCACAGCAAAGAAGTTCCTCCTCACGTTGAGATGGAATTTCCCGTGTTCCAGTTTGTGCCCGTTGCCCCTTGTCCTGTCCCCGGGCACCACTGAGAAGAGCCTGGCCCCATCCTCCTGACACCCACCCTTTAGATATTTATAAGCATTGATAAGACCCCAAATGTTCTTCCAAAAGATTTCCCAGCAGTTTCGTAACCTGGCCTGAGCCATAAAGCTCCTCTTTGAGAAAGAGGAGATGTTTCAGTGGTGGCGGCGAAGAAATGTGGTGTAGGAACCTCTTTTGGAGGTGAGGAGGAGACGATGGAGCACTGCCGTGTGCTGGAGGAGCTCAGCTCACCCTGCCAGCGGGGACAAAGTACACCTGTGTGACGCTGATCAATGCTGCCACTTGAATTTTATTATTTTTTTTGTCATTTTTCCTTTCCTCCTTAGCAGAATAGTTTCTCACCTGCCCTGCAATCGCCATCGCTGCCTCACGGCTGGGCAGGAACTGGGGGGACAGGGAGGGTGCGACACGCGGGGACGGGGACACCGGAAAGGGGCACCCATGGGTGACCTGGGCTGCAGATGGGTGTTGGTGCCACCGCTCAGTCCCAGCCTCGGCTCTCTTCTCCCACGGCTGAACACCCGTGTTTTGTGGGTTTTGGGGGCGGGTGCTATTTGCTGAAAACCAGCGCAATCAGGAGCACGAGCAAAAAAGATGCAATTAGTGTCCGGTCTGTTCCCTTGGCATTTCTCGGATGAACCGTCTATGGTGTTCTGCATAATAATAAGAAAATTAGAGACAAGAGCCACCACCATTAAACATCTCCAAAATAATTAAGCAATAAAGAGTGGCGCAGGAGGGTGCAGGAGATGCTCACAGATAATCAGAAAGTTGCTGCCAGTGGAGGCTGACCAGAAATGATAAATGGGAAGGCGACAGGGGGAGGAGGGGATGGAAGGGGAAATACTGGGAGCGTAGAAGAAACCAAACAATAAGGTCGGGAAGCTCCTTCTCGCCCTCCTTTGCCGAGGCAGGACGGATGAGCAGCAGGGTGTCAGGAGGGGAGATGGATCATCGAGCAGCTGAAATTTGTCTAAATCACGATGATGAGTGAGACAGCGAGGTGCTGGGCTGGAGCCCGGAGACAGTCCACGAGGTGGGAGGAGCCGGTACAATATGGATGAGGAATAATATTACACGTGAAGCCAGGAATAGCCTAAAATACTGGCTTTAGCGGGCGGGGAGGGTTGGACTAATGTATAATGCACACACAATAGCAAACACAAAGAAACTTAAAAGCAAGGGGAGCATCGGGCCACGGGCTGATGGGCAGAAGCCTGTCACAACTGGGGTTACTGGTCCCCTCCCCGGACAGCCAGTGATGTCAAGGCCAGGCACAACGCAGGGAATCGCATCCCCTGCATCCCTCCCTCCCTCTGCATCCCCGCCGGAGCGCTGGTGGCTGGGGCACAGCCCGAAACCGGGAAACCACCGCTCCTCCTCCATATTGCGCTGCAACGGGCTGCTTTGAATCAATCTGCAAATTTAACATCAAGATAACGCCAAGCATTCGAAATAAGCAAATATGTATTTAATCACAATGTGGAAGACCACCCGACAAACAAATTCCATCCTTTGAAAGAGCAGCAGCAATGGCAGGGATCAAAAAAAAAAATATTAATGGTGTTAAATAGGAAGCGGGGATCTGGATCAAAACATGACGTTATGGACAGAAATAGAGAAGCCGCTGCGGAAGACCGTAAAGCTAAAAAATAGGTTTAGAGAGCTATGTGTAGGTATAGAAACATGTGAATGAGGCCAAGAGAGTGAAGGCCACAGTGTCACTGCCCCCACCCCGGGGCTGATTTTGGGCGTTTCTGCAGTCTCTGCTGTGAGCAAAGGGGGCCGGCGGGATGGAGAGATGGCGGGATGCCGCGGGTGGCTCGGCTGAACTTGGGATGTGTGGAAGTTTTTGAAAGTAGGTTAAGACATCAACTAATAAAACGCCCAGGCAAGCAGGCGCGAGCCACCCATGGAGCCGCGGCCCCCAGCCTCCCCCGGCCCCCAGCCTCCCCCGGCCCCCACGCCACCGCGCTTCTCAAGAAGGAAAGAAAATAAGAAAATACAGTTAAGTAGTCTAAAATCAGCTGAAATGCAGAAAGCTGCATAAGACATAGTCATCTCGGTTTTTATTAGGCATAAGGAATATGTTCCTCTGGAACTGCATAGCTTTCAGAGCGCCCTGCAGGCTCTTTCTACACCCACAAAATTGACTGTAATAGCGAGATTTCAAGCTTTCCAGGGGAAGATGAGCTGGAAATAATGAAGATACCACTGGCAAGGTGGGGAAGTCCTTCCACAGGATCATTTCAAAACACGAACTGGGAAAACGCCGTGTCTTTCTGGGTAGCGGAAGGAGAAGAATTGACACCTGGGAGGGGAACGTGATGCTCGGGGACCCCCCAAAGGGAAGGTGCACCTGCAAAGGTGTTCCCCAGTGCCCGGGATGCAGTTACTGCTAAAATACAAAATCTCGCCCTTTTGTCCCCTTTTTTAGACATAACTTTCACTGAAATATTCTGATCCCCCCCCCCCCCATTTTTTTACACTAAATATATTTTCCAGGCTTTATTTTTAAACGTGTGGAAATCACATCACTTCAATTTTTTATACTATATATTTTTTTTCCTCTCTCCATCTGGAAAGCCCCTTGGAACTCATTTCATGATCTACGTTCCCTATTAGAGGGAATGAGGCTAGTTCCTTACTCAACTCAATAAAAGTTAAATTAAGCTGAAAAAAAATTGGAGGAAAACAGCCTCTATATTTACACAGAAACTAGAGGTGAAAACACAAGGCTGAAGCTTTGGTGTTGTAAAACTGAGAATACACATTTCTAATTTTATGAACAGTGCAGCGGGTTTCCACTGGAATATTTCCTGGATGTGCCTTATGCCTAAAAGCATCTCTGTGGACATTGTGGGGGCAAAACTGCCAGCCCCGGCTTTGCCGTGCCGACAGCGCGGGGCAGCAGGGGCGGGGGGACGGGGCTCTGCCTGCAGGCAGGTATGGGGAAGGTGGTGCGCGTACGCCTGAAAAGGAGCGACACACGTACACGCTCCCGGTGTCCTCATTTCTCTCCAGCTCAATGTTGCACTCATATAAATAAGTTGTATTTTTGATTCTTTTTTGCATTTCTGAGTTGAAACCCAGCCTGCGCTTCTGAATGTGCCATCTTTTCTTAGTTTTCTTTCTCCCATTAACGTTTCCCATAAAAAGTTCACAGAATCCCAGGATGGTTTGGGTTGGAAGGAACATTAAAGGCCACCCAGTGGCACCCCCTGCCCTGGGCAGGGACACCTCCCACCAGCCCAGGTTGCTCCAAGCCCCGTCCAACCTGGCCTTGAACCCCTCCAGGGATGGGGCAGCCACAGCTTCTCTGGGCAACCTGGGCCAGGGGCTCACCCCCCGCACAGCAAACAATTTCTGCCTCACATCTCATCTCAATCTCCCCTCTCCCACTGTAAAACCCTTCCCCCTCGTCCCATGGCTCCCCTCCCTGCTCCAGAGTCCCTCCCCAGCTTTCCTGGAGCCCCTTGAGGGACTGGAAGGGGCTGGAAGGTCTCCCCGGAGCCTTCTCTTCTCCAGGCTGAACCCCCCCAGCTCTCTCAGCCTGTCCCCACAGCAGAGGGGCTCCAGCCCTCCCAGCATCTCCTCTGGACCCGCAAGTTGTACAAACTGAAGCCCAGGAGCAAGCACTCAGCCCCTGTGGGCCCTGCCCTGCAGGAGTTAATGCCACGTGGATGCTGCCTTTGGAAACCCAAAGGATTTTTGGAGCACGGCAGGGAGCCCCCGGCTGGGACTTCCAGCGTTTCTTCTGCCCACCTCCGCCTGCTCTGGGACGTGAGGGGTGATGGGTAACGGGTAAGATTGGAGAATATATCTCCGCATCGGCGTGGGCGAGCACTATCCAAAGGCGGCGGTTCCCCATTTGGTGAAGAACGATGGCAGCGAGCCCTTGGGGCAGCCTCGGCCCCGCGGAGCACTTGGTGGTGGCGGGCAGCCCCCGTGCACCTCCCCGGGCGTGCTCACCGCGTCCAGCACTGAAAAAACACAGCAACATTTTCAGCTGGGAAGAGCCCGGTGGATCACCGAGCCCACAGAAAGCCTGAACGTGTCCAAAGCCGTGTATTCCTGCAGCCCCTGAAGGAGGGATGCGCAGGAGCTGGGCCAGCGTGGGGCAGGACCGCCCCACAGCCAGCCCTTGGCGACGCGCTGCTCACTGGTGAGTGGATTTCCATGTATTTATCGTAATCGGCTGGCAGAAAAGTAAATAGATGTGCTAGCATGAAAAATCAAGTTTCATTTTAATGAAATGTTTATTCACAGCAAGTTTAATATTAATGTTAAATTGATCCGTGGAATTTTTCCCCATCAAAAATTAATGCGATACAGTCTTTACTTTTCTGCACTGAAAGCATCTTCCAATTAATTGGCAGATAACGCGCTGTAAATCCAACACCACCACTCAGACAGTCCCGGGCCGTTATTTTTTTTAATTGCACAACCTCCCAATGAATAATTAATAATGATTTATGGATCTATTTCAACTATTACTAGTGTATCAGTATTGCAGAGCAGGTAACAATTTTTTATTTATGGTTGGGAAACACTGGAAGTTAAGAGTGAATATCTATGTGTGAGCCGGTTACGGCCCATATCGTGCATGCATTGAAAACCTGACCCAACGCCTGCATGGCAAGAGGCAGCTGCCACGTTGTGTTTGTAGAAAGGAGCCCCGAATTTTACCAGAGATCTGAACACTCTGCGCGACTTGGTGTAATCTGGAAGCAAAGGCGCCGCCTTCTCTCTCCTGTCTCGCGAGTTCAGGGGCCGGCGGCCAGAGGAGCACGGAGCCACAGGATGGTTTGGGTTGGAAGGGGTCTTAAAGACCACCTTGTTCCAACCCCCTGCCCTGGGCAGGGACACCTCCCACTAGGCCAGGATGGCCTTGCCATGCGTGGCAACGACTAATGTGAGGTTTAGAAACAACTTACCCTGCAATTGAAGAAAAAAAAAGGAGCTCTTTCCATGGCAACTAAGGCCCCGCCAGCTCCGCGTGTCCTCTGCCCCACGGCAGGTCCCACCACGAGCCGCGTTCCCCCCACGGAACAGGCCCACGCTTTGCTTCTTGGCACAAGGCAGAAACGTGCCGGGGTTTATAACATTAATATCGATTAAAGAATTTTATGACTAAGTGTGAGGAGGAAGAAAAACCCTGTTCAGCGCTCCGAATAATTTCGAGTGCTTATTTTTAGGCCAGCATGAGATAACTGATTTACTGCGAGCCGTTAACGTCGCGACGGAGCCCAGGGGCAGGTACTTCGTCCTATTCCCAGCCCTTAATGGCTTCGGGTCGCAAAGCAGCCCCGGTGCCCGTCATCACCGATGGGTCCCTGGACCACGGTGCCTGGGGCCTCATCCTTCCTTCATTATAGGAAGAAAGAACAAGAGCTTGTCTGCTTTCCACTGCTCCTTTTTCCTGGCTTTCTGCTTCATCAGCATCCTTTTGAATTCGTAATGAAACCAGATAGGCTGTCAAGTAAAACCAGTAAATACAATTTAATGTGAAAAACCTCTCCAAACCCTTCTTTATATATATTTGCTCGCTAGTCCATGGCTTTTCTTTAAATGTTGACACACAAACAAAAGCAGTGCAAATTAATAAACCCTTCGCATGTTCAACTCCGAAAACGTGAAACATTCCAGCCCCCAAAATAAGTACCTTGGGAAGTTGTAAGAAACTGAAAATAGGACTTAGAGTGAAATTTTTAAAATAGTAGTAATTAATAATAATAATAGTAATAATAGTAGTAGTAGTCTAAGTGAGAAGAGCAGCCTAGTGACGGCAGGCAGAGCCTGCGAGGTAGAGCCGAAGGCAGGGGGAGGCAAGCAGGAGGACATCCCAGCTGGTCCCCACTGGTGGGGAGATGGTGGGATACGGAATCGGAGGTCCCTGCTCAGAGCGGACCCCCAGAGCCAAGGGCAGGGGGGCATTTTTACCCCGTTTGTGTGTGCATCGTGCCCTTTCCGCCGCCGACCTTCCCACGCACCTCGCCCGTGGTCTGTTGAAGGAAATTAGCCTGGCAATTAATTCTGCGGGGTTTGGAGCCAAGCCCAAGCACTTGGCCTCTCCAAGGGCCAAGTGCCTTCCGGAATGGGAGGAAACCCGTGCGGTCGCATGCCTTTAACGGGTCCTGTAAAGGGAAAAGTCAGGAGCTCGTGCCTTTCTCCTGTTGCTATGATATTTATTACGAAGGACGTCTGGGATTTTTTTCTGCTTGCTCTCTGCTCATTTCGGGGAACGACGTCTCTCCTGCAGGAGAGCCCCTTCTGCGGCGCGGGGAGGCGAATGATTCAGTGGCGTGGAGGTTTTCCAGCCCGACTTTTCTCCCTCAGTTGTCAGGGAGGATGGTCTGAGCTGAATTTTAACAAACCTGGCTTTCCTGCCAGCTCCTTCAGCGTCGGTGGCAAAAAATAAGCGGAGGGTTTGAACCAGCCTGAGCGCACATCACCCCCCGCTGCACGCAGCCGCGTCTCCTGAAGGATCTGCTGCCAACGTCGTGGACCTCCTGGTCTTCACCTATTGACAGAGATCATCTGCAGGTCAAACAGAGCGGACAAGTCCTGCTCTCTCAGTGTAAAAAAAGAGGTTAAAAAGGCGTATTTTGCCCTTTCATGCATTTGGAAGCGTACCGCCCCCCTCCAATCCAAACGTGTCCTGCATCCCTTTGCCTTGGGGCTTTTTTGTTCTTTGGGAACCTTGAAGGGCTGCCTCTGCTCCGGGAAGGCGGTGGCTGCCATCCAGCAGCCTCAGAGGGAACCGGGTAAGATTTAAAGACGAAAAACCCGAAAGGAGGGGTTCAAATGCGATTAGGTGCCAGCCCCCACGGCTTCCGGAGGTGGCAGCGTGGTAGGGAGCAAGTTTTGCAGGACGCTGTCACCTCTCCAGCTGCGGGGTTCCTCAGGAATCCATTTGCTGCGCCTCGCCTCGGAGCTCACGTCTCCCATTTCTCAGCCGTGCCCAGGTGAAGAGCCGGTTTTTGAGGCAGGACCCACACGTGCTGTGGGGCAGCAGACTTCTCTCCACAGGACGCGAATTCTGCGCCCAGAGCTTTCTCCATCGCGAGCCCAAGCGTTTCCCAGCGGGTAGGTCTCGGGGGAAACGGCAGCAAGCTAGCTCCTCAAAGTAACAAATTGAGGTCCTGTTGGGGCCGCTTAGTGCTCTTAACACTTGCAGCCAAATTTGGGTAGAGGTGAAGAAAATATTCCTTTCCTTGCAGGGAATTTTTTTGCAACGATGATCATCTGAGGACGGTGACCCCCGGGGCTGGGGGGAGCTGCCTGCCCCATCCTGTCCCCCTTTGCAGAGCGGGGGTGGCAGCTCCAAAAGCCCTTTCATTAGGATGTAAAGGGTAATAAACAGCCAGATCCCTTAAACAGAAATGGCACTTATTTTATTATAGGGACAAAGTCAATAAAGCAAAAGCACAGCGCTGGGGGCATGACTCAGGTCAGAGGCACACCAGCTAACACTTTACCCACATCTTATATACATTCAATATTGCATACGTGTTTACTATTTTAGGCAGAGTAATTGTTTATGATGATTGATTATCATTAGTCCCTTTTTTCTTCTATTTATGTGTTTCCTTCTGGCAGGATCAGCTCCCTCTTCCATGCATCCATTTCCTTCTGGTAGGAGTTTCCTTCTGGTAGGATCCATTATCATCCACTCCCTTCTCCCATGCATCTGTTTCCTTCTGTTAATCATTCGTGGGGTCTTTTGGAGAAGCTCCCTTTTGTTTTTCTCGGGTGTTCTTCCTTCATAGCTGCTATCAGTTGTTATCTTTGAAGTTTCTCATGTTTCCTAATTTACTAAAGGTTAGTTATCCTTATAAATCAAATACTTATAGCCTTGTTATTATGGCGAAAGCCAAAAATACCTTCACTATTTTTCACATAAAGGTTTGTTTGACTTAGCAGGGACTCATCCGATCAAAGAGCTTTTCTGTGTCCCCAGGAAGACCAAAGTCCTGTCTCTTCGGGGCAAGGGCCCGCACACCACCGGGTGCTTCTCAGAACGGATCCCTTTGCGGAGGTCGCCTGGGCTTGGCTGACTTTAGGAGCGATAAAGCTCCAGGACACCTCGTGGTAAAGGATACTGCCCCGAAATCACAAACCAGCTCCCTCGAGAGTTTCTATATAGACCTTAGTTATCAACTGCTGTGTGCCCTCAGGCAGCCCGGCTGCACGACATCTCCACAGCTGCTTCTCTGGTTTGGTTTCCCTGTGCTTTCCCTCTCCCCTCCGCTGGCTTTTTCCTTCTCTCTCCCCATCTTCATGCCAACACTTCTGCTGCTGGACCCCATTAAAGTGCCAAACGTGCGTCAAGCAGCCCGTCCCGGCGGTTCAGGCTCTGCCGGGAGACGCTGATGGGTGCCACGTTTTCAGCCTTGGTTCGTGTCTGTCCGTCCGCTTTCCTCTCCGCCCGTCCTTCCCGTTCCCTCGGGGACCCTCCCTTGGCCGGAGCCGAGGGACCAAGGGACGTTGCCTCTCTGCCAGCCGAATGCTGGGGGGGTTGTAGGATCCCAAGCGCTGGTGAAGGCGGCTACAGGCAGTGGGCGCGATGGGCGCACAGCCAGGGGATTTGCCCTTCTTGTGTCCATCCCTGTCCATCCCGATGTGTCTGTGCGTCCATCCCATCACGCAGGGCTGCAGCCCGCTCCCACCGGAGGTTTCCCTGAGTCGGTGACGGGCTGCTTGAAGCAGGGAAGAGCAGGGAGGACCGGGGCTGGAAGGAAGCACAGCCCAGCCAGCACCTACACCCGCCGCGTTCCCATGGCTACCGCCTTCCCCACAGCAACCGGGGCAGCGCATCCCGGTCTGCCGTGTGGAGCTGCCCCAGCCCCGCCGCAGGGCCGGGGTCCCCCCCGTGCCCCCCACCCCGCCAGGACACGGCGGCACCGGCCCCGGGACGTGCCTCCCTGCATCCCCATGGGGTGCCCCGATGTGAGCCCAAACGACGGGCACCCCGGCGTGGGGCATCGGTGGGGGTGCAGCCCCTGCTGTGGGGCAGCAGAGTGGCAAAACCCCCCACGACCAGCTCGAGGTTACACCCATAGGGCAAAAGTAATCCCAGAGGAGCGGGAACGTGTCACCTCTGTCACGAAGGCAAAGCGAACACAGGAATGCGTTAAAGCTGTCGATAAATGGCTAAATGCAGTAAAGTAAGAGAGCGTTTTCCCTTGCTCTCCACTTTTGGTGTTGTTTAAATCAAGCATGAGCTCGATGTCTGCTTGATTTTACCCTTATAACTGTAATTAAGGGAGACCAGAGACCTCTGGAGTGTTGTCGTCTGCTTATTTTTGTATGCTGGCTTATGTTAAAATCTGTCATGCATTCCCGGCGGAGGCAGGGAGACACGGCGCCAGGCTTTCACAAGCCCTCACTGAAACGTTTTGTGTACCGCAACCATTTCCAGGCAGCTTTTCAAGCCGCTCTCTCTCCTGGGCAGCCGGAGGAGTTTGTTTGTCGTGGGGGCTCCTCGCAAACCTTGTTCCCGGCCATCTCCACTCCCTGAAAGTGGGGCCGTCCACCGAAACGGGGGGATGACGGCTGCCACCGCCGGACCCTGCGCTGGGGGAGCTGCTGCCTGAAGGATGCTCTGAACATCGCGGAGCTGCTGTTAAGAGAGAAGGTGGACGGGGCTTCTCCTCGAGAGGGGAGAGATGCTCTTTCTGCCCGCGGTAAGCCAGACACCGGGGGTGGGTGCCTTGAAGGGTGCAGGAGTTTTGGGGAGCCCTGGTGTTGCTGCGGATCTTGCCGGGGCGTGCGAGGGGACGGAGGTGCGATCGGTGGGCACCAGCCCCGGGGGAAGGGGCGCGGGAGCAGCTCCTCGCCCTGGTTTGGTACCACGGGTACAGGAGCGGGGTGGTCGGGGCCGTAGGTTTCTGAACCCCTAAAATTGTCCAAAAGGAGCCAGCAAATCATGAGCAGTGCTGGCAGATCCGCAAACCGCCGTGCGGTGATGGGACCAGCCCTCGCGCGTGGGGCGTCAGAGGCAGAAACCCATGTGGGGCCTTTGCTGCGTGAGTTTTTGGGTCTGGGTTTTGGGGGTGTCTTGTTTTGTTGGGGGATTTCGATTTTCACGTGATCTGAGGCCGCTGGGAGCCGCCCAGGAAGGCTGGGAATGGCACGGCAGCGCCGCCGCGCACCGAGCTGCGGAGGTGGGCAGAGGCGTTGCTCCGCTCCCCCTGAAATTGGGCTTGGCTTTACTTTTCAATTAAAAGACTTAGAGCTCGCGAGGGCATCCGGCTCCCCAGAGGCCCTAATGCAAAGCCAGGAACAAACCGATCGAGGTCCCCGATGTGTCCAAGCGGAGCATTTTCAAGATCTTCCTTCCTTGATCAGAAATACAAGTTGGTACGAGCCCAGCTTGAAGGGGGAAAAAATAAAGACTGCGCAAGGTGCTTCAGGAAACTCCTGCTGTCGGTCAGTGAGAGAAGAAGCTTCTGAGCATCCTCAGTGGAGAGCGGAGCGTAACCGGTCGTGTGTGCACGGACGTGCCTTCAGGCTGTTCCGGCGTGAAACAAGACTGCAGCCTTGCTTCCCTGGTACTCTGGCAGCGCTTCGTATTTTTTAACGACTCGCGTGGTCTCACGCCCCGTGTGCTGTGCAAGGGGCGGCAGAAGCGCAACTCCTCACCCAGACTCCGGCTGTCCGAAGTCCGGGAGCCGCCCAACTTCCTGGGAAGCGCGGGGCTTGCCTGGCTCTACTGCTGGAACCTCAGTGCCCCCATTCACCGCCTTCACGGCTGTCATTTCGCTGCTGGTCGTACGCTACTGACAACGGGGTTATTCTCCAATATTAAATATTCAAATACCATAAATACAGTCTGGTATGATCCAGTACGATTTTATTGCTGTTATTCTACATAGGTTGTATTTTCCATTTTATTTTTCACATTCTAATCTTAATACTTTTGCCCTGCAACAGAGTACGCAGTTTTCCATTTCAGAGTCAACCTCACGTTACCTGTACACACAGGGCACGGAGGGGTGATGCCGATGTGCCGTGGCGTTGTACGAACCAGGGATAACTCCACTTGAGCCCAGGAATTCCTGCACAGCTGGTGGGAGAGGGACCGAGACCATAGTGCTTCAGCAAGAAGCAGAACATATTTGCAGTTGTTAATGGGTGGTTCTTTTCTCAGTCTGGCCTTCTAGGCTCCGGTTTCTGTCCCGGTTGCCGGGAGCTCCAGCCCCTATAGCGATCCTCCTCCCCGAGGGAGTCTCATCCGCTCTCTCGACGCCAATGTTTGCCTTCGCGGGAGCCTGACTTAGCAAAGGTGTTTGACGTCTGAGCGTCAGAGGACGCGCGGTTTATTCACTGCCATTGCAAAGATTGTGGTAAACACGAACATACCTTTGCCAGGTCGCCAGAAGCTGTTCTCTGCGGAAAGAAAGGGGAGGAGACGAGGATCCTGCCTGCTCCTGGGTGCTCCCTGGGGCGGTGGCGTTGGGAGCGTGGCTGCTCCGAAACCCGGTATGGGTTTTTCCCTCCAAGTATTTACGTAAAGCAAAAGCAACCGTAAGTTGGAAATAGTTGAGCATTTGGTCCTTATGCTCCATGAGCCATCAGGCCGAATGCTGGCACGGGCACCTGAAGACCCGGGGATCCCCAGGTCTCCCAGCCCCACGAGCACACACCACCCACGGCAGCTCCCCGACCGCCGGCGTGCCCCAATTTCCACCCATCAACCCTCCGGTGAGCACCGCGCTCGGAGCCTGGCTGCTTCTCTGGGTTGACCTTACGCTTTATTATAACAATAATGTCCCTAGTAATTACCAAAGGATTGACGTAGTAGCTTAAGTTTCACTTTCCAGGCACTGGAAGCAACGTTTTAAGGAAAAAGTAAGACTTAATACAGCAAAATACCTTGCTACTTGCTCCCATCTGGCTCAGTCAAAGTTATCACAGTGTGCCTTAGATGAGAAGGTAATTGCCTTGTTCCCGCGGCACGGTCCTGCTGTGGGTGTTCTGGAGGCTCTTTGTCCCGCAGATGTGCGGGGATGCTGCTTTGATGGGACGAAAATGCAGGATCAGTGGTGTCCTATTCATAGGTTCATTCTGGGAGACATAACCTAGTTCTCACCCAAACCGTCCTGCTCGCTCTGATTGCGCGTAAGACCTCGAAAAGTCCTAAGAGTAGGATCTGGGACTGTATGCATACACACGCCTCAAGTGGGCATGATCTCTCCCTCCATGGGCTTGTGATCAAACAAAGTGGCAGCTCCAGGAGCAATATATTTTGCTTAGACATTTTTGTGAGTGTTTCACATTCCTACTGCCGGTGCCGGCCCCGAGCACTGCCCGTGCTGCCGTGGACAGCTGTGAGCATCTCCTCCGGGTACACTCATGGCATGGCCACCATAGATCTCCAGAACTTCACTGAGGAGAACCCTTGCTTGGAGGGGATTCCTGGGCTCACCTGTTCACTGTGAAGCTATGGGTGTATCTTTTGGAGGCTCTGACCGCCTTCTCCTGCCGTGAGATTTAATGTGTCCCAGATGCTGCCCCAGCCTTGCTGAAGCCATGCAGGGGGGGCCAAACAGCTAGGAGCGGGGAAGAGTTACCAGGGCTCTTCCAAAGATGCTCGCTGTGGATGTGGGTGACAAAAACTGAGGTGCTAGAATTACTCCCTGACTTGTGAGCTGGTTACATTATTTTGCTCAGCAGTAGGATTTTAGGTTACCCCTTGTTCAAAAGCTCAGATTTACAACAGGGGAAGGTCCTGGGGCTGTCCTCATATGGGCCAGGAAGGAGAGAGACCACCTTGATTGTTTGGGAACGAAGAATAAGTGTTTTGTGTCTAAAATTAAGGTGGATAAACTGAACTGGAAGATTTCCAGGAAGAGTTCTGCTGACCAGAAACATGATCTCCAAAGCTAGTGGCATCAGGAGAGGTTCTGGAGAAATAAATGCCTCTCCAAACAGCTCCTTACCATTTCCCCTCCCTGAGCGGAACCTGCCAGGTATGTTGGGGTACAGTACGATTGCTACGGCAGGGGAGCACCAAAGAGCTGCCAGCACTCCCACCTCCACCGAGAAGAGGCCAGCGAAGGGCCGCTCAACAGGACACGTTGCGCTAACAGGACTTGTGGCTTCTCACCTGCAGATGACACGGGATCTTACATCTTCTCACATCCACCCATGGAGACACCGCTGATGTCCTCCAGGCAAAACATGTGTCTGACTGCACCAGCGGTTCCCTACGGAAGAGTCATGGTCTCAAGGGCCCAAAACACACTGAAAATCTCACGTCAGCCGCCTGGCCTGGGGGTACAAGCTTGTACTCGTTCTGCCTTGTGAAACGGAGCTGCCTTTGGGAAAGCCACGGGCGTGATGGCTACCTGCGGTTGCCAGCACTGCCTGCAGCGGAGCCACCCTTCGCATCTACAGAGCCATGAAATTTCAGGAGCCCACCTTCGCTGTTGGTGAGGGTTATGCCCTATGCCACCCCCCAGCTACCGGAGTGGGAGGGCAGGAGAACATGGGACAAACCGAGGGGCAGGCAAGAGATGGAAAACTCCGCGCCATCAAATTAAAAACTGTTGGCAGCGAGCGCAAATTCTGCTGCAGGCGTAGGCCGCTATATACTTGTGACCTCCTGGCAGAAGCTTGGTCTTCAGAAATCACCTGCGTGTCCCGATGGATGGGTGTACCCGGAGCCTGGCATTTGGACGTGCTGTGAGCCACCAGGACCTTCTCTGTGAACCACCAGGACCTTCTACATGAACCCCGAGTCTCGTGGACGGGCACCACAGGTGAGCATGAACCAACCTTCCCAAGAACACTGTTTTGATTTGCTCCCGTGATGGAGGCATCACCCCAAGGGACCGGACTTGAGCCTCTCTCCTTCCTGAGGTGGGATGGAGAAAGCTTTGCCGGAGCACTGGAGGATTCAGTCCCTTGCTTACAGAAGTTGCAGTGCCCCAAGATGGAACTATGTAAAAAAGGATTGTATAAATGTAAAAGGAGATCAAAAATGAGGCTTCACACTTGATGTACTCCCTGGCCACGTCCCCCCCTTCGGCGAGAATACGTGTCCCTGTGATGGGTTGGGAACACAGAGCAGCTAATGCAAGAGATGATCTCTTTTCATATTCACTTGCTATTTTTTCCTGAAGAAAATAAATTTTTTAAGTTGAGTTTTTCACTGTGTCTGTCCTAGAGCATCGACAAGAAAGGTTAGTTATAAATAATGCAGAGCCGCATCCCCTGCTGAGGGGAAGGAAAATACAGGGAGCCTCGTAAAGAGAAACACAGCAGCACCCTCGATGGGTGGGGATGAGCCAAGGGAGGTGGGGATCCCACCAGGCCACCAAAGCCCTTCTCCAGCCCATGGGGAGAGCAGCCAGTGGGCGTCTGGCCAGGCAGCGAGCAGCCACGTCGGCACAAGCCGACCCCAACCCTGACAGCAGCTCCGCAGGCGTGTTGGGGCAATGAAAAATGCAGCAAAAGCGGTTGGATCAAAGCAGCATCTGAGCACAGAAACACTTAATTGAGCCGTGCTCCGGGAAGTACTGGAAGATGAGTCCAAAGAGGAAGGCGTCATCTTCCACACAGCTTTTTAATCAATTCAGCCGATTTTTTTTTGTCCGTGGCAGAGGGCTGGCATAGCTGCTGCCCAGCCAGTGTGGTGCATCACCCCCGTGTCCCCATCGCATGCAAGTGCTGCCGGCGCGGCCACGCTGCATCAGCACACTGGGAAAAGCTCTGCCTTGGGGGTGAACCATCACTCCACTGCACTCCCACCTCCAGACAGCCGGGACAGCTCGGCGACGCCATGGCCGATGAATCCCCAGCACGTGTGGACTCCTCATGGGCACTGGGATGACAGGAGGACGCACGGTCCCTCAGCGGACATTTGTGGTCCCGGGGACAGACGGACACTCCGCGGTCTTCAGGTATTTCAGCACTTTGGGGCCAGCTTAGTGATAAATTTAACCTCTCATGGGGAAATGGTAATTTGGGAGGAAGAAGGTCTGTCTGCTTTGTAGGGGCACGTTAAATCCACCATGGGTACGTGTGCGCCCCGCGAGCCCGTGTGCTAAATTATGTATCCGGCAGCAAACTTTAATGGAAGTTTTGAATTCTTTTATTGCTCGGTTTTCTACTTGAAGAGAAATTCATCAAACGGGAACCGCAAAGAGAGCAGAGCACAGAGCCGCTTTTCAAAAAAATAGGTCTCCTTTAAAGACATCACTTGTTTCAACTCCGCAGTCCCCAGGCAGGAGCTGGTTTTTCCGATGGCTGCCCATGGGAGCCCTCCTCCTGGAAGTGGACCTTCTCCTGTGTGGCCGGCCCTGAGGTCCCCCGATGATGCCTGTGCTCCGTGCCACCCACGGGCTGGAGGTGGCCGTGGCTCTGGCTCTCACCCCCAGCCATTTCTCAGGGAGAAATGAGGTTTTGACAAAGGGGTGACCCCCCGTTCCCCTGCCGTGCCTTCAGCCTCTTCCCTTTCCTCGAATTATGAACTTCTCTGGAAGGAAGCAGAAGGGGTTAAGAGTGTGAATGAATTAGGGTCATCCCATCTAACTTTTGCAGCCCGTAAGTTGAACTCAAGGTTGTTTTAGATGCCAAAAAACCCCCCGTCTGGTTTGCAAAAAAATGAGGTGGAAGAATCCGATAGGTGAATCGTTTGCTCCTCCCTTCATTTTTCTTTACCCCTTTACCTGCACTAAGCCGACTCAGTATACTATATTTAATAATTTAGTAACCTAATACAAGTCATATATTGCTCTTTCAGAACGGCAAAGCCATTACATTTAGCTGGCGTATAGCCTTGCCCGTGTGGTTCCTGAACTTACCCAATTACGGTCGCAGAGCCGAATACCTCAATTTAACTGAGTGCCAGAAATCCCGCTGCTAAAAATGAAAAGAAACCGAGGTGTTATTCGCTTCTAGAGAGCCCTTAAGATGGGCCGAGCGGCACCCTTTCATCCCGCCGAGGCTGGGGCTGCGCACGGCGGTTCCACTCCAGGCAGCAGCTATGGGTGTTCGGGAAAGCGTCCCCTTTTCTGCTTCTGTGCGTGATTATTTTGACACAAAAGAGGACAGAATATGGACCAACCTATCATTCCTTTTGCTAGTTTTTATGTATGACTTTTATTTTTAATACCTGGGCTTCTCCAGCTGCATCTTACCATTTTTAGTACCGTGAGCTGCACTTTTTTTCCCCATTTTCTCTAGCGGACCTATCAATTCTAAGCCGCCTTCTTCCTCTGCAAAGTCTTGCTTAATTGAAAATGTCAGTTATTGTATTTGGTGATATTTTCTCCCCTATTCTAACTCTGGCTGTCATAGTGATTGTTGTGAAGAGAGACTTTATCCTAAATCTAGTCATAAAGACAGAGTGCAAAAGTCTGAGCTGCCGTAAATCAATAAGGGATTCAGGAGAGCTACTTCAACTAACGAGGATTTAAACCCCCGTTCTGGCGTATCTACCACTTTGTAGGAAAAGTGCAGACATTTTTCCAATTTCTCTGAGTCTTGTTTTTAGTTTCCTGCATTCTACATCTCTACCGGTGCTGCTCCTGGCTTCGTACGGAGATATTGAGACCTGTGCAATGAAGGAATTCTGATGTGCTGCCTGCAGCAGCTGCACTAACGCTCCGCACTCGGAGGTGTCAGAGGTGCCTGGAAAGGGCCAGGGAGAAGATTCGGCTCCGCTGGATGGAGCTGCGGAAGCCAGACAGGTTGCCCAAGCCACCCTGCGGCCAGCAGGGAGGAACGGGGCACCGAGGAGACCTTGTTCCAGGATGAATTCCCTGGGGGTGTTCGCTCCTCTATCGGAGAACGTACTTTTTAGATGTTTGGCTTCTGGATGGTTAAAGTTTGGGGAGGTGAGGCCCTTCCCAGCTTCTTAAAAAATCCAAACGCAAGTCAAAGATGAAAAAAAACCCTCAGATTTTTTGATTTACCGCCCTAAATTTAGGAGAACGAGTCAAAGGTTGGGAAGCAGCAGTGCTGTGGGAGCAGCCTGTAGCAACAGGGGAAGCAACAGAAGAGCTCTCTGGGTCAGTTATCCGGGCTGTTATGATTAAGAATTAAAATTTGATCCTCTTGGAAAGTCTGGTGTGGGGGATTGTATGGAGAAGCTTTGTAGGAAAAAAAGAAAAAGCGACAGTTGCGGCTTACTTCCTGTAGGATCTGAAAACCCTGAAATTGCCGCTTCCACCGCGGCCCTGGGAAGATGCGGGAGTTACCGGGAAGCGTAAGACTCTCTGCTATTCCAGACTTTCAGGCAAAGTTCACCTTAATCAGCAGCAGAAAATTAAAGCAGAAGAAAATGTGCAATTGAATTTGAGCAAGGACCCGTGAACCACCCCTTCCTGGAAGAACAATGACCCTCGCATCATCATCGAAAGAAAAGTCTACCCATGGTATCATTTTTATTCTCCGGCTGCAGACGTTAACTCGCTCTGCATCTTGTCCAAACCTCCTTCCTAATCATCATGAAAGAGGCTGGCAAGGCACAAGATTGTCCTCAAATATGCGCTTTTTCTTACATTTATCTGAGCGTCCTTCACCATCTGAGCAGCAAAGAATGGGTATAGAAAAGAAAAATGAATAAGGAGGGGAAATGAGCCCGGGGAGACCGGCTCTGCTCTCAGGCTGGAATTGTTATTCCACTTCATTTGTGGAACGGGAATCCTTCAAGTCTCAGCACCTTTTGGTGCCGACCTTTTGGTGTGATATTTAATATTCTCTGAAATCCGTTCTCAGCTGACATCCCGTTATTAGCTGATACTCCTCTTTACTCTCCATAGACATGAGGTTCCCAAAGCACCTCAGTGGCTTAAACTCAGCCACTTCCCGGGAAATTTATGTTTATGGGCTCTGGAAAATGCCACCCACTGCAGAACCGGGACGTTCCCGTTCAGAGCTGCCCGTCCCTGGGTGCGGGTGACGGCGGGGCCGGCCGTGGGGGGGCTGTACGACACGCTGCTGAGGCAGGGCCCCGCAGCCAGTACAGCGGGTTATGGCTGATAAAAAAATGACACCGTTAAATGAAGTGAGACTTTGGGTTTATGGGGTATGAAACGGTACTTACATACCGCAGCCTTCAATGAGGGTGATCACTGAGCAGTTATTTGCACAAGCAGCTTGGGTGAAAGTTGGTTGTGTGGTTATTTCCCCCAGCCAGGGGACACGCTGCCGGCAGGCGGCACCCACTCGTCCCCCCCGGGGCACCCGGGTGGCTCCCACCCGCGGAGAAGGAACCGCTGAAAAAGCAGTCGGAAGCGAAGAGCTCCCACTCCTCCGTGTCGCTGGAGAGGGAGAGCATCCTCGTGTCTGCCCAGGCCCCTCCGGCAGGTTTGCACGGGCTTTGGAGATGCTCTGTGAGCGTGTTCAGTACGGAATCGTAGGGGCTGCGGTACTCTGCCGTTGCCTTCCTCTGCCATTGCCACCAAGCTCGCCTCTTGCTAGTCGTTTAACAGCCACTTACCCATTTCCACAGTTTTACCTGTTGAAAAGCAAAGAGAAGGAAAGGAGAAGCAAAGGCATCGCTTCCGCGCGCTGCCACCGTGGCTGCCTCTGCCCCCGGCCCCTGCACCGGCCGCCCGGCACCTGGGCAAGCGTCCCGCATCCCGCCCGCCACAGCGCTCCTGGGCTCTGGGTGTTATCGCCCTATTAATTCCGATGGGGTAACCTGACGGTAACGTGATTCACAGAGCCAATAACAGTTCGTGATAACAGTAATGCAATTGCTGAGCCGGAGTCCTCCGCCGGTACAGCTCAGTGGGGAAACATTGACTTCAGATATGTTGTGCTGCTTCAGCTCCTAATAGTCAAAATACTTAATATTGATTTCTTCTTCTTTTTTTTTTTTTTTCTTTTTCAAATGAATTAGTCATGGCGTACTGTTTCCTGGCAATTAATGTCTTTAATATATGAAAACACGGCATTGCATTGTGCAGGTTTGACACTTAACCAAAGTAATTAGCGTATGCAGTAATGATTCTTAGAGTTTCTCCCCACTAAAATAACTGTGAATAATTTGTTAAAACCTGGACATCTCACCAAGCTTTTAATGCTTCGTTCAGCACGTGGGTAAATCATGTTCTGCCCCCTCCTGCTGCCCGTCCCCAGGGCCCCCAGCGCTGCCGTCCCCGCTGCGGCGTGCCCAGCTGCCCCAGCACACGGTTGGCTCTGCCCGTGCCACCGGACAGTCTGAAACCATTGATTTTTCCAGTCCCTGGGAACAGGGAAGACGTTATTTCTTTGCAACAGCCTCCAAGGTGAGGGCTGATATCAGCCAAAGGCACTGCCGAGTGTCGCGCCGTGTCCTGGAGGCGGGCGCGTCCCCAGCGGCGAGCGGCGGTGGCCACAGGACCGGGGACACACCAAGCACCCGGCGTTTGGCGCCCGACCAGCCCGTCCCAGCCCCACGGCACAGACGTCCCCGCGCTCACGGTCCTCCCTCTCCCAGGGCAGGTACTGTCTGGGGTTCTGTGCCATGAAGATGTTCTTTAAACAGGATGAAAGCCCTTGGGGGAGTCTTTAGTGTGTTTAATCTGCCACTCTCCTTTCCAGAAAATCGGGGGGGGGTTGCATCCAATTTGGGTGCAGGTATTGATGAATTCCCATCAAAGAGCCCCTAACAGAAGAGCTGCAAAAGCTGGATGAAGTTGCTCACCACCTTCGCATGTCTGTAAATGCACAAAGGCAATTCCAGCCCGGGGACGCTGCCATAAGGAATTGCAGCTCCCGGCGGCGGTGCGGCGCTGGGGAGCTCTCGACGCATCCGTCTGTGAGCAATGGCTTTACTCTCCCCGTGCAGGACAGATGCTCTGCTCACGGTTCATCCTTCATGCCCGAGTTCACGCGACTTCCCTTCGAAGCAGTTTTTACAGCAGTTTGTGCGGCATTGAAATAGTATTTGTAATAGGCAGAAAGTTTTAGTGTCAGGAGAAATCCTGGTATAACTGTATTTGAGAAGAGCGTTACAATCGCATTGAATTTCTACATGTGGGTTGGGTTTAGGGGACTGGAACCCCTCTCTGATGAAGAAAGGCTGAGGGATTTGAGTCTCTTCAGTCTGGAAAAAAGACGGCTGAGGGGGGATCTTACCAACACTTACAAACACTTACAGGGAGGGTGTCAGGAGGATGGGGCCAGGCTCTTCTCAGTGGTGCCCGGGGACAGGACAAGGGGTAACGGGCACAAACTTGACCATGGGAAGTTCCACCTAAACATGAGGAGGAACTTCTTTGCTGTGAGGGTGGCAGAGCCCTGGCACAGGCTGCCCAGAGAGGTGGGGGAGTCTCCATCTCTGGAGACATTCCAAACCCGCATGGACACGTTCCTGTGCCACCTGCTCTGGGTGACCCTGCTCTGGCAGGGGGTGGGACTGGATGGTCTCCAGAGGTCCCTTCCAACCCTATGGTTCTATGATTCTATGATTCCATGAAGAGCTGGCGGCAGCGTGGGCAGGACAGTGGGGAGCCCACCGGAGGAAGCTGCGCAACGCCGGGACACTCGTAACTCCTGCTGGCGAGGAGATCCCCGTCCACGGGCCCTGGTCCCGAGCCCTTATGGATTTCCCTATCGCTCACAGCAAGACTTTCTTTACTGGCCACAGTAATTATAAACATTTTGTTTAAAGTTTCACTTTCAGTATGTTGGGTTGGGCTTTTCCTATTCACATACTACCTGAATGCTTCTGCTTTATCGAGCCACAACTGTTAGTCATTAAAGACACTTGACTGCAATGTTACACGGGAAGAGGAAGGTCACCGAGGTGCCAGCACCTGACCAGAGCTGTGGTGACACTGGGGCTCGTGTCCCTTTTCTCCTCCCCGTCCCCACTGCAGCCGGGGACTCTGGATCAGGGAGGGGAGCCACGGGACGAGGGGGAACAGTTTTAAACTGGAAGAGGGGAGATTGAGACGAGATATCAGGAAGAAGTCTGATACGGGGTGGTGAGACCCCGGCTCCTCGGCCGATGCTCATCCCTGGGTGCCTGAGCCAAAGAGCGTCGTGGTGCACTTTGTTGCTCAAGTACGCGCACAGGATTTGACCAGGTTTCCGATGACAAGTGACCGTCTCTCATTTTTAAGGTCCCGCGAGCCGAGCTGCCGCTGGCAGGAGGTGTCCGAGCGAACACCCCAGCGGGGACGGGCAGAGGGTGGGTGCCAGCGCCGCGCTGGGGACCCCTCGGGGAGAGGTGGATGGGAGGGTGTGTGGGCGCAGCGGTGCCCCGGGCCACCGGCACGTCGGGCTTCCCTCCGTCTGAGCCCAACACAAACGTCTGCCGACGGCGAGTAATCTCCGGCGTGTTGGGAAATTAAGCCCATAAGCACGGCCCTGAATTGGGGCTTACAACTGGAGCAGCCCTGCTGAGATCAGGAAAGATAATTTTGGTCTCCACGATTAAAGCTGAAGGCAGAATCTATGCCCGGGAAACACATCTCTAACCACGTCCCATCACTGCGGCTGCTTGTGGACGTGGCGCGCTGCTTAGCGGGGGCGGGAGCTGCCCGCAGCCACCCTGCCACCACGGAAGGTGGACCCAGGCTCGCTGAACTTCTCGTAGAGACGGTTCCGAAACAAATACAGTCCCGTGAGCAAATAACCACAAGGCAACGAGGCAAGTGATGTTAAGGAGGAAAAAAATAAATAAATCAGTTTTCATCCTGAAGCTGGTTTGGGGTCTAGGCGGGACAGTAAGTGCTGCAAAGGTGGAGGCTGAGAGCCGGTCACCTCCCGGTGCATCCTCTGGCTGGGTATCCCCACCCGGCTCGTCTCCTTGAAGGGGGAATAGAAAGCAGCGGAAAAAAAGAGCTCAAATAGCAATGAAAAACACTCAGCTGAGCCCATGAAAGTCCTGGCAGTAATGGGCTTCTCTTCTGCGACTCATGACGTGGTTCCTCTCCCTGCCCTACTGCTGGCCACTGGGATTAACATCAGCCCGTGTCCTCCTGCCCCTGCACGCTCAGCCTGCATCCTGGTGAGCTCCTCCTGGGAAAATGGGCTTCCCGCTCTTCTCCTCACCCCACAGCTTTGACGCAATCTCTGCAGCAATGCCGACACCGAGCTGGAGTCACCTCCCTGCCCCTACCTGCCGTCATCTAAGAGGGTTCCCATCCCCGATGAGGAGGTGGGGTTGCCAGGACGCATGGACCTACTTGGGGCAACACAGAGGTGGCTGCTCAGGTCCAAACCTGAGGTCCGTGGACGTTTCTCCAGCTCTTGCCCACCATGGTTACACCACTACATGGTAATATCACCCCACTTTTTTTTCTTTTTTTTTTTTCCCCAAGATGTTAAAATGTGCGGAAAGGCTTGAAAATCTGACCTGCAAATGAAGATGTTCAAAGCCAGAGTGAAAATAAACGGCTCCTGATGGTTGCTGCTATTGTTCCCGGGGATAATGGGAGAGGCAGCGCGGGCTGGGGAGGGAAGGCTCTGATTCATAATTTGTCAACCCACAATGTTTACAGTGCTTAGGCTGGGAAAAATACCTGTTCACAGAAACGATCCTCAATAGGCTTTGCTTTCTACTTACCGCCATTGCTTAGTAACAGCTCTATTTTTAAATGCTAAGAGGGTACTAGACCAAAAAAAATGAAAGTTTATTCAATCTCTGATCTAACGGGCGTTAAACCCATTGGGGACGTGGCTGTTGGCCTGGGGGGAGCCGACCTGAGCACGGGTGGGCTGCGGACACGGTGAGCCCCATGCTGGTGGGCCGGGGGCTGTCGGCACCAAGAGCTGCCCCCACCAACCTCCAACTCCTCCAGTAGAGTTTAAAAAATATATCAATAGAATCCGTGCACTCCCCAGTGTCGTTAGCTCATGGTGACCTCCCGCAGCAGGCAGGTAAAACCTGTTGAAAGGAGTGCTGGGGCTGCCCTAGCGCGGGTGAAGGTGGGCGGATGAGGAAGGAGAGCAGGGATGCGGAGTTGGGCTTGGGAAGCAGGAGTCGGGGCTCTTCGGCTGCCCTCCTTCCCCGGGAGATCTGCTCCCCCCTGTGTCCCTTGGGGAAGAAACCTCTTACAGCTTCTGCTAAAATACATTTCCAGGAGTATCCAAATCTTCTGAAATACCATCCTGAGCATTTGATTTGGGAAAACACTTTTGGAAGTCCCGTGGAGTCAGGAGCGCAGCCTGTCCGTCCCGCTGCCCCGCAGCTGGACCGGGATGGTCCCAGCCACGTCCTGCCCCATGGTCTTCCCTCGCTAGAAACACCGAGACAAACGGGATGAGTTGTTTTGGACTAACCCCTGCGCCCGACCCACTGAAGCTCATGGAGAGTTAATTCACTTCACTGGGATTTTCGGCCGACAGCGTGTTCCCCTCCATCCAGGTGTAATGACCGGCGTTTATTAGTTCTTTTCCTTTCCTGAGGATACAGCAGATGAACTCATTGAAATCCCTGGGGGACACAAATGTGCTTGGCCAAGGGAGAGCCCAGCGCCAGGGAAGAGCTGGTATTTCTACTCAAAGGTTGTCCCTAAAGACTCGTGCCACCATCACCCATTGTTGTGTATTTAATATATTTATATGAGGGATACGGTATTAAATATGTGCAAAAATCAATTGGTTTGTGGTTGATTAAATGTATAAAACAAGGCTCAAGGTTTTGTTCACTGCAGAGCCATTTACTGTGTATACCTTTGATTGCCACGAATATCATTCCTGCTGCAAAATGATCATAATAAGAAAGTAATAAACCAGAACATAAGTGGCTGCTTTATTTTTTTTTTTTGCGATATCCCAGTGACGCTGTTTTGGGAGCCCTGCCAGGCTGCAGCTGCCTTCTGCTCCAGCTCCTCTCCTGCCGGCCCACCGAGGGCCCCGGGAGCCCCGGGCCCTGCTGGGAAGGGCAACCTGTGCACAGACACTGCCCAAAAACCATCCGCAGAGAGAAGAGTAGAGTGAGTTACCAAATACCCACAGTCCCGGAAAAGATTTAGAGCATTTTTGATAGCTGTGAATAATAAGAGGATGTCGGGAAAATACGTATTTTTTAAAATAATGATGAAAGGTATGTTATGAACAGAGTCCTGAGTGTGAAAATCATAGAATCACAGACTGGTTTGGGCTGGAAGGGACCTTAAAGCCCACCCAGTGGCACCCCCTGCCCTGGGCAGGGACACCCCCCACCAGCCCAGGTGGCTCCAAGCCCCGTCCAACCTGGCCTTGAACCCCTCCAGGGATGGGGCAGCCACAGCTTCTCTGGGCAACCTGGGCCAGGGGCTCACCCCCCTCACAGCAAACAATTTCTGCCTCACATCTCATCTCAGTCTCCCCTCTTGCAGTTTAAACCCTTTCCCCTCATCCTATCACGACATGCCCTTGTAAAAAGTCCCTTGCCAAATTTCTTATAGTTTCCCCGAGACATTTAAAGACAGAGATGTCACAACAGTGAGCCTTTATGGAGGAGTAACGCTGGATCACCTGGTGGACGGCTTGCATGGCTCATGTCGGTGAAGAAATAATTGCTCTTGGATGTATTCTGCAACTCGTGGTGGTCTCACCACCAAGCCCTCCTTTGCGGCATTTCTTTCAGTGCGGCTTTTATGGCTCCTCCTCACACACGGGTGCACACGTGGATTTTGCACACCAGCATGTGGCCGCGCATCGCCAGGTACCCGCTGGTACCCCGAGGCAGAGCGCGCCGCCGGCTCCCGCCGGACGGCTGGCACCCTCTCCCCTCCCATTGCCACGCCAGCCCGTATCCGGCACAGGATTACCATTTACCACTAATTTCGTCTTGCCCGTTGGGATCCGCAGCATCTCGGGGCTGGAAGCCCGTCCGTGGCGGGGGTCCGACGCGGGCGCCGGCTGGCAGCTCTCCCTCCCGAGCACCTCGCCTACGCGGCGTATATTTTAATTTTAGAGGTAGAAAGAATTCAAGTACCTTAAAGGTCAGAAGGATATGAAGCGGGGAATAAACACAGACTGTTTCTGTGAAAATATAATGGAGCACATGGCGAGTATTTGTTACTGCTGCAGTCTCTGCAATGTATTTTTGACACAGGCTTGCTGCAGAGTGCAGCCCACTGCAGCAAAGGAGGCAAGCCGGATTTGCTTCCTTCTGCGCTCGGCGGAAAGCGCCGGGTGTGCGCTTTGATGGGAGGTACAGCAAAAATGTAATAGCCAACAACTTTGCCAGCACTGACAAAAAACACTGGTGGGAAGCCCCTGCATCAAAGCAATTCTAATTTCCCCGTGTTAGCAGCCGGGTTAGGAATGACCTTCATCTGCTCTTCATACAGGCGGCTCCGACAGGGAGAGTCATGCATGAATTGTGGCAAATTTAGATGAAATTATGGATTTGAGAGACGGCTGTAATTAGGTTTGAAGCAGACGTTTAAATACTTTTTGCTGGCTCGACCTGGAGAGCTCAGCCTTCTCCAGGGCAGGATTCGAACAGCAGCGAAGGCTTTTGCGCACCCCCTGAACGTCAGACCTTGGGAGACAGGTACCCGCCTCGGAGGGAAACAAAATGGAAGGGAGAGGATTCGTGGTTCTTCTGACCACAGCCCCGACCCCCGTGGCCAGCAGTGAGTGTCCCAGCGGCTCCCGCGTGTTGCCTGCAATATTAACATTCAAAGATGTATAATCTGAAGGCAAATTGCAAGATGATGAGTGAGTCTGGGCTCACCTCGGCACGGCGCTGGCCTGACCCGCTCCAGGGTGGCTGGAATGGGACGGGACTCTCCTAGAGAATATCAAGTTGGATGGAGGTTCAGGGTGGAAATCTCCTGGGAAGTGATGCTGGGTGCGGGGAAGCCGTGAATTCCCACCGAGAGCGGCCGCCGCCTGCACCGGCCGGGTGTTCCTATGGCACCCGAGCTGCAAATGCCAGGAGCACGATCCTCCAGCGCCCGCGGAGGCGTCCGGACTCTCCCAGTAGGGAAGAGTGAGCAGTTTACTGTGCCTGGTCGTCATGTTTTATAACAGGTTTCTAAAGTGCTTCCAGATCATATAGATTAGATAATTTCACTGGTAAGGAGAAAAGATGAGTTGTTCCATTTTGAAAAAGGTTTCTGACTTCTGACTTCAGAGCCCGCTGATGTCATACACTTAAGAAAAGTTAACGTTTTCCCTTCCCTGATCCAACATAATTTCCATTTTTTGACCTACTACAGGCCACAGGGATGCAAATACCCCAAGCTATTCTAGCGAGTTCCTCACCGACAATCATCCCTCGCTCCTTCCCTCCGCTTGCAACCCATTTTTAACAGCAAACCTTGCCAAAATCCCATGTAACTCAGGAGCTTCTCCAGCCCGCAGCCTGCCCTTAAAGCTCCCCGCAAGAGAGGGAAGCTCACAAAGTGCTGACACAGTTCTTGGCATCCTCCTGGTGCAAGAGCTTTTCCAATACCTCATTGATAACTGTAAAACCCAGCCAGATTCTGGGAGATGAAGAGTGAGGGTGGTACCCGGGTGGGAACCCACTCTTCGGCGCTGCACTGGGCAAGGCAAACTTGGGCCGGAGTCTGGCAGGAGGCTGCTTTTTGGGTTTCCATTAAGATTTTTTCCACCTCTGCAGTCTCCTAAATTCCGCGACAATCAGGAGGGTGCAAAGGACAGTTCAGGTCAAGTCTGTTCCCGTCACCTGCTCCTTCTCTTGACTGTCCCCCATGTCACAGCTCCATCACTCTGCCCACCAGTTTTTTCCCATGGGCAGAGAGACCTCAGAGCCTTTTTCTCCAAAATGCCAGAAATCAGGCAAGCGCCCGCTGCCTCCAGCCACACATGTCAGCCTTCCCTTTCACGGGAAGGACAGGAGCGTGGTGGCAGTGGTGGTGGCAGCAATGGTGGTGGTGACAGTGGCAGTGCAGTGATGTGTTGACTCTTCACCCAGGCGCGGATGCTCCCACCCATCCCATCCCATCCCATCCCATCCCATCCCATCCCATCCCATCCCATCCCTCCAAATTTTGCCTTTTCCCCCAAGAAGAAGGTCGATTACTGATCGTTCATGGTGTTTCCAAAGCTGTTGACATTTTTTGCCAGACACTGCACTGACAGGCCCCTTAGACACCCAACCTGGAACCACCGTCACCATCTCGCAGCACCCAACTGGACGTTTAGTTACTAGAAGGTGACCTAAAAATCAGCATCCATTTCTACCACCACAGCCCATGACTCATCCGCTCTTCTCAATCTTAAAATTAAAGCCTCCAGAAATGGAGACTGTCATTGTCTGGGAATATATAAAGTAGCACTTGAGAGGCCTTAGTACAACCAGAAGGAAAAACAATATATTGGGACTTCTACGGAGCAAATTTTCAAAGCTGCATAGCACCACCATTTATTAAATGTAAGGAACCGTGTCCTCAATAACTGCTCTTTCTCTATATATTACAGACTTCTTAAAAATGGGAAGAAAAAAAGCCCTTTATTTCAGGGCTACCAGTCTCAAGGGTGTGCTGTGATGTACCACGCCGCCTTCCCAGCCAGCGCGACTCCAACAGACACTGGTGAGCCCAAACTGCAGAACCCCCTTAGGGAACGCATCCAGCTTTCCTATAAAATTTGCTGAAGGAATGTCAGGATTTTAGAACTTTCCTTAGCCAGGTCTGCAGATGAATAGAAATCAGTACGGAGGGGGGTTATTTCTGGGTGCATATCGGTGGAAATGCGTTTAAGTACAGATGGGGAAGGCCAGGCTGTGGGTTTGTTCAACTAACCACCTTCAGTTTGGCATTAAGCAGCATTTAGGGATATGCCCAAGATCCTCTTTTTTTCAGAAAGAGCGAGTATTTTGGCCTGCTCTTTACTTGCCTTGGTTTTCATGTCTCCACTGAAGTGGAAGTGAAACCACTATGAAACTTGTGTAAGATGAAGGGAATCGGGGGTTTAAGCTCAGCGATGATTCAGGATTCCCAATGGTCTTTGTATGATACTCAACCGCTTCAATGTTATCCACGAAGAGGATCAATAACGCGTACACCCCCGTAACCGGCATCAGGCTTCTCCCCACCACCCCCGTGTCCCCCCGCCGAGGGACGTCGTGTCCCAGCCCACCCAGGTGCTGCTTCACCAGCGGTGGCTGAGTCCCGCGGGGGTTTTGCTGCTCCTGCGGCCACTTTGCCCACAGCAGCAGAGCTTCGACAAAATACAAGACTACAGCTACGGACACCATTCGGAAAGTGTCACTCCCTGGCGGCTCCTGGGCCACCCCACCATGGGGAGGGATAAGCAGGTCCCACGCCGCAGCCCCCGGCCTTGGGAGCTGGCAGGGGTGGGCTGGGACCTGCTGCCACCTCACGCTCACAGCCCCACGCTGGCTGACACCTCTGCAGCGTCTCCCCTGAGCGGGACCACCTCTGCGTTGACAAAACCAAGCCGGTAGCCCCTTTCGATGATCAGTCACAGACAAGGTTGAAGCCAGAAGAAGAGAAAACCCTCTATACTCCTAATTCCGCCATTGCCAAGGCCACAGGCACAGGAAGATGTCCAACTCGTGCTGCTAAAAGGACAGGAATTTAGGGAAGGTGTCCAAAAGGGGGACAGGCTGGTGACACAGGTGGGAATCTCAGTAACATTAAGCAAGAACCAAAGCCCAGCCCGGATCTGACCGTGACCATCTCCCTCCCACACCGTGCCCTGGCCATCACCTTCCCAGGCCCCGGCTCACGGGGTTTTGGCCCCCCGGAGAGGGTTCCCACTGACCCCTGTCCTTCTGCAGCTCCCCCATGGCACAGCCCTGCGTTTCTCCCACTCCACACTTGTCTTTACTGGGCAGAGAGGTCTGTCTGTATTTTGCAGGTAAGGACTGGACTCTTCCAAGGTTTTTCCCGTTACAAGTCTTTTTTGCCCTGCAAAATCTTGGAGATGTTTATCAGGAGCATACAGGAGGTGAGAATCATAGCATCAGTCATAGAATCTTCATGGTTGGAAAGGACCTTTGAGATCATCGAGTCCAACAATAACTCCCCGTTATAACAAAACCCCCCATATCTCACGCTGCAGTGGATCTCCTGGGAGACAACTTTGCGCCACCTGCCCGGCAGAAGCTGTCCCCGCTGTCCCCATCGCTCCTCTGCAGGCTGCCACTTGACCCCCCTGGCACGCACAGCACCCTCCGCGCACCCACAGGCAGCTGGCACCGGCTTTGTCTGCAACTGCCTGTAACAGCAAAAGCTTCTTCTCTTCTTTGAAGTGTTTCTACTGAAAGAATATTTTGTTTCATGGTCATTCCTCGCTGGAGGCCCGTAACCCCAAGGGTGCTGCAGGCAGGACTCGGGCTGGTGCCGTGCCAGAAGCCGAGGAGGCTGTGGGTGCTCTCTGGCTTCTCTGGGGAGATGCTAACATTGAAGACCTCATGTCACCGCTGAAACCAAACTAGTGAATACACAGTTCAAGTAGCACAAAGATACTGGTGGAGCAAAACTCTTCTGGGGCGAATTTCTGTTCCCATTCTGGTTATGGTGAGTGTGGGAGAGTCCTGGGATGGCCCAGGCTGGCCCATCCCCAGAGCCGGCGTTCCTGCATGGGCGATGGGGAGAGGTTATCTGCACCGAGGGATTAGCCACCTGCCGCAGGGATGGAGAACTCACTGCTCCTATAAACCCTCCTGTGATCCTCTTCCAGCTCCTACTAAACGCTTTCCCTCTCTGATGCCGGGCAGATCCCGCGGCGGGGGAAGGAAAGGTGATGACCTTACACAGCACAGAGCGGGCAGGCTGTAAAGCCACCCTGTCACCCAGGAAATCAGGTGCCATCGTCAGGGCCTGCCCAGGAGCCGCGCTCGGCAGCAAGCGCAGCTCTGCACGGGGAATGGCAGAGGTGGCCAGCGAGCGGGGCACGCCGGGGGCCATGGCTGCTGCGGGGAGTTATGCTGCGTTTGGAAACAAAGAGGGAAACCAAAGCAGCAGAGCAGCACCTGCACTTCCCAGCTGCGCCGACCGCTCTGCAGAAACCCAACCGCCGACAGGCCCTCAGCACCGCTCCCCGGCAGCGCACAAATACCAGGGCAGCTGAGGGAGCGGCGGTCTGTCACCCACACGCCTGCCCGTCTCCCTCCCATCGTGGCTGGATGTTCCCGGTGACGGTGACAGAGGCCAGCCTCCAGCCACGGGGCAGGATGCTCCTGCCAGGTCTTCCCCATCGCCCACGCTGGTGTAGCCTGTGGCCTGCGACATCTGTGGCAGGGATGCTGAGCCACCTCCCAGGAGCCGCTGGCCACCTCCCACCACCCGCTGGCCATCTCCCCACGCCGCTGAGTCTCTCCCCGCGGACCCCCAGCCCCCGCAACTTCTCAAAAGTGCAGAAAATGGCTCCTGCCTCAGGGCCAGGAGGGAGCCCGCGGGCGCTGACAGGCAGCCGGGGGTGGGTGTGGGGGTGTGTGTGTGACAGGAGCGGCGGCATTTCGGCGTGTCCCCCCCGCCCCCGCAGCGCGGGGATGCCGCGGCCCCGCCGGTGATGCTCCGGCCGCGGGGCGCCCCGTCGGGGCGGCACCGCCTGCGCGCACCGCTCCGCACCGCTCCGCTCCGCGGCACGCCCCCCTCCCGCCGCCCCGCCCTTTGCGCCGCCGCGGAGCGCAGCGCGGGCGCGCAGCGCAGCGGGACCCGCCCCGCAGCCGCCGCCGCCGCCGCCTTTGTGTCTGGTCGCCGCCCCGCGCGGGGAGGCGGATCCTGCGCGGCGGGGCCGGGAGCCGCGGGCGCGGGCAGCCCTCGGCGGCGGCCCCGGACCGCGGCTCGGCCGCGCATGGACGCGCGCTCCCGCCTGCACCGTGAGTACCGCCGAGCCGGGGACGGGGGGTCCCGGGGGGGGGGACACGACACAGCGGGGGCACAGCGGCTCCTCCGCGCAGGGATGCTGCCGCCCCCCGGTGCGGGATGCTGCCGGCGTCCCCGGGGACCGGGCGGCGGGTCCGCGGTCGCCGAGCTTCCGCCGAGGACAAAGGAGCGGTCGAGGGAGGGGGGTCGGGGGGCGGCGGGGCTCCCCTCGGGGCGCAGCCCCCGCTCCCCGCACCGAAACGCCGTTTCTGGTGCATTTTCGCCGTCGTTCCCATCAGGCTGCCCCGAGCCCCGGCGCCGGGCTGGGCGCAGCCCCCGGCACCCGCCGCCCCGCTCCCCTGGCGGTGCCCCCTCCCGCGCCCGGGACGCGGCGGTGCCGCCCCGGCGGGGACGTCGGTGGCTTCGGCGCTGTCACCCCTCCGCGGGCGCGATCCCGGCTTTGCGTCTTGGCCGCCTCGAAGAAGGCTAGCGCGTGCTGGGAGTCGGTTGCCCGGGGATGCTCAGGGCAGTAGGTGTGAGCTCATCCCCGTTGCCGGGGAATTCGGGGGAGTCTCCCCGGGCGGGGGGGGGGGGGGGGGGTTGCGGCACCCTCGGACCCACCTCCCGGCGTGTGGCATCCCCGGCTCCCCGCCGAGGGCAGGGGGAACGGCCGCGGTCGCTGGGTGTTGCTGGGGGGCTGGACCGGGGAAGGGGGATGCCCGAGAAAAGCACTGTCCAAAGTTCCTCGTTTTGGGGGAAATAAAAATGATCCGTGCCCTGGATATTTTCGGTATGCCCGTCGCTCCGATTAAACCGCTTCGTTTTGCTTTTTGTGCATCTGTGATTTATCAGCTAAAAGCTCCGGCCACGTGCCGTTCTTGGTTTTAACCTCAGGTGTTCTGAGTAATTATAATCCTTAGGAGCAGTTGAAATATAAAGCATTTTCCTCATCGTTACATGACAAGAGAAGTGACTTAACCTGGTGGGTTTTGCCGTTACGCATCTGCTCGCTCAGATACTCGACAGAGGATGTATGCTTGCCATGGCAACCTCCACGTCGCATATTACAGCCACTTTTTTGGAAGTAGCAGGACTTGTTAAAGAAATAGGAACAGCTGATGTCAGAATCTACATAATTATAAATAAATTGTGCATCTTGGAAAACACGACCTCTTTTTTCGAGAATGTTAATGTTGCCTCTGTTCATAGGTACGGGGATGGAGAGGGAATCAGCCTCCCGAGGAGGTCGTGTATCTTTCTGTTCATGCAACTGCAGTGAAAGAAGGCTTCTTCATTTTTCAAACAGTGTTAATTACCGTCATTTATTTCAAAACCATATTAAATTAATGATCATATAATTGAATATCTTGATGTGTCGTGTTAGCTCGATGACTATGTGAACTTTAACCTTTGCCAGTATTTGATGTGTAAAACTTTTTCTTTGATAAAACAGTATTTTAATTTATTTTTTTTAATTATCTCACACAGGAGGAGCTTTTCTGTGTGTTTCTGTTACACCAATAATGTGAAATAATTTTAAAAAACGGTTTTACAATAAACCAATTTTTGCAGCTGCTGAAGTAACAGCAATCGTGGCTAATTGCCCACGGGATGCGTGGCAAGCAGGGAGCAGCAGGTCGGCAGCCAGCGCCGTGGCTGCGGGGAGCCGGGATGGAGGCGGCCGCTTGGACACGGCCTGACCGGTGCCGGCCGCGCTCGTGGCGCTCCTTGGTGCATGGTCGTGAGCAAATGCTTCGCTCCTTCGTCCCACGGGAATTTATAAATGCTTCTTAAGCATTCATTAAGAATTCGTTAAAATCGTAGTTGCTTACGAAACGGGATTTTAAAAGGAAGGTTGTGCATTATCTCTGGAATATTTCAACAGCGTGCACGCTGTTAAAGCCACAAAACTTCAGATTAATGAGGAATTAATAGCCCCTGAGGTATTTGCATCTGTACAAAGCTTCAGCAGCGGACATTGATCTTAAAGCAGAGATGCCGGTGATGCAAAATACAGCAGAGCATCAAACTTCGTCGTAGACCCACAAACCAGGGATTAACCCCCATCTGAAGGTGGCCAGCAGATGCTCCCGGGGGCCAGCAGGCTGCAGCTGCGCGGTGGCAGCCCCGGAGCCACCCCCAGACTCCCCCCCGAGCCACCCCCAGGCTCCGCACCAGCCACCGCCGTGCCGCTGGGTCCTCAGGCACACGCCGGGAGCTGCTGCCCGGGAGGGGCCATTCGGTGCCTGGGATCATGGACAGGAGTGGGGGATCCATGTGCCGCAAAGGTTTCCCAGTGCTCCAGAAATGGCGAATTTTAGCCTATTAGATGTTCAGCTGCCACGTTCACCTGCCCCAGCCCCTGCCCTGCCCTGCTGGAGGGCGATGGGTGCGTGGTGGCTCCATCCCCGGAGCTGTGCAGAAGCCCTGGCCATCGTCTGGGGTAGCCAGCCCCAGGTGGCACCACTTGGGCAGGGCTTGGGCTGGTGACCTGAGAGTCAGACCCTCTGCACGTGGGTGCAGCAGGACGTGCTTCCCTTTAAATAAGGGTGTCTGAACCCATCACACCCATCACAGGCGCTTTGAAACTCCGCTGGTCCACTAGGTCGGTGTCTGGAAGCCCACACCGATTACCCTGTACAGAGCAGTGCAGAAAACTGTCCCAGAAGTCGTCAGTGCTACTTTATAATATGAATTAATGATCTTGGTAGATCTTAGCTGAGCACAGACCAAGCACCGAAAGGTTGTATTAAGCCCTATTTAAAGATTTGTAAGAGCCACCATGTGTCTTTGGTTTTCATCTCAGCTCTCTCTAATTTTAGCGTGGTTTCTGTAGGCTTTAATTTGCCGGCACGGCAGATTGCATCAAATCCTAGGACAAGTCTTTCAGAACAGTTAGCTTTTTTGTCAGATTTTTTTTCTTCTTTTTTTTTTTTTTTTTTTTTCCTGGGAATGCAGCAATTTGGTGATGGCAGAGAAATCCTGCGTGTGTTACTGTGCTCCTTCACTGGGAAATGTTAACACTTTTTAGCGTGACCTGCTTAGAAGTTATGGAGGAGTCGAAGGTGGAGAGCTGGAATGGTTGGGAGGAAGGATGCGTGGAAGGAGCTGTACAGCTTGGTGTAAGAGGTCTGACGGCCCCGGGGACAGGCTGCCGCTGGCAGTTTTGTAGCTAAGTGCAAAATTAGGGAAGTAAAGGAGCATAAAATCCGTACAGCTCGAGAGGTGCTCTGGTGAGGTGGAGCAAGTGAAACGTTAATGGATCAAGCTACGGTGAATAAAGAAGGAAAGGAAGCCGTGAGCTCAGGAAGGCTGCTCTCTTTTATTGTAAGGAGGAGAACATTCTTCATCCTTTAGCTCACTCGTATCCAGAGTGGACGGATATATAGCTACAGGAGTTTCAGGTTATTGGAGGAATATGCTGCTTTTTTTTTTTCCCCTTTCCCCCAAGTATTTTGCTGGGGAAAAGAAATGAAAATGGGAGCTGGTACAAAGGAAATCTGCGAAGAGAAAGTTTAACCTTTTATAAGCACAGGAGATGGTGTACAGCGGGCAGAAAAAATGTGAATCTGTCTGGATTGGGTGAAGGGCAGCGATAGCGTTTATTCAAATCCAATACTCGGGATGTGTGACACGGTCGGTGGGACTCCTGTGGGTCTGTGCTCGCTGCGCAAGTTCCCCTGGATGGGAAACAAACACCTGTTTTTGTGTCCCGTAAATTACACAGAATTGTCCGTCATTACTATTTTTTCAATGAAGTGCTTAAGATGTAAAGCCAGGCTTGTGAAATCTTTGATGCTGAGTTTATCGCTGAAGTTTGATGCTTGGAAGATATGACACGGGCTATAAATAGAGCAATCAATAGGGCAATCTTCCAGGTACGGAGTATGTACTTAGAGAGAATTTTGATAAACAGAAATCCGCGTGAGCTCCCAAGTTCATGTTGTGAGATGCCGCGAGCAGCGGAGCAGAGCGGAGCGTGCCCGGCGGTGGGAGTCGGCGGGCTGCAGGCACTGACCTCGCGTCACGGAGCTGCTGCTCCGTTCCCCGGAGAGCGCTGCTCCGAAGTGCAGAATCGAGCGGAATTTAAAGCTGTGGTTGACTTGGATTGTTCTTCAGCTGCTGGTTTCAAAACAGTGCTTTGTTGGTGTCTTTTTTGGTACTTCTTAAATTTTTGCTGCAGTTGACTTAGGGAAGACTATGGAAGAAAGCTGATGGCATGCCAGGAGAAAGGTGCCATGCCAGGAACGGTCTGAGGAACCCCCTGTCGTAATGGATTTACACCGTGCCCGTGTTACGTCAGGAGTTAGCAAGAGGCCATCGTCAGCGCTGTCTCCCCTTTCTGCAGCATCCGTTCTTTCTTCTGTAGAAGGTGTTGGGTCTCTGTCGTGGTCGGAGGTGAGGAGCCCGTGAGGCTGGGAGGAGGTGAGAGGAGCTGCCAGCAGGGAAGCTTTGGTGGCCAAGGAGCCCAGTGATGGCTACAGGTCTTGGTGGCAGCAAGGCCAGGAGCTTTATCTCCAGCTCTTCCCCATCAATCCCTCCCACTGTCTGCTGCTCTTTTGCGTCACTTTATTCTCAAATATATTAAAAAACCCCACATTCAAACGCCGTATGTTCTGTTTTCAGCACCACGTTCCCATCTTCTCTTCATTGCCATTCTCAGGGCTTGGCCATTGAAGAGTCTTTCGGGCAGAGGCTCTTCATCCCTTTGTGAGATGTTTATGGTCCTCATTACTCCTGACAGAAGGGCCGTTTGAGAGGCTGGAGCACTGCCCGGACAGGAGGGACACGTGGGGATGGTTCCAGAGCGGTGGCCGGTGGGAAGCCGGGGGAGCTGGCGGTGAGATGGATGAGGCTGGGGAGGGGAACGCGTCACCCCAGCGGGAAGGGACCTCTAGGTACCTGGTGGGCTTCTACTTCACTTCATAATTAGCATAAAATCCGCTAAAGGTGTTGTTTGAGTGGTGTCAAAATCTCTTTGTACCTTGTGTTTGATTTTGCCTCAGGTATTTGATACACTGATCAAACCGTGTGGTGCATGCGTTGGGCGTTTCCACCTCTAGGCATACTGAAGCTTTAGCTGTTGTTACAATAAAAATTCTTAAATTTTAAAGCCTGAGCACTAAATTGGTAGCTTTCAGCAGTTCTCTAATTATGTGAGACATTTTTTGTACTTAACAAATGGTTCTTATTCTTGCCAGCACTTCAGCCCGGTGTTCTAGGACTGTGGGTGTCAGGGAACAGAACATATTTCTGTGTCTGTGAATATGATCCCACACGTTGTCTTAAGTGGGAAAATGTTCACAGCCCTTATATGGCAAGGGATTTTTTTTTTTTTTTTCCCCTAAATCCATCAGTGCTTTCTCCTGCAGTACTAATGCAGTTTTATCTTCCCGCTGCTTTGTAGGCTGGATATTGATTATGAACCAGAAATATGAAATGGTCCGTCTTTTTTTCCCTGGCAAAAGTGTCCTGCAGCGTAACCTGCTCTGTCTCGTAAACCATTCAGAAATTGTTTCTCGAAATGGCTGATGGTTTTCAACAGCTAATCAGCCTATAGATGTCAAACTAATAGATAAGTACCCGAGAGCAGCAAGGGTGCTGCTTCTGCCTGGCGTTGTGCATCCCTTCTTCATCTTTGCTGGGAGTTTACGCGCTCCTCCTCGTGCGCAGCCATTTCGACAGCAGCGTTGCAGGCTCCTGGCCGTGCAGGCAGCCGAGCACTGTAGGAGAAGCAAAGACTTCTGCATGTCACGGCACGGTGACATACTGCACAGCGATGTGCCGTGCTTTCCAGTCGTGTGCCAGAAGTTATCTTGCCATGTTATGTGCTGAGATTTGTGAAATACATGAGTTACCGGAGCACTTCATGGTGTTCTGAACGCACGTTGGCGAGAGGCTGGTTACAAATTCATGAACATATGAAATAAAGGGTAGCGAGTTCTGTAGGGTGATGGAAGAGCAGAATTACCCTCAAGTGGATTTTGTTGAGGAATACTCATTAGATATTCCTGCCCAACGGCACAACACCCCAAAATCCTTTTGGTTTGTATCAGGAAGGCTTTGTAATGCTCACGGTCGTCTGCAGGAGGAGGAGGTGTGAGGCTTCGTCCGTGCTGGCTGCTGGGAAAGCCGGAGGTTGAGGTTGGAGGGAGGATGGACGTGCTGCAGCTGGAGCCAGCAGGAGCCCTGGGGTGGTAGCTCAGTGGTGTGGCGTGGTGCTGCCTGTGCTTGGAGGCTCCTTGCTGCTTGGATGCTTCGGTGCAAAGCCTCTGTGGTCACCCAATCTGGAGGAGAGTTGCCCAATGTAAAGGGCACCCAGCTGGTGGCCACAGGAGAGAGGGAAGAGTAACGACATGAGCATGGGTGCTGTTGTCTGTGGGTGAGCAATGTCATCTCATGGACTTTCATGACCATCCTTGTTTTGAGGGGCTGTGCGTGTTGGCCCCCTCCTGCCTGGGGCGCATGGCAAGAAGGGAAGGGGATGGCCTGGTATGGAGGCATGGAGGAGTGGGGGCCTGTGGGGATCTGCAGGTTCTGTGGGGAGAGGAGAGGGTCAGGCAGGTGTTGGGAAGCAGCCGGAGGTGCAGCCTGTGCGGGGGCTCCGGGATCCTCTTGGACTTCCTGGGCTGATGGTCACATCCTGCGTTTCCTTGGTGGTCCTTGGGTACCTTCTGCCTTTTTTCGTCTGTGCTCTGTCCTGTGGCAGACTAGAAGGCGTTGCCTCAGAGGCTTGTCTTGCAGAACGTCCTGCACCTCTGCGTCCTTGTGGGATAGCACAAGCCTGCGGTGACGTGTGTCACAGAGGAAGGGTCTACCAGATCCCATCTCCGGCTCTGGGGAGGGATGTGTTTCTCTCTGATGCCCAGCACGGGGTTGTACCTGGCTCCGGTGGCCGAGGGAGCCACGTTGTGCCACCTGTGTGGAAGCACGTTGTCCCCTCTGGGGTCTGAGCAAAGCAGAGATGCTACTGTTGATTCATAAATACATTCGTTGCCTCATGAATTGAGAAAAAGTTGTTATTCTCTAGATGAGCAGGAAGATGAATCATTATAGTACAGAAATTTAGTTATGATCGATAATAACAACATTCCAAGGTTTAATAATTTTCTTGAAAGTTCCGCAACTGAGTAAAACTTACTTATTTACCCAGATGACTGTTTTAATTTTTAAGGCAGGGTTAAAGTATCAAGGCGGTTTGTATCAGAAATGCCACGAAAGTCTGTGTGATTTTTAATATCTTCTTGATGTGACAGTTAAGTAGAACCGTCTCTTGCTTTCTGAAAGGCAGAAGCAATGGGAGTTTTGAGACAAAATTTATTTTTGGAACTGGATTTTTTACCAAATACTTAACAGAATAACACTTTACGTGAGAAATGCTAGAACATACATATATTGTATTTGTAGCCATGTATCGTCTATGTAACAGCCTGGTTTGTGGTTCCTAAATACTACCTAGAAGAGAGGATTTGGCTTGGAACTATCTCCAGGACAAAGGCCCCGATGTGCCATTTTGGGGAACAATGGCCTTCATGAAATTTGAGAAAAAACCCTCACTTAATACGCATGTATTTGGAAGAATTTTTCTTAGTGCCGTAAAATATGGTTTTCTTTATTTGTTGTTCCATGGTTGCAGGTGCTGCAATTTTTTTCTAAGTACTGAGGGGTTTTTCCGGGTTTTTGCTAGTAAAGCCACATTTCAGGATTCCTGCAGAAGTATCCGTGAAAGAGGCCGCGCTAAAAAATCCCCACTGACACGTTTGCCTCTGCTGGCACATCAGCTTTCGAGTCTGTGCACAGAAGCTCCTTTAAAGGAAGTATTTCTGTGCCTTTTCCAAGGCTAACCGCTGTCTGTGCCTTCATTCTGCCAGGGAAAGGCACTCTTTTTAATGGGATGTCATTAACACTTTGCTGCTGAATGATTATTTCCAGTTATAATAGCAACAATATGTTAACTTCGACAAGTTAAAAATTAAGATCCTGGAACTGCCAGTCGGAGTGCAAGGGCTGCTGGCACCCTTTGGTCATCACTGCCAGTTTGCGTGGACAGATTTAGCGTGACTAGGTGAGATGCAGAATGCCATACCAGATTTAGTCCTTGTCCAAGGCAGCTTAGTTTTGGAATGGCGCTCTTTGTAGAAAATTCATCAAGAAAGTCAATCTTTATCCATGGGGAGGGGTGGCATGGGGGGAAAACCAAAGGCACAAAAGCTGGTTGAATAATTTGTGTTTCTCAGGACTTGCGTCTGCTCTGTGCCGCTCCAGCAGTTGGGATGTCAGCCGTAAATTTGGTTAAAGCAGAAAAAACCCCTCATCAGTGTTGGCTGTCAGATTAACCTGAGATTAGATAAATCTTAATTACTTCTGCTAGATTTGATTCTGACTAGTCACACCGAACTCGTTATAATAAGTTATGAGGTCACCTAGGGAGAAACCGAGAGGTAGGATTAACGTACTGTGCTATCAGAAATGAGTCTCTGGGACCAGGTTTATTTGGAGCTCTCAAGTCTGCACTAGAGACGATGACGAGCTGTTCCCGATCCAGCCTCTCCATGCCACTCAGGATTTGGTAGATACCTGTCATGCTTCCTCCAACTCATATCTTTTATAAACTGACCTACTTAGTGACTCCTCACAGAGAAGTCTATACCTTTGCCCGTCCTTTTCATCCTATTTTGAGCATCTTCCATATCTAGTATGTCCTTCCCTTTTATTTCAATAAGGAGAGCGGGTTTTTTTTATAGCTTTAGAATAGTTCTAGGAAACCTTCAAGTAAAAGAAATCGTGTCCTTTTGGAAATACTTTGCATTTTTCTAGTCCATTAATCTGAATGTACTGACTTTGGCAGCATGGGGGGAACAGCATGAAAAACCATAAGCGGTATTAACAGAAATGTAGGATTAACAGAACACAATGAGTTTGTACTTCTTAATAAATGCCTACCTAAAATACAATGCCCTTTAAGAGGAATGTTCATAGTTGACAAGAAAGAAAAAAGGAGCGATCACTATCTTTTTAATGAACTGTTGAGTCTGAATATTAAATCATCTACAGAAGGTACCTCTTTGCTTCTGTCCATCCTCTTTCTCCATCTACTTTACAGTAGAGGACTTGGCTGATTCGTTCTGTGGGGTTAAGAAAAAGCACTTTAGCATTGAGTACAAAACCTGTTATTGGTCCTTGTCTCTAACACGCAATTTGTGTGTGTGCATGCACAGATGTATATGTGTGTACATATATATAAAAATATAGGTTTATATTAGTACATGCATAAAAATTTGAATTCGCACTGATCTTAGATTGCTCCATTCTCGCAATAGGGACCTGGAAACTTTCAGCAAGTGAAATGCAAAGCATTAAGGAGTTTTATGACGTTGCAAAACCTTCAGCGTATGGTGGTGCCAGGGCTTCATTTTCACCTCCTGTGGCTTCTCGGTTCCCTCGGAAGGATGTATAGTGGAATAACTTGTGCTGGACCAGGTGAAACCGGCAATGGGGTGAGCAGAGCATGTTTCAGATGACGTGTGTGTTGAGGAAGTGCCGTGATACTCCCAGGTATTTGACAGGAGGCAATGAGTGAAGGCAGGCGCTCCATGAAGCAAATGGCACAGTAAAGAAATCTTGGAGCTGAATTGTTTTCTCCTCTAAGTCCAAACATAATTAGTGTTCCTTGTTGGTTTATTGCAGAAAAGAAGGGCAGGCTGCTGGCATGTGGGCCTTCTTGGGGCTGGCTTGAGCCGATAGTGCCCTCAGACTCCCTGCAAAAGGGGGAGGTGGCACCTAAATCCTGCGTGTCCTATTGACCCCGTTGGGTCATGTTTTCTTAGCAGCTTTTTTTCCATTTCAGGGCTTTTTAATAAGGAGCTTGATATTTCCCGTAAGCCCTTGGTGCGCGGAGGCTGCTCTGGGGACTCTGTACTGCTCTGGCCGTTCCTGCACCGCTGAAGGTTTTCCCAAGAGACAAGGGCGAAGCGACTGGCCTGGTGCAGCCCTTGGCTTGCCGTTGCGTGCAGAGCACGGGGTTGGACATTCAGAGCAGTGTCTGTAGAGCGGCCCCCGAGCCATTTCCTCAGGGATCTCTGAGTCCAACCGAGATGCGCCATTGGTGCAGAGGTACCGACCTCATGCCTTAGGGGTGAGCTTCGTGAAGACCGAAGGGCAAAGCTCTTCCCTATGGAAGAGCTGCACAGATGGATACTGGCTCTTTGGAAGCCTGTTTAGGGGTGGTCTTTTTTCTTTTTCAAGTTTACCCAGAATCAAAATGTGAAACTTCAACCTAAAAAAAAAAAAATAGATCTTTTCAGGCACACAAGGACTTTTCCAGACCTGCTCTTCGCTTCTTCAGTCTCATCAAAAAGCTTGCGTATCCACCAAACTTTAGGTTCTGATCTGAATTTTTCCAATTTATCGTTCCTTCCGTGATAAATATTTTCTTCTTGAGTCTGTTAAGACTAGAGGGGGAAACCCACAATTCTCCACCTAGGATAGTAACTTTTGATGGTCTTCCCATTTTGAAACATTCTCACCCTCTTAGAAGAGCACGCTGTGTTTGGTGTGGAGTGGCCATTCTTTCACTGGGGAGGTTTTTCCCACCCTCCTGAGAATCCAAGTGGATTTGACCAACACATCAGCCTTTGGAAGAGCACAGCCCATCCTGGAATGGGGAATGCCCTCGGCTTTCGGCAGCCATGTTGCCCTGACTGGCTGGGATGCTCGGTATGGAGCTCAGCAGGGAGATGTCCCGGGGGTGAGAACAAACATTTTTGGGCAGGGACTGGCACGGCGGCCCCCTGAGGAGGGTCTGCAGCAGCTGCGTGACACCTGTAGAAACACGGAGAGTCATATGCAACGTCTTTCTGGTTTCTGAGGCCTTAAATAGCGTTGAGCAAACAGAACTGTTCTTTGAGCAAGGATGAGAAAACAAAGCTAAGAATAGCTGTCCATAAAGCATCATCCCTCTGTGCACTGAAACAGCTGTTCGGTGGAAAAATTAGTGTGAGACCATGTGGTTAAAGGTGATGTCATGAAAACGCACAGCAAAACTGCCAAAGGAACATTAATCCTGTGCCGTCGTAAAGCTTGACTTGCTATTCTGATCCTGTAACACAGACTTTTCGCGTATGGAGATGTAGAATATTGGTATTATTTTTTCACATAGAGCATCTATTGCTCTCTTCTGAAAACACGTATTGCTGCTCTGAAATGCATTTAATACTCCGTGTATTTCATTTTAGTCATGTGGCCCTTAGTTGCAAACTACCAGTTGAGCATCAATGGGCAAACCAGATTTGCTGGAAGGTCTTGTCATAATTCTTCTCTACTCTTGTTGTGACTTCATTTCAACCAACTCAGCTCCAAGAAAACACAGAAAAAAATTGAAAAACTTGGGGTTTTTTTTTTTTGCTATGACTTTGAAGACACCCTCTGCATTGTTTCCTGACCATTCAGGATTACATATTCATAGCTGAGCGCCGAGATCAGGCAGAAGCTTGCGGTGAGAGCTGGCTGCGGATGTTGTATGCCACACCGCGGGTTTGTGGAGCGCGTTGTACAAGTGAAGCAACAAGCTCTTGCCAAGCAATAGCAGAAGGGACCAACTCCAAACTCTCCTACCATCCCAGGTAGGAGGCTGTGGTGCAAAAGGCTTTTTGAGATGAACTGCGTACAAAAGAGAGACGACCTGCCCAGGGGTTTCAAGAGGTAAAGCAGATTTCTGTTTGCCGCTGTGGACAGCGTATGATGGAAAAAGCTATTAATATTAAGGCACTTTCTCTTGTTTTCAGCTGTGAACTGTAATTTACTATGATTATTTGTTTCCTAATAAATTGCGTGTAGCTCATCTCAACATCAAAACACATTAAGCTTTTTGCTCCGATGTCTGTTAGGCAGGCTAATTTAATTCATCTTTGGAAAGGAGTTTATGACCAGATGCAGGAGTCGATTTGACTCGGAGATAGCACACAGCTTGTTCTTTCTATCTGGATATACCCAGAAGGTCAAATTCTGCTCCTTTCTATCCTCATAATTTAACTGAAGTCAGGAGAGCTCCATAGGTATAAATGAAAGTGCACTCATTAGATAGCACCGCGGGATGGGAGGCTACGGAATTCCAAGTAAAGGTGGTAGCGCATGAATGAGTTGGCTGCTAGTCCGTTGAGAAAGCCATCCGCCAATGTTTGTCTTACAGAAGCTTCCAAACGTTTCAGCTGGAGCGGCTACTATTTAGCTAATGGAATTAAAATAGGGATTTTAAATTTAAATGGAATTAAAATACAGAGTAGTGACTACTGACACCATTTAACTGGGGATATAACACGAATGCTCATTATTAATTAGTGACTGAAAAATGCTTATTAGCAAGCTACATCATGACGTTGTTCTGGAAATGACTGTTTTGTTATTAGAATTACTTTGAAAGCAAAGATAGTCCAAAGCTAAACATAATATAAGGTTGTTCTCCCACATTTTCTTTCTCTAGTTCTCTGCTCTTTTTGCTCATCTTTCCAAGTTGTGATGGGACAAATTCTGTTTAGCATTGTATGGTGCTAAGTTTGTGTGTGCAAAGGGGAGGTGTGTCCTGTGCCAGCCTGTCCTGTGCCACAGCCATCGGCCGTGCCGGTGTTCAGCTCCCCGTGGGAGGCCGTGGCTGCTGCCATGCCCAGCGTAAGGTGTCAAACCCTCAGTCCTTGTGTAACTTCTGCCCTGCTAGCCGAACCAGAGCTCTTTTACGCTTGCTTTTCCTCTTCTGAGAAGTTGTTCTTCTGTGTTTGGTGTGGGTATGCCATCTTGCCCATTTAGAATCATAGAATTGTGGAATCATTTATGTTGAAAAAGACCTTTCAGATCAACAAGTCCAACCATCAGCCCAGCACTGCCCAGACCCCCACTACCCCACGTCCCTCAGCACCACGTCTGCCCGGCTTTTCAATCCCTCCAGGGATGGCGACTCCACCACTGCCCTGGGCAGCCTGGGCCAAGGCTTGACAACCCTTTCCATGAAGAAATTTCTCCTAATATCCATCCTAAACCTCCCCTGGCGCAACTTGAGGCCGTTTCCTCTTGTCCCATGGCCTGTTCCCTGGGAGAAGAGCCCGACCCCCCCTGGCTGCCCCCTCCTTTCAGGGAGCTGTAGAGAGCGAGAAGGTCTCCCCTCAGCCCCCTTTTCTGCAGGCTGAACACCCCCAGCTCCCTCAGCCGCTCCTCACAAGGCTTGTGCTCCAGACCCCTCACCAGCTCCGTCACCCTTCTCCGGACACGCTCCAGCCCCTCAATGTCTTTCCTGGAGTGAGGGGCCCAAAACTGGACACAGCCCTCGAGGTGGGGCCTCGCCAGTGCCCAGTACAGGGGGACGGTCACTGCCCCACTCCTGCTGGCCACACTAGTGCTGGTACAGGCCAGGATGCTGCTGGCCTCCCTGGGCACCTGGGCACACTGCTGGCTCACGTTCATTTCATTACTCTTTATTTTACATATGCCGTGTTCCATTATGACTTTACGTTATGAGTGTGTAGGGAGGAGAGAGCTGATGGGATGCATGGGGCTGCTCCAGTATAAAACCCCACGTGAGAATGGCTGGTTTGGGAGATGGATATCGCTGTGGGAGTGGGGTGGGAGCCCCACCAGGGTCCCACTGACCCCGGGCAAGTGCGTCGCTGTGAGATAGGGAGTCAGCGCTTCTACCGTGGTCAAAGCCACCCCAGTTTCTGCCTGCGTTGCGCCTGCTCTGGCCCAGCAGCATTCGAGGAGTTATTCTGGTTGGTTTAACACCCACCCTACAAAAATATCCTGTGTCAGTATCTGTGTCGCCTTCTTCTCGGAGAAGAAAATAGAGCTGAAGGGTGCGGTGCTGCATCCTCACAGCTTCTCCTACACACACCAACGGCAGCCAGGGACAGAATGAGACAGTCACCTCGGTGGTTTCACGGTAAAATAATTTATAAACACCAATCCAAGAAAAACATGCCAAGAAAGAAATCCAGGTCTTTTGCAACATCAGTAGTGATTTTGTAATTGATTTCCTGGAGTAAAATTTTTAATTTTAATGATATTTTAGTGTTCTGTATATTTGTGATGTATTTGTCAACAAGAGGAGCAAAAGCCAAGTTTATTTGTAATGGTTGTAAGAACCCTGTAACGAGGGATATTTGATGAAGTGTAATGGATAGAAAGCCAACTTCAGCTGTGGCTTATGCTGCACAACACTAAGGGAACTGGATCGGGGGCTCTGTGAAGTTGCTGAAACATCTTCTGCAGGCTCTGTATTCTGAGGGCATATCACTGAATATATTTATTTTTATATTTAGTACTGAACGCTGCTGGATTCATTGCATCTAGGAACCGCTGCGTCTCTACCTTTCCCTTTCACTCGTGTAAATCCAATTATTTCTTTGGAGTTAGTGCTTAGTTGCAGCTCTGTCAGTCAGGCCGAAGGGGGTGTGTGGGAAGCCATCGCCAGCGCGCAGCAGTGTGCAGGCAGCCTGTGAGTTGCACAGAACGAGGAGCCGTAACGTGGCACAGAAAACGGAACAGAATTCTCTACTCTCACATATATGAAGCCGTTGAGGACTTGGGTCTTAGGAGCCGCCCTCGTGGTGAGGGTCTCAGGCTCAGCCAGAGGTTTGGCTGAAAAGGACCTGCAGGTCCAGATGTTTTATAGCCCGTCCTTTATGAGCTTGAGCAAACTTGGCGTCGCGCGTATGGTGACAAGGCAGGAACGCAAATCTCTTAATTCTTTTTCTAAAACCACTGAGGAGAAGACAGGAAATTATGAGTCACTTCGTGCTTTCAGAATCACGAACACAGACTGGATCCTGATCCAAAGGTTCCCTGAGATCATTAAAACTTGCATTAACTTGCATGAAATATGAATCAGGCTGCCAGAACTTGTGTATTTAGCACAGCTTTATCAGAGGTTTTATTCTGCACAGAGCTAAATACAGTTTTTTAACAAAGTTGTACTTGAAATAGTGTGTAGTGTAATGGAAGCATAAAAATACCGGTCAGAGATTGCTCTGAGATGCCTTTCACTGTTTCAGAAACTGTTCTGCGCAGTGTCATGCTCTGATAATATTTCATTTCTTGCTGCAAAATTTAGTTGGGAAACACCAGTTGGCACAGCTCAGTGTGATCAAATCAAGTGCCTATTACAGGAAAATCCAGTCTTTGGTTTGCAAGTTGCGTGTGGTGAAAGGGAAGGTTGTGGGTTTTTTTAACCAGTGATCAGCTAGATTATATTGATCTTCATGAAAAATGACAGAAAAAAGTGGAAAAAAAAATAGCGCAGTCTCTCTGGAGAGGCAAGGAAAGCAGGGGCCGGTGGCCGAAGGGCAAGGCAGCTCCGCTGCTGGGATGGAGCGCCCTGGCCAGCATCCCTTGGGTGGGAAGGGTCGGCACCCGTGGTGCTTGCAGAGCCTCCGCACCGTTCGGGTGCATGAAACACTCTGAAATGCTCACCCACTGTCTCTGCCGTCTGCACAGATTAGCTTGTTTGCTAATGCTTACGGGTACGGAGCAGTTCTAAAAGCTTCCTCGTTGGATTATTTTATATTTTTTTTTGTGGGGTCTTTAAATAGCAATGTTTTGTGCACCAACTACAGAGTTGTGTTATTTGCAAGCACTGGCCAGAACTGATCAAAATAGAGTCACAGGCCAATTAAATGTAGACAGTAAAACGTCCTCGAGCATCCTCCCATAGCACGTTGCTGCTGGAGTGCCATGTGCTCAGCCCGTGCCCTTCCCATCGCGCACTTCCAGGTTTACTTGGCTGCTGCCTGCGGTTTAGCAAGTTTTTGTTGGCATAACTAGATTTTCATGGAAGGAAAAAATACTGGCTGAGATCTTTAGGTATGTAAAAATAAAGGTGTTTTCAGCTATTGTCTTAAACTCTAAAGGGCTTTGTGGCAAAATTAGACATTTTTGTCAGAAGTGGCATTAATATGGTTGAGACCTAATGTGGCTGATCCATAACATATGCATTAGTACGGGGTGGGCTGCAGGACACCTTTTTGTCCTTGTATTTTTTATATCCTGTGAATGCCAGCTTGGCTTTTCCCATTCTCCTCGCAGAATGTGGTTGGCCAAGGCGTGTTGTGGAGGCTGGGAGAAGAGCCAGGTACCCCGGGATCTGGCTGATGGTGCCGTAGGGCTGCGCTTGCTTTTGCTGCAGTGTGGCCGGAGCAGGTCGGCATCAGTAACGATTGACTGGCACCGCTGTGTCAGGTAAAACAGCGGAAAAGTACATTATAATTGCTTGTTTTCTTAACTTGTAACCTGAAACACTCACTTTTGGTGAGTATCTTCCATGGTGTGTCTAAAGAGGAATTTGTTTTCTTTCAGTGTTTTCAATTTATTTTTTTTATTTATTGTGAGAGTGAAAAGAATTTGAATTGTATATCTTGCTGAAAGATAGCAGCAAAAGCATCTGAAATATATTGGTAAGGGCCTTGGCTTCAATAAACTACTTCCAGTGGTCTTGCTTTGGCTGTGCTGTCTGGCAGCCGCTGTCACGCTTCTGTCTCTGAAACTCCAAAGTGTAGGTAACAACTGTGCGTTTTGTTGGTTTTGAAAGGAAAAAATCTAATATAAGAACAATAAAAACTGAAAGCAATTAACATTTCCCAGCCAAACAAAAATATCATTAGTTATTGTTAGCACTGTATATGCTGATTAAATTCTGAGAGCATGACCCACAGCGAGTTACGGAATTAGGCTTTGTAGTTTTGGAATACCCTGAAACAACGAGATTGCCTTACTTGCCTAAAGGGCAAAAGAGGTCCTTGCTAGATCTGCCATTATGAAGAATTGTCTTAAAACACATGTAAAAATTAAAAAAATCTAAATTTTAGACAGGTAGATGTTCATGTAAGTCAGCAATAATCTCATAATCTTACCGTATGGCATCCTTACACGCTGAAAATTAAAAGCACCCATTTACACAGAAATACTTGGATTAGACACTGCCCATAAGACTCGGGAATCAGCTGTGGTATCTGTCCTCGGTGTGAGTCGTGCCTGGAAAATAGGCATCTACTCAACTGCATGCCTTACCCCGCTGTGTCCTCGCCCTCGTCGCTCTTCCTTTTGGGTGACAAATGTTGGCCCGCTGTGTCAGATGGCATGTGTTTATGGCTTGGTGGCCACAAGCCTGTCTGCATACAGTGACCCGCCTCCTTCTTTCCATTGCCCTTTTAATACTAATTATGAGCCAGATTGCTCCCTGATTATTCGAGCCAGGCCCCTGGTCAGGCACAATAACCAGCTCAGGCCCAGGCAAGGTTCACGCTGCTCGAATTTGCAGCTTCATTTCACCTGGGACGGTGCCTGAGCAGCCCCGGTCGGGCGCCTGGAGCAGGCGAGACTTATGGATGAGATAATCAGTAACTTATGAGAACTGTGAGATAAAGGTGGCATCTCCAGGCCAAGAAAGCAGTCATTATGATGGGATCGTTCGTCTTTCCCATTTGCCAGGCTTTGATAGATTATTTTAGTGATTTCAGAAGACTTTTCTGACTGGGAATAGCAGGCAGAGCGTAAAGCCCAGGAATCCCATGGCAGATTGAAGACCAGCGCTCAGTTTCCAAGCTGCCAAGGCTGTGGATCCAGTATAAATATTGCCATTTTTACACTAGTGGGGTTTTGTGTGTTTTTTTTTTTTTCTCTTCCTGCTTCTGCTGTTCAATTGATGCCACATTCTGTAAAGAAAATGGTGGGAGAAGGTGGTGGCAGAGAACAAATAGGGGTATTTTTCTACCATGGTGTATATTCCCTGGCTCCTGTGAAACTGTGTATCTAACTCTCAAATTCCTTCCTTTGAACTTCCTGTAAAGTAGCAAGTTTTGTTTTCCTTGCAGTTTATAACCTCACAGAGTTTATCAACTTTGTGACTGCAGGTTGTGAGTGCCTATTTTACACAATATCATTGCTATTCCGCATTAGCCCAAGTTTGTTTGTGTTAGGGTAATTTTACATTTTTGTTAATCAATACTTTATTGCCTATGTGTATGTAGCATTTATTTATAGACAGTCTTCTCTATTTGCTTTGCCGTATAGATAACAACTCTTGAAAAGCTTAAAGAGGAATTTTCATTTAAAACAAATTTGTCTTTTCTCATTTGGACAAATGCAGATTTTAAAATTAACATCATCAGTGATGTCATCCTACTGCCTGTGAGGTTCTTCAAAGAGTCTTCTAACATGTCTGCCCTCAGCTAGCTGGTTCATTTTACTTAGAGAATAAAAAGTCATCTTTCTTCAGAAAGGCTGAGATCTTAAAAAATAAGGTTAGTTTAGACCTTAATGGTATTTAAGAAGGTAAGGGACCTCACCTTGGTATTTGACTGTAGGTTATAGCAGCATTGACACGTAAGAAGGCGAACATCACAGCCTGACTTCGCCTTCTGGATTGGGAAGGTCTCCGTGCGGTGTGTGCCGAGTGAGCTGGAGAGCCGGCTGCTCGCTTGGTGCGTTCAGGCTTGTGATGCAGGACCATGCTCCAGGTCGGCGGTGCCTGTTCTTGCTCCTCTTCAGAGCAAAGAAAGATAAGGCAAAGCTGGCATGTTCTGGCAGCTCTCGTGGAATACGGCCACGGAGTGACAGTTGTCATCTTGCCTACACCCTTGCACAGTCATATCCATTTCCCTGACCTTTTCTCTCTTCCTTCTTCAACCATGAGAAACCCAGCGGTTACGGGAAACCCTTGAAGTTTTGCCAATAAATTTTAATCAATGACAGTTAAATCTTTTCGGTATTTTTAAATGTTGTATTCATTTCTTGATTAGCAATTCAGACCCGCATTCCGCTGCTCTTCATCCTGATACATGCTCATTTATGTAACTTCTCTTGGGCTGGCACTCCTGTCTGTCTTCCCTGAGTTGGTGGTGGAGGAGCACACGACACGCTTTTCAAAAGCATGCCTTAAGCTCTTGCATAAGTCAGAGCTTATTTCAAAACCGGGAGTGCAGTGACTAAATATTTTAGAAATCTGAGTCCGTGTGCTTCAGCAGTTGGTTTTTAATTTGGGTTTTTTTTGGGGGGTGTGTGTTCTTTTTTTTGAGTATACATCGGCATTAGTGGGCACTTCCCTATAAAATTATTTGAGATTCTTTCCACCAACTGGAGCCTTTCCAGTTTGGCCTGAATGACCTTCGTTTAGTGTAAGTTGAGTGTGCGTTTCTTTGCACGTGACAGTTGAATGAGAGTTTTATTAGTCCTTCTAAGCGGATAATGCTGTGAGGGTACGATTAAACCTAAGGCCAGTCATTTTACATATCTGAGACCTTTCACACTAAAACGACTGTTGTACCTTCTACTGCAAGTCAGCAGTCAAGAGAGTGGGGAGAACAGTGATCCACAATTAACAGTTTAGTAGTTAAGAACATTATGCCCATTGAAATGTTGGCTTGTGGACTAATACAGTTTACTATTGGAATAAAGATACCTGTAGCGTTCTGTGTAACAGACTTCTTACGAACTTTAACATTTGTTAATATAAGCGTTTGAACGGCTTTAGAAGTAATCCTCAACCATTGCAATTCTCTGTGAAAGGCTTTGTTGGTATTGATAATTTACAGCGTTACTTCCAGTTTCACAGTTTTTAAAAATATACTTCCCAGTTTTGGTGGAAGGAAATTTTCTTGTAGGAAAAGCGAAATCACCATAAAAAACATGTTATTACGTCTTATGAGTTAAATGTTTTAAATTTAACTTGTTACATTTGTTAATCATAGGAGTGTGAATTAATTAAACTTCCTATTCACATATGTAGGATTTATATTAGCTGACGAATCTCTAAGAAAAAGGTTGGGGATGTGTCAGCATCTCCTCTGTCTCTGTGAAAGGAAAATACCTGTGGTTAAAAAGAATTATAGAAGGGAAGACATCAATAACTGTGTCCTTCATCCTTCTGGACAAAACGCACACTGAAAGGGAAGCCCTTCTTCAGGGGAAAGACTGTGATAATCAGCCTGGGGGTGATATTGAAGCTTCTTTGAATATTCTTATTCATTTTGCTCTCAAGCTAAGTGGATGCGTCTTATCCTCCGTATAGTCACAATTAATGAAAAACCTATAGTCCTGTTCAGCACATCTGAGCATTTTTCACTGCTTTTAATTGACTTATCCAGCATCTAGTGTGACTTGATGGACTTGGATGGCTTTCCTTTAGTCCCTGCCCTTTGAACATTTCTGCTAACATTTCGCATTTGAGGTTTAATCTCTTGCAGCTTTATTAGGAAGAAATTAGCTTCTACAAGAACTGAGCTGTGGAAAATGGATATTTGGATCTTATCCTAATTCAGAACAGTGCTGTTGCGGCTGGCGCTTTGGATTGCGGGTCTCATTAATATACCCTGCGCAGTCTGGTTCACGAGAGCAGCCTCTTCCTGCAGAAGATGTATCAGCTGCGGGGAGTGCAGACGGAACAGGCTGATGGCTTTACTCGTAATTTCATATTCTATTTTTACTCCAAATGTTATAATGCCCCAAACAAATATTGCTTCCTGCTGCCCCAGAATCGTACAGTGGTCCAGATAGCAGCTGGGACTCCTCCCTTTGACTTTCTCGGATGTCTTTAACAGACTGAGCCCATTCCCTCCTGTTGTTTGCGCTGCACTGAGCCGTTCTGCGTAGTCTGCAGTCCTTTCTCACGGGTTCCCATCCCGGAGTCCTTTACTCCGTCAGGTCCAGCTGGTTACTGGCTTTTTTTTTTTCCTCACTGATAGGACAGTGTTTGGCTGTGTTATAAGGTACTTTGTTTGCTTGTTCCTTCTTGTCCGAGCAAGGACAGTCGCCTGCTCTCTTAGTTGTTTTAGGCGCAGCTGGTTTTAATTCACTTGCGCAGAAATGACTTCATGTCTTCTGAAGCCACTGGAGAAGAGGTAAAATAATAGAAGGCCCCAAAACTGAGACCTCAGTTAAAAAAGTGCTCTTTTTGGGGTGGTTCCCCATTTACAATGAAGCTTCTTTTCAAAATTTTTCTTTTGTGAGTTCCAAGTCTATTTAATGTTATTTATAACATCCTGATTTCTCGTTCAAAAGTTGTACAGTAGTAAATCCAATGCCTGCCAAATTATGTTGCTTTGCCACTGGTACTGTTGTCCCCCATCCCTGTAATCCCACCACAAGAAAATTTTTAGGCTAGTTTGACACTGCATTTTTTTATACACATGTGTACTGGCATTGATTTTATTAGGCTGCTGTAATTCTTTATAAATAATGCGTATTGCTTATTCCATTACATTTTGCAGGATCAGTGTCAAGCTGACAGGCCTGTAACTATTCAGATTATCCCGTTTTCTCTATTAATCATTTTAAGATTAATAGAAGCTGCCTGGTCCATTCTAATTCCGCTTGCCAAGGACATGTGATGTGTCACAAATGAGGTTATTGTAAGTATGCCTGTGACCAACTTACCGATAGTCTCAGGACACAAGTCCAAGGCTCCAGATGTATACAGATCCAATCTCTAAAGACACTGCTTTTAGAAAAGAAGGCCCAATATAACGTAGAAGTGTGCAGAGAAGATTGGCCTGCGCCATCCTGGTGGTTCTTGCTGAAATAAGCCTTCAGAGCTTCCTACAAATTCTCCTTAAGCCAATGCTAGAATGGCCAACAGGGACATCAGTACATTCACTGCTCCAATAAGTGATCCGTTTATTTTACTTCGAGATTTCTTCCTCCAATACTGGCAGTGAGCAGCAGGACAGCCATTTGGCCTGAGCGCTTTGGAATCCTATTTGGAAAGCAAGCTCCTTGCTGCGATCCATGGAAAACTGCCCTCACCTAGTGTGTAATCGCAGCCAGAACGGCTTTTGTCAGACGTGCTGGAAACCACCCCAGACTCGGGCTGTCTGCTCACCTGCTGCGTGCCCAGCGCTCGCTGCCGAGGCGTAGATTGCACTGCAGAAGGCGGCTTTTCTTGGGATGATTTCACATGCCACAGATCACTTGCAGGATATACGTGCGAGTAGTAAAAGGGGGTGATATCTAATGGCAACATATAAAAAAAAAATGTAACGTTATTTACAAATTTAGACAGGCAATGTCATTCTGTTTGCTTATTTACAAGAAAAGTAATTCATCAAAACTCAGCAGTAAAGGAAGAGATAATAGCTATTGAGCTACCGTTTGATTCTTAGTATTTCTGGTTGGTAATTTATTTGTCGGGAAAATATTACCTTAAAGTGTAATTTTTCTGAATATGAACTACTGGGTAATAAAATGGCTTTTTGTGGCTGATTGTATAGGCTGGCCTTGTAGTGTCGGGAAATTCATACTTTCTCAGCTGTTCATGGCTGTCTATCTACTGAGCTACTGCCAGACCTGCAAAATAAGAAGACCTATTTTAAGAAAGGAAGAGAAATCCCCACTGCTGTTTAGAGACAACGAAGGTGTCTTCCAGCTAATGGTAGACTGTGCTGAGGTATTTTCTACCTTTCTTCAGAGGTCTGGTGAAACTCGGAAGGAAAACGACACAAAGCTGATGCTCTGGGTTGGTCCACTGGAATAACTTAATTTCAGAGTCCTCTCTTATGCCAACCACTCTTGTTCAAAAAGGCCTTTCAAGCAGGTGGAGACTACCACAGCAAAGAACTGTGTTATTTGGGAATGAATCTGAAATGGGAGTTAAGCAAAGCTACGCTCCCAACCTTCTCTGAGCTCGGTGGCAGAAATCTCCCAGCTCTGTGGTTGTATCGCAGGCTCAGAAAATGCAGGTGCTTGGAGGTCCTTCTGGTTTCAGTGGTGGAGAATGCTTTATGGTGGCCTTGTAGTTATATATCCACTTCGGGTACATCGCCAGGTCTGAATGCTGCTGCGAGACCTCCAGCGTGGCTTGCTCTGAGCAGCAACGAGAAAGTCTGTGGGTGAGTGTGGGCTGGGGGTGGGGGCTGGTGGCTCGTGACACGTCGCCGCTCCACGCAGTATCGGGATGGTAAGACTCGCAGTGCTGGGCCTCTGATCTCAGTTCACTGATGGCCATGGGTGGCACCGCAGTGAGGGCTTGATAAATGGGATGTTTCCAAAATAGGGATGTTTCTCAGCAGACTTTTCGTGGCAGAATGAATGACTAGACTGACAAAAGCTGGCAGTGTAGGGGCTAGTGGAGGGAGGGAAATCACTCTGAATTCCAGAGCTGTCATCTGCCGATCATCACGGATGATGTATTTGGAGGAACAGGGATTAGAAGTTTATTAAACTGTGTGTTTGGGGGTTCTTCTCATGGCATGTTTCTGTAGCACTGTGAGAGTCTTGCAGGGCTGAGAGGAGCAAGAACACCGTTTAAACTGCAGAAAAGTTTGCTAATTAAAGACTGTGATAGGAATGTAATCTCAGAGAAGCTCTAGGGAAAGGGAAACGCGTTCTTTTTACCTTTGCATTTTGTAACTGTGCAGCTGAGAACAAGAGAAGGTGGAAAGAAACTCTCTCAAACAGCACATGAGAGAAAACCAGTCTCTTATTGCCATCATGTTTGGAAATGAAAGCTCATTGCTGGCATTTCTGTAAGATAAAAGAGGGAAGAGACTCCTAGAGGAAGCAAAGTAGGAGAGAATAGAAAGATTTATTTATTTATTGCCTTGCCCAAAGAGAAGCTAACCTCAGAATGCCCCTCCAAGTTATACAGCCCTGGGGGAAGGCCTGTCTCCTTGGTTTCCAGATCCCCAGAAGTGATTAACTGGAATAATTAAGGATAAATATTTTGGTTAAATATAATCTATATGGACATATTTTGTCTGGCTTGTTTTAATCTTTTTATCCTTTGCTTCAAGTTTTGCTGAATATCAGCTCTGCTTAAATAAATATTAATCAAGCTGACAATGTGAACTAAGTTTTAAGTGGAATTCTGATTTATCAAACATCTGGGATATTCAGACGCTATTTTTGTGCTAGGCACTCTCTGAGGTGTGAGGATGAACCGGTAAGTGGTTAAACCATTCCTGGATGTCCTCTGACAGAAGGCCTAACTGTAAAGTGCTGCAAAAACACAAAAGAAAAAGTTGTGGTAGCTATGTGACATCTTTCATCTAAAAGACCAAATTTCTATTCCAAATTTCCTAGTGCCTCTAAAATTCAGATTTGTTTCTGATCTTTTATGCTGTTTTGTTAATGGTTCATATATTCAGAAAGTCTGTCATCCTTTGCATTCCGCTAATGAAGTGACTTGTTTTATTCATTGGATAGTGATTTAAAAGTGATGTTGCTATGATAACAGGAAAAGAAAAGGCAGTTACACAAAAGTGGCAGAAGGGAAACAAAAAAGTTGCTCAAGGCCTGTGAGTTGTGTCTTGATGAGGCAACTTACAGGTATGTGAAATACCATCATTTTACTAGTGCTCTGTGTCCACCCCCTCCTGGCTCAGCACGTGCTCACAAAGCATGTGCTCAGCATCGCTCCGCTGTCTGCCAGGAAGAGGAGGTTTTCTTCATACCCGTAACTTCTGCATTTTCATTTCTTCTCAGAAGCGCTGGTTCCTCCTCAGGAACAGGTTAGACTCTTCTGGTTTTGTTTCTGGATTGCGTTCTGTTTCTTTGTCTACTAGACTGAGGGTAAACCACAAACCTCGGGGCTCCTGCAGCAGGAGTATCCGTGCAGGTACTAGGTAGCACAAGTAAACTCTCAGTAAACAAATCTGTATTTAAGAATGTAGTGTAGGAATGTCTCCACGCTGTAGAGAGAGCACCTGAGGTGGCACAAGGAAGGGGATGATCTGGAGCTGCTGGCGGGCGCGGGGCCCCGGGAGCTGGCTGGCAGCAGCAGCCGCGGCGTGCGGGTCAGTGCTGCGTGCCGCGGGGCTGCGGGCGACGCACCGTCAAGTAAACGTGCTGGAGATGGGAGGCTGAGATGAGCTCTTTCGAAGAAGCCCTGGTTCTTCAGACTGACTGAGGACAGCCAGCCCCGAGCTGGTCACCCATCCCTTTCTCCATCTCTGTTTTATGCCCTGCCCTCCTCTGTTAGTTCCAGGAACATCCTTCCCAGATCCACCAAGCCTTTAATTATTGCTAGCAGCCGTGAATGTTAAATAACATTAGAAACAATGTGCGGCTGGGAGAGTAAAGTAATTCTTTTTTTGGATCTGACCCAAAAATTCTAGTTTGTGCCTTATGATATACATAAGGAGAATGTCAGTGAGTTGGAGCAAAATCACTTGTGACAGATACACAGGCACGTCCCCAGCCTTAGCGTGTTTAAAGGTATGGAGGGCTCTTAAGCAGTCTTGAACTGCTGCCTCGTAGCTGTCCTGTAATAGAAACAAAATGAATCATTAATATTTAGCATTGAGCCTGATCTTTTTTTGACTGACTGTTTGAATTTAAAAAAAAAAAAAGTTACCTTTTTTTTTATAGACAGTTGGAAAATACTGGCCAATGCTTTTGCAACAAGGAAAAAACATTCACAATTTTTTCAGTTTTGTGATCTGTTGCTGGGATGGAAGGAGAAATGAGAAACCAAAGATGAGCCCTTACAGAATGAACTTGCCATTATTCCATATCGGAGGAGTGACTGAATGCAGCTGATGAGCAGAAGCAGTGATGCAGGGATGCATAGCCTTGGGCAGTGACTAATGTTCCCTTGGGGTTTTGCATCAGTGAGTAAAAACGGACTGTGCAGGGTTGCTATAATACTCACTAATTTCCTTTAGAAATTTGGAGTATGCGACAGCATGCTGGAAATCTCTCTGCTGTACGTGTTGGGGGTGACTTCTTGTTCAGTCGGTTGAATTGACCACACTGTACGTCTCACTCCCGTAAAAGCTCGCCTTAAGGAGCCAGCCTGGAAGAGAGACAATAGGAGGTGACAGTGCCACTTAGAAGAGGAAAGCAAAGTGCATGTTGAATTGGCCTTGTATTTGTCACATTAAAATATCCTTGTCTGCCGTAACAATTAACAGGTAGTTAGGTTAAAGCCTCTATTATCTTACCATCATTTTCCAATCTTTCTGTATGCAAATAAGAAGATACTGGGTAGTTTGGAAGTAGACAGGAAAAAGCCACGGTAGTCTTCAGGAGTACTTTGTGTAACACATTGCAATGACACTAAGCTGCATCATGTATTTTGGGCTGACTGTAACGGATATGCCACAAAACATTTTATAGAGTTCGAGTGCGGAAGGTAGAATGGTGGACCTCGACAGAAGCAGCCAAATGCCCAGCTGCTGTGAGCTGGGGTAACTCTGTCCCCGTCAAAGGACTAACCAGACTTACACCAAGTAAATTTGACCTTTAATGTGAAAAATAACTGCCTCATGCGGCAGCCAGCTTTTCTTTCTCTGCATTTTGTAAAATATAGATCTCCTTCTTGACAGGAGAGCTGTTATCTTCAGGTATCACCAGCGGCTAAAAACCACCAAATAAACCTAAAGGTTTTGCAGCTAAAAGGTTCATTCTGTTCTTTAAAAAGGGCTCATATAATTCCCATTACTGTCACTTGGAGTTATGTATAAAGGATGCACAGGAATGAAATTCTAGAACTTAAGAAAAATAACATTTTTAACAAGAAAATGAATATAAAGTTATCAATGTCGTTTAATTCCTAAGCAACAAATATTGGACCTATTCGGTTACAAAAATAATCTTTGTTCTTTCAGTGTTTCTCTAGTTACAATGTGAATTCCTTTAAATATTTACATTTAAATATGTAAATATAAATACATAATTTACAAGTGTATAAATATAAGCACAGACATTTATAAATATAAATATAGACGTATAAATGTGTAAAAATCCTAAACACACACAAATACATAAAATAGAAACAGAGAAATATAAATATGTAAGCGTGCAAGGATAAATATCCGTTTTTTGCATGTATTTTGTAGTGTGCTTTCTTTTCAGATAGTTGCTGAGTTTCTGACACTGTGATAACCTGTGCTTCTCTGTGATCCGTGGAGCCGCGGGAGGCGGTGATGGGTGTGTAGGTGACGGATGCTCTGCCATTTCGCCTGCCCCAAGAAGCGAACTGCTCAGTGTGCCTGCAGACGGCGGGTTGGTTTGGGAGGAGAGAGCAGAGGGCGGGCAGCCGGGGGAGGGAGGTCATCCTCCCCCTCTGCTCTGCCCTGGGGAGGCCACAGCTGCAGGGCTGTGTCCAGTTCTGGGCTCCCCGGTTCCAGAAGGACGGGGAACTGCTGGAGAGAGTCCAGCGGAGGCTACAGAGATGATCAAGGGACTGGGGTATCTGTGCTGAGGAAAGGCGGAGAGCCCCGGGGCTGTTCCGCTGGAGAAGAGCAGGCTGAGAGGGGATCTCATGGATGCTCAGCCAGAGCTAAAGGGCGGGGGGCAAGAGCATGGGGCCAGGCTCTTCTCAGTGGTGCCCGGGGACAGGACAAGAGGTAACGGGCACAAACTGGAACACGGGAAATTCCATCCCAACATGAGGAAAAACTTCTTTCCTGTGAGGGTGGCAGAGCCCTGGCACAGGCTGCCCGGAGAGGTGGTGGAGTCTCCATCTCCGGAGACATTCCAAACCCGCCTGGACGCGTTCCTGTGCCTCCTGCTGTGGGTGACCCTGCTCTGGCAGGGGCTTGGACTGGGTGATCTCCAGAGGTCCCTTCCAACCCCTGCCAGCCTGTGGTTCTGTGAGCCCACTGCAGCGGCGTGGTCTGGGTGTGAGCCCACGAGGATGAGCTGCACAAAGCTAAATTCCTCCTCTCCCCCAGTATGTTTCATTGTATACCTCTCCTGAGGTACTCCTTGCAGCGTTTCTAGTTACTGCGCTGAGACACCATGGGCTGCATTATACATGGGACGTACAGTCAGTGGTGGGAGGCTTTGTCCTTCCAGAAGGCTCTAATTTTGTAGAAGTGCTGTTGCCTGCCTGGGAAGCGTGTCTGTGAGAAAGGCATGCGTAGCCTCTCTCCTCCCAGCCGGTTGTGTCTGCTCCCAGCACGGAGATGGGCCTGCCCTCAGGCAGCCATGTTGTCCGCGTGAGGGGAAAGTACTGTTTTTTCTGTGTCCTCATGGGGCAAAAGGCCTCAGCTGGGCCAGTTCCGCCTTATTGCCAGACTTCTGACAGCACACACTTGTGGCCTCCATCTCCAGCCCCTGTGGCGGCGGCGCAGGGGGCTCTGACTGGCGGGTTTTGGCGGGAAGGGGCTGTGGCGGAGCCAGCTGGGACCGGTTTGGGCTGGTCGTGGGCTGCCCCTCACAGCCGCTGAGGAGATGCTGAGCACTCCCTGTCCCGTGCCAGGTCAGAATGCTGTAAGATCACATCAGCTTTTTTCTGCAAAGTAAGTTCTTCACCTCCATTGTTGAAGAGAACAGCTTAGAGGCATGGTCCATAAGGACTCAAATGTCAGGCTTGAATGAAAAAGAATGCAAAATCCAGTCCTTCTGTCAACGTTTTTGGAGGAGTTTGTTGTGTTCTGGTGGAGCTGACTCATAACTTTATTCAGGTCTTTTTTTCAGTTCACTTTTTAGAGTTTATTTTTTACAAGGCAGCTAGTCTGACAATCTAGAACTCCTCCCGGTAGCATGAGAAGAGCTCTCTGTGAAAGAAAAATTGGAATTTTATTGAAATCCAGGTCACTGTGAGGATGAATTCAGGCTTCTGTTTACTCTCCGTAAGGAGAGTTGGTTAATCCTGGAGAGTTAATTAGGAGCTGTCTTTGAGGGTCCTCACAGTCTAGCTTCCCTTAGCTCCCTGGGGTCCCGCTCTCTGCACCTGGGGGTGTTGGTCGACAGCCGGCTGAGTGTGAGCCAGCAGTGTGCCCAGGTGGCCAGGGAGGCCAGCGGCATCCTGGCCTGTACCAGCACTAGTGTGGCCAGCAGGAGTGGGGCAGTGACCGTCCCCCTGTACTGGGCACTGGCGAGGCCCCACCTCGAGGGCTGTGTCCAGTTTTGGGCCCCTCACTCCAGGAAAGACATTGAGGGGCTGGAGCGTGTCCGGAGAAGGGCGGCGGAGCTGGTGAGGGGTCTGGAGCACAAGCCTTGTGAGGAGCGGCTGAGGGAGCTGGGGGTGTTCAGCCTGGAGAAAAGGAGGCCGAGGGGAGATCTTCTCGCTCTCTACAACTACCTGAGGTAAACTTGGAGGTATTTAATAATAAATACCCTGGAGATATTTAAAAGCCATGTAGATGTGGTGCTGAGGGACATCATTTAGTGGTAACTCAGCAGTGTTAGGTTAATGATTGGACTTAAAGATGGTCTTAAAGGTCTTTTCCAACCTAAATGATTCTATGATTTGCCGGTAACCGTGGATATTTGGAATTGCTCCAGCCCTCTGTGGGCAATGCACGAGTAATTTCGGCTAAAGAAATTAGCCAGGGATCAAAACAGCCTGTTTCCAAATGCCATATACCATTACAAAATATGAAATACATATGTATCAAATTAATTACTGGTACAATTCCAGTAGCAAGAGTGGGAATTTGATCCTGGATGAACCCGGCGGTATGCTCACCTCAGTATTTCCCAGGTGCCAGCTAAAGACAAAAGGGATGAGACCCCAATTTTTTGTCCCTTGAGCAGTTCTCTATAGTCAGGCTGTCCCACGGCTGGGGAGCAGCCGGGCTGTGCGCGGTGCAGTGAGGATGGACACCTCTGCAGGAGCTGCACGGGTGTGCAGAGAACAGGCTGAGCGAGCGGGGAAGCCATCTGTGCCTGCCCGGAGTGGGGCGCACCAGGAGCCAGCGTCTCGGGGAGCATCAGCTGCCCTGTTGTCATGTGGCATCTACCACAGGGCCAAAAAATGATGCACATCTCCAGACGCTTAACCAGATGCTTTGGCCATGAGATTGTGTTTCCTCTCCTAATCTGATTTAAAGTATTCAGGTGTGTTTTGCTTCAATAAATAACCTCTTAATATAAAAGGATTGCTATTTTGTCATTGTGCCAGAGATGAAAAGGGCCAGAGGATAATTACATAAATGAGGGGAAAAAAAAAAGAGCGTAAGGCTGTGATTACGAAGGCTGTGATTATGAAACTAGGTATCTTATTTTTCTAAAGGTAAGGTACTTCTCATGAAAATGGAAGTATGGACAGATTTTTAGTCTTTTCATACCAAAACTTTAATCTGACAACTATGCACTCCAAATTAACTATATTTTCCTGATCTGTGATGATCTGACATGATCATATCAGCTATAAGGGAACTCACCCAAGCCTTCTGGGTGACCTCGCTGGTGTTTGGAAGGTTGGAGGTGGGAAGCTGGTGGAATGCTGTGTTGTAGAAGTCCTCCTCAGCAATGCAGGATTGCTGACAAGATGCAGCGCTGAAGCAGGAGTGTAGCAGTAGCTTTTACAATCCCTTTCCTCTTCTGATCTGACCAAATTTGTGAGGGAAGTGTGTGGTCAGATACATGCACGTGTGCAATCCTATAAGCATTGGAGTCTCGGCAAATATATTCACATAGTGCATACGAGCACGAGTCTGCTCTTGTTGCTGGACACTTGTGATGTTGCTGCATTTACCCTTGAGTGAAGGCAGTAGGGGCATGGGCATTTCTGGTGAAGAAAATACTGGAATCAAAATCTAATGGGCAAAACTGGAAGAATAAATCTGTCCTTGGTTTGCTTCCAGCGCAGATACCCACAGGGCTTATTTGAATGTGTGAATATGACTGCCTGAATGTGTCTGCTTGTATGTCTGTATTTTTCTTCTAAATTGCTGTTATATTTTGAGGAGAGAAAGAGCATCTGGTGCATCAGAAGGACAGTGCTGTATGGAGCTGTAGGGCTGTAGGCTGTGAGTTAAGTCCCTCTCTGTGGGAGTCCACAGATTGTCCCTCCCTTGGTTGGGAACTCTGAGTTGCAGACCCATGTTGGCATCTTGCTAGCGGACAGGACTAATGGGCTGGCCCTGGAATAAAAGCACAAACAAATTCCAGAGCTTGTCACTGGCAAGTCACAAGTGGGCTCAGAAATAGCTTCTTCAAAGGAAAGCACAGTTTATTCATTGTTTTTCTGGGTACTAGTATGTGAAATTTGTGGTTAAAATGGGAGTCCAATGATTTCATGCACCTAAAGTGTGGTCACTGTATAACTCCTGTTCAGGCTAATTACCCTCATTTTTGGAGTGCAAAGAAAAAGGCAAATTTTATTAAATATATGTTTCTTAGACTTTTTCTCTCTATGCTTTTTAAACCTAAGCTATAAGTTTTAGCTATATACACAAGTGATTTCATAAGGTTTCATTAGCACATTGGGGGGCTTGGTGGCAGAAACAATGGAGCACCGTTAAACTTACAAGTGATGTATTGCCTATGTCAGTATGAACATCTGTACAATGGGAAAAAATGTACGCGCTTTGGAAATGGAAGCTAATGAAATGAAATTACCGAGATGAAACATGAGCGATTCCGGCGAAAGCCACATCCATCTCTGCAGTGATGAATGCCTCCCGGCAGGTCCGAGTGGAAACCATGGGAGTGCGGCAGCGTGTTGCTCACTGCTGCTTAACTGCAGGTTGAGCACTCGCTGGGGAGCTGCTGAGCTGCTGCCTTGGGAGCAACACTTGAATAATGAAAGAGAGCGAGCTGCTCATAGCAGAGGTGCATGTTTGTGGCTTTCTAGCAAGAAAGAAGGAAAAAAAAAAAGGAGAGCGGGTAAAAAGAGAGAAGAGAGGTAACTGTCTAGTAATGACTCAATGTCTGTATTTTCCCCTTTCCTTCACTTCAGTAAGATTTGGTAAGTTATGATTTTCTACAGACAATTCTACTTTGAAGGTTTTTCAATTAAGTTACTTAACACAGAATAAGCCCCTAAGAGTATCTTGAGGTGAAGACAAAATGTAGCATGCTGATACGCTAATAAAAAATAACTAAAATACTAATACTACAATGATTCGGGATTCTTTTAACATTATATATACTTATCCTTTTCTTTCTAGTCACCCATATTTAAAATAAATTAAAAAAAAAGCTGACTGGATGTGGAATAAAAAGGCTAATTATATCTCCTGACACCATTCCTGCCCTCACCCAGTTCCGGGGGAATACAGGGTGCTGCAGGGGATCACACATGCCGTCAGGCAGAGATTTGCAAAGCAGTGAACATGTTTAGTAGAGTTAATTCTTAGCTTTCTAAGTTGAGCGTGAAAGGTAAAACATATTCTCACTGTTGCGAAGATGGTAGTGTAAAACCTGAGAATTCCTTTGTGGCTCTTTCTTGTTAATGCAGTAAATACAGTAGTAGGCAGAATTTCTGCTAGCGGGCTGCCAAGTGTTCATCGACAGCTTCCCAGTATATTTCCATGAGGTTCAGAGGGACTTACCTTATCATCTGTTCCTTTCACTTTCTTATCTCTGCTTTTACTTTTAAAATCTTTTTTTCTTAAAAAAAATTTAAAGTATGCACAGGATTTAAAAAGAGTGCTTCCTGCAATATGAACTCTTAACGCACATTTACACCTTGTTGCAGCAACTAGAATCTTAATTTATGTTACTTTCAAATTTAAGAAACTAGAAAATAACACTCTGAATGTGCTTTTAACATTTTTGTTTTCTGAAACATACAGCTGAAGCCAAATACTAGGTAACAAGTGTGGTAAAAGCTTGAACTGCATCCTGTCTTAAGTAGACCTTAAGCTCTATTTGATTCATTTTCCAAGTTAAGTGATGTGGCATGAGTGTTTCTGAGAACAGAGCTGGCTGGTCCTATACTATCTAGTCAGCTATATAGATGACACCATAGTTTATTGCACATCATGGCTTTGGTATTTACCATTGTCCCAGTACCTCTTCCTTTGTATTTCCTGTCGTCGTAACCAATAGACTGGTTTGGCATCTCTTGGCTCCCATGATTACAATCCTTTGAAACTCAGTCATTCTAAGCACCTCCTCCAGGTATCATGTCTAGTTTTTCCTAATTTGGAAATAATTATTTATGGCCTTAAAACACAAATACAAATTGCTGATGTAGTTAATTAGTGATCCGGGAAAAGGCTGATAGCTCACATCGTTAAGGATTTAGACTTTTGTTTTTGTAAACTAGATGTTACCAATGCGTTTGCTCAAAACTTCTCAGAGTAAAACTAGAGGACTGTTTGAAGAAAATATATAAAATATAGTGGGTGAATTGAAAATTTAGCGTTGTTTGTTGTGTCAGTATCCTCTTTTTTTATTTCAGAGTCTCTCAGATTTGTTTTGTCTCTGCCTCCTCTGTCTTGTTTTATTTAGAACTTTTGTTATAGCTTTTGCTTTTCTGTATTCTTGCAAAACGCAGTGCATATTGTGTTTTTCTGTCCTGCAGACTTTTTGTAGGAAGCACTTAAGGCATTCTGGGATTCTTTACTGTTGCCACATTGCCACATTGCTGGATGCTAAACCCACTTTCTAGAGCAGAAAGTTTAAAAATCCAAGGCAGGCAGAGTGCCATCTTATTATAGGAGCATGAGATTTTGCAGCTTAATTTTGGAGTACTTGCCAATACCACCATATAAGCTTTGTTTAGGTGCCATTTACTCTTTAAAATAACTGGTTGTTGTTTCTTTTGTTTTATGTCCTCATCTTTTTATGTCACCATCTTTTATACAGAAGATTTCATTTCCATGTTATCTTCTTTTCAGAAATTATCCCAACATAACTTTCTGTGATTTCCTCCATTTCTAACATTTATTGATGAATGTTATGACAGCATGAAGGTGCCAAGATGGTTTTAAATGATGTGTTTGTCAATAATCATGAAATGTTTTTTCCTGACTTCTGTGCTTTGTCTTTAATCACTATTCAGATTTGCAGCCATAACAAATTTTCCTTTCATTCATGCTTCTTTCCTCTCTCATGCCTTTTTTTTTGTAGTCTTATTATGAGACGGTTTAGGTATCATCTATCATCTGGAAAAATTGCTGATTAATTTTGCTCAGTACATATTTCTCGAAGTTCTCTAATTTTCCAGACTAAGATCCCTTCCTAGAGATTTGGGCTAGGGTTTTTTCTCTTCTCTCTCCCTTTAACGTGGAGTGAATCATTACTGGGTATAATCTCTTCCATCTCGGTTTTTTGCAGTAATTTTCTCTCATATTAGGCTGGTGCTTAACTGTTAATTTTTGGAGGAAGCTTTTTTCCTCCATTTCTAATTTCCCTCATGACCACTGAAGAAAAATGCAATGTTCCACCTCACTTTCTCCCTTACTTGAGTCCCTTTAACTCTTTTATCGATGTTTTACATGCATGATTCCCAGCTCTTCTAGAGCCAAGTTTTGCTGCTACTGTCTTCATCTTTCTGCAAGTTGATGGGAAGCAAAATGGAAGCAAGCAAGGTCCTGACTCCGCTCACTCATTTCCTGGCAGTAAAGACGCTTAGGTGTGTACGCAGACCTGGGCTGCAGTATTTTCTGCAGGAAGTTTATTTCTTCCTCCCACGGGCAAAGATGCTGGAATAGATGCTGAGCTGCAGAGTTAGTTACAGTCTCCATAATGCATTGCTTTAGGGACAACAGAAAAAAGAAAGTTGCCTTTCCTTGCTCAAACGAGATAATTTATTTAATGATGCAGCTTATCTCCTTAGTCTTCAGGCACCTACCTATCCTTATTATTCTTGTATTATTTCCATGTGTATGGTGGTCAGTAATCCCTGTGTCATTTTTAGCTTTCTTTTCTGTCTTTCACATGCACTTCAGCTTTCTTTCGTAAGGCCTCCTGTCTGTTTTATAGTCTTACATATTTGGGAAGTATTTGCTCCTTTTTCTGCTTGGATTTAGTATTGGCCTAATCAGCTGCTTTTGCCAGTAGACATTTGTATGTACTCTTTGTTCATTAAAAAAAGAAAAATTATTCCTCACTCAGCATATAAATGTCTGATTTACATTCTTTTGTCCTCTCCATGCAGTGCTATGAAGGAGCCCTCCTAGATACACTTTTGTAACTCGTTTAAACAAACCCATTCAAATTTATTTTTCTCTCCTTGCTGTAGCGCTAATTTCTGGGTTTTTTGTGGTTTACGATTTTTTTGGTTTTAGTTGTAATTTGAGGACCTAAGTCTTCAAATGTTTGTTGTTAGATAGTATTAGCAAAAGGCCATTCCTCCTATGAATGCCTGGGAGAGGATGTTTGCAGCACGGGACTCTGGTCACCTCATCCTGTAACAAGGTAATGGATTGTAGCTAACCTCACTGTTAGGAAAATATGAGAAGTGAAATCACAATCAAAGAGCCAGGCAGGAGATCAAATAAGAGCAAATATGTCCGTGCTGTTCCTTGGATGGAGCCGTGGCTACTCGCTGTAGGGCATGTCAGTAGCCAAGCAAGTAGGAGGCTGTGGGTGGCAAGAACCCAGGGAAAGAATGTGCAGGGAGAGGAGGATCTGGGTCTCCAAAAGCCAGAGTGTTTTACAACAAGCTCTCAGGAAAGCTTGCTCGTACAAGCAGTACAAGTAAATAATTTCCTACCGTGACTTCTTACAGTCTCACCCTTCCTTGTCCTATTATATTTCTGAAAAGGTTTGATGGCAGTGCATGTTTCCTGTGGTGTGTGGTAGGTAGTTTGCCAGTAAGCTGTTGATGGGAGGGAGGAGTGGGTATACTGGCATTTAAGTCTCTTATTACAACCATATGATGTTTGTAGTAATACCACATAAGCTCGTGCTTCCCTGGTATACGTTCCTAAACCCTAATAATATGAAGCCCCTTAAGGTCTTCCTGAGCCAGGCATTATGTCTGTGTATTACTTGGTTGGATTTTTCCCCCACATGTGTCTGAATGCTTTTTAAAATCAGTTTATAACTTTGGCTTGTACACAATTGTGTTGCAAGGAGTTAAAGAAAAATTATGCATCTCGATTTCTTTTCTATGTTGCCCTCATGCACAGGTTAAAATCAGTGTTATCTTTGTGTAGTTTTTGAACACTTGAAATTAGCTATACTGAGAAATAGATCTTTGAATGAGATACTAAATTACAGAAATTATATGACACTGATTAATATTTATTATTAAAGATGCGACCATCTTTAACGATTAGATTTTATAATTAGCCATATATTCATCTTTCTTACAGTTCTCAAAGCAGTGCATCTAAATATTTTTTTTCTAGTATATCCAAAGTTTGTGGTTAAAATGGAATTGAATGTCTTATGGGGATATTTACTGCATATTGCAGCAAGCATCCTTTGACAGTAAATACTGTGCCAATGAACTACCTAACATGAAAATTCTGTTCTAAAATTCTTTTTAGGAGAGATGCCACAATGTAATTAGAATGTTAAAGAGTGCAATTTCATTTGAACTCGCTAAAATTGTTTTCCTAAGTAAAATTAAAGCTATTTTAAGTCTTATCTTTACAGCGCGCATAAATATGCCTCTCGCATTAGGAGAGATCCCTGATTTTCAGCTGAGGCCTGGTTCCAGGGTGCGGTACTCTTTGCGGTGTTCCAACTGCAGCGTATAGATGTTCCGTATTTGCTGGCAAATATAGAGGTGTGATGCACCTCACTGAATGTCCGGAGGGAATTGCTGACATTATTTAAGTATGTATGTGCAGTTTTTAGCAGCTTGGTAGTTACTGAATAGACATCGAGGGACATATTTTCAAACTGGGCTTTAACCTCTATCTATAAAAAACACATTTACTTCTACTGAAAGACATTTTTATGTGCAAGTTGGGTAATTAAGAATTTAATCATCCTTTCTTAAGAGAAAATAATGTTTTCTGCACAGAAAAAGAAGCAAAGTTTAGAGGCTTCATTCTAGAGAGCTATTTGCAAGCTTGATATAGAGTCTGAAATTACTTGTTTGCCTTAAAAATAACTGGATGGTAAATCCCTTGAAAATACATTTTGCCAGGTATCCAGAAGAGAAGGAGCCAAGCCAGAGCAAGCCAATGAAGTGCAAAAGTGACCTTGTTTTATCCACTAGCATACAGATATGTCTAGCATTTGACAGGCATATCCCAGCTAATCCATTTCTGTGGAAAAGATGTGCGGTTTTTAAGCTCTCAAAATTATAATTTAATTATTTCAATTGCTGGAAATATTACTGATATAAAGTCCCTATTTTCTGATGTTTTTAGTGAAAGACGCTCACGGATTTGGGGTATGGGAGTGGTTCCAGGACTTAAAGAATGGGCTTATCTCTTTACTGAGGACTTGTGAGCAACTTAGTTTCTTGATAGCTCATGGCAATATTAATCAACTGGATATAGAGATGACATTGTTTTGTGTTGACTCATTGCTTATTGCTTCCAAGCAACGGCATGTGGGACTTCCAAAGATGTTGAAAGTTTTGCTGAAAAAGTGGCAGTGTTTGTTGTTTTTTTTTTTTTTTTATAAGATTGTACATAAAATGTATGCTGACCTAATACTTGTAAACGATCAGTCTAAATAACAGCAACTTCATCTTAGTTATTTCAGAAATAAGTCCAGTGGATAAAAACAGATGTACTAACCTAGGAATGGGAAGGTTCCCATTTTCAGTTGTCCCTGCCATTGCCTGCAGAGCTTCTGTGGCAAGCTAAGGCGACAAGAGAAGCTTCATTTTCACCTAAAATATATTTCAGCCCTTGGATGTATAGTCTCCACTTCTTGTGCTCTTGACAGTGTCCTCTGTCCCTAAATGTGGACAGTTCACCCAGCTGGTGGTCATATGCTTAGCTGCCCTTAAAGACAGTGGCTCCTGCATTTAAGGAAAGCTTTATTCCTTTTTGTCACCTCAATGCTAATATTGAAAGCCAAGTGAAAACAATGGAACGTGTACTGCTAAGGGAGAAGTGTGCTCTGGAGGGTTTTCCTATTGAAAAGAAAGGCTGCAAGAGTCAGTTGAGTTACCTGTAGAGCTGATCTACAGTGTAGTGGATGACAAAATATAGTCGAGAATTGTGCATATATCATTCATGCTGCATTCATTTTTTCAAAATTGCCTTCTATGACGTTAGAAGATGATGGATGTTGCCAGGTGCTTATATAATTCAGGCTCTATGAAAATTAATTTGGTATCATGTTCTGACATTTGAGACAACTGTGGTATTATAAATGCTTGTGGTTACTTTAACTTTGTTGATGCTTGCACATAAGTCAGTACAAGAAGATGTATTATTGTTTGCCTTAAGAACGGTTTAAAATTTTGGGGCTTCCTACATTTCTGGGGGGGGATTGGGTTGTTTTTTTGTTTTTTTTTTTAATAAACACTTGTATTGCATGAGAAAATCTACCAAAAGCATGGCATAGGCAAGGTGCATAATGGCTGGAAAATAAGTACTTTTTCTCTGATTGCTATTTCAGTGAGATACACCGTGCTACATAAGGTGCCATTGTGGATCCCTTCTCATAGAACTTAAGCTCAGCGAATGAGACTGGCTGGATGAACTGGCTTCCAGTCCTCTTTAGGGATGTATAGCAGTTGCTTACGTTTGCTTGAAATAAACTCATGCTGGTATGATTCATATGAAATATATATATTTAGATTACTTACCATGATTCTGATTTTCCAGTGCAAACCTAGTAGTGCCATGAATTCATTTTAGGAAGATAATCTCGAGAACATCCAGTTTGAAGGTTATGGTAAAAATACCTGAAGTTTCTGAGATGTCCCTCCAGACATGGCACTTATTCTTGTGTGAGTTTTCATGTGGGTTCTAGTTTTGCAAACTTTTCCAGACTTCTAAGTACCTTGAAGTAAGACATTGGTCAAGACCCAGAGCTCTCTATGGTGCCATTAGCAGCCTCCTGGCATTCAGTTCTCTCTCGATCAGAGCTCTGACTTCAGTGGCACTGCACAGCTGGGCAAGCTGTGGCTCCAGATGAGCAAACTATTACTCAACTGACCTGAGATTCATTGAGTCAAACTTTGTGAGTGTATGTGTAAATATTTCCTTCTGTCTTGCTCTGTGAACTTTTGCTCCTGTTGACTGATTTCAGTCAAATTCAACAGAGTGTAGAATTCTTCAGTGTACTTAAGTATTCACACATATGGGGACAGAAGGAAAAGAAAATTTATAAGTGGCCTAACAGGTGTCGCACTGAAGAGGAAGGCTGTAAAGGGAACTCATATAGGAGAGAACCCCCAAGCAAACAGACTTGGTAAATATCCCTACTGCAGAAAAAGCTTCAGCTGAACGGAAGGAAATTTAACCAAAAGCATGTATCCATAGCAAAGCAGGCTCATTTATTTTTCCAAGTCTGAATCCTGTGAAAAATGGGGCATGTATATTGACAGGAAACTTGGTTTCACTTGCTCATTTTAAAGTTTGTCTTTTCTTTAATTAGAAGCTTCCATTTGAAATTTTAGATAATAATCACCATTTTAAGATGACCTTTTTTTTTTAATATGACAGGGAAAGCTGTTCATCTGAAAAAGTGGAATTGGTTCTGCTGAACTGTGGTATTGGTTGCTTTCAGATAAATTCCATTCTGTGTGCGTGACATAATTAATTTCCAAACTCATTGTGTAGAAATTGCAAGTAAACTTTCTGGAAATGGAAAACAGCAGTTTCTGATTTTAAGGGTTAAACTAGGTACTCTTCCCCAGGCTAGAATCCTCTCTTGGCTGTTCTTTATAGGTGCATCTGATTTTTCATCTTTGAGATTAAATGATATATTAAACAAATACCATCTCTTGTATACAGAATGATGTTTGATAGTGCTTCATTCTGTATTTATTGTTTCCATGGTCAGCTTAGCTTGTAATGCTTTGCCCGAGAGTTCTTCACATTTCCCAGTTTTTTGAATGTTCATATCAGAAATGAAGTGTGTGATATATCCTTTTTGAGAATGGCTTTCCAATAGTTTGTATTTGATTTACTAGGAAACCCAAAGCCAGCAGTACCAGACAGTTTTTTTGAAATCCATTATATGGCATTATATGTACAGTTTTCTGTCTCCTTTTGGAGAGTCACAGTACCTAAAATAGAACATTCATCTTATTGATGCTTATAGGAAATAACATTCTATGCCTCTAATAGGGTTGGCTGTCTTTGATACGAAGTTTCTTTCCTAAAACAGTAGTGAAATGATGAAAAATGGGTTTGATACTTTCTAAAACCATATTCAACCTTTTAATTGTTGTAGTGCACTGATAAGTATGAGCCCTTGGTTCCAAAGGCAATTACCATAAAGTTGGTTTTCTTAGAACAAGAGACAGGATGGAGAAAAAGAGGGACACTGCTGATAGCAAAATACTTGCACAGAAAGAATAGAAATATTACAAACTGTATATGTGGAAGTGAGATACTCACCTGTTTTAAGACAGCTGCATCAAGAAGTGAGGGGGAAAAAAAGAGTTTCACAATCATTAGTAATCCAATGATGTAATAAGTACTTGGTTATGAAAGAATGAGACCCTGCCACATTTACAAATCTGACATAATTTATGATGGTCTCAAGTGATACCCCTCTGTATTTCTCTCTTAGTCCATAAGAGATGTTTTTCAAGTATAAAACATTTTGTAAGTGCATTGGAAGTCTTTGCACTCTCACCAGTAATGTGCAGAGCTACTCCTATTATATCCTGCTTGGGAAGGGCACAGCGCCATAGGAAAATTGCTGTTGTGCTCACAGTCTGGCTCTCTTCTTATTCTAAAGGCTGTAAGTCAAGGCTAGACATTAAAAAGCAAACAATTTATTCTGGAGGAAAAATGTTTTTAAGTGGCTGAAGAATTTGGCCGTTTGGAACAGCTTTTCTAACAAAATACATAATTTTTGAAAAAAAACCGATTGTGATATACTGTGTTTTCAGGTTGTACATGCCTCCAGGTATTATATGTTCTGAAGAAGAGAAGATTTACTTATGATGCCATTGGAATTATTTTGTCCAAATATACATTTATGATATCCAGAGGATTGATTCTAACTGAATAAGAGTGGCCTTAAGTTCAGCTCTACGCAAAGTTTTAAAGTGGAAATCAGTGAAGTACTCGTGCGTTAGCTAGGTGTGGGCTGAACCGGGTAAGAGGGATAAAAACTATATATTTGGAAGGCAATATTGATATGTCTTAGGCCGGGTTCGGACATATTTATAGGTGAGAATATCTAGAAATGAGTCTTTTATGTTTAAATATAGTAGCTACTTGCAGAAACAGATTCTCAATCATTTATCCCACTATACCACCTTTAGTGGACAGATTTATTAGACTGTTTTCTTGTTTTACCCTTTTCCTCATTAAAATTTCATGAAAAGTTAAAATGCAAAAAGAGAACTACTTTACTGTTACATTGAAATTGGTGTTTACTCGTCTGAGCCTGAATTTCTAATGCTACATCTGTTCCTCTCTGGTTTATAGACAGAACAGTATCAATGTGCATAATTAAGGAGGCTGAATAATTTCCAGGATATCCACACACTTTTAGTTGCTTACAAGTTGGCTGGATGAAGCATTTGATTGATTTTTATTTTTTTTTCCAGGCTTGTTTCTGGCTAAAATTTTTTTGTTCTTGATTTTTTTTTCTTTTTTTTTTTTTTCTTTAAAGTTTCAAGTTTTAATAACTATTAGAACAGCTTCTGAGGACCAATGAAAAATTGCTAACTTACTGTTATAGTATTTTTGAAGATCCTGGCACTGCAGGTATCTGGTGCAGTATGTGGAAATGTGGCAGTGAGTAATTCTGAAATGGAATTGTTCCTCTTTCCATGTTCATGAAAAAGAATGCACAACTGTGTAATGTACAGCTCTTTTGTATACTTGGTAGACTTTGTTACACATTCGTCTTGATTTTCAGAGTGTTCCTGCCTCATAGAAAGCCCAGACCAAACTGATAATACCGTACAATTAAAGACTGGGTCACAATGTAGTCATAAAAATGGGTAAAATTAAGGTTGTAAGGGCAACCTATTTTCGGCATTTCTTAACTTTGAAGTGCTTGATTTTCCAGCTTCTTTTGAAATAGTTTTTGTGGGAGACCTATAGAAGTACGATTGCATGCTGCCATTTTGCCGTGCGCAATGGGAAAATAACGAAGGAGACTAGCCAAGAGCTATAAGGCTGGCTTTCAAAGGCTTTCAAATATTATTGTTACTGGACCTATAAATATTGTTTAAAAGCCTTTATGAAAGCAGTTTTTCCCTGGGGGTGCTGTACAAAGCAACAGTGTTCTGTAGTAGAATGTAGATGGCCTTAATACAAGGCTTTTAAATATTGTTACTTTCCTTACTGTCTTTATTCTAAAAATACTGAATGAAAACATTTCTGACGTGTGCTTTTTTTCCCCTCTGAGTTATTTCCTTGTCCTGAATCATAGCTAACTGTGGATGTGGGTGACTGGTACTGGCTATCTGTATGTCATGCAGCTGCCAAGTGATAAGATTAAATCGTGCAAGACAATAAATGAACAGGCCTCACTAGCTTAACTAAGCTGGGGAGGTTTCTATATTTTTCTTTCAATTCCATCTGTATTTTCAGTATTAGAGTTGTCCAGACTGTGTTTGTGGCTGCTTGAGACACCTTCTCGTTCCCATATGCCTCTTTTTCCTCCAGAAGAGTGTAGGTACTCATCGCAGGTACAGCTATGGTTCCCGCATTTCTCCAGGGAAGTTACATTCAAGCCACAGCCTACTTTAAGCATCCTATTTTGAGGAGAGATTTGGTTGCCTGGAAGCTACAGCTGGTCAAACTGTGGAGTTTCAGTTCTAGAGGAATTTTGGGTTTTCTTTTTATTTATTTATTTATTTATTTATTTATTTATTTATTTTTGAGTTGGAACAGAGAGTGCAGAATTTCTTACAAAATCACCAAAAAGTGGTCAGCTGAGACATTTCATATATTTCAGTGTAATCCAGATGCTTAATTTAGAGTCTGGTAGAGGCTATAGAACATTTACCTGAAGAGTTATTTTGGTATTCTGTTCTAGAAAGGTTAAAATGGATCGTCTCGAGTTTATCAGTTTATTGAGTTAAACCTATTTGGAAAACAAAGCTCCTGTAGGAAAACGTTTGTATGGCAACTTCATTTTTGGCAAAATGTTGTTCTCAATGGAAAAACGTTCAGTTGGAAATATTCAGGGGGTTCTATTTGTTTCTCCAGGTCCAACTTCTGGCTTTCTGTTCATGCTTAAGCCTGTCCAGTGACTTTTTAATCCTCGGCCATTATTTTTTCAACTTAAGAGGATTGCATATTTCTCCCCTCCTTCTTTAATGTCTAAAATTTGAGAAATACTCTGTCCTGTCAGCTGCCATGTAGAGAAGATGAGAACAAGCATTTGAGAGAGAGGAATGTGGTACGTGATGGTGCCAGACACAGGCTGCTGCTGTGGCCTGGGGGAGGCTTCTCTCCACCCACCCTCACTTGTCAATGCCCCAGTTCCGGGTGCTGGGGTGTGGTAGGAAGGTCCCAAGCCTGTCACCCTCACAGTGACGCAAAGCAATGTGGTGTGGCATGAAACAGGCTTCCCAGTTGGTTTAGGAAATCTTACTGTTGTGTTGGTGGGGTGCTGCGCATGGATGTGTCTCCCCTGCTTTTAAAGGCCGGTCACAAGGCTGCACGGAGGCAGCGCTTTCAGTCTGGTGTAGTTAGAGACTGGCGGATTTGATATTAGTTGGACCAAAATACCAGAAATTGCTCTCTGTTGAGCTCAAGATGGACCTGATGCAAGGGAGATCTTCTTTTTCATCTTGGGCTTCGGGATCTGCTTTTTTTCATGTCTGCTTACAAGCTTGAGCGAAGGGGATGTGGATTGATGTTCGGTACTTCTTTGACATTGTGCTGGTATTCATATGAAATTATGATAAAGAGTGTATATAGACAGTTTGTGAAAATTAATTACTGGATAACTTTTCATAAGATGCAGAATGACTCCATTTTCTCCATTTCTCAGTCATTTAGTTTCATCCTAAATTGTGTTATTGGTAAATGTGTGTATGGCAGGTTTTTTTATTTTTATATTTCTATTGCACCACTAAAAGGAAATCAATAAAATTTATCTTTCAGTCTCAAATATCTGTTACCATAAGTTCTCCCCATTGTGATCCATAGTGTCAGGATGTCAGAACTGTCCTACTATAAAGATCAATTTGATTTTATGAGATTATCAACCTTTCATAAAAAGGGTACGATTGTGTTAGCTGATTGACAGCAGAAAGCTCCCATTTTGGAGACACAATTTAGCCATTCCTTTTTTCATTTTTAAGTTGCTTTCATTTTGCTTCATGCATTTTAAAGTTAACTGCTTAGTTTGGGCCTGTGTTGAGGACAAGAAGTGTAAATTAAAAGGTACACAGCTCTCAGCACAAGCATTGCTGTAATGACTTCATTCAAAGCAGTCTTTTCAGAGCAGGTGTGACCTACTTGCTTTAAATTGGGTCCTCTTTAACCATAGTTAATTAAAATTTATTCTTTTTTTTTTTTAAGGAGCCCACTACATGAAAAACTGTTGTGAATCAAAATGGTCACTACCTAGAAATCAGCAGCTACAGGAATAACTACCAAGTAGATACTCCCTTTTTTCCTCAATAAATATTTATATTCTTGTAATCAGAGCTGTTTAGTTGATGCACATGCATACATTTGTGATCCTGAAAGGGTGCTCAGCAGCACTCACTGGATTTTCATTCTAATGCCTAAACAAAAAGGAGGAAAACATTCAAGAATCATTTGAATGAATTAACTGACAGTATGGCACTTAGTGGTGTGCAGAGTCTGTATAGTCTGGAGAGTGTTAAATTGCAAGTATTTTTAAAACTTCCCTATTAATTTTAAAGCAAATGTTGTTCTTAGTTATGTCAGGTGAAATCTACTGAAATAAATGGCACTATCACAGATTTATGCAAGTACAGTAGGTTCCGGCTACCCGCTGATTATCATCTAATAGCTCAGCTATCTCGAGGCACGCTCTGTTGATGAGGGAGAAATACCAGTGTCTTTAAGGTCATAAGTGTACGGAATCAGCTTTCAAATGTCAATGAAAACTTACCTTTCATTGAATTGTTTCCATCTTGAAATTAAAGGTTTTGTCTTGTTTAATAGGCTTTAAATCTCCTTGAAAAGGTTATATTGCAATTAATTAAACTCAAGCAAACAATGAACAGCAATCTAAATCTGTCAAAAAGGTTTACTGTATTTTTATTGTTATGGCATTTTGAAGTGAAGTAAAAGAGATTATTTGCAAAGCAGGCATTCAAATGACAGTGAATTAGGAAAGTACAAAATGAACCATAAGCAGTACGTAGCAGTATTGGAACGACCTTTCCATGGTCTCTGTTGCTTCTTTCTAGTAAGAAACTTTTTTCTTTAAAACATAATCTACCTACTGGTAGTGTTATATCAGTAGAAGCTGGAGGCTTTCTTTGATTTATTTTTTTTTAACATTGTTTTGAAAGATTTTCTATTTTCCCAAGTTCTACAATTTGTGAAATCCAGCCCAAATGAGTTTGGTTAATGTCTGTAGTCCAAGTCTCTAAAATGCTTGGCAAAGGGAGTGGTTTGAGAAAATCCAGCTTGATTTTATACTTGTGTAAAAGCTCGATAATGGAAGAGAACCAGTAACAGATGTCAAAATATGTCATGGCGAGTACAGTGGGAGTAGCACTTGGAACACTCTGAACTTCTGCCTGTGCATGTGGGCAATGAATGAATGAAATTATCATAACGAAATGCAGGTCTGGAATCTCTGTTTTACAACGTCATTTTGCTCATTGGGAATATAGAATTGGTTTTCTACAAACTTTTCTTCAAGATTCAAAAACTGTTTCCTGATGATAATATACTAGGTGTTGTTTTTTTTTTAATAAAATAATTTTTTTAGCATAGATGTATAAATGTATATGTATTTAAGCAGTAGAGTAGATTCTCCAGTAGCGGAAACTAATGCGTCACCTTCTATTAAGGAATTTTTGCTGCTTTACAGAAGGGAGGAAACTCACATTATGACCAAGAGATTTAACTGAGGCTGTCTAATCCTTGCAGAAAGAGGCATTTGCTGTAGTATTTTAAGAGTAAAAAACGTTCTTAGACTGCAGTGGTTGGTGGTTTGTTTTTGTTTTTTTTTCTTGGATCATGCTGAGGAAGCAGATTTTTGCAATAAGCAGGATGGAATATAAAGTCCCCAAGTCCTGCTTCCATGTTAGGAGGAATTCACTAACAAAACTCTGTGTGAATTTGGCAAAAGTAGGATTTCATCCATAACACAAAGCTCACTTCAAATGTGATGCAATTTTTTTCATAGCAGTGTATTTTGTTTTTTTCTACCAGCTCTAGTGAATTCAGAGAAGTGCATGAATGGCCTCCTGCTTATTCCTGTTGCACTCCAGTCCCCGGGAAGTGGGAAGGGAACCTGACCGACCGTGATTTGCTTTTGCTCTCAGGATGGGGCTGGGCTTTGAGAGTGACGTGGAGACAATAAGCTTGTTTTCCATTGTCCCATGTCTGGGGCTCGATAGATCCAGGCTCTGTTCCACCTTGGGGTCACCATGACCCTTGTACTTGAACAGCGCAGGGATGAATCAGGCTGTGAGCTGTCATTTGTGGCCAGGTCAAGGGAATGCGAAGAACCCTTCCGCTCTTCTGTGTTAATTCTTGTACTTCCTCTGCATTGGTTTTCACAAGCAAAAAGTGATTAATACAAAAATACTATACCTATATGTACTTAATCAAAATGATAGCATTATATCAGTACATCTGTCACGTTGATCTGGCTTGTAAGAGTTTTTGTAAAACCTTATTCTCTAATATATACTTCTAATGAACTATTTTCGTTATAATTGCAAACAAAATCAAATTTCAACAATATATTCAATACTTAACTAGATATCTGGGATAGCTTTTAATGGTACAGAATATATTTTATTTGATGCATTGAGATTAACTCACTTTTAATTTGTAGAACAAAAAAGAGGGAAAATTGCATTACAGACCCCAAGTAGCTACACAACATCTGTCTCTGAAGGGGATTCTCTCTACTTCAAAATCTTTCTTTTATTATAATTATGAGGAAATTGAACTGAAGATCAAGAGATTTTTTTTCTTAGCAATTACATCTTGATAATGCTATTTAATTAGTGTAAACTTTTTCTGTTTACTCCTACCATCACACTGCTTACCTTTACTATCGTTAAATTCTGGAGCCATCTCTTATCTGAAGAGATCTAAGTTCCCACTGAATCAATATAGTGATGCCAATTTAGGTTAGGTAAGAGCCTGATCATTTTTATTGCACAGACACTGACTGAATGGAGACACTGGAGCAAGTCTGGTGAAGAGCCACTAAGACGATTAAGAGCCTGGAGCATCTTTCACGTGAGGAGAGGCTGAGAGAGCTGGGGCTGTTCAGCCTGGAAAAGAGAAGGCTCAGAGGGGATCTAAATAAATGTGTAAATACCTGATGGGAGGGAATGAAGAAGTTGGAGACAGCCCCTTCTCGGTGTTGCCCAGAGACCAGAGGCAATGAGCACAAACTGAAACACATGAAATTCCATCTGAACGTAAGAAAACAATTTTTTACTGTGAGGGTAGCTGAACACTGGAACAGGTTGCCCAGAGAGGTTGTGAAGTGTCATCCGTGGAGATACCCAACCCGACTGGACACAGTCCTGGGTGACCTCCGCCAGCTGTCCCTGCTTGATGCCCTGCAGGGGGTTGGCCCAGGTCACCTTGAGTGGTCCCTTCCGATCTCAACCATTCAGTGATTCTGACTCCTGTCACCTTCTCCCCTCATTTGGATTTGTCTATGAATGCAGGAGTGACAGTTTTACTTTCCTAGGTTAAAAATACATTAAAAAAAAGAAACTTACAATCAGGAGGCATGAAACCACTAAGGAATAAGATAATATTCTGGCATGAACTGCCAATGGTAATTTAAATCTGAGGGCTTCTATTTGAGTCAATTTGAAAAATAGTCTAAAGTTACTGACGTGGCATTTTTTAGCCAGACCTCTTGCTTCACCTTGTCTAGTTTTCATAGTGCTAGATGTACAAAAAACCAGAGGTACGTTCCTTTAAAAAGTTGTTCTATATTATTTAAGTGTTAGGAGATTAGTCATAAATTTCAATTATGTTTTTGATGTAGAGTCATATAGAATCCGTACTATAGCATCTCCATACTACTGATAATGCCTTTTAAATTGTGGCGTTAATTGGCTAAGTGATTTTGAGATGTTTCCTATGTCTTATAGGATTCCTGTGTCTTATACAACACACATAGTGAAAAAAAAAATCATAGAACTATATCACAAGTTTGCTGTACAGCAAAGTTGAAAAGCTAAAAACTTGGTGTTTGTTGAATTACCCAAAGCTGGAGTATTTCATACTGAATTTCAATGATGTGCCTTACCCTTGCTGAGCAATCGCTATTGGAAAGTCCATAGTTAATGTGCCAGTGATACAAAACCATACATTTGCTGGCTCATCCTCATGATGAAACACAGTAAAAGCAGAGGGCCTCCTCTTCTGATATGTTGTGCTTAATTTCATGGCACCACCTTGTAATGTAGACCGTGGTTTGGGTTCCAGCTCCTTTATTCTTGCTATTGTAAATCTTGGTAGGACAAGAAAGATTTGTCATCACAGAAATTAATGCATAGATACTTAAGGTTATAAAAGCTGTCAATCAGGGCTACTTGAAAATGCTCATACATCTTTCTGGAACGTGTTAAGGGTTTTCAGTTCTGTGCCTTTAGATCAACATGTACAAATCTCCTAAAGCATTAATAAGAGCATTTCCACCATATGAAAGTGGATTAATCAAACCCACTTTTACTGTCTCACACTTAGTAGTGCTTGGATCCCCTCCTGACCAGAATCTCTCAGTCTGTTTCAGAGAGTAGAATTGCATGCACACTTTTGAGGAAATTCCTGAAGCTTTCAAAATTTGAAGTTGGACAGCTAATTTCGAAATGAAGGTATTTTCCTAAATTATTTGGAAAATGTCAGAATTTAATGTCATTTTTTTTCTTCTTAATATATTTATTTTAATTAGCCCGTTACTTGTCAGTAAAAGTTCATAATAACATCTGATATCATCTGAGATTATTTGACATGGCATATGGATATCATAGATATGAAAGTCAAAATATTATCTTTGTTTCATTTTATTTTAAGTCAATACAGACAAATTGATACATTTTGCCTTATTTTTTTTGGTCAACATTTCTCCTGTTTGTGTTATAATGAAACATCTTGACAGTTTGAATCAGAAAATATTAGACACCTTGTGAGTAAATTGGAGGAGCAACTATTTTCAGTAGTCCAGAAATGTTATCACAGTCTAACGCATGGGTGTTAAAAACAGCTGCTCCTCTAATGAGTTCACTGAGTATTTCATTTTTCTACATGACTTGAAACGCTAAGACATGCCGTACTACGCACTGTTACAATTGAAACAACATGAAATAATATAAAATGTATTAAATACATTTTTAAACAAAGGCTTCGTTCTGACATTGGTCTCGAAACTTTGAAATTTTATTTTGAAACAGAAGTACTGAGCTTCAGTGACCTCAAACAATGTCTTCAAAGCTTTCAAAGAAGACATTTTGAACAAGGATAAATCTAATATTCTGTATATTGACTTTTAGAAAAACTTAATGGCATCTGAGATACTAATTAATGTCTACTCTGATTAATTATTTTTTTTTTGCGCACACAGTATTATATTTATGACATTTGTCTGTATTTGGGAACACAGATACATGCATATCACTATTTTCTGTAAAATACAAAAAGTTTAAAACACCATTATTGGAATATTAATTTCAGGTTAGATTATGGGAAGTTTTACGTTTCCTTTTTCCTTAATAGTAAATGGTCAATTGCTTTTAACCAGAAGTGCAGCCTGCTGTGACAGATAGCTTTGTCTTAGGTTCTTCTTTTCTTTTACTCATGAAAGAAAGACTCAGGTTTTGTGGAACTTTTCACTTCTGGCTTTTTAAAGATGAGAGAGTGTCTGCATCTGTTTAGGCTGGAAATTCACATATAAGATGTTCTAACTAGGAAAGTTCATAGAACTGTAGAATCACAGAGGCTGGCAGGGACCTCTTGAGATCGCTTCGTCCAACACCCTGCTGAAGCAGAGCCACCTGGAGCAGGCTGCCCAGGACTGTGCCCAGGCTGGTTTGAATATCTCCACGGATGGAGACCCCACAGCCTCCCGGGGCAACCTGTGCCAGCGTTCAGTTACAGTCACACTAAAAAAGTATTTTCTTGCCTTCAGATGGCATTTCATGTGTGGTATGTCAGATACTCCAGTTCCTTCATCATCTCGCTGGCCCTTCTCTGGGCTCACTCCAGTAAGCCCATGTCTGTCTTATACTGGGGAGCTTGAAACTGGGCACAGCACTCCAGATGTGGCCTCACCAGTGCTGAGGGGAAGAATCATCTCCTGTGACACAAGAAAAAATTGTGAACTGCTAATTATACAAATAAGGATAGCAAACAAATTAAACATGACTAAATATGAGGGGGAAAAATTACTTAGAATGCTTGCATTTCAATGGTTATGGTTACATATTAATATGTAAATGTACTTTTAAAAGTATATGTTTATGTACTTTTGAAAGTAAACTTTTACATGCAAAATTCCAACCTTGATTTCATTGTAGTGTTAAGAACTGAGATTTTGGTTGTGAGTCATCTTTAGTCATAGCAGTCTGACGTTTCTATTTGGAAAGGGCAAATATGGCACACTTAGGTGGAGGAATTTGGCCAATTTAAATTTTTTGTTGACTGACGGAGTGTTTCAGGGGAGGAGAAGAGCAAGAAGTGAACATCTTCTGTTTACCTCCTCCCTTATCTCTGTTTAATATCACAGTCTCATGAAGTAACATGTAATGCCAGGCTGGCATGGTTTTTTCTAGAAGCAAAGGCCAGGCCAGACTTTTTTTATAGGTGTATCAACTTCACTTGTAAAGCAGTCACTCTGCATTTGAGTGGGCTACTTGTGTACAAATGATACAGCTTGAAAGATGATAAAATTATGGCTTAAAATTTGGCTGCTGCCCATGTACATAAAACAGGAAAAATATTTGGTACCCTTTTCTTTATGAAAACGCATTTGTTATGCCATACTGCTGATCTTTCAAAAAGCTTTCAAATTTCAGATATGGGTCTGTAACCTGACGGTTCTTTTTATGAAAAAAATCCCTGAAAGGAAAAAGTAACTCAAGAAAATTTGAAGAAAAAACTCGTTCTAAACCAGTGGGAACTTTTTTCTCCGTCAGACTGACATGCATTATAATCATCTTCTAAATCCAGAAGATAGGTTCTTTGTCAGCTAAATAATATCTTTTTTCTATCATAGAAAGTGACAACATGAAATTCTGTCTGTTATAAATTGATGCTCACAAGGCTCTCAAGTACCAATTCAGCAACTTCCATCCTCATCTCTCTAGAAATTTTCAAATTCAACAAGCTTCTCTCTCTTTTTGGTGCATGTTTATAGGTATATGTTCTTGACTCAGCTTGCAACTAATTGGAACTAGTAAATCCTAAACAAGAGTTTAATAACCCTGATTTCCCCACTGTGCTGCTCTCATACCTACACCGAGGAGCTTCAATCAGCTCTGCAGTGCTGGCTCGGCACCGAAGGAGTGCTGGCCTGTTCCTCTGGCTCACGGGCGTGTGGCCTTCCACCTGGTGAATGAATGGGCAGAAATGGCGCTTAAAATACGGTGGGTAAAGAACTCGTGTGAAATTTTATTTTGCAGGGTCTGTTCCACACTTTCACTTAACTATTTTCATCCATTCTTACAGACTAGCCGTTTAGGCAGAATAACTTCTGCACACTGTAAAACTGTTTTCATGTCACTTCTCCCCAGATCCCTTCCAATCTACGGTATTGACAGTAAAGAGCCAATTACATTTGACTTGTCTGGTTTAAATAATTAAGGCAGATTTTTTTAAACCTTCCAAAGGGTTTGTTTAAAGCCAGGAAGTGGTCAGAGATGTAAAGTGTTGTATCATTTCAGCTAAGGGAAATAAATGTACCAGTATGTTACTGGGATATCTTGTTGCTAGCAGCCCCTTCGTTTGTGTTTTGCCCATCTGTTTGCCTGTGCTCTGAAGTCAGGCTGCAGGACTGAGGCCTGGGTGTTACCCAGAGGGACAGGGCAGTCTTTTAAGAGTTCGGCAAGCTCGGACAGAATACTTGTCTTGTACCTGAATTGTTGAACATCAAGATATAAAGTTAGGGGAGCAGGTAACTTGCCTCCATTGTTACCAGAAACTGATGGCACAGCTGCAAACTTTCTCCTGCTATTTTTTGTTAGTTTTTTAGGTAGCTGTATTTGCAGCAAATAAATTAGGAAAAAAACCCTTCTTTTTTTTAATTTTTTTTAATGATAAATGAAAACATAAGACCAGGTGCATAAGCAGTAATGTCTGTTTTGTCGAAATTGGCAAAAGATTTCAGAATATTGGAATTAACATACTCATACTTGCTCTTTCCTTAACACCAATGCCAATTTCAGGTAACCTAAGGAACTTAGTTGCAATGGTTCCTGGGATATACAGAACATTTAGACCAGGATGTGGTCAGTATGGCAGGGAGGTAATAAGGCGGAAGGACTTGTTGAATGTTATTGATGATCTCTAGTTTCATCACTGTAGATAGCTTCAGCCTGAATACAGGACTAATATGCGATTGGTGTCTGATCTGATAGGATTAAAACAGGAGAAATGTGTCAGAGATTACTTTGAACAAAAAAGGGGCAAGGATTTAATAAAAAATTTCTGTCTGATGTTAACTTTTATTTAAATTTAATTTAATAGCTTTCATCAAAATCTCTCTCTACTGGTATGAAGAAATGGTTTTGCTGAGAACAGAGCTGAAGGTACATTTGAAGGCATTATTATATTTAGGATAAATGCTATTGCTGAAGGCATTTCATGAAGTGAATGTCATTGCATATGTTGAAGAGGCACAGATCTCAGATTCACACGCCCTTACTAAATACTTAATGAATGTTTTTTTTAACTGTATGATATCAGCATTCTTATCAAACATATTTCCTGGTTTTGGAGGTTTTCTCAAATTTAAAAAGTTTTAAAGTAAAAGCAGTTCCAGCCTGATTTTGGCAGCTATCAATAACCAATAGTTTCAATCTCAAAATGTGGTCTTAAAAAATTAACTGGCAGATGAGCAGGATGAGACTTGTGAGCATCTGAACCACAGAATAGGTCCAATTTCATAACTAATAGGACTAAGTTTCATAAACAGTAGGACTTAATTTCATAACTAGGAAGGAAATAAATGTAAAATATGCATACAGTTGGGGTTTTTTTGTTTTTCTTTGGTTGTTTCAAAGCTTTAGTTTGTAGAGTAAAGAGAGTAACTACATAATGTGTTGCAAATAACTATGTACAAATATTGCAACCACTCAAAATTCCAAAGGTAGAAGTCATCAGATTTCTGGCCACAAACAGGCAACAAGACTGTTAAAATACTATTTATATATATTTAATATTCTATAAGAGACCATAACCATGGTTGCTGTTGTCTTTCTGTTCCATTTCTGAGGAGCATAACAATGCAGATATTATTTACATCTTTTGGAAAAAGCAGAATATATTTTTACTCCAAAAAAACTTTTCCCATGCTGCTGCATTATGTAATGGAAGTGGACACCTGATAAAAAGGGACCTTAGCATGACCTTCATCTAAATTCTTTTTCCCGGTCTTGGGTATTTTCAGCATATGAACTGAACTTCTAAAAGGAAACCTATGAATAAACCAAATCATAGAAGGTTGGAGTTACTGACATTGAGAAGTAGAGCACCCGTGGTCCAGCTCTTGCTCCAAACAAGGCTAGCTTTGATGCTGCATCCTCTTGAGTGTCTCTGGAGTGAGGAGTCCTCAAATTCTGTGGCCCCTCTGTTCTAGTAGTTGACCACATTCATTGTGGAGACTTTTTCCCAGAATTTCCCGTGCTACTACTATTCCTGTTACCTTGGCCTTTTCCTATGCACCACTGAGAAGAGTCTAGGTGTCTCCTCTCTGTAGTCCCCTGTATGTAGATGAAGAGAGCAGTTAAATCACTCTGTGCCTTCTCTTTTTGGGGCTCTCTCACCTTCTCCTTTATGTTGTGCTCCAGAGCCCTGACCACACTGTCCTTCTAGCTTTGGGGAGCCCAGCAATGCTTTTTGTGATGATTTTTGCTGATAGAGAAGCCATTTAATGCATCACTTTTTCATGCTGTGTTTGCCTTTTAATTAAGGTAAAAGAATCAAAAAAAATTAGTTCAGATAACAGCATTTTGAAACATTTGTTTTGTTTATACCTTACATAGCCAGATAAGGTCAAAAAAGATTCTACAAGGATGAATCTGGTTTTGATGACTTTGTAAGAGTTTCTATTGCTTCTTCTCAGTTTCCTTATTCTGTTAGACTTGTGTCTATTCTATCAAGTTCATACCTGTAAATGAGCATGTTGGCAAAAGGAGTAAGTAGGTATAAATAGACCTCTGAATGAATTCAGGCCAGTTATTAATAGTAGTATGAAACTCAGAATAAGTCAAGTTCTGCAAGAACATTCCAGTAGGACTAGCCAGGAGCAAGAAACAATTTGACTGGAGATGGACTTAGAAGCGTTAGGTAGAGGTTAAGTGACGTGATTGTAAGCTGTAGTAGGGCGTCATAATTCACGCAGAAAAGTTCTTCTCATCCTATCTTCCTCTGCTTCTCTGTTTTTATTCTTTAAGAACAGTAGCATAGACTGTTAGGATGTTGTTCATCTTTCTGACACCATCTGTTTTCCTTGGTGGGAGGAGGAGAAAAGGGATTCATTCCAAGCTGTTCCAAATGTTTTTTCCTCATTCAGGCTGAAATTCAGATTTTCATGTTCAGTTTCTAATGCGGTTCAGTGGCACTTAGAGTACAGTACTCTGGGCAGTCCTGATCCATATGTCACTTGACCCAACAAAGCTGTAATCACCTCTTCATCAGAGATAAAAAAGGTCTGAGGCAGTTGCTATGAAATCAAAGAGCAGTGGTTCATCAGCGCAGCTAGCATTGCATTCTTTGCTGGATTTACGATTTACTCTTTCTTGTGTATTGACTAAATGCTCTCCCCTAAGCTTTTGTTCAGCTTTTGTCCAGTTCTGCACTCCTCTGTCTGTTCTACATGTCTTCTCTGTAATCATCTTGACTACTGTGATTTTTCCTGCATTTCCAGATTCTTTCATGTCCCACTCCAAATTCTCTTTATTTTCCTCTCCATTAAAATAATGGACAGTGTCCTGATCTTGTCCTCACAGCCATCATCTTGGCTGTCCTCATTTTTAGATCAATGTCTTTTTTTCAGCAGGCAGCTGACAGTCTGAGCACAGTGATATTCTTTTTTTTTCATTCTTTTTTTTTTCTTTTTTTCAGTTTGCTGTTATATGCCTTTCAAATTGGTAAATCTCACCAAAAAGCTGAGGCTGAGGAACTGGCTCTGAAAGCCTGAGAAGTGCTTCTCATACTTTTTCCTGGCTTTTGCAATGTCCTTCTGCAGAACAGTTTTCTGCAAGTCCCTCTCTTGCATGACAACACTGTGTAAAACTGTCAAAACCAATATAGCTGAGAGTTGGAAGTATTGTATATTGAAAGTCCTTGCAGCAGTTACAGTTAAATGCTTTTCTGCATGTGTGTAGCCGCTCAAGCCATAAGCATTACAACTCTGGTGGTGGTGTCTCATTCCCTCATGTCTTCTGATGGTGGTTTAAAAGATATCCTTGCTTACCAGTCATAGGTGGAATTAATTACCTAAATTGTTATAAAAGTTTTTTTGTTTCTTTTAAATTAAGTCTTGATAGGATTTTTGCCTTTTTTAGGTGATAGGGGATTGATGTTTATTTTGCTGTTATAGAACTCGAAGAAAGAATGAGTATAAGTTAGATGTTAGCAGAATCATCTCCAAGTTGTAAGAGCTGCTACCTATAGTAAATCAGTAAAGGCATGATTTCTAATTTCTTTTCTGTATGGGGCAAGTGTTGTTTGGTAATCCACAGAACTAAGGGCTTCAATGGACATGATTCAAGTGTATGGGGTTTTTTGTTTTGGTTTTTGATGTGGACATCCACATCTCTACAGCAGCCCTTTCCATTGCCCTCCCTGGGTCTCACAAAGAAATCCAGATAGGACAGAGACCAAAAAGTGACAAAGCATCTTTTCAACTGTTGACTTGCAAATATGTTACAAAGTATGTCAATATAAATTAGCATTTAAGTGTTTTGAGAGTCCAGCATAGCAAGAGAAATATGTCAAATGCAAAAGAACACTTGAGTAGGGACTGTGGACCATGTTGTGTTAGGCTGCTCATGTGGAGAAATTTGTCAATAACGTGAGTTTCATATTTTATCAATAGAAACATTGCTGGAATAATTCAATTGAAATAAACTGATTGAAATCATAAGCTATCCGGATAATTTAGAAAAACCTTCTGGAAAATCCTTGATTCTTTTGCTTACACTGTAAGAATGATAAAATAGGGATTATTCAGATTGATTATGGAAAAAAGATTTATCAAATACTCCATTGATGCAGCTCAGAAAAAGTAGTTAAAATCTTTATAAAATGTGCCTGCTTCAGTGTTGTATTCTGAAGCAGATGAAATTATATTATTGATGTTCCTTGTAAAAATTACGTGAACATTTTTAAATGGGATAAGGAGTCTATTTTAAAACACCTTTACAAATATCAGTATGACTATTATGGCATGGCTGTAATTGTCAGATCTGGGTATATCTTTTCAGTGTTTTATTTGCCGTTAGCTTAGTACCTACTTCAGTGGAATTTTTGCTTTGTCTTGTAGTTGTTCCAAATGATTATAATACTTTGTACCTGGTGCAGAAAGCGTGTCCATTAAAATACCATAGTTTTGCTAATTCGGTCAAGGACAGGAAATTCCATGTCTCGGTTCTCTCTAGCTTACAACTCCATGCCTCTAGGCCAAAGCTTGCGCTTCTTTTTAAGCTTCTTGTCACCAGAGCAGATTGTACAATGGAAGTTGTATGTCTATTTATAAGTTGCTGCCAAAAGGCTATCGCTGTTTATATACAGCTAAGACTTAATTTAGCAGGTGGGTGGATGCTAAAAATATTGCTTAGTTCTTTGTCCACGTTTTTTAATCTTGTTTCAGGCTGTGAGAGATTACGTTGGACATTTAGCATTCCATTGTGCTTTGCTCAGGGGAGGTATCTTAGCCCTTCAGGAATGTCTGCTTAAACTAAATGAGCTGAGACAAGGAAAGACCTTATGTTTTGTAAGAGTGAACAGCTATGACCACCAGACAAAAGCATGCATAAGCAAGGGAAACGCTAAAAACAAACCAAAGAAAATCATTGTTGCTGAATGTGAAGAATGTGCCGAACTGCTTGAAAATTCCAGAGCTGTTCTATCCGCACCTGCGATTTTCTGATGATCTGATGAACCCCTCCATTAAGAATCAAGCCCTTGTATTTCTTGAGTGGAACAATTTGGTACAGTTTCTGTGATGATCCTAGTTTACAATGAAAGTGATAAAATTCTCTTCAGAAAGTCATTGCTAAGATTGCATAATTGGGCATTTAAAGTTCTGATTATACTTTACAAACTCCAGGACTTTGTTAAAAACCTGACATTCCATGTACTGAATTTCAGTGTTTGACAGCTCAGCTGTGAGAATTTTTTTAGAGAACATTTGTACCATAAGAACAGCATGTTAATTGACTAAAAAAACTGGGACAGATTAATCATGGGGAGGGAACACGATTCTTAAGAGAATGTAGTTCTAGAGCCCTCTGCCGATGAAAACCTTTAGAAATACAGTTCTTTTCAAATGCCCTTTTTTGATTGGCCTGGGTTATTCATCCCATCCATTTCAGATGCCTAATTTGGGGTGGAATAAATCTGCACACTAAGGTGGCTTTCCTGTGGTGCTCACCACGAAGGAGCCTGAAGGACTACCTTGCTCCAGACCCTGAGCTTTCACGTGGCTGGAGATGAGGTGAGGTGAATCTGCTTCTCGGTGTTAGCAGGTTTGTCTCCAGGCATATAATTAGCGTGTGGATTTTGCAAGGATGGCAATTCTCATTCAGCAGTGGTTGTGATGGTAGTGAAAGTTATGTATTCTGCAAAAAAAGATCAGAAAATGGCTGAATACTACTGATTTGTACGTTGAAAGAGTAGAGAGAATAGACATGAGCTAGAAAATTAACCAGCAGAGAATACATACCAACAGCTTGTACCCTCCCCACAAACATGGAGACAGTGTTTTGCAGCCTGCCTTTCTTTTTTTGTTTTTTAAGGCTATTGATTAAACAGGAGCCCCTTACAGCATAGCATGACCTATTGCCGGGATTGATGTTAGTGGCTATGTAGGAGGATGGAACAAACCAAGTAGGCATCTTTATTTTCCATGATGCCCCTAAACACATTGTTATTATCCTTACTGCATAGTAAACCTGACTTTTTAGGTCTAAAAGTATCTAAAAGTATCTTTCCAGTATCTAAAATATTAGACTGATCATTTTGAGAGTGACTGATCTAAGCTGATAAGACTTCCTGGACTTTGATGTGGAGTTTACATCCACAAACTGTTGTGTTTATGTTTGTATGTATGTATGTATTTATTTAAATTTGTGGTTAAAAACAGGAGTTGGATTTGTGTCAGGCAATCAAAGGTCTTGTTTCTTGTTCTTTGAGAACATTTGAAGTAAAAAGAGATCTGGTAGGGCTTTTTTTCAGATTTATATAGCCAAGGCCACCTGGCACGATCATTTACTTGGAAAAGAGAGGAGCTGTCCTAAAGCTGCCTTTGAATCTGCTGTTTTCTTGTACCAGTGGCAGTTACTCTCAGCCTTGCCAAAGAGGTACGTACACCCAGGGCAGTTGTGCAGCTTTGCTCTGGGGCACCATGGGCTGGGCTGGTTGTGCTGGTTCTGCAGCGTGTTGGCAGAGAAAGGCCCCCCCACTCTCCACAAAGGAAGCAGCTGACTTCATTCCTGCCAGTAAAGCTGTTCTGAATTCATCCCAAGATGATGGGGCAACTGACACTGGCAAGACACGTTTCAATCACAAATGGAGAAAACTGCGAAATGCATTTAAGTCTAAAAAACTGGGCTACTGAAAGAAAGTGAGAATATGCCACCTACAAATTTCCTTAGGGAAGTGAAATCAGATTTTAAGAAAGCATTTGGCAATACTACATCACATGATGATAATGTTAACAAAAAGATCATTCTTGTGATCTCTGACGGCCATGTAGACAACCATAGTGTTGAAAGTCTCCCTCTTCGAGTTACTAGTGGCGTCCTCTCCAAGTCTTCAATATACTTTGTGTGTGTTTAATAAACTGACATTTACTCATGAAAAACCTGTAAAGAAGTAGGCACGTTTGCCTTGGGATAATTAACTTTTTCCATATAATTTTTCATTGATACGCATCCTTTCTTCTCTTATGATATTTCTTGTGGTGCCTGCCTTTAGAGTAGTTTCCCAAGAGTGTCCCCTCCCACTGAATTTGAACCTTGCAAGATTTTAGAAGTCAGTATGGTTGGATAGAAAGAGAATACTCTGTGCAGATCTTTCCTGTGAATTCATATAAAAGATTCATAGTTCTTCAATTATATAATATAATCTTTGCTGAAATTAAATGAACTTTTTCTAGTATAAATATATTTTAAACTCTGAAGATGAAATATGCAACCCCTCTGATTCTGGAGGGTTTTAATCAAAGGTGTCTGTGTGCTTAGTACTTCACAGTTCAAGGCTAGTGATGGAACTAGTTGGTGTTGAGGGGAAAGGCTAAAATTCAGATTTTATTACCTGATTCTGGCTAAAAATATGCAAGAGAGAAATGTGGAAGCTACTATAGACGTTGAAATACAGAGGAGATGTACTCAGGTTTTCATGGGTAGTGAGATATTTATGGAGATAAATGTCTGTTTGGATCCAAAATTGTATTCTCACATTCAAAAAACCAATTTTCATGGATGCTCGTGGGAATTATGTTTTTAAGATTTCACTTGTGCTGACATTTTGGTATACAGATACAGGCTTTTGCATTTTGATAATCTGATTTATGAACATACACGCAAGCATATTACAGGATGGATGCATAGCATTAGTGGGTATGGTGAAACGAATGGGGAGCACTGAAAAAAAATTGCATCTGTAGCCAGGAAGGAGGATAGAATAACAGAAGAAAGAGGAACTGATGGATAATACAAGTTTTTATATTTTTCATGGCAAAACTGATGATCTTCTATAGAGAGAAAGGAGAGTAAGCACGGGGGAAAGTTTTTAGTTGTGAGTGAACAATGGTAAGAACTAAGTTATGTGTTTGTACAATTCAGTTGGAGAATTTGAATGTTTATGTAGGAACTCATAGAAGAGAGAATAATTACATAGTAAAGAAAGCCAGCCTGATTATTGGAAATAGATGTAGTAGCGCATAACTTAAGAGCCAGATGCAGGGGGTTGGGGAGGTGAAGGAAAGAGGATATGAGCCAGAAGGGAGGCCTGGAGGTAAGACCTGTGGTTGAGATCTGAAGGGCAATAGGGGATGTATGAAGGAGAGTGAATCAATGGAGAGTTGATTCAATGGAGAGCGAATGAAGAGGAGCCTCTGTACTCGGCACTGGTGAGGCCTCACCTCGAGTGCTGTGTTCAGTTCTGGGCCCCTCTGTACAAGAGGGACACTGAGGTGCTGGAGCGTGTCCAGAGGAGAGCTACCAGGCTGGTGAGGGGTCTGGAGACCAGGTCATATGAGGAGAGGCTGAGGGAGCTGGGCATGTTTAGCTTGGAGAAGAGGAGGCTGAGGGGAGACCTCATTGCCCTCCACAACTACCTGAAAGGAGGGTGTAGAGAGGTGGGGGTTGGCCTCTTCTCCCAGGTGGATAATGACACGACCAGAGGAAATGGTCCGAAGCTGCGGCAGGGGAGGTTTAGGTTAGATATTAGGAAGAATGACTTTACTGAAGGAATGGTCAGGCACTGGAACAGCCTGCCCAGGGAGGGGGTTGAGTCACCATCCCTGGAGGTGTTTAAGAAACGTCTGGATGTGGCACTTCAGGGCACGCTCTAGTGGCAGAGGTTGTAGGGGGGGTTTTTGTGTGTGTATGGTTGGACTCGATGATCTCAAAGGTCCTTTCCAACCATGAAGATTCTATGATTCTATGATTCAAGAACTGAATTAAGATCAGGAAGGAAGGAGAGGATGGGGCAGATTGAGAAGTTATTGCTGGTGGACAATGGGAAGCCCAGAAAAAGCTAAAAAAGAGGATTGTTGGGGAATACATGATGCAAAATATAGGAGGATACCAGTAGATGTTGAGAGGAGAAGATAAGCAGCAGAGTTCAGAGAGTGAGTGGTACTTCTGACACTTCTGTCACTTGGAAAGTGGGAGAGCTGAATCTAGGTGATGGCGAGGTGAAGTCAAAACACTTCCTGTACAAGGAGAATGTGGTGAAGACAATAATCAGGGATCAAAAAACCCTTTGGATGGACTATACCTGGGAATAATGTGGAGGGTGATAGGAAAAAAAGGGTCTGTTAAGGGCTGTTTCAAGAGGAACAGTTTGATAAAAGGTCAAGAGGAGATGGTGGGGAGCATCAAGAGTAGGAAGGGAGATGCCCAGAGCTGCCTGCCAGTGCTGTAATGCGACACGGTGTGTGTGCTGAACTGGTCCCTCTAACAACCATCAGGGACCGTTTAAGTGAAGGAATCTACATTATTGTGGCACTGCCACACCACTCCCTTTCTGTCTGGTCTGCGTGGCCCAGTTTTGTTTGGTGCAAGCAAAGAAGCCACAGACAAGCAGATTTCCTTCTGGTGTGGAGCTAGGACATACTCTGCATCCTGAAGCGCAGACGCAGTGCTGCGGGCTGTGGGCTAGACTGGACCTCATGAAAAATATGAGGAATAGTGGGAATATTCACAGTGTGTGAACTTAAGGTGAGCTTAAGGGATAGAAAATGTCTCAAGTGTGAGTGGTGAGCTTAAGGGATAGAAAATGTCTCAAGGTAGAGTTTGAGTGGTGGAGAAGGTTGGCAAAAAAACTCACATAGAATCGGAACTGTATTTTTTTTAATCATTAAAAAGTTTCTATTTTCGAAAAGGGAAAAAGTTTTTGAAAAAGTTTGTGGCTGGATGCAAAACATTTGCCATAGCGGCAGCAACATGCATTTTCTGGCAGTTTGGTATATGTATTTCAAATATAACAGTGTTTGTGGGAAATACAGATGGCTAAAAAAATAGGTGTTACAGCATGTTGAAAACAACCTAATCTTCTCTTTTGAACTTCAGTAATGTCTGCTCCAGTGTGGGCTGTAGCATACACACACTGAGCAAGGCAGCAGTAATGGGGAGGAGGAGAAAGGCCCCTTGTTCCAGCATGTCCCTGCCTGGGTTCTTCAGAGATCAGCTTTCGTTGTGAGTCATAGTTGTCACTTAATTGAAAGTTTCTTTTCTAGCTGCAGTTTGTAGTTGCACATTATTATCTCTGTAACTTTCATCCTGCAAACTCATCAAAACGCATACAATTTTCCTGTAGTGAGCTCCTGCTAAGCTGATTAATATGTCAGGAATAATGCAGACGGATTGTGATGTAAACCACTGAAAAGTAATTGGGTATTCTGTATGATCCTGTTCCTCTATGAGGAAAAACCCCAGACTTAATGAAAGTTGTATAGCTCATATTTAAATACCAATTTGTTTAGTTTATGTATTTAGCAGGTAAATTATGTTTTCTGTACTGTTCCTTTGGATAGCGGTTGTAGCCATCACATGGGCAGCAAAATCCTTTACACCATAAAGCAAGAAATAAAGCATATTTCATACTAAATTTTATACCAGATAATCTTTTAAGCAAAAGGATTACTTCAAAAAGCCAAAACACATCAAAGATCTGAGTTTAAATGTAAATTTCAAGAAAGCACACTTCCCAAAGAAGGCTATTTCTCAGTTTATTGGGATTCTCTCCTACTTCAATGTCTGCAGGGTGGGCCATCAAACTGATTGTAATTTCTAGCAATTAAGAGCATAATTGTTAATTTTCAGAATGTGCTACTGATATGCAACAAATTATTGGAATTCTGTCAGTTCTTGTACAAGAAACTGAGCAAAACTGCAGTTTTCCTTAGGTTATGCAAAAACTGTCTTTAGGGAGAATAGAATACAGATTAAAAAAAACCAACGCCAACAAGTTCTTTTGCTGTCACTGAACTGTCTTTGTTCTTGGAGTCATCATCACCTATGATTAAGATCATCCAAAAAAGCACTTACTCAGAAAATCTCACTTAGGAATTTCAAGGCAAGACCAACAGTAAACTTTAATTGAAATCAATTAATATCTTATCAGAAAAGGTAACGATTGGGTCCTGTGTCACAGGGGGGAGTTAAAGGTCTGGTAATTCAAAAGTGACTGATATTTTGTAGAAATAATTCTGTCTTAAATTTTATTTTACTCTTCTTGCAAATTTCCCAAATCTCATGATGGTCAAGTCATAAATGACATCCCAGATCTTGTAGCAAAGACAGAGAAGCTTTCTGTCATTAATGTTCTCGGGAGACAAAAGGTACAGTTGAAATCTGATTGTTCATGCTTGGTTATTTCATTTTAGGATTAGCAAAATCTAAATATGAACTTGAATGCAGAATATTATAATGGAAATATAATGAAGAGAATTCAATTATCATGCATTAAACGGCATTTCTGGGTAAGATATGCTGGTTATCATGGTAGTTCTGTGCAAGAAAACAATTCAGATAATATTGATAAGACAAATTTCCCTTTGGAAGCATTCCAGTAATTCTACTATTGTGACTTTGTCTTTGGAACCATAGTTTCTTAATCTTTTCAGGAAGATTAATGAAAACTATTACAAATGGCTTATACAAACTCAGTATCTAAATTCCTAAATTTGAATTACCAATTAGAACATAAAAGTGACATGCCTGACTCCTTCACCTGGCTCAAGTGTGACATTTCAGTAGAATATGCTTCTTGTTTCTAAACAGGATATGTAATACTGTAACTTAAAAAAATATATAGTGACTTCTGGTGGAGAAAATGAGGTAAAAAGGAAAGAGATCTTGTCAAACCAGGCAGTGCGCTTTCCCCTTTCTAAAATATACTACTTGGAACCTTGCAAAAAATTTGACCTTAATTGGAAGGCACTGAAGTTTTACGTTGTTTTTCTGAAACTGTGTTCTCCCTGGCCAGCCCCGATCAGGGTCAAATGTCTGCAGATGAAGCCTTTCTCTAAAATTCCAGAGCACGCTCCCTCAGAGCCTCCCTTGCAGCTATTGCCTCCTGGAAGTCTTCTAATATTACCCCTTCCTCCATAGGTCTGGTCACCGATTAAAATGCAGAGACTAAATTGCCTTTTTTCCTTTTTCTTGCTTTTTTCTTTCCCTACGTGGAAAGATCCTTTCGGTCCACAATTGTATTTACTTTAGCAGAAGTGTTAGAAAAAGAATCACTCATAGAGTTTCATTTGGTTTCCCTTTAGCAGCTTATAATAAGTAAGAGCAAAGATGTCTTTGAAGTCTCATCCTGTATTCCAAAGAGTATATTCACACAAAACTGGTGGATAGTTTTGAGCGTGATGGGGAGGATGGCCGTCCCTCCAGGCCTTGGCTGGGGATGACGTGACCAACCTGTTCATGCACATTCCCTGCCTTCTGGACACTCACTTGCCTGTATGGATGGATGAAAACATACATGGCTGGGACTCCACCACTGTGAAGTCCCATCCCATTCCCTAGTCATCCATAATAACACTGCCATGCAGGTGTCATACAGATACATACAGTCAGAAATTAATTGATCTTGGTTTAGAGGTACCCAGAGCTTTTTACAGAATCACGGAATCACAGAATCTTCAGAGTTGGAAGGGACCTCTAGAGATCATCTAGTCCAACTCCCCTGCTAAAGCAGGATTGCCCAGAGCACATCCCTCAGGACTGCATCCAGGTGGGTCTTGAAAATCTCCAGAGAAGGGGACTCCACACCCTCCCTGGGCAGCCTGTTCCAGTGCTCCGTCACCCTCACCGTAAAGAAGTTTTTCCGTGTGTTTGAATGGAACTTCCTATGTTCTAACTTGTGCCCATTGCCCCTTGTCCTGTCACTGGGAACCCTTGAAAAGAGCCTGGCTCCATCCTCCTTAAGCCCACCCTTTAGATACTTGTAAACATTAATCAGGTCCCCCCTCAGCCTTCTCTTCTCCAGGCTAAAGAGTCCCAGCTCTTTCAGCCTTTCCTCATAAGGGAGATGCTCCAATCCCATAATCATCCTAGTTGCCCTTCGCTGGACCCGCTCCAGCAGTTCCCTGTCCCTCTTGAACTGGGGAGCCCAAAACTGGACGCAGTATTCCAGTTGTGGCCTCACCAGGGCAGAGTAGAGGGGGAGAATGACCTCCTTTGACCTACTGGCCACACTCTTCCCTATGCAGCCCAGGATCCCATTGGCCTTCTTGGCAACAAGGGCACACTGCTGGCTCATGGATAATTTGCTGTCTACTAGGACCCCCAGGTCCTTCTCCTCAGAGCTGCTTCCCAGCAGGTCCACCCCTAACCTATACTGGTTACTGACCTCACACTGTCACTGAAAGCAAGGTGGCAGAAGAGTCATTGCTTGGACTTTCAAAAAATTTTCTAGTCTCTAGCCTTCAAGGCCAATTCAAGCACACTCCTTCTTGCATGAGCATCTTCCTGAGACATCCGTGGCTCTCCTTTGCTGGGTCTACGGGAAAGCGCTCTGCCCTTCCACGAGGGAGGCTGGACAGGAGTGACGTGCCCCAGGACGTCACTAGAGGAACAGGTAAGAGGAGCAGCCAAGCCCCGGCGCGGGGTTCAGTAGGCAGCGCTGCTCTGAGCTGCAGCAGTGGGGGTGGCTCTGGCCAGCCACGACCTAGTGCCCCTTGCTGTGCCTTTGCAGCCTTGGTGGCAGTGGGCCATCTGAGTGGGCTGGCTCTTTCCTGCTGTCATGCACTCTTTATGTTTGTTCTAGTCCTTCCTTGTATCTCTTCCAATTGAAGTTATTTTTCCCTAGGCATGGATAAGCAAAGTTGTGTATGTGTTTCCAATGAAGTATTGTAATGTGCAAAGACATTAATACACCTTCCCATTTCAATATCTTCAGGGTGGAAAAAGCAAATTTTATAGGTGACATACAGTTTTAAGGAAGAGGGATGCTGATTTTCAGGCAAAGAAGAAGCAGATTACATTTCATCAGAACTTCTTTTGAATTGGAAAATTGTGAGAATATGAAAAATAGGAGTCACTATTGATGCAAGAGCTTACGTAACCTTAATTCTCATGTCACAAGTATGGTATTATGGCTATAGACAAAAACTCCTGACTTGAATAAAAAATAGAAAATGGAGGTATTAAGAGTTATGCATCTGACTAAGCAAAGAAATAAATGAGTAAAACCTCACACAGAGTTTCATACAAGGTAATGCTAGGATGATGCCCACAAAGATGTATATAATAGAAAGGTGGGCAGCATATTTAAGCACTAAAAGCGGGAGGAAGAAGGCACAGCTCGTATGTGCGGATAGAATCTTTCTACATTTAAAAAAACCCTCTAAATTATTAATAGTGCTGTGTTTCTAATTGAAAAGTTGTACTGAAAATTAAGATAACTCTGAAAGCTTTGAAGTTTCCTTATTATTCCAATGACCCAGACTGAAAATGGGCACAATGTAAATCATCTAAACAGCACACATAATTAATTAAAAGAGAAGAAAGAAAACAAAAATGGATGTCTGGACAGTGCTAGGAGAATATCAGCGAGGAAGAGGGTTTTGTCTGAAGGAAATTTGAGTGTTGTTTTGTGGTTGGCTTTTTTTCAATCACAACCACGTGCTCAGCTGTGTTCCATTTCCTGTGCGTAGTCCCTATTATCCAGTCTGGTCCAGCAGAGAAACTGTAACATAAACTCTGCCCCACTGGAATGAACTGGAAAACTCCCAGCGCATTCCTAAGGTCAGAGGAGGGACACCTTCTGTACCTTCATCACTTGTGGAATCACAAATCATGCTAAACGCTTCAGAAAAGGCTTCTGTTTCATGGAACAAGTGTTTTATGGGATTTGAAGAGAAAAGCGGTACTACTATCCACAAGATGTGGTTTAAAAAGGAAAAGAAATAATAGCTGAAGAGTTTGGTCTGCAGCTTCCTCTTGTGATGAGTCCCCTGTGCCATGCCAGCGTCCAGGCTGGTGCCGTACCCCGACAGCCGGTGGCAGCGAGGGGACCTGTCAGGCATGTGTGGCCTCGCTGGGTCAGGGGCTGTGCAGGGTGCTGGCTCCCGAGGACCCGGGTGGGACGCAGGGGGCTGCCTGCCTGCCTGGGGCTCACAAGGAGCTGCTCTGCTTTCGGCGCTTCTGGAGCAATGGAAGACCTCTGGGAGAACTAGAAGGGGGTGATGGAAGCTGTGATTGCTTTAGTGATTGATATATTTGTGATTTCTAAGCTTGATAGTATAACTCACTGCAAAAAGCCAACATATTAGCATATTAATGTTGTTGATTATGCTGATAATAAGAGAAAGAAAAAAGGAACAGAAAAATCATCACTTATCTGTGATGTATGACAAAGAAATCAATGAAGCGAATTGTCTGCTGCTTTGAATATAATTAATATTTTCTGAGCCCTCTGGCAAATGTTACCATTATTACTCATTTCAGCCTTCTATTACTCTCTTTCAGGCTTCTGAGTTCTTTATTTTCAGGATTTCTCAGTAACTTTCTAGCACTACCAGATCACTTAAAGTTTGCAATTTCTTGCAGTGTTCTGAATGGAATTTCAGGAGTATGAACGATTTCGTGTTTGATACCTTGTCAGACAACACAGGCAGGTCCTACCATACTTACTGCCTGTTGGGTTTCTTCCGGTTTGAATTCTGACTCAGGCCACTGACTATGGCAGTGCGTCAGGGAACTAAGACTTCCCTGAGATAAGAATACTTACGTGAAGTGTCACATCGAAAACTTGTTTGGGAGAAAAATTAAATCCATAATTAATCTATACCGGAAAGCTGAAAATGAAAAGCTGATTTATGCTACCAACTATACAGAGGCAAATTCTGGAGTTTTTTACAGTAGCATTTGAACTACCTCCTTTCTTCATACGTCTACTTGACATTTTAGAAAAAGACGTCAGAAAAGTATTGTTTGCTTCTAAGAATGAAAATTGCCTACAGTGATTTAAAATTACTTGGTTTTAGTGAAGACTTTCAAGGCCTTGAAGAAGATGTGTATGTGGGGCAGCTGCTCCGCAGGGCGAGGCGTGTTAACACCCAGCCACGCTGTGGAACTTGCAGGAGGGGAGCGGGCTTCGGGCGGTGTGAAGATCCTGCGTCCTGACTGGCTACTGGAACAAAAATGTGCGATGTCAGGGTCACCGTTATTTCTCACCTGTTTTCACCCAGAGTCCAGAATACGCTGGAAAAATTATACCTGGTACCTCTTTTTTCAGGGCAAATCTCTATCTTCTACAGGCAACCCTTTTTGAAAATTATTTTTGATTACTGTGAAGTCTAGACTTTTTTTATAGGAAAGCCTATATAGCGTTCTTTAAAAGAATGAGCTGCATAGAATTCAGTGGTATCCATCGTTTTAGGAGCTGGTTTCCTTATGGAGACAGAATGATTCTTGTCATGCTTGATCTAAGCCGTTGAGCCTGATATAAACCAAAGCTTCTGTGAACCACAAAGCTTCTTTTAATAGTCTTACCAGTGCTTTCTACCCTGGGTTTTAGGTGTTTGGTTTTTTGGTGGTTTTTTTTTTGGCCTGTGTATAAATATATGCATTTGAAGTTTTGCAGGTCCAAGATAATCAACAGAGTTGGCTTCATAATTACAGTCAAATCTCTCAAATACGGTATTTGGAAATTCTTATTCTAAATGCACTATCAACAAGAAATGAAGTGGATTCCAAAGGCAATTTGAAACTAGTTTTTATGTTACAACTCCTTCAAATTGCCACATGCTACCTGTTCTTTACTGGTTTTTTAACACTGTTAATGGAAATGGAAAGCACGTTGACAATAATACTTTGCACATTTCAGGATACAACTAAACAGATTAGATAAAAATATTTCCAGAAAGATACGACATTTTTATTTGTGTTTTTTTAAAGCAAATTTTTAATTACTTCATGAGGAGGAAAAGGAAAATGGCTGTATCTGATGATGTGCAGGCCCATCGCAGAGGAAAAAGCTTCTGAGATCAAAAAATAGATTCTTCTATCTTGTCTTTTGAAAAAAGATTGCTGCTTCTCTCATTCTTTCAAGGTACTTGAAGTTTGTGGAGCTATTTTGTTCCATCTTTAAATCAGAGTTTTGTGAGCCATACAGCAATTTTTTCTGCCTCTGTCTTTTAAATAGGTAAGGAGAACATTTGTTGTGATTACTGAGGAAGAGGGATTAGTGATTTTACTGCACAAAAGATTCATTAATTGAGAAGAGATTAGATTTTATTGTAACTAATTTCTGTAAAACTACTGTTTTTCTTAGATTAAGGATTTACTTTATAAGAGAATAAACTGCAGATAATGATAATAAGATGCTTGTATGAAACTGATAAATAACGGTTTATATTTAGGCTCTTTCACAGTTTCTCTAATCTAATTCAGGAAAGAATATTTTTTTTTAAAAGCATTCAGAAAACAGGTCATAACATTTCTAAGCTTTTGTGGGGGGAAATGTGTGTTTCATTTTGTTTTTCCTAATTGCTGAAAAATGGTACATTACAGTTTGTTATGAATGCGGTTGTGTAGAATTAATTATTAGTTAAGATGTTACTAAATTTCCTTAATTAGAATTGCAAAAAAAAAAAGGGGGGGGTGTACATTTCATCCTAGTTCTTTTGCGTTCAGCAAAATCCAGCTGTTCCCACTGCCTTTGCAGGACAGTCTTTGTAGCTTTCCAAGTTGCTGAGCATTTCTGTGTGTGGTCTGATGAACGTGGAAAGTGTGGTGTTCGTACATGTGAGACTGAACAGACAACCTGAAAGTTCTTGATTTTTTTGACTGTGATACGAGTCTTCGAGAGTATGTAGACTTCAATGGACAGCGCGTGACACACGGTGAGCAATAACCTCTAATACTCAGCTAGGGAGAAATATATTTCTTGCACTAGTTTACGTGGAGAAAAGTACTAAGTGCTGGTGTTTCTATGAGGAAGTAGGAAAACTTTCTATATCACTTACAGCAATTAAGGACTTTTATAAAGCGGCAATGTGTATGGTGACTCAGCCTCCCAAAGTGGGGAGATTGCCTTTCTGTTGACACTACTTGACTTCAATTTTGTTTCCAAGGATCTGAAGTAGCAATCCTCTTACAGTAAGTAACCATCAGAACAAAAGAAAAGCTTTATGAAAATTATGAAGGAATAAAATGTAGGTAAGAAAAGTGTAATTACCAAAGCTGGAATTAGTCCAGGGTAGGAATTAATAATACTGAAATTAATAAAGGGTTTAATTACCATTAGTCCACAGGGCATGAAATTATACTCCTCTCAGTTGTGCCACAGCTCCTTCAGTTCTGTACTGCTGCTTTCTGAAATGATTGCAAAGAACAATATAAATCTCGGGGGATATTTTTTTACATGTTTTTCAGCATTTTTGTTTTCTTTTTAATTACAAAGAGTAAATAATGGAGCAGACTATGGACACAGGCAAACCCATTTCTTATCAAAATACATTTAGGCTCATACTTTCCCATGGCTGTTCTTCCAGCAAACATTCTATAAGCAGCCGTTTCTGTAGTGGAGTTACTTCATACGAATTTTTCTCACAAAATGTTACCAATGCACCATAATTCACGTTCAAGTACCTTTCTTATTCCAGTATTGATATTTTCTTAAGTATAGATTGCTCACCTATCGAAATCACATTCTCGTTTGGTTTTGGGTTTGGTTTTTTCCTGAAGAGGATAGTTCCAATAGATAACCAGTTAATCCCACCAACCTCATTTATTATGGCAATTGAGTCTTACCATAGGTTTTGACGAAGGCAAAGTAATTAAATCACTTTTGCTTATCTTCAGCATTTTTTTCTTTCTGATTTTTAAAACAATTTTCTATTCAATAAGAAATTACTGGTATTTTTATGAACTGCAATAATGGAAACCTTTTGTTTACATAAGCAAAAGAAAAACTTTCAAAAAATGTTTTTCTGTTGTAATTGCTATTTTTAGTACAGTTCTATCACTTCACTATTTGTACACTTTCTAGCTGTTGTATTATACTGTTATTGTCCTGGGTTTCTATTAAAATGAAATGTGAGGTTTGTTATATGTGTATGCTTACAGTAGAAGAGAATGATGCGAAGCTAAGTGCTTTGCAATGCCTATGGGAAGAATATTTTTCTGAGCAGTTCTTGAAGTACATGTCACTGTTCAATTGTTCGTTATCTTCAAATGGCTTGAAAAGCTACAAATAATTTGATATTCCAAGGGCATTTATTTTTATTGTGTCAAGGTTTGAAATATACAGTCACAAATGCTGCTTTCTGTGCTTGAATACAGAGAGGCTGTGGAGCTTGAGAGCTAATTTCATTTTTTCTGGTGAAGTATGTATTCTGTGACCAATGCTTTTACAGTTTTCGTCTGTTTTGATCTGGTGTGCTCAAATGAGCTGGTTGTGAAGATTTCTGGAAGTAAAGGTGCGGTGCAGGTTGGTGTCAGTGGTCGTGCAGCACCCCTTCTCTAACCTCTGCTCGGGGTCTGGCCATGCTGGCCGGGCAGAGCGGTTGGGTGCCGGGCAGAGCGGTTGGGTGTCCATGGGGTGTTTGTGCTGCCTGCCCTGGGGCTGGGTCCTGCAGCTGGCTCATTCCCAGCAGGGACATCGCCCTGCCACAGACCAGGGTGCTCCTTTGGTGGAGAGGGACACATAGGCTGCCTCAGCCATGCGTCCTGGGCAGGGGAGCATGGCTGGAGGCTGCCTCCCATCCTTTCCCCATGGCCCTTCTGCAGCCCTGCCGCTGCTGGCAGCTTTTTCCCTCTTGTCATTCCTCTGCCTCTTTTCCTTGCTGCTTCCCTGGCGGGAAGGTTTGCTGAAGTCATCAGTTTGCTGCAGCTGCAGGTGATCCAAAAGTCAGGTAGAACATGGTGCAAGGTGACCAACTTCAAGTAGTGATGACCAAAGCCACTTTCAGCACTTGCCGATACCAGCCGTTGTATGTGATGTGCTACGGTGGTAGAAGCAGATACAGTGAAAAAGATTTGGAGAGAGCAGATAACATGGCAATCAGAAAAAACCCTCATCTGAGAGAGAACTGGGAGCGCTTCTGGTGTGATGGGCCATTCCCCTGCTGGACTAGCTTTGGAGCAGAGCTTTGGGACTTTTCCTGACATAAATAAAAAGTGACAAATGCAAAATTTTTTGAAGTTGAGAAAACAATAGAAGTAATTTCCTCCCAAATGGGTTTGGAATTGGCCAGCAGATTTGAAGCGGCAAAGGCAGTAGACTTATTTCCAGAGGAAAATTAGGGGCAATGTTAAAATAAACATTTCTTTATCACAGGAAATTCTGAGTGCCAGTCAGGAACCCAGGTCCAGCTACAGTGTTGTGTATGAAATCTGACTAGGGAACTCATGTTTCTGGTGTAAGGAATTTAATTGAAGAACATTTAAAATCAAAGTTCCCAGAGTAAATTTGAGTGGCGTGTGGCATCCTTAAATTCTAGTTGTGTGGCTGTTTGGGTTCTGCAGTGGCCTATACCATTGAACTGCGATAAAACTTTTAGATTTTGTGATTTATTAGCTTGTAAATTAATTGCTTCTTTTTTCATGCCTACAAGTGTTCTGGTTTTGCATTTTCAGAAGTTTATGTACACTGTATTATGCAGATGTTTTCATTGTATCAGCTGACTGTAAGATGCAGCTTTTTTTCTTACACCCACCAATTTGGCATCTGGTCGAGCTGAATTATGGAATTACTATACCCTTTTCTCTCTTTTAAGCTTTACCCTTAAGCCAAAAACAGGCAACAGAAAGCCTGTCATTGGCACTGCCAAAGGAATAACCAGCTGCCCTCTCTGGTTGCGCCGTGGTTCGTTTCAGCACGAACATGAGAACATGAAAAAGCAGTATTTGTTCTGACAGTATTCGTGGGCTCATCTCACTGGGATTACGAGAGGCAGTTTAGGTGCTAACAAAATCTAAACAAGGAAATAAAACATTTGAGTGTTTTATTTACCTCCAAAATATCGATGTACTACATGATAAAAAAGTCACAGAGATCCATAAATGGAGCATTATCTGACCAAATAAATTATTTTTTTATCTTACATTTTGGATAAATGATGGCTTAAGCAATATGAATTATCTCTGCTGATATTTTGAATGAATATACAGTTGCTTTTTCACTGGTATTCTGTGAAAAAGGATCCTGATGATCTTTATTTTGCTTTACTTGAACTATTTTTTCATAAATGTAACTCAAAACTTTGTAAGTGATTTAGAAAATGGGAGTTGAAGGCTTAGCCCTCTTTGGCTTTGTGGTACTATGTTTCAGAACAGCCCGATCTATCTATAATCATGTTAAAATAACTTCTAGAAATATCTATTTGAGGTTTAGAGACTGCTTGACATGTATAAAATCTGCTTATTGAGTGTTCTCTCAGTTCAAGAGCAGTGAGTTAAAGTATTTTTGTTCCACTGAAAAGCAGAAAGATACAATTGTGTAGATTGTTACTCAGGCGGGGTAAATGCGCGGGAGAAGTGTGTGCAAGGGAGATGTGCAGACCTCGGCACCTGGAGGAGAAGCAGTTGGGGAACAGGCTGGGGGAAATCGCCCAGGCGTTTATTGTACTGCAGAAAAATTAAGAGCATTTCTGCCAAATTCCTTATCTGAGTTTTCAACAGACTGAGGTAATGTAAGAGAAGCAGGAATGCCAGGTTAACAAACTGTCTGGTTTTGGGTTACTTTTGTTCTAGTTTTGTAACCAATTAAGCTTCCATAGACTTTGCTTTATTCATATGGTTGAAAAGACAGGGCATATACTCCAGCAGTAACTGTGGAAAGCTGAGGAACTCTTGATGTCAGAGAAATCGGGTATAACACCACGGGCATTTGTCGGGAGAATCAGAACCGAGGGACCCTGATTCACTTCACTGCCACAGTCCCAACTGGGCAAGGGACCAAAACATGGAGTACAAAAGGTGTCACTTTGTACCTTGTCTGATGGACATGTTCATACTTGTAGGATTTACACGGCTAACTTTCAGCATTAAAGAAGCAACAGTTGTGGATGGTCTCGGCGTGTTTACTTCTGTGCCAGTAGAGGGGAACAGATGATGTATTGAGATTGCTTTGTGCCAAACCTTACTTTTTCATGTTTTGTAGAAAGGTAGAATGAGAAATGCAGACTGCAGATATCCCTCAGGATAAATTGTGTTTAATAGACTGCAATCTTGATAATAATTCTAAAAAAAACAGTCCCCCAAATGTTGATTGTTTCAGAAAACTGTTTTTTCCTCTTTTCCTTCAGTATGCTGTTTGGAGATGACAACCAAAAGGAAAATTATCGGCCGCTTGGTGCCCTGCCGGTGTTTTCGTGGTGAAGAAGAAATCGTCTCAGTGTTAGATTACTCTCACTGTGGACTACAGCAGGTGCCAAAGGAAGTTTTTAGCTTTGAACGGACGTTAGAGGAGCTTTACCTAGATGCCAATCAAATTGAAGAGCTACCTAAGGTAATCGGTGTTCTGGCTGTAATACAGATGTCAAAGTCGTGTTTTTAAATGTGTATTCAGCATGTGCTTCAGCTCTGAAAGAGGGCTTGCTCTTGACCAGGAGACCTGCTTGCTGTGGGAGCAGTCGTGGCTACTGACTCCAGAGATTCAATTACATTTTTACAGTCTTTTTTCTGCCCTCTCTGAAGAGCCCAAACAGTTCCTGCAGGTGGTGCTGCGTGGGGAGGAGTTGGGCCACCTACTTCTCCTTGCTTCCATAGCACAGGAATGGGGGCAGCCAAGGAAGTCTTAAATTGGGAAATTAACAGTTGTTCAAAAGAAGTACTTCTTGCACAACAGGTAATTAATATGGCATTTGATACCTTGGCCAGGAGTACGCTAATATATGGGGTAGGTGATGTTGCGTTTGGATCCTCTCTAGCACTGCTTTTAAAAGCAAGCTCTTTGTCAGGATGAGCCGTTTATCCTTGTGGGAGAAATGCCAGTTCTATCTGACTAGTATTTTTATAACTGCAAATGAGATCCTGCAATGAGATTACGGAAGTTATCCTTCCTGTGTAAAACTTATTTCATAGAACCTTTAAATCTGTTCTTCTGTTGATTAATGTTTACTATAGGGAATTAGAAGTTACTGTAACTTAAGTGTTCTGGAAACAAAAGAGGGCAAGGTAGTGGAAAACCCAATTAATTGTAGGTGCTAGCTACATAATGAAGCATGAAGTAATGTAATCCATTCCTTAATTGAATTTTTCTCAACAATAATGAAAGATGCTTACAAGTCTTTAATTAAACATTGTTCCACTGTAATCCATTCTTCATATCTCTCAATATATTTCTTTCTTACACAGCATAGAGTCTTTCTATAAATTCTATTTACAAATGTAGAAAATGTGCTTTTTCCATTACATGGAGTTCCTTTATTCGGATATGATGGTTCGTTGCTTAAGATTGCTCACTCCATGGAGAAATTCTTTACAGATGGTCAGACAGGGTAGCTACAATCTTTTAAGTGTCACAGAAAAGTGATACGGAGAACTGCCTTATCTCTCCTGCTACTAGAAGGGACAGCAGAGAACCAGGTATTTTTTTCTGTCCCCAGAAATATGAAATGGATTGTGGTGGAGGCCATTTTACTGCTAATGAATACCTTCAGGACTGTTTCTCTTTTAATAATAGTATGTTGTTAACCTTGTATATCTCAATATGCTACTGAAGAATATATAAAGCGTCTAATTTAGCTAGGGGATTTTTGCTATATTTGTTTTGGGTCTCTTGAAAGCATGCATCATCGTTGTATTCAAACTAAATTGCAGTGCATAATGGAAGGCAAATATATCAGGGCATAGAACAAGAGCGATATGCCATAATTTTGTATGGAAAAAATGAGGGCCAAAGGTAGGGGGTCCAAAATTATGAAACTGGGATGAAGGTGATAGTCATTAGTGTCATTCCCAAGGGAAATGTGCACGTTCATCAAACTTTTGCATGGTGTTGTGCTATCATCTGTTTTGTATTTGTTATTCATGCAACAAAACAGCAGATAAATACATACCCTGGAGAGATTTCAATGTATAGGTCTCTATTTTTGCACCTCTTTTTTTCTCACTTTCCTTTGTTATAAATAATATTTTGAAGAAAATACTATGTATTGAAGAAATCCTTTAATTGGTCTTAAGTTTGAGTAAGTGCATTGTTTAACATAGTCTTGGTTTTTTATAAGAGAAGATTAATGGCAGTGTTAATTTACTTTCTTTATACCGTTCATAATTTTTTGTCTTAAGCCTTTCTTAATTGTTACCATAAATTAAGCAGTCCAAATAATTTCTTTATCAAATTTTCTGCTTCAAATATTTTCTGCTGCATGTCTCAACTTTTTTCACTATTGAATTAATATTCTAGGAGAGAAAATTACACTTTTTTCTTAAAATGGCACCATATTACTGAACATTAACTTTTGCATTACATGTTATGATCTACCACAGGCAGAACTTTCCTCTCTATGTAAATGTGAATTCAAATAACTTCCTCCCGAGGAAACTTGCTTTGTCAATTTTCTGTTATTTACCAAATGTTGGGTGCCTCTGAAGTTACAGTATTCTTTTGAAATTTTCTATCATCAGAATGCTTTTTCTGCTTTTTTGTTACTGCTGTCTTCATTAGAAATGGATTTCTGGGTTCCTAATTTCTGATATTTTTCTTTTCTTTTAAGGATTTATAGGATTGTCATGTAATTCTTATTCCCTCTTTTCCCCTAAATCTAGCCAAGTCTTTTATTTTATTTGCCTTTGGCTTCATTATCATGAGCTGCTGCTGCAAATATGTTCCTATTTGTATGAGTCAAATGAATCAGTGACTATTAAAAAAGAACATCGATTCTGATGAAGGTGGAGTAACTGGCAATCAGTATCCTGAAAAAAAATGAGATGAAAATTCTCCCCAGAAACTTTTCCTTATAAATATAAAGTAAAATCTGGAGTAATTTGTAATGGACAAAATGAGTTTACTTGTTAATGCCTTACGAAAAATTTGTCTGTCTCTAACAACAAATTCTAGAAATAGCCACCCCTGTGTTTCGCCGTGTCGTGTCCTGGTAAAATAGATACCAGTAAAATATGCTCCTGAAGTTAGATGCTTAATTGTCTCTCTGAGAACAAACAATACACCCAATATAGAAATGGTGTTGAGGTAATCACTGATGTATAGCTCACACAGATGGATAGGTATTATAAATTAACTATATTTTAATTTTGCATTGCATTTCCTGTATAAGTTACGGTTTCTGTTAAAGGAGTTGAATCCTTTTTTAAATCTGCCAGTAAGAAATGGTGTTTCTGTTCTGCAAAGCTAGAAAATGTTATTTCTTTGTAATCCTGACATTGGATTCCTCCAACAAGTTCCCCTCAATCTATTGCACAGTTATGCCTAGAGAAGGTAAGGAGCAGAAATCCCATATTGTTCTGTAACGGCCCTGAAAGCCAACAGCCTCCATGGCTGTGTCGTCAAGAACTTGAGATATGCAGGATAATAGCCCATTGTTATAACTCAAATCACAGCACCGTTAGCACCACTTGCTTTCCAGTCTGAAAGGAATAGAAGTAGGATATGGACATACAGTATGACGATTACATCAAGATTGTGATGGCAAGGCCATAAAGCACTAGAAATTGGGAAAGACACCTTTTGAAAATCCAGTGAGTGAAAAAAAAATCAGGCAACTTTGGGTCTACATACCTGTATTCACACTCTCATATTGTTTCTGATACAACGGTATGTCATAAAAATTACTCCAGAGGGAGTACTTTTTATTACACCACTTCTTTCACCAGTTCAAAAGCCTTGTATCTGTTCTGATATTGTCAGAACTTTAAGTTGCAAGACTTCCTTGGTTTTTAGAAGAATTCTCCAGGGGAATGACTGGGAACATGCACTGGGAATTTAATTTTCCAGGTACAATAGCACAGTATAGTTTGTATATGAACCAAAATTCTGGGGGTTCCCTATGCTGAGCATTGCTATGGTCTGCAGCTGTTCTCAGGCTGCTGAGAACATGGTGAGAAATTTCAAGAGCAGACCCTGGAGCCTATTAATTACCTTCCTTTCCAGTCTTGTCCGAAGTGGTGTGCTTCCTTAAAATAGAGAAAAAACAGGTGCTCTCAGATGCATTGCAAAGGACTTCCTCGTTCTCTGGAGAGCTATTTCCCTTAGTTAACATTGCCAGCAGAAATGGGCAGCCCAGTCTGGCATCCAGGATGCACAGTAAATGTTCTGGGTGTTCCTATAAATTCGATTGGGAAGGGCCGGCCCCAGCGTGGAGCTGGTTCGGGATAGCCCTGGGGGCTGCGGCGATGCACTCTGCTCCTCTGCCCGCCGTAGCTGCTGAGCGGTGGGGCCGGCGCTGCTGTACGGTCTTGAGGATTAACGAGTACGTTTCATGGAAGAGGAAATCTGAAAGGCAAAACTGTGAATACAAAGGCATTTTGAAAAGTGTCTTTCAGTCAAAAGGCCCTTTCATATTTGGTGCCAATTGATAGTGACTGTGGTGTGGTGCTTCTCATTCTGGGCATTTTTGATTCGTGTGATTCCCTCTCATTTTTCTGAGAATAGATTGTCTTGAAGAAAAAGTAAGGCTTTTTTAAAAGATTATGATAGAAAGTTACAGCAGAAAAATGCAGTTTCAAAATGATCTAAAATTTAGTCCAGGTGAAGTACCAGGTTGGCATTTGCACACCATTTGTGTGTTTTTTTCTCCTCTCTGGACACTTGGCTGAGTTTTTCATCTAGGCAGTCAAATTGTTATGCATTCTCAAATACCCTGTAGATGATTATATAGACTTTATTCCGATACAGAAGTCTGAAAGAAAGACTGAATCCGTTGTAAGCAGAGCACTAATATTTGAAGGCCACTTTTGAGATGCCTGCTGAGAGAAGTTGGTTCTTTTCTGGAACCCACTGAATTTTCTGGTGCCATTTGGTGAATTCGTATTCACAGAAAGCCCTACGGGGTTTGGGTAACTTTTAGCTCTTGACAAGACCGATGTTTTTAGAGCCAGCAGCCACCCAGTGGGCACAGCGAAGCAGGTCTTGGCTGCAGTCGGGTGCAACGGGGAGCGCAGGAGTGGTTGGGGCCGGGGTTGGAGGCCACTGCAGTGACGCTGGGCTGGGTGCGCAAAGCGGGGTCCATACCGCTGCGGCGGGTGGCTGTCTGTCACCCTCCCCTGCCCTCTTAACAGGCAAGTTCCCACAGTACTGTCGCTGGGGAACGTGGGCATGGCAGTAAAGAAGCCAAGCAATTATGTTGCCTTCTCCTCTCGTACCTGCCAGCACGCTGGGCTTGAAGAAGCTCTAAGCTGCCCTATCCAAAATATGCACCTGCTGCTTCTTCATAGACAGCACCTCTGCCCTTGCAATGCAGTGGCCTGAAGTGGGAAATCGCTTTTCATGACTGCTTTCTCTTAGTATCGTTGTTTTCTTACTTTTTACATGTGTAAGGTGTTGGATGAGATAGTGATATTTCTTGAGGAACGCAGCCATGTTAAATAGGTGCTTTCAACACGATTTGCTGATTGCTTCAGGTTGAAAGGAGGATTGGTTTTGCAGTGGAAATTCTGTCATTTTAAAAAATTTGAATTAAAAGTTAGAATCAAGTCCTGAATTTGGGGGGGGAAACTTAAGGAATGTATCGTTTTGATAATTTGTTTCTTGAAGATGGCAAATTTCCTCTGCATGCAGTCAAAATATTCTAAAATCTATCATGACATTAAATTATAAAATAAAATATTTTAATTTACTACAAGCCATAAAAAAATTTCAGTTGATACAACACACATGAAATATCATGTACCTACAAAATGTTGATTACAGTGAGTATGTAGGTTTTGACAGAAAGCTCTATTTCAACATTCCTGCTACCAATCAACTGTTCTGATTATTCTTGTCGACTGCGTATAAGCTGTGTTTATGGTACTGAGCAGCCTGGCTTCTCAAATAACAGCTTGTCAAAATATTTTTGGATGATTGAATTCTTATGTAGCAAATGTAGTTTTGTGGTATTTGTTGCTTCTGTGTATAAATAATGATCCTAAACTGATCTTTTCCCTGAAACACTGTAAAGTATCTTTTTATGTTGCAGCAACTGTTCAACTGTCAAGCTTTACGCAAACTGAGTATACCAGACAATGACCTTTCAAGTCTGCCAACCACTATTGCTAGCTTAGTTAATCTCAAAGAACTTGATATCAGTAAAAATGGTAAGAGATCAAAAGTATAAGTATTTTAAAGAATTGTAATGAATATGAACAATAATGAAGTTTTAATTGCTAGCGATTAACAAACTTGTATTCTAGAAAACCTGCTCTTGTTCTAGATTATGTACTATTTTCCTGTCTGGCACTTTTGAGAAGTCTGGGTAGATATCTACCTCTCTTACTTGTCTGTCCAAAAAAAATAGAGGTTGCTTTAGCATTAGTATCCTGTGGTGCCTTGTGACTCACCAACGTTAGAAATAGGAGTGGGAGACCATTTTTCAGGGCGCTTATGAACCATTCCACTTTCCAAAATGGCGTACTACTTACTGGGCTCTTGTGGAATGGATTTAAGCATGTAAGGCTGCAGGTAAACAACTACTGGGATTTATATAGTCAGTGACTAATTTGCTGATGTGCATTTCCTAATTACTCATTTACATATTTATGTGCCTAAAAACCTCTGCATGGCTGAACTGAAGTGTCTTTGTTTTGGAAATGAGGCTTAGGCACTCCTGAAAATTTTGAAAAATTTCTTACCGGTGTAGGCTCAGAGACCCAGGATTATATGTGTGTTCTCCCGGGAAGAGAGGGAGGCAAAGAAGGAAAACAGGAGCAGTTTGGAAAGAAATGAAGGGCACGAATGTCAGGAGAAATGATGTCACTATTTAACTCTAGATTATATAAATCGAGCATTAGCATAATAGTTTTAGAACAGGGCATATTATCTGTTCTGGTGTATTTATTTAGTGCTTAAGTATCATCTTTTAGACTATAATACTAAAATATATGCATTCTTCCTGTTATAGCTTAAGTCTGATCTGAAAATGCCAAATGAACTCATGTATAAACAAAGCGAGTTAGACAGTGTTTTATGTGTGTATAATAATTCTTTCAATATTTTTTTAGGAATTCAAGATTTTCCAGAGAATATTAAATGTTGTAAGTGTTTAACAATTATTGAAGCCAGTGTCAATCCGGTCTCTAAGTGAGTATCAGTAGCTTGTGTTTGTATACTGCAAGTGCAGAAAATTTACACAAAGTGAACTAAAATTTAAAGAAATTGTATCAAGTTCATTTGCAGGATTAATCTAAATTTCTTTTTCATTGATTGAAATACAGTGTTGATGTAACAAATGGGTTGTCTTTCCACATAGTAAAGAAAGTGTCAGAAAAGCAGTCCGTATGATGCGATCTTTTAAATACAGGGGCCTGGTGCTTTATGTTTTGTGAATAAGCCACGCTGCGCCCTCACCTACCGTAAATCTCTTGGTTGGGACTTTGGCAACCCTTATTCCTTCCAAAAGCTTGCAATAATGGTAACAAAAAATCTGTGGTTTTATCCTATGATTTATAAAATGGAGTGAAGGGGATGAAAGTATGAAATTTTACTATTGCAGTTAGAAAAAAAAAAAGATAGATACAAAGAAAACACCTTTGGCTTCAGCCCTCCTCTGGGAAGGCAGCAAAGGCTGACGTAACTTGAATGTGCCAGGCATTTGAATTTCATGCGGTTATAGCAACGTGGAAATGATAAGAACAGGCGAAAATGTAACAAGTAAGAAATTCTTGAGAATTTGGGTAGAAAAAGAAGGCGAGAGAGAAAGTAATCCTTCTCTTTCTAAATATACATGGTTATTATTTCTGTAGCAACTTTGGTGTGAGCTTTAAGCTTTTAACTGTTTTTTTAGGCTGCCAGATGGCTTCACGCAACTTCTAAATTTGACCCAGCTCTATCTAAATGATGCCTTTTTGGAGTTTCTTCCAGCTAACTTTGGAAGGTAAGAATTAGTCATCAAAGCACATTGCTCTTTCGTATGAACCCAGTTTGGGCTTTAAGGGACCGTTCTGAAGCTGTATTATTTTCAAAAACAAAACAAAGAAAAAAAAAACCCGAAGAGATTTTGACTTTCCAGCCTTATTTTGATGAATGATTGTTGCTAAAGAGAATATTATGTCAGCAAGAATTTTATGATGAAGTGGCACAGTTTGGTGGTTTAGGGAAAGGGTGGGAAGAAATAGAAACTGAAGAAGAGGCCTGTCCTTCATCAAATGTGTTATTAAATTGCAGCAAGGGCAGAAAATAACAATGTGGTCTGCGCTATTGAAAAAAGAACAGAAAGAAAAGGTGTTGTGAGTCAGAAAAGAAGAAAGAAATGACTGAGCATGGTGGAGTAACCAAAGAAAAAACGTGAAAGCAGGAAGAAGAGAGAAGATTCAAAAGACAGCAATGCAGAAAGGATGTAAAAATAAATGCAGCAGAAACTGAGTCAAAAAGTGTTAGATAAGGGTAAAGCTGGGGAGGCAAAAATGAAAGTTAACCCCATTTGCCATGGCCATTTAAGAGGGCAGTAGAAGCCAGTGGATCCTTACACTGCGCAGCTCTGGCAGAAACGTCAGGTTTATTCCACCTCTGTTACACTGGTGAGGGAATGATCATCGTTCCTGCCCTCCAGTTGGGCAAACAGCTCAGAAGATAGAGAAACAGAGGAAATACACGCTGGTGTATATATATTCACCCAGTATTAGTTTTTTCCTGGTCCATCCAGCTACCCGTATGTGTGTTTTATTATTCAACTGAGAACATCAACTCAGCACTCCAGAATTAATACTGAGGTGACATAATTTGTGTTGGAAATAACACCGGGATGCTCAGGCATTGAGAAATAGAAAGTGCTGCTTTATCAGCGTTTGCTTGATGGGTCTGTCACTGACCCAGAGCTGAGTCTGGGCTTTATGCTGGAATACCTTTTCGAAAACCCTAGTTGAAGAAAGAGGAAGAAAAATTGTCATTGTTTGCATTTGGTGAGTGCTTGGAATATCAGAGCAAATCCCCAGACAGCCTGCTTCTGCAGTTTGGAATCAGACAGTGTGTTCAAATGTTAAGGAAAAATAAGTATATGAAATACCCTGCAATTTTATCAGATGCGTTGCGTTTATATTCGTTATGCTCTTCTCAAGCCTTGCTGGTACTTTGTCTAATAATCTTTGTCACTTAAGGACATGTCTATTCTGATTCTTTTAGCAGAAAGCAGTAACTTCTTTTTATTTTTTTTTTTTTTTTACAAATGCACATTTTGTCTAAATGAAATGATGCTAGTTCCAGTTGTGGTTGTTATTCCTTTATTACTGTTCTGCTCCTATGTTATCTATTTGGGATCTCGTCTTTACACATCCCTGTCATGTTTCCGAAGCTTCCCACATTAGCATACAGACACTGCTCTTTCTTTTTTACCAGCCACATGTAGCTCTTTATCTCCCTTATTGCTCTTCTCCAAATTTTAGTGCTTTCTTTATATCTTCTGGTAGCGTAATATTGAGTTAGTCTGTTAGAGTCTCATTTAGCCATGTGAATAAAGTCAGGAACAGAGTCTACCTGAGCATCATGTAAACGTCTCTCCACGTTTCTCATTTAAAGTTGTTCTTTTTAGTCCTGGCTAAGCACAGCTGTAGGACTTGAAAGGTTTTCTGCTTTATTTGGTAGGAAAAAGATCAAATCATAGCTTTCTAGAAAAGCATAATACTGGGAAGTCTGAGGCTCCATGAAACAGAAAAGTGATGTTGTGCTGGACAGAGAGCTATTTAAAGCTTTGTTGTAGTGTTTCAAACTTTTCTCACGGACATGTGTTTACACTTGTGGCACTAGAGGACCTGGGCTGTAGAGACAGGGTAATGTGAAAAGCAGCATTAATGAAATCCTTGCCACTCACCATAAAGTTCCTCCGTAAGCTTTCTTCACATTTAGAAACTGTGTTATCAGCCTAAAAGCTGTAAGAGTGTGCCTCTGGGCTGACAGCTCTGTTTAGCAGTGGTACAATTACAAATTAGTTATGAAGAACTGCTCAGTTTCACGTAGGCCTAGAGCAACCCTAGGCATGGGCAGCTCATGCATTGAATGTACTTCCAAAAATAATTGATTTGACACTCCAGATTTTCCATGAGTGGAGTTGTACAATTTGAGATGAAGAGGAAAGGACCTTGTTCATCTGTTTGGTTTTATTTCCTCTTCCTTTTCCTCCCCACGTTGATTATAATTGGGGATTGAAGAACCACCAAAAGGGTGACATCAATCAAAATCCTTTCGTGTTTATCTAATTATCTTCCTAGACAGTATGGGTAATGAGACGACGCTGCCCCAAATTCTGGAACTCTAATACATGAGGTTCTTCATCTCTTACCTGATGTGTCCTCCTTCCTTCCTTCCCATTATCCTATTTAATTAAATTTATTGCTGTGGCTTAAATAACATTGCCAGTTAGAGTTTGCACAATGGTATGGAACTGTGAAGTACTGGTGTGCGTAGGTTCTAATTCATGGCAACGCTTCAGCACGTGTCCTACCTCTGGGTAAAACGCAGTACATTCAGTGGAGATCTGTTCTGCGGTCTTGGTCTGCCCCTGTGGTGCTGTAGAATTCAGTGCTCAAAAAAAATGCAAAAGTTACTTGTGAACTAAATAGCAGTTGCTTTTTATCCACTAATAGATCTGGAAATGTTAGAGAGAAATTAGCTTTAACTATGTTCGCCTTACTTTAAAGAATTAATAAAAATAGTTTCAAATCACTGTAAAAAACTGATACATGTCAAAGTTTTTCAGAAGAGTTCAGATTGGGACAGATATGAAGCCATCTGTCCTTACATGAAGCTTTTTGGTTCTGCATACATTTTGTATCATATTCCAGCCCCACAATAACTAGACGTCTTATTATTGTGCATTAAGCAGACTATTTTTGTGTTGAAATAAGTAGTTTGAAATCATTCTTACGGATTCCTGAACTAATTCATTGAATTAACTAATCATTTTCTATCATATTTCTAGACTTGTCAAATTGCGAATTTTGGAGTTAAGAGAAAATCACTTGAAAACTCTACCAAAGTAAGTGATTGAATATCTACATAAGCCTCTTCCATCTGAAATTTCCCAAAGTGCAAAATACTTTTATTGTTAACAATGCAATGGTGTCGTTTCTGTTAAGAGTTATTTTTTCCATGGGTTAAAGAAATTCTACTGAAGGTTTTTAGCGAAAAAGCAAACATAGAAGATGGAGACTGGTACGTTAGCTGACTGTAACTCAACATCCAAAATTTATAATGTCACATTTTAAAATATGAAATGTAAACAAAATTGGAAAACAACGTATGAAAGAACCCTGGGCAGCGATTATGTGACAGTATTTTCCTCACCAAGAAGTAATCTGATGTATTGAAAACATACCCCGTGTAACCTCAGTAGAACAATCTCCTTGTGTTCTGTACAGAAGTGAAAGGTATTTGGTGGCTTGCAACACTATTTAGACACCTGTATCATCAGAATATTGAAGAAATGTCAGTTTGGTAGGGTTTCTTGGTGCTATTTACCAAAAAAGGAAGCTGCTATAATTTGTTGCTATAATTTGACCAAGTGATATTTTGTAAAAGAAACCGTAAAGAAAGGACAAATAAATCTATACACTTCCCATTCTAAATATACAAAGTTGCACTGCATGAAGCAAGTAATATGTTTTTGTTTTCGGACCAGCGTGATATAACTGTTTTCTGTAACAGGGATCGTAACCAATGAAAAAATATCCATGGATTTGGGGATTGTTAGAAACGGGGCTTCTATGTCCCTGTTATAAGTGAGACTTGCAGTGAGGCAATAGACTGTATTTATGAAATGTTGCTAATACTGAATTGCATATTATTTAGCTAATTTTAAAAGGGCACCCTTTTCAGCAAGGATGCATTTATCAAAATCTCCTACACAGGCATTTTGCCTATAATGGGATATAGTGACGTTTTCACTGCATCCCGTGGGCTTTTATCCACAGCGCTTTCCTTTTTTAAAGGAAAGTTATTTTTCGTGTTAAAGGCAATATTCTTTATATCAGAACGTTTATACACAAAAGTGTTTTCCAGTATTTCCTCTGTTCTGAATTATATTTACTGTTTTTAAAGCAGAAAAAAAATAAAAGCACTTCAGTCTGCTACCAAAGTGTTTATCTGCATTTGAGAACAAGGCCTGTTCAGGACAGCAGAGTCGCAGCCTTTGAGGTCTTTATCGTGTGAAAGGCTATTACATGCTGCAGCAGATACACGATATCTAACTACCTCTTAAACTTCAGCTTCTTTTACAAGGGAATTGCATAGTCTCTGCATGCAGGAGGTGCTTGTTGGAATAAATGGATATGTGTGTGTGTGCCAGGATTGAAGACTCAGAATTCCACAACAGAATAATTTTGATCAAACGGAATAGTTTTATATTTCTGGTCCAATTCAAATCCCACTAAAGATGGTAACAGACTTGATACTGAAGTCAGTGGGAGTAAGACTGGGATTGTGTGTCATTGTTATTAATCAAAAGAATATATTTTTTTCTGTGATACATGGTTGTTTAACAGGCAAATTTTGTGAATTTTGGCAAGTGTTTGGAAGATTCATACCTAAGCGTAGTAGCCTCTGGTTTCAGTAGCACCAAGTTGGGTGAGGTGGCTGAGTGTGTCTTTTCCCACTGTATGATGCTGAAAGCGAGGAAGTTCTTTGATTCTTGTAACCGAGGGAAACATTATTTGCAGGCGTGTTAGTTCTCTGCTCTTTGCTCTGGCAGGAGGCTTTGCCATATACTACTGAGATGAACTGGAAATAAAAGGTTTTACTTATGCAAATGCTGTCCTTAAAGCTGATAGATAAAAGGGACGGTTGTGTTACGAAATAAAGGAAGAGGAAGAAAGCTGACAAGGTCATTTTTGCATCAACTGGGACAAAAATGGGGGATTTATGCATTTCTGGGCTGCTTTTGTCCTCTCGAGCAGTTTTCTCTGCAAGCAAAAACAGTGTAATGGACAGAGAGGAGTTAACACGTATTACAGAGTGTTAGTTTAGAGGATATACGTCCTGCTTCCTGGGTAGGCTCAGTTTGCCCTTTTTTATAAGGCAGTAACTACTCGTCTAAAGTGGCGGCTCTGCTTACTGGGCCTGGGAAGCGGGAGGTTGGAGGAGGAGAGTGGTGGGGCCGTGGGCGATGCAGACACGGTGATGTGGCCGTACCACGCTGTCCTTTGGGTGTTACAGGGAAACAGGAAAACGTCAAATGCCAGACTGTTTTATTTTCTCAGCCAATAAGAGAAGGAAAATCGTGGCAAGAAAACTGTCTACAATAGAACTACCTGCAGTTAGGAAAACAAATTCAGGAATATAAACCAGAATATATTTCACAGACTACTATAAACCAGAATGTATTTTACAGTCTAGTTGCAAAAGAGGTGATGCAGGTCTTTCAGGTATATACTTAAAGGCTTGCTTTCTTGTCCTGCAATTTATCAGGTATATCATGAATAAGATAACCTGATTATGTTGGTAGTTTGTCCAGTAGTTCTAATGTAAGAAAGGACATGAAAAGGAAGACAAATAAATAATTTTGATATTGTAATTTTGCTTTTAAATAGATGTGAGATATACCGTAAGACTGTTTTAAGTAATTGCTGCTCAGTACTATGACCATGTTCTGTGCAACTTAAAAGATGTTACCAAAAAGGAGATCATATTATTTCATCTGTTCTGTGCTGCAAAATATATATATAAAGAAGTTTTAATTGAAATATTTAGCATTTTGACATAAACAGGAAATAAATGTGCTTTGTGTTTACTATAGCTGTAGTTTTGCTATATTTCGTACTAACTCAACAGCCAAGATTATTGTAAAATGTATCCATAGGAACTGAATGCAAAATTTTCTAAAATTATTTGCAAAAATATCAGATTGAGTAAATACTAATTATAGTCGACTGAAAGGTAGTTCTCTAACCAGGGCAGAGATCTCCAAAGTGTCCCTCTTTAATGCATCTTGCATTAAAAAATTAGAGCTTCCCTTTGCTGAATTTGTTGCTATAATTTTACAGCAACTAAAACACATCCAAACATATCACTGCATTCCCAGACAATTTCCTGACAGAAAATTAGTGAAGCGTTGTTCATGAAACGCATTGAAGACTCTGCTGATTCCTTCTGACAAGCATCCCAAACATTTACGGTATTGCTGCCTTGCTCTAGCACACCGGGCTGGGGACATACGTTGCTCTTCAAACGAAAATGTTGCAGGATGGTCCTATTTTCTGTCAGCGGTACTTTCTCTTCAGAGGGTACTACTAGGCTTACAAATATTTTTAACATACTGAAAATATTTCAGTGTTTAATCTATAGACCTTCAGAATAATGTTTTATAAAAACAGTAATTTGTTTTCTCTCTTATACGGTTTGATTAAAGATTATTATTGATACCGGTTTCCAGGATCTTTTGAGCGTTTATAAATATTTGGAAATCTCTGGCCAGTACTGCAAATAATTTTTATTCTTTTGTTAAAGCTTTAATTTGTACCACAAAAATAGAAAAATCTGGTTTATTCTCTTAAATTTCTGTTAAATGTTTCAAAGCTTTTGTGAGACTCTGACCAAGTTTCTTATGTTTGAACAATGTTACCACCTAGATGACAGGGTTGTCTTTTGGCTTGAAGAACCAACTAAGGTAATTTTTACTACTCTGTTTGCATAAAAATGTACTTGATCTTTACTCGCTGTAACAACATGTAATATTACTGTGTAATAGCTGGGCTGGTGTTTTATTGACCGCGGCTCTCGATAGCTCCGTAGCGTTCTATTCTGTAATTCTGCCCCACTGACTCTGCATTTCTAGCCCCAGGCGAGGCTGTCCCATTGCCAGGGATGTTCTCAGCCATTTTGCACCCAAACCGACGCAATTAAAATCAGTGGACAGATTCCCATTAGCTTCAATGGGTTTTGAAAGAGGTAGTTTGTGCTTCAGTGTTTAGTTATTCTGTGTCTGAGTAATTTCTTGGAGTGGAGAGTTGTAATTCCCAGTTTTCTATCCTGCTGAATAATGCTGGAGATCAGCCTGGATGGGGAGATATGGGAAAAGAGGTGGCTGCCAAGGGAGGAGCCGCTTTGAGAGCTGCGGTAGGAGACTGACGAGTCCCACAGCTCCCACCAAGGCCCCATCTTGCCCAGTCCTGTTTGTGGCAGTGATCAACTCTGACCCGGCAAGATCCGAGTGACTTGGTGACTGTAAACCTCTTTTCTTTAAGGTCCTTTTCTGTGTTGTTTATAAACTAACCAGCGTGTGCCATAGCCCGGAGCCTGACTATTGGTAATCTCTCCTCCTTCACCCAGTCCCTTAAAATTGGTGTTTTTTCCAGTCTCTGGTCATTTTTTTATCCATGTGAAGACCCTGTCTGGTCACAGAGCTGTGTAGGTTAACAACTTTCAGTGAAGGACCTTTGCACGTATCTCTTGGAAATGAGGGTAGGCTTTATTGTCCGGCTCTTGCTTATTCTTTACTCTTTCAAAAGACTCCAGAAGTATTTTGAGTCATCCCTACTCATCACAAAATGTTGAATTTCCCCAGTGTCTTGTATTTGTCTGCGTAGCCCCTCATTCTATTGTTTAAAAGAGTTTCTGTTAATTTGTCTGGTGCAGTTGTCAGTCACTGGGCTGTGGTTTCCTGGGCTTACCCTGGGCTGATACACAAATTGTTGTGATGTTGGTTACACACTTCCCAGTCATCCAGTGCCGAAGTGCTGTGAGAGTTTTGTGTGTCACACGTGTGTGTTGTTTGAGCTCTTAGCTCTGGGCAAGCATTGCCCAAACTGACTACAAATACAGAAAATTAATTTAGTTTTTCTGCTCTGACCTTCTTCTTTTCTTTCCTTTTATATCCTTTCCATAGGCTCTGGCAGGCTTCCTGCTCCTGAGGGGGCTGAGGAAAGATTTGTTATTACTTTTTATGTCTTTTTTCAAATATATCTGAAGATGTTTTCTGGCCTTTTATAGGAAACCATTCTGTTCTATTTTCTTTATTTGGACATGTTTTTAATTTTTTCAAAGGATGTATTCTAAGTCTTCTAGGTTTTCTTCTTTGCCATGTTGGCTTTGGATTTTCTCAGGTCCTTTTGATGGGTGATTTTTGCATTGCTTTAAGTGTCTTGATCTTCTCCCAGCAGCAATTTATCTTGCTTAGCTGATGTGGGGGCTTCTCACTGTGAATTCTTTCTTCACACCCGTCCAGAGCTATCCTGCGAAAGGCTGGAGCTACTAAACCCAGAGGCCAGACGTTACCCCTGAGGGTCTCCTCAGGTGGGTCCCGACCTTTCCCCTGTGTGCGTCCATTGCTCGCTGTTTGATGCGGAGAGGGACAGACTCTGCCACCGCATGTTGCAGGCTCAGCACTGTACGCCATATCGCATCTTTAATGCCAGTGAAGGCCCTGCCGGTCGGTGGCCTCGACATGTGCCGAGCACGTGTAGGAGGCTGACTGCTGCAGAGCACGGTGCAACTCCCACTGTGGCTTCACCAGGAGAGAGATGGCCATGGGAGCACCAGTGACACATTTAAGTGTGCACATTGACCTGAGCATAAAATCAGGAAGGTGGGTGCACCCGGTGAGCATCTCCGCCTTTCCTTCCTCGTCCTCCGCATTACGAGGTCTGGCTGTTGGTCAGGGTTGTTCTGTATCATCTGTGTGGGCTGCTCGGCATTAGCTCTGTGGGCATTGTGGTTTAAAATCATGGTGGGGAACTGGGAGTTAGTGAGTTTTCTGCTTGAATGTTATGAGGTGTATGAGTGTGTGCGCACTCGTGTGCGTATACACCTGCCTTGGTGAATTAGGTGTTCACATTATTGCCTCAGCGTTCCCATTTCAGTCCAGATAACCAGCTTTCGTACCGCTGTTGCCCTCTTCTCTGTTTCCTGCTCTCTTAATTGTAGCTCCAGCTTATATGGCTTTGTCTCACCTCTGATAGAAACAAATTGGAGTGCTGTTTTCCTGTGTGATTGCACAATGAGGCATTTTTTTGCCTAGTGGTTAGATAATTATTAGGGTAGTATGTCTGCTCTGATGTTTTTGAAGCCATTTACCAAATACCTTTTGTGTTGGACTGTGACCTGCAAGGCCTATACTTCATTACAAGGCTACCCTTTATGAATGGCTATAAATATTGGACACTCCTGTAAGAACCACAGAATGGTCTGACGGCGACTTTCTAATTTGTGTGACTAATTCAACCACTCTGGTGCACAGGATATTTAATAATTTTCTTTGAGGAGTGATGTAAACGATATAAAGTACCACTATGCTTTCCCCCGGTTTGGTAAGTGGATTTTGCTGAATGGGCGAGAGTTCAGGCATTAAGCGCTTCTGTTTGCATTAACATACGTTGGTATAGAAAATAAACTTTTCCCAACCATTAGTTGTTTCTGGCAAGTTATTTCAAACTAGTCGAGTGAAAGTTCACAGTGGATACAAATACAGAAGTCATGTTTGTGCTGCCTACACCGTAGGAAACAACTTCTACCTTGCCATGAGTCAAGCTAAAATCAGGCGGCAGCAGCTGCGTTCTGTGTTCTGCAGTCAGCCTCTGGGTTTGGTGGCTTCAGTTCTGACTGCACTTCAGGGCTTGGTGCCCTTTTTCTGGATGTTTAGTTGTAATAAATGTACTGTTAGGCAGTAGATCTTCCGAATACAGTCTGATACTCTCCCAAAATAAGGGAAAACCAAAAGTTTGTGTTCAAATGGGACGTAAATCCAGACTATTGAAAAGGATATGGTGCTATTGCCCTTGTACCAAAGGGCAGCTGGTTAAATCCTAGCATTGTTTTCCCAGGGCTTTTTTTTCCCCTTGTAAGTGATAAAGCAGTTATATTAGGCAGACTTCACATTAGTACAGACTATATTTTCATTCCATCTTGACTGTTTTCCAGGAGTTTGATTATAACTTGGTTTGTGTATTAGTAACAAAGGCCCATCAAAGACCCATGCCAGTGCATTGGTGTTCAAAGGAACCGGGATATTCAGGCTGATGAAAGAACCCTCATAGGAGAGAAGAAGGAATCAGTAAAGCCTAAAAAATCTTACAGCATAATTATACCAGCATATTTAGGAAGCAGAGCCGTCCTTGGCCTGCCCTAGGAAGAGTGCAGTCTGACTTTCTGCTCTTAAAAAATAGCCGGGCCTAGACTAGCTAGTCTACAATTTAGCCCAACCTCAAATCTAAATTACCAATTTTCCTAATTTTTTTGGCCAAGCATTCTAGGAACCGTGGCACGTACACAAAGCTGAGAGATGGTTCCCCTTACTGAGGTTCGTCCCTTTGCTTCTTTGCATGCTGAGGATCTGTGGTTGCATCGGGACAGTGCAGAATTATTACAGTAATTGAAGTAAATCACCAATTCTTCAAACAAATCCAATAGCTTAGTCGGGAAAGGAATGTTCTGAGCACCTTTCAAATGTAACAACAAAAGCTTTTCATTTATCTAACAGGCGTATTTAAGCCTGGTCTGGTTCCTACTCCTATGGAAGCTCATTAATTTGCATTGAATTTTATATTTTCTGAGCTTGGGCTCTGTCATAAATATTCATTGCTCTTCATAGCAACAAATGTCAGCAGACCTGCCACTCCTAAACTGAATGTTTTGCAACATTAACATCCTATTGAATTCCTGAGAGCAATCAAGAATATTTCATCTCTCAGGAAAGAATCTGGAAACTGTACCCGTGCCATTGTTTGCACCAAGCAGACAGACAACCTGCCTATATTTTTTTTCAAAAGTCTTTGAGCAAATTAAAGTAGTTAGTATGATCTTTGCTCTTAGAGCTGTTTGGGCTGAGGAAAACACCTTTTCAGGGTTTTGTGGGATTTCTTTCAGTAGAGATTTGTAAAATTGAAAAACTGTAGAAACCGCATTTACCGATGGTGAGTCACTAGTGTCTGAGAAACTGTAGGTGCTGGCGATTGATGAGAAAATACTTGCATTTGTTGTACTCATCCCCATGACTCACTGTTTCCCAACTGAAGCTGTGGCTTCTTATCTCTTCTTTGGTTTTCTTGACAGTAGGTATTACAGCTATTGTTTTTCTGCAATACCGTGCCACCAGGAAATAACGTACAATGGAGACATTACCAAAGGGGTGGGTCCTTAGCAGCTGATGTTAGGGAAAAACAGGATTTCTCTTGGTCTTCAGCTATTGCTCAGATATAATTTGCTTTGTGAAGAGTAAAAATTGTAGGTCAAGTTCTCAAGTACAGCCTCTAAAATTGGAAGAAATATGTAATTCTGACGATGAGAGCAATGAAAAACTGGCTGAAATTTAATAGTACCCTTGTACCCTCTTGTACCGAGGGACTAAGAGGGATTTATGTTATAAATGAGGAGTTCTTCCATCAGAAATCATGTTGGAAAATAAAGACGAGTTTATTAGTAGGATGTAAAATGTCTGTGAGTCATCCATCCAATAGACCCGTGACAATGCAAAATGTTCTTTGTCAAAGTATTTTCACTAGAGACAAAGAAGCGTTTGTGACATTGTATAAAAAATGAGGGAGGCCTCATTTGGAAAAGCTCCAAATGAAGTGAGGATGAGGAAGAGCTAAACAAGATCCTAATCGGGTAGGAAAAATAATGAATGCTGAGTGTATTATATGGAAGGACCCTAAAAATAACGTGTTACTTAATCTAGGAAAACAGAAGCTGAGGGGAGATCTGTTAGTGTTTGTCTCCATACACGCAGTCGAAGCAGGCAGCTTGGAAGGGAACTGTTTCTTCTGCACGGACAAGGGGCAGAGATGTGTGTGTCAGCAGAGTTACAAACGGGATAAGGTGGTCATAAGAGGAATGAGAAGTTTCCAAAGTATCAGAGTCATCAGTACCTTCTCCCTCCTCCTTTTAAGATTGAAGACCATCACTCTACATGTTGCTGAAAGGCAAAACCAGCACTGTTGGCTTGGGACTGGGTCTCCTCCTTGCTGAGCAGTGGAGGCAGGCGGTGGGGGAAGCTCCTGCACTGGTCACAGTCCCACAGCCACCGGAGGAGCTGGCTGCGGGTGGCCTGACACGCCAGGAGGGGCAGCCAGGCTGCCCTCCTCCAGCAGAGACTTCTGGTTTTCACCAGAAAACTGTGGAAAGGTAAAACTTCAATGGCACATGCTGCAGTCCTGATGGTTCGAAGTTGTTGCGGTATTGCAACATGAAGTCTGCTCTCTGCGTAAGGCAAATTGTGGTGGTTAATAAGTAAACTGGCTGGAATCAAGCAAAACTGGTAAATTTTTATCACAAATTGTATAAATACCTTGTAAGATTCTTTGTCTCGTTGGGCACTTTGATATTCCTTTGAAGATGTTTGCATGCATTCTGTTCTGTTGTTCTTTGTTTTAAATCAGTACATTTCTGAAAGACACTTATTTTCCAATTATCTCTGTCCTCTCGGTTTGCAATTGTCTTAGTGCAATCTTCCTGCATTGCCAAAATATTGCATACCTGTAATTTTACTCCTGGTTTGAGTCAGGAATAAAAGCCCTTTGTGGATGATGATGATGATAGGGTTGGGGTTTTTCCTTTTGATTAGCCATTTTTATATTGATGGGGTCTCAGTCTTAAAAAGTAAACCAATGTTTTCTGTTCTTGACTGCACATTTTTAGGCTTTGATTGTAATAAAATAAAACTATGTGAAAATACAGGCGATATGTTTTAGCCACACAGTCTTATTTCTGAGAATTGCTGCTAATAAGTATGTTTGCTGTCGAAATTGAGTCTACTTGAAAAATCATTGTTTAGACTTACCTGTTGTAGGCACTATAATGTAAAGCTGGTAATTTTCTGGTTTGCTTTTTTCTGCAAATGTCTCAAGTTATAATGAATCTCTGGGTTTTTAACTGTCACTATTTACATTACAACAGTACTTCTGAGCATTCTAGTTCTGCGAAAAAGTAGTTCTCAAAAATTCTTTGAAAAATAAACATTCCTATTTTTGTATAATATTTTGCTATCGATGCTTTAATATCTTCCTTGATAAAGGGCAATGGATACATTTCTTCCAATAATTCAAAAGCCCAGAAGGTCAGTCGTATCTAAAGTTTTCCATGGAAAATATTTCAAAGAGAAATGGAAACAAGAAGGATGGCATCTATTAAGTTTTTCCTTCTCTATAATAAGCGAAGGTGTGAAAACAATCTTTTTGTGCATATATAATGAAGTATCTGTTGTGGCTTCACAATTAAATGGATATTGTAACAAAAACTTAAGTGGGGGGTGGAGAATCCCATTTTTCACTCAAAAGAATTTACTCATGAAATTTTATAAAATGGAGTTTTTTCTTCCTTTGAATTCCAAGCATACTTTTATTTGTTCTGAAAATATAATGTGAAAAAATGTATTTTTCTCTAACATTCTTTCTTTCCATTTCTTTTTTTCCCCAAAATTTAGAGATAGAACCATAGAGGACAGAAGCTCTATAAAGGGGTGGGGGGGAGTATACATGTTCCTTTTTTCCCCCGTGGATAATTAATTAATTAATTAAATTTATTTTACAAAATTATTAAATCAAAAATGTTGTGAGTCATGGGTTATTATTCCCTGGCCAATCATTTAGCAATACTGTAACTAACATAAGCCAGAATATTAAATGCTGCACTGGGAACGCCAAACTCTTTACGAATCCCAGCACCAAGCTGGCGTGTAGCTCTGCAGCGGGCTGGTGTGCCCGTCACCCCCAACTGCAAAATCTCTAGCAAACAAGTCAGATGGAAGCAAGGCAAAGTGGTGGAGGGTCTCCTGCTCCTGTTGTAATGGTTGTAGATACGTTTGTTGAAATTACTTGTAACTCATTTATGCTGGTTATTGCTTAAAAGTGGTGAGACTGTTTAGAAGGAGGCTCAAAGGATCAAGGTTTCTAAGCAGCATCATAAAAACTGTACAGAAAGCACATAGTCATTTGTTTTTAAAACAATATAAAGTGAAGTAGACTAGATTCTTCCTTGGCAGAATACATATAAAATAATAGGAGATGTTTTGGAGAGGTTAAGTTGCAAATTGGAATTATCTAAACCTTTCGAGAGTTACAACTCTTATGCCCTTCTGTAGCTAAGACTTTATTCCAAATTGAGAAAGAAAGCAGAATAATCCAGATGAATCACTTCTTGTATAGATACGGTGTGTGTATTGAATGCTGACATTCCTCTTAAATAATCATTTTAGGATAAAAACAGGCACGTATCACATAGAAACTTCTTTGGTGATTTATCAAAATATTCTTTGAAACGCTGTCAGGTAAAGTTATTTTGTTCTTGTTCCCTATTTCAATACCGCTTTGCTTTGACTTTTGGAGAGAAGTATAAACATTTCTCGGCTTTTGCAGTGTTGAAAGGCTGCAGATGTGGCCTTGCGTCTTTCTTTAGTTTCATCTGAGCAGCAATGAGACAACAAGGATTCAGAAAAATATTCAGACATCGAAAACATCATAATCCATTACCTTTTTCAGATGTGAAATTTGCTGAGGAAAAGTGATGATTATTTCCATTAACCTGAAAATGGAGTTGTAAAAAGCATTCTTAAGAACATTAGTCCCATTGGCTTGAATAACATTTATAGTCCTGACATCCTTATTGCTTCCAAAATCCTGTTTTAGGAAGCAGATCTGCAAAAATCACAGGTTGCCTTAAGTGCGTGGAAGTCAGTGGAACAGACAATTTATATCAGCCGAGAATCTGTCCAGAGGCATCTAAATATAGGTTTAAAAGCTTAGCTTTTGACTGCTATTTTTTGAAATACTGTTCCACTTTCTTCCTACTTTATTATAAAAATGTAAACTGTTTCCCACGCTTTGAGATTACAAATATTTTCATCATTCATGATGACCTGTTTTCTTCAAATAGTAACTCTGGCTGAGTTTAATAAATCATATTCCAGAAGACGTACAACTTTGGCACTACATTATTAAAACATTGCCAATATTTTATTAAGCAACTACTACTATGTATCTTCCCTTTAGGCTTTTTAAAAGAAATATATCTGCTGCTCAGAGAAGATGCAGAAAAATGGTTTTTTCTTACTGTAAGAATGCTTTTCCAGCATATATAGTGGGTCTGAAAACTTGCCTTCATTATTTTTGTCTGAAGGCAGCAGTGACATTATTTTGGCCATATCTCCAGCAAGGGCCACTCTGGGAGAAGATACAGCCAGAACTCATGTATTGCAGTGACCGTACACCAGGACTGCTTCTGCCATCTACGATAATCCTGATATTACTTAAACCGCAATTAGCGGTTTGTATCTGGCGGTGTTCATGTCGTGTAATTTTAGTGTGGCAAATGGGCAAAGGGAAGAGAGAGCAGAAATTAGAGCCCTGTGTGTAGGCCTGTTTCATATGCCAAATATTTTTGTATTTATTTATCACTTACTTGTTTCTTTAAAATCTCCATTTAACAGATGGGAAAGTGATTTATTTTTTCAGAAGAGTTTATATCTGACTAGTAGGGTTAAATTTCAGATAAAGACTTCACAGGGAGGGGAGAACATCTATAACCACGGAGAATCACCCGAGCCCACCTTACGCTCATTTCTTTCTTAATTATCCCAGAGCCCTGAGCTCCTCCCAGAACAACTGGGAGCTAAACACACAGAGTTCACTCTGATGGTTATTAATGAGATTTAATTTGATAATGCTTAGACTCTGTGCTCTGCTTTCTTAGGTATGGTTGGTTTATGGTATGCAAGGAAATTGCTTGTTAGAACACCTTAAGTCAGTATCCTTTTAATTTTACTTGATTGGAAAAAAAAATAATCTACAGAGTAAGAAGGCCTGCACGCAATTCAGACTGCAAGTGGAGTTAAATAGAGAGAAGATGACTGCTGGAACGCATTGGGAACAGGACGGGGGTTTTACCTGCCGTAACCATCGGAGACCTTTTCTTTTCCCCGGTGGAACAGGAGACTCCCAGCAGCACAGTGCCGCGGCTGCAGTGCTGATGCAGCCGGGTTGCAGGTAACACCCCTCTCCTCGAGCGTCTGTATGCACTGCGCTGCTGTCACCCTCCCGGCTTATCTCTGAGTAATGGCTCAGCCACTCTGTGACAGTGTGTTTCTGCCACTTAATAGGTTGTTGGATTAAGTATGGATGGTTCTGAGCTAAACACACGCAGAATTATATTTTCAGTTGTTGCCATCCCGAGCCGTATTGAAGTGTTGAGAGTGTACCTGAGGGTGCTGTGGGCTGCGAACTTCAGCAGTGGCCATTTGTCCCTCCAGATGAAAGGGATCATAGAATTGTCTAGGTTGGAAGGGACCTTTCAGATCATGTAGTCCAACTGTCAACCTAACTCTGACAAAAACCATCACTAAACCATATCTCTAAGCACCACATCTACCTGTCTTTTAAATACCTCCAGGGATGGTGACTCCACCACTTCCCTGGGCAGCCTGTTCCAATGCTTTATTCACAATCCAATGCCAGGAATGATAGAGCAGAAAATGTAGGGCACTCAAAGTACATTCATCTGAGTGAACCCAGGCAACAAAATACCTATTCCACTCATCTCTGTGTGAATACAATTAATTCATAGAATCACAGAGTGGTTTGGGTTGGAAGGGACCTTAAAGCCCAGCCAGTGCCACCCCCTGCCCTGGGCAGGGACACCTCCCACCAGCCCAGGCTGCTCCAAGCCCCGTCCAACCTGGCCTTGAACCCTTCCAGGGATGGGGCAGCCACAGCTTCTCTGGGCAACCTGGGCCAGGGGCTCACCCCCCTCACAGCAAACAATTTCTGCCTCACATCTCATCTCAATCTCCCCTCTTGCAGTGTAAAACCCTTCCCCCTCGTCCCATGGCTCCCCTCCCTGCTCCAGAGTCCCACCTCAGCTTTCCTGTAGGCCCCCTTTGAATCTTGCCCATATTTGCCATAATTTGTAACAGAATATCGTGTCTCTGCCTACCTTGATCAATTCTCTAATAACTGAAGAAGAAAATTGTATTGTGGCCCTGCAGACGCTTCGTTTTTTTCCTTTTTGAAGATGTGTCTCTTAGATAGAAGTCTTATCCTGGCCTCCTCTTTGGCACCCATTCCCCAGCGTGCAGCGTGCATGGGGTGGGGGCAATTTGCCTGTGCTGCTCTCTCTAGCCCAGTTGGCACAGCCATTGCAGCCAAACACCTCATTCATAGTGTGGGAAAGCAGCTGTCTTGGAGGGCCTGTCACAAGTGATCTTCCAGATCTTGTGAACTGTACTTATTCGGTTAAAACTACTGGATTTCACTTATGAAATTCTTCTGAGAAGTATTACTCACTTGTGCCACTCTTCCGAGGAGGCGTAACTATAACTATATACAGATATTTCATGTGCGACAACAGGGGTTGTCCTTCTGCTTTTTCATTTTCTCAGGTGCTTCTTGCCATCTCTCGCTGCTCCATCCTTCTGCCTCAATTAATATATAGATAGTTATTGAATCATGACATTTTCCATCTCACATTCATCCTTGTCTTTTTCTAGTACATCACCATTTTATTTCTCTGACTTTCCCTTTAGAAATAATCTTGGTTTTGATATATGTTCACGCTGTCTTTAGGCCATATTTCAGTAAAAATAGGAATCAAAAGGACTTCTAAATAAGAAACCTGTGTTGAGAGTAAAATTCTTTTGCTTTTTGGGTTAGCTGCTTCAGTTAACTTTTAGTGATCAGATATTCATTGGCACTGTTTGAACTTGGTTCATCCCTGTTAATTATTCAGCATCTTAAGGTAGATCTTTCTGATCTCTGGCAAAGTAAATGGGAAAACGGGGCCTAAAACCACATTTTCAGTCTGGCAGGCTAAAACTAGGGCTGTCTTTAATATATGTTCATTCATTCCAGGCAAAACTAGCACATGCTGGAAAAAGCACGTGCTGAATTCTTCAGAGATTTGAATAAGATGTTGTATATCCTGGTGAAACAGAGCTTATTTTTAGTTGACTTTTAGAAGTGGGAAACTCAGAGCCTGCTCCTCCTCAGTCTTCAGACCCAGATCCCAAGTACTAGTAATTTTATATTAATTTAATAATATGTTCAAGTTGATCAGTACTGCAGTGTCTACAAAGCAGTTGTTTGCTTTCCACTGTATTATTAAGCTACAAACAAAATGTAAGTTGTCAAATACATTATTTACCAAATGTCAAATCTTTTGAGCAAAAGAGTGAGGTGCCCTTTGCGGCAGTGACTGGTACAGGGGGTCTTGCTCAGCTGCAGTGGGTTTGAGTTTAGGTAACTGCAGTGGGCCTGAGGCTCATAACTAGGGGATTTGTCCCAGAACATGGAGCCATTTTTGTTGTCATTCTGTTCACCTGTGTTACTGATAGATTGTATTTTTGTTGTCCAAATGCAGATATCTTGTAGCAACATCATTGATCTCAGGAGAGCCACGGGTAGTTCACTAGATGTGAATGCGGCTCCTGGGTTTAGTGGCTGTTGGGGGTGTCTTTACCCTGGGGCTCTCATGTGCCGAAGCTCATACTGCCCTCAAGGAATATTAACTCTGAAATTCACTGACAGAATAGCTGTATGTTTGCTGTTACTTGTATTTTGAATATTTTTAACTAGATATACTTTGAAATTTTGCAAACATGAATTTCATACATTCAAGTTGTCCTTTGAAATCAACATTTATGAAAGATACAAAGTTAAGAAATGCATTACTTTTGGGAAAAAGGGACAGCAGTTTAGTTAAGGCCATTTAATCCTGCAAGGGGACGCATATTTTCTTGTGTCTTCTGGGTAGCATTCCTCCAGATTTTTCTGAGATAAACAGCATGAAATGGAAAATTCCAAATGTTAAGTGGTAATTTTCAGTTTTCTGTATGAAAGGATCCTTCAAGTAGTGATTCGTAAGCTACGTGGGACATTGCAGGGTCATGCTGTGAATGTACAGTATCCGTCAGGGATTATTTAGCTCCAAGAATGCAGCCTGTTCCCAAAGCATGGTGAGCAAGAACCCACAAACCAGGATCTACAAAGAATAACTAATTATGTGCCGCAGGGCATATCGTAAGAAAATTTGGGTACCAGGTAAGGCGGACTTTCGTGTCATTTAGTCTAGAAAGCAGACATATGCATTAACCTTGTTTTCAACCATGCAAAGCCAGTCATCAGGAAGAGGGTAGAGGAATCCAGAAAGCATATGCAAAATAAAAAGAGGGAAAAAAAAAAAGGTGTTTAAAAAAAAAAGGGTAAAAAATTTATTTCTAAAGTTTTGGTATTGCCAGGAGCTGGTTAATGAGATTTTCTCTGCATTCTGTTTATTTATATAATCAGTTAAGTAGAACTGGAGCTGAACTGAAAATTCAGAATGCCCTTCCCCAACTATTTGAAAGCTGTGCCGGGAGAGAAACTGTGTGTGAACAAAGGTCAAAACTGTGACGATTTCACCTTTCTCTACAACCAGTTGAGCAAACCTTTCCAGTTGTAGAGTGATTCATAACTGGGTCCTGAACTAAGGGATTAATTTTAAGATCTCATCCATTTCCACCATAAACAAACCTAATGGGAATTTAGGATCCTATGGGGATGGCAATATTTTAAGTCAGCAGTGTGTTTTTAAAATCTTTACATTTTGTACGTGAACATTTTTTCCTGAAATCGGGCATCCGTGTGTTTTTATTATGGCTGAATCATGAAAGAACTTGATTTCCAGTTTCTGTATGTGAGACTCTTGTCTTTGTGGTGCTTTTTATTTCAGGCCAGTGATACAGAATTAGGTAAAGTGTCACAAGTCTACAGTGCCGTAGATGCCTTGGTTGGGTTTAGACACCTTCTGCACCAGCAGTTCCGCCTTCTGGGCATTGAAATTGGTCTTTCTCATCTTAGCATCTGAAGATGGAGAGTGCCCTTGCCCATCGCCCGAGAGCATTCAGTGGCCCGAACCGCAGAGGATGTGGAGTCAGCAGAGTTTCGGGCACCAGAAATGGCAGCATCAGGAGCATCAGCACGAGTAGGCTCTGTTGAGGTAGTTCTCCCAAACTATGTTATTAAACCAAACAACTGTGGTACGCAAAGGCTGATGGAAGCTGCCCCGTAGTCCGGAGTGTTCAGTCCAGGTGGATACGTTGGCCGGTTTTCCTGTACGCTGAACCCAGTAACGTTGTGTGCAGCCCTGTGTTTGCACAGCAGGATTCCTGACAGCCGTGCGGCCAGGGCATGTGTGCCTTGTGGATTCTCCGCTCCTCGCTGCTCTTTGCGTTAGTAACGAGAGTGTGCAAGAGTAAGAGAGGAGCACGCTTCCGTGGCTGACTGGGAGCTGCTGGAGTTAGGGAGTCTTCAGAGGCTTCACCCCGTGGGCTCTGATCCGTGGATTGGTACTAGAGATTGTAAAATCCTTACGTCCTTCAATATAATGAGAAGTTGAAACGGATATTGTTTTTGATAGTTAAAGATGAAATCAACATTAGTGTATATATATTATGTGCATTGGTTTAGATATTTTCTGTTATATATTTCAGCCCATGCGTAACGATGTTTCGTATCCTCAAAATCAATTTTTAAACATGCTCTGTTATTTTGAAGCCTGGATTATAAATACAGTCAATACTTTATGACAGATTAATTTCTACGTTTGGGTCCTTCGCTTTACATGATACATGTTTTATATTCTAGAAATTGTGTAAATTATCTTGAGATTCACTGAAAACTAAGACTGATTTTTCTTTGTAATCCATTAAGTGATGTGTAAGCGAATGGCTCTTTGTGATTGTATCGTGGAATGCTTTAGCCCTGGTTAAGATTTAAGTACTCTGCAACAGGTAAACTATCAACACTAAGTATTAATTTTACAATGTAACTTCTAAACTGATTCATGAAAGTTACGATGCAAGGTTTAAAATACTACAACTGGAAGAGACTCCTGAATGTGACATTTTAACAACTTTGAAATAAAGGTTACTGTGTACAACAAAAGTGTGAGAAAATATTATTTGAAATGAATACAGCAGAGAATCCACTAATGCAACATATTTACCTTTATTTTTATTTCTTCAGAAAGAACTGCTATCCATTTATCGTAAACTCAAATGAAAATAGAATTCTGTATGTTGTTGCACCAGGAAATAGAGTACGGAACCGTTGTAACTTTCTCGGTCCTATCTTTGTGGCAGTATGGCCAACAAAAGGCACGCGTTACTTCTGGAGCAGTATTATATTGCCTCTTTCATTGTCTTTATCGTGTGAATCTCATTGTGCCTCTGACACAAGTGCTTTTCACTCGGGAATTTTTACCTATTAGAGATACTTTTGTTATTTATGAATACAGTTCTTCAGCTGTGGGGATAATTCGGGCGCGATTAGAAGTTTGTAATTGAAGGTTTGGATGAACCTTCATGCAATGACCTGTCTGTCAGAAAGCTGGCCAGGATTTTGATGAGAATACCGTGATTTCGTTAAAATCATTTATGGCTGTTAACTCATTTGTTTTGTCAGAAACTGCAAACGCACGGCGCTTTCTTGGTTATTTGAAGTATTTACAATGTGTAGATAAGTATCTTCTACACAAGGCAGCAAAAACAAACATGCAAGAAAATCAGAAAGTTATATTAGGCAGGATACGTGATTACCATGAATTACAATTAATACAGCGGAATTGTATAATGTGAGTTGCAATTTATGAAATGTGGACGTTGTAAAACTGTTGTGAGCGATGTTAATTTTTCACCAAGTATTTAGTAATCTTTCTAAGCTACTCTCCATGCTGATGTTCATGTATTTGTAGTTTTTTCAGTGCAATGTTCCGTTATTGTATTTAAAAATAATTAAGAAAAGATTCACCTTATTCTGAACCTACCGTGAGGTGCACTTCAACAGCCGAGAATCAGATCTTCTCCATGTCACTCCTGCAGTTCCTTATGAATGGAAGAATAGATCCAAATGCAATATGGATAAAGATTTGTGTCACGTTTTTGGCTGCAAGTTTTATTAGCACATTAATTATATTGCATTACATCATTTAAGCAATGAATATTTAACTAAGCATTATTCATAACTGCACCTTTCCTGTTCCACCTTTATAAAATGACCCCGCATAAAAAATACAATGAATCTTTTCATAAGAAAAATATAAGTAATTACATGAAAGAGCTAAAAATATCACAAGCTAATGAAAAATCTCATCTAAAATTCCATTGGGTACCTTTGGCAGTGTGTTTTATCTTTTGACGTAGTACCAGATAACTGAAATTAATCTGCCCCCGTATAAATGTTAGAGTTTCTGAAACTACGTATCTGACTGTAGAGATTACACAAAGTGATGTTTAAAATTTGCCTTGTGTGATAAATTTACAGTAGTACAAACTTAACCTTTTAAAGTAGAAGTTTTCTTCAGAGGTAGAATACAGTATGAAACACGTAACTTTTTACGTAGTTGGTTGTAACTTCGATTACCATTCAGTTCATCTTTGAAGAGTTTTGCGTTTCAAAATATATAATTCTGTATATGTATAAACAGTAATTATGCATTTCAATAATGGAGAAATGCTGCTGTTTGGGTTCTGATTCCAATTAGTGGGTGTTTTCTGTCTTATGCGCTTCAATGTCACGGGGAACCACAAGCACTAGAACCTTTTATCGATTTCAATGCAGAATGATAAAGCCAGAAGTGACGCTGCCTGTGAGAGAAAAGTACAAACTATTAAAAATACATGTCACATTTCCTGGGTTTTTAGCTGTGAAAACACTGTACTACCTAATGCTGCTGTGCATACAGTTAATATTATAACGGAAAAACTTGTAACATCTGGAGCTGTAAAGAGCTCTAAAGCTGCAGTGCTGAGATGCTGGAATGTGTTTCCCGCGGTGGAAATCCTCTGTGTGGGGCCAGGGAGGGAAACCGTCGGGGTCTGGTAGAGGGGCTTTGGTAACGCTCAGATGCTTTGCAGGACTTGATCAGGAGGGGAGATGTGGGCGCTGCCTGGCTGTCTAACCAGTGCTCGTCTTCAGAGGGGCCCAACTCATTTGTTTTAAGCAAAACCACTTTGATTTCCCAGCCAGGCACTGGGAAATTGTGGATAAGTGTAATCACTTCTCGGAACTCCGAGTCCAGCCTGGCAAACGCTTCCTGGCCGGGAGTGCACACATTGGCGTAAAGAATTCTCATAAAGTCAGTGAGATCCTGCATGGTAACAAGAGTGTCCATAGGCATCAAGTTTGCGATTCCAAAGGTAATTAATTACTCCATTGAGTTCAATTAATTTAAAAATTTGTATATGCTATTCGCGACTCATATTTAAATGTCAGAAGTCTAAACTAGATTAATGGATCAATTAAGACCCAATGGTGGAAGTTTTAGGAGGTGTAATTAGACCAAACTTAAACTCGTTTAGGGCGTGTGTGTTATTTGAAGGGACAGGGAGTGTAAGTGAGCTGCCTTCAGTGTGCTGCAGCTTTGTTTGTTAAACTTTGCTTTTGTCTGGACGTGTAAGATGTCAGTCAGCTTTTGCAAGACATTTCTGAAGAAAAGTTCAGTGCAGTTAGAGCACCAGAGGGGTTAAAAACATTTTTCACTATTATCTTGATGGAGATTATAATATAAAATGGAATAATTTGGGGGAGAGTGTGAAACATTCGCTTTGTCCAGGTGACTTCATTATCTCTCTTCAGTGTCCTCATCTGTCCTGCCGGCGGAAGGTGTATTGCTTGAATGGCTCCCAGCCCCCAGGTACTCCTGCATGCTAGGCACTTACTGTTAAAGGATTAAATGTCATCTTTATTCCTTCCGGTTTTGTAGCAAGAATACTATAAGAACAGAAATGCAGTAAGAAGCAGGTTGGGAACTGGGGAGCCCTAATTGAGATTTCTGTTACTAAAATGGGGGTCTGTGCAGAGTCTGGGGAAACTCGGTTTCTGTCCTAAGAACGTGTGCGCTCAATCTGGACTGCTCGTAGCTATATTGAGAAACACAAATACTGTATAAGTACAAATATATTGATAAATACTGGTTTGGAACAGTGTCAGATTTAATTCCTCCATGCTTTAGGCCTGAACTACAACGTCTTGTTTTGTACTTTGTAGTGAAAAGCTTGTTGTTACTGTTTCACTTAATTTTACGGGAGGTGCTAACCCCTGTGGAGCTGTGTGGGCAGGTACCATTCATGTTAGAAAACAAAGAGTATCGTCTCAAAGATGTGTGTGAACGTTGATCAAATAGGTTGGAAAAAATATTGGAAAAGAGATGTAGAATAGTTGTGGGACAAGAAAAAGCAATATATAAAGAAACTATATACGACAGTGACTGAGCGAGTATGAAATAGGTGAATAACAGAAAGCATTAAAAAGCAAAGTTATCATGAATGAATCTGTGCTGGGGTGACTGTCAGCACAGAAAGATGAAATGATTCTGAAAGTAAACTGAGGCTGTTTCTAGATATTTTTAAAACACCAAACGATGGGCAGAAATAACATATTTGCTAGGTTTCAAAGACTTGTTAAGAAACTGAGATTGTGCAAAACAGGACAAAAAAAGAACAGTAATGAACAAGTAGAAAGACGAATACTTAGAAGAACATTTTAGAAAGCCATGAAGCTTAAAACAGACATACAATCACCCAGAAGGCACTGGAGAAATCAATAATACAGGAATATGTCTGCAGTGGTATTACCAGTAGGGTCACAGTACTGGTACCATCAGTTTCAAAGGACGTCAGGGTTTGGCATTGCGCTTCCCAAAACTGTTGTGCAAATGCACCGGTATTTACTGCATTATCCAGCCTAAATGTTCGGTGGTTGAGAATGCTGCAAATTGTGTTAGATGAAAGATAACAGCCTAAATCGAGCCTGCTGTCTTTCCTACCAGCAGGAATTAGTCGTTTGGTTCAGTGGTGAACTATTTGCCTAAGAGGGCTGGATATATTTTAACTTCTCTGTACGGAACATTAATTTCTGTAAAGTACAGGAGCACGTCCGATGCCCGATCTTAATCCGTGACCCTAAGATTCATTCCTTGAAGCTGAAAGTGAAGAAATACAGTCAGTCAGTCAAAGCGTCTGATTAAAGAAATCTAATACAGAATATAACTCCTTAAACTTGAGAGTGGAATATTTGTTTATCTGAACGTTCTTTGATTTTACTAACGCGTCTAGCAAAAAATGCTTTACTCTACTACTGAAGAACAGCATTTCTATTTCTGTGATTTTTTTTTTCCCTATTTTAGAAAACTAGAAGTAAAGTTTGCTTGTAATAAATATGCAGCAGTGTTCTCTATCTAGCCTCATCACAACCTCACTTTTCCATAATTTAAATGTTAAAACAGGTCTGTGGTTTTTAGCCATAGCGGCTTTGATAATCAGTTTTCCTTCTCATACGAATTGCAGAGATAGAATGGTTGATATTTTAGATCAGATCAATTAAGACTGTGCTAATTTTTGGATTAGGATCAACTCTGATTACCTTAGAAGGCCTCTGAAGCAACTGTTGCAGTTAATGCTAAATTACGGAATTATTTTTATCCTCTCTTTTTACTCGCACAGCAGTAGCGCTGAGCTCCCTGGAAGACGTACTATCTAAAAGGCCTTGTTTAGTGCAGAGTTTGCGCTGAAAGGCCTGGAAGCATGTAATCATAATAATTCAATTTTTTTCAAAACGAATAAAATCTTTATGGAATATTTATAAAGCCATTTGGTTTAAATTTAATAACCTTTTAAAATATAAAATAAGGGTATCAAGTGCACTATTTGAAATCATTTACTAACTTTAAAATGTCAACCATTATGGAAAATCAAGACTGATACGTTCAAATGAGGAGATCGTTCTTATTCTCCAAAGCCGTAGTAATTTTCAATACAACTTCCTGATCTTACTTCCATACAAATATGAAATTCTAACATAACCTTTCTAGCGTGCTCAGTCCTTCGGCTCCTGTCCACAAGCTGCTCAGCAATTTTCCTCTCATTTTGAAAAGATCGTTGCTGCTTTGAGATTACTTCTTTGAGTCAGTGCTTCTGCTTTGAGTCGTATCTTCTGAGTATAGGTTTTAAAGCTCTCTGGTTTTTTGAAAAGTTTGCCTATATTCAAAATTGATAGATTTTAAGTGCTTTGAACAGTCATCCCCATATGCTGCGATCTGAGCCTTTGTTGGTTTAAGCTGTCCTTGAGATACCCAGTTTTTCTCACAGCACAAATTCAGAGATAAACCTGGGAGATTTATCCCATTGACTTCAGTAAATGAAGAATTTAATCACATAATTTTTAGCAATTTCTCACTTTTCCTCTTTTTTCACTGTTTCAGTCGCCTGAGCCCAAGCAGTACAAGGGCCTTTTTTGCTGTTATATAGTTATCAGTCACAGACGTAAATCCGGATTATTCCTCATTTAAAGCCCTTTACTGCCTAGAGCAAGGTTGATATTAACTTCTGGTTCACTTTCTTACGATATGTTCATCTTTGACTCTCTCTTCTATAACCCTGCGAAAAGGGATAAGCAGCTTTGGTTGGTTTTGCTGTCGTTTGCCCTCGTTTTTTTGCAGCAGAGGCTGTGTGAAGCCCTTCCTGCCCTCAGAGGAGCTGCTGCCCCAAGAGGGCTCTCGGGGGGCACCCGCCAGCCCAGCAGGACCCACTGCTCCCACCCACACGCGGTGCCGTGGGTCACACCGTCCCCTGCTGTGCTCCGGTGCCCTGAACGCCACGGAGAGAGGAGAACTTGCCTAGATGTGCTTTGCAGCAGATCAAAGGCTCGAATCGCAGACTGGGCATTTAATTAAAACTCTGTTGTCTGTCGTGTATCTGCTTACAGTGCCAGAGTTTCCCTGAGCTACTGGCAGACAGCAACTCTCACGCTGGAGTTGGGTACAGTTTTAGGGAGGTAACAACCATACTCGGTACTTTTGCTGTGAAGAGGCAAAACACTTCCTAGTGATTTGTAAAGAAGCTGATAACGAATTTATAGATCTGTATCAAAAATGTCACAGTTTATATTACTTTCAATTGCTCATAAATATAACATGGATCGTTTTCCTTGATCAACTATGCAAAATTATACCAAGATTTTGTTTCATACTAACATAATAGTTGCTGGCTTTTCAGTTCAAGAACTTTAGCTCATGTTATGAAGATGGAGTATATTATTCTCATTTGCATCAGCCTCAGCCTGATGTAATTCTTTTTGCAATAACAATACCATTTGAGCTTTATTTTTATCTAAACAAAATTTGACCGACATTTTGCAAGTAAAAATCTCATCTTAGGTATCTCCTACTCTGTTACAGGTCAATGCACAAACTGACGCAACTGGAGAGACTTGATCTGGGCAATAATGAATTCTCTGAACTGGTAAGAAATGCACCCTTTTTTTAATAGAAAGCCTGCGTGTTATGGCTGCTCTGTGTACAGGGCATTAAATTTTTACTTAAAAGGCATTATTGTATTGCTATGGTCACACATCCTTGTAGAACAGACAATCGATCGTGGTTCATGAGGTGAATGTTGATAATACAATATCAGGCTTCGTCTACATCAGGCTTCTGCGGTTCAGATCAAGGTCACAGATGGTTGTCGCTCTGAGCTGGTGGCTACTGCTGGAGTATTTCAACGTGGGATGAATTGTTCATCTCACTATAAATACTAGTGTCAATGGGGTGTTAATGTCTTAATATCTATCAGTATATCCTGCAAATATTAGCAATTGCTATTAGCAGAAATAAATTTTGTTTTCTGCGCCTAACTTACCCCTAAGATGAGAATTGGGTTCCCTGAGATTTAGTAGCTTTCGGGAATTTTCTCTCATCTCAGTATAGAAAATAATCAAGTTGCCGTTCCCTTTCGGTATGTTTCTGCTACATCTGCAGGAGCTGACGCTTCTCCGAAACAGTATGAGGGTGTTTAAACTGTGTTTTAAAATGGGCCTGTTTGTAAGGAGAGCTCACTGACTTCTTCCTGCAGGAGCTGTAAAGAGAAGAGAAGCAAAACTTAGAAAAACTGCTGCCTCATCACTTTTGAGACCTAACACTGCTAGGGCTATCTGGGGGGGCCTGTGCTTTTGTAGGACAACAATTTAATACTGGGACACTCACGATTGCCCTGATGGCAAAATAAATATCTATGTGTGCCTTATCCACCGACAGCCTGTCCAGTGATGGCTAACCCCTGGGAGCCGAACCCCCTTTCCTCCAGACTCATAGAAAAACCGTCTGTACAAATAGTGCTGCTGAATCAAGGCTTACAATTTTCTGAGGGTGATATTTCCTGTAGCTTTAATTAAAATTAAGATAATTTCACTTTAAACAAATTTTGAAGTGTCACCTAGTAGTAGAAAGCTGTAGCAAATAGGCTACATCTGGTTCATAGACAGCGCACTATCTTCTACCGATTACGGTTAGAATGTTTACTCATTTGTACTGCTGTCTAGGAGAAAATAGGTGGTTATAACTCAGATTTTTAATTGAAAATAGATGGGGTTTTTTGCATAGATAAGTAGAATAAAATTTTCAGAAGTGGTATTTGGAATTTTGATCAGAAGAAAAATGTGTATGCTTCCTGAATTCAGGGTGTGTCCTGGTTGGGGTTGGTTTGGTTTTGTTGTCGTTGTTTTAAATGACTCCAGCATCATTCTATGTTTTTGCATCGTAGCATGCTGTCCCCGAAGAATGGTAAATCAGTAGTCCAGTGGCCCCATACTGCTATTAGGGCCGGACTCCCTGAGTTGACTCATTTTTCAGGAAGCTGGTCCAAAAATGTAGGAGCTAGAATCAAATACCAGAAGCAAATTGTGCCAAGAGGCAAGGGAGCGGCACGAATCTGCAGCCATGTCGTAGGAAAAGTGATACTAGTTTAAATCAAGATCACCTGAAAAAAGGGATCAAAAGGTTCTGTTTTGATGAATTCTGAAAATCTGAGTTCCTTCTTATTGAGAAAAGTACTGCCTAGAACTGTGGCGATGTGGGAGAGCTTAGTTTCATCAACAGTCCATGCCTGGACGATCCAAGTCCCTTCCTGTGCTCTGGGAGGCTGTGCTCCACACAGACAGTCTGCAGCAATAGGCGTGGGCTTACAGATAAAAGTAGCTGCAAAAATGAAGTAATTCTGTTCGTTCATTATCTGGAAAGATTATCCAAATCATGTGTTCCTAAAATAGAAATTGTCACTTCCTAAATAGCAGCCATATTTGAGTGACTTAATGTAATCAAGGACGGGAATAAGTAATCTGTGTCACGGGTCTCCGGGGAAAACCGGAGCATTACATCACAAGGTATGGGTCAAGGATTTGAAATCTCCCAGTCTTTGAAGCGTCAGAAAATGGCACAGGACAAATGATAAAGAGCAATTGCAGTGCCTCTGCCTGAAAGGAGGGGGAGGCTGGTGTCATTCTTTCCAGAGTTTCAGGGGTCTGGTGTCAGCAGCAAGGCCTTAGAAGAAATTCTGAAAGAAAATAGTTAAAGGTGGGGAGAGAAGGAAAAAGGATAAAATGTAATATACTTTTATTGAAGATTAATGTCGATCTTCAATTCAGATTTGATACTAGGAAACATTTCCTTACCAAGAGGGGGGTCAAACCCTGGACCAGGCTTCCTGGAGAGGCGTTCGATGCCCCCAGCCGGGCAGTGGTTAAGAGGCGTTTGGACACTGCCCTTAATGAGAACTTGTGGTCAGCCCTGAAGCGCTCGGGCGGTTGGACTTGGATGGTGATTGTAGGTCCCTTCCAACGGAACTACTCTACTCTATACTGTTGTGTTCTGTATTGTGGCGATCTATGTGGAAAATGAAAATATTCTCCAAAAATGCATCAGCAGAAGCATTTCTAGCAGAGACAAATAAGAAATTTTTTATACCACTTATCAAAACATCAGTGAGATCTCATCTGGATTATGGCCAGGCTGGATGAGGCTTGGAGCAGCCTGGGCTGGTGGGAGGTGTCCCTGCCCAGCGCAGGGGGGGGAACTAGCTGATCTCTGAGGTCCTTTCCAACCCGAACCATTCTGTGATTCTCTGATTCTATGGTATGCCATAATCCGTACTCAAGAAATTTCAAATCAAACTGTACAAGAGAGGAGGAGGCTGTTGCCTTTTAGAAGGGTGTCTGTCTAATGAGGGGAATTTAAAAGAAAATTAAAGTTGAGAGGGGAAATTACGATTATCTCTAATAACCTTAGTCAGTGAACACTCTGGAGGAATGAAGAACCACTAATCGTCACAGGAACAAATAGTATAAAATGACCATTAATTAATTTAGCCTGGAAAGTAGTAGTGGTTTTAACCATTGAAGGACAACAAATTTTCAATAAATTTAGCCAAGGGAAAAGAAATTATCCTCAAAATGTTGGCTAATCATTTTTTAATAGAAACACGTTATGTGACAACATGGAAAACTGAGGGATTGAGCTCTGCAGACGAGCAGGTTCCTTCTTGCCCGATGGTGCATCAGGAGCTTCTCCCATAATGTGCCTTGTGACCTGGGCAACTGGAAAGTCATATTTCTTATGGGAATTACAACATTCCCAGGAGCTTAGACCCCAGGAGATAATTAGAGGTCTCTCTTAATGTCCTGTCACACTAGACAGATAGATTTGTTTCTAGCTGTGTTGGAATAATTCTAGTGAAGTACTACTACAGACTTCTTAAATGCTGGGATCTGATTTAGTCAGAACCAAATGAAATATTTAATATCACTTTCTGGCAGACTGAAAAAAAATCTCTACAACTTTACAGAGCTAAGGCAAATTGAAAGTCTTGTTTTACCTGTGAAAGTGGCGTTTCATGGAAAAAAAAATACCACTTAGGCTGAAACTTGGAAGTGTTTGTGACCTGATAATTCTTGATTTCCACAGCTGTAATGAATAAGAAATGATTTGGGGAATTGTCTTTTCAGTTTCCCTCACTAATATCCTATAGCGTTGAAAAGAATAGAACATCTTCGATTAAAGCTTAATATTGTAATTTTAAGGCTTGATCGTTGCATACCGTTCTTTTAACTACGGAATATGACAACTGCAGACATTGAGTCGTACATAAATGTGGTGTACCCAGGAAAGTGTTCAGCAATATGCCTCTGTTAAGCTATTTTTAAGAGTATAAATCACGCAAAAGGCGGAGTTACCGTGTGCTGCAAGCTGAGATTTGGTCTCTCTTTTCAGTGCCTTGTTCCTGAAGCTCCACAATTCTCACTTCTCTTATTTGCCTTGTTCATAAAGTGCACACTGCCAGTAGGGTGTTCAGAACAAGAACTTGTAAGGAGTCCTTCTTTGTGTTCCTTTCTTTTCCCAAGGGTTCTTAAATTTTATAAATTTCGAAAAAGAACAACATTCGTTAAACTACCTGAAATGAGCATGCTATTCATGTCATTGATTATCGGAAAGTCTGATGTGGGTTATAAAAAAAAATGAGGAAGGTGAAGAGGGAATCTTTTTTAAAAGAAAATACTGATTTATATTTAACTTTTAAAAAATACTGATTTATTTAACTGTCCATAATGCTATATTCTTTTCCTCAGCCTGAGGTTCTCGAACAAATACAAAATCTAAAGGAACTGTGGATGGACAATAATTCTTTGCAAATACTACCTGGGGTATGAACATTTATTTTATGTAATCAAATTATTTTGTGATATAGTGAACTCTTTATCTTGCAGTAAATAAATGTGCGTTTTCTTGAATGGGTACATATTCCTAGTTATATAGTCATTAGTTATTATCAAGAAATAAAAGTCTCAGCATAGCCATTCATAGAGAACCCCTTTAAATGTTGGGTAATGACACGACAGTGTCTAAATGGGGATGTGCCTGTTTTATTTGTTGTGTATTTTCATTGAGAGGGGAAATTATTTCCTAGTGTCTTCTCAGTCACCATGCATTAACTCGCAGTTTTATAAAAACCCACGTGCTTTAAAAAGGAAGAGGAAATATTAAATAATCTAAATAAACTTTAAAATAACAGATGGTATGTACAGTTTCAACTATATTAAAAGCAATTCTGAGGCAGTGGAATAAAGACATATGCCTCTAGAAAGCACTCCATTTAGAAATGGAGCAAAAAGTATTTTAAAATCTAAACGTTAGGGTTCTGGTTATATATTAGTGCTGTTTCTGAACTGTTGCCGCCCCAACAGAACTTTGATTTTCAATTTTCATTGCCACAAACTATTTGAGATTTTCGCTTTAAAATACCTACACTGATGATGACTGGAGAAAGGGATCCCCGTCATTAGCATTTTGTCACACAAGTGACATCCTACATTTCACACAATTTCCCTTCATGGCTGCAGGGAAAATTTAGAACTCGATCTTAGCACAAACACGACGAGGTGTTGGAAGAAGAAGAACTTCCTCTTTCAGCTTTGAACATTTGTTAATGAAAATTCAATTCTTTGCATTGAGCAGTGACTGGTTTTTGTCTTTAAATTACATTCATCTTTTATTTTGTGTTACGCAGGATGCTGGCACAGAAAACGATCGTTTTCCGTCACTGTCCAAATATCCACTTTTTGAGTGTTTTGTTAGTGGAAAAAAAAAAAGCTGATATTGAAACCACTTTTTGATACTGAAACCAGCTGGAGATCAAACCCAGCAATATTGCAGTGTTGTTGCTGCAGTGTGACTGAGTAGAAGAAATATCAAATATACAAGAGAGTGTGGGCACAAACATTTTAACCGTTATTCTGTTTCTTTTCTATTCACAAATATATCAGTTTATATATCCAGTGCTAAAATGTGCTCCGCAGTCCTGCTGAGCTATCGTGATCCCTGGAGAGGGTATTTGGAGTTGAAGAAGTTCAGCAGATTGTGGAACCAAATCCCAAGGAGCATAATTATTTTCCGTGAATAATTCATGTTTCCTGAATCTGATTCTAGTAGACCCTACGTGAGGTTTTATGAAAGCCTTCTCCAAAACAAGAGGTTTAAACCAGTTAAAGTTAGCTGCACATTTTGAGTGTTAAAAATAGAAAGGAAATACCAACCGGTAATTGATTTTAAGATTTAGAGATTTGCCATGTTTCCCATGTTGATAATACAGTTTTTAAAAAAGTAGTCAGTGCTAGAAACAAAAATTGTATTCAACTATTAACGTGGGGAGAATGGCAAAGGTCAGGGTGATAGGAAGATTTTCCCTTTATACAAAAAGTCAGGTATGGTTAAAGATAACAAGAAACTGCCTCCTTAGAAGCAGAGAGCAGATCTCAGCGAGGTAAGAGATGAAAAGGAGCTATATTCATATTGTTTCGAAAGTACCTGGAGATGAAGCGCTCTTAAACTATTTTCCTGTTTCATACGTACAGTGAAAAACCACTAAAAGTATATGTATATAACTAAGAAACCCACTCCCACAAACGTTCATAGAAACGCTGTGCTTCCCAAGCAATTCCCATGGCTTTCCCAAAATCCATAGATGGCTGCGTAGGCCATGAATGTTTCTTCCCCTGGTTTGAAGGCGTATTTGTGTGGCTGCACAGTGCTGCAGCCCCGCGGCGCCTTCCTGCTGCCTTCTCCCTCCTCCGGGCTGGGTCACAGCCCCGTCACTGGGTCCTGGAGCCCGCTCCGTCACTCCGCACCCACAGGGATACTTCTTCCGCTTGTAGGTTTTAGTGTAAGGAGAAGGACAGCATCTTTTTTGTTGATTTTCTTGGTGAAATTTCACGTCCAGAATGAAGTGACTGTCTTGTGATAATGGATCAAGAAGCGGGTTGTTTCTGCGGGCTTCCAAGTCTTAACACACTACAAAGATTTTCCAAGAAATTAGCGCAGAATTCATGTCATGTTGGTCATTGACCTTATGGCTGCAGTTAAACACTGTATTCACAAAACCGTACCCTGGGGATTAAGCGCTCATAATTGTGCTATGAATATCTAAAGTCTCATTTTAGATTTTGTAAAATTCAGTGAACCGGTTTGACACAGAAAAGCTTTACCTGCGTGTCTAACCTCCGTGACCGCGAGGACTGCTGTTATGAGTAAAAGGGAATTGTGAGTAAAAGTCCCTTGGATCTGTGTCCAACTGAAGAAATAATACAGCTGTATGACTGCATGAGAACTCAAACTTTCTGCAGATTTAATGAATCTGGATCAAATTAATTAGTTTGATATGTGTCGTTTAGTTTGGTACAGTTCCTTTTGCGGTTATCTGAAGAGGAGGAAGGCTGTTAGACCACTGCGGATACTGCTCCAGTGAAATAACTCTTGTAAAAAGGATGCTGAGATAACTGAATATCAGCCTGTATTACTATTGTTTGTCTTTAAGTAAACGTAGAACCTGGCACGCAGTGTATGTCTGTTCAAGTAACGCTTTGTAACATGCTATTAAGTCTATAGGGAAGTTAAAACAGCTCGTGTACCTGGATGTGTCAAAAAACAGGATAGAAACTGTTGATTTGGACATATCAGGATGCGAAGGACTTGAAGATCTCCTGTTGTCATCCAACATGTTGCAGCAACTGCCAGACTCCATAGGTGAGAAAAGCTCAGGATTTCTTTTACAGGTCAAGATTTCATTTATACCTTTTTATTTTTTTTTTTTAATGATGAGACTCTATAATAGCTGGAACACGAACTGCCATTAAATTCCAAAGGAGTTTGAAACATCTGTGTCTGGACAGTCCATGAAGAGCATTTTGTAAAGTCAGGAAAAAAATACATGGTTAGAAGGTATCGATTATTCAGATTTGCTACTTTAAAGAAATTAAGCAAAGAAAGATATAATTGATCTAATCTAAATTTGAAATTAAGTATAACCGTGATTATGTTAACAGTTAAACTCTTGCAGGAAATTGCTGCTCTTAGTTACAGTAGTGCAATTCCATATGAGAGCATTAAACAAAGGAATAGTCCAAACTAGTCATTTTCTTTTTTGACTGTATTGCATGCATAGAATTTCAGAATTAATTAGAATACAGAGAAATTCTGGAAGCTAAGTGGTTGTAGGTGTACCACTCTATGCATCTGGACAATTCGTTGCAGTCGTGATCCCTTATGTTTCCTTTGGAAACACTTGAGATTTTTCCTTTCTTCGGTTGCTTCTGGCCGGTGAGCCTACTACAGCATCGTCACCATCCTTTTCACGTTCCTAAGTGTGTCCCTTCGAACGTGGAACTGTTAAATTCCCCAATTTTAAATCAACTCGGTCGACTCCAAACTATATTTCTGACTAATAATACTGTGCTACATGAACGTTACTAGATGTCTTTTACAGCTCTTTTCCATTTTGGTCTTCTGCAGCTCACCATAAATTCTAGAATTTTTGCTTTTGGTGGTTTTCTGATATGCAGAGTGGTTTTTAGTGGGCATTTGGCTCCTGTACAAAAGGAGTACGTGTTTACATTTTGAATTACACGTTCTTGCAACTTAGGTATATTAAGTTCTCATTTCCTACTGAATAGTAATAGATTTAACAGAAGTAAAGCAAAAAGTCATTTTAATACTGCATTTTCAGATGACAGCTTGCTGAAATTCATTTTGGTGGAACTTTTTCCTCTTAAAAGAAAATTTTGTGGAAACCTAGATGTTTCTTGGAAGTGCTGATTTTGAAAAACTTTTCAACAAAAAGGTGCAATTGAAACGAGTAGTGTTTCTAGTATCTCTTTTAATTACATTTTCATTTGCTTCAGCTTTCATATTAATGCACATTGTGTTTAACGTTTTTCTCTGTATTAGTGATTAATTTATGTTATTCCCAGCATTAATTACAAATAATAATTTTAAAAATGCTATTTCAGTATATCCAGAGTTCTTTCAAAGAAAAAACAGGTTTTGAGACATTAACACTTGCAGAAGGTGGAAATCTGTTTCAAGCTCTGTTTCCAGTACTGTAATCCAATATTTTTCCCATTGTTTCTGTCTTTTTTCTTGTTTTCTGCTGTTACGCACTGGGAAAGCTGAAGCTTCATTCCCTTCTTGGTAAATGTTGCCCAGTTACGCATCTGCTTACACTTAGAAATACAGCAGTTCTTTTAATGATAAGAATTAACCGCATATACGAACGCGTTCAGGATTGATTCTGGCTTTCAGTCTGATTCTGATTTTCTGTCAATACCTACGTCTTGGGAAGCTTTATAAATGTAGCGTTTATTTTACATAATTTGCCTAATGTCCTGTTATGACCTGAGCCCCTCTTAACCAAGGCAACAGGACTTGAATTCAGTTGAAGCATTAATAGGTAAGTAGAAATACTGCTCTTCCTACACAGATAGGCACTATTCTTTTAATTTTTACATTTTTTTTTTCAAGATTCCAGAAAGACACTTAATATTTTACTTGCAGTTCAGCTTAACATTTAATTAGTGCTTCATTTTGATGAAACATGTTTTCGCTGGAACAAGAATGTGTCTGTGTACTGTCCTATATACAGATGTTTCCTAAAATCTAAATCAAAGTTATTCAGTGTTAGAAATCATTGTTTCTTTAAGGATATGGGAGATCACAGAAAGTAAAAAAGATTCTTGTGAAATATTTTTCTATTACTTCTTCCTTACCTGTTTTGTAGGACTGTTGAAAAGGCTTACAACTTTAAAAGTAGATGACAATCAACTTACGATTCTGCCAAATGCAATTGGAAAGTGAGTACGAGTCTCGTGATTTTCAACACGAAGTAAAATGTGTTTTCCTCCTGCTTCTGGAATGTGGTTTTTTCAAAATAAAAAATAAGCCAAAGCTATACTGAATTATAAAATAATTTCAAATTGTGTGCCTCACACCCAGCTTATAGCGTTTAAATTAGGAGCAAAACTATTACTTCTGGGGACTTACACTGGCGTAAGTGGTACGAAGATGAAATGTGTCTCATTTTCCAAGAAAAAGAACAAAGGTATTTTTCTGTATGAATCACTTGATTTAGATGATTAGAGCAGCAAAAGTAGAAGAAGTAGAAGTATTTGGGGGAATACATCTGTTTCCATAGCAACAGCCAGTACTTGATGCTGAACAGAAAATGGCTGTAGACTTCCTATGTATGAAGATTTCTTAAAATATTGAAGTAGCATAAATGAAAAAGCCATGACAATTTCATAGGTGTATACATCAAAATGTGAAAGTATCATATAAGTAATCTTATCATGAAAAGCACTAATGCTGCCCTTTAGCTATCATTTTGTCAGACATTGCATGATCATGGGTGCAAAATTCTGCCTTGTCCTGCTGTGTGTCTTCAGCTTTTTGCTAAATGAATTCTGCAATTTCCTGTAGAATTCAAGGCGGATGCAAGCCTGGCTCCAAGTATGGAAACAGGTGATTCCTTATATCGTTTCACCCTTTCTAGCAGAACATATGTTTATCATTGATATTTTTGTAGGATGCCTCTTCCTCTACATATTTCAGTTCCGAAATGCCATATAGAGCGATATTTGGAAAAACGTTCAGAACACAGGGTCCCTGGCCGCCTGCTACAGCTGTAGCTCTAGTGCTTTCGTCACCCTCCTTGCACCAGCGGAGGGGTGCACGCAGAAGCAGCCGAGTTCAGCCCAACAACGGTTGTGTGTCTGGTGTGACTGAACACACGGTGTCCTGCTTTGGGCTGGTGCTTTACTAGTCCTGCATCCATTTTACAGTAATAATTTCAATAATAATGTAGTTGTTGGTATGCCGGTCGGGAAAAAAAATATCCAAATTTGTGAACTATTACAACGTAGCAACTGAAAGCTCAGGTTTGCCTTACCATGCTGTGCTTCTTGCAGTATCTTTAGATTTATGAGGTATTCCTGGAGAGTATTAAAAGCTGGTTATACGAATCAGAAAAGGAGAAATTTTAAAAACATTGTGTAGCAATAAATTCTGATAGGCAGTGAAAGCTTGTAAGGCTCAAAGCTGTACCGGCCACTTTGCAAAAAGGTTGATATAATGTCCAACATTATCTTTAACAATTTTGGGGGTCAGTTTTTAAAACCTCTCATGAAGGTGCTTTCTTATTTATCGAATCATTCAAATTGAAGGGGAATCCCTCTTTTTTTTAACCTAATATCTGTTCAATATTGTGTGGCGTGGAGCCTTAATTACCTCTTTTAAAGCTACTGCTGCTCTAAACGGTGTATATGCAGAGCAGTACGCTAATCACCTGATATTATCACATTATTTTTGAGTGATTGGTTGTGCTTTTTAAATGAAGTACTTTCGTTTAATGAGGACAGTGTCTCCCACATCACAATGAACTTCCTTTCTCTGACTCATCCGTTTGGATAGTTTCCTACTGGGTCGCTCTCTCCTAAATGGTAGTTGCAGTACCCGCTGCAGAGCGCGTTGTTGTCACACAAAGATTAGCTGCGTGGAGGAGGGAGCTCTCCCACCAGGGACCAATTTCATGATGAGACACGGAGTGCTTCAACGCCGGCTGAGTCGATGTTGCTCACGGTGAACCGCCGCCCTCATTTTTGGCAGTCTTGTTCAAAGGGCAAGCCTGCAAGCGGCATTTAGAGTTTGACGCAGCAAGATACTATACACGGTAGACGCAGCTTAATGAAACATTCCTCATAAAATCAATGGATTCACATTAAGTACCAAACTGGACCCAAAGACTGGAGGGTTTGTCCGTAGGACCTGAGCGAATGCTCGTGCTCCCACTTTGTGGGCAGGAGGGTGTCACTGTGAACTGCCTCGTTTCAATGGGTGCCAAACTGAACAGCGGCTGCATGGCTGATTTTTGTCTGCCTTGCTTTAAGCCTATCAAGAATGATCTGAATGTAGCCCAAGACGACAGTAAGGTTAATGATATTATAGCTAAATGAGCGTTGTCGGAATTACAGCTGTTATTGTCAGCTGACTTTCATGCACAATCCATGATGTGCAAGAATCACTTTCTGAAGTTCATACTTTTTTATCCATGGTAGTTATAGAGATAAAATACAGTTTCACACTGACTTTGATGTTTTTATTTATAAAATAAAGAAATTATTATTTATTTTATTATTCGTTTGTCTGCTGATGACGCCATCAGGAAGGAAAGAAGCTAAGAATGTCCCTGCCGGACAATACCTTTCAAATAAAATTTTATTGTCTGATAAATCTTTCTTCAATGTCAGGGAAACTTCCACCGTTACAGTTCAGAGTATCAGATTTTCCGATTGCCATTGGAAACAAGCAGTTCTCAATTAGCTTATCTATTTTCAAGCTTTTCTGGTTGTGTTATCATCAGTAAAAGGAAGAATGTGTGCATCTTGCTATTTGACAAGCTTTCCAGTTGGACTTGCTCTGCCAAGCACATATTCTGCATGAAGTAGGTAAACATGACTGAATTTTCCTTTACTGAAATTGTTTTGTATCTGGTTCGAAACAAATGGTGGTGGATACAGAGCTCGTATTAAAGAAAAGCTCTAACCAAACCTGGCAGAGCTTTTGGATATATTCCATGCATCTCTCTCACTAATCACTGTATGACTCACTTTGGTTTTTCAGCCTACTGAAATACAGCAATTAGGGGAAAGTTCTGAGAATTCCATGTTAGGAGTAGCTATTTCTGGTTTCATGTCTTATAAAAATTGAAGGCTGAAAGACCTTTTTTTAATTAAGAAACTGGAATAAAGGTAAGTTAGACATACAGCGAAAGTCCAGCTGTGACTCATATAAATACTAAGGAGCAACGCTGGTAGCAGAGGTGAACTTTTATTCACATCTACCAAATTATTTGGAAAAAAACCAGTCAATCTTCTGGGCACCTAGTCCCTTCATCAGTGGACAGGGAGATGACAAACGTTGAGGAAGAAATAATTGCTTGCTATTTAACCTTGCTATTAATTAAAGCACTCGAGAGAAAAATGTAGTACACATGGAGCAAAAAAGGGGCAGCAGAAGCCGGGAATGGTGGCGTTTGTAATGGGTCACACAAAACTTGTATCCCAGGAGCTGAACGAGCAGTGCAGTACAGTGTTCATCTCAAGAATTTTTATATCCAGCCTAATTTTTTTAGAGATTCAGTAGATACTTCTTCATGATATTTTATATGTGTGTCTATGTGCATAAGATACATGTAGTATGTATATATTTTTACGCATTTGTATGTATAACGTGGATGACATATCTATTCCTGTTTGTGTTATTTGCATTAGCAAAGGTCAGGCTGTTGGCTGTTAATCAGCAGAGTCAGGGAGATGTGGAAGTGTTCCCTGGGAGCAGCTGCTGTCTTCAGGGCGAAGCAGCCCCGCGGGGTGCTGAGGGCTGAGTCACGGGCAGGGCAGGCTCCCGCAGAGCGGCGGAACAGCTCTGAAGGCCGCGGGGTACCGCAGCAGCGCGGGGCGGGTGGTTCAGGTGCCGAGCGTCAGCATCCTGCGGTGGCGCTTCCTTGGCTTTCGTCCTGCCGGCTGCTGTCAGGGAAGGGAGTGGCTTGTTCAATGTGGGCCCCTTTCGTTTAGGACTCGGTACAAAACCTCCAACTCATTTCACAACCTCTTCGTGGATAATAAAATGCAGGAATGCACTGAATGGCAATTCCGTGCAGTAGGAAGCTGTGCTTTCTCCGTACGCACTGCGGGCTTCAGTTCAACAGGGGACTTTCTCTCAGCTGTCTCTATTTCCTCCTCTCTCCTGAAAACATGAACACATGGAGGAAAGGTCAGGTCTCTCTTTTCATCGGCTGACAGAATACAACAATCTAGGAAAAGAGATATGAGACAGAAATGGAGATTATTTCATTTTTTTTTAGAGAGAGAACTTGAGCCTCAGAAGATTACTTACTTTAGTGTTTCGGTCCTTGCCGTACAGATACCCTTTCAAGATCACTTTTTAACCCTCTTTCTCAACACGTGAAAGATAAGCACTTTGACAAAAGCTGTGTCTGACTACAACAGGCTGAGATTACTTGGCTGAGTTTGGATCCAAGCTCCTACTTTTTCCCTACTGATCTGTGTTAGAAATGAAGTCAAGTGCATCAGGGGGAATGTACCCTGAGGCAATGTCGCCTTCCCTTCCCTTTGCTCTCCCCAGCACTATTTCTTTGCCTGTTGTCTGTCTTTGCACGTTAAGATTATAAACTTTTTGGTTTGATTCTTCAGCTGAGTAGGAGGTGCCCTGATAGCTGTCTGTTTAAGTACTTGGAGTACTTCCTCACTACAAAAAGAAAGAATGATAATGTGTGGAAACTAAGTCGTCTTTCTTAAACTGTCTTATGGGGTAAGATTGATTAACAGCGTCCCTAATAGTTCCTAAAATCATATTATAGGCTTCTCCTAGGGAAAACTGCAATAACGGTTCCCTCCTCGGGGCACGATGTCTGGAGTAGTCTGATGCTTTAAAACTTCCACAGGGTTTAGATTGTTAATTTTTGTTACCTACCCCTTGTATAGCATCTAACAAGTGTATTTACAATTCCAGTTTATCTTTATTAGAAGAATTTGACTGCAGCTGTAATGAGTTGGAGTCCTTGCCTTCTACCATCGGCTACCTTCATAACCTGAGGACGTTGGCCGTGGATGAGAATTTCCTTCCTGAGCTGCCCAGAGAAGTGAGAAGCTGATTCTGTTTTTAAATTACAAATTGAAATGTTTTGTGGCAGGCCCAAGATTTCACCCACATTCAGACCAAATATCTGTTAAACCAATTGTTTCTGTGTGATGTGGAGGACCGAGTCTTTCTTGCACGCTCAATAGTAAAATAGTAAAACCAGTAAATTGGTAAATTCATGCAAAGGTGAGAGTCATCACTCAGCAGAGTGGTGCAAGTAACCCTTGGCATTGCCTGGTGTTACTGACACAGGGAGGGCACTATTTTCTGTCTTCGGATTCTGTATTTACTGTTTTTTATTAGTTAAAGTAAAAACACAGTTTGGCCACCTCCCAACATAAAAAGTTAGTGATAATAAATTTTATCAAAGTAGGTATCCTGACATCTCTGGTTTTTTTATTCCTATAGATTGGAAGCTGTAAAAATGTAACAGTGATGTCTCTGCGCTCTAACAAGCTCGAATTTCTTCCTGATGAAATTGGTCAGATGCAGAAGCTGAGAGTGTTAAATCTGAGCGATAACAGGTACAGTTCACATATTTTTTTTCTAACCTGTTATAAGAATTTATTTTATAAAACTTTTTAACTATTTTTAACTATTTTTTTGTATTTGTAAAATTACATTTATATAAAATGTATTTTAAAATATAAACATTATGTTTAGAATTACTTTATTTAAACTACAAGGGAAAAAAAGCTTGATTTTTTTTTTTTTTTAATCTTTATGGTTTGGTCTTAGTTTCCTCACATCCAAAGAAAAATTTGAATGGGGCCAAGATCTGGGTCTCAGTATTCTGTAACGGAATAAAACCTGTTTACTTCTTTTATTGCCTGCTGTTTCCATGTGAAAGTGTGATATTTGGCTTTTAAATGGTATATACTTTTGTAATATTTAACGATTAAAAAATTGTGACAAACTGATATATAGGAAATCATGAAATGCATGTACACTAGCGTGTTATCCTGACTCTTCTGAAATCAAAAGAAAAATTTCTATTTCCTTCAGAGCAAAATTTTTGGTCAAAAAGCAGATTCTTCTGTTCTTATGTATATGACTGTTCCTCTGAGAAATGGAATGCTTAAAATGAGCCTGTCTTGATACCAATCACGTGCTCCATAGGCATCAGAAAAGACTGACATTTCCCTGAAATTTATACATGTGTACGTTCCAAGAATATGTTCATTTTCAGTATACCCACAGAACTGCAGGTTTGCTCGGTAGTGCAACAAACTGTGTGTGAATACCATTTTGTTTCCAGTAATTATTAAAGCAGGGGAGTTCCTGCTTTAGCAGGGGAGTTGGACTAGATGATCTCTAGAGACCCCTTCCAACTCTGAAAAATTCTGTGAAATTATCATCTGTACTCAGTAAAAACTAGGGGAAGGACTTCCCACATCAGTGCCTGATTTACTGTCAGCAGTTTCATTGCTGAAATTAAGGTTGACCATAAAATAGGAAATGAAGTAATGTAGAAATCCCTGTAATATATTAATTTAAAATTATTTGCTTAATTCTGTTAGATGGTTTTCTGCATTACAACTGTGTATCATAAAATACATTGTGTATGGACCAGAACGTAAAGTTAAACTTAACTCTAGTTTGTGCTGAAACTGGCCAAGTCCCAGAATCAAATCTGGGGTCTCTTGACCTTGGGTTTCAGACTCCAGCGCTTTCCCAGGGACGGGGAGCACTCTCCCATCACTGTGTCACCGCAGCAGGCTGCCTTTGTGTTTTACCTGTACAGCTAGAGTCTGAAACGGGGTTTCAGGCAACACTTTAATGCCCCTGAGGGTGGCATTCATGCCAGCAAAGGCAGTCCAGCTTCCCCTCCCTCTTCCTGCATCCTCGTACCCTGTCCTGTCCTAGTGCCGTTCTCTCCAGGCGTACGGTGATTTTGACTACGTGAGGGATACAGTTGAAAGCAGCCTATCAGAAATACGGTGAATTTTCAGATGGACGTTTCCAGGGGCTGGTCCACCTTGTTGCTGCCCAGCCAGCTGTAGTGGCAGGCAGGAGGAGGCACCGAGTGGGTGTAGGAGTGAGGAGGCAACTCAACAGTGCTGGCTGGGGGCCACTCGGGAGTCCAAGGAGTTGCAACTGCAGGGTGTCTTCCCTGTCACCTTAACCAACCTGAGCTGGATCGCTCTGCCCCTTTTTCAAACCTGTAATTGTGCCATGAGTTTGCCTTGAGGAATAAGTAAACTAGTCCCTTTTTTTCTCCCCCCTTTTTTTGCCAAGCTACTTTTCAGCCAGGTCAGCTGCTGATTTCAGGCGCATGACTTCATGTGTAATTACTGGTTATGAGTGCTGTTGCTGGGGTGAGAGAGGGAGGAGGTGGCTCACTGCTGGGAGGAGGCAGGGTAGGTGGTAAGAGCAGGCAAGGCTTCCTGACCAAGCCGGCCTGACAGCCGGGTGCCACCAAAGCAGCAGTCCTGCCCCACCTTCCCTTTTCCCCAGCTGCCCAGGTGTGAGAGAGGATTGGGATTTCCATTGTGGAGGAAGGTAATTATGGGACCAACATCCCAATGATGTGATGTTCCTTGGGGTGGAATGTGTCAGTTGTTGTCCTTGCCACTTCAGTGCTGGCTGGTAGCCATGCATCTGCCCTTAGCTTGCCCGAGGCTCACTGGATGAGACACTGAGCTGATTTATCTCACTGAAAATGGAAGAAGTTACCGTTCTTCTTGTAGTGTCCATTTTATGACACTCCTCACAGCCCATTTGCTCACCATGGAGTGGCAAACACCAAAGGTAGCTAAAGGTAAAAGGTGGCTGTGTGCCAAAGCAGGTGTGAGGAGGGCAGGAGAAGGGGACCTCTGCCTGCTGGGGTGGGAAGCTCTTCTCTCACCTCCACCTGACAGACTGTACAGCGAGCTGTAAGCGTTGTAGATCTAGTGGGAGAGCACAGCCTAAACTAGGAGAGATAGGAACTGGCTCAGACTGTAGACCTGCAACCTTCTAACCTGGTTGAATTGTCCCATGTACTTCTCTTGAGGAGTTTGAGGAGTAAATTCTTCCTCCTTTGTTGATATCAATTCTGGCTGAGGTTAAATGTTGCCTTGCTGAGGCATTGTGATAATGCTTTTGTGGTGGAACTTCCCACCTTAATGAAACTAAAAAGTTCCAACGTTTTGGCACCAAAGAGTTTGGACAAAGTTCAGATACCATCTTAATGCTTCTATTATTTTTTTTTTTACTTTTCTGTTTGCCCATTTTCGCATTCATATTAAGGCAATATCCGTTCTTTCTTTGAATGACTCCACATGTACACATTAACAAGGGGTGTACCTGGGCTCTGCTTGTTGCTAGGAACCTTTCCATGGTACCACAGCAGTTTTGCCCCTCTACCCTTCCTGCTTCAGATGTGCCAGAGAAGGTAGAGCACACTAGCTCTTTTCCTCAATACCCCTTTGAACCATAGGAAGAGGAGACAGAGACACGCAAGCAGAGCAGAGAGGTGATTCTAGAGCCAAGGGGTCAGTGCTTGTGCTTCACCCTGCGGTGATGGGCTCCTGGGTCCTGAGATGTGGGTCAGGCTTTTCCCTGTCAGCCTGTTACAAGACCTGCTGAGCCCTGGCCTCGGTGGGCTCCCCTGTGCAGGCAGAGCCATTCACACCAAACACTGCTGATGTTGGTATGAAAGCTCCAACCTTGCACAAATTTTCTGACGAGCAGCTGTTACTCCCTGTACTGTATAACAAATGGGATGGACTGCGCATATAGTCGCATGTTCTTTCAGAATTTGTCTGGTCACTCCTTTATGACTTTCTCCTCCTGACACCAGAGAGGATTCCATGTCCATTCGGGCAGATGTCCTGTTGCTCATACATCTTTGCATGTTATTTTCCTTGTAGAGGGAACAGACTCCCTCACCATGACTGTCAATCCATGCTGATCACCGTGGATGTATAGTTTTACAAAGAGGACACAGTCTTCCACTGGGGATCTGCCCATTGCAGGTTCATCCCAGTGAATGATATCTCACGGTCATCTCCTTCCACTCTGTCACATGCCAAATTCCTCCTCTGGTGTCTAGAGCTGTGACTGTAAATGACGCACTTGTGTATTCGTTAGCCTCTTACATCACCGTCTTTACCCCAGTGATGTTCCCTGCTAGTAGCTGGGCTACTCAAGTGTTTATTGAGAGATGCCCTTTTGCCACCAAAACTGTTCATTCTGAACATGTTCCTCGTGGCATGGGGAGTGCACTCTGGCTCAAGGCATGTAGAGTGCAGGGATGTTGGTGTCTTTGAACTTGCCTTGCCAGAGTGCGTGGAAAATTTGCAGTCTGCTCTCTGGACGGTCACGCACACACGGAGTGATGGGCAACTGGGATTTAGCATGTAAAGAGGGAAAGAGGAGCTCTCCTTGGCGTTATCTGGAGCTTGTCTGGGTATCAAAGTCAGAAACATTTTGGGAGATTTGGTCTAAAATCCTGACTGGATGTCTTTCAGGAAGGAAGCAAACCTGACATAGACCTCTTTGCCACTCAGGCTAATGGGAGTCTCAAATTTTTGTGAGCTGACACATTTTGGTCAAAGGTGGGTCAGTGTTTGGAGTCTCTCTTCCTCCAGTGAGCTTTTGATACTATGTTTTCAGCTACTACAGGCTTTCACTCTTGTTCCCTGTCTTCTGAAGGTCCTCATCACTGTAAGATGGACCTTTCTGATCTTAATTGACCAGAAGCTGTTTTAGTTCCAGGACTTTCTTCAAATATTCATGTTAGAATTCCGTTTTAACCAGGGAATTAGACTCCAGCTTTTCTTTCCCGTGCCATGGGAAAGAGTCCTCTCTTCTCTTATCCTTACAGGTCCAAACCTTTTCAGCCCTGTTACAGGCTCTTCATCCCTGGGAAATGCAGTGTTCGGTTGCCTCTACACAATAAAAGGCAAGGACGGGTTGAATCTCGACTTGCTATCAGGTTGCTAAGGTGGAGTCTAATGAGGGCTAGTGTGCATCTGACCAGAGCTTAGGTGGCTTCACCCTCTGCAGGCAGGAAAGTTTTGCTTCCAGATACTTGCAATGCAGCTGCCTGGAGTTTCATCCCTGCCTTTGCCAGGCATAACGCTGTCTCCAGTGCTTCAAGAATCAATGCAGCTTTTGATAAAGTACTTTACTTGTGCAATTACTACTTGCGTGAACGATATCGAGACCTCCACCGCGTAATGAGTCACTGGGGATAGCTGCTTGGATTCGCTCACTGGTAAGAGTGCACATGGGATTCATTCAAAGAAAAAAAGATGTCTTACCAGTAACCGGTGTTCTTCGCAATGTGTAGTCCACATATACATTTGTCTTCCATCTGCTTCTCCTCTCTCCTCAGAGTCCTTCCAGGTATGAGTCCTGTGATTGAGAGGTAGAATTGTTAGAATGTACATTTGGGCTACACTTCTCAAAGAGCATCGGTTACTGGTAAGTAACCTTTCTTTTAGTTTTAGATTGTTCTTAACGAAGAGCTGAAAGAATCATCACCTTCTGTCCTGGGGTCAGAACTCAATTACTGCTCTGAATCTCACCCACAGAACTTAGATGAAAAAGGGACCAAAGATTACCTGATCCATTAAAAAAAAAAAAAAAAAAAAGACTGCTCCCGGGTGTACCTTTTCTGGTTTTGTTTAGCTATTTAATTATACAATATTCCACATTGCCGAAGAGCTAATTACTTCTGCCCATGTATATCCACAAGTGGTTTTGTGAACAGTATGTTGATGGGTTAATATGAATCGTGTTCTTTTAAACTTTCACACCCTGAAAACCCTATTATTATCAATTTGCTGAGAGTTACCTCGGAGAACTGTCTCAAATAGCAACTATCCGTGGGCTTGACCAACTGACCGGCAACGCTGCTTGTTAGGATGAACTTTCAACATGTTTTGACATGAATTTTTCATGTTTGAGATATTATTTGAAGCTTCTTTCTGAATGTCACTGAAGTATAATATATGCATCGATGAATCTAGAAAGTATTCCCCTAGGTGTTTGGTAAGCTCTTTGTACATTACGTTACTTAAACTAATGGTCAGTGGAAACTCTTCCCGTACTCTGAGCTTGTTTACTTAGGGCATAACAAAATGAGAAATTAGTACCTGGTACAAATATCTAGTGGGTTATTTTACAAATGTGTGAGAAAAACCATTATCAAGAAAGGCAAGTTAAAATTATGTTTTTCAGTACGCTCACACTAAAAGCAAAGACCACCTTCACCCCATAACACCCCTCAAATAGCAACATTTGATATTTTTTATATTTAAACACTATCAATGACATTTTATTTGTTTTATTGTGTTCCATGAATAATACTCATTAGCTTACTCTTAAAGTGTTTAGCCCTTAAGAATTTAACAAATTATGTGAAAGATGTAACCTAGGATTAATGCTGGAAGGAATTATTCTGAAGTCCTCGTTCCAGAATGGCGGCACACACTGACGCGTGGCTCCTTTGAGGCTGTGCAGTCGTAGGGTGCAGTGGTTTAATGCTTAGGGATGGCATTTCTAAAAGTGAGCTGGTTTTGCTTTAGTTTGTTGTTATTCACCTGAGGAGCTTCAGAGGAAGTTTCTTCTTTTGTCTCATCAGGAAACATTTTCTCTGTGAAAATTCAACACTATAAAAAGAACATGCACATTTCATGCTTTTCCAGACTGTTACTGTGGACAGTTGTTTTCCTGAAAAAGCAGTTGGTGCTTCAGGATTTACCTTAAAAGAAGAATTTTTATTAATAACTTTTAAACTTTTACATTTTACCAGTGGCATATATGAGTTTACCTGTAATTTAACCTAATAAATATGGATACAGACAATTTCTATAGGACTAAGAGATTTCTTCAATTTGGCTATCACATTTTCAGCTCTTTTTCACAAATCAGTTTAAGAGATTGCAAACTGAAGTTACTAGGGATTAAAAACTTGCCCGAGAAGGAAAGTGTTGCTCGTGCAAGCAAGTGTGCAGAGCGGGTGGCTGGCGAGTGTTAGAGATGCTCTTCCCTCCAGGGGAAGGATGAGTCAGTTTGGTACAGCGTAGCTTGTCTGTGAATTTTAAGTTAATTTAATTTGGCCATCTTCTTATTTAACTATCTATGCACCAATTAAAGTTTCATCTAGTATTGTGAATATATTTTCCCTTAGATTTATAAAACCAATTACGTGTGTAATTTTCCAAACTGTCTAGTGAGCAGTTTCAGCATTTAAGCATAAAAGAAAAGCTCTCTCTTGAATAGCGCAGCCATAAACTTCACGTCTTTGTACTGATATCTGACTGCAGTCATGTATTGGAGCAACGGAAGCAGTGCAGATTAATCACTTTTTTCAATTACTGATGAAGAGTTTTCTTTTCAGAGGAGGCCAAATCCTTTACTGAGGATGATGTGATTTAGTTCTTTGAAATCAGCAGAGTTATGCCGATTTACACCAAATAGCGTCTGGCCTATAATATGTAGAAAGTAATCAACTTACATCCGTGCGTAATAGTGTTTGAGATCCTTTGTAGCTGCAGTGTAACCCTATTTCCACTGATGAAACTAGAAAAACTTTTATGTATTTACCTTTCATGGTTAAACTAATATATACATCTGGATAAACACTAATTAAGAATCTTTATGTTCACTGTTAAAGCTTAAACTTATAACTTGAATTTATAAAGAATGTCACATAGTGCACTATTCCACACTGCAGCAGCCGTTTTACAATAAGACAGGAATGAAAACTAAATTTCAGGTAGTTTAGACACTCCTTACTTTCTTCTGGCATTAGTTCTAGATTCAGACGTGCACACACACGTAAAATTGCTCTGATCTGTACAGGCATTTAGTTGGAGATTATCTCGTAGCACACACTGTATGTGTGTGCATTCACGTCAATTTATTTCACTTTTATAGATAAGCCATTTTTAGTATAAGGTATTCTTATTAAAATCACCATCTCTAAAATGTGTACCTTGCAGGAAGGACACACCGCTTCCTGAAATAACACGATTTTTAATGGTAATGACTTTGTGCCAAAAGTACATCTAAAGTAACTCCATAATGGATACACTTCCAAAGCGCTGCATAGAGGCAACGGTACCCGAGCTCGTGAGATGCTTATCTCCCAGAAATACAGAACGATTTTTAATCTGAAGAGGACTGTAGGAGTATTGTTGGTTGGTTACTGGTAGAGGGCAAAGGATTCTCCTGATGCAGGCGGAGCACCTGCTGGTGCATTGCCTGTCTTTGTTTGAGGGGTGAGCAAACGTGTCCGTAAGAGCCTTCCTTTCCACCCTGTGGGACCGCCTGGCTCTCCCAGAAAAGGGCTTTCCCTCTTTTCTTTGTGTTTAATCCCATTTAGCTTTTGTCTTCGTAGACAGCCCTTTGGTCGGTGATTCCTTCCTACGGTCCTCCAGCTCCTTAACCTTCTGTGACACAAAGGGGAGAACCCCAGCCCGTGGTTAGCACAGGCGGAAAAGTAAAAATAATACGTTCAGAATTAGCTAGTGGGACAAACACGAATGAAGTTTCCATAAGTATCTAGTCATCTTTTTCCCCATTCCCACATTCATATCACTTTTAGGAAATGTGTTTACATGTATAATTAAAGTGCTTGGTTTTTTACCGTTCCGTTTAGTTTTGTCATTTAGGTTCACTGTGAATATTTATATTATTTTAATCTTTTTCCTAAAATTTCTGCAAAAATGAATTTTCAATAATATTAGGGTACTTCTGTTCCAAAAGTCAAATGTCCAATAAAAGGATTTGTATTAGCTACACTGAAAGCTGTTAGGTCTTTCCTGTAAGTCTCCTTGGGACCAAGGTTTTTTCCATGTTCTGTGCTATAAACTGTAACTTTGGTTACGTTATAGACAAGGCAAAAATACTGGTATCCCCTTAGTACCTTTAGGGTATGAGGTCAGTAGTTTTAGATTCCATATGCCACTCTTAATGTGGAATACCCTGAAAAATGGGAGAAGATAAAGATACGACATTACAGAGATTTCAGTATGATCAAGATAAACATGCGTACATCCAAATCTTAAAAAGAAACTATTGTGAAAATGAAGGATTCATGTTGTTCCCATATTATCATTTGCAGACTGAAGAATTTACCATTCACTTTTACTAAACTTAAAGAACTGGCAGCTTTGTGGCTTTCTGACAACCAGGTAATGACTTTCAATATTCCTCTTTTCTTTAGTAAAGTACTAGGGGTCTTAGCAAGGGCTGTAAATGAAATCTAAATTTAATACATGATTGTAATAGAACTTTGGAAGTGTTTGCTCCCAGTCCAGTTTTATACTTTCATATCAAGGTGTAGATTCTTCTGGCTGTCATTTATTAACTTGGAAAGATCACCTTTGCAGGATTTATTACTTGCATCTAGCTCAGCTGCTATATCCTTACAAAAGTAGGAAATAAAGGCCAAAAGTATCAAGAAAATGTTTTTTAAATACAAAATCAAGAGGTAAGACTTTGTTGTCGAACTTGTTATTAGTTTGTCCCATCCTTTACTCCATCTCTGCCTCTGTTTGTGTCTTCCTTTTCCTTTTCCCTGGCCGTGCTTCCATTCCTGCATATTTTAAACTCCAGTAAAGTCAGTGGGAGTTTAAACATGTAAAAGATGCGCAAGAACTCTGTCTTGTTTGGGAGAAAACTCTCATTTAAGTTCCTTTTAAATTTAAGTATGCCTTTCTTTGTTCCAAGGACTTTGGTTTCACTACTAGATATTCTTTAGGATTCTATTTTAAAACAAATTATGTAACGCGAACACTGAGAAATGTAATAGTTCAACCAGCTTCTGAGCACTGAAATAAGTCTCAATCCTTTCCAGGATTGATGGATAGAATAATTTTGCACTTCCATAATTTAACTCTAAATGGAGAAAAACTCAATTTGCACAACGTTAGAAATGTTCGACATACCTAACAGTTTTTAATAATCTCCATAAATTCTCATAATTCCATCTGTCTCACTTTGCAATAATGCCCACGGTCAGATATTACACCTCTTCAACTGAAGTTGATGAGGATAATTCTTCGGGGGCCAATTATCCTGCTCCTAGAAATGAATCCACCCTTGTATCCCTGTGAAAGAGCCAGAGGGACTGGGGCCGTGCCGCAGGAGATGGTGAGCACTGGTGGCTGTGGCGCCGCTGGGAGCCCAGCGCTGCCTGCCCACGGGGCACAGCCCTGCAGGCGGCTCCCTCCTTTCCCAAGGCGTCGGATAAAATCCCTGCTGAGCCCCGGTATACACTTCCTTTGAAATGTACTATATTTTTTCAGCATTTTGATTTTTCTGCGGTATAGCACAGGTTAATTTCTATTCCATGAACTATGACAGTCACTCCTAGATGCTACATTAGATCAAAGCAATAATAAAAAATAATCAATTGAAGTAAAACACGACAGTAACATCTGAATACTCCAAGTGCCCCCATGTAAAGTCCTCCAGTATCTTGCACCAGGTTTACCCTCAGATGAGCTAATAACTACTGTGAATTTACTCACCGCCAGCCCTAGCTTAACACGGATCACGGCCAGACCGTGGGTGTTTTACCTGTGTAGTTGCAGCTCTGTTCTACTGATCCTTTAGCTTCCGACCGGTACTGACGCGTGGTGGTCTTCTGTTCATCCTGGCAGGAATTAACAGGAATTACAGGAGAGAGGAATGGGAAAGGAGGCATTTCCACCAGATTAATACTTGGTTTAGCTCATAGTGAAGTTTATTTGCATACAGAATTTCAGTTAATCTTGTATTTTCTGTTTATCAAATGCTAGAATCCCATCTCGGTTAACACACATGCTCTGAGTTAACAGTGCTTTGTTTTGCCTTTCCTGTGCAGTCCAAGGCTCTCATTCCGCTGCAGACGGAGGCGCACCCAGAAACGAAGCAGAGAGTCCTGACTAACTACATGTTTCCCCAGCAACCCCGCAGTGATGAAGGTAAAACGCCATCAGCGGTTCCTGCAAAGGCAGGCGCAGAGAGGAAGGGGTCTCAGACGTGGTTCTGTGTGTCTCCTCGGACGCGTAAAGCCGGTGGTGCACACGTAGCAGTCTGTATTTGGGCATACACAAAGGAATCCTGTTTGCAAATCCATTATTCTGAGGCCACCAGAGCTATGTTTTCTTAAACAATTTTTATTTTAAGAATGGCTTTGTATGGGCAACTTGGATCTGGGAATTGAGTGTGCGTGGGGCAGAAGTTCTAGGCTCTGCCCTGATCCCAAGTGGACCGGCCAGAGCCAGCTCAGCCTCCGGAGACACTGGGCTTCCGAGAGAGCTGGGGGGCGGGGTGTCCTTCTGGACATGGGGGGTCTTTTTAGATCATTTCCAACCTTTGGCTGGGTGCACTAATTACTTGTTCTTGTGCATTGCTGTTTGCGATTTAACTGTAGATTTCCAGTCAGACAGTGATAGCTTTAACCCTACTTTATGGGAGGAGCAGAGACAGCAGCGTATGACTGTCGCCTTTGAATTTGAAGAAAAAAAGGAAGAGGAGGAAAATGCAGGGAAAGTTAAGGTAAGTTGTATTTGATTTCTCCTGGTATTTACATATTATGGACAGGGTCCAATTTACAGATCTTGACTTGACTGGTTTTGTGTTCTGAATACCCAGGAAGTTCTCACCACCACGTTTCAAGTCCAGCAGTTGAGGAAGAACAGCGTATCTGTTCTCCCGGGGGCACTCACTACCAGGAGCTGCTTTTGCTGTTGCTGTCTAGGCAGCAAAACCTTGGTTTCATCAGTAGTTCAGGCCCATAACCCCAGTGTCGCGTTCCTGATGTGACAGGTGTTTTGTCACAAAGTCAAAAGCAACACAAAATGTTGGGAGACTTAAAATTAATGTCCAACCACCTACTTCTTTAGAAATATTTAGATCACATAGGGAATTCCAGATTCCTCTCAAAGTGGAAGTCGACAAGAGCTTTGCAACTCCCTGGAGCTAGGCAGGAATGTGCAGTGGAGAGGGTATCTCTCATCAACCTTGTAACCTACAAGGAAGATCAAAACATTAATATCCTCCTCCATTTATGTGAAATTAATATAATTCCAAAGTTTTCAGTTGAGCCCTTAATCAGTGACATTGTTAGAAGGAAATTGTCAGGATCATCTACGTTTACATGGCAAGAAAAGTTCTATTTCTTGAGTAATATAAAGGAATTACCCAGGATCAAACACTTAAACACTGCAAATTTTTAACTGCTTTAGGAGACCCAACATATAATGTGTTGCAAGAGACAGAAATCATAAGAGGACATTTAAATAATATCTCAATTTTAAAATTATTATTAATAGCTATTTAACACTCCATTTAGATCTTGGAAATTTGGGGTTTTTTTCTATTTAGTATTTTTCCCAATTAGGAATTTTCCTCTTACTCTTGTAACCAGAGATCATGGACTCTGCTGCTTTAGTAAAGCAGAAAATGAAGTCAAAAAGCAACCTTTGCCTCACAATAAATAGATTAAACTGAAATTTTACCCCAGATGAATTGCAGGTTTATGAGTCATATATGGAAAACAGAGCATCTGGGAGGGTTTTATATTGTTCCACCATTTCTTGTCAGGATTTTAACTGTGACTAATGCGGCTGTCCAAACGTGCAAAACAATTGAAATATTAACAGAGAAATAGGCAGCAATTTCTAAGACCGTGGAAGAATTTCATTGTATTATATTTGCAAGCACTATTTTAAATATTGAAAAGTAAGATATGAATTACATCACTTAGCCATTTTATTTTTAATATATTTCAGAACACTATGACTGACTGAAACACACGTTTCCTTTGAGTTAACTGTTCTTGTAGAAAAAATAAGCCCTTCATCCGCTGAATGCTGTTCCTGTACCTGAGCTCAAATGCCGCCACCTGCTGCACGGAGAACGGGGAGGCAAACTCAGCCCAGGCTCAGTGCCACACTTCCAGCTTTCCCGGGCGCAGCTCCAGGCAGGAACAGCCGGGCCGGGCCCGTGCTGAGCGGCTCCGCCCGCCGCTGGTGCCGCCGCCTGGCCGGAGGCCGAGGATGCTCCGGCTGCAGCGCGTCTCCCCGGGGCGCTGGGGACCAGCCCCTGCCGCAGCCCGGGGAGGGGAGCCGGGGCTGCCTTCCGGGGGGGTGCGCGGGGCGGCTGCAGCCCCAGCCCGGCTGCAGCAGACCGTGAGGAGGGTAGCCCGCAGCCAGCCGTGCTGCTGGCCAAGGGGTGGGTTCTACCATACGGAGGATCCGTGTCCCAGGGCTGCACCTCTCCATAACGTTTTGACTTGGCCATCCGAAGGTCAAGGCAGTCTTTATCCTTTATGGCTGCTCCTTAGCTGGGGGAGAGTCCAACACTAAAATATATTTCCTGGAGTTCTTACTTGTTCTCCCTCTCACCCATAGAGAGTGGGTGTAAACCAGGGGTGTAGTACATGAGTCTGTTTCTGTATGAGGTTCCTCTGTTCCCATATACAATCCAATGTTCCACTTCTCCATAATGATCCTAATGTCTTCTCATCAGACCAAAACACTAGATTTTGCAGCTGATGCTAGTTATTGCTTATATGGAGAAGAATTATTAAATAAAAAGTTAAGCGGAGAGCTAGGAGCTGATCAGATGTTTCCTCCCGGCTGTGTACCTGGAAGAGAGCATCTCTCCTCTCTCGCATCTCACTGTGTGTACACCAGTTACCCAAAATACCTGTAGTTTGTAAAAACTGAAAGTAGAGCAATAATACTGTTCAAATCCAGGAAATTTTGCCAGGCTGGGAAAGGAAAAGTTTTCCTGCTGAAGGTGTTTGGCGGGGGGGGGGGGTGTGTGTGTCCCTATCATGGAAAAGAGCCATTTTGCCCAAGCCATGAAAGAATGAGCTCGAATTCTAGTACTATTAGTAAGGTAGCAATGCTTATTTGCATCCTTCTGGTATGTCCGTGCTCTTCCCCGGCAATGCCACAGAAGTGTTGTGGAGTCCTCTGGCTGAGCCGTTCACCAGCCGTGTTTAGAAGCCCATTGCTGGAACCTTGTGAGAGCCCGGGGGTGTCACTCAGCCAGGTGCTGCAGTAGGTCTCAGGGAGGTAGTAACACATACATTTTTAGCAGTTTCACCCAACCTTTATGGGGTGAACTTGAAGGTTAACTTAAATTATCAATAGGCAGTAACCACAAACATTGGTGGCGTTTTATAAAAGCATACACAGTTTTTACTTTTTATCTTTCATAATCAAAACTGAACTCTCAGCCAACTGTGTTAAAATAGATTTGGTAATTGAAATTGTTCAATAACTTCTTCCATCAAGAATTTTGAACTTCGAAAGTTCTCTTTTCAGGGTCATGCTACTTTTGAGGTAGCACTAAACGTACAAGAATTGTATCGACAGGGAGTACAGATTTCCTCTGTAACGATAAGTGTAAATCAGTGATGAAAATACCTGCATTCTAGTGGGTGTCACCTACCTCTGCTGCCCGTATTTTTACTGTTTAATATTAATACTCAGTGGTACGAAACTCTTGCTGAAATCCCTCTCTATGACTGGTCTATCTCATGAAAGTCTTTCAGTTAAGTTTTCCTTGACTAGTACTTGTTGAGGATTTGCTCTATGACTTGACTTTTAGCTGTGTTTGTCTGTAGACGTTACACTTAAATCATGGTCTGAATTTTGTAAGAAAACAGTTGCCTAATTAGGCCTCATCTAAATATGATTTCTTTCAACCGTAAATCAACCAGAGCTTTAGTAATGCTTTAGACTTAATTTATTTTTTCTGTTGAAATTCTTTATTAACATATGACATCATAGTCATACATTTTAACGTTTTATGTTAAAGTCATGTCAGAATCTATTATCTGTAATGTTTATTCTATCGTTCAGAATTGTATGCTGGTATTTTGTATAGTTTTATTTTCCAAATCGATCATGCTTTTACTTCTAAAATATTCCCATCAACAAAACATTCATTTGAACCCAAAATTACGTTTTTCCTACTCGTTAGGGATTTAAAATCCAACAGCTATAACAGTGAGCTATTGAAAGTACGTTCCCTTTACTTACCTCACCTACACAATGAGGGAAAAGCTTCCTTGTGGTAAATGCTTCCAAATACCTGTCACATAGGAAATGTGGAGTAATTTCACAGCCTCATGATCAGGAGTGGTTATTCTGACAGGCCCAGCTTGCACTGGGAGCTGTAATTTTACTCCAGTGAAGGATTTTGTTGCATTTCCGCCCCAAATCCAGGCCCAAAGAGAGTGGTGGGCTCAGCCACAACCTTCTACGTTCCAGCTGCTGCGTTTGGTGGCTGTTGGTGCTCTCAGCAGCGGGTGCTGCTCCGCTTTCTGCTTCCCCTGGTCAATCCCAAGGTTGGTGCTTAAGCCACAACCATCTTCCAGAGCTGGGATAGAGGCGGTGAAGATAGGGCAGGTTTGCAGCGGGAAGGGCAGGAGATGAGGAGATGCTCTGTGGAGGAGAGGACCTGTGCTGGGAGGGAAGGATCTGCCGCAGGCCAGGTGCCAGGGACAGTCCGACAAGCTGCCCACTGTCCCTGCACAGCCCAGGCAGCCTCGCCGAGGTCGTGCTCTGGTTGGAAGCACACTTCAGTCCCCTCAGCATCTCTTCTCATGACGTGCTGTGGTGTTCAGCAGACAAAGTATGTCTGTCACACGGCGGGGAGGTATAAGGAGAGGTCAGCATCGTGTATGGCGTCTCTCCTGTTGGACCTTTCCTGACGTAGTCGTTTGTGGCACCGTCCCCTCAGCAATTTGCTGACCGTGTCATGTCTTGCCAGATGACGGTGGAGGGTGTCATCCATGAGCCTGCTCAGCCACTCTCTCCCTTTCACTCAACCCTGAGGTTTTGTAGAATTGTCTTCAAATTTCTTTGGACTTGGGCAATACGTTTCTCTGCTTCCGAGTGATGAAAATTATGAACTTAAAATATGGAGTTTTCTAGAAAATCTGCAGGTCTGTCAGTTAAAGCGCCGTTCAGTGTGACTTAGGGTGACTTTTCAGAAGCGGTTTGAGTCTGGTTTCCTTCCATTTTCTGTATAAGAGAAGAGTGAGCTACACTCGAGTGCATGTACGTACGTTATACATCTCAAAGAGCAAATAGGTCCCAGTAGATCAGATTCTGTTCTCAGCTGCCATAGATAATTCAGATTAATTCAGTACACTGAACATAGCTAAATTAATTCTACATTTACACCAGTATTGTTTTGAAAAAGTGTGATTTAATATGTCAGTACTCTCAAGCAAAGTGTAGAATTAAAATACAATACTCTCACAGGGTAAGAGAGAGGCTTATAGGGAACCATTCCCATCCATTATTTTATGTCACTGAAATTCCATTATAGGTTGACATAGTGTAGCTGAGAGCAAATTTCAGTCCAAAAATCCATGAAGACAGCTGTATGTAACACATTACCTCAAATAGATTAATTAAAAATTTGAGGATTTTGCACTTAGCCATAGTACTGTAACCATGGTTTCAGTTTGCATGCTGTTTTCATTTTGTATTTGTGCTTTAATTCTTTTTATGAATGTTCAGGTTGAAATAAATCTAAAACGTTATCCCACTCCATACCCGGAGGATTTAAAGAATATGGTAAAATCAGTTCAAAATCTGGTGGGCAAAACAAGCCATGGAGTGCGGCCTGAGAACTCAACACCAACCGCCAACAGTGAACAAACTGTGAAAGACAAGTATGAGCACAAGTGGCCCATGGCACCAAAGGAGATTTCAGTGGAGGTAATGTAAAAGGATCGTTGTTCCTTTCAAGAGTTCGAGATGGTGTTTTAACATAACTCCATCAAATGATATTCTGCATCTGCTGTGAACTTCATACCTGACAGTTTCTAGCTTCATTCCGTAAAGTTAATTTAGTTATGTATTGAGCTGCCGTTTTTCCCAATACTACTGAGTTTATCAGACTGAATTTTTGGTTTTAAATCTACCTAGATCTGAATTTTGGTATTGATATATACAAGCACTCTCCTGAATTTTAATGATACGAGAGACTTGCACATTAGCAGGAGAATGGACCTGATCACGATTTACATCCCAGACTTAAGTAAGTGTATTTCTGCGGCAAAGGCGTTAATGACAAATCAGCTTGTTCTGCCTGACCCTACTACGCTGTCACGTTCTGCTGCTTCTATCCACATTACATGGAGTAGATAGACAATTAACCTTGCCAAAAGTCAATGAAGTCAGCAGGAGGGGCTTCTTGGACTGCAGGGAACCTCAGATCAGGCACCCCCTGAATCGCGCCTTACAGTGAGTTGCAGAATCTAGCCCATAATACGTTAGCCAGACGTGGATGGGTGCATACGGTAACAACACCTTCTATTCTAAAATGAATACAGTCTCTGACAGGTAAATTCCTAAATACTGCAGTCGTGTGCAAAGCTCTTACAGATATGAAGCTTGATCTCAGAGGGCATCTGCTCATTAACGTTCACACTAATGACTTTGTGCAGGCACAATTTATAAAGAAGGGAAATCTCTTACCCTGACAGTATGTGCCGATGGTTTATAAGCTTGGACGGCTCTACAAGAATACCAGAATTCTTGAAAATCTCTACGAAGTCTTAATGTTCAAAAGAAATAAACTAGGGGAAAAAAATACCGCATTAGCTTTTCACTCCTTTGTTATTTAAACATGATGATAAATTCATTGTCCTTGAAATATCCCTGTCTCTGGGTTGTCATGTATGGGTGAATTTTTCTTCCCCAGTTTTCCGTATCCTTAATGCAGATTGGCTGTTCTTACGTGCTCAGCAGTCACTGTAGCTGCTCCGTCAGTACTATGTGTTTTATTTACAGTTCAACATCTTAATTTCTTTAAAAAAAACAACAAAAAAACACCAAAAATTTTCTCTTGAGATGGCTTCAGGAGACTTTCTTCAAATCTAGGCACAGTTTTGATTAGTACTTCAAACTAAAATATTTTAAGTGAAATCATTCATGTTTTCATTTAAATCTGAAATCTTAAGTTCCACCGTTACTCCTTTTTACTCATTAAATTCTCTCTTACTGTCTAAATCTGGCCTTTGTACCAACTTCTGTCTTGTGGCATGAGTACTGCCACGTTCTGCTGGTGGTGCTGACCACATACAATTTATTTGCTATCCTCTAGCTTCTGAACTTGAATATTCGTCGTAGCTTTCTGTGGGTTTTAATTATCCCTGCTGTGCCCACCCGTGTTATCTGTCTGGAACTGGAATCACTGTTGTGTTGGTCTTGTGGCTGGGCCTGGTGACACAGGCTTCAGCAGTAGGTGGCTGGACTGGTTTAGTTGCTGTCAAACTAAAGGTTAAGTTGTTGAACTGGAACGTTGACATCCCAGTTAACTGAGCCCAGCAGAGCCCCGTGAGGATGCAGAGCCCTGTGAAGCCTCCGTTACGGAGCTGTAAGGAAAGAGTAAATGGCAGCAACACCACAACTACGGTTACTCCGAAATCCTTCTGTGACCACAGACTGCGTTCTAACGTAGAAAAAGATGAAGACAAATTTCATTCTTATGTTTCATTCTTTGATAAAAATGCATTCCCTTTTGCAACGGAGCAATAATCGTATCTAGTTTTTCTGTGAATGTACAGGAACTGTTAATTGCATGAGTATCACAAAAAGCATTCTATAAAAATAGTGGAATTGCTGAAGCCCCTGCAGTAATTCCTGAAGTGCAATTAAGTAATGTGATTGCAATTTCCTAGTTAATTTTCTACCACAAGCAACTGATGTGAATGGATATTTCCATCATATCAGTGAAGGTGTATTTTTCATCTTCTATTATTACAATACCAAAGATGGTGGCACTTTTTCAGATTTTAATTTCCCTCTTACTCAGTCAAGACTAGAGACACAACTATCTCATCAACTAATGAAAAGAAAAGAAAGCGTTCTTGTCGTTCATACGAGTGATGACCCTGGGAAGACTTTATGGCTGTAAAGCAGGAGGATGGATAGAGTTTCCCCTCTCTGGCTTCCTGCATGAAGCTAAAGGAGAGGTATAGGAAACTGCAGGAAAAGTGCGAATCGTTTGGTGAATAATATTAGCATGATTTCAGTTGTAACACATTAAATAAAACATAATTAAGCTCCATTTGCTTTTCAGATAATTAGGAGACATGATCTCAAGCCTCAAGTTAAAATACCGTTTGAAAATGCAGGTGTGTTCTGATATAGATTTAGACTGAAGACAGTTTCTCATAACAAGGCAATTTAATTTCAGGTGCAATGCTCCCTCTCCTGTCCTCAGAGCCCAGATAAGCTGGTTTCTTTCCTGGTGTCTTTTGGGTTTTTCTCGCAATTAATTTACGCATGTATCTTCACAAAACTGTTTCTAAATAATTAAAGGGAGCATCTGAAATGAGTTACAAACTACATTTCAAATCCCCTGTATCATCCTCCACCTGCAGTTATAATAAGCAAACAATTTCTTAATTAATCATCACTTAAAATAAACCTCTTCATTGTCCTAAGTCATTTTAAAAGATGTGCATTTTTGACAAAAAGAAGTCTGGGATAACTTAGTGCATTGTGTAGCCCTTCCCTGAGGAGCAATGAGAAATAGCACAAATCAGCAATTAAGGTTAGAGTTAATATTTTCGATATGCATGAATCGACATATAAATTGGAAATACTGGATATAATTCTCAGCTTTGGGATTAAAAAAAAGTCTTTTCTAGTCCAACCTACAGCGTTCCATCCTTTGTGTTAATTCCTAGCAGGTTTATTATTAATACCGCATAAAAAGGAGAGAGGGTTACTCCTCGAGTGATCCGACGCAGATGCCAGTGCTTGCAGCTAGAAAAGTACCACCCCAGCTCTGTTGCATCTTCTGAGACCTTCATCTCATCTCAAGCAAAATAAGACCTCTTTCCTTCTAACTTTTTACTTCCTTACTGTGTGGGTTTGGGTTGTGGGTTTTTTTGGGGTGGGTAGAGAAGAGTGTTCTTTTTGTTTTGTTTTCAGTGAAAGCTCCAGAGACTTTCTTAAAAGACCACCTTGCCTTTCCAGGAAGACTTACACACTTTTATTTCCCCCAGGATGCCTGGCTTCAATTGATTCCGTTGATGTGTGTATTGTGGGAGCTGTTTTCCACTAATGGGATGCACAATGACGGTCTCTCCTGATTGGGAGGGGAATATGTCCTAAAGATTTTTGGTTTGTGTCTGCTTTAAGACCATACCTTGATAAGCTCTTTGCAACAGAATTACCTATATTTTATCAGGAGTCAGAAATGTCTTCATTATAGAGTTTTTGGATTCCATGTCACAAAAGGTCTTTACTGAGGTTATGACCTTGGTGCCTGTTGGTCAAAGGAGAAAGGAGGTAATTTTTTACCCATCTGGAGGCCTGACTCACAAGAGACCTTTCTTCAGATAGGATGTCAAATGTCTTAAAGTTCAATTTGAGTTACTTTGACTTCTGCCTGACCTTATCTAAGTGCCTGGACTGGAGGGGCGTTATTCAGGGCTGCCTCCAAGATAAAGCCTACCTTCCATAAAATCAGTCCAAGACATCGCTGGACCCCCTGAGGCTACTGCTCTGTCTGTGCCCACCTGCGTGAGGCCTCAGGAGGTGCAGTATTACACGTCTGGACGTGACACTCTGTACAAACTCGCATACGCAGGGCACGGAGGCCTGGTTTATGTTTGATGGACCATGAAGTGGTGTTTTTGCAAAAGACCTGAGACTCTGTCTATTGGCAGCAGCCTAGGGAAGATGTATGCAAATGGGCACATTTCCATCTAGGTAGAGAGCAACAGAAGCTTGTTTCCTCCAGAGATGGGAGAGCACAGAGTGCAACTCGCCTGCCAGGGTGTTGTAACTCAGGGCAGGACTGAGAGTTCCGTCCTCACGCTGAAGACCACGTACAGAGCTGGACAAGAGCCTGTCCATGGTTTGTAACTGAGGATGATGTTAGAAGGTCTCCCATTCTCTGCAGTACGTGACTGATCGGATAAGCATCTGCAGTTTATCTTTCCAGCACCTTGACTGTGTCAGCTAACAGGCTTAGCCATCTGAGATTAAACTGTGCTTAAACTACTGGAAATGGAAGTTTTCATTCTAAAGTACATCTTTGTAGTCTGAGGATCTCTAACTGTGGTATCTCTGGTGGTAGGTAGGTCTGGCCAGTTCTCGGATGCACCCCTTTGGCTGTATTCTGACCACCTGAACAGACAAGGTTCATGTGTGCATTCCTCTAACGGCTGGCCAGCCCGCAGCACTGCAAGGCAGAGACAGACATGGCAGAAACAGTCATTATGCCCTACCTGCACATGACAATTTTTTTCCAGTATCTACTGTGTCTTTCCATGTGGAGTCCCAAGAACTACCTCTGCCCCAGTCTGTTCCTCGTGTTCTTACGTCACTGAATCAGCAAGTTCACGTCTCCTTTTAAAGCTCTCTGGTGTGCTGCAGCTGAAAAGCTTATTGCGTCAGGGCTGCAACGTTGTGCTGGCTGCTGTATCCCCTCTGCAGGCTGGTGGGAATTGTGTCAGTGTTCCTTTGTTCTTCCACTTTCAGATTCTGTATCCACATTCAGAAGTTTTCCTTCCACTGGCCCAGTTATATCTTGTATTAACATCCTGTTGGGGACAGCCTTCAGCACTAATGGCTACTGAAACTGGCCTTTCTGGAAGCTGCCGCTGCAGCCACGAGAGTGGGAGAGATTTAGGAGCAGGTGGAAGATCCTCCACTCTGCTTTCATCTAGGATAATCCCATGTTTTGGGGTGACTCTCAGTGCATTCCTGGATTGGTGACTGAGTTTTATTTAGATCAGTCTGATAACTGCTAGCTCAGACAGCAAAATATCCAGAACTGTGGCTCCCTTTCACATGCTGAGCTTCAGGTAGAAATCACGGTGTGACTTTGGCAGGAGAAGACTATTCAGTGGGACCTTGAAACTATTGACATACAGGGCTGAGTGGTGGAAGAGCTGCCATTTTCCGTGCAGAGACTGTAAACGTGGGCTTTGTTACAAAACCGCACCACTAACTGATCCTTGGGAAAGATGCCCATGCCTCGGTTTTGCTTGTAGCTAGGGCTAATCTACTAGCTATCTGTTTGCATTTGTTCCTATGCTTCCAGTGTTCTCCTTTATTCTTTCATTAAAGTCTTAGTAAAATCTGGACTGAGTAACATTTGCCTTAATCCATTTATTTCTTTGCTTCTCCATTTCTTTATAGCCAGTTTGTCATTCTTCAGATTGACCTGCCTTCTCCAGTTTAGCCGTGCTGCCACCCCTCCACATCTATTTATTTCTTCCTCTGCAATAGATCCATCATTAATGGTCCCGATTCCTCTGCTTGTGCCTGCTGCGTCTGCCTGGAGCCCCGCTCTGCTCTGGTCCCAGGCTTTGTATTCTTTGCAAGCAGGCTCTAAAAGTTAGGTTATTTTAAAAATTCCATCCCTCCAGATTATAATCTAATGTTCTTGTGTTGTTGGCGTGACTAATTGGTGATATTTCTCTTTCCCGTTTATTTTAATGGTTTTTACATGTATTTTCTCCTGGGAAACAACTCACCGTATTTTTCTGTCCTCCACCTCTGTCTTTGGTTAGTCCTGAGGAATAGATTCCGACACAACGCAATTGCATTTCTCTCTTCCCTTCCCTTTGTTCTTGCAATTCATCCTATTAATAATACTTTTTTTTTTTTTTTTCTATTAGTGACCTTTTTGTTCTGGGGCTTGTAAGAAAAAGGTCCTCTTAAACAGAGTAGAATTAAATGGAATATGATTTTGGGTTTTTTACAACATATTTCACTTTCATGGCATATTCACAAATGCCAGACTAGTTCTTTAAAAAGAGTATTGGTTTTTGTTGGAATAGCTGCACTAGGGGCTAAAAAGACAAAAAAAAAAGGAATAAAACAAAGAAGACTTCATAAAGTCATGAATATCCTGCACCTGAAGTAAAAATCTGTGTTCATCATTATGTCAAAAACGGAATTGCTGGTTCTTCCTATTGACAGCAAGTAGTTTTATTTTAAGCTTATAACTTTTGGAAGTTTCATGGCACAATATTGGGATTCTAGGTTCAAGATAGAGAAAATAAAGAATTCCAGAAGGGTCACCTGTCTGATGCAGACAACACTCATAAATCGACTCTGGAAATCCCAGACAGGAGGGAGAAGGAAGAGCATACAAAAAGCTCAGAGGTACAACAAGAAACTTCACATGCACCATGCTTCAAAGGTGGAGAATTTCACACTCTGCGAATGCTGTGCACTTTTTTTATCTCTCAAAAAATGGTTTTGCCGAAGTTTGTTACACTGCACTAGAAAATGATTGTGCTGCACTGGAAAAATGCTGTTGCACTGTTGTTAGCTTTGAGTTGTGTGTACATCACCACTGTTGTGTAAGAAATACCGCACACAACAAGGGGTCTCTGCATGTGGAAGTAGTTTAAAGTCTTGAATTGATTGCACCACGTAAGAATCAGAATGTAGCTATATTTGCTCAAATGTTAGCACTGGGAGGGGGTTCAGTACATGGGCTGTGAAGATGCCTGTGCTTTGCTGTGTTGGTATGGTACTACCTCCTGTAGAGCACCAAATGCAGGAGGACTGAAATATCTGTCGTGTAAATATAATTATATTCTTCAAGAATAAATCACATGGCAAATGCTTCTACAAATCTCTGTTTCCACTGTTACTACAAAAAGTAGTTAATGGAGAGTAGACCTCTAAAAGTTTTCTCCTTATGAGTAAAAGCAAGTAAATTTTAAAAATGTTGTAGCATTTTACATTTTAATAACGTGGTTTTGGTTTTGGTGCTCCATTTTAAATTGTTTCTCAAAATATTACATCTCTTTCCTTTTTTGACTTCTGCAAAATCACTGGAGTACCTTTAACAACAAAACGTGCGGGTACAGAGATCCTCCTAGTCTCTCCATTAGTGTAAATTCCCTCCTATGTATATTTCTCCTAACCCTTTCCTTCCTCATTTAAACTACTAATCATTGATTTTCACCTCCAGTCTCTCCAAAACTTCCTCTTTTTCACTAGATCTTCTCCAGCTTCCATCCTCTTTAGGAAACCCCAGCTCCTCCTCTCACTTGGAGACAGTGCATGTTTCTCGTTGCCCTCCCCACAAGGATCTTGATGGCCTTTGGCTGGACTTCCCAGTGCTACTGTGCCCGTCTCCACCAGTTCCCTCTCCATTGCATCTCCCTGACCCCATGCATCAACGCCCATACTGCTCCTTCTTCCAGCTCCCTTAAGTCCCCCCTGAGGGCAGGGTCACCAGTATGATTCCTGCAGGAAGCGTCATCCCCTGCCCTGTCTCCCCAAGACACCTTCAGGTCAGCGTCTTTCTCATTTCTGAACTTCCTTCCAGGGATAAGAAGTGCCACGGATTCCCTGTTTGTGTCTTCATTCCCTTCCAGCTATCCTGTGAGCCTCGTTTAAATGTCCTAATTTAAAATATCTCTTTCTGAGACTACATCTCACTTTCTTTCCCCCTTTTAACTCATGTTATGTTCGGTATGTATCCTGTTGCCAGCGAGAAGAGCAAAACAGTTGTGCAGGGCAGCCTTTGAAGGTCAAGATTTGCTGAAGTCTCAATGAGAAGTTTATGAAATCCAAATCATTTTAATTTAGCAAAAAACTCTTTAGAGACAAAGTCATTTTAATTAAATATAGCTATAAGGACAGTTGAAGGACTTGGGCCACGAATAAATGAATGAGGAATGCTGATTCCTGAAATAAGAATTATTTATTCTAAATTGTTATTTATTTCTGCTGGCAGCTTGCATTTTTGTGACCTTTACTTCATCAGAAATGTTTACATGGCCTTGACGTGTCTTGCAAGTTCCATCTGTTCTGTCCGTGTTCTCAGAATGAACGCATCACCATAATTTTTACAAGTACTTAGGTAGGACTAATTAGAATTTTCAGCTGACAAATCAGCATGATTAGATGCTACCCATATGGTGGAGTTTTGGTGTGTTGTCACATTCATGAAGAGAAGGCTGTGGAATGTTTGTTCGTTGCGGTTTGAAGTGGATTCTGTTTCCTCTGTTTACTCTGCATTATTGTTTTCCTCAGGATGCCTTTGGACACCCTGCCAGTGAGATGAGGATAGGGGAGCTTCGTCCTTCCATGCCAGAGACTCCGTTGTACCCACCCAAACTTGTTCTTCTGGGTAAAGAGAAGAAAGGTACTAACCTGACTGACAACCTTTTAGATGAAAGCATACGTAATGTACACAGACACACGTTACTTAAGATGTTCTACGCTTCACTGATTTTAAAACATATTAAATTCCTATTTGTGCACACGTGTGTATATGTATCCATAGTCTCACATTTAAAAATGTATTTTTCTGGAGTTCAGTGTTGAAGTCACACCTCCTGAAAACGTTTCTGTGTTTTGTTTCAGAGTCGACAGATGAGTCTGAAGCGGATAAGATCCATTGTCTGAATAACAGCGTTTCCTCAGGCACTTACTCAGACTATTCCCCTTCCCAGGCTTCCTCAGGGTCCTCCAACGCGCATGTCAAAATGGGGTCCTTGCAGCCAACGGCTAAAGAAGCAGTGAATAACTCGTTGTGGGGGAACAGGTGTGATCGTCTTTCTTAACACTGCTGCTGGTTGCCTTTTGTCTTATGTTGTCATATGCATTCAAAGCGATCGTATGCTATCTGTTAGGGCATTCAATTTAAAAAATACAACGTTTTTACCCCAGTTTTGCGGAGGTGAACACAGCTATTCAAAGCCCAGGCTGCGCAGAGTTGGCCACCCGTTCGTACTCTGTGAGCGTCGGTAATTCTACAGCTGGTTTTTCAGCTATGTGCTATAACCACACATTAAAAGCGCCTAGTAATTGGGCTGCAATTATTCTGCTCTGCGTGGCCCTGAGCTGCAGCTGGCTGTAGTTTAGCACAGATAGCAGAGCGTATGTCTCACCTTATTGCTGTCCTGAGCCTCACTCTGCCCTGGATCTCCAAGAACAACACAGTTCTTTAAAAGTTGTAACTTGCCGTGGCCACCAGCAACCTGAAAACACTCTCGTACCATACCAGGAACACCCTGCTCTGTCTGCTCCTGCCATAACTCACCTGATGCAGTTCCATCCACAGGCTCTTCCCCATTAAAGAGACGCCGGAGCCTGCTCACTGGAGATGCATAAAATCTCGGTGATGACAACACGCACAAACTGAATCCGGTATTTTTGTTTAAGAAAAAAATAATGTAAGTGTAAAAAAAAACCTTCCCATGTACCCATAGAAGACTATTTTAAAAGCAGGAAAATTTATTCAGCTGGATTTATATGAACACGGCATTGAGCCACCCAAGAATTTTGACTGACTTCTTAGTTTCTCTGTACGTACTTAGGGAATCTGACCTCCAGTGCAAAAACCTGCTGCAGCCATCCATGCCAAACCAGGGGCACAAGGTGCACACCTCATAGTATGATCCCGAAGCCAGAGCACAGATGGGAGAGTATTAAATTGCTTTATAATTTTGTCTGTCTCATGACTGCTTACGTGCTCTAATAGAAGACATTTTATCTTGTTTCATTTTGGTTTGTTTCTGCAGGCTGGCACAGTCATTTCCACAGCCCCTTGAAACAAAGCCATTGCTGAGCCAGCGGGAATCGGCTCCGGTGGGGAACCTGCCGCAGCGCACGGACCGGCGCCCGCTGAGCGACACCTTTGCCGACAGCTGGAACGACAGCTCGCACTACGATAACACGGGGTTCGTTGCGGAGGAGAGCACGGTGGAGAACCCTAGTGCTAACCCCCTCCTGAGCACGAAATCTAGAAGCACATCTGCGCACGGGCGCAGGCCGTTGATTAGGCAAGACAGGATAGTTGGGATTCCCCTGGAGCTGGAGCAGCCGACGCTCAGAAACACACACGAATCTGAAGTGCCTCCTCCCAATCCTTGGCAAAATTGGACCAGAACCCCTAGTCCTTTTGAAGACAGGACAGCTTTTCCTTCCAAACTGGAAAGCACTCCCACCACCAGCCCTTTGCCTGAGCGGAAAGATCATGTCAAAGAGTCTCCTGAAATGACTGGCACTTTCACTCCGGGAATAGCATGGGAATATCACGATTCAAATGCTAACAGAAGCCTCACAAACGTCTTTTCCCATATCCACTGTCGCCCAGATCCTTCCAAAAGCGTTATTTCAATCAGCAAGAGTACGGAACGCCTTTCTCCGATGATGAGGGATTTAAAAACTAACAAATTTAAGAAGTCGCAAAGTATCGATGAGATAGACATTGGTACATACAAAGTGTATAATATACCCTTAGAAAACTATGCATCTGGTAATGATACTGTAGGAACACACGAGAGGGTGGACAAGCTGCTGGGCCCGGAGCACGGCATGCTGAGCATGTCCCGCAGCCAGTCGGTCCCCATGCTGGACGACGAGCTGCTGACCTACGGCAGCGTCAAGGTGCAGCCGCAGCAGAAGTCGTCCGTCACGAAGAAAGTCTACCAGTTCGACCAAAGCTTCAACCCGCAGGGAGCAGTGGAGGTCACCGCGGAGAAGAGGCTGCCGCCGCCTTTCCAGCTCAACCCCGAGTACATTCCCCAGCAGAGTAAGAACCTGCCCCAGGAGCTGGTCAGCCCGAGGGCCTACCGCGGCTACCCGCCCGTGGAGCACATGTTCTCCTTCTCCCAACCGTCGGTGAACGAGGAGGCGGTCAGTGCCCCCTTTGTGAGCCAGGGCTCTCGGCCGGGGTTCTTGAGGAGAGCGGATTCGTTGGCCAGCTCCACCGAGATGTCCATGTTCAGGAGAGTCAGTGAGCCCCACGAGCTGCCCCCCAGCGATAGGTATGGCCGGCCTCCGTACCGAGGAGCTGTGGAGCGCCAAAGCAGCATCTCGGTCTCTGAGTCTCAGTTCCTCAAGAGGAACGGCAGGTATGAAGACGAGCATCCTTCCTACCAAGAAGTGAAAGCCCAGACTGGAAGCTTTCCAGTTAAAAACCTTACACAAAGGAGGCCGTTGTCTGCAAGAAGCTACAGTACAGAGAGTTACGGCACATCCCAAACCAGGCCGGTTTCAGCGAGGCCTACAATGGCAGCTCTGCTGGAAAAGATACCGTCAGACTATAACTTGGGTAACTATGGCGACAAGCCTTCCGATAACAGTGATATAAAGACAAGGCCCACCCCTGTGAAGGGAAATGAGAGCTGTGCTAAAATGCCCGCTGACTGGAGACAACAGCTACTTAGACATATAGAAGCTAGAAGGTTAGACAGGGTATGTTTGGCATTTCTCTGCAATTAATGCCTTTAGTTGTGTGTTTCGGTATTTCAAACTATTTGCACGTACAGTGGTAACCACCAGAATTCCCAGTAACAAAATTCCTGCATTGGTGTCAGAGGAACCGGCCCGCAAAGGGGCCTGGGGGTGCTCAGAAGCAGCTGGAGTGAGGGGTTCCCGGGTTAAATGAGGGATAAAGAGTCTCTGCCCGAGTAACAGTGCACCTTACTGACGTAGGAACCGCCGCAGCACTGTCTGAAATAATAAAAACCGTAAAAATCTCTCCTTATCAACTGATGTGAAGGTGCTGCTGAAGTCCACCGCTTCAGTAACGATCTGAGAGCATTAAAAGATGCTGGATCCATCTTTGCCGTAAAAGGCAATAAAGAAAAACATCACAGATAAAAAGTAAAATAATGTATTATAGCTTTCATATCACTGTTAGTGGAGGGGATTTAAAGGTACCTCTTAACTCTGAAATATACACTGCCACTGTTTTTAATGGGGAATATGATTATTACTCCTTTTAGCTGTAGGAAGTTATGCTTATTTGCCTTCTATACAAAACAGTACAAGTGCTTTAGTGCATGATTTCAGTAATGATCTTGACTATTTAATGATCTGCTTCATGAATCGGATTTACTTCACAGTCTGAAGTGGTTGTGAAAAATTACTGTTGTCGAGTGCATAAGTTAGGTGTATGGACACATTTTGAAACTATTTTATGCCAGATGCTCATGAGTTTGGTGTTAATATATTCACTACCTTCCAGTTGCTCAGATGTGATGCATATTAAAATATCATTAAGTATCAAATGGGTAAACTTTAGAAACTGGCTCGAAGGCTGAAGCTTTTCCCTTACTTCAGCTATTTGCCTCATGTTGTGTAAATCTGATGGGAAAATACCTAATTCCTAGGCAAAATAGTGCACCCCAAGCAGAGACGTTTCTGGTGGAAATAAACACTTCCCAGGTGTTGCTTGTTTAAGAAATATCTTTACACTTAGTTTGCACTGTGTATTTGCTTAAGAAGTACTTTATCTCCTGGAAGGCTGGCACCGGTGATGTTATCTAGCTAAGCTGAGCTCCCAGTAAGCCCGCAGGTGCCAGCGAGCTGGTTGCTGGTAGTTTGCAGCGTAGGATGAGCAAAGCCGTAAGAAGCTGGGCTGTCTGGGGAGACGGGAGCGCCGGGGCACCGCGATGCTGCAGCTGCTGCAGGAGAAGACGCTGCCATCTGCCCGTGGCCGGCAAGATGCCGGGCTGTACCGGAGCCGGCCAGAGCTTGCCCCTGGTGGGCAGCCGCTAGCCACCCAGGCTGCCCCAGAGGCAAGGCTCAGGGGCCGGTGCAGAGCCTTCTCCTGCAGGGCTTCTCCCCTGCCTTTGGTGCTCCTTTATGCTAGATACACGTGTTCTGGCCCATCCACGGCCGCGCAGACGTACCAAAATTTGGCCGCATTTGCAAAATAAAGACTTGTACCGTGTTATATACTGCAATTTTCAGACTACAGATAACAACATATTTCATCTGCTGTCAGTGTTGAAGTCTTTTATGGTATCCATTTTATGTATAACTAGCAATGTATTTGCTTCCGTGTGACCCAGTGCATGCATCAGAAGGCTATTTATTTCTTGGTACTGTTTGTTTGCTTAAACTAAAACTTTGTGAAATTAACCATATATGTGTGATACTTAATTCGATGAGCATGTGTGTTCATATCCTGTCACGTGGTTGTTTCCTCTACTCAGACCGCTGCTTACAAACACAACACAGTTAGCCTTGGCATGCTGCACTCTGGAGGGTTTTCAGCAATGCATGCCGGCAGAAGCATGACTTTAAACTTGCAGACTAAATCTAAATTTGAAAACCAAATGCTTCAAGAGCTACCTCTACCGAAAGTAAGTATGGGATAGCCAGCATATACCAGCATTACAAAATAAATTAATAATACTCCTTGCTTTTTCCTGGTTTAGCTTTTGCCTATTATTCATGCTTATACGATACACAATCCAAAAAGCAAAGATGATAGTAACACAGTTTTCCTGCTCAAAATCTTGCTTTTTGGATTCAGTAGCTCACGTGGCTGTCATTACTGCTTTCCGCTCTCGTGTTACAAACTGATGCGATCATTCGATTTTCTCAATGACTTAATCTGTGCACAGAAACGGGGAACTTGTTTTGTTTTGTGACTGTTTGATCTTAGAAAAAGCGGTGTAGAAATGTTTAATGTGCATTTAAATAGGCTCCAAGAGACAGGGATTTTAACCTATGAGTAGTAATTGGGTATGCTGTAATAGTTGATGAGTTTTGATTACATGCCTACCACACCTAAATTAATTTTAAACTTTTGTTGAGTAATGCCTATAGAAAGAAAATAATTTTCTCGTTTCTTTACTGTTTATTTTACAGCTATTAGTGATATATTGTTGAAAGTATATACATACACACTCAATTACATGCAAACAAAGGTTTGATGGGAAAAGCACATGTGAGAAGCCAGAGAGGGCCATTGCTGAGGTATTTTCCGAGTGCCAGAGAGGAGGTGCTGAGACCTTACCCCGCGTCACGTCTGGCCACCCCAGCGTCACAGCAGCCGCCCGTCAGGCACCGTTGGGACTGTGTGTGACGGCAGGGGGCTGCCACAGTGCCAGAAGTGACCAGCAGCCTGAAGTGTCTTGCTGCATTAGCGTCAGTAGCTGCTGGTACAAATTAGCACCATCTCTGTGAGTAATTAAAGGGTAACAGAGCAGAGATCCGGGCGCTGAAATGTGATCAGCTGCACTGTTAATTGCCGGCCTGGCCTCAGGCGTGCTTTGGCCCGGGCCAGCTGGCCCCCTCCCAGGCAATCCCTGGCCCCCGCTCCCGAGTTGGCACTGGCCAGAAATTCCCAAAGGAGGGCTTCGGTGCCCGATGTAAGAGTTTCGATCCAAACCTCTTTAGAAGAATGAGATAATTTAATGGCAGCACCATGACCAGATTGTGCCGATTGGCCGGAGGACAGGCCTTAGCGCTGCCGAGCTCATGAATACAGGCGCGTGCATCCTGTGCTGATTTCCAAGCGAAGCTGTGATAGGTACGCAGTGCGCAAACACACACACACACACACACACACACAGATCATTGTCAGGTTTCTCCTGCTGTAATTTACTTTCCATACACTGTTCACTTCATTTACACCTCCCATTCAGCTGTCCCTGGATTTGAGCAAGTCCTGATGTTAGTGTCTGCTTCTCTGTTGTTCAGTTGATGACATCTAGGTCAAATCTTAACCGTAGACGTGTGTGTGTTTGAACACAGACAGCTTTCCCGTGTTGGTCGTACTGTTTTTTAATTTCAAAGAATTTGTTTGTCTATTTGGGTATAAACTAATTCTTGTCCCGAGCCGTTGGAAAAAGCCCATTTGAAACCGACTCCAAACAATGGTGCTATTTCTCTACGCACATTTAGGAGTGAGGTATTCTATATCACTTGAAGAGTTTTAGGCTGTAGGTGAATATGGGTACTAATACACGGATGTCTGAGGGAATTCATGAAACTGTTTCGGGTGACCTGTTTGGGGCTGTGGTCTTACGTGAATTATTCTGCTTTATATTTCACCAGCATTTCATTGCTACACGCCCATATAACACGTGGTGCCGAACTGCATGAAGGGGGTGTATTCTCTTGGATTCTTATTCTCTTTCTGTTTGGAAAGTGGTGAAAAATGATTGTTGAACAAACAATGTGAATGTTTAGTATTGTTTAATTTTATTCCTTCACATGTTTTAAGGGATTTTGCATTTCTTAAGGAATCCAGGCCACAGCAGCTTAATATTCACCTCTTCTTCTTCCTCTTTATTGTGGCCTAGATTCAAGAGAGTAATGAGTGAAGTCTAATTGTCCAGTGGAAGATCAGGAAATCAAGTATAGCAATTACCTATTTTGAGAAAGTTTATTACATCGATTCTACTCTATGTTTGAAATGTTTGAACGCTGCTTTTAATTTTTTTACCTAGACTTAATAGATACGTAGTTTGTTTGCAGTCTGTCCAAGCTCTGTAAATGAATGATATTGCAAGTAGACAAATGATTTTTACTGCAGAAAATGAAAAGAAAAACCTGTTATCACTGAATTTTCCTATTTATTGAGAAAGCAGAAAGCACCCTCCATATTTTTTCATTTTCCATTTTGAGTGGGAACTCACCTCTGCAGATGAGACAGTCACTTATGAAAACGGCACAGCCTTGTCTGCAGTGACAAAAGAAACACTTTTCTGAAGAATGCTTTCAATTTTTGGCATCCATCTCACAATTCTTGTAAAAGAAGGTTATGGTTTGGTGCACTTTGTCATCAGAAAGTGTACAGTACCACCTCCCTTTAGGAATAATCAGCATATTGAGGAGTATCGCTTAGGAGGAAAGACAGAAGTTCCCGTGGGAAGCTGCCTCCCTCGTCCCCCGTGTCCCTGCACGGTGGGGGCACAGCGCGGGGCCGAGCAATTCGTCTCGCGGGGAGGAGGGTGCGTTCCCAGCCCAGCCTTGGGCGCCCGGGTCTCTGGGCGACTCGGGAAGGGGTGACTCCCATCACAGAGATGGTGGCCTTTCTTTGCCATTGGTTTTTACTACTCCTCACAGCAGAAATTTTTGCAATTGCACATTTTCATTTTCGAAGCTGTTTGCTGCCCCCGTCTCAGATGACGTACCCCCCCGGGTTTGTATGGAGGTTACGGGGGCGCGTGCAGCAAACAGGGCAGAATGGCTGATTCAGGACTTTAGGGAGGCACAAAGAGCCCTGCCTGCCCCAAAGCTGGGACCCACATTGTGATCCAGGGACAAACAGGGCTCAGCGCGTCCCCCTGGGGAGCCTTGGGCAGGGGCTGTCGGAGAGAGCACCGCTGCTGCCTCGGGCACTGGGACCGGTGGCTGCGGAGCCGTGAGGGGCAGCCCATGGAGAAAGTGCTGAGCTTGGTCTGGTTGTTCCATTTTTAATAGGCGTAAAGAAAGCTCTACAGGGAGCTCTTGTAGTTGCAACAGGGCAAATCAGTTCCTGATTTTTCTGGAAGACTTCTTGAACGATGAGAGAATTATAATGAAAGTTTTCTTTTATTTTAAATAATTCAGATTGATTTTTATTTTTTTTTACTTAACCTCTGAGGAGGATGATTTAAATCACAATTTGCTTCTGTTAACTTTCAAAGGATTTTTTTAAGCTTGCATTGAAAAAAGTCCTTAATTGACCAGTTACCAGCTTTAGTATTTCAAAGCAACAGTTTAATTTGTTCTTCAGTCATCTAAAGAAGTGTTTTGTGATTTTTTTTAAATCTAAGCTGAAGAAGAAATAGCTGCAATGACAGAGGGGAAGAATAGACATTTTCTTCTTTGCAGATTACATTAATCAGAGCTGAATAGGGAGTTAACTGAACAAGCACTACATAATGCTGAGTGCTGTCGGTGGAAGCACAGTGTTGGCGTTTCGGAAAGTCCGACACAAAAAGCCATACCCTGATAGCAAAATTGCCAGCTACGCTAAAGAAATACAGAGACAGAAAACAGAAAATCGGAAGGGGACAGAAAAAGTACACATGTCCTCAAAAGTACTTAAACGGAGAGAAAAATAATAACAAAAGTTTCAAGCTCATTTAGGAAACCTTAAATGTGTGTTATGCCCGTTCCAATTCAGGAAAGCATTAATTACTGGTTAATGTACAGGTGTGATATCCTGTTAACTTAGAACAAAGCCAGCCGTAGCCTAGAGGAGGGCTCTGTGGGAGCACACCGCACCGTGCTGCAGGGAGCATGGTGCGAGGGAAGGGCAGTCACAGGTTCAGTATTGCCATTAAGGAGTATTTGCTGAAGAAAATATAAGCATATCATTTATCTCGGTGGCAAATACTTCATTAAAAAGTTTTTGATGCTTGAATGGCCAGTAAAAAAAGCTCTAACTCAAATGATTAATGGCAGACCACACGTTTAAATATGGAGCTTTGCCAAAATTTGTTGCTCTGAAAATAATGATTTATGTTCAATTAATTTTCTCTTTTCTCTCATCATTCATTATTCTCATTATTTCTCTTATATATCTTTCGAGATCTCCTGCTTGCGGAGAGTCCCACAGCACTATGATTGCACATTAATGAAATACTGTAGGAATTTAAAAGGATTTCCATTTTAGCAGTAGCGTGTTACGGTTTAACTGGGTTGATTACTGAAATAAATATGAAGAAAGAAATTTTCTGCCGTGGTGTGACAGTGACTAAAGGCTGCCCTACCGTTTCTGCAACAGACCCCGTCGCAGCAGAGCAGCATCTTGGACAACGGGCAGGAGGAGGTGTCCGTGAGCAGCCAGTGGAACCCCTACCCGCTGGGGCGGCGGGACGTGCCCCCCGACACCGTCACCAAGAAGGTAAGCAGCGCCAGCAAAGCTGCTGGCAGAGCTGCCCTTGGCGTCTTCTCCCGGCGAATCACTGGAAGGAGGAGAACAGGTTAATGAGGACAGGTTTGGGAGACGCATATTTTTGTTTCAAAGTTTAAAGCAATAATCATGATGAATTAAGGGTGGTGTTTTCATGCCCGCTACCTGGTTTTGTATTTATTTTTGTAAATGCTCGTAGTTACATCGATGGTGTGTGAAATGGGCGCGGTGGGCTTGGCAGATATATTGCTGCGCGTATCAGACAGCCGTCAGCTCCCTCTTGTCCTGAAAAGTCTTCATTGAAATCTTTCATTTCAATTACGTTCTTCAGTTCGTGACAAAAAATGAACGTGTTGAGATGGAGGCCGGCCCAGCGTCTGCACAGCCCCAGACGTTTTGGCAGAGACATCCCAGGCACGCACCAGTTGCTGATAAACTCACCAGAAAGGGTTCTAATTTCCAGTACCTCATGGCAGGAGGTATTAAATTCCAGTGCTTGGATCTGGCCTGCTCTTATGAAAACACTGGCTGCTGTCTCCCAGCCCCAGCTCGGCTCTGCTCATCGACCGAGAACCTGCCATTTTCAGATGCTCTAATCATAAAAGCTGGAGAATGGAGGATCCTGACAAGCTAAACAGTGTTTGCCATCAGCTTCAGAAGGTGGAGCCACGCATGCAAGCCGTGATCATTACACTGAGTGTTATCTACATGGAGATCGGTCCTGCTCGTCCCGGTAGTAAAGTGCTAGAAGTGAATAAAACTGGTGTGAAAGTCATAATGTGCACGCTAATAACGTCTGTAGTGTAATTAACTGTCAGCACTGATGAGGAAAATATCTCCCTGCTGGCTTCACATCTTTTTCTTCAAGACATTTTCAGGAGCAGTAGCCTTTGCCTTCACACAAAAGTAGCGACAAGGGATACAACACGTGTACAGGAGAATTGCTGGAAGATGGGAGACGGAAGCCATGGCCCCAGAGCAGCCCAGAGATGCCTTCCCAGGCACGGGAGGAGGAGGAGGAGGAGGCTGCCATGTTATTGTCTGGCAGCCAAGTTATTTGAAGGGTTTCTTTGTCCGCCAATATGCAAGAAACAAGGGTAAGAAATTTAAAAGGAGTCGCTGCTTATCTTCACTGGCATATTGGGATAAAACCTGCGTTTATCGATTCACACAATCTAACACAGTCTATGTCTTGCATTTGTGCGTCACCAGTGTTACTATAATAAGAAACTGCACATTCTGTTTCAGTCCAAATATTTCAGTATCTCACTGCTGAGATGTGGTAAGTACAAACAGTGCATAACCGTGCTGAAATCTGCTTAACTCAGTGGAGCAAGCCATTGTTACATCCCTTGTCAGCTGCTTTAATTATACTGTAAATATTGGACACTGAGCTGAAAATAATTAACTTTTGTGATGGATGTTATATGAAGTAAAGAATACAAATGAAATTGGGGAAGCAGTCTGCATAATAGAGATTTTTTTTTCTGCAGAATAAATAATTCCATTTCCAAGAAAGGCAGCTTATCCACCTCCAGCAAGAGCCACAGTGTGAACACACAAGAAGCAGTGATAGGATCTCGTCAAAGTCTATTAACAGGAGTGAGAAAATGAATTCTGAAAATTGTTTACCCACCATCCTCAGGAGGTGGTGTGGAACGCGCTGTCACGACAGTGCTAAGCTCTTCCCCATTGCCCGCCACCTAGAGCGCCCGCTTTCCCAGCATCTGGGGATTGAAATACAGCAATTGTTTGAAATCAGACTCAGAAAATCTTCTATAGAATTGAAGTTCAACATAACAAAGAATTAAATGATGTAAATATAAATTGTAGTATATGTTGTGGTTTTCCACTAACAATGACCGTACTGGTGTGAACGGGCCTGGGCGGAGAAGAGTCACTACGCGGGAGAGCTGTACTTGGGAAATCACTGGAGGAGAAGCTGGGACGTGTTCTTCCAAGGGGAGGCGCAGGTACTATAGACAGAGGGACTGATGCAGTACGTATATAGACGCAGTAATACGTGTTCCTAAATTAGCCAAACACAGAGGGCTACTATACATGCAGTGATGGCTAGTCACGTATGTTGGGTAAGGTGGGAATACCACACGGTCATCGCCACATAGTTATGTGGGGTGTGAGTGGTTGTTTCTGTCCTTTTTGCTGTTCAGAATACAGATTAAATGCAAGTTTTATTTTAAGTATGATCACTTATGTGATCATCTCATAATTTATGGGCTATTTCTCTTACGGAAAAGTTGGGTATTTTAAACTTCAAGTTGAATAATCCACGGAGGTGTTAAATGACTGCAGTATTTATGCTTCCTGGAAGGTGACTTCTGTCATGTCAACAAGGCAGAAGTCAGCTACATGCTGATTAAATCAGTTGTATTCTGAGTTAGCTGCTCCTCCATACACAGGTAGAAGTCAAAAGGAACCTGGCAATCAGTCCTTATGAAACAGGGAGGTTGAAGAGCGAGAAGGAACGTGGGAAATGAGCAGCGGTCAGCCCAGGCAGCGTGGGTGCAGGGTGCCGACCCTCTACGAGCTGCGCAGCTTTGGGGACGCGCAGGACCATGTTATTTGGCCTCTTCCGCTGCAGGATCGCAGCAGCCCACATCAAGGCTGGAGCCATGCAAAGCTGGAGGTCTCTGCGTGGACTGTAACGGTCTCGGTGGCTGTGGAGGGAGCACACGCTATGGAACTGCAGCAAGGCAGCTGCCTCAAAACTGGGACATACAGAAGTGTCTGAGTCACCATGTCTCTCCCTTTCTGATTTGGGAGTATTTCTCTGTTCATTCTTTCATTGCCAACATCTGCTTTGAGGCTTTTCAGTGAAGAAGCACAGGTTTTATTGTACTTGAACTAGACATCTTCCTCCGAGGCAGACAATGCGCCTGCTGCGACTGCTGTGGTGGATATGGGATTATATCTGGGGCAAATAGCAGAATTTATGAGATTCTGCTTTTTTGGGATCCTCTTGTGCTGAGGATGACACAGCATGAAGTACAGAACCGTGCTGCACATGGTCCCCTCCTCACCTGGCATCTCTGCTGCAGACACGACTTTTTACCTCTAGAGAGTTAATGAATACTTTAAAAGTCTGTCTTGAGCGTTTTCCTTCCCTTCTGGTCTTGGAAGAACCAAAGATCTCTCTGACCTGTAAAGAGGGATGTTCGCAGCACAGACCGACTGCACCCGGCTGTTGGTGGAGGCAGTTTGTCCATGGCCATTAAGCCTGTTCATGTACTCTGGTGAGCTGTGTTTTAAGAAGAGTTTGGGGATTGAAGATCTGGGCACAAGGAGCAAGAGATTTCTCTGTCATTGCTCACGTTGAGACCACGCCTCCTGTACTGAAATGAAGAGCTGTCAGACCTGTATTCTACCCAGTCCCTTCCTCAAACGTCGTCAGCAAAAAGGAAGACAGAGCAGATCAGTTTTGCTTGCAGTCGCTGCGTGTCCTGCTGGGATTCTGTGTTCAGTGACATGAGTAGCTCCAACTGCGTCTCTGTTAATGACGTGTTGTGCAGGCAAATCTTGGAAATCCAGTAAGACGTATTTTTGTTACGGCAACAAGCAGTCAATTTTAATGCCCTGGCTGCTGTAACTTCCGAGGCCAGGTGATTGGCCAAGGGGTAAGAAATGTTTTGACCTTTTGCTGTATTAAATTTATTCTTGTCTAAAATCCAGTTCACAATTGGTAACTCTTCCACCAGCATCGTAAAGGTTCAGTAGTAATGAGGATTAAACCTTTATGACGAGACGTGTTTGGGTCACTGGCTGGTGTAAACTTAATGTGAAATGTTCTTTAAGTAGGTCTGTTTTGTCCATGGAGACTTGTAGGTACTGAGACGTGCGATCAAAACGCTCTTTCGCATTCAGGCTGTTCAGACAGTAGCGCTGGCTGACGGGTGCATACAATCTGAAAACTCTCAGTAGCAATGGTGGGATATTTCGTGGAGGTAATAATATTTGACCATACAACGGAGCGTGAATTTTGCTCGTTCCTGTCCTGCTGTTGCATGCGGTTATTTATAAGCGACATCTGAATCCTGAAAATGTGAAAAGTATAAAATTGCCTCAACTGAATTTATTTTGCAAAGATTTGCCTCAAATGTTTGTGTAATTCGTGTGCCTAAATCGAGACCGGGTACTGAAGAGTAAGCGAGTGTGCAACGGCCCCATGTCGGGAACGGAATACAGAAAGCAAACCTCACCCGTGGGAGCCCAGCTGCAGCGGTGGAAGGCGATGGGGACGGAGGGCAGAGGGGAAGGGTAGCAGACATCCTTTTTTTCTGAAAATATCAAAAGGCCAAGTCAATGTAAATGCAGTATTTCACTTATATTTACGAAATATTGGTGCTTCAAATCAGTAGATATTGTCTTAGAAATTTGATAATTTTAGTAGTGACATTTTGTAAAAGCCACATTTGTTCCTAGGGCAAGGCGTAGGATTTAAATGCTTAAGTTTTCTGTACACAGTGCACAATCCTGGCCAATAGCTGTATTTGGGTTACAAATCTTAGTCCAAACTATCCTTAGAAAAAAAATCAGCATTCCAATATCTTCAGGGTGGGCTGTGATGAGTAATCCACCCTACTTCAGTTTATTAAATGTTTTTTAGTTCACAAAACATTCGGAGCAGAAGCATACATTGTGACATGAGGAAAAAAAATATTTTCTCTTTATGAAACGTACAGCGTACGGCTAATTTCCCTTACACCTCCTCGGGTCACTGAACGCAATGGGTATATCCTTGCTGCTTTTAATCACGGTTGTTTCCAACTGTGGTCAAAAGGCAAACCTCTGATATGATTTAAGAGGTTTGCTTTTACTTGACTCTGTAAGTTGTAATAATTGCTTCTTTTCAGCTTCCTGAATTTCTGGCCTAACGGGTTACGTTACCCACAGGCAGGTAGCCATATCCAGACTCTAATGGGATCGCAAAGCCTGCAGCATCGGAGCCGCGAGCAGCAGTACGAGGGGAACATGAACAAAGTCACCATTCAGCAGTTTCAGCCACCGCTGCCCATTCAGATTCCCTCTTCGCAGAGCTCTCGGGCACCGCAGACGGGGCGATGCTTAATCCAAACCAAGGGGCAGAGAAGTACGGATGCGTACCAGGAGCAGGTGAGAAAGCGTGTCTATAAAATAGTGCTTTGACAAAAACTTTCTGGTTTTTTCTGCTTTGTACAGAGCAGGAAAAGGGCACATAGGGCAATGAGAGGGGACGGCTGAGCCGGGCTGTGTGGCTGAGCTGGAGGCAGGCAAGCAGCTCCCTCCTTCCCCATCCCCAGGGACTGGGACCATTTCTTTCTTGGGTTGACCAAGCAACACAATCTGGCACTGAAATTCCTGAACAGAGCGGACATCCCTGGGTCATACTGAATAATGAGCAATTTCTGCCAACTCCCCAGTAACCTACTTCAGTGCTAACAGCGCAGCAGTTGGCAAGACACTGGTCTTCTCAGATTTGTATCAGCTGCTCCAGTTTAGCCCTACAAAAGGGCGGCTGTAGCTCCAGTGCCCCCCAGTCTAACAAAATGGGCGCGGATGAGTTTCTTCATTAAGTGGTCCTATTCCCATCATATTTGGCCTTAATGATTGCAATAACTGTTTGAGGCACCTGACGTGCAGGATCAGGTTCAGAATCATTAGCAAACCTTTCTCTCGTGTAAAGAGTTGAACGATCCATGCGAGCGGTTAATGCCTGCGGTAAGTCCCTGAGTGTAGCGCGGAGATTCAGAAGAATTGCTTGTGTGGCTCACAGGACGTGCTCGGACTGGCTCAATGAGGAGTCATTAAGCTACGCTGAAGTCATTTTTATTTTATATTCAATTACCCGATGCCGTTTAGAGTCATCCCCACTAAAAGATGAGATTCAGCACTATCTCCTGGAGTGAGGCACTTGTAAGAGCGGTTGGTGCTCAGGGCAGGCTGCGGGGGCTGGGGCTGCGGCTGACAGTGGTGTGAACGTCTCTGAGCTTCCGGGTACGTATCCCTGGGGTTTGTCCCAAGCACAGCACCCGGGGATGTGTGACGCCTTCTGGAAAAATGAAAGTGCACAAGATGAAGGCACACTGACATAGATCAATGGTCAAGTGAAGATGAAAAATTTAGCCAGTGTAAACTGCTCTTTCACAGGCCTAAGGGGTTTTTCTACTTGAAAACAAAATTTTAAAATATATGGAAAAATGCATACAGCACTGTGAATATTATGGTATCATTGAGCACACTAAAATTGTAAAAAATACTCTCAGTTTATGCCAGTATTCTACTGACTCTTAACCGGGTTGTACAATACAACTTTTGAGAGGGTCAGCCTGTCTCATTAGTGGTGGTAGGCTTTAATGTTGGCACTGACTTATTGTTGCGTGAAAAGGGGCAAAGCGGTTTGGGCAGAAGATAAACCCCCTTGCGTTCTAACACTCCTCACCGAGGTGGGAGTCCAGGTGCCGCTGGGTTTGAATTCTGAGTGATGCCCAATTCAGCACTATCAGTCCAATCGCGTTTAATATGTATTAAACTGTTACGGTTTGGATACACGAATAGTGGACTGCACCTTCAGGCTAGTCGTGCTCCTGAACTAGCACGGCCACTCTCGAGTCTGTGGTCGCGTTCAAGTGAGAAACCGAAATGACCGGCTACTTAAACAGTGCAGTTTATTTAAACAACAGATATACAGGTTCTTAGGATTGCCGGGGATAAATACACTGTCTGCAAAGCACGTGCAAAGGAAAGTGTTGTTACATATACAAAACGCGCGACTAAGTTATAAAAATACAGCCTGTCTATAAATGTAGAAAAGAGATTCTCTAGAGAAATTTCTAAGTTTCCCGAGAAAGCACTCGGTATAATCTAAGTCTTACCCAAAGGCGTCCCTGTGGGGGGGAAGAGAGGCTCGGCCCGTCGACTGATCCCAGAAGTCAGTGATGATGTAATTCTTTGCGATGGTGTCTTCCCTGGGGATCCCCCCTCTCTCGGGCTATTTTTGTACTCTTTGATCTCTTCGAGGTGGAGTTTGAGTGACTGTAGTCATACATACCTTCATCATGATTGGTGTAAATTTTCCTCGCTTCGCAATTAAAGGTAGAGTTCATGATAAATTCAGGGCGCAGACTCAAGGAGGAGTGGTCGCACCTTGGAGGCGGGTAGCCTTCGGGATGGAGGTGTGTTTGGGTATTATAATGACATTATAATGAGCAAAGTTCGCACAAAGGACAGCATTTCATCAACATTTGACAAAATGTTGGCTCCGAGTAGCGTGTAGGCTGCTTATCTGTTCCGTAGTACCATCTCGTTCCCATACCTGCTGTACATCACGAGGGAAGGCCACGGAACAAGCGCGTTCCGTTCCATCCCTCGTGTAGTTTTGCCTTGCACAGGGATCACAGATGTGGCATTCTTCGCGTGCCAGCTGCGGCTGTGTTCTACCTCAGAAGCCTCTTGATTTTATGACTTTCCTTAATGTGTGAACAATGCTGTACTTTTGTATTCTTTGGCCAATTTAGTAACTATTCCACACTTATCTTGCCGTATCTTTTCAACCTAGTTTTGTGTGAGAATAGAGAAGAATCCTGGCCTTGGTTTTAGTATCAGTGGTGGAATAAGTGGACAAGGAAATCCATTCAAACCTTCCGATAAGGTAAGCTATAAATTTCTCTCTAAAGGATCCTTATTTTAGAGTGCCATATAGCGGAGACACAGATAACATGAATGAAATTTTTATGCACTTCTGTTGTGATAACTGAAAAAAAATTTCCCATGCTTGGCTTTTTTTTTTGTTAGCAGAGTGGTGTTCGGGGACTTTTTGGTTAATGAAGACTAGAGAATCAAAACAAATCACGTGGGTGTCTGCCTTATATGCTATGTTAAGATAATTTTTCAGCCTGTTTTCTGAAGAATCATCTCTCTGACTTTCCTCGTTTAAGAGTGAATATAGGCCCTGATTAAACTTTCACTGAAGGCATTAGAGGGAATACTAAACCAGTAACAGCATCGCTGGTAGCTGAAATGCCAGGGTTTGTAGCAGCCGTATCCAATAAAATCAGCCTGGTCTGCAAACTGGTCTGGGGACCAGCGGGGCCTTACAAACCCCACGGCAAGCAGTCTGCTGTTCTGGGCTGCTAATTAAACATGTCATCGTTATGGTACACGATGGTCAGGGAGACTCAGTATTCGCTCTGGGAGTTACACATTCAAGAGGTTGGTAAGTCTCTTTACAGTAAAAGGAAGCCTAGTAAAAATACAACATCTGGTGGTTATCAGCTACGCAGGGCTTCAGGGTTAGGAAACGGCCTCCCAGACCTGCGAATCCCTCTGTTCTGTGCAGTAAAACTGACTGGAGCTTGCTGAAAAACAAGTACTACGGGTACCTCTCTGTGAAACGTACTCTTAACATTTATAGTCTTTGATAATACTGGCTTCAGTTCTAAGAGGCAATCATAACTTCCATAAATATTGAGAATGTTTGGAAAACGATGACATTAAAACTGTGTTTTAATCTCTTCTCAAAATTTGAGATCTGCGTGCAAATTAAAAAGTAATTTCCCCACCACTCTGAATTACAATGGAAAGCTAATTGGAAATGTAAAATACGCTTGAAAATACCAGTCTAACGCAATCTTAATGCCTTTCAGTTTTCTCATTGATAATCCCTGTTTTCAACTTCAAGAATAGTTCCATTTAATGTCCATAACCATCAGGCATTTTAATTGCAGTCCCTTAAAACATACTCATTTTTGGTGTCCTCCTTTGAGACCGCACACTGGAATTGCACTTTACAACATCATGGCCGTCGTTTCCACAGTTTAATGTATGGTGGTGGAAATAAGCTGTACTTCCCCTCTCTATCACTGGCCTGGAATTATTAAAGAGTCCGTATCCCACTATGAGTGTGTCTGCACCAGTAACACGTGCAATAACAGCTTGGATAGACTGAATTTTACCAGTTTAGCCCATGCGCAGTTCCAGAGGCTGCTGGAAGGTGCTCACCCTCGGGAGCGGGGCGAGCGCCCCAGGGATGGCGAGGCCAAGGGTGCGGGATGCCTGAGCTGGGTGGGAAATACTGCAAATGTGCTCCTCGTTGGGGAACTGGGTCTTTGATCTGGGGGTTTATTAACATCTTTTACTAACATTCTGAAAGCCAAGCTAAAAATATCCTTTATTACTTAACAGTTTTTCCCCTTTCAAAGTCGCTCACTCCTCAGACACAGGGTTAAGTGACAGCCCTACAGACCATTGTACTGAATATCAAGACTGCTTTTTAGAAAGTGGTGTAAACTTTTTTTTTTCCCCTAAAGGAAGTAAACAGGGATTACTGTATAGATCATGGTACGCATTATTCTAATAAATTAAGGCTTGCTCCATTTTAATTATCCTCCTGATAACCCTGTTACTCTTGCCCTATCCAAATTGGACATTATTTTGTGACATGGAATCTTAATTTCAAACGACCCCCAATTATATTTGTATCAGGCGACAACTGAAGGTCATGGAGAGCCGCTACAAACCCCTACTACTGTTTGATGAGCAAAGGATTTAAAAAAGAGTGTAGTGTTCAGACCGCGGCCAGAGTATATCAAGCCCCCAGAGAGGAGATAGGGAGGCGCCTGTATTTTGGGCAGTAGTTCTCGGTGATAGCATCCTAACCTCTGTTACTTCTGACCTATAGGGTATCTTTGTTACTAGGGTTCAGCCTGACGGACCAGCCTCCAGCCTGCTTCAGCCTGGCGATAAGATCCTCCAGGTAGGGATGGATTTGGCTGCTTTGTAACTCAACTCGGTCTTTGCATCTCACGAGTACGATGATAATGTCTTCAGTGCGAGTTAACGGCTAGGTTTGTGATTATGGTGCTTTAATATCGATTTATAACAGAGTGTTGGCCGGGCAGCTTCTGCTCTCTCCCCGGGGACACTGACCAAGGCAGACGGATGCCAGCACCAGCCCTCTGGCACTGCAGGAAAGGGTTAATGCTTACACTCTGTCACAGGAATGAGCCAGGTGACACAATTTAAACTCTAAAATAAAAATATTCCTTACATCATATCCAGCTTTTCCACACCAACAGCGCAAGAAGGTGCAGGGAGAGAGGAGCTTTACAAGCGGTTCCACAAGCAGAAGTGTGTGCCAAAGTGACAGGTTTCCATTTTCACCTTTGCGGCTGATGTGACGCTGCTGCAAGGACCCACATAGGCCCGGTTTTTGACAGATTTGTAACTGGCAATATTTTTGCATCCCTTTCACTGCCTCAGCATTTTTGAATGCACTCGCATGAAAAGCGGCCACCAGTGGATCTGCTACTGGATCATGGAAGCATCTGCGTAATTTAGACAGAAATCTCAGCTTCTTGTTTTCTTTTTTGTTTCTGGAAAAAATACTTTCTGCCTTGCAGTGAACGTTTTTAAATAGAAAGACAGACTGTTCCTGAACATACCTTTCAAAAATTCCTCATTCACAGAAAATAACGACTGTCCACGTAGAAAAGGGGTCTCTACCGTGTCCTGCAAAGTTGTTTCTTTTTGTTGTTAAGCCTGGAAAATGCGTTACCGCTGGCAGCCAGCAGCGTTACTTTGGACAAAAGGAAGAGACTCATTATAGCTGTCTGAAAGGCTTATAACAGTTTTTAAAGCCATTCACACTGATGAAGGGCAGGAGGTTAACTGTGATTTAATCAGCTGTATGAAGGCAGACAGCAAACCAAGGATGTTCCAGTGTTTTTGGTAGCATCTCTCCTCCCGCATCCCTCTGTCCTTCGCTCCCCCCTGCCCTTCCCACCCGGCACGGGCGCTGCAGGAGTTAGCAGCTTAGTAACAGAAACAAAACTAGGTAAAGTATGTTCAAAAGTGACAGCAAAATAAGGTGAGAGGAGCGGGCAGTGGGCACACGCCGCAGGGGTGGCTGATGGAGCGGTGCGAGGGCTGCGTTGGTGTGCGCAGGGACAGGGCTGGGGTGGGCGTACCCAAGGAGTCGTCGGCAGTGACGTATGCTTTTGTCCTGCATTTATTTTATGGCTATTCTGATGTTAAATGATTTCTCCAGGTGGGCACAGGAGCTGGGCTTTCCCGTGTTTCAGCACGTGTTCCTAAAATAGGAGCATTTATGTATATTTGTGTAATCACATTTAAGGTACTGCTGCGGGTTTTTTTAGGTAGCAAATTTCACTCCCCTGATTTTTGCATCACTTAACGTTGATGAAGTTTGTTTGACTTTCACTCTCAGTCATTCTCGTAGGATTGTGGATCAGTCTCAGCAGAGTTTCTCACTTGTCACTGTCAGTCCATCGTCTCAAATTATCTGGCAAGAATATTTCCTTTTATTCGTAGTTACTCCTAGCCATGCTTGATCCCTATTAGCAGGTGTTGATTTATAGCGTGGCAAGTCAAAGGGCGGTCATTAATCTCATGAAGGAATTAGCAGAGAAAAAACCATAACTGTGATGAAGGATATTTTACTTCTTAAATATAAGCGATGCCTTTAGCTAAAAGTATCCAGTTCCCTGGGCAGTAAGAACTTAAAATTATTAATACGCATGGGCATCACTTCACCTCCACCCCCATTTTCCAATCTTTTTGCCTCCGGTCACGTCTCTCTGACACTTTCCCCAGTGTCACTGCGCCTTTGTTTGGGGTCACGGCAGGTAACCCCGGTGTCACCAGTGCTGGAGCACCTCCATGCCTGGGCACTTTTGTGACCCCATGCAGCTAATTCCGTTTACCCAAGATGATACACAGGAAGATATTGTCGGACCAAGGCTCCAAAGGGAAATTTTTTAAAGGTTTACATGGAAGAATTTACTTAGCAGGATGTTTTCAGGAGAAGCAGTAATGTTTCTGTCAGGTGTTTTTGTGTCTCCCCAAGCAGTTTTGGTAAAAGAAGGAGGGGGAAAAAAAATCAATCAAAAGAAATTTAAAAATCAAAAGGCTTGACATTCCCTGTACGGATTTACCCAACTCACAGAGAAATTGTCATTTTCAAACACGGTTTTGCCTTTTGCCCATTTTTGACAGAAGAGTCTGTGTCTTCTGCAGCGAACAAATTCTGGTCCCTGCAAGTCCAGAAGCCCACGGCCCTGCTGGGACCTGGGGGAGCAAAATTGTTGTATCTTTCCTCGCTGCGTCATAGGCTCTTAAGTTAGTTAATTCATAAGTAAGAATGATTTTTCTGTTATAAAATCAGCTGCAGCTTCAGTAGATGACTAAGGAGGAGGCCGGCAGTTGTACGGCCGTCAGCGAGGAGAGAGCAGCTCTGGCAGCCACCGCACCTCAGAGGCTGCCCTTCAGCTCTAAGAAATCTTGTTTTGCTGGCTCCATGATTCAACTGAAAAGCATTCTTTTTGTCTAATAATTAGAACTAAATATCAATTCTATGTTTAAATATACGTGCAGATTTCATAGCATATTTTGTGGGGACTGTGAGACCCCAGCAGGAATGAAAGTAGTAGATTCCGATTATCATTTATTTATATGTTGAATAACAAATCCCTCTGGGTGTGGCCTGCTTAGGTATTTTTGGATGTGCATCTCCTACAGCCCCCTTCACTGAGGAGCCTCTTGTGTAGAAGACAGGTCTCTCTGCTGGGTAGGGCCGAACCTGCGCAGCGCTTTCCTGCAGCCCCCCCTCGCAGCCCGGCAGCGAGGAGGCGCTGGGCAGTGCTGGCCTGGAGCAATGGGGATCCCAGTGAGCTCTGTGGGGAACCCACTGAAACGTCTTCAACTTCTTTCGTGCTCTGACAACGCGCGCTGTCAGCCCAGAACCCCCCCGCAGCCTGGGCTGCATCCCCAGCAGCGTGGGCAGCAGGGCGAGGGGGGGATTCTGCTCCGCTCTGGGAGACCCCCCTGCAGTGCTGCCTCCAGCGCTGGGGCACCAACAGCAGGAGGACACGGAGCTGTCGGAGCAGGGCCAGAGGAGGCCCCGGAGATGCTGGGAGGGCTGGAGCCCCTCTGCTGTGGGGACAGGCTGAGAGAGCTGGGGGGGTTCAGCCTGGAGAAGAGAAGGCTCCGGGGAGACCTTCCAGCCCCTTCCAGTCCCTCAAGGGGCTCCAGGAAAGCTGGGGAGGGACTCTGGATCAGGGAGGGGAGCCATGGGACGAGGGGGAAGGGTTTTACAGTGGGAGAGGGGAGATTTAGGTGAGATCTTGGTAGAAATTGTTTGCTGTGAGGGGGGTGAGCCCCTGGCCCAGGTTGCCCAGAGAAGCTGTGGCTGCCCCATCCCTGGAGGGGTTCAAGGCCAGGTTGGACGGGGCTTGGAGCAACCTGGGCTGGTGGGAGGTGTCCCTGCCCAGGGCAGGGGGGGGTTTTGAGGTCCCTTCCAACCTAACCTGTTCTATGATTCCCTCCGAATTACCTCAGAGCCTGAGCTGACCTCACACTGAATGCCAAATGGCCCCTAATTTTGACACGTCAGTGAAGGTCTTTGAAACTTTTGCTGCCTGAAATTTGTATCCCTGTTTCTCAGAGCAAATATATTTATTTAATCGTGTTAAGCTCAGGAGTACTACATGAATAAAAGTGAGCCACTTTTCCCTATTGCCTGGATGCTGCCTTTTCTCTGTGCTCTGTGTCGGCCCGTTGCCATTCCTGCGCGGTTGCCAGCTCCAGAGCTCGCAGCAGCCGGTGCCTTTGAACACAAACTCTCAAGTGCCAAGCGAGCGCCTCCGCGCTGGGGGCTCCCCTTCCCGTCGCGTGTGTGTGCAGCACTTCCTGGAATTATCAATCCGGGCCAGGCGTCCTTTAATCCAGCGAGAGGGCATGGCGGGGGGGGGGTCCCTCTGCAAGCGCCTGGCCCGGGGTGGGATCACGGCATAGTGTGGGATCACGGCATAGCGTGGGATCACGGCATAGCGTGGCTTCGTGAGGACAAGAAGGTCTCCGTGTCTGGGGGTGGGAAACAGCCGCCCGGTAGTTCTGCTCTGGGGCTGTAATTTCACAGCGGCTGTCGGTTATTCACCAAAGCTTGAAGGCTTCACTAACCTATTTTTAAATGTTAGCTAAAATGTTAAAGAATTAGGAAAAAAATTAAAAAAAATATATATACACACACATACACACACGTATGTATATTTTGTTAAATTCCAGCGTGTTTATAGAGTTGCTGCAGAGCAGCCAGAGCAGGTTCTGCCCCACAGCCCCATAGCCTGCCTCTCGCTTCCCTTCTCTCTGCTGTCTTTGGGGGAGCTGGGAACCCGCCGGGCATTTCCCCTGCCGCGGGGCCACGGGACTCTGGGGACCGAGGTGACACTTGGGCGGGAGCCGTGGGGCTTTCGTGGGGGGCTAAAAGGCAGGTGTCTGCAGCGGGCGGTGTCTTTGCTGGGTACCGGGTCGCCTCCACGGGCTGGCTTTATTCCGGAGAATGGCTGATCTTCTACTTAGGCTTGTTGATCACACCCAGAAAACTGTTAGTAACTACGTTTAAAATTTGACCGTTTTATTTTGTATGCGCGGCGCGTCTGCGTCTGAGCTGAGCCGGAGCCTCCCGTGTAGTCAGCAACACACTGGGCAGCGTTCCCTTCCTTTGGGCGTCTCAGCCTTCCGAACCCTTCCATCCCAGAGTTACTGCTGCTCCAGGGAGCGTGCAGAATGTCCCTGAGTCACGGGATAGTTTCCGTTGGGAAGGACCCCCGGAGGTCAAGCAGGGGGTGCAGTATCTGTCCAAGAGAGGGGGGAGAAATGCGTTCTCTCAGTCAAAGCCCCGTTTGTGGGACATCGCTGTATGACTGTTATTTATTTTAGCCTTGCGTTTCATTTTCATCTGTCCCTTCGCTCCCCCCAGATGAAGACGCTCAATAGAATCTCATTTGATTTCCCTTCTTGTTTTTGTCTTACAGGCAAACGGACACAGTTTTGTACATATGGAACACGAGAAGGCTGTATTACTACTGAAGAGTTTCCAGAATACAGTAGACCTAGTTATTCAACGTGAGCTTACTGTCTAAATATTTTTTTATAAATAGTAAATATGTCTAGCCAGATCTAATGTTCAAACAGATTTATACATAGGAAACAAATTTTTTTGCCAATTGCTGGACCAATGGCAAACAGTAGTGCCAAATGTATAATACTATATGTTAGTACCAATCATCTTGGAAAAAATATATTAACTATATAAATATATTGTTCATGTGGCTATGTATTAGTTTTAATTGTCAGCCTCTGGCTGTGCATTGGTGCGTTTTTTTAATCAAGTTACTTCTTAAAGTCAATTTCATATGATTTCAAAACACAGAAGCACATACAAATTCTTTAGGAATTCTGCTGTCCATCAGAAACACTGCCTCAAAGTTGTATATGCCTTTATAAAGATGAAATATATTAACCTGTACTTCCCATGAAATATTTCTATCATGTCACATACAAAAATATAGAGAAAAAATATTTTCATAAACACCTCAAAGAAAGTATATATTAAATTAAATTTAATAATGTTCGTTTATTTTCAATGCAAAGATATTATATGCCTTATGAAAATACCTGTACATATGCAGTGTGTATAGCTGGCTCCATATTAATTAGTAAAAATGTCACTATACAGGGTGAGATACTTAATAAATTATACTGTCAACTCTGGGACCTAGATATAAATGACCTACGTGACAATGGATTAACTTCCTTTCCTTTGGCACCTGCAGTTGGCTCCATGTGAACACACTGAATGGACGAGCAGTGAGTTGAGACAGGTATAAGTGGAAGAAGGTTGTGATGGGTGGCAGTAAAACTTCTGTGGTTGCTGCTGATTTTATTAGTTAACTTTTTAATTTGGAATTATGGGCCCTTTAGTTACATTCCCCATTCCCCCAGGCTTACGTCGGTCGGTATTTTCACTCTGGTCCAGGCTGTGTTAGCGCCTGCTCGCTACATTCACCGTCAGGGAGGCTTTAACCTTTCCAGGACCCTTTATTTGAGGAACAGGCTCTAAACCAAGCGGGAGCAGATTTAATCGGAGCCGTGCTGCATCGCGGGGCGCCGCGAGTGACCGAGCGAGCCTGGGAAAAGCTTGACGTTCCCAGCGAAGTGCGCGGATTGGAAACCCTGCAGGTCAACGTCCTGCTGCTGTTCCCAGCAGAGAATATTGCCAGCACGGAACTTTGCCAAACTGCCGGGGGTTCGGTGCCCGTCGTGTTTATAACCCACAGTAAGATGGAAAAACGTAAGAAAACCTCCCATGAGATCTTTTTCAGGGGATCCCGTTTGCATTGACCCAAGTGACAGCGCTGGCAATGGGCTGCGGGGAGAGCCGGGACCTGCTCCGGGAGGGCCGGGCTCACTCCCTCCTTTTCCAGCTGCAAAACACATGGAAAAACCCAGGCCAGAGGAGTGTAGCGATGGCACAGGGCACCCCAGGGATATTTTACTGTTCTGCTTGTGAGAACCTCTAGAAAGTCTTAACCCTTCCTTCTCTTCCCATCAAGCGCCCGCTGACCGAGGGCCCCCCTAAAGGGAGCCACAGGAAGGACGGGGAGGGACCGTCAGGGAGTGCTGTGGTGGGACACGGGGTAACGGCCTCACGGTGAGAGAGGGGAGATTCAGGTTGGATCTCGGGAAACAAATTCTTGGCTGTGAGGGGGGTGAGCCCCTGGCCCAGGTTGCCCAGAGAAGCTGTGGCTGCCCCATCCCTGGAGGGGTTCAAGGCCAGGTTGGACGGGGCTTGGAGCAACCTGGGCTGGTGGGAGGTGTCCCTGCCCAGGGCAGGGGGTGCCACTGGCTGGGCTTTAAGGTCCGTTCCAACCCGAACCATTCTGTGTGTGATTCTGTAATTATTCTTTTCAGTAAATTCAAATCTTCTGGATACCACCAGCTGGAAAGGCTTGCTGAGTTCACGTGATTTGGGTTTGAATCGTTATTTGCTCAAATTTTTTCAGCTTTTGGTTTTCCATCACGTGGATGTAATTTCATAACAAATCACGCAGCCTCTGGCAAAGTCCGTCTAAAACGTTTCTAACATTCTTGGCATTTCAGAGGACAGAAGTTCCATCCTTAAGCCCTCAGTGCCCTTTAAAAAAAAAGAAATAAGGGTTTATTCAGCATCACATTCAGCAAATTGTAGGCACCTATGTAGCTTTCAGTTAATTATGCTGGATGGGAATTAGGTCCCTCTAATAGGCATTTATGCACCTAAATTCCTCTGTGGAGCTGCCTTTGTCTTTTCATGCAGAAAACCCCTCCTCTGAGCGTGGTAGCACTCCCTGCGGTCAGAAACCCTTCCCGGGACTCCACTGCGGGCAGGAAAACGCGGTAAATGACGACGGCGGATTTGAATCCCGCTGTGACGCTGGCTGAGGTCGTCATGCAGCGTCCATCCACCCCCCACGAGCGGAACAAGCCGATCCCGAGCCGTGGGGCAGCGTTAAAAGTTACCCAGGTAGCCCCAGAACCGTGGCCGGGGGTTGCAGCGCTAGGAAGGGGCGAGGGCTCTGCCTCAGGGCCCGGAACCGAGGGAACAACTTGCCGGTCAAAGGCGGCAAAGCGCGAATGGGCAGGAGAGCGTCAGCGCTGGGCAACCGCAGCTGGTGCTGGGCTGCCTTTCCCCACGCTGAGTTTATTCCGTGTGAAGCGCAGCCGCGCGACCGGCTGGGGCTGGGGGCAGGGGCAGCGCTGCCGAGTGCTTTCACTCGTGTGATGAAAAGCAAATCACGATAAAATGAAGTGAGTGCAGCGGAGTGCGGCGTGTAAGTCTTTAATTAGCAGAAGTCCCACCGGCCCTGCAAACAGGCTTGGGGGAGAAGCTGGAACAGACACTAGCCAAGCTTTAATACCAACCCCCACTGCCCAAAAAATACCAGCGGCTTTCTTTTGGGCATTATTTTTTATTCAAATTGGCTGAAACAATTTTAGCTAGCACTAATACTGTGAGCAATTAAAATTACTTTAATGGGACTCCTTAGGGTTCTTACATCAGTCCTTCAGAATGACTCGCCCCTTTTGCCTCTCCTGGCACCTCCCAGGCACAGTCACGTAGAAGCGGGTTTGCAGGTCGGGTACCAGGTTACGCGCAAGCTTTGGGCAGAATTACGATGTTATTTAGGTTTATTTTTTTACTTAAATAGGGTGATGGGGCAAGTGCTGAGGCAGGTGATGGTCGGCTTTTTTTACATTTTTCCATGCAATAAACACTTACTCAACTAAGGATCCTCAGGGAAGGGCTAGATTAAAAAAAGAAGCCTGTGCTGTGATTCCCTTATCCTCGTTTTACAACAGGTTTTAAGGAGCTCAGTGTCGGTGCCAGAGCTCCGGGTCCTGTGCTGCCCCCAGCCCCGTAACCCGGGGTGCCCAGAGCCCACTGGCCAGACTGGTAGGAACAGGTTTGCTTTTCTGCAGTCGTGTTACAAGGCAGCTCTTAGGGGGAAAAAAGGGGGGGGGGGGGAAGAAAAAAAAGAAAAAGGAAAAAAGCTGCTTCCAAAATACTTTTCTTATTTTGAGAAAAAAATTAAGACCAGACTGCAGGACTCTCTGGTCTTAATCAGTTACCCGTTTTCCAGTGCACAGCTCGCAGTTGTTACCTGGGTGTTGATGAACTGGGGTACTTAGAAGCCAGTTGGTCATTTAACACCTTCAAATCTGGTTTTGGTGTTTTCCAAGTGGGTTTGGAACCTGTCTGTGTCTGCACGGCCCGGGGGTCGCTGCTGCGGGGGGGGGCCGTGCCTGGCCAGGACAGAGCCGGGGCAGGGACAGGGGGAGCCCAGCCCAGGGGTCGGTCCCCGAGTGCGGCCGCCCGCGGGACGGCCGGTGCAGCCATTTCCAGGGGTCTGTAGGGAATGTGCGGCCTGAGAGCCTGTGACAGGGCGGCCTTTTCCAAACGGGAATGAAAAGCCCTTGGAAACGTTGCTGCAATAGCCCCCCTTTTAGCTCATCTAGGAACACCTGGGAAGGGAAATCACTGACGGTATGGAACACCACCAATCTCCAGGAGCCAAAAACCCAACTAAAAATTCCAGTACGAAAAGGCCAGGAGATTGGTTTGCTGTTGGTCCTTAGCGCTTGAATGTAAAGCTGTTCCTTGGTTAAACCTCCCTGGCGTGAAACAGAGCCCTTGGTTACCGTGTGCCGTCAGCCGGTGCTCGTTTATGGCTGGGTGTGTGTACGTACACATCTGACAGTGACCGATGCAAAGACAGTCTGAAATGAAACCCCACAGGCGTCAGCAGGAGCCGGTCCCCAGGAGGGGACGGGGTGGGTGTGGGGATGGGGACGGCGACGGTCGGCCATCAGGGTGCTGGTGCCCGGGGCACCGAGCGCTGGCCGGAGGAGGGTCGGTGCCACCCAGTCACCCCAGTGGGTGTGAAGCCAGAGCAGGGAGGTTCTGGTGTCACCGCTGCCCCTCGCCCGCGCGCCCAGGACAGAGCCAGGGCTCCACACACGTGTCCGGCCCCCCAAATTCATGGCCAGGCAGAGGAGGCGGCGCCGCAGCCCTGGGCTGTGGAGTCACCCCCTGCCTCAGCAGCATTTCCCACTGGTGGCATTTGACATGTAGAATTTCCAAATGAGAATAACGGTTTATCTGACGTTTGAGCTCCCGACCCCCGGGGTGGTGTGTGCCCCCTCCCCGCCCCCCCCCCAGCGCTCTCCCCCCACTCCTCTGCCCGCAGAGATTTCACTTTAAGCAAGCGCACAACGATGGACGGTTTCATTTCCAGGCCCTCAGCTGTAGGATTTAGTTCACTTGTCAGACTCGCCAGCGAGTGGAACACACCGTGATGATACAACTTTCAGGCCAGTAGTTCGGATGGGATCGGGATTAATCGGTGGTTTGGTTTGGTTTTGAACACTTCGGGTGAGGCGGGCACCGAGCCCCGTGTGCGGCGCAGCGGGGGCCAGGCAGGGACGCCCGCGCCTGCGGGTCATGGAGAAGCCGGTTCCAAAAGACAGTGTTTGCGAATCATAAATAGTTTCTCTTAAAAGAAAAAAAGAATTTAAAAGAAGAGCCTTTTGCCAATCCTCTTCCTGGACATCCCGCGGCCCCGGCCCCACGGCACAAGAGGCAGCGTCTCTTGCAGCCGGGGCCTTCGCCACCTCCAGGCCGGGGCCCGTGGCACCCCCAGGCTCCCCAGTGCCCCCCGTGGCACCCCCGGGCTCCCCAACATGCCCCATGGCACCCCCCGGGCTCCCCGGCGTCCCCGCGCCCGCGTTTTCTACTTGTCAGTACTGTAGCCAGTTCAGAACCAACAGCTTACTTTATTAAAAATTTTACCATTTTATAAAAGACATGTTTAATTATGATGGAGATGGCTGTATTGTAATTAATATTTTGAGATAATTGTGATTTTGAGCTTAAATTATATACAGAAAATGGTCATTTTTGTATGTGTTAAAAGATTGCTATATTACAAATGACTAACTGTACTTTTCAGTTTAATTACAGTATTAATGTAAATAACAGCTGAATGAAGAAATATTTACTACTTTATTAACATAGATTGTGAATGTACTTAATGTTTTTTGCAGTATAAAGACTTACTGAACTTGAAAGCTGCTTCATTTTATGTGCAAAAAGGTACTTCAAAATTATATTTTAAATCTCTTGATTCAGTGCAATCAATTCTATGGTAGTTAATTTGCACACGCGGGTTGTATCCTTCCAGTTTGAGTTCATGTATGACACTTAGCCGTAAGGTGCATATTGTGTTTCGAATGCATTTTGCAGATGCTTCTGTACATAAAAGAAATACAGGGACTAAACCAATGCTGTGCAGTGTATAGCAGAGCCATTTTTCGGCTTTGGTGTACCCGACTTTTTCAGTATTTAAAAAAGTGTTTTGAATAACATTAAAAAGTCTCTTTATTGTATAAATAATAAAAACGTCACCTTATTGTAATTAAGCTTTGTCATCTGTTACTCTTGGAAAGGAGGCGAGGTTTTCCCAAGTGCTGGTGTGCGAGCGAGGGGAGGGAGACGGCTGTCACCGACCGGTCCCTCGGAACCGGGGGTGGGCACCGCTGACCCCCCCCAGCAGGGCTTCGCTCGCAGCGGCAGCAGCGGCTGCTGCGCCCACGGGCAAACCCAGCCTGTTCGAGGGAAAAAAAGCGCCTTTTCGTTACCCAACACGGCAGAGAGAGACCTGACAACTGAGCAACTGCCCCTGTTCAGCCCCAGCTCCCGGTGAGACATCAGATGAGGAACGCAGCGGCTGCAAGCTTGGGAAGAAAAGCTGGCGTTTGCTGCTTTTTGGGTACAAATACTGTAGGGAAGACGGGGAAACAAGAGGGAGGGTCGGGCGGGGGGCAAGAGCAGCAGTTCCCTCATCCCAGAAGAGCTCTTGACGTGTTCCAGCTCCAACAAGCCAGCAGGCTTTCTGCGCAGACACTATCGCAAAGACACCTTTTAACAGGAAAGGCCTTGTCCCTTCCCTCTCCCCTTCCCATTCCCCTTCCCCTTCCCTGCGCCCCCCAGCCCGCTCTGGCGGGAGCAGGTTCCTGCCAGCTCCCAGGTCCCCGAGCTCCGGCCGCTGGCCCCTGCTGGTCCCTCCCCAGGGGCACCAGCCGCCCCCGGCTCCTGCGAAAGGTGCTGGCTAAATGTGGAGACCCTGGGGATGAGGGAGTGTGTTTTATGTTAATTCCGGACACGTTCAAAACCTGGAGAGTTTAACTTTGACCCATGTTAAATTCTGCTGTTACAGAAAGGAGAAAGGAAAATGCTTTCATTACACCTATTTTTTCCTCACCACACATCCCCTGGGAAGGACACCCGTTTGGTGCCAGCGCTGCCCTGGGTGACGCACCGCGTGCCCCGCGGTGACAGCGTGCTGGGGGCAGTCTGAAAAGCAAAGCAGCCACCCCACAGCACCTGCCCGCGGGATCCAGCGGGTCCCTGCTCCCATCCCCTTCCCAGTCCCGGAGCAGCCCCACAGCAGGACAAGGCCCTGCGCTCCCCGGGCAGCAGCAAGCAGCACGGCCCTTTGTATTACTAATAGCCACCGTGCGTTACTAGTATTAAAAAGCATCACTTTCAGGACACAGAAGTGAGTTTAAATAAAAAATGAAAAGGTATCTAAAGTTACTGGCTAGAAACTTAATTACAGCGTACGCTTAAAAAACCCCAAAACGTCCATCCGACAGCACACGTTTATTGTTTCAGTGCAGTTACCATCACCAGCCACGTTTCGGTCACTGCTCCGTGAGAGGCGCGCGGCCGCAGCACCTCTCGCACCGAATCCGTCTCCCCAGCAGGCAGGTCACGGGCGCAGCGTTTGGCACACAGGGAGCAGCAGCCACTTTTTGAGGCAGCAGTGACGAGACTGAACACCTGACGGGAGATTAGAAAACAGGCAGACAAAAATCAAAGTGTTCACTTCTGCCTTCTGCTCAAATACTTGGACGTTGACAATTCTTTTTAGAAATCAGCTAAATTGTAGAAAACCGATTGTCACTGTTCCTGAAGGCAGCTGGCAATGGCATTCTTTATTACAAAAAGTGTAAACATATATTGTGGTATTGTAAAATGCCCTCCTGACACATGCAGCCTCGAGGGGAAAGTGTTTCACAGGCGAGTTCTTCCTTAACATGCAAACTACGAACAGCGTCACACGCGCTTCACAGCACCGGCCGCTTGACAGCCGGCTGACGAAGGAGGAGGAAGGCAGTAAAACCCCACGGCATTTGGTCGACAGGGTCAGGCTTTGCTTGGACTCTGACTCCGGGTCTGCCGAGGACACCGGCTGCTGGAATCACGCAGGAATTCGGCTCCTCAGGTACTCCAGCACTGCGGCCGTTCCCTTGGCCAGGACGGCTGCCCGCGGAGTGCGGAATGGATTCCCTTCTAACAGCAGCGTCCTAGAAAACAGAGTTTGAGTCACTCGTATAAAGGTTTTTCCTTCTACCAACACATCCATATGCTGCGTATAGATTTTTGAATCTTTTGAAATTCGTAAGTAATTCCTCTTCTGTTCTACTAAAAGACTCTTAGTTTCTGCTTCCCTGGTTCACGCTAACCTGTCTCCTGGAGAGCCACCTGAATTTTAATTCATCCTAATAAATCAGTGCTGGTTTATTACTGCAGACACACAATACTTGGTCAGCAAGCCTCTGCCAGAAGAAAGAGAAAAAGAACTTCTGAAATATAGAAATGGCACAATAAAAGGGGAAAACTCGGTTAAATCGTACCCCTCCACTCTCTGGCGTAGCTGCTAGCCCGCTATTTGGTCCGCATAAATCTCGGTGGAGGTTTTTGCCTGGGGGGGTGGTGGTTTATTTTGTATTTTTGAAGTCTCCCTGGAAAGCGCACTTTAAAGGGGAGAACCACAGGGACAAGATTCCTTTGGCCTAACTGTCGTCTTCCAGGTGCGATATGCGGGGATACGCACATGCGGGGACAGCGGACGCTATTTAGCGGAGGTTCCCCGTCTCTCTCGCAGCAGGCGACTCACACGCCCGGCTGAGGAGCAACGAGCAGCAACTGGCAGTCGGTGCCACGCTTCGCCTTCCGGGCTCCGCTACACGCGCAGCAGCAGTGCGTCTGGGCACACCCACGAAAGCACTGGCGTAGCTCCAACACTAGATTCACACAAACCAACATCCCCTTTCCATTTTTTTAAAAAAGTCCCCCGATTCTCCATAATGTTGAGGAAATACGGAAGAAACTGCATTGTTTTACAAATGGTGAGAGAGACCCTTTTTGTGCATTGAGACCCACCAACAACCACACTGCCGCTTAGGACTTCTTCCTCTGACAACCCGTGCCCTGAAGGAATCAGTCGGGATATATTTTTATAAAACGGGCCCCCACTTAAAGCACCCACCTCAGGGTTTCGCAGTTCCCAAGTTCGGGTGGCACCTGGAGGAGGTCGTTGTTCTGCAGGTCCAGCGTCCCAAGCCTGTCCATCTTCTTCAGCTGCAGAGGGTCGATGGCCCCAACCTGGTTGTTACTGAGCAGGACGGTCTCCAGAGCGAGGATGCGATAAAGGACGCTGGGAAATACCTTAAATCTTCAAGAAGAAAAAGGAGGCAAACCAACGAGAGTCAGACACAGGGCATCCAAAACATTAGCAGCCTTTAAAATCGGACATTTAAAATCCCATTCCTCCATCACTCCCAGCTGCTGCACTGGGGGTGCCAAAGGGCGCCCCTGTTGGTATCCACTCTTCGATATATTCTTCACAAGACCGTTTAATGCCCTTTTTAACCAGTTGCTACTGTCTCTCCCCAAAACTTTTGTGGCAGAAAGTTCCAAAAATACACCACCCATTGTGTAAAGTCCATTCGCTTCATCTGTTTTAAGTTCACACCAAGTCGATCAAGTGCCTCCTCATTCTTACATGACAGGAAAACCATACTGAATTCGGCCTAGTTCTTTTTATTATTGTATTAAAAAAAAAATCTAAATAGTTGCTCACCTATTAAAAGAAAGATTTATCACTTGCAGTCTCGTCAGTGCCTCCATTTCCTCAGGTAGAGATGTCAAAAAATTATTTCTGTGTATCACATGAAGACAAACAATAATCAGTAACTTCTACAAAGCTTTAGTTAAGAATCCACAGAGACGGAACACGCGCATTTATCAGTGCCAACCTGCTGTCTTAAACCAATTAATTACTTCATAAATGGGTCAAGACCACGTGCAAGCACAGATGCTTGCTCCTGCAAGCCAGGTTTGCATTCTCATTTCTGCCAGCAGGAGATTTAAAGTCTGTCCTCTAAAGATTCCCGAGTATTTCAGAGCATCTGACAACCTCCAGACCCCCCTGGCAGTTCAGCTCCGTGGGGTTCCGAGACTGCCCAGAGCTCGGTCCAAAGCGAATCTGTGGGATAACTCTAAACCTCCTCAAAATACATTTAGTCTGGGATCCACTTGCTGTAACACACTCGGTTTTGGGTACTGCCACCCCAGGGTTTCCCACAACTGCAGGCCATTCAGAACCTTCTCAAATACCAGGAAGACGGGGGTTGAAAGGACGAACAAGGTATTTCCTGAGAGTGACACGAAGAGCCATCACAGGAAAATATAAGACCGCTCACTAAAAGACGCCCAGACTTAGACCTCAATGCTTAATCACTGAGATATCTGACCTCGTTCCCTCATCAATCTGATATTATCACCCATTTCTGCAGTCTTCAGCCTAACTCCTCCATCAGCAGCACGTACGTCACTGCGCCACGGGCTGGCTGGGGCTGGCAGGACCTCTGGAGCTCCTCTGGCCCAGTCCCTGGAGCAGGTGGCCCAGGACCGCGTCCGCTTGGGTTCTGGGTATCTCCAAGGTTGGAGACTCCACCACCCCCCTGGGCAACCTGTGCCAGCGCTCGGTCGCCCTCACAGGGAAGAGTGTTCCCTGATGTCCAGGCACCCTCCCGTGTGTCAGTTCGTGCCCGTGGCCTCTGGTCCTGTCCCTGGGCACCCGGGACGAGCCCAGCTCCGTCCTCTCGGCCCCCTCCCTGCGGGGTTTGTACCAGGGGTGAGACCCCTGAGCCTGCTCTGCTCCAGGAGCAGCCCCCCCTCGCCCGGCCTCTCCTCACGGGAGATGCTCCAGGCCCTTCGGCATCCCGGTGGCCCTTCGCTGGACTCTCTTGTGTCACAGGCCAATTAACTTACTATCTCGTGTCACCAGCAGGTTACTTAAAACCAAGCCGAAGTGGAAACCTGTCTCTGCAGCGGTGTGTTGCTACGTTCCATTTTGTGAGAGACCAAAGATAACAAGTGCCAGCGAGCTGTTCCTGACGCCTGAACCCACACAGTGAGCATTTCTCAGGATCCAGAGGAGGTAAAATGACAGTAAGAAACTATTGCAAATAAAATACCTACGGAGAGCTTCAGTTTCAGGCAGCACAACGATTTGCTCCTTCGCTGTACCACTCCCCAGCTATCCTCCAGGAGTTTTTGGGGGGGGATTCGGGGTTTTTTGGGGGAAGGAAGAGAGACTGTTTTTAAATAGCAACTTGACATCCCTGAGACCCTTTTATGACTGAGGCAAGGCCTGTCATCACAGCAAGTCTCGGAGCTTGTCCACTTGTTTTGTTTCTTTAACCAATGCCTAAATCTAGGCCACTTACTATTTCAGATCTGCCGGTCATTCAACTGTCAGGGAGGCATTTTGGGAAATGAAGAATTATTTCAGCACCGCTATTGCACTGTAACAGATGGCTGCTTTAAAAAAGGCATGAAAATAAGTTACCGAGAAAGGAAGTCCAACACGCGTCACGAACCTGATATCCAAATGTGTCAATTTATGGAGCACGCAAAGCTCCAAGGAGATAGATGAGATTTTATTGAAGCCAAGGTTGACATCACAAAGCGAGTCCTTCAGCTCCACAATCCTGAAACGCAATACAAATAAGCTTTTAGTATATAAGCTCATGTTTGCATTCTATTTTCTAAGTTATTGAAAAAAAACTGCTTTATCCTACAAATCAAGGACACTCTATGTTGCTTGACATTTCAGAAGCAATTTTGTGGATGAAGATAAGAGAAACTTCACCTGGGAAAGCTGCCTGTCCTGGCGTCTTACACTTCGCATCAAGACAAAGCTCAGAATCCCTTTTCTAAAGTTATTAGGAGAGTAAATTTTCCCTCGTGGATTAGGAGAGTAAATTTTACTGCACGAGCCTACTCACTTAAACGCAGTTAAGAGGTGTTTCAGAAACTACGGCACAGATGACCGTCACCACCATCTCCTGCCCCGTAAATGTTTTAGCAAGACGACGCCATTGATCTTCCTCAGCAGTCAAACCATCAGAAAGAGATTTTATTTCTATCTTTCATTTCTGTTCCACTGATCTGCTGTTACAAATCCCAGAACACAGCAGCTGCTGCTGCTTGTAAAAGGGTGTTATATTAAGATGCTTTGGTGTAAAACACTGAACAGCTCAAAAAGTTAGCTGTTGAATCCCTATCACAGAACCTCTGTTTTAGCCCTAAAACTAAAAGGCAACTGAATGAGAAAATACTTGTCCCTCCTACCTGGATTGCCACTGAGCTCTCCAGCAGCCGCACACCTCCACCACCCTTCCCAGAGAACGCAACAGCCCCGAATACCGTGAAAAAGCACGGGAGGCATGAGCGTTATCTCGCTAAATTGATTTTCTAGAAATTGTACTGAAAAGAGATCTTTTCCTATGAGAAGGAGACAGCGCTTCTTCAAGTTCTATGTGCTAAAGGTTAAATGCCCGGCCCACCTGGGTCCAAGAATGGAAGTAAGTCACCCCCACAAATCTGGTGGTATCCTTAAAAAACAGCTTTCATGGTTTTCTCGGGCTACCAGAGATGCAGTAACCTTCCTCCGTACACAAAAAGACTATTTATTGCCATTAGAGTCACGAGAAAGCTTTTCCTTGACTGTGGATGAAGTAACAAGTGCAATAGTATCAAACGCTGTGATGGGACACAAAATTATCAAGAAAGGACTCGTGGAAATCGTTCAGGCCTCCTTGAAAAAACCCACAAGCAATTACTCTAGCTGACGAAACGGAATTTAACTAGAACCTCAGCTACAGTACAACGCTCTCACCCAAGAAAGTGGTGAATCCACACGGATTCTCTTCATATGGGAAAAAGACGGCTTTGTAGAGAAAACAATACTGCACTGTAGTTAAGTGCAGCACTTCATTACCATGAGAAGTCTCCCCTCATTCAGTTCAACAACGCTTGGCAAAGCAAGACGGAAAACACCACGCGGTGAAAGCACCATTGAGCGCAGCCAAGCGCCTTTTTACCGCCATCGTCACGGTAATCAGTGGAGCCACCTGCGTGCTACTCGTACTAGAAATACAAGCGAACTAGTCAGCGTCTCAATTACACTTCCACTTGTGTGTGTGTGCATACACACGTATACGTAGCGTGAAGTGTAAATATACTTGATGAGGAAAAACACAAGATGCTGAGGAACAAAAGTAGAGAGGCAAGTAACAAATAGAGAATGACCTTTACAAAAGTACCTTGGAGGAACTTCATTCAGCTGGTTTTTGCTGAAGTTGACGGTGGCGACGGGATTGCTTCTGACCGCGTTGAACATTTCATCGGGAATCACGGCTGCCTGTTTCTCACTGAACAAGGAAAAGCATTTCGCTGAGTAAAGCGAACAAGTTCATCATTTCCTACTTAATAAGAAGACATTTTCATCTTCTTTATGAAAAAGATGAGTAGTAGAATAGATATATAAGTATCTACAGTTTGAAGTCCCTCAAGGACTGTTAATCAGAAAGCCACCAGGTCACATTGCTGGTTAGGTCTAAGAAATAACTGAAGAGATACTCACCTACAACAGGATGTTTTGAGACTCAACGATAATTGCTAAAGAAGTTTAAAAGGTACTACAAGTACCTTAATACAAGGTATTAAGCATTTCAATGAGTTAAAAGCAATGTTACTGCAGAATATTTGATAGTACAAAGAAATAATTAAAAAAACCTGCAATTCAAATCTGCCTATTCCTGAGCAGACAAATTAAAGTGAAAAATGCACAAATGCAGCAGGATTTGCAGGCAGTTTAGTATATATCATGGAGTAAAAATTTAAAAAAAAAAAAAAGCGAGTAATAGGAAAGTGTTCTTACAACTTTAGAAGCAGGTAGTATTTCAAAGGACATACCTATATTCCAATAATTTTAGTGAAGTTATGGCATGCATGTTAACCCTTGACTCACTCGGAAGAGTCATGGCTGTCACAGGAGGCTCTTCATTTGGGTTAGTCACATCATCTAGAGATAACAAACACACACAGTCACACAAACTCCAGGCTGCCGGCGGCCGGGCTGTTCTGAACGACAAGGATGGGCAGGGTTAGTGTCCCAGACACCAGCCATCACCCTTTTCAATTCTTCCTGTATTCAGGCTCAACTGTATCTAAAATGATTCAGATTATTCCAAGAATTTTCCAGTAATTGGGTTTTTTTGTAGTCTTGGGTTTCTGGTTTGTTTGGGGTTTTTTTAGGGGGGTTAGGGAGGAGAAAGTTGGCTCAGATTTTGAAAAAGGAGGTGAGGAAGCACCAGAGATGTTACGCTCGCGGTCGCTGGCTGTTCTGTTGGGCAGCAGGCTCCAGGGGGTGGGGAGCTGGGAACAACCACAAACAGGGAAGCCGGGCTAGAAGTGGTGACCCAGCTTGTCTATACGCAGAGCAGCAAATCTCACCACAACTGCAGCTCAAACATTAACATTTAGAGACCTTCATCATAGCCTCCTCTGCGGAGTTCCCTTTGATTACTATCTACAATCCACATGAAAAAGCTATGGATGTCGCAAGGCTACTTGGAATGTGTCAGAAATGCAGATTAAAAGCGTTGTTCTGCCCATCCCAGGTGCGGCGTCACACCTGGGCACTCACATACACCTAAGTGTAGGGTGAAGCTTACCTAAAAGTCCAAAGAAAGAAATCAAACAAAACTCTACGGAAATTCAGCAGCGTTCGTGAATAAAAGCCCACTAACAATTGCACCTCACTGCAGCTAGTGATCCTGTCATTAAGAAAGGTCAAAAGGGCCAAAAACAAGAGTTTAAACCTCTACAGAAATAGGACTGCTACTGGTTTAGCTCCAACTTAGATGCCATAACAAGCAGAGTAAAATCATAAGCACTGCTGTACATGCAAGACATTAGTTAATTTTATTATCCACAACTGTATCATCTATTATAGCTCAGCAGATAAGCTTCTGAGTATGTACTCTAGCATCCAATTAATTTTTGTCAAGTTCATAATATGTCAGATTTGCATGGAACCTGACATTTTGAAGCGATTTTACATGCTGCAGTAACCTAATTCCTACTGCCATCCTCTGGCAGACCGAGAGAAACTCACCTAACAAAAAGGAAAATCCAGACACGCCATTCTCAGTAACGGCTGCTTGCGTGTATTATCAAGCTCCCTTCCAAATTAAGAGGTTAAGCATTTTTTGGCATTTAAGTGTGGCATAATCATTTCCATACGATATTTAACATGACCAGTGAACTTGTTCGTTTTGCCTCGTTTATGTTTTAAAACTTGAGATGAACATTTCTAAAGACAGTAAACTGAAGTCCTGTTTGGAAAGGATTTCATGTTTTCAGCATGCAAGTTACTTAAAGACTCTGACAGCCTGTTTCCTATATGATAAAAAATAGTTATCTCCACTACTTTGTTTAGGAAACAGAATAAAAAGAAAAAAAAAAAACAAATGCCAAAGTATGTCAGTGAATTAGGAGCCCAGGTATCAATCTGGGAAGTGACCTGAGTGCGCAGAAGCAGCTAGCAACTTTTTGTCTGCCTTTTTAATACTTTCAGTTCATTTTTCCAAAGTACTGTATCTGATAGAAAATTGTGACACAGACTCATCTAAGTGCTTTTTAATCCACAGAGGCAAAGCTCTGAATCCAAGAGAGCGTTCTGCAAAAAACATACAGCATTTGGGCAGAGAAGAAATCCCCTTGAAATATTTCATCTGATTTTCCGCTTTACGGCTTTTTAATTGTTTCTATAGGGAAAGTTGGGATCAAGACTATTAGAGAGTAGAACGATGACTTCTAACAGGCCAGGATGAGAATGATTTTAAAATAAGTTACTTTCTCCCCCAAAACTTTTCATTTCCTTAGCCACCTAGGTGGTAGACTTCGTGGCATCACCACGACTTTAAGGCAGACCTTTTCCTGTACGTATTTTCTGGGAATCACAGGGCTGTTCTGCCCTTGCTATTACACGAATGAATAATCCACAACACCTCTGCAAAATCTCACCTACCCCCAGTCACAGTACAGTGACCGAGCCAGCAGACAGAGGGCACGCTTAAAAAGATGAACCCCTTACACATACTTCCCATGATGTTCAGAGGAAAAATAAAAAAGCTACTGGAATTCCCCACGCAAAATGTATAAAGGGACCAGGCGAAAAATACTTAAGATTATGTGTCTAACTGACAATCTTGAATAAGGAATGTTTGTTATTCAGTATTATCTGATAGAATAAGAAACAGCGCTGAAACACAAGAGCGAACTGTTGAGTAAAGAAAACTCTGTTACTGCAGGTGAACTGGAGGAACCTGGATTTAAACAGCTACCCTCCGTAGGTTCCAACGTATTTTAATTTCTCCGATTCTCTTTAAAATGCATGCGGTAGAGCAACATACCTTGGATTTTGCTTCTCAGATATTTCAGAAGTTCCTGGGTGCCTTTCTTAAAAAAAAAAAAAAAAAAAAAAAAAAAGGCAGTGAGTGTGTATGCAGCTGTTCTGGCAATGAAGAATGAGAATCCCAGTCACACGGGTGGAACCCGCAGCACTGCTGACTGCCAAAGCCGCCGAAGGTTTCCTGGAGAAAACTCCTCTTTGCAGCAGCTTATGAACTTGCTTATTTACAACCTTGTTTATTTATCCCAGCTGAAAATTTCTGATCCCACAGCACTACCTCAGACTCCACATTTTTAGCTTTTTATCTAAAGTACTTAGCCAGTTCCAAGAGCAAGCAAAAAAGTTCAAATGAACTTAATCGTCTCTTTAAAAAGGTCTAGCACAATTACGCTTTAGAGAAGACATTTAAAATTTGTCAAGGAAGCTGACTGTTCAGTGTTCTGCTAATTTTGTATGTCCGAAATTATACGCTCTGGGAAAAACACTGCAGTTTACAGAATTTGCATGGATTTTTAACAGCTCAATTCTCCAAAGACTGGAGTTTCAATCCTCTCATAGCAACTTGTACTGGTCAAATACAGTAACTGCCTGCATAATCGATGAGTAATTAAGCATAATCTCATCCCATTTGTTTTAGATAAAGCTAGGTTCTCCTTACCATTTTACATGCTTCTCCTTGATGCTTTACAACCAAGGACTGAACTAAAGTGCTGAATATGAATTAACATTTCTCATTCCAGCTGACATCTGCATTACACACAACCAGAGACTGGCTGATCTGAACATAGGGGGGGCTAAAGCAAACGTGGAAGTGGGAAAAGAACGATGTCTTACAAGGAATCTGGTGAGATGACAGAAACAGAAAAGACTGAGAAAGAGAGGAGGAGGAGATCGGGACTGACGGCAGGCATGGCTAGGGCTGACATGGGCCAAGCTGAGCGAGACGAGGGAAGCCAGTATGGAAGAGCCTGGAAACTTTTAGGGAAAAGACAAAGGTCAAACAGAAAGCTGAGGAACAGGCACATGGCTTGCGCCCAGAGGAAAGCAGACAATAAGACAAAGGTCAACAGCCAGGTGATGATAGGTTATGCTAAAAGGAGAGACTGGGATTTAACAGAAATTGACTGGAAATTCATCAAGACACAAGAAGAGGTTTGGGAGTAGAAGGAGAGGCCTGAGAAACAGGAGGAGATGAGAGGGAGCACGGCTGGACAAGAGGAGAATCTGAATCTGTGCCCGCTAGACGGTACCTACCCCCAGTCCTTGCCAATCCTTACCTCAGCGTTCACCTGCAGCTAGCAAGTGCCTGGGGAACCCTACAAGCTTGATCAATAACTCCTCTAAATCAAGTGGAAAAAAATCTAGACGGGCATACAAAATTCCAGGTGTATGAATTTACAATGTTAGCAATGGATCAAGACAGTGTAAGTATAAAATGTCATAATGGAATCCTTCTACCTGTGCTACAAATTTGAAATATAAGCAAGAAATTACATACATCTATGCTTCCACATTTGAAAGACAACAAATCCTCTGAAGTTAGGGAATACCAGAACTAAAGCAGCCAGGCAGCCCTCGCTCAGACTCCATCGCATGCACGTTTCAAGCCAACTTTGAACTCTGGAATCACGTACGACTTCCATCCACAGAACCCCTGCTCATTAATTCAGTGCATACGATGCTCACTTAATCAGATACGTGATGTTTCCCCTCTTTGGACAGGTATTACAAAATTTCAACAGAGAGTCTTCAGTGTTGCTTATTTTCAGAGAGTCCCAGTGCTTTGTAAACATTTATTTATTTTGTAACACTGGCAAAAGCACGGAAAGAAATAATGTACACTACCAAGAAGTGGGGCACACGGGGGCTAAAAATAAAGGGGAATTCTATAGGAGCAGTAACGTCCACGCTCCAGCCTCCCTGCTGCCTGTCTACTTGTTTTCTCATGCACAATTCACACCTTCGCTTTGCTGGTTACCTCCAGAGAGAATGCTGATGTGAGGCGTAGGTTATCCCTAAGAAAACGCAGTGCATCAGATTGTCATTGCTCAAAATGCAGCTGCCATCAAATACGCTGTGGAAATTGAATCCTAGATCCTTAATTCAGGCAAGTAGGAAATGAGAAACAGAAATCCGTGCTCATTTAGGTAAAGCCTGATGTAAAGTACTTGCCTGGCGCTGCAATGAACTGTGACTGTGGCAGGATTAGGCAGCAGGCAGCTGCCTTATCCTTTCTTTCCCAGACATCCAGTGCTTCATTTGCAATATACGTTACAACTGCAGCAAATGAGAAACAGGTCCTATAAAGCAATGACCTCCTTCGTTCCACAGTCCTCATGATCTTCTGCACTGCACCAGGCTCCAGTGAAAAGAGTGCTCAAATCACAACATACACAAAAGAGATGGATTAAACTTGCACGGGCTACTTGAAATCTCCTTTTTTTAATGGTTTGGCTACACAATTTGGATAACGTACGTATGTAACATAACGAAACTTTATATACTGTCTGTAGTGCTTACTTGCAGAAGGTCTCTTCGAATAGTTCTCAAAGGATTTCCCTCCAATGCCAGGAATTTCAACTGAGGAAGGTTCCCCAATGTGTAAGGCAATCTGCAAAAGGAAACACCTCATTTCAAAGCAGCTCCAAAACAAATTCTAAAGAATTTGCAATGGTTTCTCAGATGGACTGGTATCCTGAGGCTCAGGTTCAAATAAAAAGATACAGAATATATTACATTTAAGAAGGGCATGGTCTGATCATAGCATGTACATAATACAGAAAGGGCTCCTTCATTTTATGATTGAGTTCTTTTTTAGTTACGTTTCACTAAGTGAAATACATCAGCTATAGGTTGTCATTAGATGCCATTAGCTATGCCTCATCACAGACATAACGCAGTTTTTAATATTACCTACTGATATCATTGTTGGCGAGGTCAAGTCGCTCCAGCTTCTGAAGCAGAGCAATTTCATCGGGAACTGATTTTATCTTGTTGTCTCTAAGTTCCAATACAGAGAGGGAATTCAGATGCTTCAGATTCTCTGCATTTAGTATTTCAATCTGATTTTCACCAGCATGTAATTCCTATGGAAACAAAGATCACCTACAATTATGTTACTCTGGCAAAATTACTTTATAACTTTCTGATCTCCTAAATCATGGCACTGGAAAAAACATGTGGTGATGTGGAGAAAATACAGATCTTGATTCCCTTTCATCTGCGTATGAAATATCAAAGCCTCCAAAGATCCAGAGACATGAGTTTGAACTTTGCTTTTCCGAAACCATCACAGAACCCTCAGCTCTAAATTCCATTTCCAAGCTAGGAATAAATTTTCTCTGCATTTGTCAAGAACTTGTCAACGACTTCTTTGCTCAAGAAGTTTCTTCAGTTCCAAGTCACAGGAAACTGGGAGGGCAGCTCTCCATCTCCCAGTTGGAAATGTTTCACTTACAATGGAAAAATCGAATGGTTCTTCACACTAATGAGAGCGCACACGTGCTGCTGGACACACTAAGCCACTGAACTTCACGTATCAATAAGAATTTTGTTAGAAAATGCTGAAATAGCATGGGATTTTAACTGCCAAGTTCAGTTATGCAGAACTACGAAGGTATCTGCATTCTTTGACGGATTTGGTCATTGGAAACAACACAGTGATGTGGGCATTCAACCGGCCCGCTCATTTCTCTATTAGTTGAGTAACAAATTTCTGATGTTCTGAGGCAGGCAATTTTCAATTTTAAACGGATTGGGAATTAAGGCTACAAAATACTTGGCAGATCTGGTTATGCTAAAAGGAAAAATAAACAGTATACTTTCTCTGCAGTTACAAATAAAAATGACAGTGAACAAAGTAAATTTATCCAGAAAATGTTCTTAGAGATTAAAAAAAAAACTGTTGCAGGCAAAATTAGAGCTAGTTTTTCTGTCACTCTTCTAAATATTTTTTTTATTTTCCAAATCTGAAGAGTACTGCTGCAAATTTGTCTTGCAAATGACCTTAAGATCGATCAATGTGGACAGTAAGAGTAATTGCAAATGAGGATGTATAAACTTTTGATCAAAGCAAATCACAAAAATTTGTGTTTAAAGTAACAGCTATTATTTTAAGACTTCACAGCAAATACCAGTATACCAACCTTACCTTCAGTAATTTGCATGAGGGAAATTCTGGTAAGGAACGCAATTTATTTTTTCTCAGATAAAGTTGTTCCAAAGATGCCATAGTTGCTAGTTTAGAAGGTACGGTTTCCAGGTAGTTTTTAGTACAGTCCAGCTGCCTTAAGCCTATGGAAGTAAGCGTGCAAGTGACAAATGGAAGAAAAAGAGAAAGTAAAAGTCATTTTCTACAGAAGCATAAATATCCTGGGTATTGAAATAAATAAAACTACATTTTGCCAATCGGAATTTTTGAAGAAATCAAATCAGTTAGCATCAACATTTCTGAAAACAAGGCATCTGCTTTTCATTTGCTCTTCAGGGGACACTCTGGAATGCTTTCAATGACGCTGCCAGACACTGGCTCTTGTTTAGAGTATGGGACTGGCGGGAACAAAAAAGGGCCTAATATTGCAGACCAACTCAGACAGATCTGCAGGGAATTTCTAGAGCATTTACAAAAGCTGCCAGTCTACCACCTCCTCCTGGCGATCTGCCACAGCTATTAAACTAGGTGTTTCCTATCAGCCACTGGTCAGCTTGATATTTAACATTCGAACGCTAGAATTCAATTCTATCATTCTCTAATTTATGGGGTTTTTCTCTCCAATAATTTAAACTCTCTCTCATTTATGCTTTATTTGCCACTCAAACTATGCAATAAAGAAAAAAAAAATTACCAAATTGCTTATTGCAGTCTTAAGGCTAACAGCTTCTAACTCTATTAATACTTATACTTTTCTGATCATTCCATGTCCCATTTATCAAGAAATATGAACCATAAGAGGACTCAAGTTTGATATACAGCAGCTTTAGCTGATTTTTTCAAACAATTCTGAACCAGTATTCTTGAGAATACAGTAATCCTTTAAGAATATATTTTTTATATTCTGAATAACATGCACTCCATTTCTGAACAAACTACAGAACTGGCTGTACGGCATTTAATAATCTGAGGAAACTAATTTACTTTGCATCGCACTGATATCTGCAGGCAGGTTCTTGAGTTGATTACAAGCCAAATTGAGTCGCACTAAGTTAATGAGCAAAGCAAAACTTGTTGGAATGTCTGTGAGATGGTTGTTGGACAGATCCTGAAGATTAAAAAAAGAAAGAGAGAGAGGGGAAGAGAGAGAGAGGTTAGAAATAGAGATGTTTAAAATATCCCACGAGTACTGCTACTGCAAAGTTAATTACTGGCAGAACATTAAAATTAGATGGCTGACATCTTCAGGATCTCCCTGGTAGAAATGTGAATGGAAGAAACAAGTCTCCCGTGACTGACAGATCACAAGGGATTTGATTTTTCTTAAAATATTTGGCAAACCAAGAGCAAAACTTGATTTCAAACAAAACAAACAAACAAAAAACCCCACCATGTAGTAACTGACAACCTACATAAGTCATTAGAATATTCACAAAGTTCTGCCACCTAAGCTATGGGGGTTTTTTTTAATTAGCAGTAGCAAAATATGGATAAATCAGCCTTTCTGCACAAATAAATATTTTCGAAAAAGTTGTCATTTACTAGTTCTTCTAAATTGACAAGCTGTCCAAATCCATCTGGCAAGCAGCTCAGCTCATTGTGGTGAAGAAGAAGGCTCTTCAAGTGAGACAACTGCATCAGCTCTTCTGGGATACTTTTCAGTTTGTTGTGGCTAGTATTAAAACATGGAACACAAAGGGAAAAACCAATTACCAAGTAGTTTTGAGAACAAAACTGCATAAAGAACACTTCTGCTACATGTGGTGCTGCTATCCAAACTAGAGTTGCAAATTAATTATCTTTGTAAATTCAGGTGATGATTAAAAGCATTCTTGAACAACTAAACAATATTCTAGCTGGATCTTACATTTGTTTTATGTGGTTCGCATCTACAGTGGCGGCACAGCCGCTTTCACCTTGTGCACAAACTTAGAAAATTACTCCAGTAAACAGAAGAATACGAACTTTCCAGCACGAACAAGATCTGTGCCATGATTTACAATGTATATTATTCGTGACAAGACATATTTTTGTTCCTTTAGAACCAAATTGCCAGACTGAGGCACATGAATGTAGATATTGCTTTTGTGTAATTATTCAAAATATCACTGTTTTCACAGCGAGACTGTGACTTTGAGTATCAGTGAAAATAATTTTAACACACCAAAGACCATCAGTTTTGATCCAAAACTTATGATTCTCAATATGCTACTATAGGTTAGTTAAAAACCTGAAACTAATTTTCTGAAAGAAAACGTGACATACTGCAATGTCTTATTCACACTGCGGAAGTCACTGCAATGTACCTCATGTTCTAGTTCTGTAACATGTACATACCTGACATCAAGTTTCTGAAGATTTTCTAATTGTCCTAAAGCAGAAGGAAGCGATGTCAGTTGATTATCATGCACCTGGAAAATAAAGTTTTTAGAATACAGTTACTAATTTGTACCATGTGGGTTTTCTTTCCCTACCCCAGAAACAACTCAAGCTAACCTAATACATGGAATAATTTTGTACACAAATAGCAGAATAATTTTGTACACAGTAATAGATATGTCCATGCCTTAACGCAATTACTAATAGCAGTGTTGCAACTGTCAATCTGTGAAAATTCTACTGAACTGATAAATGCTAAGAGATTAGATATGAAAGAGGGGTGTGTGCAGAAAAGGTGGTTGCATCCAGTAATAGCTCTTCCTTCAGTGTCCATAATAAAACTTCCTGGATCTTTCTACAGAACTGTACCCACTACCAGTGTATAAATCACTATACTATCAGCAATCTGCAACAAGCTTTTCTTTATCCTGAGAATACACCGATGCCACTTCTACACATCCACCACTGCAGGGAAATGGAAAACAAAGATCTAATCCATGTTTTCCCACCTCCTACAAGGAAAGCACAGCCCTGCCATAACGTGATCGTGGTACTTACATCCAGAACAGTGAGCGCAGGCAGAAGTTTGACATCCTCTGAAAGACACTGCAGTTTGTTTGAGGCAAGTATCAGCTTGGTCAGATCCGTCTGCTCCCACCAGCGATCAGCCGCGCCAAAGGAGAGATTTTGATGAGCTTCCTCTGGGGTATCCAAATTTATCCGCCACACATGCTGAGGCACTGCACACACAAACATACACGTGTTAACTGTATGATGATATTTACTCTCAAACTTCACACCGTCGTAGTGCTTTTCCTACATACATACACACATATACATAGAACCACAGGATGGTTTGGGCTGGAAGAGATCTTAAAGCCCACTCAGTGGCACCCCCTGCCCTGGGCAGGGACACCTCCCACCAGCCCAGGTTGCTCCAAGCCCCGTCCAACCTGGCCTTGAACCCCTCCAGGGATGGGGCAGCCACAGCTTCTCTGGGCAGCCTGGGCCAGGGGCTCACCCCCCTCACAGCAAACAATTTCTGCCTCACATCTCATCTCAATCTCCCCTCTTGCAGTGTAAAACCCTTCCCTGTCATTCTATCACTACACGTCCTTGTAAAAAGTCCCTGGCCTCCAGCTTTCCTGCAGGCCCCACACAGTCAACTGGTTTTCTAGAGACATTTTTCCGGAGCTGACGATAACAACCTGATGGCAATATGCCAGTAACCGCCAAAAGCACGCTGGGCGGCAAACAGACGGCAGGAAACCCCCGTTGCTCACAGGATCACGGCATGGAATGGCCACTGCCCGCTTCGCATTTCCCAGCCCTGCCCGGCCGGCGGTGCCCAGCAGGAGCCCCGGGCGCGGGAGGCACCGGGCAGGACTGCCCGGGCCAGTTCCAGGGGAACCGAGGGCTCGGCTCGGGGGGGTCGCTCTCCCCGAGCCGCTCCGGCCGCCCCCCGGCCGCCAGCCCGGCACAAACCCGACCCCGGGTGCCGCCGCCGGCACCGAGCGCACCCGCACAGCCCCGGCCCGGCTCCCCCCGGGCCCGTCCGCTCGCGCTCACCCTCGCCGAGGTTCCGGCCCGACAGGTTTAACTGCCCGCTCTTCCGAGCCGCCCGGATCAGCCCCTGCGGCACGGCCGGGCCCGGCTCCGCCGCCCGCCTGAAGCCAGCGCGGGGATCCCCCGCCGCCGCCCTCCGCGCCGCCGCCATCCCCCGCCACAGCCAGGCCGGCGCAGCCCGCCGAGCGGGCGGGGCCTGGCGAGGCCTCTGCGGCGGGGCCCCGCTCGGGCAGCCGCCGGGCGGGACACACCGCCTCCCTCGCCGCCATTTCCCGCCCGGTGCAAGCCACGGCGGCGAAATGGTGTCCCGAAGTGGGACCGGCAACAACCCCCCTAGCTCCATCCCGGCAGCCGGGGGCAGGGGGCCGCCAAACCCCCTCCATCCCGGGGCTGCGGGGCCTGGGGGCCGGCAAAATCCCCCTCCATCCCGGTACCCGAAGCTAGGGGACTGCCAACCCCCCGCTCTCCCGCCGCTCCATCCTGGGCCAGGGGACCACCAAACCCCCCTCCATCCTGGTACCCGGGGCCAAGGGACCGGCAAACTCCCCTCCATCCTGGTACCCGAGGCCAAGGGACCGGCAAACTCCCCTCCATCCTGGGGCTGTGAGGCCAGGGGACAGGCAAACCCCATCCATCCCAGTACCCGGGCGCAGAAGACCACCAAATCTCCCTCCATCCCGGTACCCGGAGCCAGGGGACCATCAAATCCCCCTTCATCCCGGTACCCGGGATTCCTGTGGAACAGAACAGCCAGGCTGTCACCTTTGTGCAAGGTGGAAACGGCCATTTCCAGACCCATTGGGTCAATACAGCTATCACCGAGCAGATCCACTGGCAGCTTTGGCCATAACCCCCCAAAAACCAAAGGAGAAGCCCTGTCCCCTCGACAGCAACCCAACACTCGTTAAATGGGCATCGACAGTTCCGCACGGCCTGTGAACGAAGACGACTAGAAACCGTAGCTGGCGACACAACTGAGGACATCAAATTCTTACTAATTATTACAAAGGAGACTCAGCAACAATTCTGCTGCAGCTGCACAGGCCGTATTGCGCAGACCTCACCTCCCACCCTTCCTTTTGCTAAGGCCGTCACCTTTGTCACAAGTGTCAATCCAGGCCAAATAACCTGGGAAAATATCTTATACCTACACACGAGGAAAAAGCCACTTTTACATCAACTTATTGTTTTTTTCCTTTTCCCTTTAGTCCAGAGTTTACAAACTAAATAACAATATTACAGACTGAAAAATCCTGGCTGCCTACCAGTACTTGAGATTACCAGGGACCAGTCACCGCTTCACCGTGTAATCTGCGAGTGGGACCCATGCCTGCCTGATCCCACCAGCCGTTCCTGCCAAGACGGAAATTATGAAAAAGGAGTACATTTCCCCTGCATCATCAAAGTTTTTGTCTGTAAGCTCTTTCCACTTTCAAACACCAGGCTTGCGTTTCAAACACTACCCTTTTTGAAAAAAGTTTCTACTAGGAGTTCCATTGAACGTAAAGGGAATTAGATAAGGACCAAACACCACGTTAGGTAAAGAAGCATGTGATTCAAGAGACTGTCATACTTCAGGCACTAGCTCTTGGCTAAGGGTTTTGGCCTCGTTAGCTTTTTACCACTTTTCTTTAACTCCTTTTTCCTGTCTCCTCGCTCTTTGGGAGGCACCAGGCAGCACTCCCTGAGAAAATGCTGGGTATTTCAACTGAGTATTAGGAAAAAACACTGCTGGAAATCCCAGAGTTTTGTATGAAGTCTTCAGGCTTGTTCCCGTAAGAGGAAGATTTATTTGGAAGGGCAGGATTTAAGCAAGCTGAAGCCAGTTCACAACAGGCATAAACGACAATGGATGGGAAGGGCTGAACTTCCTGGAATCATTAATATTCATTATTTAAAAATCGCTTTTGTGGACTTTGGAAATAACCGATTGTTTTATTCACCATCCAATGCCAGGAGCAATAGAGCAGAAAATGTAGGGCACTCAAAGTACATTCATGTCAGTGAACCCAGGCAACAAAATACCTATTCCACTCATCTCTGTGTGAATACAATTAATTCATAGAATCACAGAGTGGTTTGGGTTGGAAGGGACCTTAAAGCCCACCCAGTGGCACCCCCTGCCCTGGGCAGGGACACCTCCCACCAGCCCAGGTTGCTCCAAGCCCCGTCCAACCTGGCCTTGAACCCCTCCAGGGATGGGGCAGCCACAGCTTCTCTGGGCAACCTGGGCCAGGGGCTCACCCCCCTCACAGCCAACAATTTCTGCCTCACATCTCATCTCAATCTCCCCTCTTGCAGTGGAAAACCCTTCCCCCTCGTCCCATGGCTCCCCTCCCTGCTCCAGAGTCCCTCCCCAGCTTTCCTGGAGCCCCTTGAGGGCCTGGAAGGGGCTGGAAGGTCTCCCCGGAGCCTTCTCTTCTCCCGGCTGAACCCCCCCAGCTCTCTCAGCCTGTCCTCCCAGCAGAGGGGCTCCAGCCCTCCCAGCAGCTCCGGGGCCTCCTCTGGCCCCGCTCCAACAGCTCCGTGTCCTTCTGCTGTTGGTGCCCCAGCGCTGGAGGCAGCACTGCAGGGGGGTCTCCCAGATCAGAGCAGAGGGGCAGAATCCCCCCCTGGCCCTGCTGCCCACGCTGCTGGGGATGCAGCCCAGGCTGCGGGGGGGTTCTGGGCTGCCAGCGTGCGTTGTTGGGGTGTGTGGAGCTTCTCATCCACCAACACACCCAAGCCATTCTCTCAGTCCATTCTCCACCCAGCCTCGATTTGTGCTTGCACCAGAAGTACCCTGGAAGCCCAGCCGCCATGTGGATGCGCTGTCCTGATACCGGCACAAAGGACAGCTCGGGCTCAGCGCTGCCCGTCACTACGACGGCCCCTGACACCCCTCAGCCCCTGAGGCGAGAGGCAGGCCACCGCCCCCCCGCCCCCGCTGTGCGCACGCGCCGTGCGGCGGGGTTGCGCAGGCGCCGTGCGGGGGCGAGGCCGGGGCCAGGCGCAGGCGCGGGGGCGGCCGCTGGGCGCGAGCCGCGGGCCGTGAGGCTGCGTGGGGGCCGCGCGCCGCGCGCAGTGCGCCTGCGCCGTGGGGGCGGCGGCAGGGGATTGTGGGATACTGCGGCCCAGGCAGGCTGGTGAGGCGGGCGGGCGGCCGGCGGTGCGCGGCGGGGCCGGGTTGAGGGCGGCCGAGGCAGCAGCTGCGGCCGGGAGCCGCTCGGGCTTAACGCGCTCTTCCTCTCCCCCTCCCCGATGTGTTTGTAGCAGCGGAGCGGGCGGCGGCGCAATGGCTTCCAGCAGCGGTACCGACGTGATCCAGGTCACCAACGTCTCCCCCAGCGCCAGCTCCGAGCAGATGCGGACGCTCTTCGGCTTCCTCGGAAAGATCGAGGAGCTGCGCCTCTTCCCCCCCGAGTGAGTGCCGGCCCGCTCCCCTCCCCGCCTCCGCCATGCCCTCCCCTCCCCCGGCCCCTCCCGCCTCCATGGCGGCGGTGGCGGGCTCCCAGGCCGCGGGCCGCCCCCGGCCGCTCGCCAGGCGGCGGGATCCCCGCTGGGCCTCCTCGGGCAGCGCCGTGGGGGTGCGCTCGGGGGATCTCCGCCGGCCGAGGCGGAGCCAGCCGCTTTCGCAGGCCTCGGCGGCCTCCGTTCCGCTCTGCTGTAAGAGGTCATGTGGCTGTTACAGTTGTAATTACTCACGTAATTACGTTATGCACGTACGGGGGGAAAAGGCAGTCATTTACGGCATGCAGTTACGCGCGGGATTTCTCCTGTCAAACGCCCATTTTTCTCTAGGAGCTGTTTGTTCCTTTGCGGTCTGGTTAATCTCCAGAACTATTGGGGCCGTTTACGTTGGATATTAGGAAAAAATTTTACACGGAAAGGTTGTCAAGCATTGGCCCAGGCTGCCCAGGGCAGTGGTGGAGTCGCCATCCCTGGAGGGATTGAAAAGCCGGGCAGACGCGGTGCTGAGGGACGTGGGGTAGTGGGGGTTTGGCCAGTGCTGGGTCTATGCTTGGACTCGATGATCTGAAAGGCCCCTCCAACCCAGACAATTCTAATTGCAAGTACTCTATGGACGCTTGACCATAAAACTAGAATTTTGATTTAAGTACACGTTCCTTGCAAAGACTTCTGTGCAAAATGCGCAGGTAATCACTAATATATAAATAATACACATTTATTACATTAGTTAGGCAGTAACGTTGATTTTGGCCTTGTCAGTTTGATTTGTTTTACAGAACCTAACATCATTCTATATTGATCTTTTGCGTAGGTATTATGTAAGTAAAAAGGTTTCTTTTTGCCATGATGAACAAGGATTGTTTGATTGGAGGAAAATCAAACGAGAACACAGACAGTTATTTTTAATACCCAAGACTATTTGGATTTTTTTTCATTTTAGGGGGAAAAAAAAGCTATCACAAAGCATTCTTTTTTTCGTCATTGAATCTTCAATCCCTGCTAGTGCAAAACCAGGAAAATTCACCCATCCTGCGCTCTGGTTGTATGTGCAAATTCAGAAACAGTGTTTCTGGTGTTCTTGCAATTTCTTACTTTGGGTTGGATTTCAGCAATTTCATGTTGGAAATGGAAGGAAATGGAATGTATATGTAACTGAAATTGAGGGACGGTTCCAGATGTGAGAGTGGGTTGTTAATAGCTGGGATAACTAGCCTTAAATGTCAGAACCATTAAAGCTTGGCAGCCAGCAAAGTAAATCACCTTTAAACACATGCAGTTATTTGATGTGCTGCTCTGTATTTTAATATTTTCCCAGTTTTTGGGGAGGGTTATTATAGGTGAACTCTGTTTCTGTAACTTTGCAGTTGTAGATACATGTTAACTAATCTGTTAAAAGATTACTTTTGTGGCTTCCGAATGAAGTGCTCCACAAAAAAATCCCCAAATCCAAAGTCCAACCCAGCCATTCTCCTTTTACCATAGCCCAGGCTGTCTGTTCTGTCTGAATTTGGCTCCTTTGCACAAATGCGTAGTGAAATACTAGCCCCACGGGACCCTACTCAGTACAAGCGTTGGATCAGTCTTGAGGTTGCGTGCTGGAGAGAAGCCTGTGGTGGATGTGTTGTAGAGCTGGGCTGTGGGGCAAGAAGAGATGGCTTCAGGGAGATCTGCGTTGTACCCTTGTGTCTGTAATGTCTGATACTAGTAGATACCAGTCTTTAGGGCAAAGTTACTGGTTTTGTATCCTGGCGTAAGTTTGTTTCTGCAAAAAGGGCTCCTGCATTAGTCTGCTGACTTCTGCCCCCTTTGTTCTGCCGCTGGTGGTGTTCTCACTTCAGATGGGTCATTTTGTTGGTACAGAAGAATACCGAGTTGACTGCCTTTACAGCTGCGTCGGTGAAGGCTATGCACGAGGGAGAAACCGCAACAAGGTGCAAATAACTCCGCTAACCCAGGTGGCAGATATCTCAAATTTGATTACCAAAAATTACTTAAAACACTTGGCTAAATTTCTTCTGTATTTCAAAGTCCTAAATGAAAGAGGAGAACAATACTTCTTTACCTTGTAAGGATGTTGTGAAGATTTCTTAGTATTTATGAAAAAGTTGTAACTATAGAAAAGCCACTGAAGAAATTCATACAGAATGGGAAATATTGTGTAATTAAATAGGCCTTGCACAGAAGATGTAGAAAATATTGAATAGCTGTTGAAGTGAATGTTATCATATCTTTTCATTCTAGAATGTACATCTTGGTGGAAAAATAGCATTTTTGAAAACTGTATATAAAGGTTGTGCAGTTAATACTAGACCAGGTGCTTTTTCAGACTGTGGTTAATGTTTAACCTTACTATTGTAAGGAGGTTTTGTGTCATTTCCTCGTGTTCCTGTCCATACGGAGATGCCGAGGGCTTTGGCACCTCTAGACCCACTGCAGGTCTCTGCTGGGGTGCTCAGGGATCTGATCTTGGGGTGCTTTAGAGTCTCCAATTTAGTTTCACACCAAAGAGGGGTGTATTGTCCAAGAGTGACATATTCTTTAATCTGTTTCTTCTAAAGGCTTTTATGTTCCTTCTCCTTTAAACAGGTCCTGACTTTTCCCTACCCATGGTGTTCATCCATTTTTTTGAGGGGTATAGGATATAAATTATAATCTGTAAATTCTCTACATAATCTGAATCTCTTTATGTCCCACGTTTTACTGGGATTCTTTCTTGAATATATTTCTGAGTAACCAGCCCCATTTCCATTGCTTTGCCTCCTTATTTGATCTTTCTCTCAGGCACTCTGATTTTTGCTGTCCCCTCTAGAAGTTCCTTATTCTCCTGGGCTTCCAGATCAGATATAACTTCCCGAGCATCTCTCATTTCTGTTTCCCTTTCTCTCATTCATCTCCTTATCCAAGTTTATTTAATCAGCTATTACATGTTTTATGTATACCTCAGCTTCATCTTTAATCCACAACCAGCTCTGTGACTTCTTCTGTTTTTCCTCCCCTTTCTTCCCTCCTCCTCCTCCAGCTTTTCCCCAGCTCCATTGCATGGTTCTTGTCTTTGTTGTATTCTGTATAGCTTCATCCTCCATGGTAGGCAAAACTGAAAAGTGAAGGGAATGGATTTCTGAATGCTTTTGTTTTTTTAATTTTCTTTAAAAAAAAAAAAAAGGGGGGGGTGTACACACATACACATGTATATGTATAAGCTGATTTCAGTATATTCTCTTTAGCATGTGAAAACTGACTTTCCATCAAGACTTAAATTTCTGCTCTGAAACTTGGACATAAAAGGTCTTACGCCACTGGTGTTTGACAAACCAGTGTGTTCTCTAGTCGTGCTCTTTAGATATGAATGATCCAGTGAAACTTTATGGACAGAGAATTTTACCAAGAAAAAACACATCTCATGGAAAATACAGTCTACAGAGTGAAAGCCTGATAAAGTTAGGCACATACTTTCCAATAATTTCTTGGGTTGGATGGTATAGTAATTGGCAAGATCTTTTGCCTTGTCAATGAAAGTTATACAAGGACTCTATCAGAAAACTAGCTTTACTTGCAATTGCCACTGGTAGCTGGTCTGCTGAGGAAAGGATGGCACCTTCTGTTCCCAAGTGAAGCATATGGGTTGGTTCTTTTTTGGTTTTTTTTTTTTTGGGGGGGGGGGGGGGGGGTTGGAGGGGAGGGGGCAGCTAACTCAGTTTCTTTCTGCCCACTGAAGATGGTAGTGTTGAAGAACATGTCTTGCATGGACAATCTATTCACTCCAGCCTGATTCTAGCCTGATTTTACATCAATAATAATGCCAGTGATTAATGTTTATGTAGGTGGCGGAAATATCCCTTAAAAAAACCCCAGATTTAATATTTAAAATGCTGGTTGCAGTATGAGGGAACTTTACTGGAGTGCGTAGTTAGAGGTTATGATAGGAAGGTTGGATTTCTGCTTTCTTTCAGAATCTGCTATACTTCAGAATGGGTACGTTGTTCAGACACCAACCACAGTAACTCATCGTGTGTCTTGGCATCCATTGGCAACATATCTGAGAGAGAATTACTAAATTTTTCGATCTCTGGTGAATTAGAATAGTTATGGCCTTTTTTTGGTAACTGCTGAGAACATTCTGTTCTTGATGAATTTCATTCAGCCACAGCTTGGATTTTAGAGTGACTGAAAACACATTTTTAAAAAAGAAGTACACTGATTTATATCAATTGTCAGGCTGCATAAGCATAGCCTTACGTACTTTCAGTTGGTTTTGTAGATTCAGCAAGCTGTACAGTTTAGTACGCAGTGGTACTTACGTATATAAACACTGTCTGCTCTGTTTCATCTTCCCATGTCATCACAGACATTTTAAGAATGCTTGAAAGTATTGTATTGCATTTATGTAATAAATTGTTTAATTTTTTTACAACTTAGATTAGTATACCATTTAGGTATGCCGTAACTCCTTGATTTACTTTACTTTAAAATTTTACTACTGTGATTTTGTTAAACACTGTCTGCTAATGCTTCTTTGGTTTTTATGTTTTTATGCAAATGGCTTAAGAAAAGGTACCATTTTGGCAAGCTACTGTGTATTTGTAGATACAAAAGAGCTAAGAGTTTCAGTTTTTCTGTCTCTGTGCCATTTATTGCTACAGTGTTACTTTCCAGTGTATTAAATAAATTGGCAAGATGTTGGATGAAGTGGATGTTTCTAATTTTAATATTTTAAAAGCTACAGTATGCTGGCTTCAGTCTGGTTTTTAACACCAGGTTAAATTTAAAGTATATTAAAAGTGTGATCTGAGAGACGTTTAAGGCAATTCTTGAGTTTGCGTAACTTGCCCGTTGGGCTGAGCCTGTGCTTGGTGGTGAAGGTTAGATAGTTTTTGGCATTTGCACTAACAAAAATAGATCTTGGATGTCTGTCTTGTCGCTGTCAAAGTCATTCTTGTTTATCTTGAATTCTGACAACTCTCCCTGCGCTTTCAGTGCTTAAAGACTTGATCAACCTAGACCAACCCAATTGTTTTGGCAGTGGGATGCATGTTGACAAGCTAGTCTTATAATTGTTTCTGGGAATCTAATTAGTAAAGGTGAATCTTTGTCGTGAAGAACTGAGTATTTTTCAGAGCTACCTCTTTAGGCTAACTTCTGCCTCTGGTACCTGAGGGCAGAACTGAACAGCACATGTACCCTGGCCTTGTTTAGGAACTTGCGTTTTAGGACTTGCTACTGTTTTCAGTACCTGTCCTGTGCCTTCTGGAGACAGCTTTTAACTCATCTGCTGCACAGTTGGGTCTGCATAGCAGTTTTTCATGCCGTCTTTTAGTTTATACATTGATTAAATCAATTTTCAGGATATATGGATTTTTGAAACCCATTCTGGACCTTTAGTGGGTTGATTGTGCTTCTGGTTTTGGGGGGTTTGGTTTTGTTTCAGAGAAGGGGAGAGGGGCACAGTTACATGGCCTACGATTCTTTCCTTTTGTTGTAGGAAGTAGATATTTCTGTGGTTGGTTTTTTTTCAAGTGACTCAAAACTTCTGTTTGGATTTTCCGTGTCTGGGATTTTTTACACAGCTCTGCTTGAGCAAAGCTTTTTGTCTCCTTACCTTCTTACAGACAGGTCATGAAAATTAATTTTCATTTACGTGACTGGTCATAGATATATTGTGCATAATACAATTAATGTCCAGTGACAAATGAGGCAATAAAACTGTTTCTCCAGTTTTATAGTGAATTGGCCTGATTCAGTGTAATTTCGTATCTGTGGTCATGCAGAATGGTGTTTGATACAAAACCTGAAATCGTGTTCTTGCATAGAGAAGTACCCCATAGTCCCCTGCGACTTCCTGGTTTGGTGAAGGTGGGGTGATGATAAAAGTTAAAAGTTTTGTGCTGTCAGACTTGCTTCCATCTAAGTAATTTATGTCTTTCTTTTTCAGTGATTCTCCTTTGCCTGTTTCATCGCGAGTCTGTTTTGTAAAGTTCCATGATCCTGACTCAGCAGTTGTGGCCCAGCATCTGACAAACACTGTATTCGTTGACAGAGCGTTGATAGTCGTACCGTATGCAGAAGGTTTGTGAATTGTTTAATGGCCTATGAAGCCACCATACGATGGCATTTTATTCCAGTATAGTTCACAAAAATGAAGATTAGTAAAATGTCAAAAGATCTTAACATTTTGAAACCCTTGGTATATTGCCATTGGCCCATGGATTAAATAATTTTTTGTATCTAGTGACACTGAATGAAAGTGGGAAGTTTACCTTTTACTGGTTTTATGTGTCTTTAAGTTTAGAATATTAACGTTTTAGGCAGAATTATTTGCAAATTTTGCTCTGTATCAGTCTCAATGAGACATTTTCCTGAACAGACTTATGCAAACAGGTCAACTTTTAAAGGAAATTTTCCCATAATAATTACGTGTTTACCACTTTCATATATGCGTAAATCTCTTCATGAGAATGGTTTCTCCCTCCCTGAGAGTGCACGGGAGAGTAGATTAACATTTCTGTGAGATATGCTGCCGCTGCATTTAGTTGGGAGCTTCCCTGGAAAGGCACTCACTCTCATTGTGAGGTCCAGTATACCAAGGGTTTGAATAATTATGGTTTAATTTGAAAGTGAGATCTTCCAAGAGGTGCCAAATGGGCACTGGTACTAGTTTTTTTATTCCAAGTTTTCTTGTTCATCCTTGATATATTTTATAGAATTTCACTAAATAATAAACTCTTCTCTCTGTTATTTGTGTGTGTGATTTTTGTAGTGGAGAAGGCAAATGCAAAGCCCTTCCAGATGACTGAAAAACAGTGGGTCCTCTGCAGCTACAGGGGATTCTAGACATTAACTAAAGGCCAGCAAGCACTCAAGTCCCCAAGTGTTTTCCTGGTGTAACCACTTGTTAACTACATTTTCTCTTCTTCTTTTTATTTTTACATTTTAGGGTGTTACAGTAATTTGAAAGGCAATGAGCAGGGTTTTTGGAACTTACCTTAAAAACAAAGTGCTGAGAAGACACCTCTTCTTACAGAAGTCTTATTAAACTCTTCTAGACTTGCTTTAGAAGTAACTGATTTCCATTGTACTGTTTCTTGATTTACTTCTGAAATAATGGAATTTCCCAGATCGCTTGCAATAAATTAAAATCTCTGCAGATTAAGTCATACTACAGTAATAAATTTGGTACATGGCCTGGGTTCAGAGCTATAATCTAGACATTGTAATGCTGTAGGCTGTCTTTTGAGGCCTGGGGAGCTGTCTTATCTTTGTATTCCTTAAACTTAAAAGATACGAAAACTTAATTTCTGGAACGTAGGAATCTGCAGCATGACCTTTGATTGAGACATGCTGCTTTTTGAGAGTACAGAACACGTTCTGAAATTGCTGTTGAGTTACTGCTTCTGCTTTCGCCAGTTTAGGTGTAACAGCGTAGTGGAAAGGCGTCTTGTCCTCCTCTTTGTATTAAAGCCTGATATAGCAACAGTCCTTCTGAGTTAGCCCTGAAAGATTCTCCAAGGCCCATGGTGAAGAATGGTAGTGTTTAACTTTTCCAAGAAGGATAAAAACATTTTTCTCTTTGTCAGTCTGACTTGTCCATTGTGCTTGATGGTGGATAAATCTGGCACATAGAGAAATCTGCCCAGTAGTTTTGGTTCAGATTGCGTAAAGAAAACAAAATTAACAAAGTAGAATATTTTAATGGGCCTGTTTAAATTAAGGAATTCCTCATGGGCTGTTTCTTGTGGTGTCCTAGCAGTTCAGAATGTTGATGTTTTTGGCATAATGATGTAGCGTATCACAGCCAATAAATTCATGCCCCTGGGTTTGTAATCCTATGCTTTTGTCCTTGTACTGGAGTATAGTTTTCCCTGCAAATGCATACTGCCGGGGTCCCAATTTAACAAGCTGTTTAAGCACGATACAGCAAGATTCTTAAAACCGCAGTGAAATTGCTCATGTGCTTAAAGCCAGGCATATGCTTAACTACTGTGCTGAACTGGGCCCTTTTGTCTTTTATTTTCTGTTGTGATAATTCTGTATTAATATTGCCTGTCACTAAAGCAAATGTTTATTATCTGTTTAGTGCAATAATTATCCCCTATATCACAAGCGCACTCCAGTTTTAGCATACACAGACATTTTGCTGTTGGCTGTTGCTTTGTGTTATAGAACTATACACAAAGTCTACGGTAAGGTTTAGTATTTGTAATTTTCACTGTGATATTCCTAGATTTGGAAGGAACTCTAAGATTAAAGATGGCTGGGGGGGGTATTTAGGTTCTTTGGTTAATGTTTGTTTCTTTTGTCTGTTTCTTTTTCTTTCATTTCTACACATTCATGCAGTATTTCATGGTTCTAACAAAGCAGCAGTAAAAAAAGCTCTTGAAGCATGAAAATTAACTGGTGAGGGGCCTCATTGCTTTTTTTAAAATTGTAGTTTATTTATTTCTAAATACTTTTTTAAAAAAACAATTAGAGGATCAGATGCATGATTTTTTTTTAATGGATGCAGATCTTCTATGAGGTGTCTCAAGATAAGTCTGAGGATTTGTATTTAGTTGCCAGAAATGTTGTAGTTGCACTAATTTGAAATGTTTAGCTATAATTTATAAATATCCTCTGAGACATAATTTTGCATGCAAAATTACCCCATAATCTCTCTGTAGGTATGTTAATATATTTATGCATTAATGCCCTTTATCTAAATGACCTTTTTCCCCCCTCTCCCTCCATAACTTTTGGTATCTAAATTGATGACAGCTCAATGACACAAGCAAGATAACAGTGCTGTGTATTATACATTTGTTTATATTATCGGCACTTCTCAGTATAGGTGGAAGGAACCATTACCTTTATTTAACAGTGGTTTTTCTTTTTTGTTGTTGTGTTTTACAGTTCTTTTCCCTGGTTCAGCCTGAACTATATACCAGGCCCTGCTGAAAATACCACCCAACAGTTTTCTTCTGCAGCTTATCCAGTTTCTCTTAAGTGCCCTGTACATATTGTATGTTTTATGATGAGATGCAGTTTCTTAATATGTATTACAGAAACACTACTGGTATTTGCAAATATATAGTAAAATTGTTTTATTGAACTCTCATTTTGGGGGCTTGGGCACATTAACAAATTAATCCATCTGTATAGGGCTTTTGCTGTTGGATAGAATAAAAATATCTACCTAATTACTTGTTTCATAGTAGGACCCTTAAAATTCCATGTGCAGAGCAGGCAGTAAAATAAGACGCTTGTCTTAGTTGGCTGCAAGATTTTGGGCCAGAAGTTTCTTCTGCAGTGGCAGTATGTAGCAGCATTCTTGGTACAATAAGCATGGCACATACTGGAACAATTGCATTTTACTGCACAGGTAAGGAATGTGCCACAGTATACTGTATGTATGCACCTGTCCAGCCACAGACACACACACACAGCGTGTATTTGAAGATCTGCAGAGACTTTTCGTTTTCATTTGACAAGTCAGCAAAAGCCCTACGCTTGATTCAACAAAAAATATTTCCATACCTTCTCTTTAAGTTTTACAAAATTTATATGGTAGGTGTAAAAGAAAACATAGTGAACTGTACCATATTATTAACCCCTAAATCAAACTTTTTTTGTCTTGTGTATCTTGATTTTTCTGTGTGCTTTATAGTGAAGCAGCCGACACGAGTCGTTGTTCATAAAACAGCTTTTGAAAGTTGAGAGCACACCCCTGGAGAACCGACTGTGCTTGCTTACGTTTGGTTCATGACTTAAAAATCGAGTACAGGTGATGAAATCTTGGCAGTGTTAACAAAAAAGTAGTGTGTATTGTGCTATTTTTTTGCTCTAGAAACTTAACCATTTGTAGAGAAAAAGGAACAGTCAAATTTTCACACATTGAAGTTTCATTCTGACAAAAAAATTAATGATAAATATTAATAGACATCAAGCTTTGTATTTTAGCCAACATAAGTACTTTCAACAAACTCAGGTGGTGTATCAGGGAGACTTTTTCTGGGTGTATTTGTGTATTTTCTGCCTTTGAAATGGAATGTGTTCTAATGCGAGGCTGTTTCTCTGCAGGAGTTATTCCTGATGAGACTAAGGCTTTGTCTCTCTTGGCACCAGCTAATGCAGTGGCAGGTCTGCTGCCCGGAGGTGGACTCCTGCCCACTCCCAACCCACTTTCTCAGGTAGGTTTCCCAGTTGGACCGCAGGCAAGGGAAACGATTCCATGTCTTCTGTTGCATTCTAACTTACTTTCTGATGGTTTTTTTCAGGACAAATAGACTGAGGTGCTAATGCTATTCCTATAAAATTATAATTGATATACCTTGATGGATTGTTACAGCTCTCTGATACCAATGGTGATAAGTTGCCAGATGGGATACTTTGATTTCCCTAATATAATGCTTCCCGTATCTCGGGGCCCTGTGTTTATCTCTCTTCTCTCTCATCCCTCTTTTATCCATTGTACGCTCACAGACAGATTTGACAAGCAGTAAGGGATCTTGTAGATTTAAAATCCGTAAAGTTCAAGGAGTTTGACATGCAGTGGAGATACCTTCTGTTAATACTGCAACTGAGAGGAAAAAATTGTAGCCTATATTTGGTTGTTATCTAAAGACACAAGAATTCACGTGGAAGATGAACAGTAAGAATAATACATTGTGGAAGAAGGTTCAGTCAAAGCACATATCTTACTGGAGAACAGGGAATCAAAGTACAAGAGGAAAATTAATATGAATAAAGCTCATTAATTCTGCAGTTCTCAAATCTCCTTCTTCAGCTTGTCCTTATATCTCTTTTATGTATCTTCTGTTATGATTTGTCATTGCATGAAAAATGTACTTGCCATTGAGTTGTTCAGAAGGTCTCTTTAACCTGATGTAGAGGAAAAAGGCTGAAGTTTAACTTTGAAACTCAAGGAAAGGGATGGAAGAAACAAATACTGTCTTAAAGATTCCTTTCACCAAAAACTGTATGTATATAAATTCCTGAAAATGATTGTTGAACCATCTTAATTTTAGTTCTGTCACTGGATCCCAGCCTGCTCCCAATCTGCTTAATGGTAGAATTTATTCAGCACCCATTTTGTAGAAAATTGCGGTGAAAGGTCATTTTTTTCAAACGCATCTTGAAAGCTTGTTATGTAGCTCCTTTGGACTGTTACTGGGAGTTGGGCATACAACTCAGTAAAAACGCCTTGGAGCTGTGGCTTCTGTTCACAGAATCAGTGTGTGGGAACGTGGCTTTTTCTTTTGAGAGTGCAGGGAGAAGCCTGCCCCGTCTCAAGAGCTCAGCTAACTGAAAGACTCAGTGTCAAAAAGTGGAAGGTTCCTTGCCCTTGACTACATGCTCTTCCTGCCGCTTTTACTCTGGCTCTGGAGCTTATCAGGCCCTTCCGTGAAGGAGCGCGTTAGCTTTGTGCTGTCTGCATCAAGCTAAGTTTTCTGACAGCCCACTGGGCTGAATTGGTTGAAGACGAGTCTCGGGTGCCGGAGCAGCCAGAAGGGAGGAGGGAGAGCAAGACCCCATCGCAGGCACAGCATTCGGTTAACATAAAATCACGTGGATTTTAGCACAGTGTGTGTTTTGTTTCAGTGTACATTTTGATCATCTCACTTCAAATGGGCAAAAAATTATGTCCTTTTATGAGGCTTCTGGATTAATTTAAGGAATTCAGATCTATGGCGTCATCTTACTTATTCTTCCAGAAGCTTTTCAACCAAATTTGAGAAATTTTCAGAGATGTAATAATATTACATTGTATTTTAACATAAAACGCATTAATTTCAGTCCTTAATTGATTTAGATATGTGGTAGTTTGCTCGGAAACTTACATATTCATATTATATATGAATTTTCATTTTAACACTGGTAAATAATTTCGCTTTAAACTACTGCTTGAATGTAGTGAAATGCTTTACTTCCTCCCCACACACACATACGCACCTGTGGGGATGCAGAGGAAACAGAATTTCATTTTAGAATATTTATAGGGAAAACATCTTTCATATACTAAACTTTGGAATATCTGAATAAGGAAAACTGAAATACTCTCCCTGACCTTAGTATGTTGTTTCCTGTAGCTAGAAGCCTAAGTAAAAACCGGTTCAAATTTCCACACGTCTAATGCTTGGGAATCTTGATCTAACAGCTTTTTATCAACTGAGTGTGGCTTTGTTTAATTGCTGCCTTCGTTACAGATTGGTGCTGTTCCTTTAGCTGCTTTAGGAGCTCCTGCTCTCGATCCTGCCCTAGCTGCTCTCGGGCTTCCTGGAGCAAACTTAAACTCTCAGGTATGGCACACGGTCTAAAATTCTCTCTCTTTTCTCTAGCACGTGTGTAGTTTGACTAGCATACAGGGTGCTCTTGGTGTTCACCAGCACATTAAATAACAAGCTGAAGATCTGGAAATACTACACTTAGGTTTGAAGAAGCGTTACAAAATAAGACGTTTTATTAAAGGCTTGTCTCAGTGTAGCCCGTGCAGGTGGCTGGTGCTTTGAACTTCCTAGAATTTGTTACAGAATGCAGTCTTTGTTTCTCGGCATAGGGGGTTTATATGTGAACACTTTTTTTTTTTTTTTTTTTGCTCCTTTCTGTTTTAGAAGTAATTTTCGTTTGTATCAGTTTAACAGCCACTGTCTGAAAAAAAAGGTGATTGATTTTTCTGAGCACCTGTTTGGAATAAATAGTATCTGCAGGAGTATCAAATTAAATGCTGGAAGGACCTAAAAATAATGTAGGACTAGTAATGAAATGTTTCAAATATGCGTCATTATCAAGCTATGAACCTGTTTTGTCCTTACAGTAAAAAAAAATATTGTTTGACGAAAATACTGAGGAGACTTTCTTAGACTGAGGAGACGTTTTTTAAACTGAATAAAAAAATGATTTAAGTACTAAGTAATAGTAGAATATTGAGTTAATATTCAAGATATAAGAACCAAATACTGTACAGAGAACATGTTTTACAGGTACAAAAAGTAGTAATAATTTAATGCATCCATCATTTAGCATTTTCTCTTTATGCATGCTATGTATATTAACAAGCAAATAATGGTGATAAAGAAATAACAAATGAAAAAAAAAAGCATTCTAAATGCATATTAGAAAAATACAAATTTGTTAGGATGAAGGATTGTTTCCTTTGTCCAGTAGGCAAGCTGATCGCAACAAACGGGGTTCAGCACATGGCTGCCTTTGTATAAAGAAAATCAGTGGGAACTAAACATTTTGTTGTTAATATAACACTGGCAGAGGAGGAGACCAATTGTAATAATACCTGGATTTTCGTAAGAGCTTTAAAATATATTTTTAGTGGAATTTTTAGAGTAAAGAAACTTCTGCTTATTTTCGTTGAGGACTTCCCATGGACTGGCAACTTGATTCTCTAAGGAGGTCTCTATTCTCTTGAAGTAATAGAGAAATAACCTGTAAATACCAGAAGTATTTTTATTTTAAAGTGCTTTGATTCTGTCCAGGTAAGGGCTTACGTTGGGCTGCTGTGGAAAAAACCATACCTGAGCACCACTGACATGTGAGGTTCACACCCTCACCACTGTCCACAAACGTTAAAACAGAACAATATGCCTTTTTGTCTGTAACTTCTTTGGGGTGTGTTTTGTTCTGGTTTTTTTGTTTGTAGAGACTTTCTGCTGTAGCCAGTGCTGAGGGTACATTCAAGGAAGGTAATCTTCTCAAGAGCACACGTCTTCCAACGTGATCTTAACTTCTTTTTTTTTCCCCCTCGCAGTCTCTTGCAGCAGATCAGCTACTAAAACTTATGAGCACAGTGGATCCAAAGTAAGCATCAGTGTTTACAAATATTTATATCGCAATATACTTGATCTTGGGAATATCCGTTGGGATTCAGTATCCAGTTTTTGTCCTGCTGGATCTGATTAAGGTTTAAGAAAACGAGTGTCTTGGGGATCTCACACAGACTCTTTTTACTGTAGTAGAAAGAAGGAGGGGAGGAAACTAAGATTATTCAGCTTTGCTTCTATGGAGTAACACCAATTAATCTCTGGGAGTTTGTTTTGCTAGAGACAGAAATTCAGGGTTTTCTATGCCATTTTTGTCACTTGTGTCTGTAACGTAAGGGTGCAGCCAGCACTTCCCATCCTGCGAGGCTGAAATGGAGTGGCCGTGCTCATGGCGGGGCTGGACCAGGTGGCCTCTAAAGGTCCCTTCCAACCCAAACTGTGGTTTGATTCTGTGGTTCAGAATGAGCCGAGACCAGCAACTGTTGTAAAAGACAGCAATAAAAGAGTCTATGTATGTTACAGCTGTGGGAAGATAACAAAAGACAGCATGTCTTAGTACTTGGTAGAAAAAGGGAGCAAGTAACAGTAAGCACAAGTATTTGCTAATTTTTATTTCGGTGTACAGAAAAAAATATAATTTTAGTGAAAATAGTGTGGCGTGGGGACAGCAAGTAGGGGAGGATTATAGCTCTTAATGTATTCGTGTGCCGTTAAGCTATTGATAACATGGCAATAGGATGATGAAAGCATATGCCATTGGAAAAAAGCAATTAGACAGCTTAGTAGATGAAAAGTGCAGTAAATGCAAAGAAACCACATCTGCCTCAGAAAGCCCTTGTTCTGCAAATTGCAGGAAGCTTTGGGGAGAATTCTTTTAGCTCAGCTTTGGGAAAGCATATCAATGTGTGCTTGCCCTGCTGCAGGATTAGCTAAATAGATCTTTCCTGCTATTTACAGTTTGCTGGAATTCTAAGAGCCGTATGTGCTAGCATCTTGTGACACCGTTTCCAGCACAGCTATCACATCTCAGACTTCCTACTCCGTTATCTGAATGGTGACAAAACACAGGCAGATTCTGATGCACTTAGATCAGTCACTTTGAATCGGCTGCAAACTGACAATGGAGGCACCGATTTCTTGGATTCCTTCTAAAATTCTTCTTTCTTTACCAGGTTGAACCATGTAGCTGCAGGCCTTGTTTCACCAAGTCTGAAATCAGATACCTCCAGTAAAGAAATAGAAGAAGCTATGAAAAGAGTACGAGAAGCACAGTCACTAATCTCTGCTGCTATAGAGCCAGGTAACTTGAAACCGTGGAATACCTCATTCAGGATGGAGCTTTGACGTAGTCTATGATAAAAGCTAATGGTCTGCAAAATATTGGCTTAATGCTTTCATGTTCTACAGTGACTTAATTTATAGTTGAAGGTTTTTTAATTGTCCTACAGTGTGAATACTGCATGTGTTCTGCAGAAATGATGCAGGGAATTACTCATCTGTTGGTTTTCCCAAAACTCACTTGATTGAAGGCTGCAAAATGCTTGAGCTTCCCCTGATGGAAGTTCATACTGGAGATTTCATTGGAAACGGCAAGTGGCTTAACCACTTCACATCCTAGTGATGTTTTTCTTGGGGATGATTTCCTTTCTTGTCGTTCCTAATCTGTGGAAGTTTGTACATAATTCTTTTTTCTTTGTAGCTTATTTCAGTAGATTTTCGTTTAGAACAAGATGCAGCAGTTCATCCACAGATCTCAAATCCACCAAATCTGAGCAACAGTAACTTGGAACACTGAAAATACAGTTTTGTAGCCTCCTGATCATTCTCAGGAAAGAATAGAGCTCCTGTTCTTTTATTACACCAGAAAAATGTGCTGATTGTTTTGCTTGAGGCTTTTTGTGGGAAATTCAAAACAGTAATTTGAGAGATTCTTTAGCCCTTCACAAAATGGCAGAGGCTCTGAGATTTTAACAAGACTTTCCATTGCCCTGCAGCTATCGTCTTTTAACTGACTTAACTTAAATATTTCCTGCATTTTGACTTCTTCAGTTTTGCATTAAACTTTCTGTTGGTTTTATGCCACGTACATGTCTTTGTCATGTGTTCGTCCTTTGTGTCGTCTTTTGAGGAAAAGGACAGATAAGGCTTAATTTCAAATGTCAAAATATTCCTTAGGTTTTTCTTTATCTTATGTCTATAGCGTGAAGCTGTACATCCTTCCTTTATAAAATCTTTTTGAATACTAAAATAACATTGGGTGTTTTACTATGCTTTTCCTTTTCAACTCCAGACAAAAAAGATGAAAAACGAAGGCATTCAAGGTCAAGGTCACGCTCAAGGAGGAGGAGGACACCTTCTTCATCTAGACACAGGTAGTTAGCTTATTTGCTTTGAAAAACAAACCCGCATAGCTGAAACAATTCCTTCAGAAATGCTTCTTGGAAGTGAGACTTCTCTCGTGGAGGCCGACAGGTGGAAGAATGGAAATGGTCCGAGGAAAGCTGAGGCTGGGATTTGGCTGGAGCGTAGTGTGGGATGGAGACCCACCTCTGCTTTTGTGGGAAGGGTGGGAGAGAGATGAGAGCAAAAAATACCTCAAAAATACCTTACACTGCTGCAGAAAGAACTTGAGGACACCTGGTTCTAGCAGCGTTTGGACTCTCATTTAACAATAAATTGTGTCTTGTGTCAGATAAGAAACACCTTGGCACAGAGCCTTGGTTTTACACAGCCCTCACTACTATGAACTCCTGAGCCCTCGTAGGCTGCCCATTATAAAATAGCTCCTTAAACCTCTCTTCTTCAACCTCTTTCCAGTGGCTCATTCGGTAATTATAATTTGTCTTAAAACCAAGTACTAGGAGGTTTCTCTGAGCGTTGTTTTTTACGTGCATAGATGTTTACCTCTTGGGCTGTTTGTTTCAAGTATGTGCAGCAGATTCAGCTTAGTGGAGGTATCTGGGACAGAAGCTTTTCCAACGTTTTCTGGGTTATGATTTACTTGGAGATCAGGTGTGTTCAGGTGTCCTGACTAGGGATCCTAACTGTCGTACCCACCGGAGAGACACAGGGCTCTGGTGCCAAGAGCAATGAAACAGCGCATCATTGTGCGTTACAATACCGTTAGCACCGAGCAGACGAATTCTGACTAGTGTATCCAAATTTCATGTATTTAACTGCCGTGTACAATGTGTTACTGGTAGACGGTCAAGAAGCAGATCGAGGAGAAGGTCCCATTCAAAATCAAGAAGCAGGAGGCGATCTAAAAGTCCAAGGCGAAGACGATCTCATTCCAGAGAGAGAAGCAGAAGGTCTAGGAGCACATCCAAAACCAGGTAATTGCTTCAGTAAATCTATGCTATTTTCTAGAAATTAAATTACTAAATTTTGGTGCTTAATCTAAAAAAAACAAAACCAAAACCCCACAAACAAACAAACAAAACTAGGGCAAAATGAACTAGTGGCTCTTTTTAAAGTCACAGTCTCTTGTAACGCCTTACAGAATTATATTACACTTGCCCTGTACATGTGCAGAGTTAGTGACGTAAAACCTGTAACCTGCTTTTCCTGAGAATCGACAGCTCCAGCCGGCATTGGCCCAATCGCTCGGGAGCTGTCTTTGGAAAGCAGGAGGTTCAGCATCTACGCTTGCAGATTTTGTGCTGTTCGTACAGAGAAGCTGTAACTGAGCTGTTCTTCTATTTTGCTGTAGATAACTGTAATCTTTGTTTCCATTAATACAACACGACCGGCCCCAGAAACACTAACCGTTACCTGCCATCCGATGTAGTTATCTCGTCTTCGTTCATTTGCCTGCATAGCGAAAGTAGTGAGTGCTACTTCACGAGTTTGAAAGTGACTTAAACTTAACATCTGTATTTTACTAAAAGGGATAAAAAGAAGGAAGAGAAAGAAAAGAAACGCTCTAAAACTCCCCCCAAAAGCTACAGCACAACCAGACGATCAAGAAGCACAAGCAGGTACAGTAACATGATGTTTTTCCTTGGTCTCTATTTCTCGCATGCTTTAGCCGCTGTAAGGGAAAGAACATTCCTGTACGCAACAGGATGGCGATCCGGTTGTGGCTGTATTGGGTGTACGCACAAACGTGTCTGTACTTCTCTGCCTGTGGCTACAGGATGCTTTATTTTTCCTCCCGATACTGTAATTTTCTGGAGGTATTGTTTGGGCTTAGAAGAGTTTCTGCTTGCTCTGTATCAAAGAGAGTATGATACTTTGAGGTCACTGTGAAACTCTTTCCTGATTCATGGAATAAATACACGCAAAACATGTGCCATTCGTTTTTTAAAGTCTTCCAAAACTAACTTGCGATATTAACAAGAACAAGCTGTTCTGTTTCTGTTTGCAAAGAGAGTCAGCATCCCTGACGCGGTCTGAGCTGGCAAGTCGTCGTGAAGGTGGAGGCAGAACAGGGAACAAGTTACTCTGTGGATCAGCAACTGGGGGGGGGCTTTGCAATGCTGCTGATAGTAAATATCCATTTTCAGTTATACGTATTTACTACCATTTGAGCGGTGCTGGTTTTGGAGTCAGAGGTGGACTTGCAGCTTAAAAAAAAAAAACCCCAAACCAAAACCACTTTGATCTGTCTTTCCTGCAGAGAAAGACGACGTAGGAGAAGCAGGAGTGGATCACGGTCACCTAAAAAACCCCGGTCTCCGAAAAGGAAAATGTCCCGGTCCCCATCTCCAAGAAGGTCAGTGACCCTCTTCCCTAAAAAAAATAATAAAGGTGTTTGGGCGGAAAATTCCCCAGAAGTGAGCTCTGGCCAAGATCTCGGTGGGGTTCTTCTGCAGATGGTGTGTGTTTGGTGCTTGTCTCACACCTAGCCCGTAGGTTGGCTTCTCGAGAGAGAGAGAGGGTGGGTCTCTGCTGGCTGCTACCGCGTTTGGCATCGTTTAATCCGCTTCAGGCGTCGCGCTCCTCTGGGAGTGCCCAAGCGGGAGCTGGTCCAGGGTGAGGGGCAGCAGAGACCCAGAGTTCCCGGCCCCTTGGCTGTCTGCAGCAGGAGTCAACCGGGCATTTAGTGATCCTCGAACTCAAGGTGCTCCTTCATAAAACACTGCAGCGTTGCTGTTCCCAACTGGTGCTTCTTGGACTCCCCTTTGTGGTGGTTGCGTTCGATGCAGAGCTAAGACGTCGGGATGTTGGGTGATTTTCTCCAAGCGAATGGCGTACCTTAGCTGCACACAGCTAATTCTGCCTTCAGATTTGTAATGAGCTACGGGTAATGGGCTGGGCGTGGTCCGTGTTCTACGAACGGAATGGGGTGATGGCGGTTTGCATTCTTCGACATACTTTATCGTTGCAGACATAAAAAGGAAAAAAAGAAGGATAAAGACAAGGAGAGAAGCAGAGATGAGAGGGAGCGGTCAACAAGCAAGAAAAAAAAAAGCAAAGACAAAGAGAAGGATCGTGAACGGAAATCCGAGAGTGATAAAGATGTGAAAGTATGTTTAAAAACCTGTTTAACTTCCCTGCCTCTACTGTAGTATTAACCTGAAACAGGGGCTTTGAAAGCAAGTTTTACCTTTTTTTTTTATCTCGGCAAAGCAGGTCACAAGGGATTATGACGAAGAAGAACAGGGGTACGACAGCGAGAAGGAGAAAAAGGAAGAAAAGAAAATGGCGGATTCTTCCTCCCCGAAAGTAAAGGAGGCTGCCGCTGATAAAGGAAGCGGAGATTCAGCCCGGGAATCCAAAGTAAACGGGGATGATCATCACGAAGAGGACATGGATATGAGTGACTGAACTTTGCCTTTGCAGCGAGCACCGCTGCGGACGTGCATCAGTGTCATTCCTGTGTGATTCTTTTATGCTGTACTTGTTAACCCTAAATCTAGATGTATACAGCTCTGAGCTATACCCGGTTTGTCCATCTCCCGATACTAACTCCCATCAAAAGCTTTCTAGACAGGTAACCAGCCTTGCTACGGCCCACTGGGAGGGCCTAGCCGAGCGGTTTTTACTAACTTGGTGATGCTTCAAGCAAGAGTAAAAAGCTGCATGCATCTCCAGCAGGCATGGACTGTGTGGTGTCTGACTCCCGTAGTACCTCGGCTCCCGTGCGCTAGCGTTCCTAGACGTCAATCCCGGCAGAACTAGAGCAGTGTAGGGAATGCACTGGCTGCATGGTCCTTGTGGCAGAAACACCCGCAGTGTTCGCAACTCCTACAGCTTCTGCTGGATCTACCTAAGGGTCTTAAGTGTGACTACACAAAAAAAACAAACGACAGTACATCTGAAAATAAGCATTCTGATCTAGATAGATTTTGGTTTCTGGATATTTTTGTTTTTTAAGCCGTGCGGCTGGGGTTGGTTTTGGTTTTGTTTTGTTTTGTTTTTCCAGGTTTTTTTTTGGCTTTGACAAAGTTAAAATGCACTGACCTTTTTGAGGGCTTTTTTTAATCTGTCCGTTCAAATCCATCTCAGGCGAGTTTAATGGTTCTTAATTTTTCTTCTGGAGCCGCGGGAGGTGAAACTCTCTGCTTGATCGGTGCCCAGTGATTAAAGGTTGATTTGTGCAGTTTTCCTAATCCAGGTCGGTTTATTTCTTAATGAGTTGAACACATGGCAAAAAGGTAGTGCATTTTAAAATTGACCTTCGTATGCTTTTAAAAGCAAGTCTACTTGATAATGTACTTTTTACTTGATCTCAAGTTGTATAAACTAATAAATTTGTGTTTACTGTCACTGCAGTAGTAATCTTATGCACACAGTGATTCCATGGTATACGCGAGTAGTTAGACGAGCTGTTTCCTTAGTTACACAAGTTCCAGAGCTTTTACTTTTGTGCAGGTAAAAAGGCAAAAGTAGGCTACAGTCTGTGCCATGTTGATGTACAGTTTCTGAAATTGTTTTACAAAACTTTGATAATAAAACCCTTAAACTTACACTCGTGTTCCTATAGAACTCTGCTGGTATTTATTTACACCACTGAATGTATGGAACTTGACCTCAGTCCCCTAGAGTACGTGTTTCTCTTCATCTACCTATTTTTAAGACGCCCGTAACGACTCCGTCTCTTCAAAACCTGGAGCTGCAGCGCGGGCAGCGGCTGCCCTTTTAGTCTCGCTAAGCGCGTTACGCTAAAGAAAGAATTATTTTACTTTATGGTGAATGGAGGGAATGGGCTTAAACGGGAACCTAGAGGTATTACGGGACAAGGGCTTGTTAACAGAAATATGTCTTTGTAAAAGCTTTTTGTATTTCCATTGAAATATGAACATTCACCTCCCCGGGATGGTGTCGGGGCGGCAGAAAGGGGAAGCAGCGAGTGCTTCGTGGGGGTAAAGTAGCTCTTCGTGTCAGCCACAAATTCCTGGCTTCAATGGGAGATTTTGGAATGAAACTGTAAGTGGTGCTTGAACTTCTTGAATCTGACGAGTCAAACCATCGTCTTTTTAAACTGTCCTTTCGCCCCCCGGGCAAAGGGGAACTTGCCCTTTAGATACGCAGTGTCATTTTTAGAATTTGTAGAAATGTAAATTTTTACCAACTGTTCTGAGTATTTTGTCAATACAGAGAGGTTTATGTCATCAACCAGTTCTAGGCTTTTATTTCTAGTGGAGAGAGTGATAGTTCTTGTAATAAAATATAAATAGACACAGACAAGGTGCATGATGTCTTCATAGATGTGCCTTTTTTGTTGTCATCACGATATTTATATGTGAAGTACAAGAACATAAACCGATTTATAGTAATAAAGTAAACCTCCGTGATCCTTGGACCTTGGTGTTGTGAAAGTCATTCCCGTGCTGGAGTGAAGGACGGAGTCAGGGTGTCGACCTCACGGTGATCGATCAAGGCCTGCGTGTAATGAAGCGATGGTTTGAGTGGACGTTACCACCAGCCCGAGCCTGCTGGGTGCTGGCCGTACCCCGCCGGCCTGAGCCCAAATACAAACTGGAGCAACGTGGGTGGTTTCAGACCGCAGCTGCTTATTAATAATAATTAATGTTATTAATAATTAATCACTGTCCAGGCCTTTGGTTTATGGCCTCCCAGGGGAACGGGGGGGGGGCGTTGGCTCAGCCCGTAGGATGCTGCTGGTGGCTGCAGGGACGAGCCTGTCGCCTTTCTTGGGGCATGGACACGCCACTCCTGCCCCTCCTGCGTTGCTGGAAGCTGTAGAGGAGCTGCTTCTCCCAGGTGTAGGTTTGAGCCAGCAGAACAGCTTTATTTTAGGAATTTCAAGTTGGTTTGTCAATTATTCCGGAGCGTAGGTCTCCTCCCTCTCAAGGTGAAGCCCCCCCCACCCCGGCCATGGAAGGGTATTACTTTAATCCTGCTGTAGCAGCAGCTGCTCCCAGCCCCCCGTGTTCTTACAGCTGGATTTAATGGCCGGGCTGCGCTGACGCTCCGTAGCTGAGTCACTTGCTGACTGCGAACCGAAAGGAAAGCGGGTCCTGCTTTTCTCCCAGCGCCTGCTGGCAGCTCCAGCCAGACGGACAACGCTGGTTGGACCAAAACCAGCTGTTGGCCACCAGGGAATACGCCTTTGTGGGCTGCAGGGGTTAAAGCCCGGGCCCTGTCTAAGCTCTCTGCAGCCACGCAGCGGTCGCTGGTTCTGCTGCCAGAAACCCAAACCCTGTTAACACCCAGGAGGATTCGGTTTTGCCCATTGCACCAGCCTCGCCTTGGCTATTGCCAGCTGTCGCGCGGGTCCCCGCTCGTCCAGCTCTTCCCTTTGCACATCGGCATCAGGGTGGCCCAAAGCGTGTTCCCGCTGACCTTGAGGAACGAGGCGTCTTTTCCTCTGATATTAAACGAAACATACTCGTCCAGGGTCTCGGGTGTCCTGCCAGCGTGCGGCTCGTTCTGCAGGATTTCATTTGGAGTGGCTGGATGCGACGACCACCTTAAATGAGAGCAAAGTGCCACAATCCAGGCGGAGAAGTTCCATCCCGCTGTTGCTGCTGGGGACTCCTCTTCCAACACTTGGCCCATCACCCGTGGACGATGCCGTACGCGAAAGCAAACGGTCCCGCTCGGCCGCACCTTCCCCGGAACCATCCCGGAGAGCCCCGAGCACGTGCTTTTAGACACACGCGTTCAGACAATCTTCGGCCCAGCAAGAGCCAGGCTTGTCGCGCCACACGGTATTTAACCAAAGCCTGTTGGTTGTAGCAAGGAAAAGGCTACAACTGCCGCCTCGTTAACTGACATCTTCGGCTTTGACGGGTAACGGCTTGAGCGCTTCCTGCAACTCCCACAGGAGTTCTCCTCGCTCTTTATAAACGGGAGACTTTTAAAGGTACCAAATCCTTAACTACGGAGGGATGTCTCGGCCTCTGCTCTGCAAGCCCAACCTCCCATGCTTGCAGGAGGGCAGGAGAGCACTGCTAAGTCAGAAAAAAACCCCAAAAAACCAAAACAACCACACCCCAAAAAAATCCAAACACAAAACCTCCCCCGAAAAGCCAACTAAAACCCCCCCAGAAAACTTCTAAAAGGCAAACCGAAGCTTTAGAAGCTCTAGGCTTTGCTCTCCGGGTCATCCACGGTTCCTCCGAGACGCTGCTCTTAGGACCAACTGTCACATCTTATTTAATTGAGTCCATTTCTGGAGCTGGGAGATGAAACTTCCGGCTTTTTTTCCTCCCCGGCGGCTGCTTCTGAACTTCCACCCCTCAGCTCCAGGCAACCCCGACACGACTCCGTGTCCTTCCAGCGCCGCTCCGCCCTCTCTGCCACCCAGGCCCGTGAAACCTGGAGCTTTACAGAGGGGAAAGAACAGCCTGTAAGGAAAACGCAGGATTTTATTTTAAAGACGACCAACAAACCGCCCTTGCGGAAGGGAGCAGCGTGAGCCGGGCCCCTCACAGCGCGTCCCTGCCCAGAGACACGACTACGGCGCAGAAACACCCCGCAGCGGCCGGGGCCCGCGGAGCCAAACCTCCGTCCTCGCGTCTCAAACAGCGTCAGAATCCAACAGCGTGTTTTGGTCTTTATTCTAACAAATGATACAACCAAAAATTACTATTAGTGAAGGTAAGTTAAAAACATGGACCGGACAACTAGTAAAATGCGAAAAAGTGACATTGTTTCGATGACAATTACAAATTGTAAGGAAAATAAACGTGAGACTGCAGCATTACAGGAAATTCGTTAATACAGATTAAATAATGCAGTTATCCTCCCATGAATTACAAATCAAGAACAAATACATTTTAAAAAAAACAGACAGTCGCTGTGAATATCAACTTAACCAGGTGGGTTTCCAGCACGAACATATCCAGAGTTTTTTGTAACAAATCGTTTCCTTACACAAACCAAGAGTCGCAGTAAAGTGAGTACAGTGACTGCAACAGCAGCTCCTTGAAAGGAAAAAGAAAACGCGTTCCCTTTGCCACCAATTAAAGCAGTATTTTGGAAGACCAGTAAAACAGTTTGGTTAAGAAACAACCCCGGGAATTCTTTTGCAATGATTTCTTGTTTCAGTTTACCAACATCAATGGCTGGTTTTTAGTACTTATTTGTAAAAAAAACCTCACGGCCGTCAAGGAAAAAAATAATAATAAAGTGGTGAGACCAGAAAGAAACAGCGGCCAAACCGCGAGCCGAGGTGGCCCCTCCCGGCACTGAGGTTTTCCCCACCACAGCTGCACCTCCACGGCCACCACGGGGCCAACGAGCATCTTACCACCCGATTCTGACCCGACCCGACCCGACCCGCGCGGTTCTGACCCTTGGCCATCCCAAAGGGACGCCATCACCACCACCGGCAGTGCCCAGAAAGCCATCCCCGGCCTGGGCTACACCGGCGGTGCCTACACACGCGCAAGGCGAAGGCCCAGCTCCAAGGACCAGCTCAAAGGACCAGCTCAAGGCCGCCCCGCTCCTGGCGCGCAGCAGCCATGGGACACCTCTGCAAAACCGCTGGGAGATGGGTTCCCTCCCCGGGGGACCAGACCCTCCCTCGACACCCAACACGCTCTTAAGGAGAAGAGAAGGAGGGAAAACCAAAAATTAAGTCCTGTTTGGTCAATCCCGCTAGAAGGAGGAAGTTTCCAGAAGGGATGCGGGGAGGAGGTGGGGGGTGGTGAAGGCGAGCGGCGGCCCCAGCGCAGCCGCGGCTCCCTCGGCGCCGGGAACGCTTCGCCCTCCTGCAGCGCACCCGGAGCGACCAACACGCACCTTGTGTCCGTGCAACACACGACGAGTTCTGGTGGGTAAGACATTGATATCGGCGTGACCGAGTCACCGCTAAAGGACGGCACCAGCACAGCCGCGCTGCTGGGACCCCCACCACACGATCCCTAAGGTCGGCTCAGCCCGGCGTCCCTCTGGCTACCGAGGATCCCCGCAGCTCACAGCGCGTCCATCGGGAAACCGCTCGTCCCTAGGAATGTTTCTGACAGAAAGCACATCGCCAAAAGCTGGAAGGAATTGTACCGCGAAAGGGCTCACCGAGCCGAGCCTCGCGAGGCTGCCACGGGAATCCACAGGAACCCGAGAACGGTCACCGGACTGGGGAGGACAAACTGGCCGGAGCCGAATCGTTCGGCTCCGCCACCGGCAGAGACGCAGCAGCGGGGTACCTTCGCCGTAAGAATGTAAAAAGACTACCAAAGTCAACCAAATCTGTGCCCGCCCTTCTCTGCTGACACTCCAAACTAGAGCAAGCCCTAACATATAGCAGCCCGCTATAGAAAGTTTCTGCAAATCTTAAAATGTATCAAAGTTAGTAGCTGCGCAGTCATGAAGGTTAAAAAACCCCGCAAAATCTGCAGCCGGGGTCCCTGGGAACCACCCAAACGGGCTCCAGGCCCCGCGCTGGGCCGAGCCAGACGCCGCGTCTGCCACCAGCGGACACGGGCCGTCCTCCAGGCAGACACACAGAACCTCCCTTCTCATCTGAGGCGACACAAAAAGCTTTGTTCTTGGGGTTTTTTTTAAAATCTGGAATCCAGTCCCTGGCAGCGCCACGCCGCCCAAAGCACCCGGCTCCAGCTGGGAACGCTCCCTCCCACGTTAGTCCGCTCGGGTGGGAATTTGGAACAACCGAAAAGGCAAAGTAATACGAAACACGTGGCTCTTTCCCCCTAATATTGAGAAAAAGGATTTCCGACATTCACCTTGTGCAGAAAGGCTCTGCGCTGGCGGGGATTGCCCGGCAGCTCCCGCCGCGGCGGGTCCCCCCCGGCCGAGCGACCCCGCAGCGCTGCACAGCACCGGCCGCCAGCAGCCACCCCGAAACCAGGGCTTGGCCCCGCTGACGTTCAGTCCCCACCTCCAGCACCCACGGGGCGATTCGGTGCCCGCCTACATTCACTCAGCCCCGGCCTCCCCCGGTGCCGATCTCAGCTGCTGCCGAGGAGCACGAGGTGGGCCCCCCCTTATAGCAGCGATGGAGAACACTTCAGGAATTCATAACGACTTGAAAGAACAAGTTCTGTCATTCCTAGCGAACGTTCAACATCTGCTACTGATACAGTACTTCAAAAGTAATTACAATTCCACGTTTCCCTTTGCTTTCCCCCCCCGCCCCCCATAGTTTTATTTTCCGTTTGATTCTGAATTGCTGACTCCAGTGTATCGATCCCAGCCCGCAGAGTCCACCTCACTCACCCGTCCCACCGCAGGTCTCCTGGGACGCTGGGAGAGGATCAGCCCCACTGTGTCTGGACTTTGCCGACAGCGGTTCACCGGGACCCACTTCCAGCGCGGACACTGAGCTTCTCCAGAGCAGCCTCCCGGGGTTTACACAGATTTCCAGAGGTTTTGCGAGAACGTCTGCTTCGGACAAGTATTTCCCCGTGCCGTCGTCGTGCCTGAGCAGTCAGCTGTTATTGCCTTGTGCTGAGCCACCTCCTTCCGCCACCGGCAGGGGCAGTTCGGTTGGTTACCTTCACTACGCCTCGATGGTACTCTTCGTTAGAAAGTTTGATACTTAACTCTAGTGATTTCCAGGAAAAAGTTTTAACTACAGTGCACAAAGAATATAATTTTGAAAATATTTACATTTTTGTACAATTACACCACAGCACTTTAATCTAAATTTCTTAATACAAACAAATAGCACCATTAGCCTTTTGCACAAATTCTTCCTAACAGACCAAAAAGCTGGATTATTGTCAAATTAGGAGACTGGAACCACTTGGAATGAGAATAAGCTCAAGAAGCGAGAGTGCTGAAACGCCGACCTATTCCAAATACTAAGAGAAAGGAAATTAATGTGGAAATATCCTAAGCATTTGCAAATAAAGTCTTCCAAGGTGAGCCCTATTCAATGTGCACTACAATTAAACTAACTTCAAGAAAAGTTTTCCTATGTGGAGGTTTAATGCTTGAGCTTATTGTTCTAATCCCTTTGCATCCCATGTTTTCCAGTGGCTGAATACAAGATAACCTAGTCGATGCTCAACCATTATGGAGCAAGTCTCCTAAGTGAATGTGACAAAAGAAGACAAAAGTGACAATTTCTAGCTACCGAACCTCCGAGCAGGCTAATGGACACGCGGGGACGCAGCAGGGACTGCCAGGCCAGTATGATGGAGGGCAGGGAAGAGCAGAGCCAAGGAAAAGAGGATTAACGAGGGGCTCGGTGAGGAAACGAAGGGTCCGAGACACGGACAGCACCACCACGGACTGCACCCAGGTGCTGGAGGAGGTACCTTATTCCCTGCAGAGCGAACGCTGCTTCTGAAGTGTATTGCAGTATGAAAACGCAGTTGTTTAATGGTTACCATTTGGTTCATTCCTCTACAGAAAACGCATTCCTTCTAATATACGTTCGACTAACATTCAAATTACGGAACTATACATAATGATACATAGTTTACAATTTATGAAAACAAAGCTTGAAAGAATATAATATGGTCATCTTAAGTATGGCGGGATGTTTTATAGGGCTAATATCCAGCTAAGACATTTCAACTTTTATGCTAATGGTCCAAGAGTGCTTTTTGTATCACCAAGAAATGTAAAAAATTTAAAAACGAATGATAGTCCTCACAGCTGTTAAGTATTCTCAGGTCATCGAGGTGTCAGACTACCACGCTTGCAGTACTGGATGTATAAAAGTGTGAACGACACATCAGGAGACTTGCTGTAAATCAGGAACTAGATTAGATGCCCATTACAGTGAGTATCAGTACATCAGTCATTTGTCGCATGTTCCCTTTTCTGCTGGATTATTAAGTTTATCCCTTCCTTTACGGCCCACTTTTCTATCTCTAGCTGTGGGCTGCGTGCATCCATTGGCTTTCACTGTGGTACGCTGGTATCGTTATTCACCATGAACCTTCCAGTTTCGTTAGAGATCAGGAAAACGGCTGGGGTCCTCCTTGTAGTCATCAGGAATAGTGAAGATGGATTCATCAAACTCATCGTAACGGAACTCCTGGAACGTCACAGTGGCTGTGATGGTGGGAAATACAGGAATATCTAGAGAAGAAGCAAAACGGTGCAATGAAGAGCAAATAAAGAGAGGCTTACCAATAGTTACCTAAAGCTTTGTAACTTCAGACTTGCTAAAGACGTAGAAGCTTGTTTGGTATTCTGTACACGGCGATTCAGAGCTCTTAAAGAGGGAGGTGGTTTAAAGAAAGTTATTTCAGAATATACTGAGGTACCCTGAGCACAGAAGCAATACCCAACTCAAGACACCATTCAAAACCTGTCAGTGTTATTAATTCAGTGGTTTTCCGTTCCTGATGCAGACTGATGACATGGAAACCAAGGAGTTGTGAACATACAGATTAACTTGTTAAAGTAGAGAACATTGGCTTGAAGATGAGACAAGACAACCTAGCCTTCCCACACGTAGGCTTCAGCTGAGCAAATCCAGGTGAAAAGCAAACCTTTTTAATGTTTGCTTTAAATATAACCCTTTTCCATTTTGAATGGAGGCTGAACACTTAAGAGCTACCCTCCATAAAACTGGCTTGCCCATCAGCTAACTTCATGAGCTAAGCAAAAATTCCATCCTCAATAAACAGCTGGGCAAGCACGACAGGAGGCAGGATGCAGACTGTTCAGAACTGTCTAGCTGAACCAGCCTACTGGTACGCAAAAAGTCCTGTAACACTTAGAAAAGGTACTATGACTTTTTGGCCGTTTATATTATACCGCAAATAAATTGCTTTCTACATTTCCATCTGTTAGAAGTGTAACAGTTTTCTGTTTATTTGTAAGTGGAAAAAATACATCGCCAGTAATCCTTGCAGAAAAAGAAATACAAAAATGCTACAAAATACTTAACTCAGGACTGAGATCATCCTTTAATGAGAGGACAATGCAGCATCTCTCCGTGACTCAGAGCAAGACCCCAGCATTAGGAAAACCTCAGTTAGAGCTCTCTTCCTGACTGGGACTACAGCCACCTTTCAGCTGCAGATTGCCAACTAACGTTACTCCCACTACCTTATTTCTCCTGAGATCTACAGCAACACACTCTTAGGTGACAGAGTTTATTTCCAAGGCTCAGTTTTGCACACACTTCTGTTTGGAAATAGAAAGCCGCAGCAGGAGTTGCAGTCACCTTACCTAATTTTACAGGAAAGCCTGGTGGAAGCTTCATTTGAACAAATTCTCTAAGTTTGTTAAAGTGCTTGAAGGGTGCAATTACTTCTAAAACATTCAACAATCTGAAAAGGAAAATGGATTTCATTACAAATTCTTGCTTCACAAGCTTTCCCTCTAGAAAAGATAAAAATGATCAAAAGAGCAAGGTGATAAAAAAGGAGTTGAAAAATTACATCATGCTTAGATATCGATCTCCTTAGGGCTTCAGTATCGGCACCCTCACATTCAAGTTCTTCGTGGTCCATATTGTATTACCATAAGCGTACAAATAAACATCAAGATATTAATTTCTTGTCCTCATTTTACATGAGAGACGAAAGCATATAGTAGCACACCCTCTTCCCCATGGGCATAAGGGACCTGATGTGGTTTTGTACTGGTTTAAAGGACATAACTTTTTACGGACAAAAACGTTTCAGAATTCTGTGGAATCAGGCACACTGTCATTGCGACAAGTTAATGATAAACCCGGCCAAACCTCTGCTCTTATCAAGTGAGATAAGCGCTTGGCTCTCCTAATAACACGCACACCAGCACCGCGGTCTCCGACGTTAACAGTGTACGTGCTTCTGCACGGCTTCTGTCCTGGGTTTTAAACCCTCAAATTCCCCTATCTGAAGAGACGATGAATTCTGCAGTTCATAACCACATTAAAACATTTCCTACACATAAGCTACGTTCACGGCCAATCATTTTGACTTACGATTCAATTCCTAAGGGAAATTCCTGGCTCATAGCTATGGTGGCTTTAAAGGTTTTCTTGCTCTCTTTGCAGACCAGCTCTCTGCCCAGATGAGGAGCTCTGCAAGGGGGAGCGGAGAAAGACACAGTCAGCTTTTCTCTCACTGAAACCTTGGGTTTAAAGGAAGGAAGAAAGACTCGGGTTTGAAAATGTCAGTAAAGAACCTCTACGATAAAGCAAATACTTTAAAAGGTGTGCATAGTAAAGATGAGTCAGGAACCAACCACGAGTTTTGCTAAACCAGGAGACAAGACAAAAACAGGGAAATGACTTCAGAAAAATCTTCAAATAATTCCTCGTAAACATTCTATTAATAAACACGATGGAAAGACATGACAACTACACAGAAATATATACAGCTGATGTCAGATGTTAATAGTCTGTGTGTGAACAAAGTGTCAAGTTGAACTGGAGAAAGGTTAATTTGCTTTCAGCCTAAAACAGGACACAACCTCAGAGAAAGCGGAAGAGTTACTCCGCTATCACTAGAAGGCAACGCTGGAAAACACAGGGCAGAAAATTCTGTTATAGGAGAGGAACAGACAGGTAACATATAAGGTCACACATCTTTTCCTCTTTTGCCTTATATTAGCTGGAAACCCCCATCTCCCGTTAAACTCCCTCCAGTTAATCAGATTATTAAACAAAGCGAAATCCATACATATTTCTGTCCCAACAGTAACAGCTGTTCAAGCATAACCTATTTATTCTGCTTGAATATTCACTCTGGCTCAAATAGATAAAAAATTAAATTAGTTTCAAAAAACCAAACCAAACCAGATCCATGTGCCTTTTTAGAAAGCCTGTACTGTAACATCGTCGTATTCCCCGGTAAGATCTGACTCTAGGCCAGTCCGACATCTCTGGGGAAAGGACAAAGGACTTCTACCACTGGTACTCATGGGACACACTCGGTACGTTTTTTGGTCCTTCTACATTCAGCAGCCAGACAGCACGCAGCCCGAGGACATACACTCAGCTGCTTGCGTCGCCTACAAATGAAGTTAATGTACAGTAATTTAACTTATAGCTGTTCGGTACCTCGCTAGGCACCTACAGGAAAGCGCCCTGCAAAGTATGAGGAGACGGGTATGTCCTTGTACTCCAGAAGTATGCATTTTTGTACGCTGCTACCAGAGTCTCATTAAAGCATAAACTTTTATTTAAAACACGGTGAATTGGATTATTTATTACTATCGTAAGTAAAGATAAATGAATTTGTCAGAAAATCTTCTTTAAAAAAAGCGCCAGCTTAGACGTGCGTATTTTCAAAACGTTTCGGTGCCAGCCATGGGTATGAGGTAGATGCCCAGCCAATATTTTTATTGCCAGCTGATGCAATACTACTATTCGCGTACACGGGTATCAGCTTCCCAGCCAGCCTACTGAGGAACGTTAAACATCCCAGACATCAAACTGTGTTCCTCTTCCCAGAAAAAAGCACCCAATAAACTAGAGAAACCCCCCCAAAATCCCCACAGCCCCAAACGAATAACCTGAAGGTGTCTAAGTAAGTTTATGTCAATAAAGCAAAACCACTTACTTTCCGTTCTCCGCAGATATGTACTCTTCCCATGTAATTGTGTTGGGCGATGGCGGAGTAAGCGACTGCCGTCTGACAGGCTGTTCAGAAAAACATGTTTATCTTTCCTCATATTCTCTTAGAATTTTGCCATTCAAAAGATACAACTGTACTTCAACTCTACGAAGAACAGCAATAAAGTCTATCCAGTTTGGAGCTGATACTTCACTGGGCTTTTCCATCTCCTGCTCTTGCTCTCATAGTCTCCATTTAGGTATTTGGCCTCAAACTGCATTTTACATAGAAGTTGTCTGTTTTAATACACCGGTTAATCAGTTAATTCAAGCGTCTGAATGACAAGGAACAAAGCACAAGCTAATGCAGAAATAAATTAATCTTTTTCAAAAGGCTGTACGCGTGTTCCCAGATGATGTCTGGCTCGTTCTGAATAGCTCTTGATTTCATGGTGATAATAACAGGCTTAGTCCATTATAATGAAGCCAAAGGAAAACACGATTGAAAAGAAAACCAGAAAGGCATTCTACGCAAGAGAGATTTGGACTAAAGGAAGTTAAAGTGATTTGCCACAGCCAAACCCATAATCTTCTACTAAGAGACAAATTAAGACTGAAATACCCAGCATAATCACGGAAATTCCTCAATGTGTGCACTAATCAGGGTAATTCATTAACATATCACCATGATTATACTTGTAGGTCATGTTTATTATTTTAAAATTAAGACAATCAAAGTAGAATAAAAACATTATTTATAGATGTTGCTACACCGCTGGTGTTAAAGATTGTTCTACGCAAAAATTCACATACTGTGAAAAAATACTTAAGTATACCTCAAAATTTTGTTCCATTAAGTTGCCACCTTTACTCAGGCTCTCCATGATAGCTTTATTTCGAAGAATGTCCTCCTCACTGAGATGTTCTCTTCTTTTCCTTGACTCTAATACAAGTCCATTAACCAAGTAGAAATCTGCCAAGAAGTTTCCTACTCTTTCCTGCAGAAGGAATTGGACATTAATGACCCACAGGAGATAAAAATAACACATTTAAATTCTTGTACATCCAAATAATTGCACTTCAGTGCAGTAAGATACCTTCAGGTTATAATTTACGCAACCAATCACAAGAGCTATCAGTGGACAATCCCAGTGAGGTATGTACAGCACAAACACAAGAACTCCATCAGAACAGATATTTCATATCAATGGAAACTTTAAGACAGAAAAGATTGTTTAAGAATTTAAGAGTAGCCAAAGGAAATCTGACTAAAATCCCCTTCAACAGCAAGCTGTGCTAAAGGATGATTTACACACGTAGAATAAGGATGTGGTATTCAAACGGAAAAAAGTTCTGAAAGGCCAGCTCAGACGCAAACTTGAGATGACTGGCACTACGTGAACAGATCCAGATAAAACCAAAATCCTGCAGAACGAGCCACTTCTTACTCAAAGAAGTTACGATGGTGGCCGTTTCCATTTTTGCAAAGCTGAAAACTTGCAGGTCAGTCAGACAGCTAACACGGGAAGGAACTCCTAAAGAACGACCCAGAGCGCTCCCATCTTCCCACATTCTCTGACACAGGAGCGCAGAGAATCCTTACTGCACATCCTGCAATGAACCAGCACAGGAGAGACACGGAGCTGTTGGAGCGGGGCCAGAGGAGGCCCCGGAGATGCTGGGAGGGCTGGAGCCCCTCTGCTGGGAGGACAGGCTGAGAGAGCTGGGGGGGTTCAGCCGGGAGAAGAGAAGGCTCCGGGGAGACCTTCCAGCCCCTTCCAGTCCCTCAAGGGGCTCCAGGAAAGCTGGGGAGGGACTCTGGAGCAGGGAGGGGAGCCATGGGACGAGGGGGGACAGTTTTACAGTGGGAGAGGGGAGATTGAGATGAGATGTGAGGCAGAAATTGTTTGCTGTGAGGGGGGTGAGCCCCTGGCCCAGGTTGCCCAGAGAAGCTGTGGCTGCCCCATCCCTGGAGGGGTTCAAGGCCAGGTTGGACGGGGCTTGGAGCAACCTGGGCTGGTGGGAGGTGTCCCTGCCCAGGGCAGGGGGTACCACTGGGTGGGCTTTAAGGTCCCCTCAAACACAGACAATTCTGTAATTCTATGATATTCCTACAATAAAGTAGTTTTCAGTACAGCTGGTTCTCCCCCCTGCCCAATAGCTAGAGTTCATTATCTTTCTTCCAGGCTACTTCTTCCTTATGAAGGTGGTCTATCATATGCCCTCTACATGCTCACACTAGTCACAGCTGGGGGGAGTAAGGGGAGACATTTTTCTTCTGTCCTGAACATCTTACTCTTTTTCTCCTTATTTCTTCCCAACCACATCATCATAAGGCTGTCTGAACTATTTTGTCTCCAGTAAGGCGGCTTGTGAAATTTTCTTTAGGCTTACTGTTTTGTCTTCTCGAAAAAGCCATCCCGTTTGGGCACGTGTGAAGGTAATTGATTTGGTTGATAATGTTGCTGAGTAAATATCACTGCTCATCAAAATGTCAACCTCTTCTTCTGTTTCCATCTCAGATTCCTAGCAGAAAAATTCCCAAATGTGGAACAGAATTTAATAATTATGATTACTTCTTAAAAAAAAATAAAAATAATAAAAAAATCAATAAACTTTTTCCTTTGGAACTTTTCCCAGAACTAGCATTTCCTGCATTTGAAACTGTTCTATAGTAACCAAATGGTTACCAAATAGTTTAATATTAAATATTAATGCAAATAAGGCATCCAAGTGCGATTTATCCAGCAGCTCAGCAGCCACAGCCTTTCCACAGGCAAAGATCCATATGCTGAAGCGATTGGTGGGTAAAGCCATAATTAAAAAGTCGACTAAATACAAGGGGTCCAGTGAGTCATGCCCTTGCGTTGTTAACAACTACACTGGCCACAGAGTAAGCAAGCAGATGCAAAGCAGTGGCAAGCAAGTCTGAAAACCCACCCGAGGACCCCTAAATTAAGCCCGCTGGAAAGATGAAAAGTAGCATGCGTCATAACATAAAACATATTTATACATTTGCCTATTCAAAACGATAAAAGATCTTCCCCGAAGATTCACATTCTAGCTTTTTCCTCATTTAGAAGTTTGTATTCAAAAGCACTGTTTTTCATAACAAAATGTTATGTCACCTATACAGCTTAAGTTATAACAGCTCAACAAAAAAGCCTTTGGTTTGCATTTCTTTGGAGCTTGTTTGGGTCTTTTTGAGAGGCACATTTGGTTTAATAAAATAAGTCAGACTTTGGATGTAAAGGAAACGCTCGAGGTATTTCACACAGATCCTTACCTCATGATGTATTCGCTGGTAAACTTTTTGTTCATTGTCTAAAACTACAAAAGATTCAGAGGGTGCGGCATCACCATTAAAAATGAAGCTTAAATCCCCTCGTTGGCACTTCATGTCGGTAAAGTCTATGAGAGTTGTGTCCAGCCTGGGAAAATACACCAATACTTTAAAAGAAGCTACCCATAAACACTCAACTACACCATTAAGTTCAGTTTGCAAGCAGAAGCTTTTTTTTTTTTTTTTTAAAATCACAACCAAACACGCTGAGGCTTAAGTTTTCGTAGAATATTTCACAAATGAAGCCTGGATGCAGAAAGAAAAAAAATTGCTATTAAAAAGTTTCACATCATAACATCTCTACCATTGTAACTGCATTCCAAACTTCATAGGAGAAGGTAAAGTTTTCTTCAGAAAAATTTATTTCAAAGCTGCCAGCACGAGGAAGTGACAGAATTTATATACCTAGTATATGAAACACATTGAGAAATACAACCACCCTATTCTACGAGAAGCAGCCACTGATTTGAGCATCAATATTAGGACATGACCCAAATTATGAAGGGAAGTAAGAAACAGACTGATCTTTTTTTTTTATTTGACTAATTTTAGTTGCTATTTCTATTTCTTCCCCTCACCAACACAAGAAATGCTTCTGCTGACCTGAATAACTAGGAGATGGAGCCAAGGACAAAGATCTCTCCAGCAACAGAATCATAGAATCGTTACAGTTGGAAGAGACCTTTAAGATCACCAAGTCCAACCGCTAGCCCAGCACTGCACATTCACTTCTTTAACAAAGAGTGTTAAAGAACCTGAATTTAGCAACTGCTCCAGCAATAAGGGGTGACTGCTTAACACTCAGCATAGATTGGCCTCAGAGTCAAGAAAGAATCTGCAGCTATCGCCACTCGGTGCCAGACTCGGACAAGCAGAGCACACAGAAATGAGAAGGGAACAAAAATAGTCTCAGACTCAGATTTGACCTAAAAAGTCAGTTGACACCTATGCTAACAGCTTTCATAGAACAAAATTTTCTACAGATTGAATCTTCAGAACCATATTCTTGACTTTTTGCTTGTTTTAAACTTTGGAACCTAAAGAAAAAGACAGAAAAGACATTTGAATCCCCAGACCCAAACTAAACCAGTTAAAGAGCTGAGCTCAGGAAGGCTCCTGGAAGCACTCTACTGAGTTTGTGAATCTGTCGCATTAAGCACTTCAAAAAGAGAAACTATACCACTGTTTTTACTACATAGACTGGAGCAGCAACATTTCTGCACAAACTACGGAAAGCTCATTTATTTGAAACTGCGTTAAAAACACCAAATTCCTATTTTTCGATTAATCATTGTCATGTCTGGTAGATAAAGCCTTACACAGCTCGAGTGCCTCTGCTTTGTATTTTAAGTGACTCGGGAGCTGAAGCTAAATTCAGATCAACAGAGAAAAAAGAGTCTGAAGCTCAGACCCGTCCTTGCCTCTAACACCCCTGTACAAACACGATGCTGTTCCACACCTTTGCAGACTCCTCGGTGATTTCTTTCAGACCACGCTGGAGTCCAGCGTTTTCACTAACGTGCAGATAAACACACTGTAAAATCAGTACTTACCTGATATTTATACCTTGTTTGTGTATTTTACATGCATCAGAAGGCAGAATTCGGGAAAGTAAAGGCACTAAAGGGAGGAGAGAGAATGCAATTAGGACACCGAGGTTACTCTGCAAAGTACTTCTATTAAAACTATGCATCAGTTTGAATCTCAACGTATTTTAATACAAATACAGCATACCCATTTTCCATCAGAATCCCAATGCAAAGATAACTGACTAATACCAGGGTTGTTTCTATTCAGTAACTGCAAAACTGATTCGTAATTGTACTGACTACTTGCAGCATCAGGACAGTTTAAAACGTCCTCAGCCACAGCTAATTCATTTATAAATTCTAATAACTCATCTTCTAGCAGTTTGAAATTTTAATTCTATGATTTGATAGTTTAGAATCATAGAATCATTTAGGTTGGAAAAGACCCTCGGGATCATCGAGTCCAACCATCAACCCCACTCTACAAAGTTCTCCCTTACACCACATCCCCCAACACCACATCTAAACGAGTCTCAAACACATTCAGGGGTGGTGACTCCACCGCCTCCCTGGGCAGCCTATTCCAGTCTCTGGCCACTCTTTCCGTGAAGAATTTTTTCCTAAGGTCCAGCCTAAACCTACCGTGCTGCAGCTTGGACCCATTCCCTCTTGTTCTATCGCTAATTCCCTGTGAGAAGAGACCAGCACCAACCTCTCTACAATGTCCTTTCAAGTGGTTGTAGAGAGTGATGAGGTCTCCCCTCAGCCTTATATATTATATATTGTACCAACCGAAAGCCTAGCTACGTTTTATGCTGACTCTTCCATGAAAAGACCACTCATCAAACGAGCAGCGCACAGTAGGCCACCTAGAAAAACGGGGTGTTTTTTCCAGATCTGTTCAAGTTTGATGGCAGCCTGGCTGCTCATTCCTCCTCTGAACACTGGAAGAGGCGTATATCACAGCAAATACATAGACTATGCCTGTATGAAAGTATATGAAATTACTAACCTAAAGTTCAACCAGTAAGAGGAAGTGTCACTTCCAATATTTTGACATGATTCAGACACGTTGATCATTGCTAATACAGTTTTGCCAATTTATTTAGATTTTTCTTCTGCATATAAGAGGAGGTGGAAATTGAGAAAATGCTAAACCTTATTGAGTCACAAAAAGAAACACTAAAATGCAGCTGGGTTTGAAGAACCTACCACACAGTTGCACTTAACTGCCAGTCGCCGTTCAGAGTACAGCCCGAAATTCAGGAGATTAAATGCCCCAAGTCCAGGCACTCAACTAAAGCGTTCAAACCACTGATCTATAGTGACACCAATCGACCAGAGACACTTCAATATTTTACTCTTCCAATAACCTTAAAGTAAACAACAGCTTGTTCCCCCCCATACTGTGTCGCTGGATTATAGAAGCGAATTCAGCTCCTAAATGAATAAGCAAAAATAATTCAGCAAAAAAGTTGTCTGTCCGTTCTTTATAACTTGCATCTTGAGAACTGGATTGTGAACTTTCCAACACGCAAACCAGAAGAGAATTTAAGCCTGAGAGAACACGCGTGCTGAAGACTGATTATATTATCTCCATATGAAAGGAACATGCAGTCGCTTACCCCAACTTTGAAAATCCCAGTGAAGCTCTAGATAGAAGTCACCTAGCTGAGACGAAAAGAAGAATATATTAACAAGCTTTTTAGTCACAATGACAACTGTAAAATTTGCTGAAAGACAGGCAGAAGTTGTGTTTTGCCAAACAAAGGAAACTTCTTCTCTACTGTTAGTACGTGAATTTATACTCAAACCCAATTTCTACAAACTCATTCATATTTTACCATTTGACCAGTCAGGAGAAACTCACCCCACCCAAAGGGAAATAAACACCTGCGTTTTATAACCACAGTTTTAGCACATGAGCAGCAGTTTGCAATGGAGGAAAGGGCTTTCCTTCTTGGTTTCCCTAAGCTGAGGAATGTTTCACTGTGCTCATGAAGAACTGGCTGCCGCGTGTAGATGGAGGAGAATTAAACCAAAAATCTCTTTCCTTACTAACCAAGAAAAGAAAGTGTCATTCGTGACTGGTGACTAAACAAAACCAGTAAATTGTTCACTAAAACAAAAGATTTAAGAAAGCCTTAAGAATATAATGAAATAAATACAGATTAAAGCTTTAACTTTTAGGTTGCAAAGAAGACTAGTGGGTCTATCTTACACAAACCTTTCTATTTAAATTTCTCGAAGTTGAGAAGAAAGTATTATCTTAAAATACACTTAACTGTGACCCCTTAACACAGACACTGTAAGCCAAGACTGCTATTAAGAGCAAAAGAGATTTGTAAAAGCAAGTAAAAAACTCTTCTACAGTTTGCCAGAGCATCCATACTATGAACAGAAGCCGCTGCTTCCCAGCACAAGCTGGTTTTGTCAACACAACTGCCTTAAACTTACCTCTTTCAGGGCTTTTAATAATCGAGGTCGCTTTTCTTCAACACTTTCCCTGGACTGCTGTTTGAGCTTCCTTAGGAGTGCTGTAACTAAACAGAAATTAACTATCAGGTAAATCTATTCTATTTGTTTGTTAATTACTTGTTAGTCTCATTATTTGGCATCTTAAAAAAAGAAAAAAACCAATGCAAATGTAACATTTAATCAGACTTTGGAGAAATTCACTGCAAGTTTTAGTAATTATACATAGCCTACTCTGATCACAACAGGAAGAAAAGGCTCAATAATTATTTATAATATAAAGTATACAATCATGTCAAGAGGTCTTTTACATGTCTATTAGTAAACATGTGGGTACACGTGTACGTTATTGAACACAAGCTACGGATTGCATAATGTCTACTCCTGCTGCAAAAATTCTTTAGTAGTGAGGAGCTGACGTGCAGGATGTTGTTAACATTATTACAAACCAGTGCATTAATATATTAATAATACATTAATATATTAACAAATTTTTATATATGTTATGTGTGTGTATATATATATATAAAATAAAATAAATATATATAGTGACTTTTCTGCTATGGGACATGGTAATACCAAATACTACTACCACCCACTAGTGAACAGCAGTAGAGTAACTTTCCCACCAAAGAGAATAAGCAACCACTACATTTGCCTACTGGCCTGTTGAGATGCAACAGAAGAGCAGTTTACCATTGCCAACTGATATATCAAATATACATAGGACCACATGGAGCAATTCCGATGAGACTATCCCACACAGCTAAAATCCACTCTGACCTTGTAACTCCAATTTTAAATACAGAATGCTAGTTTATAGCTTTTACAAGCCCTTTAAGCAAAATCTTAACTCTATTTAGCATTATGTATCCTAATGCAATTCCTTTCTTAGCAAGGAAATGGACACGCATAGAGCTTGTTGTATCATATTTAGATATAAAAAAGTTCAGCTGATTAAGAGAAACTCTTCAGAGAACTAGGAGTATTATAAAAAAAAAATCTAGCTTGAAAACCTTTATGTTCCTGTTCTGCATGAGACCTCAGTTTCTGATTAATTAGCAAGCAGAGGTTCTTACTCATTTGTCTGTCTCCATAGCTGATGGCTTCTGCAAGAGGGCTCCATCCCTGAGCATTTTTCACCTTTACTGGAGCATTATGGGCTAAAAGCAAGTGGGCACATTCTGTAACAAAAGAGTAATAATTATTTACAGTAAACATCAAGGATATAGCAATATAATTCATAATAAAGGAAACAATAATAAAGCAAAAGTAGTTGATAATATATTAAACAGGTTATCAAAATACATACCTGGATTCTGACTCAAACTTTAAACAAACGAAAAACATTTATGTAAATACTTACAGCACTTCCCTGTTCAACATTAGCAGTAAAAACATAATTGGTGATCAAACACCAATCGCGTAACCATTTCTGCTTCTTCTGTTTTGCTTTTTATAAAGCTGTACATCTGTGTATGTGCACATACACACACACACACAACTACGTAACAAATCTTTTTAAAGCACTACATCAGCTCTCTACTTAATGCACAACCCCACAGACCAAGACACACTTCATGGTCTTCCACACATGGAAGCAGTGCACAGTTTCCTCCTATCTCACCCCCCGTCGCCCAGAGGTGAGCGATGAACTGATTTGCGGGAAACGTGCATGGAGATACGGACTTCAGGCATCTCGAGAACATCACGTGTATGGGAGGCAGACGAAGCAGTGGCACCAACACATCCCTACGTCCTGCAGCATCTTGTGGTGAGATGGCATCTAAAGCGAGCAAACCAGCACACTGTGACCTAGGAAACCTCCGAATATGTGCATAACCAGCTGTACAGCAAGGAACAGGGGTTGCAGGACTAACACGGTGGTTATCTGGGGCACTGATAACAGAGCACGCAACTCGCGGTCCTGTGCTCCATCACCAGAGAGGTACGCTTGCCATGCGCTACATTTTCCACCGAGAGCATCAGTCAGAGCGTGCGTCACTGCTGTCCCCGACGCTCGGCACGCACACGCTGCGCCGATAAAGCAACGCCAGCATCTCAAAGCCACACAAGTTCCTAGCCGAGTCACAGCTCAACTTGCACTCCCTTCTCTGTCTACAGGTAAAAGGTGGCGGTGGAATGATGAATAGTCCTTAAAATTAATGAGAGAAGAAAGCTTCCAGTGTTTCCACGGTTTGAATGAGCTGTCCTCATTTGAAACGGTTCTTCGGTTTCCAACTACAGAAAGTTTCCTCTCCATATCTCATTAAAATCAACCCGACCCATCGCAGTAGGACGCTGGAGCTGAAGGCTGAAGGAATGTCTCATTACGAATAGGATGGGCAATGACGGACAGAGGAACTTCCTGAATTACTCTCCTACTATAGGTGTTACAGGAAACCGCACTAGTCCTTCCAGATGCAACAACCGTGAGTCACTGGCAAGCACAGTGTTTGGAAAGGAAGAGATACTTCACTGGTGAATATACTATCTTTTCTGGTAAATAAACAAAAGCCCTGACTGCTTTGCCAGCAAACACAGAGAGGTATTTTTATGGTTGCTTAAATATAGTGCCTAACACAAGAACAACACTGTACAGCGAGCAGGCAAATAAGCTCACATTTACCAACCAGACTACATTTCCAGTTAAACGAACAGGATGTAAACTCACCCCGGGCTTCAGAAAAGACTGGCTGTAACGCTGCTATATCCAGCTGAACGGTCTGTATGCATCACCCCGGAAAGACAGAAACCTGACCTTTGATATGCACGAGACAGACTAACGAGATAGGAAAGGACCTGGGGCTCTTGGTGGATCAACGACCAGGACTCAAAATCAAAAGAGTAAAACCAGGTATTGTGCTGGATGTCCTGCACAAATGGCCCTGCTTCAGGCAAGCTGGACAAAGGCTCACCACGAACATCCGAAAGGATTTAGGGCTTTACACACAGGGTGACGGACTATATGGAAAGAAGCCAAGAGGTGAACCGCAAACTGACATCGAAAACATGCACCAACAAGAAAAGGAGTAGAGGGAAGAAATGCCTCTCCTCTCCTCGCTATGCTACACACGAGGGTAACTCATATCCTAGGAATCTGTCAGTGCTGAACAGATTGCTTTTTACCCTGAGCTGAAAGATACAATAACCACACTTCACGAGAGACTCAGAATAAATATTCAACCGTACTGAATTAAAGTTGGTAAATTCTTTTCTATCAGTTTTATTACAACAAGCATCTTTGACCAAAGTCATCTGTATTTATTAATGTGTTATGATACTGTTGTAGCTGTACGGAAAGTGTCCCTTCATGACAGCTAATCGTTGTTTAAGCAAAAACACATAAGCCCTTCTACATCCAACAGTGTAAAACTTGTAAATATTAACTAATGACTGTGACAAACTAAAGCTTGAAACAAACACTGCAATAAGGCACAACAGGAGCCATGTACATAGCTGATCACCGCTGCCTGAAAACACAGAGTAAGTATTTACAAAATGAAAATCTGTCTTAGAAAGAAAAACACCTTATTTAAGGCTGAGAAATTAAAGAAAGGCTTTTGCCTCTGTTTCCTTCTGGTGTTCCAAGCCTCTACTCTGGACCCTCACTGGCAAACAGCAGTTCTGATAAAACACCGTTTTTTGCAAGTTGAAAAAACCTCCTATCCATGACTTCTAGCAGGCAGGCACTTGTAAAACATATTTGCTGCACCGCTATCTCAAAAAGTTGTTGCATATCTTCTTTTTCTTTTCTTCTTCGTCTTTTTTTTTTTTTTTTAAATTTAAGAAGTCTCACAGGCTGGACCAATATTGGCAGACTCCAGCAAGCTCTGGGGCTTCCTCTTCTGTGTAAGCCGCCTCTCTCCCTTCTTCCTTCAAAATTGCTTCTGACTCTAACTCTCCATTATCTTAGATCACTTCATAGGTTTTACCAAAGCATCCTAAGACAAGTTGTTGCATTTCCTGTGTTCCCCTCTCCAGATCTGCCAGGCGATTCAGCTACCAGCTCTCCCATGGAGCAGCACCACGCACCAGGCACTGCACCCACATGGCTGAACGGAACCAAGCCATTCGTGTTTCAGTAGTGAGAAAGAATTTTACTGTCGCAGAGACTGAACAATCAAGCTCCAGGGTTCTTCCAGCCTTGAAACATGTCTACTTCTATACTTTCCATTTGAAGTAGAAATTTAAATCCTGTGCCTTGAAATTCTGCTGTAAAGAAACACCCAAAGGGCATCTGGAAAGAGGAGAGCCATCGTGAACCAAGAGGCTGCAGAGTCCTGGAGGCTGTCCTGCGCCTCGCAGCGGGCAGCCAGGACACCGAGTCAGAAATCCAAATCCAGTGAACGAAGGACTACATAAAAAGCAGGTGAGCAATTACATTTCCACAAACAGGAGTCATTTTATTCTAGAGGATGTTATTCTGATTCACTTCACTGGGAAAAAGCTAAACAGGGTTGTTCAACGTCACCTAGTGAGCAGATCAGTAACAAACACAGCGACACTAATAACCAGAAAAGCATTGACAAAGAGGAAGGGTATCGTCACACAAACAGAAATTAATAACCCTTCTGTACCATGAATTAATTGCACATTAAAACCGAGATCAAGTCCCCTGCCTACACATATGGAGTGTATTCCCTCCTTGCTTGGATACCGCAGGGGAAGCAGGCATGCATACACTTGCCTACAGTGCTTCCAGTTGCTTCTCGGTCTTCTACGATACTCCAACTTTCCCAATTCCCTTCTAACTCTGCAAAAAGAGTGGAGCTGGGTCCACCCACTGTTCTTGTTCTAGGCTCATAAAGATTCCAACCGCTACAACTCCCTTCTGCCCTGCCCCACTCACTACCTGGCTCCGTGATTTGGGCCCAGAGAACAGCTCTGATTTCCTCTCCAAGTTTTCCCTCCTGAATCTGCACACACCTTCTTTCCAGAAAAACCTCAGCTTTGAACTAGCTTGAAACACAAGATCACATTCAGGAAAAATGAAAAATCTTGTTTTCCTCTTACCCCTGAATCTTCAGGATAATTTAAGAGATAATAAAATTGATGGGTTTACCTACCTTTATGTCCCAACATCACAGCAAGATGTAGAGGAGTGTTTCCTAAAATAAGTAATAGAAATAAGAAGATATTAGCTTCAACGTAACAGAATCCACTGCAATTCCTTCAGGAGTTTGCACATACGACTCAAATGTTACATGTTAAGAAACCTGAGCTACATGACCTAACAAAGGAACACACTAAAACACACTAGAGCAGTTATATTTATTTTAACAATTTTAATCCAACTGCTTGCTTAGAAAAAATGTAACTGAAACACATTTCATGGGCCAAGAGGGTTTTTTCCTAATGACATCCTGAAACTTACTCCCGCCAAACAGGTCCAACTGTATCTTCAAGAGATAACCCAAACCTCTACGCTTATCATGGTCTGAGAAGTCTGATAGTTTACAAAGAATGACACATCTAGGTTAAAAGCTACTCAAAGATATGACACTGATTAAAATTTTAAGACCCCACTTTATTAATTTAGTACAGAATTTTTACTAATACAGTGTTGGACAGACTGCAAAGTAACTGTAACTTCACCGCAAAAAAGCCTTTTGGTTTTTTTAATGCCTTGTTTCCAAAGAAAGCTTCCGAGATTATTAGCAGATATTACAAACATGACTATTTTCCCGGCTATGCATATGACACATTTTGTACTTCTGTACTTAAATAGGCACTGTAAGGGACTGTAAGCTGTTTTTTGTGGATTAACGCTACTACCATAATTCTGATACATTTTATTTATGTACCTTAAGGATGCAAAATTCTTCCATTTAACTGTACTGCTCTGTTTATACGTTTAAATATTTTCTTAGTGGAGTTAACAGAAAAATTGCTGGAAAACAAACTTATTTTGCAATTACAACAAACGCACTTGATTTTTAGGGTTATTTTACAGTATCGTGTTAGCAATAAGTAGTTGCTACATGCACAGGATGATGTCCTGTACACCTAAAAGATGCAATGCAAAACACCGAGAGGCTGCTGTACAGCGCGATTGCCGGCACACTACCGTATCCTGCAATCTCCCATCAAGATAGGCGGGCAGTCGAAGGCAGAGCTCCTAAGTGGTTCTGAATGAGCCATTCAACGTGGAGTACAAATTATCCTTGCGGGTCACTAGCAACATCACAGACAGCAACATCCTCGTGCATTATGCACACTCTAAGCTAACCTCACATTTTCTATTAATAGATTCTTGTAACATCTGTGAGCCAAAACATAATTTAGAATAATGGATGCAGCCGTTCTTTGTTAAGTGACTGAAATAACAATGTTACTGCGGAACAAACTTGAGAAAGAGCCAAACCATTTACTCAGAAAATTCAAATTATACAAGCCAGGGGTAAACATTTTCCTCACCTTATCAAGCACCTCAATGGGATATATAGATAAAAATAGCTCTACACTAAGTTTTCTCTTAATTAATAAACCTTGAAATTTAAAAAAAAAACACCCCACCTTTCAAATGGTGAATAACACAGAGCCAGACAGCTCCAGCAGCTACGACAGCTTGCTACAATGGCAAGAAACAACAAAACGAAAGATGACCAGGCCCCTGACGGCTTTCCTGAGAACTCCGTTGGACTTCATTCAGCCAAAAAGCAGAAAAGAGCGGTTGCGTGATAAGACACATCATTTCCAAACTCCCCTGGACCAGGTTCCGAGCAGCCTGATCTCACTCCAGTGTTATCTCTGCTTGGAGCAGGAGGTCAGACTAGATCCCCTCCAGAGAGCTCTTCCAGCACAGACTTTTCTTTTTGACTCCATGATTGTCTTCACACCAAAAAGCATGCAATTCAAACATTAGATAGGAAACCTGGACACAGCAGACAAGGGGGAGAGGAAGAGGAGCACGCAGAAAAACGGAGTACAATAAGCGATAAAGCACAGAAACTAGAATCTATCAAATCTGTCCAGAAAAAGAAATAAAAAGGTATTCATGAGGAAGCTGAAAAAAGGTAACAACCTCCTGCTTGTTGGTCTTTAGCCAGCAAGTCCCAGGCAAGGAGTCTAAGGAAGGTTTAACAAATATCAGGAAGACGAAATAAGAGGTCAGCTGCTGTACCAACGGGAGAGGAGCCACACTAACAGGTACGCCAGGAAAGCACCTGTAGGAAAGGGGGTAAGGAGGAGAGGCAAGGCAAACACATAGAAGAGGGACATTATGAGAGGTAAAAAGAAAGACTGTAGTTCCTATCCCTCTGGACTACCTGGCCACTTAGGCCTTTTTCTCACTGTCCCTGATAAACTCCTCTCCAGACAACTCTCAACTCGGACCAGCAAGCATGGACACAGCAGCGCACAGCTCCCCTGGAAAGCTGGAGCGTGGGGACAGGACTGGGCATGGAGCGGTCTAACAGCAGGCCCACAGCACACTAAGCCCTGTAAGCACCACAGTAATCTCACATATGTTTTTATTCCATCAAAATTCCGATGCTGCTCTACAAAAGTACCTCCCTGACCTCCTCCCCAAAGGAAAGCAGTCCCAGCAAGAGCCCAGACACCACCCTAGCTTTGGCACATCCAAAAATCAAACCGGCAACAGCATTTTACAAACTTCCATCACTAATCGTCTGTCTTAAGATCTGATAAATCTGGGGGGTCTTGATGCTCTTTGGGCCAAACAAAATGGGGTCTATCAGTAGCAAATTTAACTCTTGACTTATCAAAATAAGCCATCCAACTGTGTAAGGTCGTATGTCACAAAATGAAGGAATTACGGTGAGGAATCACTCAGCTCGTAGAATGCCTCGTGCAATCCTCAGGTTCTTCCCCCCAGCAGGAGAAAGGGAAGAGCTGTTCAAGCAGAAAGACTCCTCCTTTGTCTAGTCATAGTCTTTAAGCAGAGGTAAGCTTTTGCTCTGCCCACGAAAACTGAGGGAAGAGAAATGCCTTGAAAAAGACAAGACCAGTGCTGCCAGTCTCCCATCTAGCAAGGACTGCCAACCACGCGTACCGAGTAGCAGTGGCAGCACTTATCAGGGGCTGCAGCCAGCAGCAGCCAAAGGTTTTCCACACACTGCAGCTCAGAAACCTGGCTGGCACTACGGGACAAGCTAACTTCTGCTCCTTTGGGAGAGGTGGGATCTGAAAATGTAATCCCAACCCCAGCAGCTGCTGCTGAAACAGAGCCACACTATTACGCTCTTACTAGCGTTTGGATGATAAAAGTCCCAGACCGATAAATTAATTAGTAACAGTATTTACAGGACTCAAAAGGAACCACTCCGCTGGAATTCTATCGCACTGCAACCTCAAGTTCCACCAATCCTAAAATACAAACCATGCTTAGCTGCTTCACCAAGACAAGAACGGCTGCGGCTCCTCCGGAACGTTTACTATCCAGAGCACACAGAATAATTCCAGGTAAAAATCAGCCTGATGAAAAAAAAATAGTGAACTCCAGCACTAATCAATTTTTCCTAGCCAGTGCACAGTGCAACTAAGCATTTCTGCCAGGACAGGCAGGAGGGCGGGAGAGGGCAGTTTCACTTCTTCCAGTTGCACAGATGGTTCTAACAGCTTGAGGTTTTCAATGAACCACAGCACAAGCCACAACGGTAAGCATTAGATTCCATGAAAACAAGTAGCCTTACACGAAACAGCTGCTGGAGAGACAGAGAAGGGTGTAAATATACAACTATGTCATTTACCTATGGAAGAGAGCTGTAAGAAAGAGGGCACTGTAAATAATTAAGTGGCTCACGTGGAAGTGTAGTTTTGATGACCTCCATGCAATTTAATCCTAATGATAATGTGTTTGATATCATCATTTCTAGACACTGACTAGAACATGAACGGGCACATTCTTGAACAGCTGCAATCAAATTCATCCTCTTTTGGCAACAGCTTGATTCACCATATAAACAAATCTCACCTTTGCCTTCCATCTAAAGGCAACTTCATGACTATCTATAGCTTTGGGAAACGAGCACATACACTGCCCTCCCCAAATCACACACCTACAGGCTCTTATTCTAAGAAAGAAGCGATACAAGAGACCCTGAAGTCCCGCACATGCACATCCAGGGCATAAAATGCACATAAAATGCAGTATTTGTCCACAGGCACGTCCATGTGTAGCTTTTAACCTTTCATGAGGCACCTGGCACATCCACAGGGAAGCTGAGCCTGTTTTCCAAGAGTAATTCAGCAATAAGATTTATTTGTCTATTCCAGAACATAACGTGGTTTTATTCTGAATATATGTTTAGGCTCTTAAGTGCACATTATAGTAAAAATAAAAGTAATCTAATAAGTATACATACAAGCTTCCCCCAAGAAACTCATTGTTTTTGGAATAATGATACTGGCCTTCCAATGGGTTGGTTTTTCTGGTTAATTTAGAGAACGCAGCAGGGTGCACTCAATTTACAGTCACAGCTAGGGCTTGTTTTATCAGAACACCAAGAGTTTAACATTCTACAAGACTTGGCTTTTCTGCACTTAACCGCACGCTAAAAACGGGACTGAAATATAAACAATAACTGTTCCTAGAAGTTCTTTCTCCCCTCTGTCACTTCCTTATCATGTACTAGGATTCTTCTGGCTTATTTCTGAGTATATATAATTGTGAGCTGAAGTTCTCTACCCCAACCAACTCACAATTCAAATATGTAAACAAGTGGCAGATGGATTCAGGCAGAAAGAAAACAATAACGAGGAAATATTAGTCAGGCCTTTGGTATGTCAAGACATCGAGGGTTTCGTTGTTGGGTTGGGTTTTTTTTTTATCTTTTGGGGGAAGATAATGAGAAAAATCCCCTAAAGCTTTCCTACTTCCTACGGCATTGAGAAAGCAAAGATGTGCATTTGAAATTTTTTTATATATATACATATACATGCAGGTGTGTGTATATATGTATATTAAAAAAAGGACAGTATCAATGTTTGTGATACACATTGAAGAGCATAGTGCAGCAAAGAGGGATCAGGAAGTGCTTTCAAAGCAAAGATATCAAAGCTTATGATGATGAGTTATTTGATGAGGAACTGGAGGAGGTGTAGGGGAGAAGTCGGCAGAAGGAATACACTGAGTGAGAAAATTTCTTCCCGAGTCTGTTGCTTTCATTCTACCAGTATTTGCTGCAACCTTTGGAATGAAGATAACAGGATAAATATATCTGTAGCTATATTTATAACAACGTACTTAGAAAAATGTTACGACAGTTGTAAGGAATACTCCTCCCCATCTTGACTGAGAAAACTGAGCTGTATTTTACTCCACATATATTGGTCTGTATTTTAGAGTGCCTAATGTTACCATGGACATGGCTTTAATTTCCAATTACATTATTCTTCCCATCGTACCAATCCCAAAGATTGCTCTACCTTAACATTCCTTTTTATTTTACATAAGACAATTAAGTGAAACAAAGGGAACATTTATCTCTTAATCAGAAAAAGAAGGTAACTCTACCCTTTAATCACAACTTCTCCAGATCCCACACAGTATAACTTAGCATTCTCCAACAGAAAGGCATCATGTTACTTTTGAAAGAGGCAGGAAACGCAGAGATGGAAACTAACCATGAAACTAAAGATGACCTGACAGGCCGATTCATTTTGTAAGAGTGTAAAATATTCCCCAAATTAAACATATTATTTTAAAATGCCCTAGCAAGACTTTAAATGTGTATGCATTATAGAGTAGCAGGAGGCTCGTCCTTCTACCTCTGCTACTGCCACTTCTGTGCCCAGGCTTGCAGAGGAGCAGAGCAAGATGTTGGCTCTTTCGAACCACAGAACTAAAGCATTTAAAGAAAGAAAAAGTTTTGGTTTTGTTCTTAAGCCTGGGGAAAAATCAAAGATAGTTCCACCAAGAGCCAAAGGAACCACTCCTGAGCTTGTCACCTCCGAAAGCAGACAGGTGACAGTTCAGGCACTTTAGAATAAGTTTGGTTTTTTTTTTTTTTTTAAACGAGGTATGTTTGGGGGCATGAAGCAGCCCCGGTAAGAGGCAGCTCTCCCAGCACCACATCGTTCCAAAAGCCGGCACCGTCCTCGCTCACATCACCAAAACCCCCAGGACTTCTCCAAGCGCCCCCCTGCAGACCCCATCCCACCCCCCCGCCCGGCTCCGGGACCCCGGCGGCGGCTTCTCAGGCCGGGCGGGGGCGGGCGGAGAGGCCGCGGCCCCCGAGCGGCCCCTTCCCCACGGCGCGGCGGCCGCCCGCCGCCCCCCCGGGCCGCTCACCGTGGCTGTCCTTCTGACCGATGCCCTGGGTGCGGATGAGGGCCGAGAGCCGCCTCACGTCCCCCTTGAAGACGCACTCATGGACGGGGAACTGCGCCGGGCACTTGTCGGGCTCGGCGGGCGGGCCCGTCCCGCCGCCCGCCGGCCCCCCCTTCAGCGGCAGCCGGTGGTGGTGGTTGCTGAAGATGCGGTGGCCCCCGGCCCGCCCGCCCTTGCCGCTGCTCCCGCGCCCCCCGGTGAAGATGCCTCCGGGCGCGGCGGCCGCCTCCTCCTCGCCGGGCGCCAGCAGGTCCCCGTCCTCCTTGCTGGGCTTGTGGTCCCTGCGCAGCGAGCGCAGCTTCTCTCCGGTCATCGCCAGCGGCGGCCCCGCGCCCGGCGGGGCCCCGCCGGGGAGGCTCGCCGCAGCCGGAGGGTGGACGCGCTCAGTCCCGTCCCGCCGGCATCCCCCGCCACGAAGCGCGCGCCCGCCCGCCCGCGGGGCCCCGCTCAACGGCCCGGCGCCGCCGCCATCTTGGCCGGAGCTCCCGCGAGAGGCGCGGCGCCAGCCGAGACTTCCCCGCGCACCGCGAGACTGACGTGAGGCGGCGGCGGCGGCGGGACGCAGCCCGCGGCGGAGGGGGACCGGGCCGGGACCGCCCCGCACCGCCCCCGACCGCCCCGCGCCGCCCCTCCCTCGGCCCGGCGGGCTCCCTCAGGGCACGGGGCTCGCAGCGGGCCGGGGCGGGAGCTCCGCGGGCAGCCCCTGGGCCTTTGGGTGAGGGCTGGGGTGATTCCTTTTGTCCTGGTTTGGGCGACACAGGGTTAATTTCTCTTCCAGTAGTTTTACTTTTCGGTAAGGTCTCCTCTAATACCGGGGAAAACCGCACTTTTAGCAGACTCCAGTGTCTGAATTTGGGAAAATATTCACTTTACAGCCAGCTCTGGGGTGCGGGTTTCAAGGTCTCAGTGTTTCCAGCTCCCCGGGTGCGGGGACGAGGAGGAGCGAGACCCGGGCACTTGCCCCAAGCTGCCACCGGGATCATTTCACACCGTGAACGGCACGTTCCACAGACACCAGACAGTTTGCGGAGGAGTTCTCTCTCTCTCTCTCTCTCTCTCTCTCTCTCTCTCTCTCTCTCTTTCTCTAACGGCTGCCATCCCGAGCCCTCCTCGCCCCGGTGCCGGAGCCCTGAGCCCTTCCCTTCCTCCCGCAGCCGCAGCGCTCTCAGGGTCCCACACGGGCTGTCCCTGCGGGGATGCACGGCTCCCTGTGGGGGAAGGGGCTGGGGACGGCCCTTGTCTATTTTATATTGGTGTCGGGACCAATACACTGGTTCTTTAGTGTCATTAGTGTTAATTATCTAGTCTTATTCTACTAAATCTCTCCATGCTTCAACCGTTGGCTTTCCTTGTTTTTACCAGTTCCCCTTCCCAGGTGAGGAAGGGTCACTGGGTGAGAGAATAACTGTCTAAACGACAATAAATTGGCGTGGGTTCCTCAAACCATAACACCTTTATAGGGATTTATGCACATGGTAATGTGTCTGCACTAAGAATATATCTGGCATTTCTAGGGAAACGGCTGCTTCTTACACTGGCAGTGCAGGCCTGCCCTTGTCTCACAGGTAGAGGCACAGATGCTGTGTGCCAGGCAGCTCGCCGTTCTGCCCTTGAGGTGACGGCACTGCACAGAGGGCTGTGCTCCCTGCAGACCTCGTGTCCCATCTCCTCGGACCTGTACTGCTGCTCCAGCACAGGCTCTGGCTGCTGGGAAGTGCTGCTGGCTACCCAGGCGGATCTCGGCTGGCCGAGGGAGAGAAACACCATCTCCCGTGCTGCGCATCACGAGGGAAGGACACAGAGACCCAGTCTGTTGCAAAACTGCTGTGATGACTCTTACGGATTCCTGTCGGATTCATTTGTAAAGTGGCAAGGTGGATCCCAAAGTGCTTTGCTTTGAGGTTTCATTACGCAACTGTAGAGATGACGGTGTGTGTTCTGTGCGTTGCTGCGTGCCAGGGGTGTAAACAAACCACACAACAATGAAATAAATGAGATGAGCCACTTCCCCTCGTTTGCTGAGAGAACAGAAGCTCTGGGTGATTTCCCGGGTCATGAAAGGTGAAGGGACAAGGCGGTCTCAAATCGGCATTCCTGGGTCTCCTGCGGCACTCCTTCCGTGAATCCCTTTGCGAGCCACGGAAAAGAACCACGCTGCTAATGCTGTTCCAAACAAAACGTTGCCCAGTCCCTTCACTGTTCATCCAGTTCCCTCATTTGCGTGGCTGTTCCATTCTCCAAGGAAAAGGGCAATAAAAGGAAAAGCCCCAGCGTGGTAGCTGACTGTGAAACACAAAGTTATCTGGAGAATGACGGGACCTGTCCAAGGCGTCTTCCTCAAGAGCAGGTGCAGGAAGAGGGAAAGACGAGAGACAGCTGGCCTGTCCTTATGTCCGTCCTTGTAGATGCATTGTCATCTTACAAAGTAACTGCGTTGGGTTCAGAGCTCCAGATTCCCCTGCAGGAGCTCCTTCTTTAGCGCTAGTTCTGCAAGGATCTACTTACAACAGTGGAATGAATCATTTAAAAAACGATGTGTCAAATTCCAGGTAAACTGGATTTTTTACTAGTGCTTCCAGAGGAAACAACCTACAAGTTGTCAGGAAGATCAGATCTGCTGTGATAAAAAAACTGCCTTTCTGGGTGACCTCTTTACCCAATTTGCATCATCTACTCCCATACGAAGTGGCGAAGAACTCTAGGCAGAGACGGGAACTATGAAGTACGGTTTCTGTGCCTGCTGGCTTCAGAGTGACAGCCCAGCTGCTTCCCGCACAGCTGTTTACAGTTCTAATACGGAACTTTAAATAATTCTAGGGGGAAAAAGAAAGGCACCTTTGCCCTATACTCCATTGGTCTTTCCGACAGGGTTTTTCTGGCTCTTCTTGTTTTTACGGAAAATTAGAACCCATTTACAACCAGAATTTGAGAGGCTGACACTGTTATAATAGCAATTCCCATGTGTCTTGTTCGTTCCATGCAGGAGGCTGTTTGCCCCGGTGCTGCTCTGGGAACATGTACGGCGCACAGCTGGTCTTGTGCAGGAGATGGACTAGCTCGGGTTTGAGCTGATGCTGGGAGCTTCACGTTGCATTTTTAATTACTGGAGGCCAGCTAAGAGGAGAGAGCGCCATGAAGTCACTGTTTACCAGCTTATTATGGAGTTCCTTATTCAGCCCTGAAATATAATGAATGCATTACTAATGGGAACTGCTCTGTGAAAACCGGCGTTTGTAGTGAATCCAGGTGTCCTCCCGCACTCGGACTGTTCTGCGTCATTATTACACACCTACAAATTCTTAAGAATGTTTTGGGGTTTTTTACCATCTAACAATGGAACTTTTGTCTTGTTTATATTCTCCATCTTCTTAAATTACTGAAGTTGCTCTCCTCCAAGCACTAGGCAATTTAGATAAAAGTAGCACGATCAGATATTGTGGCAACGTGGAACAGCATTTTCTAGTTACTGGGCTGCGAGCTGATGGAAACTTTGCTCACAGAATTCCTGAAGTCAGAAATAAATAATGGAGGAGTAATTTCTCATGGGTGTATTCCTCCAGGAAGGATGCTGACTTTTTTTAGTATATAAATGAATAGGTCAAAAAATAGAGAGGCATAAAAGACTAAATTTGTACAAAACCCAAAGGCAGGCAGTAAATGAAAATGATATACTGTGAGTGTGCATCTGCATTTGTTCCACCTGTAAGTCTAACGGTAACATTTAAACTTATAAAGAGTACCTAATAGAATATTGAAAGCACCCGAGTACAGAGGAATGCTCCCGCTTGCCTTTTTCCTTTCTTCCACAAGGCAAAACAAAAATAAATGAGGTCCTGGAGGACGGTGAATGGAATTTACCAGCTCTGGAGAAATTAACTTCTGCTTCTCGCGGGCATCCAGAATGACTGGCTTGAGAGACGCTACAGCGCAGTACATTTTTCAAAGTGACAAAGAGCATTTAAGGAAATTACAGGAAAAAGTAGGTAAGAAATTTTAAGACATCGTAGCCTCAATGGCTTCTGTTCAAGTGGAAGTATTAATTCTCTTTTCAGCTGGTGCTGTCCCGAAGCACCTCAGAAATTTTTATATCTCTTTATTAAGAAAACCACAAGCTATTTCCTCGGGTCACTCAGACTGCTCCACAGGACTAGCAGCTGCAGAGTCCTTTTTGTACTCGGTGAAGGGCTCCCGCAGCCCGTTGTGGGGATATCAGGGTGAGGATCCGTGTTGTGTAAGGAGCAATAGCACTGCAGACCTGCGCGCTTCCTTATGATGGGACAGCCTTCTCCGGAGAGCGCCACAGAACACGCTTGTGGGCTACGCTGATAACCGTAACCTGAAACTGGAGGTAGAGGTAGAAATTTGGTATAAAGAGGAAATAATTCCATTTTCCCCATTCTCTCAGTTTGACTACCCTGGATTTCATAATACAAATTATTATAAAAAGAAAGTGGACCCTTTATGGTGCCACCTGAGATTCACTGGCCACCTGAAACTTTGTGACTTGGTGTCCTGCCCGTGTGGTATGTTCAGAGCAGAGCTTTGCCCATGGGGTTTACGCACAGATTTTCCACAGACCGACAGGAAAGGGATTTGTCACCACAGGGTTAAATTCCTCCATTTGAAATTTCAGGTGTCTGCTGTGTGCTGGGGCTGAAAAATGGATGAAAATAATCAGTATATTCAGTTTTGCTCTGTATTTACCTGCAAGTGGTATGAAAATTATTTCAAATTCATACAATCACAGAATGGTTTGCGTTGGAAGGGACCTTAAAGCCCAGCCAGTGCCATCCCCTGCCCAGGGACACCTCCCACCAGCCCAGGTTGCTCCAAGCCCCGTCCAACCTGGCCTTGAACCCCTCCAGGGATGGGGCAGCCACAGCTTCTCTGGGCAACCTGGGCCAGGGGCTCACACCCCCAGCTCTCTCAGCCTGTCCTCCCAGCAGAGGGGCTCCAGCCCTCCCAGCATCTCCGGGGCCTCCTCTGGCCCCGCTCCAACAGCTCCGTGTCCTTCTGCTGTTGGTGCCCCAGCGCTGGAGGCAGCACTGCAGGGGGGTCTCCCAGAGCGGAGCAGAGGGGCAGAATCCCCCCCTGGCCCTGCTGCCCACGCTGCTGGGGATGCAGCCCAAGCTGCGGGGGGGTTCTGGGCTGACAGCGCGCGTTGCTGGGGTGTGTGGAGCTTCTCATCCACCAACACCCCCAAGTCCTTCTCCCCAGGGCTGCTCTCAGTCCATTCTCCACCCAGCCTGGATTGGCTCTTGGGACTGCCTGAAATTTAGCCTGAAACGCAAGCAGCTGTAAGCGCTGGGAAGAGTTCTTTAACCGCATGGATCTGGGTTTCGGTTGTGTGACCCGGCAGGGCCCGCCAGCCTGTGTCGGGTGCAGCGGCCGTAAGGAGCCATTCCCTGGGGAAGGCTCGGTGGGGCCCACCGGAGCCCCGGTCACCGGCCGCCCTCCCGGCTGAGGGCCGTCCCGCCATTTGTTCCTCCTGCCGCCAAGGCCAGGGGTCGCCGGGTTGCCAGGCCGCTTTCTCCCCTGGTGGGCATGGCTTCTCGCGGCCGGCCTCCCGGCCTGACCCTCCGGCGCGCCGGGCCGCCGCTGCGGGCGGAGAACAGGCCCCGGCGCTGCCGCTCCCTCCGCGCTGCGGTGCTGCGGCGCCCCCTGTCGGGCGGGCGGTGCCTCCGGGGGCCGCCGCTCCCCTCCCTGCGGCGCGGGCGCCGCCCGGCCCCGCCCCGCCCCGCCCCAGCCAATGGGAGGCGGTGGCGAGGCCCCGCCCGCGCCGGGCCCCTCAGGCGGCGGCACCGGCGACGGCGACAGTCGGAACGCGGCCATGGAGCGCGGCGGGGCGCGGGGTTTCCTGCCGGCCTTCGCCCACTTCGCCACACAGGCCATCCACGCCGGGCAGGAGCCCGAGCAGTGGCGCTCGGGCGCCGTGGTGCCGCCCATCTCCCTCTCCACCACCTTCAAGCAGCAGGGACCCGGGCAGCACGCGGTGAGTGCGGCCGCCGGCCCCGCGCCGAGCCGGGCTCGGCCCCGCCGGACCGCCCGGGGTGAAGGGCGCCGCGCTCGGACGGGGTCTGGGGGCGCGAGCGGGGCACGGTCCGGCCGGGGGCGCGGTGAGACGGCCGGCCCCGGGAAGGGGAGGGGGGCTCCCGGTTTGCAGCCCGTGGAAATACTTTCCTTCGTGCTAAATCCTGGAAGAAAAAACCCCGAACATCTTTTTACTCAGTGGCAGAGGGGGGTTCTCCCGCCGTGGGCTGGAAGGCAGGTTTTGGGTGATTTTCAGTGTGAAAGGTGGATGAAGAGGGCACCCAGGGGGGCACCCGATGCCCCTCGGCCTCGGCAGCCCCCGCTCTGCTGCCACATGGGTGGCCGGTGCGGGACACCGATGGTCACCCTGCCAAGGCGCAGGCCTGCATCCGGTGGTTTGCATGCAGCCAGCAACTTCCTTGAAGGATGCAGGATAAAAATGCTTTACTTTGCCCCCCTGGGACCAGGCAGAATACATCTTCTCATTTACAGATGGTGTAAGAGGCTGCTTCACCTGACTGAATGAAACATAGAATCATAGAATGGTTTGGGTTGGAAGGGACCTTAAAGCCCATTCAGTCCCCCCCGCCTGCCCTGGGCAGGGACACCTCCCACCAGCCCAGGTTGCTCCAAGCCCCGTCCAACCTGGCCTTGAACCCCTCCAGGGATGGGGCAGCCACAGCTTCTCTGGGCAACCTGGGCCAGGGGCTCACCCCCCTCACAGCCAACAATTTCTGCCTCACATCTCATCTCAATCTCCCCTCTTGCAGTGTAAAACCGTTCCCCCTCATCCCATGGCTCCCCTCCCTGCTCCAGAGTCCCTCCCCAGCTTTCCTGGAGCCCCTTGAGGGACTGGAAGGGGCTGGAAGGTCTCCCCGGATCCTTTTCTTCTCCAGGCTGAACCCCCCCAGCTCTCTCAGCCTGTCCTCCCAGCAGAGGGGCTCCAGCCCTCCCAGCATCTCCGGGGCCTCCTCTGTCCCCACACCAGCAGGTCCATGTCCTTCATAATATTTCATAAGTACGTTGTGGATGTATTGTAGAAAATACTGGAAGTGTTTGCATTGAACAACCATGACGTTTCTGATGGCTACCATGCATGTACGAGGGAAGTGGCAACTCATAAATCAGTATATGTTCCAAAGACGAGGTCTGAACATCAGAGTCCACTGGTTGGGCAATAGGAATTTGCCTCGTGATCTTTTCATTCCACACTAAATCACTTATGGAGACTAAAATTGTGAATGCTTGTAAGTAGCAAGCTTTGTTGAAGATGACTACAGAAGGAGGCGGCACACACTGCTGTATTCACTTGCTGATGACAGAGCGGCCACGTTCTTGCCAGAAGCTCCATGAGAGCGGTCTGCCAGATTCCTGAATATGGTGAAGTTGTCATTAAGCAGAAATCCTGAAAGTGTGCAAATACCAGGATGCTTAGCCAGATTCTCTCTGTAACAAGTGTATCCATGCATCCATGTGTTTTTCTTTTCTTGTTAAATTTTCTCTGTATTCACTTAAAAGCTGTTGCACTGAAATGTGGAACTTGGCCTGACTGCATACCACAGAAACTTTTGAGCTTTCAGCAACTTTTAATAGGTAGAGGTTGGCACAGGCCAGTGCCCTGTGGCATCTTTCAAGCAGAACGTCATGGGGATGGGACACGTCCTTGCTGATAAAGTAAGAACGAGTGAACTGTGTCAGACCAAGGTCTTTTCTCCAACAGTGACCAGAGATGGATATTTAGAAAAAAGTAGGAAAGCATGGCTAGCAGGACAATACTTCCCCCAGTACACCCCTAGAAACCATTTTTTGGGCTGGGGCTGCCCAGTCGGATGTTGTGTACACCAGCTTGACGTAGCCAGAAAACCAGCCTGTGGTTCTTGGAGGAGGTGTGTGCGTACCCTCAGTGTTGAGAGCGAGGACTTTTCAAGGAATGTAGGACTATTATCGTACAAAACTTTTTCAATGCTCTCTCAAGTTATATTTTTTCTTGCTTTCACAATAGGGTTATGAATACAGCCGGAGTGGAAACCCTACCCGGAATTGCCTGGAGAAGGCTGTGGCAGCGCTAGATGGAGCTAAATACTGTAAGCAATTAATAGGTTCTTCAAGCAATATGTCAGCATGTGTGTCTCCTGACAGTGTCTGCAACAGGTGTAACTTGGGGAGCAAGAACTTGGACAACGGAGTTGTTGGCAGCAGTTGTATCACAGCAAGGCTTTCACAGCCGCTGAGTACTGGTTATGGGCAAGAGCTGCTTCGTGGTGTGAAAACAGTCCAACGCTTATCGTTCTGGAAAGTTCAGCTCAATCGTTGGACTTTCTGGAGTGACTTTTACTTCCTCTCGCTGCATTTGATGCCTAAGCTAAACTGAATTCCCCCTTGGGCAGCAGCACTGAGGGCAGTGGGGCGTGGGAGCCCCACGGGAGCTGCTGCCAGGCTGTGTCACCAGTGTTCATCCCGGGTCCCACCCCATGCAAAACCAGGGTGCTGCTTTTACCAAATCCACTGAAGGAGTGAGATAGCCTAAGCGAGGGTGACAGAACAGGTTCCTTTTAAAAGCAAAGTGAGGAAAGCGAAGGCAAGTTTGACAAGGTTGTATCACATTAAAATACAGTCTCTCTGCCACTTCTTCTTTTCTGTTGTAGGTTTAGCTTATGCTTCTGGCTTAGCTGCTACTTTGAATATTACTCACCTGTTAAAGGCTGGGGATACAATTATCTGCATGGATGATGTCTATGGAGGTATGTAAAGCACAAATGTGTTTTTGATCTTCATTGTGCAAATGATTAAATGTATCTAATTGAACTTTCTGAATTTCCCACGTAGGACCTTACTTTTCTTTAAAGCCTTTTCTCTTCATGAGGACACAGAGCACTCATGTCTGATTTTGGTGTTAGAAATTCAAACACTGAAACATTCTGCGGCACTATGTGGAGGTTTAAAAAATATAGCTAACTAGTAATATATGCTTGAATGACGGGAAAATAGCAACATCCTAGCTTTGCTCATGTGTGTTTGCAGAGCAGGACTCCCTGTAGTCCAGTGTAACCAAGCTTTCCAGCTTCTGGTATTTCTACTGTTCCTTTCCTAGGTTTGACCCTTCACCAGCCAGCATTTTCAGACAACCATTCTGTCATCTTCCCTGAAAGCACAACTTGCATATGTTATGCCCATGTCTTCTGAATGCTTTAGTGATGCTGCAGCCCACTATTAGGTTTTGATTGTGCATAGTTTGGGGTTTTTTTATCCATTCTTCTAAGAAACTCCGTAGGAACAAAGAGAGTTCATCCACCTCTGCTGAAGTCCTTCAAAAGGTTGATGCCACCCAAAAGCCCATAGTAGGGAAGTCTGTCAGGATACGCTGTGACAATCAGTGTCCTTAGTGCCCAACTCCTGTGTTACACTGATCGGCGGAGCTTGTCTCCCTCCATCTGCTTCATGGCCTTGCACCAGTGGATCAAATCTGCTTTGCTTTCAAAGGAAGGGTAGAGAGGCCAGCAACAGGTAGTGTTTTCCCCAGCAATAGCTGGAAAACCTTTTAGCAAGAGTAATCACCTTTCCCATCGCTAAGAGCAATTACTGTTTGCCAGTCAGTTCTCTATGCTTGTGCACATCAAATATAAATACACACATTTCTTTTAATGTCTTAGTTCTGTCATGCCAGATAGCTCTTCTCCAAAGTACATCTGGAGCCAAGCTGAATGAAGACAGCAGGAATCCCTACTGGTAATCTGCTCCTTTAATTTACAGCCTTCCCACCATAGACCTTGGTAAATCAAAGTCATTTGGCCAAAGCGTATTATCAGTTCCTCACTTCAGAAAGGCCCATAGGTGTATTTTTCAAGCCAAACCAGTTCACCTGCTCATTAAAGCCTCAGCCTGTGGTGGTTTCTGCAGAGTTGAATTTCATTGTTTGTTCCCTGAATTTTTTTCATAGTTTTGTTGTAAAGAGACCAGTTTCCCCACAGCCAGCCTTGTTCAGTAGAGCTCACACCCCATGAGGTGGTACATCTATAGATCTGCCACTGGCTGCTGTGACCAGTATGTGTCCAGCCCTTTCATTCCTCCTTTGGGTATTAGGAGCTCTTTGTCCCCTAGGTCCCTGCTTGCTTTTCTCCTGGGCTGTGCTCTTCCAGCTGTTTCTACTCATCTTTTCTGCTTGCGTTCTCCTACGTTGCAGCCTGGTCCTTTGTCAGCTGCTTCCTCACGTTGCCCACCCTGACTCCTTTTTGCTGTGCAGGGTTTACTCCTCCACCGCGCTTGCCCTGTGCAGCCTTGCACACTTCAGGCCTGTGATATCATAGAATCATGGAACGGTTTGGATTGGAAGGGACCCTAAAGATCATTTTGTTCCACCCCCCTGCCCGGGGGAGGGACACCTCCCACTAGACCAGGTTGGTCAAAGCCCCGTCCAACCTGGCCTTGAATAGCAGCCTTTGGGTCGCTGGGTGCTGAGTGCTGGCGTGTGTCCCTGCTCCCTCGAGGGTACACTAGCTTTGGCAAGCTTTTAGTATGTTTTTTTTTTAAAAAAAGCCTGGTTGGATAGGACAGCAGTACTGTGCTTGCTAACTCGTGTGAGTCCGCAGTATTCAAGGTGGTCAGAAAAACAGTGAAAGAAAGGGCAAAGCTCTCGGGCAGTGCTGGAAAGCACATTGCCAGTGGTGGGTTTAAGAGATGCTGAGTTCTGGGAGGCGTGAGGAGGAGCTGTGGGTAGTTGACACCTCTGAATTCTGAGCTATTGCTGTAACTTCTCAAAAGGGCTACTTTTAGTGTAATCTTTCATTTTCATCTAAGTTTTTTTGCTGTGTGCTATTATTAAAAGTACATAAGGCTTTTTTTTCCTGTGGTTTGTATTTGTAGAGTTGACAGCCTATGTGAAAATTTCCCAGGCCTGAATAGCTTCTTACAGCACAAGATACTATATTGTAGAAATAAAAGTGTTTCCTTAAGAAAAATAAAAATCATTCAGATGTAGCATTCCGCACACAGAATCACACCCTGCATATACTATGACTTTATGGCTAGATGGCAAACTGCTCTTCAGCATAAGTGAGTAAATGCTGAATAACCTTGGCAAAAAGACCTAATGAATTAATTTTTAATCCAGGCAGTGTTGCCACATAGTCAGTGTGTTGCACATCTAGCAATCAGCTGGTTGCTTTTCGGTTCTTCTTTTAATCTTCCCAAGGAAAGGCTTCAAAGACAGAAAGAAAGGAGATAATCACTTTTTTATGTTCCTTGCTGCATGTTTGTTTAATGGAATGATGCGAAACACAGTAGCTGGAGTCTTCCCCTTGATTCTTATTCTCCCAGATTCTCAATTAAGCTTATTAAATAGAAAAAAGAATTTGAAATGTTGTGGTGGAGAAAAGTTATTTAGAGTGGGGTGGGGGAAAGAGTATATGAAAACTGGAACCACTAGCTTGTGCATGGCAAAGGGCTGGAGGAAAAGTTAGAAGCAGGAAAACTAAAAGGGGTCTTTTTAATTTTCTGATTAAAAAAGCCCTGAACAGCTATTAATTGGAAGTACTTCATAAATCACTCTGATTCCATATTCCCATTATTACTTTTCCATGATGTTTAAATCATGCAGTCTTCAGCAATCTTTAAACTTTTCAGAAATAAAAAAAATACTGATGTGCCATTTATGGTGTACAGCATAAAGCTGTACCCTCCTGACTTGCCATGGATGCATACAAGAGGCTGGAGATCAGTGAAGGAAAGTTAAGGAAATTGTTTCAATTTGTGTCTCTGATTTTTTTGTTTTCTTTGGTTTGCTTTTCTTTGGGTTTTTTTAGGCACAAACAGATACTTCAGGAAAGTAGCCATGAAACTGGGTTTGAATGTAGTTTTTGTTGACTGCACAAAAATGGAATGCCTGGAAGCTGCAATTACACCAGAGACCAAGGTAGGAGAGAGGCAAATTGCTGAACTTACTGCTTAATGTCATTAACTAATTTTGTTCTTGCTGTTGTATTGGGTGTATGTGTCAAGCAGAGGGGCTGCAGGGGTAGCCTTGGCGGAGACAGGTTGGGGCACAGCTGGCTCCAGCACATCCCCACTGCAGGCCACTGTGTGGTGTTTGTGGTCCCTCGTTGAAAACATTTTAAGAAGGGCAAAAAACAACAGAGAGAGAGAGAGAGAAGAGGAGGGAAAAGGTGAGAAACAGCAGAGGGAGGAGAAACAGGAGGAGGAGGTGCTCCATGGCACTGGAGCAGATGTTCCCCTGCTCTAGTGGGAGACAATTCAGCTGGAAAAGTCTTACAAACTTTTGGGCATAAAGACCTTCTTCTGGCTATGTCAGGCCTTCTTCAGAGGTGATGTACTTAGGTTTTCAAAAGCTTCGATGTTCTTCCTGTGCATCAGTTGTTTTTGTGGAGAACGTTACCTCTCCCAAGAAACCTTGCCTTTCTTCAGTGGGGACACTTTCTTATTCCCACTCTGCAAACCTGCATGGGCAGCCGACGCTCAGCGAGTTAACATTTAAAAGCCCTTGTGACTTACACATGTATCATCACCAGCATTGTAAAAATCCCTAAACCACTGTTTTCTGTTGTTGAATTACTGCAGCTCGTTTGGATCGAAACGCCCACAAACCCCACGCTGAAGGTCATTGACATTCAGGCCTGTGCAGATGTAGTGCACAAGCATAAAGATGTTCTTCTCGTGGTGGACAACACTTTTATGTCTGCATATTTCCAGGTGAGCCCTTTGTTTAGAGTTTCCCCATTATTTCCGTGTATTCAAAGGTACATTTTTAAAATGGAAGCACCACCAAGGAGCTGTAGCTCTGATCTATGTTCTGTTTCTAAATACAACCCATGTACTGCTGCGGTTTACATTAGTAAAGATGGAATGCAAAGTATTTTACAGCTAGCCATATGCCAGTATGATACCAGCAAAGCCAGTATGGCTCAGCAGTCACGTAAACACACCGAATGAAGACAGTGAGGTAAGTCATTAGGAGAATGGCTTCTCTGTAATTCAAAAATCACGTATTTTTAGTTCTCGTTGGTGGAAATCATAACAGGCCTATTTGAAAGTGTCCTGTTTTCTGACTTTGGCCTTTTTATACTAATTCCTTTGTATATGCTGTTTATGATCTGTTCTGAGCCACTTGATATTCTAAAAAAGGGAGTGGAAGAAAAAGTTAAAAGAAGCAAACTTACCTTTTTCTTCAGTATGTTGCTAAATGTGTGGCTTAGAAGTTTGTAATTTTGATCTCGAACAACTGGCATAACTTTTCTGCTTTCGTAACTAGAGTACGTGAAGTGAAGACAATTTATTAAGTTCTAAAAATGCTTTGGAATAATAAACCTCAAAGTCTTGTTCATCTTAACGTGGGCTAGAAATATTCATGTGTATTTCCCAGGAGTGACTAAGCTAATCCCTTGTATTTTAGATCTAAAGTAAAACTTTTTTATAGGTGCAAAAGGCAGGGTGTCTTTGTTTTTGTTAAGGGCACTGAGATCTTTATAATAAATTAAGGAAGCTTTACAGAAAGTGTTAATGCTTAGCTAAAGCAGCAGCACTTGAGTTTGTGTATATTACTTCAGAAAGATGTGTGTGAAAGAAGAGAAGTGAGCATCTGGATATATGGGGTAGTTAATGTATCTTTTATTGGCCTGGTGCTAAGAGAAAGTCAGTTGTAACGATTAATTCCAAGTAAGCGTAATAGGAAATGTCTTTCAACCCTGCCAGACTGCTGCTGATACACTGCACTAAAAACATCATAATTTTAGAGTGACTGGTACAGCCGTATTGAATGTAAAAGGCACTGGGGTTTATCCTACCGTTCTGGCTGCGCACTGGGAATGCACGTTATCTGCGTTCCTTGAACAGACATCCGTGTTTAATCTGGCAGCAGCAGTCTTTTATTCCAAATCTGCTTGATTTGTTACCTTTTAACATATTGATACTTTCCAGTCTTTATAGTATGTTTATATTATGTGCAAAGTCCTTTACTTTGTGACTGATTAAAAAAAATAAATTGTTCATTACTTCATGCCCATCAACATCTCAGTTTGTCTCAGCTTAATGAGGCTTCTGGAGGAAAGCTGGGAGGTCAGGGAAGAGGGACCTGGCAAGCAGAACCCTTTGCGCTTTCTTCGGGTTTCCGTTGTTCTTTCAGTGCAGTGTCACCAATGCTGATAGATAGAAAACACTGCAATTTTTTGCTTTGCAGGCTGTGTTGAGGTCTTCATTTTCTAAGGAAATATACTGTAAACACCATTACTTATCCCTGCCTCAGCTAAGCAATATAACTATTTTTTTCACAAATATCAACAGGCTGTGTGTTGGAGGTATTCAATCACTCCTCTGCCTAAAGCCAGTGGGAATCAGTGCGTTTAAATCACATTTTATTGTGTGTTCTTTTTATTGCACTTATCTTGAATTCAGAGTGCTTTCCTGTACTACTGTTTTTGTCACATATTCTATCTATCTTCATTCTCAGGTTTTTGTGTTTAAGGTGTTCTGTGTTAAGTTTTCCTGTCTTTTTTAGTTTCTCCACCTACTGTTATTTTCTGTGTTGGATCACAGCCTTTCTGGATAGCTTCAAATGGACCAGAGTGCAAACAAGCTTTAACTGGACCTATTATTTTCATTTCATTTCAGCGTCCTTTATCTCTGGGGGCTGATATTTGTATGTATTCTGCAACCAAATACATGAACGGTAAGTACGCAAGTTCAACGCAACGCAGGCTGGCTATTTAAAAGCCGTTCTGGCTGCGGGCAGTTCACAAAACCCAGTGTGTCTGCCAGCAGTTCTTAGATGGACCATTAGACGAGATGGAGCACTGAAGAGACCATTAGTCTTTCTAGCTCCTGAACTATCCCCGAGAGAAGGATTATTGACCTGACTTCAGGTAATAGACCTAGAGGTGTTTATAGCCACGTTGTCTTTAATTTAGCTACAACAAAGCAAGTGGTTTCGGTAGCTGCCAGAAATTCTATTCAGGTTCAAAGGAGGCTTCATACGGCTGTTGGAGCATGTCCCAAAGCACCTTCACCGCGGTGTTTCCCAGACAGCCCAGACTCAGAGCTAACGTGACTGTAGCTGTGCTGTAACCGCATGTCCCTAGTGGTGGGGATAAAAGTGGAGGTTTTCCGGCAGTGTTCTTTGCTGGTGTTTGGGAAGTGTCTGGGGGCAGAGCACACGGCAGAGCACCCTGCTGACCAGAGCTTTAGAGAAAGCTGAAATCTGCCTTATGATTCACATGCTGCACAGGAAGGACGGCTGAAGCAATGAGAAGGAACCCAGCGTCTCACAAAAATGGGACTGTATTAGCACCAAGACTGAGAAAATGAGGGTTTGTGGCAGAACAAACAGAGCAGATGGAGTGGCTGACTCTGTTCTTGTCTTCTCCTTGAATTTTTAGGGCATAGTGATGTGGTAATGGGACTTGTTTCGGTAAACTGTGACGATCTCTACGAAAGGCTCAAATTCTTACAAAACTGTAAGTAGTCAATGTAGGAAATACCTTAAAATGAATTGTATTCCCATTATGAGCTGGTAAATTTGAAGCATGTTGCATGCACACAGTTATGAAATCTATTTGGATTTAGCTTTATTTAGGTGTAGCTCAGGCACTTAAATGTGCAGAAGTGTAAATGAGCGGAGAGGAAGCGGTAACATGGGTGTAAGAAGCCTGAATTCTCTTCCCTGCCTTTCACTGGTACATGGGGGGGGCTTATGCAAACACGGTAACTTCCAGTATGCCTCTGTAGTTTTTCTCTTAAATAAAGCTAGTGATACTGTTCTCCACTTCCTAACTGCTTCAAGAAAAATGCTGAGCAGCGTGGGTGGTTCAGCGTTCAGTCTCCAGGTGCCGGGGAATGGGGCGAATTGTCCGGTGGCGGGTGCGTACATGGAGGACACCGTGGGACTGCCCTTCCCCTCTGTGCCTGCCTTCTCCCAAGACGCGTGTCCCTGATGTGGCACGTCCGGAAAGCGTGGGAGGCAGAGCGGCTGCCATCTGTCTGCCCCTGCAGCGCTGCAGCCGCACGGGGCACGGCTGCTCACAGCCTCTCTGCAGTTACCCTTGAGACCCGGGCAGAAAGAGCACCGTCCTTTCCTATACTCACTTGACTTCATACGCAGAGAGGCATACAAACCTTTAAATTATGCATTTACTTAACTTCATCTCGCTCGCGTCAAGTACATCTGGGGTTTTTAAACTCATTCACGCATTGGGGGATATGCCTGGTGTAGAATGTTCATATATAGGTTGATTTTAACAATTTTACTGCCTCTTAATTGTAACAAATTTCTGTACAGTGTTCTGTCTGCCTCCTGTCTTCAGCAGAAGAAGTAAAGGCATATTATCTAATAAATTTAATTATCTAATAAATTTAATCCTCGAAGATCTTCAGCATGTTAATTCAGCTCATTAATTGGCATCCTGTGTGTATGAGATGAGGAAGACAGATCGCATCAGATGTTTTTCCACTTGTCTTGTTCTAACTTTAGAAATTTTGGAAATTAGGACTGTGTTTAGTTTTACTAAATAAAAAATGCCTTTTTTTTAAAGTGGAATTTTGTTTCAATTCCTGTAGCTCTCGGAGCTGTTCCGTCTCCCTTTGACTGTTACCTGTGCAATCGTGGTTTGAAGACCCTGCAAATCCGGATGAAACAACATTTCCACAACGCATTAGTTGTTGCTCGGTTTCTTGAGTCAGATTCCCGGGTGGAGAAAGTCATTTTCCCAGGTAGGCTGGCCAGGCGTCCGAGCGGGTGACGTCTTGGAGGGTGGCTGGATTTGGGGACTGTCATGCTACGTGCCGTTTGCTCGCCCTTCCCATTGTGTCGCTCTGGCTTCGGCATCCACCTGGGCCATGGGCTGTTTCCGCAGCTGAGGGTGAGCTGCTTCCCCCTTTGAAGGGACGGGAGTTAACTTTGAGCAACGTGTACAAATTTCAGGTTTGCCTTCACACCCTCAGCATGAGTTGGTCAAGCGGCAGTGCACTGGCTGTCCTGGGATGATAACCTTCTACATTAAAGGAAATCTCAAACATGCTGCTGCCTTTCTCAAGAACTTAAAGGTAAATGACACTGAACACATGCTACTTTAGAGGGACTTGAGCCTTCTGAGGGTGATAATGAAAGGAAGTGGTTTGTCTTGGGGCGGGGAGAGTTTCTCTCTGTACTTGCAAAGCTCCTGAAGTCTTTGGGTGTAACCATCTCTAAATAACAGATTATTTGTAAATGGAAGGCTAATGAGAGGGAAGAAAAGGATGCCTCAGCTCATTTGAAGTATTTATTTACACAGTAGGGTGTAGTATATCCAGGTTAGTTCAGGCATTGCTTCTCATAAAGGGCCTTTTGCAAAAATACCTGCAGTATTTGAAAGCAGAGAAGCTGTGGCTGGTGTAATGCTGTTGTAATACTTCAAAGTATTCATCAGGAGAAAAACCCATTGAGAAATGCTGTGAATCATGAAGCAAAGAGGGACTCCCTCAGTTTGGAGCGTAGCTGTTTGTTTATTTTACCTAAACCATAGGTTTTTGCTTTTGTCTTTGCAATGTATTCATTCTGCCCGTGCTCTTTAATGTGTCGGCTAGTCTTGATCTCTGGTTAATTTCCATCCTGCTCTTGTGGTTTTGCTGTTTTGTTCTTGGAAAAACAAATCAGTAATAATTGACAAAGGTAAATTAGAACTTCCTTCTCCGCCCTGTCTTACTTACTTGCCAGCTAATATCATCAACTGAAAATGAATTTACTAAAAATATGATTTTCCCACAAAATATCCTTTTACGTGAGAGAGAGCATTTGATCCTGGCACAGGAGATCTACCAGCTTTGACAAAAAGCATCAGAGAGTACATTCCAGAAGTAGTCCCTACGAGTATGTTCACTTCAGCCCTTCGACCTGGACAACCATCGGTTTGTCACTAGGTTGGTACAACAGTAAAGCTGTTTCCTTAAACCAGGCTGAGAAGAGGATTCTTTGGTTGATAGGTTTAGCTGTGTTTTGTTTTTTTAAAAGGAAAAAAAAAAGTCAATATGAGCAACCAGGGCTGGAGAGAGATGTTGAGGGCAGTAAGTGCATTCACAGCAGAGAAGTTGTGAATCCGTGTTTGAGTGCAGCTGCATCTCTAGAGAGCCTTTTTGGCATCCAGGAATACACTCATAACTTTACACTTCTTATGTCAACTTCTGTTTAATTTTTCCCATAGGTTTTTGCACTGGCTGAGAGTCTGGGAGGATATGAAAGCCTGGCAGAGCATCCGTAAGTCATTCTTCATCTTGAAAGTCTAAAAAAGCTGCAGAGCTACGAAAAACTTTGCTCTATTTTGTTGGGAGTTCTAAAACTTTCTAGTACACAAAGCTAAGATATTTTGCATGTAATTGAGATTCCAGGATGGTATGTTGTACGGCGCAAAACCCAGTGGCTGCTCCAGAAGTGAGTGTGACTTTTGTGAATATAAGAATGCAATGATGAAAGAATTTCCAGGCTTCCTTGTTTTAACTGGGAGACTGAGCCGCAGTTTGTTGCTATGATAACAAATCCAAGAAATCAGCCTGTGTTTGAAAAAGTAGCGTTGAGCGGATTTGGTCCCGGTGTTGAGGGACGAGGTCTGCCGTTCTGCCTGCTCACACAAGAGGGCACGGTCAGTGTGTTACACCGAACGCAGCTCTCTCCATCCCAGGTACATTTTGTGTGGATTTTAGAAATACTTAGTGGCCCTTGTCTAGGTTAAAAGGCTAAACGCAGGATTTTTATGGAATTAGGTTATGTTACTTACGTCCAATTGGCTTTTCAAAAAGATACATGGGAAGTTATGACTAAACTTATGTGCTAAATCATTTCAGTTACTCAATTTAGAATAACAGCACGTCTTAAAGCACTCGAGCAGTTGAAAGGTAATTGCTGACTGGTGGATGTCAGTGGCTGAGCATATGGGGGAAATAGCTTCTTGCCTATATCCTCCATACCTGGGGAGAATAAACCCTTCCACATCAGTGGTACAGTTTGATAAGGGGTCTGAGAAAACAGAGGTTTAAAGAAAACCCTGGAGATTTTATACCGGAGATTGTATACTATAGCTGTTTCTCCACATGCTTAAAGTAAAGCTTTTAGAATTTTTTTTAGCTTTTTTTTTCTGAAAAATAGTATCTGGAAGGAAGAGGAATAGAATTTTTTTTCCCCTCCTTTTTCACTTCCAGATTGCTAAGCATCCAATTCTTATTCATCATTTGTAGCTTGGAAATACCGTATTGAAACGCTGGGAGGTACAAGTCACTGAGTTCTCTGCAGTTCTGTAATTTCCAGCAACCGATAGTAGGATCGCTTTCCATCTGTGGGTTAACCAGCAGGTGGTACCCAAAAGGTTTAACGCTTTTATGAAATTTTAGGGGATGCTGGCAGGAAACTGATTTTTTTGATCTTTACCGATAAAAGTAAACACTTCTTAGAAAAAAGGCTATTTTTTTCCTCCAGGGCCATCATGACTCACTCTTCGGTGCCTGCAGAAGATAGAGAAGCTCTTGGAATCAGTGATACGTTAATTCGCCTGTCAGTTGGTTTGGAAGATGAAGAAGATTTACTGGAAGACCTAGACCAAGCTCTGAAAGCTGCTGTGAGTGGGCTGTTACCTTAGTGCTGTCACTCTAAAAATAATTTCTCTTTCAGTCCTCTGCCTTTCTCACTAAACTGCCTGCTGGTAATTCTAACCTCGTTTAATTTTTAAACTACTTGTTAGCGTACCTTGCAGAGTGTGTGTAGGGTTTTAAAGCTTTCGTTGTTTGGATTCTCTGTGCGGCAAGGTTTACAGCCCTTGTCAGTGACGATTTGAGTTGACGTTGGTTTGGACACAGCAGCCGGGATGTCCCTGGGGCGGAGGGGAGACTCTCACACAGGCACCAAAGTGCTTCCTGTGTGTTTCACATTTTTCATGTCGTAGTTTTAGAGGGGGTTGAAATATATTAAGGAGCTTCAAGAAAATAGCCTCTATCAGGCAGTAAGTCTAATATTTGAGTAACGCTGTTTCGTTTATAAGCACTACTTCTGCTCCTCTGCCCAGAGTTCTGTATTTCAACATGCCCCAGCGATGTGCGCTGTCAGCCCAGAACCCCCCCGCAGCCTGGGCTGCATCCCCAGCAGCGTGGGCAGCAGGGCGAGGGGGGGATTCTGTCCCTCTGCTCCGCTCTGGGAGAACCCCCCGCAGTGCTGCCTCCAGCGCTGGGGCACCAACAGCAGAAGGACACGGAGCTGTTGGAGCGGGGCCGGAGGAGGCCCCGGAGATGCTGGGAGGGCTGGAGCCCCTCTGCTGGGAGGACAGGCTGAGAGAGCTGGGGGTGTGAGCCCCTGGCCCAGGTTGCCCAGAGAAGCTGTGGCTGCCCCATCCCTGGAGGGGTTCAAGGCCAGGTTGGACGGGGCTTGGAGCAACCTGGGCTGGTGGGAGGTGTCCCTGCCCAGGGCAGGGGGTGGCACTGGGGGGGCTTTAAGGTCCCTTCCAACCCAAACCAGTCTGTGATTTCAGACAATAGGTTAAAATTGTTTTTTACATGCGGTAATTAATGTGATGCCATATTGTGCCTTTTCTTCTCAAGGCAGGTTTGCTGAAATACATGCGGTGTATGTGTGTTTGGGTGCCACTACACACACGTGCGTGTGCAGGGAGAGGCTGGTTAAATGTGTATTGTCTTTTGGTCCTGCACAGCTTTGTGCTTTGCTTTGGATGGGCTAATGCTGTGACTGAAGGAATAATGGGGTTTTTTGCAAGCTCTTTTTTTTTTTTTTATCAGTTTTGTTTTTCCTGGAAAGGATTAGTTATAGCTGAAAAATATATAGTAAGGGCACTTGACTTTGAACCAGTACCTCAGTCTGATGGATCTCCTTTGGAAGCTGCGGACTTGTGGTTTGATGTGCCAGTATTTCATTGCAGAATGTGCTGTGTCGTACTGTACTTTGTATTCATCACTCTGTGACCTATCAAAGGCATTGCCAATGTCTTTGCTTTTTCAATTGCAGATAACTCGTTAGGTGAGTTTCCCAGATGATCCTAGGAAGCAGATCATGTCGTGTGAATGGACCTTTCTTTTTCCCACGAGGAGGTCCCTGACCTTCGGGTACGCCGGAGAATTCCTCTTGATGTGAAATCTCGTGGCAGCTTTAGATCTGAATGTGTGCTTGAGGCGTGTGAACCAGATGCCTTAAGCCTACACAGACACTCTGCCACAACCTCTAATTTTGTCTGTTCTCCAGAGCTTCAATGGAAGACTAAAATTCTTCCAACCCTCATAAGCATAATTATGTGCTGGGGAGAGGAAGGAGAATTTCCTCCTGATCCTGGCGGGCAGCAAACAGAGCCCAGAGGTATGGGAAGGCTGCAAGCAAAGCCTTTCAAATGGCGTTGGAGATCTCAGGATACCCATTGCTCAAGGATGCGTACTGTATCTTTGGTTCTTCTTGCAAGCTTTTGTTGTCAGGGACTGCCCGCTACAGTCGCACAAACCCAGCCGTACTATTTGTTATTCTGTCTTTACAACTTTAGGTTCCGTTCCCAAGTATCCTGTTGGCCTGATGCAGAACTTCACTCCTGGAAAGTCAAAAACTTTGACTTAAGAAATGTAAATGTGCTCCTAGCCTGCTTGTGCCCACTTGGTCACAGGTTGCTCCCGCACAGGCAAATGTAGGCATTGGGCACATTGCGACCAGGCAGTGACAACGTTTCATCAGGGCAGCACGCTCTCTGCCACGCCGTGGGTGGGCGAGGGCTCAGAGAGAAGGAGAGAAACCGAGGACTGCAGCGAGGAACGTGCTGAAGAGGGGCTTCAGCAAGTGTTGGAATGAAGTTTAATAAACACCCACACTAAAAAAGCACAAGTTTCCTTCTTCCCTTCTCCCAACTTGTACTTTCGTCCTGCAGGAGCACCATAACTCACTGGGTTCTTTTGAGCGGGAATCCTGCAGATTTGGTGACTCCACAGTAGCCCTTGCGACGCCGAGGACAGAGTTCATGAGCTTTGGTGGACCTTGGCTCAGGTCCAGGTCAATGGCCGAGGCAGAACTAGGTTCAGCACTACCTCCTTCTCCTCTGCCACCTCTGCATCCTTGCGGGCACCTGCACCCCCCCAAAAGCATTAAAAAATAGAGGTGTTTGGAGTAGTTTTGTGTGTGAGAGAGAACGTGGTGGTTTTGGTGGTGTAAGCTTGAGTCCCGCAGCAGTTGTCGCAGAGGTAGTTCGATGTACTGTATGGGTGGGAAAACTTTTCTCTCTCTTTTATTTGGTGATAATTAGCAACAGTAACTGCATGTATTTCTATATGCCAGCACAGAACATGAAGATAATCTCATGCTAAAACGTGTCTTATTTATGAAAAGCAAAAAAAAGAGTGCATGGTTGATGTAGGTGCATAACATAATGATCTCTCGTTTTCCCTTCTCATTGCAGTTTGCAGACCACAAAGCTTGACGTTTAAAACCGGAACTTGGAACGGAACATGGAAATGCCTGAGGAAGATGACACGGAAAGCCAAATCGCTAATGATTTTCCTTTGATTTGCCTTTGAGGATTGAAATCTGTTTGATCCGACACTGGATGCCCGGGGGGGTCCTCACTTTGTGCGTTTACCCTGCTGCCGTCTGGCCGTACGTGGACGTGTGGCGCACAGCCCCTGCCCTCCCCTGGGCCCCTTCCCGTCCTGTTGGAATCCCGTGGGATTCCTGGAGGCAGCAAGTTGTGTTTGAGCGCAGCCATGATGCACACTCAGGAATATTATCCCGGTTCCCTCAGCAGAGATTAGTGTTTCCCGTTTGTGGTGCTGCGAGGGTGGTAGGTCAAGAGGGCTGGTTTCTGTTACTGCTCTTCACCGTGCACAGGTCATTTGTCCCGTCCCTTCTAATCCAACGGTCCAATTTAAAAGCTGTTGATTTAACTTAGATTTTTTTTTTTTTTAATTAGATTGGAAATGTGGTTAAATGCTTTTTCACCTGTTGCTATTTTATGAGTATTGAAAATGAAGCGAAATCCAATGCCTGGTAAACAATAGTAACTTTCTAAAGGGGCTTCTTTCCCTTTTAAAAAAAAATCATGTAATGTTAATTGCGGTAATGATTTGGTTTATATTTGGAATGGGAATCATTTTAATTAAAATATGCCTAGAATTTCCCCGATGTATTACTTGTTTTGACATTTGCATATATCTACTTGCATTCGAAATCAGGTGCTAAAATGACCCTGAATTTGTTTGAATTTTCCTATAGGAAAATGATGTCCGTGATGTTTTTACTTTTGTCAGGAGCAAAAGATTTAAATTCTAATGTGTACCAACTTATCATGAGAACTGCAATGTTCAGGGGCCCCTGGGCGCTGCTGACTCGGGGTGTGTGGTGGGGCAGCGCCCTGCGAGGTGGCATCTCCTGGGGACAGACCGTCCGCCCACTCCCCGCGGCGGATCTGGACGTCTCTGCTGAGGAACCACAAGAGGCACGAGTGCTGCAGGTGTTTGTTACGAGCCTGACTGCACCGATCTTTCTCAGTAGAAGCATTTCGCTTTCCCAAACTAAATGAAAATTAGACTTTCTGGGGGTGTCTTTTTGTTTTGCTTCTTTCTCAGATTTGGAGCTGACGTGAAATGCCAGTTCGGTGACTTTCACTCGCCAGCTGATTAAAAGCTGCCGTAGATTGTGGTACGGAACACCCTAAGGTGTCGTTACAGTTTGAGGAACTCACAACCATTAATTGTCGTTTAGACAATCATTCTCTCACCCAGTGACCCTTCCCCACCTGGGAAGGGGAACTGGTAAAAACAAGGAAACCCAACGGTTGAAGCATGGACAGATTTAGTAGAATAAGACTAGATAATTAACACTAATGACACTAAAGAACCAGTACTGGTCCCGACACCAATATAAAATAGGCAAGGGCCGTCCCCAGCCCCTTCCCCCACAGGGAGCCGTGCATCCCCGCAGGGACAGCCCGTGTGGGACCCTGCGAGCGCTGCGGCTGCGGGAGGAAGGGAAGGGCTCAGGGCTCCGGCACCGGGGCGAGGAGGGCTCGGGATGGCAGCTGTTAGAGAGAGAGAGAGAGAGAGAGAGAGAGAGAGAACTCCTCCGCAAACTGTCTGGTGTCTGTGGAACGTGCCGTTCACGGTGTGAAATGATCCCGGTGGCAGCTTGGGGCAAGCGCCCGGGTCTCGCTCCTCCTCGTCCCCGCACCCGGGGAGCTGGAACCACTGAGACCTTGAAACCCGCACCCCAGAGCTGGCTGTAAAGTGAATATTTTCCCAAATTCAGACACTGGAGTCTGCTAAAAGTGCGGTTTTCCCCAGCACTGGAAGAGAAATGGGTCCTGTGCCACTCAAAGCAGGCCATGTGCAGCTGGGCGGAGGGGCTGGGGGGGGATAGCCCCGAGGGGGGGGTCACTCGGCTGTTGCTGGAGCAGAATCCAGCCCGGGGGCTCTGCGCAGCCCGGGCAGAGGCTGAGCGCGGGATGGAAATGACTGTATTTGATCTAACCTCAGCGCGGTTCCTCTGAGTCATTCTCGGTTTGCCGGTCAGCGAAACATTGCAGGTAGCTTTTTATTAACTCCTACAGGATAAATATTGTTCCCGTACAGTCCGGATCTGTTTCCGACTCTGAGCATAAGCAGTGCATCAGTGTTAATTTCTGCGGAAGGACTTCAGCGAGTACGCTTTTGCCTATATAATTCTGAGTGCAGCTTCAGAAACCTTGGCAAGCTCCAGACGCCGCGGGGCGGGCAGCGGTCAGCCCCCAGGGCCCGCGGTTGGGGTGATGGAGCAGGTGGGCAGCGGCGGGGCCGTGCTTTGGCGAGCGGCGGCGGCGGCACGAGGACCAGGAACCGGCACGGAGGGTGCTGCTGCCGCTGCCCGCAGGCACCGCCGAGCCCGGCACAGCCTCTGCGCTCGGCGGGGCTCCAGCAGGTAAAGGCTTCTATTTGTTGTAATGAAAATTTAGACTTTGCTTTCCATTGCGGGTCAATACTGCACTTCGGTGAGAAGTACAGAGTGCGAAGAGCATCCTGTCAACCTGCCTAGGCACCGTGCCTAGTGAACAATTACATATACTGACACACAAACAGAGCAGTCTTGGTTGTCTAGAATGATTAAATCCTGGGAAAACTGAGATGAAGGTAGGCGTACCCAACAAACACCTCGTTTCCCAGTTTGCATTGCCGAGTACATCGTAAAAGCAGGTGCGAAATGAGTAAGCTGTGGCCGAGGCCGCGGGCTGGTAGGTGGTGTGAAAATGAGGAGCTCGTGTTGTTTTTCGAAAAGCCCACAAGGGGTGATGAAGGCGCCGTGGCCGTACTGTGCGGACTGATAACTCTCCCCGCTCCAGTCAAAACCAGCTTCGCTTCCACGTTAAGCTCTCCCTTAAATTTTCGCGTTTGCGGTTACAACATTTTTAGACTAAACACCCGATTTAATTTCTGTGTTCCCAGTCCGGATGGTTCTTGTAGCGCCTTCCCTCGCAGGGATGTCATGAGTGATGAACGCGGGCAGTTTCAGGAAGGACAAACCGACGATGTGCCCGTGTCCCGGAGGGGTTGGTGGGGAGAGGCGGAGGGAGGGACCGTGCGCACCCTTAGGTGGCAGTGACGGGCTGGAAACCCGCGTCCCGGCTGGGGCAGGGTGACGCCGTCCAAGGTGAGCAGCGTGTGTTTCTCCCCCTTCCCGGGAGATCAGGAACCAGAAGTAATTTCCCCGTCATTATTCTTTATTTGTCTGAATATATCCTTGATCGATGCTTCCAAATTAGATCACAAATGTCAAAATAAGATTTCGCTGAAACGTCGCATCCAGGAGCGTCCGCGCTGCGGTAGTGCCTGTGCCTGGCGGGTGGCCGGGCAGAGCGGGGGGAGCCGAGCCCCGGGGGGCCCAACTACAGGTCAGAGACACGGGGGGGACGAGAACTCAACACCCACCAGCCCTGGGGCCCGGAGCGGGGTGGTCACAGGCTGGGTCCTGCCATCCTGGCACGACCTGCGCCCTTGATGCGGCTGGTTTTGGTGGCCCGGGGGCTGAGCTGACCCCTTCAGCCTTGCTCCAGCTCAGGAATTATTTATCTTCTTGCAATCAAGTCAAAAAATTTTAAGTGTTCCTACGTAAAACAGCTGCACAGTCAGGATACTCGTCTTTCTGCTGAGGTTTTCCCGGGTCTAGGGCACAAACGTGGGCGCTCCGTGAGCCACGGCTGCTGTCTGCACGGGCCACTCCTGAGGACCATCCTCTGAAGAGCCACGATGTGGGGGCTGGGGGCACGGGCTCCTGTGCGGGACGCGCTGGCCCTGCCGGAGCCACCGGCCTCTCCCGGCCAGGCAGGGCACGCTGCAGCCCGTGGCGGGGCTGGTGAGGGTGCCGGGCATTGCGTGCAACATTTTGGGTTAGTTTTTCTTGTTTCTCCAAAATGTTGGTTACTGGCTACCGCCAGGTCAGCAGTGAAAGCCCAGCCGCAGAGGGTCTCTCCAACACCAGAGAGACGCAGGTAAGCGTGCAGCCCCCGCGCTGCGCAACCGGCCCCAGGCCCTGCGCTGCCAACGCTTGGCCTTCGGCGGCTGGCGAAGGGACACGAGTGTCTGGTTTCTATCAAAGGAGCATCTACCATCAAATGAATGGCCTGCGTGTTCCCTAGTTCTTTGGCCGCTGCCTTCTGCAGATGTGAATTTCCTTTTTAATGTTTATCTGGGGAAAGGAGAGGTGAAAGCGCCAGCAGGTAAGCTCTCAATGAAGCGGCCAACGATTTTCTTACCACAGGCAGTATCGGCCTGAAGCTGGCCCTAAGACCGTCCTCCCCACCACCGAGGGGGGGCCTGGCCTCGGGCCCGCCAGAAACCGGTCCCTTATGGGCAGGGGCTGAAGTGAGTGGTGTGAGAATGCAACGGGCTGATTATACGTCTGAACAGCAGATAATCCTTTGAGATCTTCCCTAAATATCCCTTCTTCCTCTGCCTTCCCTGGAGTCATCCCGTCTCCCGCGCTGACTCCAGATCCGTCACGCCTTCCACAGATCACATTCCTTCTGAAGTTAAAAGGGCGCGTTTCATCCCTTCATTAGATTTTGCAGCTGTGGATTCGGATGGCATTACACTTCAAGGGGAATGTCTTTCTTATGCTGAGGCCCAGATCAGGCTTGTATTGAATAAAGATTACATTTGTTCCCTGGAAAATAATTGCGTAGCGCTAAGCCGAGAAATAAGCCCCGCTAAGCCGTGCCTGGTGGAGAAAGCGCAGCCCGTGGGGTGGCTGATGGCGTTCGGGGGGCAGCGGCGGAGCTGCGGTGCCCCAGCTCCTGCACAACATCTGGGTCTGGTCCCTGCCCCGGCCCTTCGGTCTGCTGCGAATCCGCAGCACCGGGGGGTGCCGACGGCAGATGGTCCCTGTCCTTACACTGGTGGGAGGGGGTGTCTCGGGAACACGTGAGAGCGGAGCTGGCTTTGGACACCGAAAGCCCTGCCAGCGCCTGCCCTTCCCCGTCGGCAGGGCACAGATTCGCCGGCCCAGGGTGGGAAGCAAAAGGCCGATGCAAGAGCCCGTTTGGGGCAGGGGAGGCACCGCTCCCGAGAGAATCACAGAATCACAGAATTCGGGTTGGAAAAGACCTTAAAGAGCATCTAGTTCCAACCCCCTGCCACGGGCAGGGACACCTCCCGGTTAGACCAGGCTGCGGGCGCGTGCTTCGCCCACCAGAGCTGGTGGCCACTTCCAGAGGCGTTTCTCCAGGTGCGGTTCCCCACTCGGGAGCAGAAGCGGCAGCTCCCTGCTCCTCGGGAAGCCTCTGCGCTGCCGGCTGCGAGGGGGTTCTGCTGGAAAAAGCTGAATCCTGAATGGCGGAGATGGCTTCGCAAGTGGTGCTCCTGCCTCGCCGGCTGCGGGGCTGTGCCCACCTTCTCCCCACGGGCCATGGCTCCTTCCCTCCTTCCTGGGTTTGGCTACAGGAGTTAGTGGCCCGTGCTGAAAGAAAATGTCACCTGTGCAACTTCTGCTGAAACCCTGGGACTAGGATGTTGTTTTAAGCTCTGTACAAGAGTGATCCTCATCTGCCTGCTTTCTGACTTTTTTGCCATCCTAGAATTAGAGAACAGTTTGGGACCTTGGAAGGGACCTTAAAGCCCAGCCAGTGGCACCCCCTGCCCTGGGCAGGGACACCTCCCACCAGCCCAGGTTGCTCCAAGCCCCGTCCAACCTGGCCTTGAACCCCTCCAGGGATGGGGCAGCCACAGCTTCTCTGGGCAACCTGGGCCAGGGGCTCACCCCCCTCACAGCCAACAATTTCTGCCTCACATCTCATCTCAATCTCCCCTCTTGCAGTTTAAAACCACTTCAGATTTTTTTGGCATTTACCGGCTGCAGCCGCAGTTGCAACCATTTGATGAAGGGCTTTTTTTGTTTTCCAGCCGCAGCGCAGCCGAGAGCCGTACCACATTAGTCAGAATAGTTCTAAGAAACTTCCAGCTTTTACTTACAGGAAAGTTGCTGTAATCGAAATCTGCTATTTGTCATAATTGTATAAACTTGTATATCTAGCAAATGTCAAGTGATACCGTGCATACTTTCCGTCTCAGTGCGGACGCTCGCCCGTCGTGCAGATTTGCAGACCGGCCGCTGCTGTCGCCGACCGCGAGCGCAGAGATGTGAAGCTGCTGCATCTCGCGCTGCTGCCGGCGGCCTGCGGCGGAGCTGGGGCACCGCAGCCCGGGGTCCTGGGTATTTAGGGACTTGGCAGCCTCGGGGGCATTAACTCCAGTGAAGCTGACGCGGTTTGTACTGGTACAGCTTCTCGACCGTTGCCGACACGTCTTTGTGAGACGCTGAAACGAGTTTGAGCCTGACGAGGGCTTCATAATTTTTTTATCTGCTATTGCGCGCAGTAGCTGACTTGCAAAAGCAATTTTTGCTCCTCCCTTTTATCGTATTCCACTAGAAAATACTGATTCTCTCATGCCTCGCTAAAAAGCCGGGTGGTATAAAATGGAAGCAGATCCGTGGCTCTCGCCCCCGCCAAACCCAGCTCCGGGTCGTTGCGTCTCCCAGTGCCCAGCTCCCGCGGCGGTGAGCCTGTCCCCATCCCGCGGGAGAGCTGGGGGGGTCCAGCCTGGAGAAGAGAAGGCTCCAGGGAGACCTTCCAGCCCCTTCCAGGCCCTCAAGGGGCTCCAGGAAAGCTGGGGAGGGACTCTGGAGCAGGGAGGGGAGCCATGGGACGAGGGGGAAGGGTTTTACAGTGGGAGAGGGGAGATTGAGATGAGATGTTGGGAAGAAATTCAGTCCAGTGCTGCCTCGGCACACGATTAATTCCTAAAGTACCAGCCCTCCTTCATAGAAAATTCTTGATTTATCCTGATTTATCATCACTGCAGTTATTAAATTAATAAATTTAAGTTAATAAATTAAATTATTAAATAAAGTTTCCTGATTTATCATCACCGTAATTACTAAAACTCGACAACGTTTATTTAAAAGTATTTCCAAATTATGTAGAAGCATTTGTTGGATCCCAAATCTGTCATTTCCAGAGGGGCACAAGAAAATGAAGATCACCCATTCCCTGAGAAATCGGACACCTACATTTCTGAGGAAAATCTATAAATCCAAGACTAAACTGCATTTTACTTTATTATTTATTATTACTTTACTCCATTATTTATTATTATTACTTTACTCCATTATTTTAGGACTGTGTTGCTGTTCTTAGCGGCAGCAATGCTTATTCAAGAAGCAGCAGTATGAAGTTCAGGTTGTCTTCCACATTCAAGACCAAATCCCACCTGGTTTCTCAGACGTGTATTTTTCTGAACTTTTTCAAGTAACTGTCTGTGATCGGTTCATTTGGATTTGCAAAATCCTCACTCTGGAGACCACTATATATAGCTGAGACCATCACACTGCCACGAGCATCGTTGTTGTGAATTCTTCTGCAGATGAGCTGGAAAGGATCCTCCGGGGTCCCGTATAAGGGTTGGGAATGTCCACCCTCTCTGCAGCTCCCCGCTGCGATTTATAGCCCAGCTGCGAATCTCATTTAGTGAGAAGTTCAGGTCAGTTCCACCATCTGATCGCATGCAAAGCCTTTCAGCACGTCTTTATTGGCTTTGAGTGCGTGAACTATTTGTGCATCTCTCTCTCTGCTGCCTTGGCGTCTCTTCATCCCACAGCCCCGCTGTGCCACCAGCCTCGGGGCAGAGGGTCGGGGCAGGGGAGGGGACTCTCTTGGTCCGACCAAGAGGGTGACAAACACTCCAGGTCTCGATTTGGTCTCACAAATCCCCAGGGAGTGCGGGTATTTCTCGGCACACCAGCAGCACTCGGCGTACGGCGTGAACCTGGCCTCGGCGTCGCCTTGTTCAGCAGCTCCAGGCGTGAAGCGGGAGAGGGATGGGGCGGGATGTCCCCCCAGCAGGGCCAGGCTGCAGCCAACGGCCACCACGGCACCATGATGGGCTGGAGCTGGAAACCCCGGCCTTTGCACAAGTCCTATGCTTAAAATAATCTGCTTAACAGGGTATTGAAACACCGCTAAGGAATTCTATGGTCTGACAGCTGCGTTTCAAAAACGACCTGGCACACCATGGAAGAAGGTGGCCAAGTCCTTTAACGGGTTGAGCTTTCCCTTCTTTAGGGCAATTTATTGATTTGGGCAAAATCAATTTGACAGGCAATTCCACAGAGTGCATTTCCTTTCCCAAGCATGCGAGGAACTCCTTTCCCTGTTAGAAATCACGGTGCCTGGCTGCAATACGGGAGCGGGAGTTTTGGCAGAGTCTTCAACCCGTCTGGGGGTCTGCACCTGCCGCTGGAGCGGGGCCACTGCGCCAGTTAGTATATATTTATATGTGTGTATATATATATGTTTCACCCCAATTTACCTTCATCCAGATGAGTGGGAGAGGGGAATGGGATGAGGCCATTGGTGCTGGTGCCACCGCAGAGTGTCTGTGGATGAAGTGGTTCCCTTCTTGCAGCACGGCAGAGTTTGGGTCAGAAAGTTTAATATTTATGTTTGGGGTTTTTTTTGATATTTCCATGCCTGCCTGTATTTCCAAGACTGCCTGCTGTGTTCCCGTCGTGGTGCAATTGTTGACATCGTAATTAATGACTTTGAAAGGCTGCATGTGCTTCACAAGAGCAATATGAAATCTGTGAAGAACAGAGCGAAATTCCATTTGAGTTGGGAATGTTTCCCAAGAAAGCGTGTCACAAAGGCTCTGAGAATGAAGAAAATCTTTATATTTAGATTCTGCTAATCATTTATCTCGTCTCCTCTTCCAGGCTTTCTTGAGAAGTGATGAATGTAAAAGGAATTCTTTCACTTGGACAGATAGAGAAGAGCCGAAGCAGATCGGTCCCAGCCACAAGGAGTGTTCTCTGTTCCCAGGCTTCGGTTCAGAATCGGTACTTCTGCTTTTGGGAAGTGATTTTGCCCAAGCAGCCGGTTCACAGCTAGTTCCAGCAACATGTTAAGATGAGGAAGTGGGAAGTTTAGATTTAAAATTTAGAAAAAAGACCATGTGAGATATCCAAAGAGATATTGGTCTGCAGTGAGAAGTACCTCAGAGAGTCAAATTAAGACGCTTCTTCTTGTAGGCAAAACAGAAACGAGAGTGAATATGAAAAGAAGAAAAGATAGAGAATAACATAAGTAAAAGCAAAAGCAATCAGACAGCCTAAACCCTAAAAATTTCCCCAGATTCCAAATATTTGGCTCACTGATCTTTATTTTATCTTGCTTTTTAGATGAGACATGGCCTCGCATTTCCTACAGGGCGTGTTCTGACCAGCAGCCCGAGGTCTTGGGTAGATTTGCCTTGGTGATAACTTCCTTTTGCGTTCACCGCTTCCACAGAATAGCAACTGCACGGTGAGTTCCTACCCACCCAGGTCCGAGAGCCCATCCTTCTGCCTGGTTCTCTCCGTACAGCCACGTCGCTGGTGCCTCACGCGTTGCAACCTCACGTGAAGAACTGAGCTAATGAACTTCATGACTAACTCGGTTAAATCCCTTCTGTTCTCTCCTCTCTAAAACGTGCATTGCACTATTGCGAAAATTCCTTCGGATTTGTTGAGCTCTCTCCGCAGCAGGCGTGAAGGCACCTGCATCTTCCTTTCAGCATCAGGAGGTGCCTCCGGCTGTTCAGCGTTTTCCTCCGGCGCAGCATTTCTTCAGACGGAGGGGAGAAACTGATCCACCAGCTTCCCCGTGAGGAAGACTGCTTTCCTAAAAGAAATTCTTTTTTTTTAAAGAAAAGTTTATTTAGCGAACTGAAGTCCACAAGCACTGCCCTCCTTTTCTCCATTTCTCCCTGCCTTCCTTCCAGAAACACCTGAACTTGGAGAATTGTGCTGGTGTCCTCCCTCACACATGGGTTTTCGTTGGTGCTGTTGCCTTTTCCAAAGGCTGATGTTGAAATAGCTTCTATTCCTAGTATCACATCTTACGTGAGGGCTTCAACACCGAAAATAATTCACTGAAGCTTTAGCCGAAGAGGTGTCTTTGCCAACGGCCCCAGCTCTGAATTAGCAGCATTACTGCCTATGTCCAGCATGGATTTCCCTGGGCAGCTTCTCCTGAAGCTCTTCAAGGAGTTCCAGGCATGCCCTTGGCAGGAGTCCTTGTGTTTCCTAGGAAACTGGTGCCACCGGAGCACTGCCCTGGCACCTCCAGTCCTTGAAGAAGCAAACCAGAAGATGGAGGACCATGAAGCACTTGGTTGGACTCAGCTCAACCTCAGCATTGCTTAGGAGGAAAGAGAAATCTGGACAGTCCTTGCTGGGAAAGGGACTTTTCTGCCCCAGGCTGCGGACTGGGCTGGAGCTCCAGGCTGCGGGCAGGCCCCTGGGAGGAGGAAGGCTTCTGCGCCCTGGTGGGTTTGGGGGCAGCTGGTGGGCACACTGCGGGGCTGGGAGGACCACGAGCAGGAGTGAATGGAGCCCGGTCCATGTCGGGCACTGCCGTCCTGCAGCAGCGGCAGGTCCCCTCGGCGCTCGGTCCTGCCTCCGCTCTCAGCTTGCCCACGGTGCCTATAATTTTCAGAGGTATATTTCAGGTGGCAAAACTCACTGGTAGTCCCTAATGCTGAAATATGATTTTTTTTTTTTCCTATTGTATCGGAAAACCATACAACCAAGCCATCTTTGGCTTGCTTTTTTTATTTTCCATTGGAAACAAATTTCTTGCCAACTTGGCCATTGGGCTCAGTATAATTAAAGAAAACTCCCCCTGGGACTCAAAGAAACAAATGCCTCCATTTACAGCAAAGGATAAATTCAATTTGCTCCATATTAAATCCATCCTTCAAAGAAAAACCCAAACAAAACCACCGCATTTCTTTTAGCGCGGACGACTGGTGTTGAGCATTTTGCGCGTCCCCCATCCATGGGGCTGGAGCAGCTCCCCACGTCCTTAGGCATCTGCCACCGTCCCACCAGAGGAGGGTGTTTGTCCAGCCGCACGACTGGTCCTTGCCGCAGGGAGCGTGGCCCGGCTGCTGGGAACGGGGCCATCTGCTCCAGTGTTTTCCGCAGGGTATTGTTCGCAGGAGCCGTCCATGTATGGATGCGCCTGTGCTGGGAACCCGGCAATGAGATGCGAGGGGACATGCAGGGGAGGACGAGAGCTGATTTCATCAATTACCTGCGTTACTCGAAGCAGACAGGTACTATTTCATTACCCGTCGAGAAATGAGTTTTATTGATCCCGTTAACAAAGGAGATGGGGCTTTCTATTCGGAGGCAGTGAAGCAGATAATGAGGCGGCAGCTCTCCTCCGCCCCGGGTATTCAGGTACACCGCTTTTTACCACCTTCTTGAGCGCCGAGCCTTTTTGACACTAAATTTCCCCCTTCAGAAAAGACACGGACTTCATCTCATCAAACCCCGTCTCCTGCAATAATCCCCCCGCACATCGTGTGCTCTCATTTACCTCTCTGCGAGCGCAGCCCCCGCGCCAGAGCATCCTTTCTGCCTTTGAGGCTCCAACCAGAGCCCTTTAATTTAACGACCGCTGCGGGAGCTGATAAAGCTGGAGCCAGATTCAGTCCTGCCAGGGCTGCTGCGAGCAGCAGAGCCCGGTGTGGAAGCGAGGGGCCGTTTGCAGTTGTATTTCGGAGCTGCTGACACGCCAGGGTGGGTGGCCAGCCCGAGGGTGTGGGGTTTCACACCTCCTGTGGCCCGTCAGCCGTTCTTGCCCTGGAACGTGGGGATGCTCCATGGTGCGGCCCGCGCAGCTCCCCTTTCCCTGTTCCCCGGTGGCGGGAGGCGATGCCCTTGGACATCAACCTGCTGCCGGTGCAGCTGGCAAACACCAGCGCGACAGACGCAATGCTGACACTTAGGATTGAGCCCATTTTACAGTGAAATACAGGGAAGCTGACGGCTGACGGCTGGCACCCTGCCAAAGCCACGTTTGGGATCCTGTTTGCAAAATGTCCCTCCACATGCGGGAAGGTCTGTGTAAGTCCAGCCTCAGACTTGCTCGGGCAGACTGGGGCTCCAGCAGGGCAGGGACACCCCCCACCAGCCCAGGTTGCTCCAAGCCCCGTCCAACCTGGCCTTGAACCCCTCCAGGGATGGGGCAGCCACAGCTTCTCTGGGCAACCTGGGCCAGGGGCTCACCCCCCTCACAGCAAACAATTTCTGCCTCACATCTCATCTCAATCTCCCCTCTCCCACTGTAAAACCCTTCCCCCTCGTCCCATGGCTCCCCTCCCTGCTCCAGAGTCCCTCCCCAGCTTTCCCAGAGCCCCTTGAGGGACTGGAAGGGGCTGGAAGGTCTCCCCGGAGCCTTCTCTTCTCCAGGCTGAACCCCCCCAGCTCTCTCAGCCTGTCCTCCCAGCAGAGGGGCTCCAGCCCTCCCAGCATCTCCGGGGCCTCCTCTGGCCCCGCTCCGACAGCTCCGTGTCCTTCTGCTGTTGGTGCCCCAGCGCTGGAGGCAGCACTGCAGGGGGGTCTCACAGAGCGGAGCAGAGGGGCAGAATCCCCTCCCCGTATTTCCTCCTGAGAACAGCACTCATCATACTGCCAGTAGCACAGTAAAAGAGAAGTGGCTGTTAAAAGATGAATATTTAATATGTAACTTGTTATTTCTTTATTAAACACACCTCCTGGGAAGCTTTGCTCCAGCCACGGGTGGAAAGCTCTTCACCCCCACATGCTCCGGAGCCCGTACCCAGCTCCTGCGCCCTGTCCCAGCGACTCCTCCGCGGAGCCCCGCTGCCAAAGGCAGTTTCCCGGCTCACACACCCGGCGGACGAGGTGGAAAACTCCTGCTTTTCCCAGTGGCTGCAGCATCCCTACCCGGGGCACTTAAGCATTCACGGGGCAGGAGACCCTTATCCTGGCATCTTTTCTATAAAACCTCTCACTGCTATTTGTTGAGCTACTCGGTGTCTAAACGAGCGCGCTGTGAGCGAGGAGGAGACTCGCATGAAGTCTTTTTATTTTAATCTTTCGCTGTCATTTTAAAACTTAGAGATATTATTTCCAGTCCTTCAATTTCCTTTGTTCTAAATCCCAGTTTATGTTTTCTTTAAAAGGTTATGCTAACAAGAATCAAAAGCCCCACAAGTCAGTTTGCAAATTTTGCTGCCAGCCCTTAATGACCTGCTAAAAATAATGTGAATGATTCATCTCCTAATCTATGGAAACAGTAGTTATTTGTTCTTGGCAGCTCTCTTGGCTTTGGTCCGGGCTGCAGGAGATGACAAGTATTAGCAAATCAAGGAATATTGAAGTGATTTTTCTTCTTTGTGTTTCAGGGGAATGAAAACGTCTTCTGCAAATCCAGGTGGGTTTTCCGTGGCCGGGGGGGATCCCCCTGGGAAGGTCTCAGGGCTTCTCAAACCTGTGGTCCGAAGTTTGGACACGGACCTCTAGTACTAATAATGGTGCTTTTAGACAGAAGTATTTAAACAGAAATAATTTTAAACAGAAATATTCTAAACAGTGTGTTTGAGAAGCTCAATATTTTCTAATCTTCTAATAGGGGCTGCTTAAATGTCCTAATAAGAAAATAAGGGCTGTTGTAATAACTTCTTTTTAATTGAAATCAACTCGCCAAATTTATTAAAGCTACGTAGGTTTTAATTCCGACTCCCCCGCAGACCTGCAGCATCCTTTATCACAAAGGTTTCCCAACGCCAGCCCTTTGCTGAGCCCTGCCAACGCAGTGACAAGCAAAACGCCATAAATTCTGGTCTCTTCTAGGGTGCAAATGCCCATTTTTTTCCAGGAGAGGGGCTGGGAATGCCGACCCCTCCCTCGCAGGCTGGTGGCGCAACGACGGATGACTTTGTTTGAATGGGATTTGGTTGGATTTGGTCAAAGAGGAACACGGGGTTAGCAAATGTGCTTGGGATGAGCATAATATTTATTCCTCTGCCCATCACCCGAATTAGTTGTGCCTGGGGAACACGTACACGCTGGTTATCTTCGGCGTGCTGGGACGTGGCTGCGTTGCACACCAACAGCCGTGCCCACGTGTAGACCGGAGAGTTTGTCGCTCGCTACGCAAGTATGGAACCGTCTGTAGGAGCGTTGTGTGCAACGAAGCCTTGGCAGCGCACAGCACCGCGGCAGCACCGCGGAGCCGCCGGCCCGGCACGGCGCCGAGCAGCATCCAAACGTGCGCCGGGCTGAAATTTGTTTGCAAGTTATTTCCCAGCCGCCTATTGAAAATAAATAGACCTTCAGAAATCTGTGGCGGTTTGTGAATGTCTCCTTAATGGGGGGAAAAAAAAAATAAAAAATCTATTTCCTCAAGTAACCAATTTACTCTCTGTAATTTAATCATCTCTGTTAATGTCAAACTGGCAAAGGCATCAGGAAGGGTCTGTGCCCGAGTCGCGGGGATGCTGGGGTGAGTGAGGCGGGGTTCCCCCCCGGGCTGACCCCGCACCGGGGACGGGAGCTGTGGACCAGGTGGGATGAGAAAAACCCACGGAGCAAGAAGTTATACTCTAAAAGTAACTCTGAATCAAAGGCTTTCGAAAAACATGGTGGGTTTTTCCAGGTGTAACTAAGGGAGCGGGGGGGGGGGTGTCTCACCTGCAGTACCTCCAGCCAGAACGTATTCCAATGCAGGAAAAAAGGCGTGAAGCACGCGGAATCAAAACATCCATTTGAAACCGTGTTTATTTAAAACGTGCTTTTTATCGCGGTGCTGAGGAAGGATGAAGTGGTTGTGTTTAACTGTATAAGAAAAATATTTACATAACTCCAGAACTTCCACCGCTTCTCTGTATCTGGCTGTGAAAGCTTGTCTGGAGGTTTCCTGCAGATTTTTGACATCTTCTTCCAGCCCGAGCTCGTCGGCAGGAGCAGCTCACACGCTGCGGGGTAGAGGGATCTGTGTCATCTGGCTTGTGACTTTGAGCAGGAGCAACCTCACCTGGCCCCCTCCTACAGCACCTCTCCTGTCCCTGGGGGCACAAACCAGACGCGACAGTCAGGTTCTGGGTCTTAATTACCAACGGGGTGGCGGGGTTGTCCTCAGCCGTTGAGTAAAGAGCCACAGAAACGGGTGCAGAGATTGACGTGGAAATGCTGTGGTGGATCCGGTGGTCTCTCTGGTTGGAAAGGAGTTCAGAGATGCGCGGTGCATTTAGCCGGGGCGAACACGGGAAGAAAATGAAAGGAGACGAGATGTCAGAAGAGATACAGCCAACAAGGTGAAAGGCAGCCGGCGAGGAAAGGCAGCAGAGGATGTTTATGTGCTGTAGCCAGGGGGCTGATTCTCTTCTGGGTTTTCATGAAGAAAACATGAAAAAAAAGAAAGAATTTGCATCAGGTGAAGATAGCAGTGGGAAAGCCACACACACACACAAAGTTTTTCTGATTGCTATCACAGCTTTCAGGTGGGGTTGCTGCCAGGCATGCCCCAATTACTGTTTTAATTAGTTGCTTCAATGATGATCACCATTCTACAGGACGTGAAGAAGAGAAGAGGTTTGTGGATAACATCCAGCTGGAAGGAGCTCCAGTCATTGCATTTGACAGGATCAGGCCTAAAATGATCTCAAAAAGTTGGAGGTTGTCCAGTCAAGGCCCATCAGTCAGATGAAGTTAGGGCTTTAGCAGAAAAAAAATCAGGGGAGATGCCGCAGTCTTGAGGACCACGTTCTGAAGAGGAACAAGCAACTGTGCAAAAATGTCAGGTTTCACTTGGGAATTTGGACTGTTTTCTACTTTCCGTGACGCTGGTCAGATTTCAGCTAAAATACCGTGTCTGGTTCCGAATGCCACACCTCAAAAGAAACGTGGAAAAATCAGCCGCAATGTGGTGGGAAGCCCAGGAGAGCGGTTCTGTGGGCAGTGTGGGCGCAGTCACCCTCGGGAAGGGCCAAGCAAGGGTTGGGTGGCCGGAGGGTGGTGTGGAGCCTGCAGAGGAGTCACGGTCCCCATCAGGTCCTCCTCGTGTCAGCAACCGCCCGAGAGCCAGCGAGGAGCCCGAGGCTCGGTGTGAATCGTGCACACGGTTGGTCCTTCCCTCCCTGAAGCAAGGGGAGCAGCTGAATGTATCGACTTTAATTATATGCGCAATGACTATGTGCCTTATTTATTGACCTTAATTGTGTATAAAGCTCTTATAAATGAGACAAGCCTTGAAGAAAAGACCACAAAAATAGTTCAGCTGCTGGTGAGGGCACTCTCAGACCACAGTGCGCGATAGAGTGCTAGGGAATGGTTTCTTATCGCTACGAGGGAGGAATAACGCCACAAATCCACCTTCTTTGTCCATAAAAGTTGAAGAGGCTCAGTAAAAAACGTGATGTATTTTAAGTGTGTGGTAGCGAGCTGTTCGGAGAGGCTGTGAACTCCAGGCACCCCCGGAGCCAGCTGCATCATCTGGCGATGTTCGTGTCTTCTGACCACTGTCGGGAAAATGCTCTTTTGCTGCTCCAATTTTTTGCTTCTTGCCAGCCACAAGAGCTGGAAAAAGAAGTCATTTTGGGCTGAGGGGCAAGGCAGAGCGTAAGATGAGCCCAGCCTTGGACATGAAGAGGGTTTGGCCAACCCTCCTGGCTCCACGGCTGGCTGGACCGTGGCGGCCAGGGCTCTCGCTGTCTGCGAGTCTTCTGGTTGCTCCTCCAACGCGTGTGCTGGGTCCTCCCCGTGCGACAAATGGGGCCAAGCCTCCCCAGGTGCCGATGCTGGGAGAGGTGCCCAGAGCTGCGGTCAAGCTGTGCGTACGCTGGTGGCTGCTCAGGGCAAAACGTGGGGGCGGAGGTACAAAACTAAATGGTTTGAAAATGGGCTCGTAGAGGTTGAGCTGGGTTAGGGTCGGAGCAGGTTAACTGGTACCGCTGTTACAGATAAGGCTGTTTCCCATGATAAAACAGTCATGTTCCTGGGCACACGCCACGACGTGGTAGGCAGCCTCCGGAATCAAAGACCGAATAAAAGCAGCCTAGCCTAAAATCGGTGAGATCTTGTAAAGAAAAGATTGATCTCATGATCTGGGGGGAGGAACACGTCTTGTTTTTGAACGTTGATGGAGTTGGTAACAGCGTAGTTTTCATTACGTTGTCTCTGCAAGCTCTGAACATGAAATGAGATTATTCACTCGCTGCTGAGTCCAAAACAAAAATAGAATTGTGTTCTGAATAATAGGGAATCGTGTTTAACTCGCTGCTATTACTGGAACCAAAATATGGTGAGATTCTGCTCGAAACGCCTTTCTCTGGCCTCTGGCAGTTGCATGCTGCTCCGTCACATAACCAGTGAGTAATTTTTTCTGCCCAGTTGAGTTATGGCATCAGTATTCAGTGGGTTTTACTACTGGTAAGACCAGTTTGGTGTGTGTACTATAACTCTATTGGAGTAATCAAGGATGAAACTCCTTTTATAGCATTTATTAATGAGCTCTTTGTGTTCATCGCAACAGCTGCATGTAGGAATCTTGGATTTATTTTATTTACTTTTCTGTGTCATTGTGTATCATAACTCACAATGCTAACGCTGCATTTTTGCAATCGGCTAACGCTAACAGAAGGCAATCCAAAGACCTTTTGGCTTGTTAATGAGCCATCAGGCTCTGAACCTCCCAGCTGGGAGGTGTTGAGGGAGGGACACATCAGGTTTGCCCATCAGTCTCTTGTGTCAGCTTTTCCCACTGAGTTTGATGGACGTATGAGAGGAGGAGGAGGGTGTGCTTCATAAAGGCAATTACTTGTGGAGACTTCTTTCATCTCTATACCTCTAAAGGACTAATGAAATAGTCCTTAGTGGTGGGTTTTGTGTTTGGTTGGACCCCAGTATTTGGTTGGATCCCATGGTTTGGTTGGTGGTTGGACTGGATGATCTTAAAGGTCCCTTCCAACCTAGACAATTCCATGATTCTATAATTATTCTATGATTCTACGATTCTAGTCCAACCCCCTGCCAAAGCAGGTTCCCCTAGAGCAGGTTGGACAGGAATGCATCCAGGTGGGCTTGGAATACCTCCAGAGAAGGAGACTCTACACCTCTCCTGGCAATTGTGTGCGAGTGGCTGGGTTCTGTGTTACCACTGCTGGTTTCCAAGATTCCATGGTTTCAGCTGGGATGGAGTTGACTTTCTTACTAGCAGCTGGTACGGTGCTGTTTCGGATTTGGGGTGGGCATAGTGTGGCAGCGTGCTGGTGGTTCTGGTTGTTGCTGAGCTCTCAAGGTCTTTTCTGCTCCTCACCTCACCCCACCAGCGACGGGCTGGGGGGCACAAGGAGCGGGGAGGGGACACGGCCAGGACAGCTGACCCCAACTGCCCAAAGGGATATTCCCGGCCATGTGACGTCATGCTCGGTGTGTAAAGCTGGGGAAAGAGTAAGGAAGGAGGGGACGTTTGCAGTGATGGCGTTTGTCTTCCCAAGTCACTGTCACACGTGATGGATCCCTGCTGTCCTGGGGACGGCTGAACATCCGCCTGTGATGGGAAGCAGGGAATCAATTCCTTGGCTTGCTTTGCTTGGGTGGTTTTGCTTTACTTATTGAACTGTCTTTATCTCAACCCACGAGTTGCCTCACTTTCACTCTTCCGAATCTCTCCCCCATCCCAACCCGGGGAGTGAGCGAGTGTCTGCGTGGTCCCAGCTGCCGGCTGGGGTGAAACCACGATAGAAGAACCTTCTCCCGCCCTGCCCGGGTGGCTGATCCCTTGCAGCACCTGCAGCATCGCTTGTGCCCACGGATGGGGTGCAGGAGGAGCCGAGGGCACAGCGCTGAATGCCCCAGGCCTGTCCTTGTGCATATTCGCTACGGATTCCTGAACTGGAGGAAAAGGCTATTTCTTCTTTCCAGACTCAGTAATGGAAATCAAGAAGCTCATTCTCCGCACAACTTGCAGAAAATATATTAAATATCGACACTAATTAGATTAGCCTGGCTCAGTACAATATTGATATTAATTCGATTAGATTGAATTTAAGAGGAAACAATGTTTAACTTAATGCCCATAATAAATGAGGAGGAAGGTAGTGAAGCTTTCCTCCTCCGTTAGAAAAAAGGCAGATCAGAAAATAAATAATATTTAGAGATACCATTTCAGGTGGTGGGTGCGACTGCCCCCGTGGTGCGGTTCCCTGCACGTGGGCCATGGGGTGAGTCTGAGAGGGACCTGCCAGGGCTCTGCCTCCGAGCAGGGAAGAGCCACCCGCCCGGATCGCACGCATAGCAGCTGCTGGCGGGTGGATGAAGCAACTGAAAAAGGAACATCGGGGGAAAATGGGAGCAAGGCCAGCGGCTCCGTGCACAGCCCGAGCCTACCTGGCTCAAGGCCCCCGTGGCTGCACATCCATCAGCCGTGGTTGCTACTGGCCCCGGCGAGCTCTGCGGCTGGGCTGCACGGAGCGTGAGCTCAGGCTGAAGGCGTCTTGAGACCTTCTGGCATCTTGATTTATCCTCCTGTGACGGTTGTTTTCCTCCTCCTTTTGGCTTTACTCCTTCCTCCCGATGACGGTCCAGCAGATGGAAGCCAACAGGTTGGGCGGAGCAGTGGGGAGCATCCACCCCGGCAGCAAGCAGAAGCCAGCGGTCCAACCGACCCCTCGGCTGGGTTAGGGACTGCCCATCATCCCACACAACCCCCCTCAGCCCCTGACGTGTTTTCTGGAAAAGGAAATACCAAATCTGTTATTGTACGACGCCGTGAGATCAGAAGCAGCTGACATCCAGCTCCGCTGAAGCACCCTGGTCCTCCCGGGAGCAGGACCACCCCCCGCCTGCCCGAGAAAGGGAGCTCCTGGCCCTCCTGCACGGGGGCAAGGAAGGTTTTGGGGATGCTCAGAGCTCTTCCCCCTGTGCAGGGGGATGCTCCACTGGGGGGGATCTCCTTCTCCAGTGACTCCTTCTCCAGAGGCTCCTTCCCGTCGCCCAGCCAGTCCTCCCCGTGTCTGGACGGGAGGAAAGTGCTGACATTTCTCAGCCATCTCCACCGTGCCATGGCCATGGCACCTGAGATCTCATCGTAGTTTTGCTTATTTGGTTACTTGCTTGTTTGGTTTCTTGCTTATTTGATTATTAGTGGATTTTATTAACTCTTTGGCACTTTTCAGACAGAAAACTTTTTAATTTCAGAGGGGAAAACTGTCCTTTGGGGTTTTTTTTAGGCTAGGTCGAGTTTTGTGGTATGAATAGAGGTATTTAATCCCACAAATAAACATGGATGACCTTAACCGATGAGAACATAATTACGTCCTGTTTAATATTACCATCTCATAATAGTGAAAACAGGATGTTCCTGCTCCCCTGTGCAGATTTTCTACGAGAGTGTGGTTTAACTCTACTTTTGTGTATCTCTGCTGCACCAAAAAGCTACATGGTAATTCACACAGATATTAATTGCCACGGAGCGTTGGCATTAGCCGCACGTGACCCTGCAGGGACAGCAAGGCGGAGACACTGTGATTTTGGCAGCGAGCAGGCGTGTTGCGAAGCCGGCAGGCTGGAGCCGGGAGGATGGCTTGACTTTTCAGCGTGAGAGCTTTGTAGAAGTCCAAAGTTGTTAAAAGCAAAGCAATGGCAGGCAGGGATGGCATTCCTCGCCCCGCCAAGCGGTCGTCTCCCAGCTCCCTCTGCCCCTGCGGCTGGAAGCACGGAAGCCCACCTCTTTTAGAGGAAGGGGAGAGAGCAGGGACCCCGGGGGGAGGAGCACCGCAGCAGAATTCGGACGATATACGGCTGGCTTCCAGATGGGATAATCTGTTTATCATGGCTTCGTTGCCGTAGCAGCAGGATTTTATTCCAGAGATGTTGACTGCAGGAAGGAATCTGGGATGCCGGGTGTGAGGAGGGGCTCGCAGTGGCCCCGCAGCCAGCGGGCCCCGGGCGTGCAAAAGCGAGCGGTGAGAAGCCGTAGGGAAAAGGCTTGTTTCTAGCCCGGATCTTTTCCTCCTGCGGCACGGGGGACCCCAGGGATGGACCTAAAATGCCGCTGTGGTGGCTGGGGTTTTTCAGAGCCCGTCCCTGCGGAGCTGGACTGCAGGAGCGGGCAGCGCTGCGTAGGGCCGGCGAGCTGGAGGCGCTGGGAGTGCGGGAACAGGCAGGGATGAGCAGAGGGAGCTGATGGAGTCAGGCTCTTGGGATGGCTGGCCACACTTTGCAGGTGGCTTTTACGGTAATATTGAAAAGCTGCCTACTCGGCTCTTCCCTGACACCCTTGGGGGAGAAGTTAGTTGTGTTTAGTTTAATTTACTCTGGGAAAAGGACATTTTCCTTCCTTTCCCCATTTGCACGACACCTCCCTCACGCCGCCGAAGGGGCTGCTGCGGGTTCCCGGGGCTGCGTGGCCGCGGGCGCCCACCCCAGCCCCACGGACCTCCAGGTCACCGTCCGGCTGCCGTGGGCACAAGGACGCTCCTCTATCCCCTGGGTCCCCCGAGTCTGTGCAAACAGGAGTAATTTTGCTAACGGAATACGCGGAAAAATCAATTTTAGGTGACTTCGGTTTGTCCAGCTTCTCTTTCAGGTCAAATACAATGGAGTTTTTTTTTTGTTCGGTTGGTTGGTTGGTTGGTTTGTGTGTGAGTAAATGTTTTTAGTGCGACTAACAGTGGGGGTTTTCCTTTGCTTGACCTTTTCCTTTCTTCAGTCAGTCTTTTAAAAATCGACTTCTGCAGATGGGAAAGGAAGACCATCCCTAGACTACAGCAGCAATCCTGGTTTTCTTGTGCTACGGAATTGCTGTTTTCACTGCTTTTATTAGCAGACCATACAGAGTTACTGAGTAGCTGCTCGTTAAAAAGGTGAGACGCTGTCGTGGCCCAGTAAATCATCTGTATCTCTGTAAACTTCTTTGCCTTGCAGGCAAATAACGAACTAGTTAATTTATTACTAATTCTATATGGACTTGTTGATTGATTCCTCGTACTGAAGACTAACAATCATTTTTAATAGACAAGACTGAGAGTGAAATCCTGCTTTTGCTGACCTTTTCCTGAGGTTCCGGCTGCTGAACGCAGCGCGGCGTTCGTGATGCCGTGACCTGCTGCGCCCGGGTGCCAGCGGCGGGGCTGCCCGCTGGGGTCCGCGTTAGGCACATTGAGGGGCTTCCGCATTTCAGATTTGCTTTGCAGCTACAAAACCTTCAGGTCGGGGTGCCAAGCTCTCGTGCCAGCCTCGCTGGACGTTTCTGTGAGTGTCGGACACAGAGGATCTCCCTTTCACCCGGGCCGATGCCCTGGGCTGGGGGGTTTTTACCATGACCCTGCTCCCAGGATTCCTTCATTGGAATACACAAACACGGTGAGATTATGACTGTTGTATTATTGCTCAGCTTTACAGAAGGCGGAGCTGACTTTGGGCAACTCTCTGAAAATTGGGTAATGTGGTGGACGTCAGGCTGCATATAAATCACGGGCTTTCATTAATCTCGTGACCACTGGGACTTGAAGTAACAACTTCCTCCATTATTTTGCATAAATTAGAAAGAGAGGAGTTTACGTGCTGCAATGGAAACACACTCTGAGGGGCTGCAACTGGAGAGCGGTGAAACGGGATTTCCCGGGAAGGCCTTTTGCCAGGCTGGAATGCCGCTGTGACGACCCCGGCGTGCCCTACGGGTCAGGCTGGACCATCCCCTGGCCGGAGGGCTGGAGGGGCGGAGGGGCAGAGGCAGGGCTGCCCGAGGCGCGGCGGGCATCGCCACTCGCACATGCCTTGCCCTGTGCCCCGCCAGCATCCGAGGGGTCCCGCTCCCCCAGCGCCGGGGCTGCGGAGCCATGGGACAGGCTGGGGGAAGGTTTTGCCAGACCTTCTTTGGAAACAAAAGAGATCTTGGCGTGACGGACCCGATAAATGGAATCCATAGGAATTTAGCTGTCTAGACAGTCCTCCGCACTTAATCTCCAGGGAGCAGCGTGTTTATCCTATACCTTTCCTTGCTGCTATGTTGAAAATCCTTCTCGTTTCTAAGACAAACTCCGATTTTCAAGGGATTGTTAGAAGTTATAACAACAGTGGTGGGAGAAGAAGGATAAAATGGATGCAATAAAGAGAAAGGCATTCTTGACGTGCACAAAATAATTACAGCGCGCTTCAGACGGGGTGGATGCTAACTTTTGTTAAAGGCCACATATATATTCCTAGAGATATTTATCTTGTTTTGTAGAGCAATAATGTATATTTATTGCCTGCCTGCTTGTCCTCACGTATTCCAGCTGAGATGAGGCAGCTAAATTTGGTATGGCATGTGCACCAAAACTAGTGTAAAGCGCTGAAGAATTCACTGCTCCCGTGGCTGCCGCAGCAGAGCGATTATTTAAATCATGTCTTTGTGTTACGCGTGGTTCGAGTTGAAAAGATTAGAGAATGAGGTTTTCAGGTACCATCCCACTCAGGATGTTCCGGATCTGGCTGTAATCATGTAATTACTTTATGAGGTGGAGCAGCCAAAGCGTTGCCTTCATCGGCACCGCAGTCCTGCCGAAATTCCGGGACGCTGCCCACGCTCCCTGGCAGTGGTGCAGCGAGACACCCCCGGCCCTGGCAGTTTCGGGGGTGCGGGATGCGCTGACAGTTGTTATGTTCAGGGTTGTGTTTTATGCTGTGTTTTTCCTGGGCTGTGTTACATTCCTTACTGCACCTCCCATAAACAGCAAATAATTTTCACTACTACAAATTCCTGCTATTTTCCACTCCTCCAAGAGGCTATTAGTCATTAAATTATCCGTGCTTAAGGAGCTGTTTCGTTTCTCTACTTTATACTGTTTCCATACCCCTGCAGAACTCTCCCAGAGGCCGGGTACGTGCCGAGAGCCCGTGTCGGTGCTTTGGGCCAGTGCTGAGCTGGAGCCCGCAGCCGCAGGGGGCTCAGCACCGAGCGGGGCCACCGCGCTTGCGTCTGGGTGCCCGTTGTAACAGGGATGGACTGTGATGCCACAGACACCCGCTGCCCAACATAGTCATACAATCACAGACTGGTTTGGGCTGGAAGGGACCTTAAAGCCCACCCTGTTCCCCTCCCCTGCCCTGGGCAGGGACACCTCCCACCAGCCCAGGTTGCTCCAAGCCCCGTCCAACCTGGCCTTGAACCCCTCCAGGGATGGGGCAGCCACAGCTTCTCTGGGCAACCTGGGCCAGGGGCTCACCCCCCTCACAGCCAACAATTTCTGCCTCAGATCTCATCCCAATCTCCCCTCTTCCAGTGTAAAACCCCTTCCCCCTCATCCCGTGGCTCCCCTCCCTGCTCCAGAGTCCCTCCCCAGCTTTCCTGGAGCCCCTTGAGGGACTGGAAGGGGCTGGAAGGTCTCCCCGGAGCCTTCTCTTCTCCAGGCTGAACCCCCCCAGCTCTCTCAGCCTGTCCTCCCAGCAGAGGGGCTCCAGCCCTCCCAGCATCTCCGGGGCCTCCTCTGGCCCCGCTCCGACAGCTCCGTGTCCTTCTGCTGTTGGTGCCCCAGCGCTGGTCTCACCAGAGTGGACCCAGGTGCAGGACCTTGCACTCGGCTTTGTTGAACTTTCGACCCAACTGACTCACAGCTTAGGGCATATAAAAACTTTCACAGTGAAAACTTTCACTTTTTGCAGTATAAAAGCTATGGCTCTAAATGCCTGCAGCGGAGGTGGGATAGCCGTTGGGATTTCCCTAGCTGAGCTGGAAAATCTGTGTGGAAAATCTGTGGGTTTCGGGGTGCCTCTTGTGGCACACGTGGTGGAGCATTTCGGCTGCGGCACTGACTGCCCCCTCGGGCTGGCTGGAGGGGCTCGGGGGACCCTGCCCTGTGGGGGGACGGGGTCGATGTGGGGTCCTGGGTGAGAGGTAGTGAAGGAAAACACGTCCAAGCACGAACCGCAGGAGGGCCGGGGTGGGCAGGGGCCTCTGGAGCCGCCGGGTCCAGCCCTGCCTCAGCAGCTCGGGCATCCCCGACGACGGGGACGTCACAGCCTGCCTGGGGACCTGCTCCAGTGTTTTGATTGAAACGACTCCATAAAACAATTGCATAAATATACTTTTCACTTTAAAAAGTTTGTTTTATCAACATTGCGCAAAAATTGGCACATCTTCAGCTGGATTTGTTTAACCCACTGAATTGTTTGGCGTAACTCGTGATCCTGCAGTGGACTCGTTAAAGGTAATCCCTGTTTCTCTTTAGCGAGGAACACGGCCCACAGACAAAGGCCCACCACGGTGGTGGGTTTTGGCGGTGCTGGGGCGGGTGAGAGGTTGTCTCCTGAGCCCACAGCAAAGGGCTGGATGGTTGGTGTTGGGAAGGTGGAACGGTGGAGAGGTGGGATGCTGGGGAACGGGATGCTGGATAGGGGATGCTGAGGAGGTGGGATGCTGGGGAGGTGGGATGCTGGGGAGGTGGGGTGCTGGGGAGGTGGGATGCTGAGGAGGTGGGATGCTGTGGATGGGGGATGCTGGGGAGGTGGGATGCTGAGGAGGTGGGATGCTGAGGAGGTGGGATGCTGTGGATGGGGGATGCTGGGGAGGTGGGATGTTGGGGAGGTGGGATGCTGAGGAGGTGGGATGCTGGGGAGGTGGGATGTTGGGGAGGTGGGATGCTGGGGAGGTGGGATGCTGGGGAGGTGGGATGCTGGGGATGGGGGATGCTGAGGAGGTGGGATGCTGAGGAGGTGGGATGCTGGGGAGGTGGGATGCTGAGGAGGTGGGATGCTGGGGAGGTGGGATGCTGAGGGGGTGAGATGCTGAGGGGGTGAGATGCTGAGGGGGTGGGATGCTGAAGGGATGGGATGTTGGGGAGGTGGGATGCTGGGGAGGTGGGATGCTGGGGATGGGGGATGCTGGGGAGGTGGGATGCTGGGGAGGTGGGATGCTGGGGAGGTGGGGTGCTGGGGTGAGGCTCATAAGGGTCTCAGGTGAGCGCGGCAGCCCCGGGAGCAGTGGTGGTCCTTGCTGCCCTCCGGCCACACAGGGATGCCCCAGCCTCCTCTGAGGCTGCCGACCACGGGTGCAGGTACGTCTCGTGATCAGTCGGTTGTTTTACTCTCATGGCTCCCTGCCTTACAAAAAAAGAAGCACCAAGGCACTGCCATTTGTCTTCTGCTCTGGTTTAGCCTTTAAAACAAAAAATTTAGTGTTGGGCCTCCGGACTTAGTCATTAAAGATGCAGTTTACTAACCTATACTTTTAAACTGTGGCTCACGGGTCAGGAGGCAGAGATGTTTCTCCAGGCATAAGGGCACAGACGGGAGCTGGGTTTGAACCGGTCCACAGTTGTTATAACTCTGTCGGTGCTCAAACTGGGGACAAACCCTCTCGTGGTCAGATCATCCCTCAATTTGCAGGGAAAGCAAAGCAGACGCAGTAAACGCAGACCCACCCCCCCGTGTCCGGGGAGGTATTTCTCAGTGCACGCCTGGGGTCTGGGGTCCCTTTTTGCTCCCAGCAGGGCTCCCCCGACTTCACGTGGGACACTGTTCAGGTCCCTTGTGCTGTGGGTTCTGGCGCGGGGGGTGTCGCGGCACGGGGCCACCCTCCTGTGCTTAATCCCCCCGTCAGACTCCCGGGGATTAAGCGGAGATAATTTGGCCTTTGCGGGCTGTGTTTTCAGAAAAGCCAGGCGCGCCGCCAGGGCGAAACCAGCTCCCAGCCAACTTGTGCGTGACAAATGAGTCTCCTCGTCCCTGGGTGGGCGGCCTTGGGGGTGAGTCCCTGGGGGGGGGGTGATAGCAGGGGTGCAGCGGGGGGGTCCGGCGCCCGAGTGGTGCCACTGGGTACGCAGACGCGGGTGCAGGTCAGCCGGGAGACGCCGGGGCTGCGGCGGAGCTGGGCAAGGTGGAGGTGAGACTCTGCGGCTGCTGCTGCCGGGACGGCCTGAACATCCCCCTCTAACGCCCCGGAACACTGGTGCCGGCGGGTTTGGGTGGCCAACCGTGCCCCCCATGCCGGGAAGGAAGCCTGGCACTGGCCAAAGGTGGCGGGGCTGGTGGCCAGCAGGGCCCCCGGGGCAGGGGCCGCTCCGGGTGCGCTCCGGGTGCACTCCAGCTGCAGGAAGCTTTGCCGCCGGCTGGAGCGGGATCAGGTTTTCCTGCTGCATGTTAAAATGTACCCGACAGGGTGAGGCCACCGGTGGCAGCCACATAACTTACTTGTTTATCCTTTGCACCCGCCGCTTGCTTGCCCTCAGGTTGGCAGGTTTTCTCATTTGCGCCGCCTGAGTCAAAAGAACATTTTCCTTGCGCTGTTATTTGGGCGAAATTGGTTTTCTCCCAAACCTGCTGAGACTGGTGGAATAATTTTGCACAGGCTGCGGTGACGACGCTCCTCGCTTGCAACGAAAAGTGCTTGCTGTTGCTCATGGGGAAAAAATAGAATTTGGAATTTCCAAAAGATATGCAGTTTGTAGAATCACGAGAGACCTACCCGCTGCTGGCTGTCTAGGGGTACCCAAGGAAATGAATTTGCTGCTAGAAATGGATGAACGCATATAATGAAAATATAGATGTTAATAAAAAGAAAATACGGAAACTGATGGTTATTTACAAACGAGAAGAGAATAACATTGTCCTGAAACATGTTTCCATCATCTTCTCCTTTACTTATTGGTGAATTATGTATCTGATGCATAACCGAATCCAGAAAAACTGTGCTTGGGGAGGGGGAGCGCGACAGCCGAGAGCCAAGCCGGGGTCGTGCACAGTAGCTCTGTGCTGAGAATTGCTGTTCCTGGTACCCTCCGCAGGGATGACACAAAAACAATTCAGCCTTAACCACGGGGTGAGGAAGGATGTGGCATGAAGCGTGTTGGCCAGACGTACCACAAGGGCGCAGCTGCGACTGTACGCCGGGTCTGGCATAAAATAAGAGAGAAGCTAACTTACTGTGGTTTCAGTTCATATGCTGTTTTTAAAAAAATAAATTAGTACCTTTGCATGCCTGTGCGTACGCTTTCCTGACGCGGGGCAGGATGTTTTCCCTTCGCCTGCCTGCTGCCTGGCGAGGAGCCGGGCCCCCGCTCCTGGCTGGAGAAGGAGATGGTCCCTGCCGGAGTCGGGCTCCATCCCGGGCTGTCTCGGGGCACGGGCTGCCTCAGGGACGGCCGGGGCTCCCGGTACTTCACTCCCTAATGATGCTCAGCCTTTAAAGAGCCGAACCCAAAGCCACTGTGTGAACACCCTGGGACTGCAGGGTACGGGGGCAGAGAGGAGAGGGGAAAAGCAAGGAAAAGCAAAAAGAGCGTGGGCTCTTCCTACGCGCTTTCACCCCCCCGCCCCGTTTCCCCAACCCCGGGCTTGCTCTGCTCTTCACCCCCGCCACGAGGCAGCGCTGGGGATGCTTCTCCTCCCCCCCCCCGTCTACATCTGCCACCCCCCAGCATGGGACGGGGTGAGGAGCTTGGACACCCTGCGCGGTGACACCCTCCGGTAGCGCTGCCGTGATGCTCCGGCACCGGGGAGGGCTCCCATCCCCTTTCTACTCCGTGTTCCTTCTTTTTTCTCACTTACCCACCAAGGGAGGTTGAGCAGGAGCAGCCGCCCCCGCCGCAGGGAAGGGGCAGAGCTGGGGGAGAGGGGGGCTTGGAGCAGCCCCAGAGCCCATGAATTCCTCCTGCTGTCTGGTTTTCGCCCCCGAGGCTGGGCTCCTCGGGGCTGCAGGAGCCGAGGGAAGGCTCCTGGGTGTGCTGAGACGTTCCCAGAGGGTGCGGGAGGGGAAGAGCCTGCTGGGGCTGGCTGAGGGTCAGATGTGGGTGCACATAAGCATCCCCATCGTGTTACTCTAGTGAAAGAGCTAATACGAAATTTATGGTTTTTGGAAGATTGATATTCCGAATATACCGCAAAGAAGAGAAGCTAACGCTAATGGGAGTGTCTGGACACTTTCTGATATCGCAGCTCGGGGCTGCAGCCCAGCTCCAGGCTCCCGTCCATGGCAGGGAATGTTTTCTCCGCGGCAGAGCTGCTGAAGCAAACAGGATTAGCACAGACTGCTGGGATTTATTTTATTTTTCAGGGCCCAGGTTTCAGCCTCGGAGTTCATGCCCTGTTTAATATTTGCGGCTTGTGCTGCAGAGGGGTTGTGCTGGAACCTCTTGTAGGTGTTGCAGCACCAGGGAGGCTTCGGTGGCCGGAGAGGAACGGAAACAGCGCCAAGATCCTGGCTCAGCACGTGTGAGCAACGTCTCGTATTCCCGACCGAGCACTCGAAACAGAAACTTGGCTTTGGAGCGAGCTCTGCTCTCCTGCAAGCCACAGGGGAGCAGATTCCTATCACAATTCCTATCACACAATTCCCATCAGCCACATTTCAGAGTATATCAATTGGGCAGCACAACATCTCGTGTTGCAGTGGACAAGGAGATGAGAAAGGCTTCGTGTCTGATAAAGACTTTATATATTTGCATTTTGATTAAATTGAGCTGAGAAAGGAAGGCCAGCGGCATCCCGGTGTGTGTTAACACGGCCAGGACGGAGGGAGGTGATCGTCCCCCTTGTCAGACCACATCTGGAACCGCCACCAGCTTCGGGCCCCCCAGTACGAGCAAGATGGGAGTCAACTGGTGTGGGTTGGGTGGAGGCCCCCAGGATGGAGCACTCGCTGTGCCAGGGGGGGTGAAGAAGCGGGTTTTGTTAAGCTCGGAGCAGGGGTGGCTTTGGGGACCTCGCAGCAGCCTGGAGGGGGTGGTCGGAGCTGGGATCTTCACCGCGGTGCGTGGGGGGGGATGAGAGGCCATGGGCGGGTGTCCGTTGAACCAAGAGCGGTCCAGGCTGGGCATAAGGAAAAGCTGTCTCCCCACGCGGACTGTGGGGCGGTGGCAGAGGTTGCCCAGCGACAGCGTGCAGTCTCCATCCCTGGGGGCTGTCAAGACCAGGCTGGGTGAGGTCCTGAGCATCTCAGAGCACCCTACTTTGAGCGGGCGGTTGGACTGGAGACCTCCGGAGGTCCCTTCCAACGTGAAATAACCTGTAAGCCGAGGATTTGCATTTCCCCTGAGTGTATAAAACAACTGTTTCAAATCAATCCTCAGTTCTTGGTTCCCAAAGTCATCTTCTGAAGGCATTTATAGATTCCCTTCTGAGGTTACGGACTCAGACTGGAGATGGAACAGCTGATTCCTTTAAAAAATATATTAAAAAAAATCTTTGTAATGTTTGTCCTCCAATAAAAGTCAGAGTTGTTTTGAAAAATTTCCTCTGTGAAATACAACTACAGCGAGAAGTGACATATATTAACATTTATTTATTTATTTTTTAAATCTGGAAAACTTTCGTACATGGAAATTTCTTCTCCAGATTGGGTAGGTGTTTTTTTTCTTACTGGTCCATTGTAAAGCAAGGAAATTAATCTCTGTGATAGTCCCAGGGCTGAGAGCTGCAGAGCAGGATCCAGACGTCCTCATCGTTGGCCGGTGATGTTCACCTCACCTGGGAGGAGCTGGGTGGGGGTGCCGGTGCTCGGGAAGGGGGGAGTTGGTGCTCCTGAACAGGACACAGACGTGGTCTTTATCAGACAGTGAAACTTGCCCGGGAATACAAGTTTACAGATATATGGTTACGCAAGAAATCAGACGTGGAGAAAGTAGTTACATGGGGGTGTCTTGTGCCCATTTCAATCTGCCTTTCAGCAGGTGTCCTGTTTTCTCCAATGAGTATTTTAAATGCTTCGTAAAAAACACGTTGCTTCGCATTAAACATCAAATGTGTGTTGGTAATGCTGACTCACTCTGCTGACAAATAGGTAGAAGTAAATATCGCCTGGAAAAGACAGATGCAAAAGCACGTACGTGCAAAATGCCCCAAGCACGTACGGGTTATCGGCTTCTAATTTTTACGGAGCGATAATGAAGACAAAATTTACTGACTCCCATTTATGGTGACATGGCGCACTTGCAGCCTGCATGCCTCTGGGTTCAGGCAGGTGTGATTCTTTAAATTATTATTTTATCATTTTTTTAACCCCCCCGCCCATCGGAGTGCCTGCACCAACACCTAGTCCTGCCCAGGGCATGTCCCCCTGGGTGACAGGGGGTGCTTCGGGCAGGCGATGGAAAGCTCAGCTTTGTGGCGTGGGAGGCTGAGGTCTGTCCATCCATCCGTCCATCCATCTGTCCATCCATCCATCCATCCATCCGTCCATCCATCCATCCGTCCGTCCGTTCTGCAGAGCTTGCTATCCACACCCTGCCCAGGGGATGCAGGAGTCGGGGTCAGCTGGTTCCTTCTCAGCTCATTTCTTTAAGGTTTATAGTGAGAAAGCGCGAGTGAGGAGAGGAGCCATCCCCTCCCCTTAGACTTGTTCCTTCAGAGTTTGGTGCAAGCCGGAGGAGCTGAATTCTGAGGAGAAACGGTTAAAATATTGCCCTCTGAAGGAGACGAGTCTGGCCATGGCAGGGGCTCGGGTACCCCGCTTTGTTGTGAGACCTTGCAGGTGCCCAGCGGATCAGTTCAGGGTGCTTTTATAGCTTTGGTCACCCAGGGGGAACAGCGGTCTCTCTACACCAGTTGTTTTCCTTTTTAACCCATGCTTTTTCCCCTCCTCAGTGAATAGCGCGGTCAGCGATGCTCGGCTGCCCGTCCATAACGCTCCGCATCCACAGAGCTCCCTGTTTCCCGCACTGCAGCTCCACGTTATGCCCATAGCATGTATTTGCATTAAATGCTAAAATTAAAATTAACCATTGCATCTTTAAAGAAAGAAAAAAAAAGAAAATAAAAAGAAGGCCAAGCACGCATCCGCGGCTCTGAGGACAAAAGTCTGGAGCTCTGAGCACTTGCGTGGCCCTGGTGAGCTGGACTCGGTGTTTTCGGCTTCCAGAGGCAGCTCTTGGCAGCGGCTGCAGAAGAGGCCGGGGACGATGAAATATGAGGGTCCTGCCTGTGTCCTGCCCACTTGTGCAATCTCATGAGTTGCCGCTCGAAGTTTATGGTTCTTCTCAGCTTGTCTCAAGAGGAACAACATTTTGCTCAGATTTATCATGTGTTTAAACAAGCTGATAGCGCTTTGAAAAAATTTATTTTCACGGCGGGCATTTGGTGTCGTTGCAGCAAAATGCCGGGAGTGCTCAAACCCATGGTGATGTGGGAGCTGAGCAGGAGGCAAGGGCTGGCCCCATGGTGGCCACCCAGGGGTGTAGTAGATGTCCTCCATGTTCTCCAAGGAAGCTCCGTCAGTGAATAACCAGATGACAGCCACCCTGGTGCAGAAGCTGTGTGGGAAGGGAGGGTGTCCATCACCATTGGTGGCAAGTTTGAGCTTTTTTTGGCTGATGGCAAATTTCCAGAACTGCTTCAACTTCCCCTTCGCGCCGTGCGTTGGGGAAAGCTTTTGTCAAGGTCCAGGCCAGGACCGCTGGTGCTGATGCTCGGTGGCCCTGGGCAGCATCACCCCACTGGCCAGGGCTCTCCCACCGCTCCAGGTCACCACGTGCAGCAAAACACATCCAGTGTGTTTTCAGGTCTGAGGTGAGGTCTGGGTTTAGCCCAGGCTGTGCCTGGCACGAAGCTGGAAAGACCAACGAGCGAGTAAAGCTACAAACCAGTTTAGTCATTGGTTTCTCTTGGCAAAAGACGCCTGCATCTTTAAACCTAAAGATGGGGCATCGTTAAACCTAAAGATGGGGCATCTTCAGACCCACCTAAATGTGGGGCATCTTTAGACCTAAAAATGGTTTAGGGTGCCCCGGGCTGCCACCAACGCAGAGTTGTGCTGATCTTCACGCCCACTTCTAACTCAAACCCTGTGTCTCTTCTCATGTGAGGTTCCAGACACATACAGAGCTGTGCCCCCTTTGGCTTTTCTAAGGCTTTTCATACTTTGACCTCCAAAGGAAAGCTATTTTTCTCTACATTTGTGAAGAAGCAAACTTCTGTGGGGAGAAAGGAGCTGCCAAGCCTCTTGTTCAAAGCAGTTTAGTGGAAGAGCTTTGCATTATCTTTCTGGCACATTCAACTTCAACCTCTTTGGTCTGGCGTGCTGAACCCCAAGTAAACAGCTGTGAACGGAAAATTTGCTCAAAAATCTGTGATTTACAGAGAAAAATTGGCACTGTCAGGCTTTATTAAATATTAAATAAACTGAACTGAACTGGGAGGGCTTATATGACATCGCGAGTGCTTCTGGCAAGTAAACACCCCCCTTCCCTTGATGTGAGCCCTGGATCTGAGCTGCCCTCTGTCCTCTTCCCAGTGGAGCAGGGGGGTGGTTTCAGAGCCAGCGGAAGGCAGAACTGGTTTGCACAAGGATGGTTCATAAACTGGAGATTCCCTTCCCCACACCCCTGGCTGGCATCGGGCTGGTGCTGCTCCCGCGGTGCTGCCCCTTCCCAGGCGAGGAGGAGCCCTGCCTGGGGATGTTTGCTCTCTCGGCTTCCCCATCCATGCCATACAGAATCCCAGGAGCTCCAGTTCCTGGCAGATGCTTCTCCTACTCCATCGAGCTCTCCCACGGCTGCCCCAGCCCCGGCCAGTGCTCAGCTGGGGGGCAGCGGGACGATGCCCAGCGGAGCAGGACAGACCCTCCTGCAGCCACCGCCCAGCGTGCGTGGGGCGATGGCCCTGGGAACGTCCCCTCTGAGCACCACCACGGTCCCCACTGGAAAGCCCCCTTGGCGTTCCTCCGTGCTGGCCCCCGGCATCTGAGCTCCGCCAGCTTCTGCGGGCTGAGACCCACCACAAAGCCCATGTTGGTCCTCCGTATCTCACACGCTCCGTGACGTGCTCAGGTCACAGCAGCGCCGCAGACTGCCTGGTCTTCTGCATTTCTGGAAGCTGAGACTGTCATATATTGTATATCTTGGCAGGATATTTAGGAGAACGTAACCTGGCTTGCTACCAGTGTGAAAAAACTCGGATTTTTTTTTTTTTTCATTATTTTATTTTAAACAACTTTCTTCACTGCTTTCCATCACCAGTATTGTACACAGATCTTGCCGAATCAAATACTCCGTTGTTGATTTATAATGACGAAACCAATCTACTGGTGCTTAAAAAATAAGTTGAATCTCACCAGAACACAGCTCTGGAATATCTTTTAAACTATTCCCATGTCAACAGACCCTTCACTTCCCCTCCTCCATCCTGCATCTTGTAAAATTAGAAGCAACGACCTTCCAGCCTGGACAGAAAGAGGGGTATTGCATTTCTTTGAAGAAATAAACTCTAAAGGATATCTCAAGTTACTGAGTTTAAGTTAGACCATTTCTTAGAGGGCTGAGGTTAAAAGGCATAGGGGGAGCTTCTCTGAGACGCTGTTGGAGTCCGATATTTACGGGATTATGCACCTGATGGTTTTTCAGTCTCTCGGACTGGGGGATATCTGCCAACTTGCCGTTTTCATGTGGCTGAGTGATCACGAAAGACAACCTTACACTTCAAAAATCGCCCTTTTCCAACCCCCGAGGACTGCGATTGCAGTACGAGCACCGTGATAGAGCCAAATCTGCGACACGGCTTCAGTGTCATGAGGTGAAGGGGAAAGGGAAGAGAAGTAAATTCATTTGGAAATGACAGTGTAGCTCTATCAGTTGGTAGGGGGTTATTTATTTGCCTATTGATTGAGTTTCCACCCATCCTCTATGTGATCCAGACTCAAGTTAGGTTCAGCAGCTATTCTGCGTTCGCCGGGAGCTGAGGAAAACGCCGAGCTAGAGAGCAGCAGCTGGGAGCTGTGGAGCTGGCTTGATCTTCCCCAGACGCCGTTATTAGCGTCTCGGTGCTGCTCAAGTCTGAGCTCATCAGCTTGGATGCGGTCGAAGCACCGGGTGCATGTGCTAATCACCGGGCTGGGGATTCATCTCCCAAATTCGCCTTCTGCCCTCGTCTCCCTCCAGCTCCCCTGTCTCCGGTGAATCTCTCCGGTGCTTGGTCTTGTGCTCCTGGGACTCCAGAGACGGTCTTTCGTCTCTTGGCCTCTTTTCTCTCGGCCTCTCCCACCACAAAGCCACGGTGCTCCGCCAGCCAGCTCCCGTCAGCCAGCTTTGCCCGCGCACACGGGGCGTTTTATAATCTCTGAAAAAAAAAAGCGCGTGTGTGTATCTGCATTTTTTAATGTCTGGCTTAAAGAAGTGTCGGGATGCCTCGTGCCCCTGTGTCTGGGGACCTTCCAGTGCTGTGCCCCCGCCAGCGTTCCCGGCTCTCCCCCGGCCGCGGGGCTGGGCTGGGCTGACCAAGGTGGATGCAGCACCATCCAGGTTACTCATGCCCCAATTAGCAATTTTAGTCCATTTTGTTGCTTTATTAGCTCTAAATTTTCAGCACAGACCACCGCAAGCCTTAAACCAGAGGGTGTAGCGGCTTTGGTTCAGATTGCTGCGGCAGTGTGTTCACCCAAGCACCGTTATTTTGGTTTTAATTAACCCTTTTTGAAAATTGCTAAAGACTTTCAGCTGCATTGTGGCTTCGGCTCCCCTTCCCACCCCCACTGCCCTCCCCACCCTCCGAAATTCCTGCACCAGGGCAGCCCTGGGAGCTCGAAGGTTCCTCCTCTGAGATGCCGGCTCTGCATCTCCCTGCGGCCGGGGCAGGGGACGCCGGGGACACGCACCATGAAACGGTGACACGTCTGTAAACGGCATGAAATTTGTAAATGGGCTGCTTTTTGGAGACTGTGGAAAATGGAAAAAGGTAGTTAGAAAAGGTAAATTTTCAGTAGAAAGCAAAGAATGTCGTATGGAGGGAAGATGGGGGAGAAATTGGATGAGATTATCCGAATGGAAAATTTTGAGCTGCTCTACCATAATTGGTATTTATGAAGTACGGGAGAGAGCGCTTGTTTGCTCGTGGATGGGTGATGTTTGGTGTCATAGCAACTGGCTAACTGCTAAATAATCAATACTCCTGCATGTGAACAAGCGCATAGACACGCGGGTAACTACTTTCTGCTTGAGCTCTCTTAGATTTAAGTACTGTTGTGCAAAGAGATAAATAAAACTGCATAAAACCAAATACACAGCATACTTGTGACAGGCGGTTATAATTTTGTTAGATACGTTTGTGTTTCCATATCTGTGGAAGCTGCAGGAACTGATGCTGGGCTGATGTATTCGTGACAGATGGTTTTTAAGGTCTTTAATATTTCAAATTCTGGATGCAGATACAAAGTGCCTGTAGCTTCGGAGGGCACCACAAATACTGGTGTTTTGTGAGATAGCTCGCGCGCTTCCGTTTTAAAGACAGCTTATGAGGAGGGAATGAAGCAGGGAGGGGAGTGGGCTGCTCCCCCCGGGCAGGGCTGGGACACCCCGAGGAGCCCAAACCCCCCGGGGATGGTTTGGGTGCCGGTACCCGGGTCTGCCCGTCACGGGGAGATGGAGAAACACGGGTGGGAGCGGGACGGGGGGGCGCACCAGCGACCCCAGATGTAATCAACCCCATACGGAGCAGTGGGAATGTTTGGATCTGGTGTTCTCCATGTGCACTAGGGTAACTCATTAACCTCAGGAGACTCATTTTAAAGTTTTATGGTTGGGTTCTGCAGAAATAATACATGGCTAAAATAGTCTGAGTTCTTGGGGGGGGGGTGGGGGGGAATATATTATTATTTCCTAAAAATTCCTTTCAAAAAAATCATATAATTGGGGAAAATGCAGTGAATTGCTTTGGCTATGAGAATGAAGGGCGAGCGGTTGGAGCAGCCGGTAACGCCGCTGCAGCACCGCACCTCGTGGGCTGGCCCGGATTTCCGCGCGGCACTCACGGCTCAGGCTCGGCCACGGTGGAACGACCTCTCTCCTCTTTGATTTGCCTGATTTAACAGGAATGTTTCCTGTTAAACAGATGCCAGGCCCAGGCGGCTCCTCGGGGACCCAGATCACTGTCGGGGCAGGTCTGGAGGAATCCCCGCGGGAGGAGGCCAGCCGCGATGCCGGAGAGTCCTGCGGTTTTTCTGTCCCTGAAAAAGGAAGGGCGATCCCAGGGAAACATTCCTCCACCCTCTCTGCCACGGGAGTCCTTCATCCAATTAATCACCACCATGTTTCCGGACCCTTTCATGTCTGCCGCTTTGGAGGATCGTGTTAGCAGCCCAGGTCAAGTTGTTCCTTGGTCTTTTGTACAAGCACTATAAATTTTCGGTGTTTTCTACACGTATCTTTAGTCCATGGAAATAACTAAGTGGCATGTTAGCTGTGTCGTCAGAAATTCTCACTGGAGCATCCATGGTGATGTCTGGGCTTCTTCCCACAGGCATATGGGCCCCGGGAGGCGTTCAGCCGGGATGAGCGCTTTGGCGTGATCTCTTCGCTTGGGTGTGAAACACTGGCCCAGGTTGCCCAGAGAAGCTGTGGCTGCCCCATCCCTGGAGGGGTTCAAGGCCAGGTTGGACGGGGCTTGGAGCAACCTGGGCTGGTGGGAGGTGTCCCTGCCCAGGGCAGGGGGTGCCACTGGGTGGGCTCTAAGGTCCCTTCCAACCCAAACCATCCTGTGATTCTATGATTCTATGACCTCTTCACTTTGGAGTGTTTGCTTCGGTGAGCATCGCTGCCGGCTGCCGTGCAAGGGAGCCACCGCCAAGGAGCCCCTCATCTCACCATGCTCGGGCAACAACCTCTCCCATCCTCACTATTAATTCACCATCTCATCGCCAAAACCCAGGGCCTGTCTCACCAGCACGACACTACCGCTCTCATCCCCCCGCCCAGTGCCGTGGATCTGTGTTTGGGACGCAGAGGAAATTTCTGCTGAAACAGGGATTTTGTGGGCTGGCCACAACACAATATACCGCTTTGAGGGTTTTTTTCATATTTCTAGGGGCTAGCTGGCCAGATTGGCTCTCCTACTCATATCTGCATGGTTCAATTTTATTGTTTTTTTTTTAAATTTTCTTTTTTTAAAAAAAGCAAACCTCAAGCCCAGGGCGGTGGTAACGGCCAATGTGCCTTTTGTTCCCGAGCACTCCCTGCCAGTGCCGTGCTGCGGCCGCGCTGCTCGTTCAGGGACGCTGGCTGCTGGCCCACGGCGTTAGACGTGCTGCCGCTGTTTGCAGGAGCTGTATGTTTGCAGCAGCAGGATCACTCCCGCAGGATCACTCCCGGGAAAACGAGCTGAATTAGGAGATGAAGGTCTCTGGATGCAGTTACTGCTCAGACTAATGCTGCCGACCACCTCCAGCGTCGCGCCGCGGTGGCGAGGAAGAGGATGGGGTGGTGTCAGAGCACCCAGCCCGCAGCAGAAGGGCTGCTGGGTGGCCCCAGCACAGCCAGGCTTGTTTTCGGTGACCCGGGACCACGCCGTGCCAAAGCCGTTGCTGTTTCTGCACTTGTTGGTTTCTCAGCAAAAGCCGTGGCAAGCGAGCGCAGGAAGAAGCGAGCCTTGCCTCGACCCGCTGGGATGATCTTTCGCACTTCCAGGAGGAACTGAGCTCCCGTGAATGTCGGAAGGTGCGATATATCCTCCCCACAGCACAGCACACACCCCAGTCTGCTGTGAATATGGAGAATACGTGAGAAATCATCATTGTTTTTCAAAGAGACAATAAGAAAGTATCTGCTAATTGATCCATTCTTGTTCTATTTGATATTGAGACTTTACCTATAAGCATATACGCATAAATTTGCATACGTATCAGTGAAATACTGGTATAGCAGAGATACATGCGACTCGGCATTAACAAAAATGAACAAATATTCTTTAAACTTTTTTTTTTTTTCCCTGCAAAACCCACCGGCTGACAATACTCTTGAACAGAGAGTATCTTGAAAACTTCCCCCGCTCAAAATAGCCCCAGTTCTTCTGAAACCAGCCCCAAACCACTTCTTTCCCTTCGAAGTGAAAGGGGCTGGTGGTGCAGAGCGGCCGTGCCGGGCAGGGGCTCCTGCTGCTTGTGGAAATGTTCCGCGGCCCCACGTTTCCCACGGGCAGCCCCAGCTCGGTTATGACTTTCCCCACGGCCGGAGTTGGTTTTTATTCCCCCCTCCCGCACACGACTGTAGCTGCTGCTGAGGGTGGCTTGAGCGGAGCAGGGCGCCGGGGCGGCCGGGCGCTACTTGCTCATTTACTGTTTGCGTGGACTTACGCGGGTGTTGGTGGGGGGTTAAGCAGCAGCGTTTCCAGGCCACGGTTTAACGCCCAGAGAAGCCGGGGTGTGCAGCGGGCCTCTGAAGGCACAGAAAACAGGGTCCCCAGGCGATGGCCGGCAGCCGCCCCTCTCCTCCCGGGTGGGTGCGGGGAGGGAGAGCAATAGATGGGCAAACGCCAGTTAGGAACACGATGGCTGTCGAAGCTGATGGTGCTCATGGGACCGGTCACCCCCATGGGACTGAGCCCCCAGGAGCAAAGGGAGCAGCTCATGTCCCCCCTCTTCTCTAGGGAGAAGCTCAATAAATAGGTTTAATCCCCAGCCATAGACAGAGCAGCTGCTAACGCGAGGTGCAAACCATCAAAGTAATGACGTTTTGAGAAAAGTTGGAGAGAAACTCTGGGGGGATGCTGGGTGCTGAGGTTTAGATTGGGTATTAGGAGAAATTTCTTCACGGAAAGGGTTGTCAAGCCTTGGCCCAGGCTGCCCAGGGCAGTGGTGGAGTCGCCATCCCTGGAGGGATTTAAAAGCCGGGCAGACGCGGTGCTGAGGGACGTGGGGTAGTGATGGGTTTGGGCAGTGCTGGGCTGATGGTTGGACCCTGCTCCAGGGTCTTATTAGTGCAGCGCTTCATTAAACTCATCAAAGCTTCTTTTGTACACTAAAGGCCATTCCCTCCTGCAGTGCACAGGAAATGAATAGATGTGTTTTGAAAAATACACTTCGGTTAATATTTAATGCTATGTTTGAAAGTGAAAACGAAAAAATAATATTAATTTATCTTTCTTTGGTGTGTACAACACTGGTTTAATTTCAATCTGCAAACACTTAGAATAAAAGGAACACCTTTCAGATTGCTTTCTTTGGAATTAGCAATAGCTTTATATGGGTAAACATACTATTTATGTTCTCTGAAGCTGTAGAAATCAGCCTAATGGGATAATTCAGCTTAGCAGTGTCTGAATTTCCGCCCCAAATGCATTAGGTTGTTTTGAAAACCTGTGAGTGTTAAAATTTAAAAGCCGATGTCTGTAGCCCTCCCTTGGGTTAGTCTGATGTCTTTCCCAAAACGGGGCGAGGTCGGGAGGAGCAGGGTCCCTGCGGAGAATCCCGGTGCCCATCCTGGGATGGGGAGCATCGGCCCGGGTGGAGGACGGAGGGTCTGCCAGGACCTGGCCCCCGGGAAAAGTCAGCAGCTTTTCCCAGGCCCTCCGGCCCAGCTCTCCCCCGTTAAAAATCTTTGAAGAAGTATCAGAAAAGCAGGAGACAGCCCTAAAACGTTAACCATTGAATAACCGTTGAAGCAAAAAACCCACGCGATGCTCTAATGCGGGGACGTGGAAGCCAAAATAATCAATACTTGTGTGTGAAAATAAATGCCAGATGTGGTAGCGCTGCCCCTACGTTCCGTGCGGGAGATGGTGAAGGTAACGGTCGGAGCGGCCGCAGCAGAAGCCTCTTCTGCCTCACGCCCTGGAATGGCGGGCTCATCCCCGCCGGCGCCCTGGAAAAGGCCTCACCAAGGCCCAGCATTTCTCCTGCTCTGGTGCATTGGGTGGATGTAAAACAAAAGTTGGAACTGGAGGTCGATTTGGAAGTTAAGACACAGCGGTGAAATAAGATTTCCTGATTTTGGGGTGGTTTTCTTGTTCCTTTTTCGTGTGTTTTTTTTTGTGGTTTTCTTTCTCCTTTTTTAGGGTGTGTTCAATCCTTCCTCTGATCAAGTCAGTCCCCAGCCGAATGCTGCCACCGCTTGAGGCATTCCGACGCGAGGAGCCGGCCCCTGACGATTTAGTGCCTCTGAGCCGCAGCCAGATAAGGCTCTTTCCAGGTACTCAAGTTTCCCTGAAGTTCAGAGCCTGGAGTTGTTTTGTTTCCCGGCTGGCTCCGAGTCTGTGGGAGGTTGTGGAAGGGAGAAACCTCCCACTCCAGCGCCAGGCGACGGCGGGGTGTCCCAGCCGCTCCTCTCCACCATCCGCAGCTTCCCTCTCCCAGCACCAGGGAAACCAAACGGGCAACCAGCTCAGGCAGTTCTTAATAGGCACTGGAGTGGGAAAAGTCAGAGTCATCCTCACAATGCATGGCAAAGGGAAAGGAAAAAAAAGAAGATGGGACTGAAAAAAATGTGTGAATGTTTTTTCCCAGTGTGACCATACGGTGCGTCGGAGAGCAGCGTTTTATGACCATGTGTTGGACTGGGCACCGCTGGCCTGCTCTGCCTTGGGAATCCTCCTTACTTGCACACTGATGAACTTAAAGAAAAGAAATAAAGTAACATTAAGAACACAAAGAAAAAAAATTAAGTAACATTAGAAAACTTGATTAAAACCCCCCATAAATAGTGAGCATTGAACGAATAAATTCTCTGCTGACTCAGGCTCCGCCGCCGCGGGTTGGGTTCTCCTCGCCCTTTGGAGGGGGAGGATTTGTTACTCACCGGTGAGCAGCCGAGATGTTTTGAAGTCGATTAAAAAAAAAAAAATCCTTCGTTCAAAGCTTCCCAAAAAAGGAATAAATTGTTGCTCTTGTGCTTAATTTACGGTGCTCAGTAAGTTTTCTGGGAAAGCCAAGGTGCAGCCTCGGCTTGTCACGGGCTACGACAGCCCGTGTCGCTGCCAAAGGGAGGCGAGAGAAGGTTTCCAAGACGACCAGCGTGGTGCAATACATGTGTACGGTGTTCCGGTCTTCGGCAGAAAATAGGAATGCCTGTTTAAGTCGTACATCAAACTGCAGCGGAGACGGGCAGCGTATTGCACAGAGCCGAGTCCGTGGGGGTCAGACCCTCAGCCCTCTGGAGCTCGGGGGGCTCAAGGCCAAGTGGGGCCACACAGGAGGGACCTTGGGTGGCCTCAGGAACCCGGGGCTTATGTCCCAGCCTTGGTCCCCTCTCCCCCGCTGAGCCTGCACATCACCCTGCCCCGGCCTTGGCATCCCAAGACGTCCTTAATATCGTCAATACTCCAAAAACATCGCAACCCTGAAGCTCAACAGCCGGCAGCGCGGCCCCGGGGACCCGCACGGCTCCCTTTGCTCTGCTGTGGGGCTTTGGGGCATCTCTCACCCACCCTCCGACGGCAACTGGAGAGGCTGGGAGGAGAGGGGAGGAAAATAAATCAGACCTTCAGGACTTTGCTGAGATCCCCGCCAGCGAAAATTGATGTCGCGGTTGGTACGGCTTCCCCTACTGGCTCAGGCCTTTTCAGTTTTGAGTTTCCTAATGAAAAGTTCTTTGAACTGCTTTGCTGAGATCCCCTTTATGGCTCTTCTGGGGAACTTTTCCTACATAGGTGATTTATCCAGGCGGCTGGGTTCCATCTCAGACGCTCCCCACCGCTCCCTGCGGTACGAAAGCCGGGGCTGCTGCCCGCTCTCTGCCTCTGTCAGTTACTGCCTTTCGTTTTCTTTGCAAGTAGCATTGGCTGAACTTCAGCCACATGCTCAATATTTAAATAAAGATCTGAAACTGAAGTGCTACCCAGACATTTTTAATGGTCTTTCCCCATTAATGCTTTTTTCAATGATTTTTCCCCCCCTCTACTGTAAAGCAGCAGCTTTCCAGGAAGGAGAGCCCCCTTTAATGGGGAATAACGGAACAGAAGCCCCCTGGTTTCAGAGCTGCTGGGATGTTGCTGCTGAGCACTGCGGCGGCGCTGGGGGGCACGAAGCTGCCTCTGCCCCCGGCTCCCGCTGCCGAGCCCCGGGAACTGGGCAGGGAATTCCAGAGGGAATTCGGGAGCGGGGGGATGGCACAGGTAAATGAGTCTCAGGGCACCCCGTCCCCCCCCCCGGCTCACCAAGGCCTGTACGAGAGACGTCTGGAGGAACTAAGCCCCAGCTCTTACCTCTGACGGGTCCTGCGCGGGACGGTAATTAATGATCGCCCTTTCCATTGCACAACGGGCGTCCCACGGCGCCTGCCAGGCTCTGTTAGGAAACGTCTCCAGTATTTCAGCAAAGATCCCTCTGAGGAGCATTGCCAAAGTAACATTGCGTCCTAAAGGAAAAGGATTGCTGACAAACAACTAAAATTAAAAACAAGCTCTACCAGCATCCAGCAAACGTCCATGAAAGATATACAGAGGTTATTCTTCCAGCTGTCTCTTGTCAAACCTTGCTGACGTGCCTGAATCTTCCCCCGTATGTCACCCGTATCAGCTGAACTACCAGCAAAGTCAGGCGGGAAAGCTTTTGGAAGTGAATATAAGCACAAATACAGCGCACTGTTGAAGCAGAGAACTGAGGCACTTGAAGCGTGTCCTGGGTGGCTTCAGGTGGGATCTGGTGGTGCCTTAACTGGCTGTGGGACTTCCGATGGACGCCTGCGGCTGCTGGATACAAAAATAGGATAAATCCAATGGGAAAGTGACATCTAGCCAGACGTCTGGTTGTACATAACATGCGGTTATAATCAGGTCCAAACTGACTATAATCCGAAGCGCTTTGGGAATAAAACTCCTGGCTGCTGTGCTGCGGCTGGGTGGTGACAGTGGCAGCCAGGAGGGCCAGCGTGGGTGTTCCCGTGGCTGGGGGCCGTGGCGAAACCCCGCTGTCTGCCCTGCCATCCCAGCCCCTGGCATCCCAGCCCTTGGCACACCAGCCCTTGCACTCTCACCGCTCTTTCCCAACACCGGCAGAGGCGCCGGCAGCTCCCAGTCCGGGAAAGGTCGTGGCTGGTGCGAAGCCGGGGGTGAGTCTCGAGAGGCGCGGTGCTGGGAACGCAGATGGGGAATGTCTGAAGGGGAGCCTGAGCGGGCGTCACCCCTCATCTGCTGCTGGAGACGTGAAATCCACGGGGCTGTATCCCTACTTCAGCACGAGGGCTTTTTAATTTAGTACTTTTGAAGCTTTAAAATTACCTGAATCTGAGGTTTGCACGTGAATTTGATGCCAAGTCTGCTAGCCCTGTGTTTGAGGCCATGCCCGAACTCTGCAGTGGTCTCAGGTGGAGGTCTCACCTCTCCAGGCTCATCCTCCGCACAGGGACAGGGACCCGATACTGAGGGGCAGAAGAATTTGAAGTCGCCACCTCTGTCGAAGCAAGGAGAGAACATCATGGATGTATCGCTGAACGCCATTTATTTATTTATCACAGCATGCTTGGACGATGCGATGGCCAGCGTTTCCGTCCATCGCTGCCACCTCCCTCCCACACGCTCTGGTGTCCCCTCCCGGTGTCTGCGCACCTGGAGGTGGGGATGGGAGCAGGAAAGAGGGGGCAGGCACAGAGGAGGGGGACTCGTAGAGGAAAATACTTTCCAAACCTGTCACTTCTGCTTCTAAGTAGGATTTTGATCCGTGCTGCCGTCACCGGGCATCTCCTGCGGCCGTTGGGCTGTAGCTGGGTGACGAGCTGCGTGGGAGAGTTCACAGGTACCTTTGCCTCTCAACGGCAGCTGATCAGAAACAAGAGAGCAGCAGCTCCATAAGTGTGTCCTTAGATATACATAAAGTGAGGATTAATTGTGAGAAAAGCTTTCCAGGCCAAAATCCAATAAAAAATGTGGATTTCAGTTCCTGTCAAGGGAAAAGACAATCTTAAACCCCAACAGGCCCCTGATTTCACAGTGGGAATGGCAGCGGGCTGAGGAACACCTTCTGGCGATGGTGTTCGGATGGTCCTGGCGCTGGCAGGGTTTGTCCACAATGTGGAATTCCTTCCCAGACACCCCCGGAGCCGCAGGACGCAGGGGGAGAGGAGCTGGGGGGAGTCCTGGGTTTGCCTCCGTCTGCCTCCCGTGGGGATGCTGGGGGAGAGCTTAGGGACGGGGAAATTACATTGTCAATGCAAGTCAGATGGCGAGGTTTGGGTTTATTTTGGGTTTATAATGGGTTTATTTTGTTTAATACGCTAATTGAAATGTTTTGACAATGTTCTGTGTAAAACCAGGGGAAGTCTGGCCCACCGGCTGTTTATAATTGGCACAGAAGCGTCTGCTTCCTCTGGATCCTGCCAGCCGCGTGCCTCCGGCCCAAAGCGCGTCCCCACTGCATCGCTACCGCGGCTGCCAGGGCTCGTTCAAACACTTTTCTACTCACTAAATTACAAAAAATCGTCATTATTTCTTTGAAATCAGGTACTTTTCCCAGGAGGAAGGCTCTCCCTGGTCTGGGCCTCCCCTGTTGGACACCCGCCTGCGGTCCCTGGGGTTCGCTGGGTTCCCCCGAGCCACCGTAAACCGCAGTAAAACCCCCCGGTTCGGTAGAGCGGGGACGGCAGCGAATGAGGCACACAGCTGGCCTTCTGCTACGTAAGGAAATGGTCTGTTTGCTTTCCAGTTTTATGAACCGGAGAGCTTTCTTAGGAAATCCTAATGGCTTTATGGATTTAAAGGTGTATTCCTGCGGAGGCTCGGGAGCGCTGGGGGAGACCCGTGTGCTCTTTTCTTATTTCTTTATGAGAATTGCTCCAAGTCCTGTCAAAGTCCTCGCAGTCCCCCCCATCCCTGCACTGCGGCGTGTGGGACCGAGCCGGGGCACTGTGGCCGCTCGCACAAACCACTTTTAATTTTAGCAGCTCAGGATCAGCGACGGCAAGTGTAAGGTGCATCCTGTAAGTGATTTAATTTCAGAATTACATTGCAAGCCGGCATAAACCAAGGATAACTCAGGCCCGGGCGGTTCAGTTGCCTTTCGCTCGAGTAGGAAACTGGAGTTAAAACTCTCCCTGGCCAGGGGGACCCTCGCTGGGGTGCCCCAGGCAAGGAGAGTGCAGGGGACAAGGTGGGGACACAGACCCTGCCTGAAACGAGACCTTCCACCCGGCACAGGGCAATGTCACAGCAAAATGTTCTGAGAATCATTCACCAGCCTTTCCCACACCGCGGCGCAGGTTTCCGTGCTCCCGCGCAGCTCCCGGCCAGATGGAACCTGGTGCCCTCCCCGTTGGGTGCCGCAGCTGAGAGTCCCCAGCCCGGCCCGGGGGGCTGGGGGGTGATTCCTGTGATTCCTGCAGAGCGGCAGGAGCTGGGACGTGGGAATCGAGCGGTGCCAAACTGGTTAGCACACACAGCCCCAAATAAAGCAGCTCCCCTTGCGTTTGCCTTGCTCTTCGAAGCGTTTCCCAATGTCAGATTCACCTGAGTGGGTGGTTTGTAGTTACTAACGGCTTCACAGAGCCACCTACTATTTTTACCTAATTTGGAGTGAAAAATACAAAGAAAGAAATGACAAAGATGGCTTGCCAGCATCCTGCAGCACCCATTTTGCACCTGCCCCAGGTCACCGCCGGCAGGGAACCGCTCAGCACTGGCTCCCGTCCCAGCAGGATGGCTGGGGACACCGGTGACACTGGTGACAGGTCTGCCTGGCCACGTGCATGCCCAGCCGCGGCGACCCTGGCACTGCGTTTTCCTGCGGCAGAAACCCCTGGGCACAGCCGGGATTTAGAGTACCCATCTGCTTCGCTTAACAGCAGGTGATGGGGATGGGGATGGGGACGGGGATGGGGACGGGGATGGGGATGGGCACGAGCCGCTTGTTGGGATGCTGCCAAAGCCCTTGCTGGGGGCTGAGCAGGGAGAGGGATTTACTCCGATGTAGAGGGTTTTTCCCTGTCCTCAAACACCTGCTGCAGCAGAGACAAAGGTGGGCAACATCCCCCTGCGCAGGGACCAGCCCCGAGACTGGAAAGGCAGGATGCTGCTCACCCCGACGGTTCAAAGCAGCATCCACTTCGAAATGTAGGCGTCTACTTTGGAAACAGTACTGCAATATTATTTTATTCCGAAAAGGTAAACTCTCCGACCTAACAGAGGGAAGGAGCCGAGCGCTGGGAGCTGGGAGGGTGCAGCGTGACCCTGTAACTTGGTTTGAGGCGCTTACTGGAAAAGGGTAACCTGTACCTGGGACCTAAATAAAACCGATCGATAACAGGCAATGACTGCGTAGTCCGGTAAAATATCAGCTGAATTATTAACTTTGGCATTGTTACTGTAATCAAGCTAATTTATTGACATAGCTGCTATAATAATTCATTCTTAGATAATTCTGCTATGTCAATATGTATGAGGGGAGAGGGGAACGGGGCCAAACCCCGCTGTGGCGGTTTTGTAATTGTGTCTTTAAAGCCGGGGGGGGGGGGGCTAGGGAGGAGACAAACACACCTTGTTTGGCACTTGGCACCCAGTGCCTTCGTGGTTTTGTTTTTCCCCAAATGAATGTGCACAAACCGACTGAAGCCATTAGGTTTCTGGCCATCTGATAAACGAAGTGTCAAACCCGGGCTGTGGGTGAGAGCGGGGCGTTAAACCCGAGCCCTGCCAGGCTCCGGCTGGCGCTTGCGTGGTTTCTGCAGCCACGAACTGGCCGAGCTCCTGCAATGCACTGGCACCATGCGCCGGTGTCCTGGTTTGAGCGACATGGGGTTAATTCATCTTTTGGTAATTTTACTTTTCGGTAAGGTCTCCTCTAATGCTGGGGAAAACCGCACTTTTAGCAGACTCCAGTGTCTGAATTTGGGAAAATATTCACTTTACAGCCAGCTCTGGGGGGCGGGTTTCAAGGTCTCAGTGTTTCCAGCTCCCCGGGTGCGGGGACGAGGAGGAGCGAGACCCGGGCGCTTGCCCCAAGCTGCCACCGGGATCATTTCACACCGTGAACGGCACGTTCCACAGACACCAGACAGTTTGCGGAGGAGTTCTCTCTCTCTCTCTCTCTCTCTCTAACGGCTGCCATCCCGAGCCCTCCTCGCCCCGGTGCCGGAGCCCTGAGCCCTTCCCTTCCTCCCGCAGCCGCAGCGCTCGCAGGGTCCCACACGGGCTGTCCCTGCGGGGATGCACGGCTCCCTGTGGGGGAAGGGGCTGGGGACGGCCCTTGTCTATTTTATATTGGTGTCGGGACCAATACACTGGTTCTTTAGTGTCATTAATGCTCATTATTTAGCCTTATTCTACTAAATCAGTTTACATTTCAGCCTTTGGGTTTCCTTGTTTTTTCCCTGATTCCCCTTCCCGGGTGGGGAGGGGTCATCAGGTGAGAGAATAATTGTCTAAACGACAATTAATTGTCGTGGGCTCTTCAGACCATAACAACCGGCCAAGCTCGCACGCCGCAGGGGTTGAGCGGGTGCGATGCACTGGTGCGTGTGGCTTTGCCATTCCCTGTCCCAGCCCGGTGCTGGAGGCGGGTGTGGGAAGGCAGAGCCTGGACGAGCCGCCGTTCCCAGACAGCCGGGTCTTTTAATTATTAGTGCTTGCTGGTGCTGCTAATGGACTGCGGCAGCTCCTCGTGCCCTCAGCCTGGGGGGAAGGCTGGCGTGGGCGACGGACCGGCACCGGTCGGGCACTGCCAGCCCCAACCTCTCTCCTGGCCCCGGTAGCCACCACAGGCTGGCAGGAGGCAGCCAAGGTGGCCGCCCGCTGTCACCGTGGGCTCCGTCCTTGGGGACACTCAGGGACATGGCTCAGGGTGGGCATGGAGAGGGAAGGGGGCAGGATAGGGACATATGGTCACCAGCGTTTGAACATTGCTGCCCAATGGATATGTTTATCCCAGGATAAGTGCTGCTGGGCGCTTGGCAGCCTGCAGCCGGGCTCATTAAGCTGCGCCGCTGCCTCCCTGGGTGAGGCCATGGGCAGCCGGCCGCTGGCCCTGGGCAGCCAGAGCCGCTGTCTCCACAGCACGGCCCAGGCGCCGAGGCCAGCAGCGCTCACAGCATTTCTCAGGGCAATTAAAGCCGGGCTTGGAAGCCAAAACCTTGGTTTCTGAGTCTTAAAATACCAGCCGCAGATCCTGGGCTGGATTCTGCCGCGTGTGCAGTGTCTGCGCTCATCGTCTGCCGGCACCAGGACAGGGGTGGGCCTGGCCTGGCTGGTGGTGGGTGGGCAGCACTGGGGCCTCCGCGGCAGCGCTGGGGCACCAACAGCAGGAGGACACGGAGCTGTTGGAGCGGGGCCAGAGGAGGCCCCGGAGCTGCTGGGAGGGCTGGAGCCCCTCTGCTGTGAGGACAGGCTGAGAGAGCTGGGGGGGTTCAGCCTGGAGAAGAGAAGGCTCCGGGGAGACCTTCCAGCCCCTTCCAGTCCCTCAAGGGGCTCCAGGAAAGCTGGGGAGGGACTCTGGAGCAGGGAGGGGAGCCATGGGACGAGGGGGAATGGTTTAAAGTGAGAGGGGAGACTGAGATGAGATGTGAGGCAGAAATTGTTGGCTGTGAGGGGGGTGAGCCCCTGGCCCAGGTTGCCCAGAGAAGCTGTGGCTGCCCCATCCCTGGAGGGGTTCAAGGCCAGGTTGGACGGGGCTTGGAGCAACCTGGGCTGGTGGGAGGTGTCCCTGCCCAGGGCAGGGGGTGCCACTGGGTGGGCTCTAAGGTCTCTTCCAACCCAAACCAGTCTGTGATCCTGTGAAAAGCTGTAAGACAGTGACACTAGGTGACTTACAGAGCTGAGCTGCAACCCAGTGATCACCCGAACGTGGGCTTCTAATCAAAATCAATCACCAAAATAATAATGAAGAGATCTTTAGTGATGACGAAGCAGAGCTGTTATTGCATTAGGAAATGATGCATCAAAGTACTAGTTGCCAAAGCCCCCTCTGGCATTGATGTGCTCTTTACAAAAAGAAAAAAAAAAAAGGCAAACCATGTTCTGTGCAGGGAGGGGGGGCGCACAGACGGCTCGGAGGGACTTGCAGTGTTCGCGTGTGTCGCACGTTTTCCCTGAGGTGGTGACGATGCAAACGGTGCCTCTGCTCGCCCCCAGCAGCGGCTCCCCCTCGCCTGGGTCAGCGCCGATGAGGCTCTGATGGCTGCAGGGTATTAGAGCAGATCAAGCTTCTGAAAAAACCGGGGATGTTTTTCCTCTCTCGGAGGTAGGCACCCGTGTCCTTTCAAGCTTGGGAATGGCTTCTGTGAACTACTCGTGGTGTAATTCAGAGACGCCTGTTGCAGCTGCCTGCTGCCTTTGCAGCACCGATCCCACCTTTTTCTTTACTTGGATTGAAATGACTCATCCATAACTTAATTCTGGGGGACTCACCAAAATAACTTCTGGGCAAATGCGTTATTAGATACTATTTAAAAGATAACTGCGGCATCAGCAAATGGGAATTTTATTTGTGTCAGCTGGGGACACGCAAGCGAAATCTGAATTGTGCGGGCTGAGGCTGGCAGGGGTGGCAGGAGCCGGGGTCTGCAGGGCTGGAACGGGGTCGGCGTTCAGGGTTCGGTGGTGTCGAAGCAACAGGAGCTGTGAAGGCGCCAGTCTGGAAGGAGAGTCCTACCCCTGGTAGGGTTGAATGTAGCCTCCAGGAAGGGGCGCAGAGCGGAGAGGGACAGACGGGTGGACGCAACGGCCGTGGAGCATCCATTCTGCAGCAGCTCCTGCCTTAGGGTACGTCCGTCAAGAGACATCCCCTGTCTCTGGCTCCACTCTGTGGATTTACACCCCAGCGGGGGCAGCAGAATCTGACATAATGCTGCCCTCGGTCTTTCGAGTCGTACTGGGGAGGACGGTGGGAAACGCTCTGTCAGAAGCGCTTCCGTTAGGATATATTGGTATTCATCATACACCTAGCACCTGTTTTAATTATGCAGCCACAGCGAGAGACACCGTAGAACTGGGCGTGCATTTAATAAGAAAAATAATCAATAAAATTCAGTTTATTAAACTTCCTAAAAGCCATCACAATGTTACCTTTATTACATTTCTGATAGGCTTATGAGACTTGGGAATGGCCATTTTAAAACCAGAAATAAATTTTGCCGCCGGGTGAAATGCTGTCCCGCTGCAGGCTGGCGGGGGCTTGGTGACTTCTAATGGAGCCAAGGTCGTTTATGTCTCCCGCAGACCTCCCTGGCCGGTCACGAAGCATTTCCGTAAAGCAAGATGTAGTTCTCCGGGATTTTGGTCTCTGGTTGAGCTGTAGGATAGTTTGAATCGTCCACTGTAAAGGATGTTACATAGGAGTTAAGACGATGGGAAGGAATTCAGGTTCGGGTTGATCTTTATGGTTGTTTTTCTTCATTATATATTTAGAAAAAATCCTAATTTTAAACGCGGCATTAAACGGGTCTGTACTCTCAGTTGTCTTTGGAGGTTGCTCTCAGGGTGTCCTGAAGACGCCTCGGTACCTGGGCCGGGAGCAGATGCCCAGCAGATGCCCTTCCACTGCTGGGCTTCGCAGAGACCCACCTGCCCTTCGCTTGGGCAAACCATGGGCTGGTGCCCACCTCGGGGGGGGCAGGAAAGAGCAGGACCCCTGCACACAGGGGACTTCTGGAGGAAACCTTTCACTCCTCAGCCTTTAGCTTTAGAGGGGCGTTTTCTTTTTTTTTTTTTGGTATTTTATTCTCAGGACGGTGCCTGCCTGCTCCCTGCGTGGGAGACGTCACCGTGGGTGCAGCATCCGTACGGGTCCCCTGTCCCACCGATGGCACCCCCAGGCTGGGCACCACCGGAACCGCCTCCGCACACACAACGTCTGTCTGCGGTCCGTGAGCACGTGTCCTGCTCCGTCGCCTTCGGGGAGGATGCGGCAGCCTTGGCAGGGGACAAGAAGGACAATAAGTTCTAGCCCTTCGTAATGTAAATTTCTCAGGAGGTTTCACCTGACGGGGCAGCTTTATCGCCGCTCTGAGCGTGCCACCGGGCTGGCAGCACCGGCAACACGGGCTGCTTCTGAAGGCAGCCGCCAGCCAGGTTGAAAGGACGTTCCTCAGCGAAGCAGAGATCGTTTTATTATTATTATGGCTTGGATAAACCGTCATCATTAAAAGGCTCCAGCTGAAGTTTGTCCCTGTGGAAGTAAGGAGGCTTTCTTCTGCTGACGAGGGAAACGCGCCGGTGGAGAGAGCAGTAATTTGCAGAGTCTGTAGCCTCGTCTCATCAGCCTGACAAGGACCTTCAGAAGATCAAGAGCAGCAGCATGAAAGGGATAAGAGGGGAGAAACCTGATTATTCTGAGGCGAAATCATTTATTTCCAGAGTCTTCTGACACATCCAATTCCTGTAAATTAGTGACTCTCCCCCTCTTCGTTGGACGCGAGGTAATAGCACAGATTTAACAGAAAAATGAGCAGCGTTTGAAGGCCAGAAAGTGCAGCGAGGTGGTTTCGGTGAGGAGGTTTAGTGCCAGCACCCGGCGAAGGCACCAGCAGAGGCTTCACCTGTCCTGACGTAGCCTGCCTGGGGACGAGTCACCATTTGGCACCGCTGGGACATGGAGAGACTCTGTCACCTCTTGGGGTTTTACTCTAAGGCCACAGTCACTGTTTTAAGCCCACAGCACCCAATCTGCAACGTGAAACTCTCTGGTTTTAGTCTTGAGCCACTGAACCTTGTTGCATTTTATTCTGCTAAATGAGGCACCCTACAAAAAGCTGACACTTCCTTGCCTTCACCACATTTATGTACTATAAAAGGTGCTAATATTTCAAAGATTTCTTGAGTTTCAAATAGTTTTAAGTGTCAATATTTGAAGATTTAAGATCCCTCACACCCAAGTCCCAGGGGGCAGCTCTGCCCCGTGGGGAGGAGACGTCCCCGGCGCGGCGGCCTGCGCTGGGCAGGGATGGGGGCTGCCGCGGTGGAGCCGGGTCTGAAGCATCACCAGCCTGCGATGTCCTGGGCTGGGTCAGCTCTCAGCCACCGGCCATTCCCACCCCAAAACCTCCCCTGCTGTCATCCTCGGCACGTGGTCTTCCTCCCAGCGCCGGCGGAACATCCCTCTGGCCGCGGGCTGATGCACGGTCCTTAGTGGTGAGACTGGTCCAGGCTCCCTGATGGCGAGCGCCCTCGGAGGGGACTGGAGGCGTCTGCGTGTTGCACGGATCTCGTGGTGGGAGAGACGGGGAAGCTGGCAGGACGGGACAAAACCTTGCCCAAATGTGGGCAAAGTGTTTCCAGGCATGTTTTAGGCTCCGCTCTTTAAAGCCTGCTCACGTTCAGAGCCAGGGAATGGCAAACACATCAGGCAAAATCCAACTGACTCCAACCTGTCATATAAAACTCCAAGTGTTGGGAATTACTTCTTCATACTATAAAGTCAGTCTAAAATGGGGTGCAAGCCCAAGAGCCCTTATGAATGCTGAATTTATTTTTGCTAATGGATGCATGTAGTAACTGTGACTCCCCTCTGCGCAAACAGCCCGTGTGTTGGAGGGCGGACAAGGTTTGTTAAATCGGTCTGTTTACAGAAAGCCGCGATAGCCGGGGCTGCTAGCCTTTGCTACAATTCATCATCAAAACAAAGCGGCCCAAAATATAAATACATTGTCTTTTATAAAATGCATTTGAGCATTTTAACATATTTAACATATTTTCTATTTAAAGAAGTTCTTTTATGTTCTGCAGCGGACCAAAGGGAGGGCTGAGCTCCTGCGCATCCCCTGCCAGCATCGCATCGGGCCCTCGAGGCTGCTCTCTGCTTCAAGGCAACGCCGGCAGGGACGAGCCGGGTGAACTCAGAGTTAATTCTCCTTTGGACTTTGTTCCTGAAAAATGTGAAAGGTTCAGAGGGCAACCAGAGCGCGATGAAGCCGGCCAGGGGACTGCCACCGGCTGGGCTCCACCAGAAATGGCTTGGATCTACGGAGTGAACCGCGCGCCGTCAGCCCCTGCCGGCCTTTGGAGGGCTCGTGCAGCCGGGGCTCCTGCTTTCACCCTGCCTGGGACAGCCCTGGGCACCCCCGCGCCCCAGCGGCTCTCTTCATAAAGCAGTTAAATCCCGGCAAAATGGGAAATTTCTCTTTCCGCTTCCCAGGAGGAATGGAAACACGGAGGAAAACAGAGCAGGGGGGTGTTTGGCTAAAAGAGACCCAGCGTGAGTGTTGCAGGGTGTGCAGCCCGGCATCGTCGTCACCATCAGGCACCTGCTCGGTCCTGATGGCGGCGGTGCTGGGGAAGGGATGAATTCTCCTCCATGGGGGACACTGGCCATCCATCCCCGGGGGTAAAACCCCGGGACAACCCTGACCGTCCTGAGCACAGCCCCCGAGACGGTGTCCACGCTTCCGCCCAGAAAACCTGGGAAACCATAAAAGCAGCAGCCGGTTAATTTATAAACGGTTGTTCTCAAGTGAAACGTCAGCAGAATAATAATGCAGAGAAAGAAGCTGGGGCTCAGCCGGCCGTCGCAAAGTAGGAATCTCAGGAGTGTTAAGAGCAGGGAGCTACACGGTGACCTGAGTCCCCATGAATCGGCGGCGTCCTGCAGGACCCAACCTGTAAATACCTTTCGGTCCCGTGGCTTGGAGCAACCTGGGCTGGTGGGAGGTGTCCCTGCCCAGGGCAGGGGCGGGGGAACTGGATGGGCTTTAAGGTCCCTTCCAACCCAAACCATTCTGTGGTTCTATGATTCTATGAACTTCATTTGCTCCCGCCCAGGAGGGCCCCACGTGGGGCCACAGAGCCGCAGAGCCATGGGTGACACTGCAAAGGGACCCCAGCCCACACCACCGTGCCCGGCATCGCTGCAGCCCCGCACGGCTCTTTGGGTATGTCACAAGAGATGCCTCGCCCATAATTCGGTTTCGGTCTGTTTGGTACAAAGAGCGTCCCCTTTTCTGTTGAAGCATCCACATACGAAGTTGTTCATAGAATCTTAGAGCCCCTCTGCTCCCCAGAAGTGAAAGATTTCAACGCAGCAGTCGCTGCTGATGGCCAGCTGCTCACATTTGCATGCTAACTGATAAAAATTAAGCGATGGTGAGTATTTCCAGTTCTGCAGTGTCATGCTGGGTTGGAAAGATTCAAATAAAGGTGCTTTTGATTAGCTGCAGAGCCCCGATTCCAGGGTTTCCACACCGAGTGTTGAGGTGAGCTCCGGCACCCGCGGCCGGGCTCTGCCCCAGCTGCAGGAGAGGTTTATTTACACCATAAACGGGGCTTTGCCCCGCGGCTCCCGCCCACAGGACACTTTACAAGGATTCCTTTTTCCAGGAGAATGTCCTCTATGGACAGAGCCAAGAAAAGCTGTACTTTCAACATCTCTGCCCCACGTATCGGCCAGTGGCCATTTCTCTGCGGTGCCGGTCCACACTGAAACACGGCACCGCCGCACGGCCATCGCCGAAAATCCACCGAGCGGTAAGGGAGCAGGCAGAGCACTGGAGATAAGGGAAAACTGCATAAAGTCTTTTCCTGTTTCTCTTCTGAAGGTCATTCAATTTAACTCAGGAGGAACAGGTGGTGGCGTTTCAGTGGCTCGCCGGAGGAGCGCACCGTGCGCTGCCGCCGTGCTGGGTTGGGTCTGCCCGTCCCGAGGATGCTGCCAGCACATCAGTGGAGTCGCTGCTCTTCTGTATGGATCTGCTCCAGAAGCTCAAAGGGTTTGTGTTAAAATTACAAAATGTAAAAAAAACCCAAAGTAAAATAATGTAAATAACGTGGCCAAGATGGCCAGTGGCGTCCTGGCCTGTTCCAGCACTAGTGTGGCCAGCAGGAGTGGGGCAGTGACCGTCCCCCTGTACTGGGCACTGACGAGGCCCCACCTCGAGGGCTGTGTCCAGTTTTAGGCCCCTCACTCCAGGAAAGACATTGAGGGGCTGGAGCGTGTCCGGAGAAGGGCGACGGAGCTGGTGAGGGGTCTGGAGCACAAGCCTTGTGAGGAGCAGCTGAGGGAGCTGGGGGTGTTCAGCCTGGAGAAAAGGGGGCTGAGGGGAGACCTTCTCGCTCTCTACAGCTCCCTGAAAGGAGGGGGCAGCCAGGGGGGGTCGGGCTCTTCTCCCAAGGAACAGGCCATGGGACAAGAGGAAACAGCCTCAAGTTGTGCCAGGGGAGGTTTAGGATGGATATTGGGAGAAATTTCTTCACGGAAAGGGTTGTCAAGCCTTGGCCCAGGCTGCCCAGGGCAGTGGTGGAGTCGCCATCCCTGGAGGGATTGAAAAGCCGGGCAGACGCGGTGCTGAGGGACGTGGAGTAGTGGTGGGTTTGGCCAGTGCTGGGTCTATGGTTGGGCTTGATGATCTGAAAGGTCCCTTCCAAACAAAACGATTCTATGATTCCATGATTCTCTGTAAAAAAACGTGGGCCACCCCTGGCGCGGGGGCTGTGGACGGTCGCCCGCGGGTGAGCTGCTCTCAGAGCGGGGCGCAGGACAGGAGGGGATGGGTGTCAGCCTGCCAGGACGGGCATTCCTTCTGCAGCAGGTGCTTTGGCAAAGCCCAGGTAACCCTTTATCGAAGGCCGGTCACTAAACAATGCTTCATGGCGCTTGGTCCGGGGAAGGGATGGGCCAGCACCCTGTGGCTCCGCTGGCCAGGACCCGCACAGAGAGGGGCCACGGCTCATGCCAGGGACTGGAATTCCTGCGGGGAATTGTCCTGACATTGTGTCCCAGGCAAGAGCAACCCAGGAAACAGAGACTGGCTATTCTGCCGAACTTTTATTCTGACGGATGCAACACACATTGATTTGGTACACAAACAAGCTAGTTTTTAAGGCAAACAATGATGTCAAAATCGTTTTTCCATACGCTACAGTTCCCATAACACCTCTGACAGAAGTACAACAGATTAAAACCAGTATTAGAAATACTACTTTAGTGGAATTTAAATACATCACATAAAAGTCATCATTAAAGAAATGCAACAAAAATACACCTTCCCACTCAAACAGGTAGATGGGAAATAAAAGCTTTCATTTACGCTTAAGCTCTTTGAATTCCTTTTTGAAAGTGCGTTCCTCCAGCCAGGCCCCGCCACGGCTGGCAAACAGTGCTTAAACTCCTTTTCTGTAAACAAATTAAAAGCAGACGTTTTTTTTCCCATGTTCTGATATTTAAAGTAGCTTCTTCATATTCCCGCACCCAAAGAGGGACAGAACTGCCTTTTTCCAACTACAAAAGTAAGCGTCCTGTTTCACTAAGAAAAGGCACGGTGTAACAGAGTTATTTTCAGTGAGCCGAAGTGAAACCCCCCGGCACCCGGGACCAAGGAGCCCGAGCGCGGCTCCCCTAGACCCGAAGCAGGGCCCTTCCCACAGCCGAGGTCGGGCCGTGGCACCCCTGAGCTCTTCTCTCGTTCCACCTCCTGCACTGATTGTGCACAGGGAAAACCAGACTCTCCTCTTGCCAGTGAAAAAGAGCAGATCAAAGGCGATTGATTCCCTCTTCCTCGCAGAACGTCTCCCGCGGTGCCCGCGCAGGGTCCCAGACGAGCCGCACGCTCTGCCAGTGCCGCTGCTCAGAAATGTCTCCACCAAGAATGACTCAGTCCAATAGTTAAGGTCACCCCGACATATTTTACAAGCGACTGGGTTTGTTTATTTGTTTTAAAAAGCTAACGTACATAAACCGAACAATACCAATCCTCCGGGCAGCACAACAGGCTTTTAATATTCCAAAATAACTTAAAAAAAAAAAAAAAGGCATGAATCTTGCAAGGCACTTTTTCAAAGAGAAGGAGTACGATTTTAATTTCGCCGTGTTCCCCCCAGTGCTGATTAGTAAATGAAACGGGGCGAGCAGCCCCGTCACCGTGCCGGCTCCCCACGGGCTCGGCGCAGCCTGAGGGACGCAGGCGACTCCTAACTGAAAAAGGAATTTAGCCCATTAAATTGAAGACGGCGATGAGTAGCGCTAAACCAACGGCAGTGCCTCGCAAAATGTGCCGCTGGGCTTTTAGGCTGGCTCGTGAATTCAAGTAAGACGTTGGCTTTCAGGCTGCACTCGAACGCCACCCAGGTAAAATTCGATTTATGTAGACAGCGGCTTCTGCTGTCAGATTAATTATTTCTGTTTGACTGATACGAAGATAAGGAATTAGGCAATGCGGCAGCAGAACAAGAAAAGTGAGTAGCTAGTTTCTCTTTTGAGTAGTTACTTTTATAAACGAAGGAAGAGAAGTAAAAATAAAGGTTCTGTGCAAGAAATTCCTAGCAGATGCAGGATGACGCTTGCCTTTAAGGCCCCTGAATTCAGTACTCTATGGCACATAGTATCTGGTGTACAACTACATGATACACTGTATTTTATTGTGTTTGCATCTAATTTCACCCAAGAGGCCAGGAAACCGGAGACGTTAGAGGCTATCACCTATAAAAGGGTTAAGAAAACAAGGAAAAAATGTAGCCCTTTAAAAAACAAACTTCAGATGTGACACAAATGGATTAGAACTCAGTTGTCTAATAAAACCTGAAAGTTACTTGGGGGAAAGGTCTGACTAACGCACACACTTCTACCCACCTCTTCCAGTCTGCTTTATTTTAAAAATTCCCAAAGCTGCCATATCTCTCAAATTTGCCTTTTTGGAGGAAAGAAGAAATAAAGTATTTTGGGGTACTATTTTGTCCACTTTACAGGACATTTTAGTAATGAAGATGTTTTGAGTGGCATCCCCATTGCTTAAAAATCATCCAATGTGCATTTTATTCCTGGACACGTGCCTTTCCAAATAAAACAACTCATATGAACACAGCATTTTTGGCTTTGTAAACCTTGGCCATTAACCTACAGGAAGAAGAACATTTACCGCCTCTTACAACCTGTTTATCACTCTCTCCATCTGCTCAAAGTAGTTTTATAGTGTGCTTTGCAAACAGCAATTCTTGTTACGCCTGGGTATTTCACAGGCTGCTATTTTAAAAAAAAATCACAGCTTTCTCCCTTGTGCTGTTTGTCCCAGGGCTACAGCCTCCTCCTCCTCCTCCTCCGCAGATGAGCTCACTTTAGAATTCCATGCAGAACGAGTATTTATCGGGACAAATCCATGTGTCACGAGACTCGTGCTACCTTCGGTTCTCCAAAGAGAGTGACGCGCCAGCATTGGTACAACACAACCTTCTCAGTTTTAAACTGAAAAAAACCACTGAAATCCAAATAAAGCCTCCTAACTTTGTCTTCCTTTAATTCTTGTATTTTTTGCCCCTTTCTTCCCTTGTCCCTCCAGAAAAAAAGGAGGAAGAAGGACTCTCTGAAGTAGATAATCTCATTATTAATATATATATAGGAGTGGGTACCTTTAGTAATTTAATGTGTTGAACCTGTTCCAAGTGTCCCCTGATCGGAAAACCATTTTTTCTACCTTAATGCAGGAAAATTCCCTCCAAACTCTATTTTAGGCACACAAACCGACATGTTCTGCAGCTCATGCAGAATATGCACGTTCTGCAGTTATGAATGGCAAGAACAACAGAATGTAGAAACAAAACCAATTCCTTCTTCCATATTTGAGAATTTTTGGCACATTGGATAAATAATCATTCAGCACTATAAGGCCACTCAGCAATACCATTTTCAGCGGTTTACGCAGCTGCTAACATGTTACAGATACCCCGATTCACAGTAAGATTTAAAACTGCTCGTTGGCAAAAGCAGCTCCCATGCAAACGGATCATTGTTCCTTCAGGCCGTTGTCCGTCGGATTTCCTCTGATAAGGTGATGGACCTCTCCTTCCACTCATTGTTGGAGCACTTGGAGACAGCGTTGGCTGCTTGACAGAACTTCTGGAGGAGGATCTTTCTGAGCAGCAGGTAAACCCAGGGATCCAGTATCTGGTTTAGCGAGGCCAAACGCACAGCCGTCAGGAAGAAATTGCATTCCTTGTGCAGTTCCGAGCTTTGGGCTTCACCCAAGAACCCCTTGCAGTGTTCAAAGGACGTGTGGCTGAAGATCATCTTCAACATCGTTATCTAAGGAAAGTTAGGAGGAAAAAGCGATGTATGTTAAGAGACCGTTATCTGTATATCACTGTATGCAAATACCCCTAAAGGCAAAATCCTGTCAAATATTTTTCTTCCCTCATCCGATTTAAACTGTGCTCAGAGCAAATGAGCACTGAGAGCAGCTCGGCTTTTTTTTGTGTGTGTGTGAAACGAGTGATACATGTGGTACCTTTCAGCTATCGTCACATTTATTTATAGAGCTCACACTAAGACAAGGCAGCACGTGCTGCTTCCCGGCCTGAGACACAGGAGAAAGCCGTGTGCTGAGTCCCAGAGGTTCGAGACGGCCTCGGCTAGAAAGGGAAAGGACAGACCACGCAGCATGGACTTAAAGGGACTCATTTTATCATTACCATATTATCACAATTACAAGGAACAGCTGAATAACTCATGATGAGTAGAGCTCTTCAAAATTATGAACAGTAAATGTCAGAAAAAAGAATTTGAAATACAAAAATGTTTTCAGTTTTTTTTGAAGTTAAGATGTTTTATTCTATGACTTCTAAATTTTAGAATTTGATTTTAAGGTAAACTATTCTACTTATGAACTGAGCCAGATTAAAAGAAAAAGGTTAATAAAGGTGTGTTGGCTATGAGTCAAGAAAACAGAAAACAAATCTTTTTCTTTTCTCAAAAGCCACAGATGGCATTTTCTGTTCCCCTGGCCTCGATGTCCTCCTTTTCCCCCCTCAGCTCAGCTCCCCAGTGAACAGAGCGACAGCTTTAGGCATCTGTTTCCCACAGCGTCCGAACTGGCATGACCCAGAGACACTATTCACACTGCAGAATGCTCCACACTCGGAGAACTTCCCGTAACTGATGTCTCCCACACCTCACAGCACAGACCAGCAAGCTCTGGCCTGGGAACGAAAAGCTACATGCAGGTTGATTTATTTTTTTTCATTAAATGCAAGCAGGTGGGGCAGCATCTTAATTTAGGATACTGGTTAGGCAGCATTAGGACTATCGAGGTCCTGCCAGGGTTATTATCTGGGTGGCACATGTCAGAACACAAGCGCTGGTCAGCAATGGTCAGAAGATTCAGAAAAGCCAAAAAAAGAGGCAGCTTTGATTAATACTTTTACCCCAAAATCTGTACTTTAAGGTAATTTTATCACTCGTATTTCAAAGTGTCAGCAACGATATGTGCTGTTGGTATCGTACCGGCAGTAGAGAGAATCCGTTTTTCTTATGGATTACTACAAGGCTTACAATCTTTAAAAGACTTATAAACTGAAGACTGCACTATAATGATTCAGTCAACAAAAATAACAATACTTTGTACATCCTCATTTTCCAAATGAAGACATAAACTTGCTTCACAGCTATCAACGCCCTGAGCCTTGAATCACAAGGACACCTTTACTCTCACATCACAGACTAGAGAGATAAGAAGGACGCTGCCAAGGGCTGCCCTGGAACCCTGGGACTGCCAAAGAGCCCAGCCGGGCTCCCCGGTGCCGTACCCAGCCTGGGTCCCCCCTGCGGTGTTCAGCCGGGCTCCCCGGTGCCGTACCCAGCCCGGGTCCCCACTGTGGTGCTCAGCCGGGCTCCCTGGTGCCATACCCAGCCCAGGTCTCCCCAGTGCCATACCCAGCCCGGGTCCCCCCTGTGGTGCTCAGCCCTGGAGTGCTGCCGTGGTTCTCGGGTGGCTCCTGCCTCAGGTGAAAATGGTGAGAAGCATTTTTTTGTTTTGGTTTTTTTTTTTTTTTTTAAAAGCCAATGGTCTTATATACTAACATATACCCAAGGGAAATATGAACTACATTTTTAAAGATGTCAGACATATAATTTTCCATGGCTTAGTCGGTATCTGTTGTCTAAAGTTTTCTCCTGAGCTTTCTGTACCAACTACAGCTGCTTTAAAATATATCTCTTTAGAGGCATTCAGTTGCTTCTCTACAGATCAGCTACATTAGATCTTGTATTGCAATGTTTTTCCCCATAAACACAGGATCAAAACGTCCCTGAGCAGGTACTTGGCACGCACCTTGCTGCCAAACGATGTGCCTATCAGCTGCATTACGGGGAAAACACCTGTGCTCTTACACCTGGCTGTGATGCACGGTGAAGCCCTTGGGTGCTTCAGGGCAAGGAAAAAGGCAGAGCTGATGAGAGGAGGTGAGGGAAGTGCAAGCTGGCCTCCTCGCTGGGTACCGCATCCTGCCACGGATGGAAGTGTGGACCTGGCGCTTGGGAAGCCAGGGGTGGGGCCTGTGTGCTACACTCCATCCTCCGAGTCCTATGGAATGCCTCACTTTTCCAGCACAGGTCCTTTTTCTGCTTGCAAATCTCTTCTGGGCAGGACTTGAAGACCTTGACGGTCTGAATTTACTGTCTGGAAATCCTGCCAAATTGAGGTGCAGTAGGTCCGCACATTTTGATGTGTCTACTGTGTATGTCAAAGAGATGGATGCCTACGCACCGGGGCTCTGATGTCTGAGGCACATCTAATTCACTGCCTTGGCAAAGGCCAGCGGTACCAGGCACTAAATAAACTGGCAGCCAGTCCTGGAAACAGCCCGAGGGACAAGATGCGCAGTCCATTATCCGCAGCCCTGTCCAACTTCTTGACTTCAGCCTTTCGAAAGAACCGAGACGCTCTGCACCAGCCGCACCACAAGCCGAAGCGATCCCAGCCCAGGCTTTCCCACAGAAGGCTGTCTCCAGAGCCGTGTCACCCAGAGAGGTCACAGCTGGACTGCTGCTGTCCCCAGAAACTGGGACAGTCACAGCAAGAGTGACCAGGAGAAAAGGATACGGGGGAGGATTTTTCCATTCAAAGGGATATTCTGGGTGCCAGATCAATAACCACGTGTTGACCTTGGAAAGACTTAGATGAGGCCGGAAGGCAGGGCAGCTCGGACAGCAAAGTAGAATTGTTTTTGTTTCTTTAAATAGAAGCAGTTGAGGATTCCACCCACTACATTTAATTTAAATAAGAATGAAAATAAGTAACCGTTGGTAGAGCTTTTCAAAAATACAGATAGATACAGAACCAGACCACAACAAACAGCCACTTGTGCACCAGACCCATACAACCACAACCCCACCGCTTCCTCTGCCACCTCCGGCTGTTTGGGACACCATCACTGTCACCGTCACCACCCAGCTCACGCTGCAGCACCTGCCTCCTGTGCCCACCGGAGCCCGGCACAGCGGGGCCGGCAGCATCACCGTGCCGTGAGGAGCAGCAGCGCCACGTGAATACGCTGTGCCCACCTTACAGCTGACGGAAACCACCTCCCGTCTGGCCTTCCCAGTATTGCCGTTACTTTCTCCCAGCTCAGCCCTTCCTTTGGGAACTCTGCAATGACCCTTGTTTTGCAGACCTTCTTGTCCTGTTCTTTTGTTAGCGAATCCATGGAGCTACAAAAATATCAGGCTAATAAAATACATTTCCCAAGCAGACAACTGCTGCTTATTTTTGGTTTTATTACATAATATTCTTTTACCGGAATACTTGTTGGACCAACAATTGCTCTACTGGAAATTTTATTTGTTAGATATCCTTAGAGGCTCTTTATCATGGCCTGTACTAGTCTTCTAAATGAATTAAAAAAAAAGACTGCAAAAGGTAAAGAAACAACATCTAGTGGAATAAAGTCAATGGAACTACACAAATTCCCCAATAAAAAATAGGGCTCAAAATGCATATAGTAATAAAGTTGATAACTGTATTTATTCAATTAGACTAGATAAAACTTTACTGTTATCACCGAACGTAGTCCTGGAATAACATTAAACCTCCACTCCCCTGGTTTTCAAACGTACAACCAAAGACAAGATGCTTTTTGTGAGGTATCTGTACGGTGTTTTGAATAAAGATGGATTGTAGCACCCAAAACTTTTTGGGGTTGTTTCATAGGCTCCCAGCTGGCAACCATCGCTGTGATACATCGCCACTGGCTTAACCTTACGTGGGCGGCCTATGTTACCTCGGGGACTCCCAGGCAGCTCACTATTAAATTGCAAAGAGTTTAGGACGAACTTCCATTGTAGTTAGGAAAAAAAAAAAAAGACAAAAACTTTCCAAAAATATTTGTCCAGTTTTAGAAACAATGTCGGAACCTGCTGCTATATGCAGCAAAAGATGGAGAATAAAACAGCTGATGTGCTTAAAGGTGCATATTTTTCAGCCAAGCAAGAGCTGAGTAGCTGGTCTGGAACGTGGGGTGAGAATCTGATGGGAAATTCCTGGTCCCAGACTGCAAAGTCTTTCCTGGAGAAAGCTTCCAAAAAACCAAATGTGTTTTCTATGCCTCATGAAGACAGGAGGATTCATCCTCTTACAATGCTTCTCCTCTCCCATCAGCCCTCATCTGTTGCTTCAATAATTCTCTCGCACATAAAGAAGCAAGCCGCGGAAGGAACAGAGGATGCTCCTGATGAAAAGCAAACAGTGGCTGTGGTGCGTGAACTGTGGAAAGCCACGATGGAGAGGATATGATTTTCCCCTGTAATGACTACCAATACCTACAGTCATGTGCCATCTTGTTTTAAAATCAAAATTGTAATTTTGTCTCATTAAATTTTTAGGGCTCTCTTCCGCCGCTGCTGCTGAAGCTGAGGCTGAACAAGAGACTTAGGTTTCAGCAGGCCAAATGCCATTACAGACTCCGCTGGTGGAGGCTGAAGCAGAACTTCCCATTGCCCAGCATGGCCATGGATTCCTTTTTTAAAGTAGAAATACTGCCTGTTGCAGGCAAATCTACGGCAAGGCCAGCATCCGCACCACCTTAACCTTGGCTCTGCCCCTCGCTGTAACTGCTTGCCCATCGGACTGACAGTAATTCAGAAAGGATCCAAGTTATATGGCACCTGACGATCTACCTTTATTAGTGACCTTCTTGCAGTAGGGCAATGCAACAGCTCCCGCTGTGCACAGACCACAGAGGGATCGCTATGCCCTGGGGAAAACTGTTTCTCGGAGCCGGCTCCACTCCAAGGCCATGTTGGTTCCTGCACCGCACGTCTGGCATGGGCACCGGCAGCTCTGCGGGCAGCGCTCCCCTCTGCCACCGCACTGGGCACTCGCCGGCACGGCAGCCTCAAGCACATCACTTCTCTGCTCCTGAGGAACATACAACAGTGAAATCATCTGCAATCCTCTCAGAGAATTGCTGGAGAAGGCTGAAGATTTTAATAAGAACATATTTACAGAAGGATAATCACGCGGGGAATCATGACAGGGTCCCATCAAAGTCTAGTGGGATTCCAACAAATGGGGTCTAATTTTTCATGACCTTATTTTGTGACAAATACAGTCCAGCAAAATCCAGTCTTTTGGCCAAACTGAATCGATCAGGACGCTGGGGCAGCTTTGAAACCGGTGGCTATTTCAGCCTCAGATGGCAGCGGAGCGTTAGTAGGAAGAGTGACTGACTCATAGAAAAGGAGACTGCTATTCTCCTTGCAGCTCAGTGATATCACTGTCTTTCTTTCTCTCTAAGTGAAGGTGCTTTCCATAGCTATGTTTTGCACACCTAAAATTATTACAAAATGATATATTTTTAATAAAAATACCCGTAAAGGAGAATGTATTTAACTTCTGTCTCACAGGAGGGTTAAAGAGGAGTATTTTAATAGGAAAAACAGCAGAACACCTGAGCATTTTGGCTTTAAATAGCCTTGAAACAACACTGTGACTGAATAATTTTGTAGCCTGGAGCTCTAGAAGAATTATTATGAGAATTCCAGTTTGTGCTGCACTGGTGTTTCTGTGCAATCAAGGAATAGCTTCCTCTGTCTTACCTCAGACTCATTTCAATCTGCTGTCAGTTTAGTTCAATGGTTATGTTCCACAGCCGAGCACCAAAATAAATAGAAGATTAGTCTGAACTGGAAACCACTTATGATAAAGCAATATCTCATTTAAGTGGAGAGTTTTCCTAGGTTCTCCACGCTGAATTCAAGTAAGATCCCAAGTGCACAACAGAAGGAGACAATGCCTGCATTATATATGCACTTCCTCTCTTCTACCAAATCCAGCACAAATCAAGAAAAGGCGGGACGCTTCATTAAGCCATTTAGAGCACAGCCACTATCGTCAGAAGTTTCACTTTTCTATTAAATCACGTTTGATTTTGTCATTTTCATCAACAGATCAAGTCTAAAAACACTGTCTGTGTAGAAGGGCATTGTTTACCTAATAGTAATAGTTGTCAGAATCCTTTAGCTCTCAATTATAAAACTAAGATTTCTTCTTAAAAAAAAAACAAAACAAACCTCTTCCAAAAATCCCTGGACTCCTGTTTCAGCTAAATTTCTTACAACTGCTAAATGATGCAGCTATAGGTTAAACGAGCTCTACAATCTGGCTTTCACTGAAAAGGCGCATGCATTACTCCATGGTCACGCCTCCAAAAATCTGGCCTCTTATTCCCAATTCATACTTTGCTGTTGTACAGAAAACACTGAAGTGTAGTTCGTATAAATAAGCTCCTCTAGTCATGGCTCTTGATTTCAAGACTGTGAAGACTGGAGAACATGCTGACCAGACAGAGAAGCTTTGCAGCACTCCACACAACAAATTATATGTTTTCAATTGTCGGTGCGGCAGAGGGAAGCGAGCTGTTGAGGAAGTCCCTCTGGGTGACAGCTGTGTCCCCCGGTGGGGCAGCAGTGCCCCACACCATCGCAGGAGGCCTGCAGACGGCTGCCAGCCAGCGTCCCTTCAGCTGGTCCTGCCTGGCACTCGCAGCATCGGGCTCCTCGCCAGGGAGGCAGCTGACCTTCCGTGGCCAGACCTCCGAGAAGCCCTGCTCTCTCTTAGAGCGCTTTCTGAAGGTGTCAGCATTGTTTACAACAGGCTCCGCTCCGTTAACTCATCCCATTAACCCTTCCCACAGATCCTTGCAGTCGAGCGGGGACAGCTCTATCCCTTTGACTTCTGACTGTTAAATCTGCAAAAATGCCACGGGAAGCAAACCCCCAAGAGGAATCCCTGCATCCCCACTGATTTTTCTGATTACTCAGGTTCTGAAGGAAGAGAAAATGCATCCCTTATCTCAGGGATTTGCTGTCGGTGCTACAAGTCCGGTTAAACGCTCAGATGGAATGGCCCCGCGGCCCTGGGCTGGGCGAGGGAGCAGCGTGGCTCCTCGCTGCGGAGGGCAGGGCAGAACCTGCGTCCCAACGCAAGGACTACAAAGGCAAGGGCTGAGAGGCAAAAGTACTTCTTTCATTTAAAAACCGCCTGCTAATTTTTTCATCTGTTTAATTACGGACAAGCATGCAACAGTTAACTTTTGTAAAATAAAGAAATCCTGGTGCCTCCCCTTGGGATCTAGCTGCCCACATCAGGGGGACGTGCCACAGGAATGCCAGCGGCAAGCCCAGGTGTGCGGGGCTGCCAGCCGCCAGTGCACGGGGACACAGAAACAGCCACAGGGCAGTCTCCTGCTTTAACTCACCTCATCTAACGCTCCTTGGCCTGTGAGGAGCAGAACGTTGTTCTCTGCTCTCAAGTTCTCACTAACTTTTCAGTGTGGTTTCATATTTTCCTTTCGTCACAAGCTGTTTACGATCTCTAGAAAGTTAACTTACAGCCTCCGACTTACTTTTTTGGGGCAGGGTTATTTCGTAGATTTGATGGCATTTTAACTAATTTAGAAGGATAACATTACTAAATTATTTTTTTTTCTATTTTTTACCTTGTCCTCATCGGCTGTTAGCTTTCCTCTTGCCACAGCTCCATTAACAAGAGCTCAAGTTCTCAGAGCATGGGAAGGAAGAAAAATCCTTCTCTGGCCATAAAATACCTTTCACCTAAGTTCAAAATGACCATAGCCAGCTTCAGCCCTTTCCTGCTTATGGATCTCAAGTACAAACTTCCCAAAAATCATACTCTGACAGCAGAACAAGCTGAGCCTTTCTAGCTGGCATGCCAGACTCCTGGGTCTGCCCTTGTCCCACATGGCAGAAAGAGATGGAGATTCAGCTTCCTCCACTCCTAAATCATGAGCAGGCATTTACCCCAGTGGGACAAGAAGGGGCATAAATGAGGAATAACAACAAAGTGGAAAGAAATGCAAGGGTCCTTTAAAAAAAACCCCAGAAACAAAAAGCCCTGAATGCTGCCATAAATAAGATACAGTGAGCAATCTGCTGAAAAGCGGAGGGCACTCTCAAAGTCACCAATTGCACCTTTTCTCATAAAGCACCGAAGTAAGTTTAGCTACAAGGTGGGAGCAAACAAACAACCGCAAACGGCTGTTTCCCGTGAGCACAGGGCTCCATCACACTAAGGTCCCAATAAACTTCTTCGCAGGTTCCCCCAAATGAGGAACAAGCAGGTTGCGGTTCCCCTTGCCCCGTCACCTTCAGACCCCGTGGTGGTGGCTGGCAGGTACAACGTGCCGGGCAGGAGCACCCAGCCCGCCGTCCCTCCGGTGCCAGCCGCTCCCTCCCCTGCAAACCTGCCCCTTCTCTGCCCGGCGCTTGCAGCTCTGTGCCCTCTCCTGCTCCCAGACCCTCCGGCTCCTAGCATCCTGCCTTTCTCCTCTGCACAAGGCTCCTGTTTTCCTCATCGTCCTTTGTTTTCCTCCTTTTCACTCTGGTTCCTTGGTCTGATTTTTCCAAATACACGTCTCTTTGCCCTCTTGGACCTCTCCCAGCTTCTCTCCTACCAGCCTTCCACCCCCGACATCCCCCAGGCTCTGTCCCTGTCCCCGCTGTCTCTCCTCAGTGGCCATTCATGGCCATACCGTCCATGGGGAACCCGATCCACCAAGTGCCTCCCACCCTGCCCTGGCCGGCAGCTCCCGGGGCCAGCCTGCCCTCAGGGAGGGAGGAGGCCGGAGTGACCCATGGCGGGTGACAAGGTGACCTACCAGCAGTGGTGACCAGCAGGCTGAGAGGACACACATGATCCCCAAGAGCTGGATCAGTGTCTCTGTGGCGATCCGCCCCCACTGCTTGCTGGAGTGCGATGCGGTCGCTTTGGTCCGACAACGAGACACCAAGGCCTCGATGGTGGCCAGGTTGCAGGCCAGCGTTACCACGAGGGAGAGGAGCCCCAGGATGGTGAAGGTGGTGGCGAAGAAGAGGCTCCCGGTGAGCTGGCTGTCGCCGGTGCTGATGAAGCACCAGGTGCCGGGCCACTGCAGCGTGTACTGGCCCAGGCCGGCCACGGGCAGCAGGGCAAAGGCGAACACGGCCAGCCAGATCCCGAGCAGCACCGTCTTCGTCACCCGCGTCTTCATGTGGCTGGCATACCAGTGGGGCGCGCGGATGGCCAGCGTCCTCTCCACGGCCATGGCGCTGGCGATGAAGAGCGGGCAGAGGCCGAAGACGGTCATGCTGAAGCCGAAGAAGGAGCAGAGGTGGCCCGAGGGGTCGACGGCCTCCCAGGTGCGGTCAGCCAGGTAGACGGAGATGACAATGGGGCTGGTCAGCAGCTGCCCCAGCAGGTCGGTGATGGCCAGGGAGCCGATGCACAGCAGGAAGGACCGTTTCCTCCGGCTCCCCTTGGCCCGGTAGCTGCGGGAGACCAGCAGCATGGCCAGGGCATTGCCCACGATGCCCGTGATCATCATGGTCAGCGGGAACACCACCGAGACGGCGCCGCAGCCCTCCGCCGCCCGCCCCGTCCCGTTGCCCCGCTGACGCATGGCACCGGGCTCGGTGCCGTTGGGGCCGCCCTGGCACTGCCGGTTCATCCCGGCGGGTTACCGCGGCGGCGGCGGCGGCGCGGCGAGGAGCCGGCCCATGGCGGCCGGTAGCGCTGAGACGAGCTGCGGTCGTCCGGGAGCCCTTATAAGGCGGGGGCGGGCAGAGGGGGCCGGAGCGGCCCGCCCTGAGGGGAGGGCAGAGGCGGCGCGGCACCGCCTCAGCCCCCGCCGGGCTCCGGCTGGGTTGTAGGGGGTCCGGCACTGCCCTGCCGCGGGCATGGCTCCCTCAGGCGGCCCGCCGGGCGCCATGACGGGCACGGCTCCCTCAGGCCATGACGGGCGGGCAGCGGGCTCTGCCGGCACCGGGCGGCACCGGGCCGGGCCGTGCCGGCCGGCTGGGAGCCGAACTGCTGCCGAGCCGGTAAATTCCTACGAGCATCGGTTCCCAATCTGTCTCTATATACTCATCGTTCACAAGAAAGCAGACTTAACAGTTTTAAGAAGTTGTTTTAGGGGTTAAAAGCGCTATTAACAACGCCCAGTTGGAAATACTGCCCGGCCCAGGTTTTACTTGACATGACCGAGTGCACACAGGCTGAACCACAGAAGCAGGAAAGCCCCATTTCTCATAAATTATTAGAGGTTACGACTTGCTTCATAAATTATTGACCTGTGGCTTGTTAATTCTCTGCTTCCTAGACCCTGTACAGCAACCTGTCCTGAAATCATAGAATCTTCATGGTTGGAAAGAACCTTTGAGATCATTGAGTCCAACCATACACACACACACACAAAAAAAACAAACCACAAAACCAAAAAAACCCTACAATCTCTGCCACCAGAGCATGCCCTGAAGGGGCGTGAAGGACTCCAGCCTTTACCCATGCAGATGCCATTTGCAAACCGAGCGCTGGTAACAATATTCACATTAAACTGGGATGTACGCAGCCTCGAGCTGAAAGTCTGCAAAAGCGTAAGTTATCCTCTCTCCCCTTTTTAATCCTGACAGCGATGCACTGGTTTGGAGCTGCCGTGAGTTCGGCACAGCTCTGCAGTGTCCCCCCCCGCCATCTGGAACGCCTTTGTGCCCCGCAGCGTTACAGCGCAATGGGCCCCGGTAGCTTAGCTGGCCATTATTTCTAGCCTATGAGCCATTATTTCTAGCCGATGAGAAAGCATCAAGTTAGTAGTTCCATTTTGCAAAGCATGAAGCATTCTACAAACTTTTTTTTTTTTTTTTAAATGTGTAAGCAACCTCTTTTTCCGATAAAAATACTACTCATTTTGATAAGGGGAGGACAGGTAAAGTTAGTGAATTGTGCAGGACTTTGCTTACAGCTGTTGTCGTAACCGAACTGTCACAGGAGCATTGCTCCCTCCTGTTGCTCTGCTGTTCAAATTCTGGAAAAGTTTGTCCAAGTATCCATACTCTCATACTTAAAAACCAACCCAACCCAAACACCCTATGAGCTGTTATTTCTCATTAAAGAACAAAAAAACCCCCAATAATCCTTTATGTTAGAGGAATTCCAGACAGAAAATTCTATGACCAGTGATACATTTTGATCAATGCTCCAATGACAAACTATGAAATTGAATAACAGAATTAGCTGGAGAGCTTCTTGCTCAGCAGCACGTGAAAAGTATAGGGCAGAGACTCCCCAAAGAGGAATGAATTATGAAGAGGTCGATCCCAAGGTGTGTCCACGACCTGAGAAGAGAAGGTGCGTTCCTGGGGCTGGAGGCACTGTGGGACCAGCCTGCCCCTTCAAACTGCCAGACGCTTCAGTCAAGCTTTTTTCCCATTTAAACTATGTTTTCATGCTCCGTAAGAACATTCACTCCGGGATCTTAGTAACTCAGCTGGTATCGGACGCGAAAAGGACTCGAGCATTAAAGTCTTCCCTAATGGAAGACGACATTAAATTGTCATGGTTACCAGGTAAAGAGAGGTGCTTTGGAGAATGAAACATCTGCTCCTGACCCCTTCACTCACACCCCGTACCATCCCAGGAGTGCCAAACACCATGGGTCAGCTCTCGCCTTTCAAGAGTCATTTTTAAGCAGCCTCTTCTGATACCTGGATGAAAGGCATCAGGTGTAATACACTATTACTATTTAAAGTTATCTTGCTATACTTGCTATTTGTTTTTCAACATTTGCCTAGTGGTGCTACATTGGAATGAGAAAGTTTTTCAGTGTCTTCAACAATGTTTGCATTTTTCATTACTGACGATGGTGCTACTGCATTTAACAGGCGATCATTTAGAACGCTGGCCTGCTAATCATCAACACAAGCCCACGGGGCAACACACTACCCGCCGTGTCCCCACGAGAACAAGGCACGGCAAACAAGCAAATATCTTCTGCGCTGAACAGGTGAAGTGTTGCAGATTGCTAGGAATACCATACTAGGTATGGTTGCAGGTTACTAGGAATACAATGCTAGTTCATTGTAACTACATTTACGCTCGGGGCGTTAGTGAGAAGTAAGACCTAACACAGGGACTGTGTAATCTCTGGTGGTTCATCACACTTGCTTGCATCAGACCAGAGCGTACACGAGTTAGTTATCTGCTGTGGAAATGAAGCAATCTTGTGCTAAGATGTACCAACATGGACATTTTAATGCTTTTTATCATTATCTAACTGAAGAAAAAAGAAACATTTTTCAGCAGTGGGTTTTACTCTGTTGCCGAATTTATATAAAATTAGAGTGTAGCCTGCTTTTGTTTAGGCTCACTTCTAGTTTTCAAGTAGTACATTAATGCTTATGCAAAACCACTGTTACTATTCATGAATGTATTCAATTTTTCTTAGAAAAGAAGATCAGCCCTAAACTTAACCACATTTCCTCCTTGGCCACGAAAAATTTCACTGATCTTTGATAAAGCTGCACAGAAATGCCTATTCATTTCTACAGGCAGCAATTTATCTGAGCCCAGTGGCTAAACTGAAGGGAAGGGAAATATCTTCTAGTGAAACAGGAAAATGAGGAAAATGTACTGCTAGCCTACTGGAGATGAACCCCCCCCAACCCCACACAAACCCCCTCCTACACTAACCCCACACCTTTTCAGTGCCTGAGCGTAATCTAGCTTTGGGTCTGTTCAGACATGGATCGTCTTCGGTTCTAACAGTTTGGTTCTAATTTATTTGCTGATCCAGTAACTAAAAAGTGATCTTTTGTGTCATTTATAACAGGCATGCAAAGACTACCATAGTTGCTGTGCCTTTGTATTTTAAAATGTAGGAATCAAAATAATTTAAACATCCTTCCTCCTCTAAAAACTTTCTGAAAAGAAGATATGGAACACATACAGAAGACAATACCTTGAAGTTTTGTAAAAGTTCAATTTGAACCTGCAGCTGTTTAAATCCAAAAATATTTTCAGTAGTTAAAGAACTGAAACGATCTGAAAATTTGTGATACGTATGGCCAGGTAAGTGGAGATACCGCCCTGCAGTAACAGAGAACAACAAAATCTGTTAGTATAGGTCATAAAGAAAGATCTGATCGTGTTTTCAAGAGAAAGCACTCACTGCACAGTTGACTCACAGGTTTTATTTACACTTGTCTACAGAATCATTTTGCCTTACATTTTATCTAAGCCAAATGAAACCATAATTTTCCTTTGTCTGTAGCCTATCGTTTGCTAAATTTAAAAACTTTCATCTGTTAAGTACAGCAACAATTTTAATACAAAGCACAAGAAAAAAAACCAAAGGCTAACAACATAGCATCTATTAGATCTGATTTTTACAATTTAGTAGTTGGACTTTGAAGTCGTCAGAGGCACAGTTACAAGACTAACCTGCTCTTGTGCAAACTACACACATTTAGCATTGAAATTAGATATAAAAGAAAGCATTAAAGAAGAAACTGCAGAGTGGTTTTTTTTTCTGCAAAAAGATTATCAAAATATTTCTACACCAAAAACATTTTGCTTATATACCAGTCCAAAAGAAGTGTCTTAAAAAATAAAAAAAAAAAAAAAGGAAAGCAGAATGTAGTTTTTAAATTTTGCTCCGTTTGTTTTTGTGCAGTTCATTTAAAAAAAGCAGCGGTCAAATATGGAAGTTCTACTACTGAAATCAATACAGATATATTGCTGTTTGCTTGCTTAAAAAGAACTTTCCTTAACATACTTACCTTGTGATGGCACTGAAGATACTTAACCCTTTCTTAACCAAACGGAGCTCAAGAGAGACCAAGTTTTAATGCGATATTGCTAGTAAAACAGATTCAATACAGCATTTTAAGCCATAAATTATGTTTAACGGAAAAAAAATGACTGATGAAGAACACATTTAAGATGTCAGAACTTTCTACGCAGTTTATTAATTTTCATTTTTAAATATAAATAAAATTCAGATACCTTGAAAATTTTAGTCAGCCCAAAATGAATTCTACAGGAGGCCTGCAGAAGCTTCACTTGATTCCAAGAAGCTACTTCCATATTCCTCCAGCTCAAGAGCAGTTCCTAAGGGATCCTCTGCCAAGCCAGGATGGCAGAGCACAGGGTCCGTGCGTCTGACAATACCGCAGCCAGTCCCCACTGCAGAAGGGGCACTTTGCTGACGGCAGCAAATCGTTTCTACACAGCGAGAGGCACCGGCAGCCGTCAAGACTCGAGCCATGGAGCAGACAGTGCCTGGTGTCTCAAACATCCTGGCTTCGAAGGCATGAAGTCTAACTCACGCTCTACAGAATCCTACGATGGACTGGGCACTTACTAGCTATTTTGTACCGAGCACAGCTAAAGAGAAAGAGGGGTATCCATCTCTACTTCTACTTCAACATGGAAAAATAAAAAATAATTAGATCTAAGTAACTCACTACTGTCATCCAATGGGTAGCACCAGCCCTACAGCTACGCTCATCTTTTGTGGTCCCACAGCAGCTACCTCGAACAAGCTCAGGAGCTGGATGCAGAAAGCTCAGGGGTTCTATATTCCTCAGATACTTCTTTGTACTTGTCACGTGAAGAGCAGAGTCGTATTAGATCATATCCAACCTGTGCCCGCTCACACATACAAGAGAGCCAGGAATCGAGTAACCAAGTCTTTAAAAATAATAAAAAAATCCCCTTACTCAAATAATAAAACTTCACACCTCCTCTGAGGAGTTTATGGCTTAAAATGCTACCTCACTTTTTGTCTGATGAACGAACAAAGCTGCAGTTTTCCAGAAAGCAAGGACAGACATGCACCTCTACTAGCAGATTTAGCACTTCTGACCAAGTAAGACACCAACTTCTTAAAAATGCCTCATGCACTGACTGGATTTTTTTGTTTGTTTGTTTTGTTTTTTAAATGTGGGCTTTCATACATTATTTCTTTTTAGAACTTGTACGGGAACCAGAATGGGAAGATCCAGATGATGATCTGCGGCGTCTGTAAGATATAAATGGAGAAAGCATGCAAAGAAATAAGTTGAAATTAATTTTAGCATCCACTTTGAGTAGTCTGTATCATATAATAGCTGGAAGCCAAGTATATCTGATAGGGGCCTTATAAGAATATAGAAATAACTTTAAACCACTTTAAGCTCAGGAACATAAATTTAATACTAAAAATGTAAATTTCATACTCAAAGTACGATACAATTTCTAAATGCGATGTTTACTTATGAAAATAAATCAATAATGTACACGTTAACACTTTCAGACACTGTAAGAATGGTGACTCGGGTCTTTCTATGGAACATACTTCTATCAGGAGGAAGTTTCATTGCAGGGGCGAGGGGAACCGACTACTGAGGTTTTAGTAAGAAGTAAGAGTAGGGGAAATGACTACTTTTAATATCAGAACAACTGATCAGATTCAATTCTTTCCCAATGAATCTCAGTCCTTCAGAAAAAAAAAAAAAAAAAAATCACACATTTAAATACACCCATTCTTATTCTACATAAACCCAAACCTTTCGGGTGACCGTGATCTCGATCGTCTTTTTTTGCGATCACCAGATGAAGAAGATCTAGAACGACTTCGCTTCTTGCTTCTCTCGGGGGAAGATGATGAACGAGAGCTTGAGTAAGATCTTTTCCTTGGGGTGGAAGACCCCCTGTAGGACCTGGAGCTGGATCTTTATTGATTAAGAAATAAATCAGATTTAATTCTGGTATAACACAGAAAGAACAAAGAACAAAAAGAGACAGTTTTCAAGAACACTCACTACTCTATTTACATCAGCGTTTTATCAAATAAATTAGTCAGTGCTTTAATACTTACTTCTTAGTTATCTGCCAGTAAAGACCTTTACTGCCGTGGGAGTTCTCTTAATAATTTTGCTAAATAGCGTTTTTTGCTATACAGACCACCAATGGTCCAGCATTCACCAGAATGATGCTTTTGGACAAGGAAGCGATGGGAGACGGGGGCAGGAAGTAGCCTGTGTAAGGACCTTCCTCAGTAGTTAAACTCACAAAGCAAAATGGCTATCTCGCATTGGAAATTTGTGGAGTAGTGTTCATCTTGCTAGAACAGTAAAAACCTTCAGAAGGTATATTTACAAATCTCAAAATAAACGTGGGTAGAGAGTAAGGCCTTCCACGAGCAAAGTATTTTAAAAAACCCTCTTAGAATACAGTCATTTTGGTATTTAAAAAATAATTAATCAGCTTCACTTACAAGCACTCAAAAATCACTTTGGTTATCTAAAGAAAACAAGAAAAGAAACCACGTGCGGAAAGAGTAATACAGCTAGAAAGTCCTAAACCGTAATTCCAAAATTATATAAAAACACCTAACAGGATTTTTTTTTTTCTTTTTATCCTAACAGGATATTTTAAAAAACCCAACACCACAGCATCTGTTGTTGGTACAATATTTTCAGGGTTCTCACTGTAAATAACAAAGCGGTCCCATTTCACACCATAACCCGCTGGGGACGCTCGGTGGCACAAGCAAACAACCCAGCTCAGCTGACGAGTCCCTCCAGCACTAGCGGGGGCACAGGCACCCTCCTTCTTCTCTCCCTAAAAAGCCCGGATTCCATGAGGCGCTGACCCTCACGTGATAATCCACAGCACGTTTCTGCCACCAAAGGATGGTGGCACCATTTGTGATTGGTCTTCCCAACTCAAAACTTCCTTATTTACAGTTTTAAGACTCTCTGCATGCACGGAGATGGGACAGTTCTTCCTTCCATGGCAAAAGGAGCGTCCTGCCAACAGGGCGCCTGTGCCAGGGCACCTCAAGGGACTTCCATGATTTTGTTACTCTTCCCCGCACAGTTCAGTCACTGCTACACACAAAACATCAGCTAGCTCAGACTCCTGCCAGCTTCTCACGTGAGTTACTATCAGCGTTTTTATAGTCCCCCCACACTGATAAAGGTTACGGCAGCACTATCTACTGAAGTTAGACACGTTAAATAAGTTATCACTTAACGCAAACCCAGAAGTATAGTGTATTTCCTAATGTTCTTCCTCAGCAAGTAGCCAAAGCAGAAACGGTAAAACCAGCAAAAATTACTGAAGCAAGTAAACATGCATTCAAATTTCTTCTTCCTTCCAAGTGAAGATCTGTGGCGTCCACTCGTCTAGCTTAGATCAGACTTAAACTCTTCAACCAAAACCTCGCATTCTCAAGAAACACATCTGTAGTGGTAACAACCTCGGGCAGAGACCCCAGGAATTCTGACTTCCAAGATAAAAAGGAGTTAATGGTTTTTGACCGGCATAATTTTACGATGAAATCAACAAGCGGTTGGTTCTTCTGCCCTTTTTTCTCTCTGCAAGGAGAGAGTGCTACCTCATTCACCTTGATTTCGACCCACGAGATCTAGATTGTTCTCTGGAACTGGAACGAGATCTTGATCTGGAACTGGAAGAACTTCTTGAATGGGACCTGAAACAACATGGAAGATTTTTTTCCAGCGTCTGACTTGTATTTAGCAGAAAAAGTGCTACTGTTAGCAGCAGAGACAAGGATGCAGCAATACAATTTGGCCTAGAGTCACTAAAGAAGTGACAGTTTCCTCCTACTCCCCCAGTATCACCGTCGCACATTTTAAATCAGAAATGTTAACACAGTAAGACAGTGCATTAAATTATAAAGTCAGCTTTTTATTACGTTTCCTAAAAGAAAGCATAAAAATGAAACGACTGCAGTTATTTGGCAAAATGAAACAACTGCATATCTATTAACTATTTCACGAAATCAATGCCTTCACTTTTAATTTGTGCCTTAATTTGAAAACCATCACCTTCTTTGAAGAGCAGAGTAGGTCAGAGTATTAGGAATAGCTAGCTCTAATTTTCCCCAAATCAGCTCTCACAAGCATTTAGCATTTTGTAAGCAGTTTCAAGTTTTTGTAAAGACTTTCCCCTGCATTGAAAATTGAGCAGTAGTTAATTCTTGGCTAAAATACGGACACATCTAACACTAGTTTTTACTAGTCAAAATTATTTTCAAATTTTTCATGTCGATGCATTTTCTTTAAAGCACAAACCACAAGAGATACATAAAAATGGTAGCGGACTTGCAGTAACTGTTGTAAAAAGAAGGAATTTCAATCAAATTCTAATAAACTTGTCAGGAAAAATGTATAATACATGCTGTCAATCTCCCAGTTTGTACTGTTACCATGTCTTTTGCATTTTACTGTGCAAAGCAGAAGTAGTATGAACAGATGCCAACTAAAAAATATTATTTAAACTTTTTTAAAAAACACAAAGAAGTATCCACGAATGGCAACTGATATTTCCAGTGTAGCTAGAAGCAAAAAGTTGAACAAAAGCTGAAAGATCCCTGGCAAGTTTCAGTTATGACAAGCTACTTTTTAATATTTGTGAATTAATGAACAAAGTCACGGCCAAGCAAAGTTGTTCTGTCTTCTTTGACCTTCGCACCCCTGGCCCCCAGTACTGCACTGGCTGCATTCTCCCCTCACCCAGGACAACACAGCCACATCCTCACAGATCTCGCTCCACACCTCCCTGCACTTGCAGAAATTGCCACCGGCCGCTCAGCCTAGTCCCTGTTATTCCCCCAGTGCTCCTCCCTGGGACCATGTGGCAAATATGGCTTGGGACAGCATGCGAAGGAGCGCGGAGGCTGACAACAGGTATTGTGAAGAGCAGAACTTTTCATAGAAGAGGCAGCATGGAAGAAGGCATGAGAGCAATGGGGGGAAAGACGGAACAGAGAGAGTGGCTGACACCTGGGTAGTACGAGGGTCGGCAGAAGCCGGGTGGTGATCACAGTGGCGAGAGCAGAGAGTGCAGTTACAAAGTGAGGAAGATCAGAAGAAACTTGAACATTCCGTATATGAACTTTATGTATAAGCCTATGAGTTAGTACTGATTTGAGATCTTAAACCTATCAGGATCATCCTTGTATTAGCTATAAGGCAGCTAAAAAGCTACAAGATGATTTACATCATACGATTACAAAACATTTATTGAATTGTTCATATATTACTGAACACATTTTTTGCGATCCCATGACCTTTAGAGTTATTCTGACAACATTGCCACTGAAAGCTTTGTGGCTTGCCAAATTAAGTTCAAGTTTCTTGTCCTTATTTCCAGGGTATTTTCTATTCCGTTCTTTCACTGAATCTGTCTGGACTGCGTCATCTCTGCCCTCTTCTGCCACTTCCTCCCACTCTAACAATGCCACCCTTCTGCTTCTCTGTTCAACAACTCTACTCAACATTGCCAAAAAAGTTCACTCGTTGAATTACACATGGCTAACCAGCCTAAAAATAAAACTGAAGGATTCAATTTAAATATTATCTTAAATTTACTAAAACAAGCAACAAGACACATGAAGCCTCCCTACTGAGGATCCACAGGAGGTCAGACCAGCACATTATCTACCTATGTAAATTCTGTACATAAAATTGTTAACATTATTAAACTAAAACTGTAAGGCAATCAAGAAAAAAAAGTAAATAAAGAAGTTAGATACTGACATTTTGCCTGGCGTTACCCTTGACCTGTACCCGTTTACCTGGACCTAGACCTTGAGCTTGAATGAGAGGATGAGCGCGATGAAGATCGGGAGTGGGAAGATCGAGACTTAGAACGACTGCGCCTATTGGATTTCTTTTTCTTATTAGTGTCCTCTTCTTCACTCGCATCAAGATTATATTTTGAAAGGTCAGCATCATCTTCATCCTCATCCTGAAAAAATGCAGACATACCAAAAAATCCCTAAGAAATACTTTGATTGTTTTCTTCAGTTAGTGTTTTTTTCTATGGTTTCTTTTTTCTATGGTTTTTTCTATGGTTTATTTTGCGCTTTTTTTCAACCTTTGAAAATACTCTTGATGGTGCATTTAATGAGATGCAAAAATTTTAGGAGTAGAGAGCGACTGAAAATCCGTGTTTTAAAGCACACTATTAAAAATCCTGCAAAAAAACCCATCTGAAGTCCCATTTTCTGCTACTTAATGGAATCAATGACAATACAGACGTTCATTTTTACCAGTTGCTCTAAATGAGTGCCTGGAAGGATTTTTCAGACTCAAAATCTATAACCATAACATAATTCTGCAGAGACATGTTCCATCTACAGAACTTGGTGACTGCTGGGTTAAAAATAAGCATATACACGTGTCCCTGCAGGACTGTTGTCCAAAGATGTGGACAATCCATGATGTCATGTTCACGTATTTCAGGAAAGATGAAAAAAATCTCTAAATATTTCATAAAAAATAAATCTGACGTGGTTTTAAAACATTGTTTTAAAAGGCTAAGAATAAAATTCAAGAACATTCCCTTTATATCAATTTTTTTTATTCTGATTTCAGATAAGCTTTTAAATTTTTTGTGGTTTAAAAAAATTATACATCTTTGAATGCACGTATTTAGAACAAAACAGCTTGTGCATATACTATACAAAAGCTGCAGGCACCGTTATTCTGATAGCTACTCCTCTGGGTTGCTCTAATGACAGCTAAAAACACAGACCAAACCTCACCTACTAATACTAAACAGCATAATTAAAAAATAATTGCAGGAAAAAAACCCAAAACACGCTACCTCATCCAATTTGTATTTGGAGAGATCTTCATCCTCATCCTCCTCATCTTCCCCTTCAGATTCCTTGTCTTCTACTTCCTTCAGGATAGATGCAGGACCAACCGGCTTCCCTCTGTACTTTTTCTTTTTGCGTCCAAACTAAGAAATTTTATTCCATTAGAATACAATTTAATCAAAAGTAATTTCCCACTGTATTTTTTGAGAAAACTTCTATGCGAAAATAAACATACAACAACTTCAAATAAGGTATTGCATTGCTCAAAGGGAAGGGGAAGTATCATGAAACATCAATTAGCAACAAGAAACTTTTTAGAGAGATGCTTGTCTTAGATACCATTAGTACCCACAGACAAGATTAATGGACATCTGAATTTAATGAAAGAGTATTTGATATTTGTGTCTATGGGATATCTTTATAAAACAATGCTGAACATCTGGCTGAAACCAACATGCATGAGCCTGAAGCCAGAAGTAAGAAGTTTAACAAGCTCAGCTTGTACCAGTGTCCTGGTTTCAGTGGGGACAGAGTTAATTTTCTCGCTAGTAGCTGCTCTCTTTTGGATTTCGTATGAGAACAATGTTGATAGCAACAACTAAAACAATATGTGTTAAGTAATACTTATATTAAGTCAAGGATTTCTGCAGCTTCCCCTCGAAGCTGAGCTGGAGCACAGCCAGGAAAAGCTGGCCCAAGGAATATTCCACACCACAGACACCAGTATATATATACATGGGGCTGGCTGGGGCCAGGAATCCGCGATTGCTGCTCGGGACGGGCAATCCGTCATTGGGTGGTGAGAGCGACTGCACTGCATCACTTTATTTTGTATATTCTTTTACCATTACTCTTATTTTCTTCAGTTACAGTGCTATTAAATCGTCTTTATCCGACCCCACAAGGTGTTATTTTTCCTTTTTCTCCCTCTTCTCTCTATCCTGCTGCAGGGGGCTGAGTGAGTGAATGGCTGTGATCCTAGCTGCCTGCTGGGGCTAAACCATGACACCAGTTTAAATTGAACTCATTCTTAGTTTTTCACCCCTCAAAAGACAAAAAAACACCATTCACTTTCAGTTCAAAACTTTCACACTTGAGCACTTGATAGAGATGCATCATGATGTATTTCTGACTGGCGCTTTTCCCTCTAAGGAAACCAAATGCAAATGCACATGTCCTAAACACAGATCACACAATACGCATCTTCCAGAGTAATACATGTACCGAATCTTACCTCATCATACTCCCCATCTGATTCTTCGCGTTCTATATATTCAACATTCTCTCGTTCATTAAATCCTCCTCCGTACCCTTTAAAAAGAGGTAAAACAAGACAACCTCTTGAGCTGCACCAAATTCAGCCACATAAAGCACAGAGTAGGATAAACTTTCACTTTTACAGAGGTTCTGGAAAACCTTCAGTGGATTTATCAATATATGCTGTAAGAATGTAGTACAATAGAGTGGTTCGGGTTGGAAGGGACCTTAAAGATCATCTAGTTCCAACCCCCTGCCCTGGGCAGGGACACCTCCCACCAGCCCAGGTTGCTCCAAGCCCCGTCCAACCTGGCCTTGAACCCCTCCAGGGATGGGGCAGCCACAGCTTCTCTGGGCAACCTGGGCCAGGGGCTCACCCCCCTCACAGCAAACAATTTCTGCCTCACATCTCATCTCAATCTCCCCTCTTGCAGTGGAAAACCCTTCCCCTCGTCCCATGGCTCCCCTCCCTGCTCCAGAGTCCCTCCCCAGCTTTCCTGGAGCCCCTTGAGGGACTGGAAGGGGCTGGAAGGTCTCCGCGGAGCCTTCTCTTCTCCAGGCTGAACCCCCCCAGCTCTCTCAGCCTGTCCTCCCAGCAGAGGGGCTCCAGCCCTCCCAGCATCTCCGGGGCCTCCTCTGGCCCCGCTCCGACAGCTCCGTGTCCTTCTGCTGTTGGTGCTCCAGATACGACCTCAAGAGAACTTGAATTTTTCCCACACATTTATTAAATATAGTTCCTCAGAAACCTAATTGAGAAAATGGCTTAAGACACATAAACAACACAGAAGCAATAGTGTTTAAAAGAATGAGGAAAAAAAAGAAAAGAAAAAGTCAGGATTATCGCCCTGCTGAGCAACCAGCTCCACAGAGGAGCTCTGGGGGGGCTGCAGTGCGCGACAACTGCCTTGGTGAGGATAAACACCAGAATGCCTCCGAGGGGCTGGACCAAAGACTACTGTCCTCAAAGACCAAACTCCCACCCCTGAGAGCAGCCCGCTCAGGAGAGTGGGCAACGCAACGTGAGGGGAGGGCAACACCAGGTAACTGCTCCCCAGCTGCTGCCGCCGCCTTGCCCCAGCCAGGTCCTGCGGGCACACAGCCTCCTCGGTGGCGCCTGGGCACGCCAGGCTGACGCCAAGTGGTATATATATCCTCAGGGAGCAACAGGAATAAAAGCACGGAATTGTGCAACCGCCATGATTTGCCTTAAGAATCTTTCTATTCCTTTTTATCCTGTGAGTGGCAAACTCAAATGGCTCATTTTAATTCTGGCTAACTTTGTAATTTACTCTAAGTGTGTGCAACATGCTACGTCCTGTACGTGACTGCAGATCTACTCTGAAGGACACCAAAACTTGAAAAATTAATTAAATATTCAATATATTTAATTATATGAAATATAATTAAGTAAGATTCTTTAATATTCTTACAGTATTGAATATTTAAAATATTGTTTTTCCTTTTGAATAATAAGCTCTGTGCTCTTCTCCACACTGCTTTTTTATATGCATTAGTGTTACACTCTATGTATTAAATTCTCTGCCTGATCCCATTTGCAGTGGTAACAGTATAAATAGTTACGACAGCACTGTAAGGATATCCTCTGTTCTAGTTACCACTGGGCTCATTCTTAATGCAGGAGGAACTTGAAATGCGTCACAGTGTGACCGAACCTCTGACCTCATTAAGAGATAAGAGTCTAATCTACACAGCCTTCAAACACTCTTCTTGTGACTGCCGGGTCCTCTCTAGATGGGCACTATATATACACCAGACCTTCTGCAGTTTGGTAAGATCTTGCATTACTCCTTCCAAACGTCTTCGCATCAAAATCAAATACAGAGGCAGTTTAAGCTGAATATTCGTTGACTTTTCAAATCAAGCCATCACACACTTTACACACTACTAAAAGTAATCAAGTCTAAGGACCTACGAATTTATTTATGTATGGAAGATCATTCAACTTTGCTAGTTCTGCTGTGAAAAGTCCCTTTAATTAAATTACATTATGATTTACAAAAAGTAGTTTTCTCTCAGTAATTTGAGTATTTTAAAACCATATACACCTTACCTGTCCTCTCCTCCAATTTAGCGTACTTTGGAGTATTACACATATTACATTCTGATCTTCTGGCCCAGTTCACATTACCACATCTTCAGAGGCAAAAAGAAAAAAACAGAAAAAAGAAACATTTTATTTCAAATCAAAAAGCTTAAGTGTTGAGGTGACACTTAAAAAAATCATAAAAACGTATTTGCCAAGTTTTAGCAGTGATCTGCAGTTACGAGTACAACACAATTAACCCCAAGGCCAATGGTCATCAAGAGACAGAACTGCCAGAGAGTCTGTGGGTATTTCAGCAGCACGGGGATGATGGCAATGACCACGCTGGACAAATCCAGGGCAGGCAGGCAGAGACGTTAACAGAGCAAGACTACACAAAGAGCGTTAAAACTCCTCATTACTCTCCACTAGTGGCATCCACAGTTCAGAGGAGTTAGCGAAGAAGCTACCATGGGAATAATGCTTACGAGCCATCACCATCATCCACCAATGCACAGCTACAGTTTTACACTTCTGTTACTGCGTTTCTATTTTACAGCGTCCTAAAGGCCACTCATACTTCATCCCTCCACAGCACTATCATCAGGGCGCTGCTCAGGCCCGGAGAGGAGGAAGAAGCCCGTTAAGACACAGCCTAGCCATGAACTTGGAAAGACACACCAATCCCGGAGCCTGCCATCAAGAGGATTCCCTCCCCGGGACCCACGGCGCTGCCTGGGACACCTGCCCGTCTCACGCTGCAGGACAGCACAAACGGAAACCCAACAGGCTGAATGCAGCCAAGTTCCAACTGGAAAAATAAAAATAATCCAGGTTTCACTGGTCTGACAGCTTACTCCATCAGCAAAGACTGAAATCCTTAAAAGTGCTCCAGAAAACCTGAAAGCACCTTTCAGATATCAAAGCATTTTATTAAAGCAGTCCTTTTCTAATTTAGATCTCAATATTCTCAATTGATGGCTTGGAGAAACACCTAACCATGTGCTAAACTTTACTCATTAACAATAAAATATCATACTGCAATGAAGGTGTTACTCCCATCTACATGCTTTTTCCAAGCTTGAGAAGTATCTCAGCTTATCAGAGAAAAACATGAGCCTTTCTACTCTCTAACTTTTTAATCTTTTCCCCGTCACATAATTAAGTAACTGCTGTCCAGCAAACAAAAATGAAGGCTGTCCTCACAGCAAATGACTACTAGTGGAACAGCTGCGAGTTCTGATCACTCTTCTCTCATCAGTCCAAGTAAATTTATACTGACGAAATTAAGTATCATACTGTAGAGGCGTTGTGTGGCTCTAAGAGAACACTGTATTTTTTAAAAGGGCGTACGTTTTACACTGCCAGTCGTTAGCACTGAAGAGGCCACGACTCTTTTCAGCGAGTGTCTTTCCTATTTCAGTCCCTCCAGCTTTCATCATTTTGGCTTCTGTCGTTTTTTCTGTAAAAGAAAACAAAACAAACAGTTCTCGAGCATTTTATGATTAATTACGAAGGTTTAATATTCTTTTAAAAAGGCAGAAACGGGTGAGGAGAAAAAGGCATTATCATCTCAGATACCCACCTCTTCCACATCTGTTACAGCTGGTTCTCCTAGCAAAGTTTACATTCCCACATCTGAAAATAAGAATAGAAAGAGAACGCAGACACTCGTTAGCTGAACGCTGGGAAACGTGAGATTTGAAGAAAAACGCCTATTTCAAACGGAATTTGTTCCGAATTACAACACGAAGTTTCTCGGGCCGTGCCCGGCCCCGGGGCGGGCTGGTGCCGGGCGGGCAGCACGATGGGGGCCGGGCGCTGTGAGACCCTGCAGGGAAGCACGGCCCGGCCCGGCCCGGAGGGAGGGCGGCCGCCCCCCGGGACCCTGCGGCGGCGGCTCGCCGGGGCCGCCCGTCCCTGGCGCTGCCCCGCGGGACCGCAGCCCGGGCCCCGCGGCGGCCGGGCCCACGCTCACTTCTTGTCGGGGCAGATCCAGTCCCCGTCGCTCACGCGGAAATTCTTGGTCGACATCTTGGGCCCCGCCGAGCCGAGCGCCGCCGCCGCCGCCGCGGGAGAGGACCGGGGCCCTACGCCGGGCGGGCTGCCCGCCGCGCCTGCGCCCCGCTGCCTCAGCGAGCGGCGCCGCCGCCGGGCCGGATTTTGGTCAGGCAGCGGCTCGGACGCCTCAGCCCGGCCACGGGGAGAGGGCGGCGAGGAAGCGCGCCCCCCAGCGGGCCGGAGGGCCGGGGGCGGCAGCGCATGCGCAGTGCGCTCCGGCGGCGGCCGCCATGGGCTCGCTGTGCCTGAGGGGAAAGGGCGGGCGCGGGAGAGGTGGCGGCGTTGGGAGTGTGACCGTCGCTCGTACAGGAGCCCGTTTAGGTCACGGCAGGTTATTCTCCTCCAGCTGTCGCTGTGGGTCTGTCACCTGAACGTTGCAGGGAGAGAACTGGCCGGGCTCCTCACAAGGAAAGCCTGACGGCAAATTCCTGCGTGTCACATTCAATAAAACAGAGAAACCATGATACCTAATGAAAAAGAAATTAAATAAGGCTTCATTTTCACGGACGAGATGTCCTTTTACTGTCCCAGTAACAGGATGAGGGGTAACAGGCACAAGCTGGAAGTTCCAAATGAATAAGAGAGAGCGCACAAGGTTCGGACGGGTTTCTCTGTGGGATGACCCTACAGAAATGGCCTTAAGAACATACAGAGGGTTTTAAATATGAGCAAGACAGGGCATCGGTGTAAATGTTAACGTTAAGAGTGTTCAAGTAAGTCCATTATTTTAAAAAAATACTATTCCAATTATGATTAAACCCCCTCTGGTGGTTTGCTGCTGGGCCTGCTCCGGCAAGTGGGCCGGCAGCCACCATTCCCCCGCCTGTGGCTGGTGCCCGGGGCTGGCGGCTCCGCTTCCAAACCCCCTCCGACCTCTTTTGTTTTGGACTGGTAACGATCTGGCAAGATCTGCTGCACTTGGGTTGACCAGCATGACCCAATTAAGTACATGCAATGTACTTCTTTATAGCAAATGTTACTTTCCTGGCAGTTTTTATTCCCTTTCCCTCCCACATCCTGTGGAAAAATCATCTGGAATCTGGTTATGGGACTGGTTTTTATCACATGCACTCTTCTGCTCATGAGGCAAGGTGACAGTGTTATTGCTATTTATTCATAAAAGTATAAAAAAGCATGAGCACGCTGGAAGAATGTGTTGGGGCGTCTGGTTTGTCTGCTGCAGAGGGCTGCCTACAAATCCCCAGCTACGAAATAATCAGAAAGGAGTAAACCTCTGTTTTCCTGCAGGCGGAGAAGGTCCCAGGTGAAGGGCTGTGCTGGAATTTGGAACAAGGGCTGTGAAAAATCTTGGTTTTCTCCAGAATGAGAAGAACAAGGGGAGAGCACCCGATGAAGAGGAGATGGTTGCTGTGTGGCTGCTGCGCTTGGGTTTGTGTCCCCAGCCTGGGTAAGAAGTGGTGCTTCACAGGCGGGCAGTGCAACCTGCAGAATTAAAAACCTCCGTTAGCAATTTTTTCTCCAAACAACACTCCTTCATGGCGCTGAATAATCAATCTCATCTTAAATGAGATATCAGAGTCTTAACGCTGTAGGAGCTGGCAACAAATCTTCTTTGGTCACTTTGTCAGCACGGGTCTTTAAAATGAAATAAATATAAGAGCTGGAGAATGCAGTGGCTGCCCACTCCCGGAAGGATTCAATCCTGTCGTCCTCCCATGTTTTACTCAGTACAGCAGGTGGCACTTTAGTAACATATATTTTTTTCAGGCATTGTTGTTATTGCAGATTGAAAGCCTGCTTTTTTATGGAATTCAGGGGAGATATTTTAAATATCAACGTATTGATAACTCTGTTTTAAAAAACAAAAAAAAGCATCACTGTCACCATGCATGATTGGCACTGGAAATTCAATGCAACATTATTTTTGAGTTACACGCGATAGAGAACATAAAGCTGTCAAGGTGCATCAAGATCATGTGGTCTCCGTTCAGACCTCCTACAAGCAGGAGTTCTCCACTGTCACCTGCCTTTTCCTGCGGAACAGGCACCATCGGATGCTCCCCTCTTTCTGCCTAGGGGAGGCTTTTCTTACGTCAGTAGGATTCCAGGGAACAACCAAAACCAGGACTTGGCCCCGAGAAGTTAATTAATTCCCCTGGACCTTCAGGAAAGACCCTTTCATAAGTAACCGGCATGTCAATCAGAAAGTATAATACCAGGAAGACAAAAAAACCTCTGGACCTACAGAATAAATTAATGTGTGATGGAAGGTTGTCTTCATCTGTAATATCCTTCTGCTTATTAAAAAATACTGTCCAAAGCTAGAATGTTAGAAGAAAATTGGTAGCTGTTGACTTCAGTAAGAATTGAATTGAACTTGAGCGTGCTTAGGAAAGGCATTGTTCTGAAATCCCAGTTTCCTACTGAAATTAATGTGAATTCTTGACAATACCCACAGAATTTGGGGCTCTCTCCTGTGGGGGCTTGCAGGAGCACTGCAGAAGCGGCAGGAGGTATCATGGCCTCTGTGTGGCTTCTGCGCAGATGCAAGGGTCGACTTCTACAGAACAAAATTTAAAATGAGCTTGGAGGATACTTCTCTTTGTCTTCAATGATAAAATCCTCATGCTGTTCAGGTCAGGAAAAAACCTGTTATCGATGATTTCAAGGACAAGAATTTGTTCGTAATCCCAGGAGGGCAATCAAGGCATGCAAAACTTGCTTTTTACATTAAGAAATGGAAGACAATACGCACCATGTTAAAAATAGGCACGGGCAAAACTGCAATTCACCTGATAATAATTTCAGGCTTAAATATTTTAAAAGTTACTAAAATACAACGAGAGGGATATTTAAGTAGCATTTGTTGTCTGCTAAAGGAAACTTCCCCGAGGAGGCTCTGGCCAGGCACCTGCAGCCAGAGGTCTGAAGGGATCAGCCGCATTTTGGAAGCAGGAGCCTTCCCTGTGTGTGCAGAGGGAGTGTTTCTGTAACTTCCCTTTGTTCAATTTACTTCAAAAATGGGCATATTAAGGGCTGCAAAGCCAACTGGGGACTGAAAAAAAACACTTATCTTTTAATCTATGAATAAAAACAAGGCCCAAGAGGACAAGATCTCCTACGGTCTGGAAAGATGCTGGGACCAGACACAATCTGGTGTTCAACTCAGTGACTATATAGGATGTTCCCTTTATTTAATAAACCAGTTAGCTTTAATTAAAGGGTTTTGATATGCTGATCTTCTTTTCCTGCGTTTCTTACACAAAGTTTCATTTACATGTCTACTCCCCATTTCACAATAGCTTATGAACAATTTTATTGAATTTCTGTTTCTATCACAATACATTTTGGCTTCTAATGTGGGTAAGGAATTTATAATCACCAAGTAAATGAGAAATACATCACCCATCATTTTAACATAATGAAACCGAACAGTTGAGAATGAAAAAATGTACAGAAAACTATTTAATTGGCCTGTCTCTAGACAGCCAATTCCTACCAACAAGCCCTGAAAATCAGTTTCCTGAGGAAAAACTAAGTGGTAGGAAGGCGCCAGCCAAGATCAAAGCCGGGTAATGAAGAGAAGGTGGCTGGTCCTTCGTGGCTCGCTCGGGCTGGTTTTCATGGCCCTCCCTGCTACGCCGCCTGCATGCCGTGCTCTTTATTAGGGAGCCTGGGGCACCCAGGTCTTTAAGCATCACTTTAAAGCACTTAGTGCATTGTTGATGCTTTCCAAGGCATTATAATAATGATAATTTCGGATCTATGAGTTAAGAGCGCAGTGTGCTTCCATCAGGTGAAATCTGTTATGAAAACCTATTTGTATTGATGTAGTTGAGCGTGCACTAAATTACCCTGCGAAATAGTGTTTGACTGTTTGTTTTTCAGGGCACATCACGACTTGACAGATACTTGTTTAAACAAGAAGTAGTGAAAGTGTGGTGCCCACGTTAGAAAGTGCAAATGCTGCGAACCATTCAGGACACACACCGGTTTGTGGTTTCCTCTGAGATACGAGGACTGCTATGCTGGAAAGCTCTTTTGGAGCTGCTCTTCCGAAGTTTGTTTCACTTTCCAAGTGTGACAGACGTTTGGTACTAGAGTTTTTCGAGCAAGTGATGGGCACTGACGCGTCACTCCAGCTGACACGCTTTTGGAGGAAAGATTTTCTTTGACATGCGACCTTTACAGAAGGTTAGACACTGCTTGTCATTTAACAATTTAATAATTAAAGAATGATTCAAGCCTGCTGGGAGTACACAAAATAAATGTTATCAATAATAGTTCAGATAAGACTGTTTTAGTAAGAGTACAGTTGGCAGATATTCACTACATCATTTAAACCTGGGGCTAAAGGTGGATCAGACCCAGGTGTTTCCCTCCTGCTTGGTGGAGATGCTGGGTGGTTAGCAGGACGTAGGCAAGTTTTGTTTTCACATCAACCTTGTCGCCTTTTTGGTACTAGGTATGTTATTTGCTGTTGTGCCATATATTAATGTGCCAGACCCATTGTGAGGGGTCTGGAGACCAGGTCGTATGAGGAGAGGCTGAGGGAGCTGGGCATGTTTAGCTTGGAGAAGAGGAGGCTGAGGGGAGACCTCATTGCCCTCCACAACCACCTGAAAGGAGGGTGTAGAGAGGTGGGGGTTGGCCTCTTCTCCCAGGTGGATAATGACAGGACCAGAGGAAATGGCCTGAAGCTGCGGCAGGGCAGGTTTAGATCAGATATTAGGAAGAATTCCTTTACTGAAGGAGTGGTCAGGCACTGGAACAGCCTGCCCAGGGAGGGGGTTGGGTCACCATCCCTGGAAATGTTTAAGAAACGTCTGGATGTGGCACTTCAGGGCATGCTCTAGTGGCAGAGACTGTGGGTTGTTTGGTTGGACTCGATGATCTCAAAGGTCCTTTCCAACCATGAAGATTCTGTGATTCTATGATTCTATGATTAATTATTTTTGTCATTAGTAAGCCAGTAATGAGAAATACTTTGCCTAAACAGTGTGTGAAGCCAGCTCGGCTCTAAAAGGAAAAGCGTGCGTGTCCATTGCCTTGACACCTTGCCCACGTGCTTTGCACCTGACCCTCCACGTGCCCCATCAACATGTAATTTAGAAATAAGATGGAGTTTCAATAGTCAGATGTGGATCCTATTTCATCATTACATTTTTACTCCAAAACAATAACAATATATTCTCTAACTGAGCTCTCGGTGTTGCTGACAACAGCCTTTCCTGCAATCAGAACTGTGATATAGATGCATTATTTTCTCCAGCAAATTTTACCTGTCAGACGGTTGTTTTAGTTCTAGTGCTCCTTCTCAGGAATAAATAAGGACTCATGATACACTTCACTCTTTTGACAGGAAAATCCAAACATGTATTTGCCCACAATTTAGTTGACATTTGCAATACAGGTTAGGATTGTCTTTTAGAGCCACAGGAGATGTGGTTCAGATTTTTAAACTTAATCTCCAAGCAGATGTAAATTAAAATAATGCTTTCCTCATCATTTAGGAGAAGTCACCTATCCAGCAAAGCTGTATTTCTGGGTACGTGAAAGGGTACAGTTAAAAGTGACACCATCCAAGAACTGACAGTGTATCTCCATAACATTTGAAAAATGACTTTTCAATGCAGCAACTAAGTACTCTGCAGCTAGCTAGATCTGACAAGTGGATGTCCTAGCTGGCATAACCCACTCATATGGAGGGGTTTTCTAAGAGAAACTGAGGTAAATGTTCTTTAAATTTAAAATTGATATATGTTTTTTCCAAGATTTTCTTTGAAAAAGGAGCCAGTTTGGAAGAGCAGCAGTTGCCATGCCCCAGCCAAGTAAGGCTGAGAGGAGCGGTGACGATTCCTCGTTAACACATGCAGAGATGGTGAATGTCAATGAAGGATAAGGACTCTCTGAGTTGGAGGAGAAGTGACAGCATCAAATAGTTACGAATTGATCATGAATACATTTAGATAGCAATTAGAAAACAGAGTCTAGCCGTCCAGGAGTGAAGGTCTGTAATGGTTTTCCAAATAAAATCAGGGAAGAAGGATTCTAAATAAGATGGAGCTTGGTAAATGTATGGAGAGGGACATTTGATTTGTCATATTTATATTTAAAAGATGGGTAGACGTAGTGCTTAGCGATACATTTTAGTGACGGTTTCTGTCAGAGTTAGGTTGATGGTTGGACTCGATGATCTGAAAGGTCCCTTCCAACCTAGACAATTCTCTGATCAGAGGACTCACTGGAGAGGGGAAGGGATGTCTGTGGTATGGGAGCTCCTGAGCACCACCACAGCTTACCCCAGGAACTGGAAAGTTGACCGGATCACTGTTTTCACTACATTCCGCTGCAGCAGCACCATGCCCAGGGTTCCCCTTAGTCACCTGTGGAGGTCCTGGAGTATTTATTTCCTCCTCAGCAGGAGGCTTCAAGGCTGCTGCTTCTCCCAGCTTTCTCTGAAGAACTAACTGATGATGATGGGATCTGGAGTCAGGAGGAAAAGCTGCTTGATTCACTTTCGGCTTTGGGGGGTTGCTTTGCTTGCCCTTGCAGTGGATCAGACATGGTTGATGGCCAGCATCTCTGTCTTCCACCCTGTGGTTTTTGGCTTTGGATCAATGGCAAAAGTTCTTAGAACTTTCATAACTTTGTATTTCATAGCACATATTTTGCATATAGACTTACAAATCTTGAGTAATTAGGAAATCTTTAGTTAATGCACCTGAAAGTCCACCACTGAACTCGTCCAGCTGGGCTTCCCTCTGTTGGGAAGCTGTGCAGAGGAGCAGCTTCTCACGAAGTTGCGTTACCCCATGGTTACCCAGAAACCGCTCTGCGATTGCCAGATGCCGGGTTTCTCTCGCTTTCTCTCCTGTTCCCTTCCTCATTTTTCTGACCCACTCCGGTGTCTGTCAGGCAAGGACTGAAGGATTCCTCTCGGGAATCAGGGGAGTCTGTCAGAGAAGAAAAACCCCGAAGGCTTGTCATTTGTTCCCTTTTCAGTGAGCTGCTGGTGCACCGTGATCTCTGCCGATCATTATGTGAGGACACCGGCGCCTCCTTCCTCTGGGATCTCAGTGTCTCCGGAAAACACAAAAGGCATTTCCAGTCCTGAGCCCCGGCGGTGCAGGTGAGCGGGGCACTGCTTATAATGATGCCCCGTGTCTGATGTTTGAGAAGGGTGACGTCTGATGGGCTCTGTGCTCCCGCGTCACTGAAGGAATAATAAGGCTCCCCAGCAGGAAAAGCAGAAAACATACTCTCTAGACCTGCTGCTTAAAGGAAGGTGACGTGTTTAAGAAAAATATACATAAATAAGCCAATATTTATCATTTTCAAAAGGTGTATTTGAACACCACGTCGGTGAGATGCAGAATAAATAATGCCCCAATTGACAGCTGTAATTACTGTGGTTCAAAGCAGCTTATTTTGAATACAAATTTCTTTGAGCAAAAGTATTTAATGGGCAAGTCCAGTAGAAATAAAGGTGAGGCATGTAAAAATAAGAGCTAATGTATATTTTTGTAAAGCCAGGCTGGAGAGGGATCATCATTTAAGGAGTCATTGTCAAGCAAAACAAGATGTAATTAACCTTTCCCATGCTCGTCCTCCCCTGCTCTTCTTACCCTGCGTGGTATCACCACTAATTAGCGTGCTGCAGGAGTCGGTGCGACGAGGATCTGTTGGATTTCTGCTGCTCACCCTCCGGAGGAGCATCCGTCACCACGGCATCTGCGCACCACTGCAGGGACGTTTCGCTCAGACCTACCTACCTGAAGGGCTTCAGAGGTTTCCAGCTCCTTGTGGGGATGTTTCTTTGCTTCGTCAAAATCTCGCATTTGTCTTTTCCGCCCTCGTTGAAATCAACAGCACTGCGTGGAAGATTTTGCAGATCAGAGTTTACCCTGAGAAATTTGGTGTTGAGTAGACAAAAGTGTAACTTGGTCACAGAAATAATTAACCCCAAGTCAATTTTAATCATGGTTTTCTGCCACGTACATGTAAATAAAATGTATTTGGCAAGGTATCACTTACTTTGGTGTTCTGTCTCTAAATCAAGTGATACAGTCCGTCCACACGTCTCCCAGTTGATCATAGAATCATAGAACCATAGAATCATTTAGGTTGGAAAAGACCCTCGGGATCATCGAGTCCAACCATCAACCCCACTCTACAAAGTTCCCCCTTACACCATATCCCCCAACACCACATCTAAACGAGTCTCAAACACAGTCAGAGGTGGTGACTCCACCACCTCCCTGGGCAGCCTATTCCAGTGTCTGACCAAATGGAGGTGGAGATATGCCAGTCGTACATTTAAAGGGTAAGGAACAATTCCAAAAGAAACCGTACCTAAAAGTTTTTGTAGTAATTTTATCTGCAATATTACTATTTTGAGCTTTTGTTAATGAACATTGTTCTGATCCAGGCCACTGAAGTCAGAATCAGGCTGCTGACGTCTCCTGCGGTTTCGGAATGGCGTCCTTACACCTGTAGGTCATTGCTGCTGCTTTGCTTTTTTGCATCTTACTGGCATGAAATATTTCGCTGCTACTCCAAACTCTGTTTTGACAAAATAAAATAAAATAGATTTTAATAATTTGGTTCAGATAAGCAACTGAACAGCCCCAGAGAGTGGGTAGACAGGAGGGTCCTCCATGGTTTGCTGTGCCATTTCCCAGAGGCTCCTCCGTGTGACCTGGTTCTCAGGACGCCCAAGGAGAACCATGAGCGTTCCTTCACTGCCAGAGAATTTGTGAATTCTCATACATCGCTGCTACCAGCCAGAATGCAAAAGCAATTTCGTGTCCTCATTTTTACAGCCAATTCTGCTACAAATTTGCACATTTCAGTGAAGACAGTCTCTCTTTTTCCAGAACACTCAATTACAGTAACATCAGACACACAAAGTCATTTTGACAAGTGTCCTATTTACAGAGAAATGAATGGCCACACAGGAGAATTCTTTTTTTTTTTCTCCTCCTCTTTCTTTTACTGTAGAAGAAAACTCCTGAGTAAACTTTGTGTTTCCTTAAGTTGCAATTACAAATAGAATAAGGAATTCAAAGTGCAATTTCGGTTCACATTGTGCTTCAAACCAATGTGACACACCAAACCAAACCAAGTCAAGTGAATCCCGACTCAGAGCCCACTCCAGAATGGTGCTGGGTCTCCTGGACAGAAGGTGGAGAGATTTCGGTGGGCTGACGTCTCAGCAGAGAATGAGCATCTCCACGAGACAGAGCTTTTTTTCCCAAACAGCTTTTGGAGATGCATTAATGACACTTCTCCATCAGGTTGGCTCAGATCCTGAATTTGACACAAACTCCCGGCAGGTGGACAATCCAAGTGCTGCGAGAGGGGTGCGTTTATAGAAACACGCAGAAGGGCTTCCTGAGGTGTCCCACCTGGAGCAGGTCCATCACCAGTGCGGGATCAGGCCAGCCAAGGCTTTGTCTGACTTCAGCCCAACCCTACAGCAGAGCCCAGCCCGTTCCCTTCCTCCCAGAAGAAATAAAACCCACTGGTCCCTCCTGGGGACCTTGGGAAAGGTGGAGCCTCCTCACACGGACCCCCAGCCTTGCCCTACAGCCTTAATGCGTTTACTCCACAGGGCATGAGCTGCCTTCCGGGCCTCCCATCATCTCACCCCGCCTCAGCTCCCAGCCCTGCCTCGGCCAAAAGCAGAACACTGCTGCTGCTTCAACACACCCGCCTCCTTTTAACGCAAGTAGAAACGAATTTTGTCCTTATTGTGTTAGCAACTAGGCTTTTTTGTTAACAGCAGAAATTTTGAGCGCTGTGCAAAATCTCTAGGTTGCTATGGTTATAGCACAGCCATTCCCAGAGTCTCCCCGGAGTAGCCAGAAATGAGAAAAATCCAAGGGACACTGTGAAAGTAATTCCTGGTAGCGTGGGGTTTTCAGATGTTCCCCTGCTGTCAGTGGGGGAATGAAGGTGGCAAACTAGGTTAGTGCCATCGTCTTCGTTCTGAGCAATCTAAAATTCATTTATGGCAGGAAACTTTTTAATTTAAATTACCTCCCAGGAGGTTTCCAACTTAAAACTTTGGGGCTAATTTCTACAAGCGCGTGCAGGTTTGTTCCCCCCCTCAAAGCTGAAGGTATCCATCTGTTCTCTTATCTCCCATCTCTCCTTCACTGGTTTCACCCTGCGCGTTCACAGTCTTCTCTGGCTCTTTCTCTGCTGTAAGCCCAGCAGAAAGAGCGATCCCCAGAATCATAGAATCACAGAGTCGCCCAGGTTGGAAGGGACCTTTCAGATCATCGAGTCCAACCATAGATCCAACTCTGACAGAAACCCCCACTACCCCACGTCCCTCAGCACTGTGTCTGCCCGGCTTTTAAATCCCTCCAGGGATGGTGACTCCACCACTGCCCTGGGCAGCCTGGGCCAAGGCTTGACAACCCTTTTGGTGGAGAAATTTCTCCTAATATCCATCCTAAACCTCCCCTGGTGCAACTTGAGGCCGTTTCCTCTTGTCCCATGGCCTGTTCCTTGGGAGAAGAGCCCGACCCCCCCTGGCTCCCCCCTCCTTTCAGGGAGCTGTAGAGAGCGAGAAGATCTCCCCTCAGCCCCCTTTTCTCCAGGCTGAACACCCCCAGCTCCCTCAGCCGCTCCTCACAAGGCTTGTGCTCCAGACCCCCCGTCATCTTCGTCACCAATGAAGCCGTGCAGAGCCCCTCCGCAGCCGGCTCTGAGATGCTCCTCCGGTCCCTCGGGATGATGCACCCACTCGGGTGCTCCCACCCTCCCTCTCCATCCGAAGGACCCGTGGGTCTGGGCCCGGCCCCCCAGCCCAGCGCTGCCACCAGGTAATGGAGACTGACAATTTCATCTTTAAGCTGTTTATCAGTTGGTGCTCGGCACATCAGGTGTCACGGGAACATGACAACTCTTGTCAGGGAAACAGGAGAGGCCTGTGACAGGCTTTCAATTGAATTTCTTCACCCAGCACTCCCAGCATTAACACTACGTTAAAACAACTTCATTCATTATTCAAGAAAGGGAAAAAAAAAACCCCACTGAGATCCTGGCAAAATATATAACTTTTTTTTTGAATCCCAAAAATGCACCTGATTTTGCTTCTTCGGTGCCTTCAGAATAACCTGTCTGGGTTCATTAAGAACCGCTTTATTTGTTGCCAGGGAATAAGCTAACCACGGGTCATCCTGCCAACGTGTGGGAGTCAGGCGTTTGCTATGAATGATTCATAGCTCAGGCTGCTTTTTAATAAAATGCTCGTGTTAAAATTCTACATATGCTCAGAAGGAAGAAATAAAAATTCCTCTCTCTATTTTCATTAGAATTTATAATAAATGACAAGCGGGAGATTTATTCTCTTGTACGCCTGGCCTTTCTGCAGATGCACCACGCTTGTCTACAGGCTCCACTTGGCTGCCCACCATCCCTAAAACTACCCTGTGATGTTGCTCCCATACAGACGTTTTACGGAGACAGTTAAGGCTGACTTTTATCTCATCTTAGAAAAATACTGAGATAGAAGAAGGACAAGTAAAGGCTCCAGGAGGTGGCATTGTGCGTGTGCCTTCTTCCCTGGAAGAAGACAAAAGCAGCGGTATCACCACGACCTCTCCACTGAGGAGCATCATCGCCCAGTTGTTGTAGTTACAAACCACACTCTGTGTAGTCACAACATGCTTTTAGTAACTCGGGAGTGTTTGATTATTGAGCACACCGCCACCCTCTCCCAAGGCGCCACTGAAGCAGACCTAGTGATGCTCTCACAGATTTACTGGGTGCTCAGGCAGACCCGAGAGACTCAGCGTGAGCGGTGGCGGTGCCAAGAGCTGATGCGTGGCCCGTTTGCTGCCTTCCGTTACGCTTGATTTGTAAGACGGAAGAGGGGCACCCCCGCGATATCCACCGACCATCGCGTGGCCTGGAAATGCAGCCCCTGGGCTGCAGGGCTCTGCCGTGCCCCCCCCAGAGCCCACGCTCCCTTTGTTCTGCATCTCGTACCATATCCCAAAGGCCAAGACGTCAGAGATGTGAGCAAAAACCTGCTATTAATTTTAGTAAATCCCTTTGCTACAAGGCAAAGGTTCCTTTTCCTTCATGCACCTTACTTTGCGAGCCCTTTTTCCCCTAAAATTCAAACGTTCTGCCCAATTCCAGCAATTTTTCAAGTACTGGAAGGACAGTGGGGTGGTTGGGGTACTGTGGAGGTTCCTACCTCCAGCAGAACTACAGCTTTCCCTTCCGCCCCTGAAACGCGGGGGAAAAAGTGTTGGTGGAGCCTGTTTGCATGGATTGGCTTCGTGCAGGAGAGCCGGCGTTCCGCGTGGGACCGCAAACACCAACTGCTATAGCGGGTCCCCTCTGCTGAACGCCGTGGTGCCGGTCCCGCGCAGGAGCGTGATGGCAGCCAACAGCAGGGCTTAATGCCGTTGCCCCTTTGGTCCCAGATCACTGCAGAAAGGCTTTACCAGAGAATTACCTTCCCTTTTCTCCTATATTTTTAACTTCGAAGAATATTTTTCCTGCAAATATTTTTCTCATGTAAACTTTAAGAGTCTGTCTTTGCCTGGATGCTGCATATAATTTGATTTTTATTAATGGCTATTCACCCCTCTTGCTCTACCACTCTGCTCTCCAGCCTTACTCCTGACCCACAGGGTTCAAACAGACGCCCACACGTCTGCATCCCATCCAAACACTTTCTTCAGGGGTGCAGTTTGTAAAAAGATACCCAGTTTTGACTTACAGGCCTCTGAGGACGGAGAACGACGCATCTCCTGTTGATCCGTTTCAATGGCTATCTTTTTTCAAGAGGTGCATACTGTCATATATATTTTTTAGTTATTAGGTCTTTGTTCTTTGCCTGTTGGATCCAAATATCTCGGAAAACCGATTTTTATACCCAAAGACCCCGTGGGTCTCTTTGGTTTATGTGGCAGGGAGCTGAAATGTCAATAAATGAAGAATCAAGAGTACTCTTGCGATTTAATAGCCACCGTAAGTAAGTACTAGTCTAACTCCACTGTCTTCAATAGCACCGTGAGGAGAAGTGACTATAAAAGAAAGGTCAAGATGTTGTGGTTTGCTTGTTTAAACGTAGAGAACTAAATAGAATATAGGCAGATGGATGCGAGGTCACTCAAAACTCGTATCAAGTAACACGATGAGGGGAATTGGATGGGGGTTCCATGGCAATCATTGCGAGGGAGCTGATGCCTCTCTAGGTTGCATGGCAACACGCTCAAGACAAAAATAAAGCGCCCATATGGCTTTGAAACTCTGAGTTATTTCTGAGGTAAAATAGGTTTTTTTCTTAGTTTAAGGTTAAAGTCTCCTGAATAAAATGAGTAGAGTCCACTAACACTGGAAAAAGTTACCAAGTTTTGACTTTTTCAAGGATTCCCATGTGTAGATCGTGCACTCCCATTCCCGCCGCTCTTCACCGGCTCTGCTCGGCACTTCACCAGTTCCTCCTCAGCTTTGGCCAGTCTCGACGGATTCCTTTTTTAAGCTCTTCTTCCAACTCTTTGGGTTTTTTTAAAACTTCTTTTTGCATTCCAAATTGTTCTAATCGGCGAAAAACAATTCCTGCAATCGTTCCTGTGGAGCGGGAATCTCAGAGCGCTGGTCTGGGCTCGCAGACGCTGCTGAGGCCCACCCAGGTCTCGGAAGAAAGCCGGGTTGTTACCGCAGCGTGTGCTGCAGGAGGGAAACAGGAAAAATGGCCCGACACAAACGTGAGCTGAATTTGGTGCTACAGAGGGCTCCAGAGCCCGAGACACTGCCGACTGCCAGGCGTAAGAACCGTGAATCATCTGTGCTTACTACTTGGAACTGTCTTTGGGCAAACAACTAGAAAAATGCCAGTATTGTCCTTTTCCAGTTTGCTCCTCGAGCAAGAAGACACAGTGGCTCACAGCGAGGGAACGCGTGGGTCCTGGAGTCAGGTCTTGATCCCAGCAGCGAGAGACAAGGGTGAAGGTACGGCTGCAGCTTGTGTGACACCGTCCCCACGGACCCAGCTGGGCAGGGACGGCCACTTCAGCAGCCTCCCAGAGGGACAGTCCCCTGCCAACCGGTGTCTGCGTGGGCACCAGGGATTCCTGTTTGTTGCAGCTTTAAGCAGTTCAAGCTCACGGACATCCCAGGTTGGCATCGCTGTCCCAGCTTCCAGCCTGGGAAGATCAGGTGAAAGCTCAGTGTTCCCGTGGTTCCGTGGGAGGACTTTGTGTCTCCTTGGTACAATGTCAAAGTGTCTTTGGTCACTTGGGTTGCGAATAAAGACAGACCTATTGAAATGGTTATAAGTACCTGCAGCACGTCTTGCTGTATGTCATAGAAACAGAATCACAGGGTGGTTTGGTTGGAAGGGACCTTTACAGGCCATCGAGTCCAACCCCCCTGCCCTGGGCAGGGACACCTCCCACCAGCCCAGGTTGCTCCAAGCCCCGTCCAGCCTGGCCTTGGATGTTTCCAGAGACGGGACAGCCACAGCTTCTCTGGGCAACCCGTTCCAGTGTCTGACCACCCTCACCACCGTTCCTTAGGTCTGTTCTCCCCCGTGCACGTGCAGGTGGGATGGAGTGGTTGGTGCTGGAGGGGACGTGGTTGAGGCTGGGCGCTGGTGGCCACTTCCAGCAGGTGTCATCGCCGTGCTGTGACGGTCCCCTCCAGCCCTGCCTGCACTTCCCTGGGGATGGACCATAAATATTCAGTACCGGATAGACTGAGATGTAAAATAGCAGGTGCAGCAAATCTGTAGTGAGGATACGTTTAATGGGTGAAGGATTCAATATTCTGTCTACTGAGCTAACAACTGTATATAAAAACTCCATCTGTAGCTTTTTATGTGATGTTGAAGTTTTTTTTAATTTAAGACCACAATTTATTTTAAAAAGTACGGATACTCTTGTTGTGGAAGATGGCTTTGTGCAATTAAATGGCAAAATGGATTAAAGCCATTGAAAAAAATGTAAATATTTGAATAATTTTATGTTTCATCTGAGTACGTTCGGAACAAAAAAAGCTTGTCCTGTGCAGTTCTTCATGTTCCATTCCCTGTGGTAAGATTCTTACTAGCAATTACGCTTTTTCTTTTGGCCTATTCTTCCTTTGTTTCCGTTTCCCCCTCGCTTTTCCCCTTGCTCCTATAGCTCCGTACGCTTCAAGAGCGGCTCTTCACTTTAATAGGAAATGCTGCCACGGCTCCCTGTGAGCCGAGTACCTCATCAGCTTCCCTCAGCATAGTTCACAGGAAAGCAATGCCAAGGATTTCCATTTATTTCCCCATAATACCTTTACAACACCCGCCCGTGCTCATCTTTGCTTCCATTGGCTACCGTTTGTAGGAGTCTTGACATTTATACAGTAGAATTCCAATATTTCGATCAATTTATGCTTTACAGATCTGACTCAGTTACCAGTGAAATCAATGGACGTCTTGACGTCTACCAGAAACTGTCATGCTGCCCATTCCTTCACATTTGTAATGGCTGAGATTTTATAAACAAACATACTTTGATCAAAAGCTACTTAATAAAGGTAATTTAATTGGCTCCTCTCTGAAATTATTGCATCTGTAGCTAATGCAGCAGTCCCACTTCAAAGCTAGCACAGGCAGGCAAAGTGTACTGGGAAGCAAAGATGAATTTACCCCTTTTATCTTGAGCCTGATCCAGTTCCGCTGAGACGAACGTGAGATCTGTTGTAAAGCACGAGTACTGAATGGGACCCGGCAGGAGCTCGGTCTCTCTGCTGGCCAGTCGAACACGGACATCCATTCTCTAGACAGTGGAGTCCCGCAGAGCAGCTCTGTGGAAGCCGCACCGCCTCCTGCCCAGCCGGAGGATGGTGGCCTGGAAGAGAAGGACTGTGGGATCTGGAGGTTTATTCCACGTAAATGGTCAACCCTACCCAACAGCTTTGGTTGGTCCTGTGGGATGATGCTCCATCTCTCATTGTCCCCATTGCATTTATTTGTCAGATGAGTAAAGAAGAGGGTGGATCAGTCAATCAGTCACACTTACGAAGAGCCACACAAAGCAGTGATGCAGTTGATTAAGCCTTGTTCTCAGAGTGAAGTTAACAGAAGCTAATTACAAAGCTTAAAGAGAAAAATCTTCTCGTGTGCTCTCACGCCAACGCTCTGATTTGATTGGAAGGCACCGAACTGCTTAATCAGGGTGAGGATGGGGACACGGTGCCACATCCCAGACTCTGCCTGTGAAGATGCTGCCTGCTGGTACCCCGGGTGAGATGCTCTCACGAGAGATTTTTTTTGAAGAAGCCATTAATGGCTATGTGCAACAGATGCGTCACAGAAATAGTCACAAATACATTTTATTATAAAGGTGCCGTGAGTGCTGTGGGCAAAGTAGGGTCTTCTGGAGAGTCTGACACTCTGAAGTGAAGATAGAGAAAGACATATTTAGGTGGGGTTTACGGAGCTCTCTGAAAATTTTAACTTGAGGTTAGTGGTCTAAAGGAGGACATCAGCCTTCTGGAGGTGATCGTGCTGCTGAAGAGACTCTGGGAAGAGCTTCTCATTTATGTGGTGACACTAGAGAAATTAGTGTGCCCTATGGGAGTTCCTCTGAGGACTGAGGGTTTCGGAGGATAACCAAGGCAGAAGATGACTCCCTCTAAAACGCAGGGCAGAGATTCACTGAGAAGTTCTGCGAAATGATCAAGGGAAGATGGAAGATCTGACTTGAGTGAGGCAAAGAACTGGGAATGACAGAGAAATCATAGACTCACAGAATCACAGACTGGTTTGGGCTGGAAGGGACCTTAAAGCCCACCCAGTGGCACCCCCTGCCCTGGGCAGGGACACCTCCCACCAGCCCAGGTTGCTCCAAGCCCCGTCCAACCTGGCCTTGAACCCCTCCAGGGATGGGGCAGCCACAGCTTCTCTGGGCAACCTGGGCCAGGGGCTCACCCCCCTCACAGCAAACAATTTCTGCCTCACATCTCATCTCAATCTCCCCTCTCCCACTGTAAAACCCTTCCCCCTCAATATAATCCCTTTGACTGCATTTGGGAGGAACTTCAGAGCTGACCCTGACCTCTCTTTGATAAAAGCTGCTGTATTTCCCCAAACCATCAAACGCTGCATACTTGATCTCAAACAACAATAATTGGCACTTTACAATCCAAATCGTCACAAACTTTATACAGGAATTTCTTCAATGCCATTGAAATGCATATATAAGTTTGCAAAGAGTTATTTTCAGAATAACTCTAGTCTAAGTAAAATATTTTCAGCTAGAAATATCCTACGTACTCAGCCTTTTTGCTGTGTACATTTTATTTTTTTTTTTTATATTTTGCTCTGTAAACTTGCTTTCTCCCATACAGGTTTTTGTGGGGTAAACCTGGGGTGTAGTGGCTCAGTATACTCGTGTGGGCAAAGAGCACAGTCACGATTTAGGGATACGCTTACCTATTATTTAGGTACTTTTTTGTAGGCTGACTCTCATTCCTATTGTATTACAGTCACTTTCCATTAATAATGAAAATATGTCCCTCTTAGCCCCCACAAAAAGCTTTGTATTTTCTGGCACGTTTGAGGAAATGATCTGGTGAGTATCAATAAAGGCAGCAATAATTGCCACGGGCTTCCCCTTGTTTGTGCAGAAGAAATTTCTGTTATTCATTGTGGGCTGTCAGACGTAAGACATCATGCAAACAGAGTGCATCTCAGAAGGAGTTCTGGCATGGCTGGAGCAGAACTCCCAGAAATATTTATCTTACTAAGAAGGAAATACAGAAGATTATATAGTAGCTGTTGTAGAAGCAATAAATGGTGGCACGGTATTATCTACAGTTGGTCATAAAGATCATTTGATTGCAATAGCAAAGTGCTGCATGGTTAAAGTGAACTCTCTTGACATAACAGAAGTTTTACAGATATATACACCATCATTAACTCTTATTGTGTATACTAGGACATACCGGTAATTAATTGCTCTTTCAAAGGAGATAACAATCAAAGCCGTGATTTAAAAGCACATATATTTCTCTGTGTTTTCTCTGTGACCTCTGATATTTCGAAGCATGAAAATATTGATGTTCCAGTAATTGGCTCTTCCCGCATTGCTAATCCATTACCTACTTGATTATGGCCAAGACGGTGACGGGCTGAATCGTGATCGAGAGCGGGAAAATATATTCAGTGCACTAGAATCGGATGGGTTGAACTTTGACTGCGCATCAGCATTTGCAGCTGCTACGGCTGGTGCTGACTTTGGGGAAGCATTATATTGCCTAGAAATTAAAAAAAAAAAAATGAGAAGAAATGTTTGGCTTTTTTTTTTTTCCAGAAGATCCTAAGCATAACTGAAAGAGTGAAAGTTGATACCTAAATTGCCAAGTTTATGAAGTGTTTGTCTGAAAAAGACTGTTGTATGAGCTTCAGCAGGGTGCGTGTGGGTGTGTGAATGCGCAGAGCAGAGCCGCACCGCTACCTTCCCAGCCAAGTCTTCCCGGCAAGTTTGTTATTCTCAGTCCTGCCTCAAATGCGACAGCGGAAAAGCCTTTTTCTTTGTCTAAGCTGCTGGCAAAAATCTGCCGTGAGTTGACTGTGTTATGGGTGGGCTTCAAATACCAGTACGTTTCAATTGTACGGGGAAAGAGTTTAGCAATTAATTACAAAAGTCCCAGGATGTGTTGAAAGGACTTAAAATGAATAATGAATCTATTTTTTAAATAATGCATTGAAATTTATCCTAAACTGAGAGCATTCAAATATAGGAATGAGAAATACATGAAGAAAACCAGTATTTTTCATCATGTAAAGGATTATTCTGTTGTATGGCGCAGTGCGTGTGGCTTAAATGGGAGAGTTAAACATAAGAAAAAGCGTTTTTACTGTGAGGGTGATGGAAAGGGTCACCTGAATCAGCTGGGGGTCTCCATCGTTGGAGATCACGGAATCCCAGACTGGCGGGGGTTGGAAGGGCCCTCTGGAGATCACCCGGTCCAAGCCCCTGCCAGAGCAGGGTCACCCACAGCAGGTGGCACAGGAACGCGTCCAGGCGGGTTTGGGATGTCTCCAGAGCATCTCCAGACCTGCTCGAGCCCCGCGCTGGGCAGCCCCCTCGGCCCGAGCCCACTGGAGCAGTGCTGGGAGGGGGCCATCCCCGGGGGTCCCTGCCCACCCCAGCCCTCCCGTGGTTCCGCGTCCGCCCCGGGAGATGCCCGGTGTGGTGCTGGGGGACCCGAGAGGCTGCTGCCCCGCTCAGGCTGCTGCCGGCAAACCCAGTCAGAATTGCCATGAACAAACCTCCAACGTGACAATTCCCAATCAGCGACCCATTTATCTACCAGCAGACAAGTCCAACCTGGATCTTTGGGACTTAAACACAATTTTAAATCCAACCTCTCTTTCCTTTTGGCTACCTATGAGTATCATTGCAGCTGAAGAGGGAATGTTTGGAAGTTTTCCTTTCTGGCCAAGGCGATACCGGTGGCTGATCCATGTGAGTGATGGGGAATGAATGCTTCTGTCCCGTCATGCCGAGAGAGAACTTCTCATCTTGACAGATAAAACACCTCTGAAGTAGTAAGTAGCAAGTCATGAATCCATTTCCTAGACTAAATCTGCTCCTGTCGACTTCTGGAAACATTTATTAATTTTCTTTGCTATGTATTATATTTTTATTGTTTCATTTTAGCTGTGGGTTTGCTTTTTTTTTCATTAAAATGAAAGTCATCTGCATATCCTTTCTTCCAGGATTAGCTCTTTTTATTTTATTTTCCCAGCAGACTGATTGTCAGTTATGTTTCAACACCTTCAACCACCGATGGGTTTCTACACAGCTGCCTGGGCATCTGTGGCAATGGAGTACGAACGGGTTTCAGCGAAACCCAGAGTCTTCCGCGAGGGGTGCCGGTTATCCGTAAGAATAGTTTTCTGGAAAACGTTTGCATGTTCTTCAAATGCAGCCTGGCAAATTATTTAGGTTGAAGGTCATTTATCCCCAAGAAACCATAGATATTATTCTTTGGGTCTTAGTTTAAAAAAAAAAATAATCCTCCCTTTAAGAAATCTTTATATTTTAAGCCTCATTCTCACAGAGGTTGGAAGATACAGATGTGAAAGTTGGAGACATATAAGAAACAAAACAGTCCTCCTCAAAGGCATGACACATAATGCCTTACAAGGTTCTGAGCTTGGGGCGAAAAGGAATGAATGAGAAGGGAAAAAAGGGTTATTTTCACTGTGTTTTGATTTTAGCTGCTTATGATTCAATGCTCTGTATATGAAGGGTAGATACCTGGAGGTGGCAGACTCTGCGGGGATACTTCTGGAGATTAATATCCACATCAGACTAATATAGGTAAAGTGAAGCCATTTCTTCTTACCTGGAAGAGACAGGGATTGCGTATAAACCTTGTGGAAAAACAGCGCGTAATCCTTTTCCAAAACCACACGCTAAGGTGGAAAAGAGAAGTCTTGCAGTCCAAGGTGAACCGAGTGACGAGGGTGCCTAGAGGTGGGACCTTGCCGGGCTGGCCCTGCCTCGAGCCGATGGCCAGCCCTACAGGGCCGGGACCCCGGCGCTGCTGCACCGGCACAATATGGGCCAAGGCTGGTCCCGGGGCCCCGCGGCTGCCACCGAGGTACCGGGGAGTGAGTGAGCGTCTGCTGGCCCGCACGGCGCGGGGACGCCGCTCACGGCAGCAGGAGGGGACCACAGTGCCCAGGTGGTGCGCGCTGGAGCCTGGGCGTCTCTTCACTCGCTTGCCCTCGCGGCGGTGACTTCCAGGTCTGTTGGTTGCCAACGCCGTGCTATGGAGAAGCCAAAGGCACTGCTCAGCAGTTTCAGGTTTGCGTCGTGCAGTCTGAGCCGTGTTTGGTAGAATCGCATGGAGCACAAATTACAATGGAATTTCAATTTGCGTATTTATAGCTGTCCAGGACAAACAGTAGGAGATGCCTGAGTGAAAAATGTCCCTGCCCGTGGCAGGAGGGTTGGACCAGATGATCTTGAAAGGTCCCTTCCAACCCAAACCGTTCTGTGATTCTAAGGCTAACGTAGGGTGAGAAAAGAGTTTTTCTGGAGGAAATCCACGCTCCTACGCTTTTTGGAATGCCCAGGAAGATCCTTGGAAGATACCTACCTAGCCAGAAACGAACTAAACTGTGAGTTCATCATCCAACTCACTTCATAATAATGTTATCATTAAACAGCTGCTTTTAATCTTTAATAAAAGGTATTTATAAATTGCTATAACAACATTGTTTACTGTTTGCATTACGTCTCTCAACCTGGTTCATTAGCTGTCATTAGAAGCAGTTTATAGCACGCATTTTGCATATAGAAATGCAGAGTAATAATCTGCATTCAGTCCCGTATCAGCTTCAGCTGTTCCCTCCCGCCTTCCCCTTCTCTCCGACAGAACTCCCTGAATTACATCAAGTGAACATAAGGAGGGACGGACGCGCAGAAAATTGGTTTTGATTATGCCAGTAAATGCCTCATTCCCTTTAAGGGAATATAAGCTATAGTTCCTATAGCTTTTAGAAACTCCTGCAAAAAATCAATAAAGACCTTAAAAATACATGGCATTTAACAGTGAGTACCCTCCCTTAGTTCACCTTTTAATAGGAGACTACCGGATTTTTCCAATAAGGTTATCGTGTTCCACTGCCGTGAACGCTTTAGAACAGCAGCTCGTAATTTTACTGATGTTGTGACCTTCTGCGCCAAATGGGGAACAACTCAAAATCCTCCTCCTCCTCTCTCGCTGTATGGAACACGTCACCTTCCCTTCTGCAGCCCTTCTGCGAGGACAGTATATACATCACCCAAAGCTCAACGTCAACAGTTGAGGTCAAATGCTGCTCGTACCGCCCCATCCCTTTTTACCCAACCAACGACCGAGAGTAACTTTTCAAACTTTCTCGGTTCGCAGATATCTAAAATTCCTCTCATCAAGGTGTGGAGCTTCCTATGAATAATTTAAGCCTACTGACAATTTGCAGGTTGGCTGGGGTGGAATGTGAGGGGCAGAGTTGCGGGATGGCGTCCCGGTAGAGGGGTAGGAAGCTGTAGGCAGTGAGGCATGGACACGTCTCACCTCGCTCCTGCAAGTGACCTCAGCTGATGTGAGAGACACCGAAAAACCTGGCACAGGACATTCATCACGTTGGGTGATGGGAAGAGGTGGAGGTATATGGCTGGGAAAAGCATGGGAACTAATCTCATGATCTTATGGGATTGATTCATGGATTCATATGTGTCGGAACTGGTGTAATTAGTAGGGTTTATCTCATTTAACTTTACCCATCTGAAATCTAGTTGACTATTGCACAGTAGCGTTGTGGTCAGCGAAGAGAAATAGGTGCTTGTGGCAGGAGACGCATCCTTACCTGAGGTCAGTGTCTGCAGCTGGGTAGGGTGGACCCACACTTCACATTTAAGTTCAGCCAGTCCTGAAGCAACCACACGAGAAGGTACCACGGCTCGAAATGCCTTACTCTGGTCTGCCTGGCCCGGTGTATGGCCCGTTGCCGTGGCAATGGACAGTGCTCCTCAAGAGAACTTCTGAGTCTTACCGATTTTTGCTGCTCATTTGCCCATTTTCCCCAGCATGTAGAAGAGTTCTATTAGGGATGTCAGAAGTTAAATCCCTTCCTAATGTTTTAGTCACCTTTGACCCGCTGTTCAGGAGTTTGTCTAACCCTTTTCTGAGTCCACCGATCCTGTTTGCCTCCAGAGCCTCTTGTAGCACCAGGTTCCAGAGGTTCATGACCTGCCATGGGAAGAAAAATGTTCTTTTATCTATTTTAAAGGAACCTCCTCCTAGTCCCACCGGCTGCTTCCGAGTCCTGGTTGTGTGTGACTCAACAACAGCTCCACGTTCAGTTTATTCACTGCCTGCCCGTGTTTGCAAACCTCAGCTCCGTCCTCCTTCGCCTTCTCCTGAGGCAGGCTGAGCCCCAGCCTTTTACTCCTCTCGCCAGGGAGCTCTTCTTCTCCCTGATGTTTCCTCCTGCCCCTCTTTGTGCCTCCCCAAAGGCCGCTCCGTCCTCGGGGCGCAGAGCCCAGCACCCCATGGACTCCACGTGCGCCAGAAGCGGGCACACCGGGGAGGCGTGCGGTGGCAAAGGGTGCATTTGCCTCGTTCGCCACAGCCCTTCTGATGACTTCCAACAATTTTTTGGCTTTTTTTTTTTTTTTTTGTCTGATATTGTCAGGCCGTGATTTCAGAGAACTGCAGAGGGGTTCATAAGGGTTCGTTCCTAATTGCCAGCTCTGAGCTCAGCACCATCCTGTCACCGTGTCCGGAGTTTTCCTCTTTACATCCCTTACCTTACCTTTCTCTGCACCGAAGCTTAGCCACCGTGTTTCTGCTCCCTGGGTTTTGGGGGGCGCTTTCTGGTGTTCCTCGCCTGCAGCAGCGCGTTTGATGGCATCCCGTGCGGTTTTTCTCACCAGCATGAGGCACAGCCGGGGATCTTGACGAGCAGGAACGCCTCGCTCCAAACAGAAATACAACCCAATGCGACGATTTGCAGCAGGGACAAACGGAAAACACGTTTACGTTGTTTTATTTCACCACCCTGCAACTCACCCAGACTTTTCTGAAATCGCTCTGCCGTGCGCTGCGCGTGCATGCCCAAGCTGCCGGCACCTCTGAGGCTGGGCTGGAGGCAGGGAGTGTGGGAAGATCAGAGAGGGACGATTGGAAGTACGGCGGGATCGGCTGCCTGCGGAAGAGCGTGCGGCGGCCTGGCGCCCAGGCGTGCGGGCAGTGCTGCCGCGGGCAGGGCGCTGGGCTGGGGAGCTCCGGCAGCGGGAGCAGCGCAGAATGATACGGGTCATGACAAACAGACAGCTGCCAACTTTGAATTCGTTTACGTTTTAATCTCGGAAACATATTTTCGACTCGGCAAGGTCTATGGGAAAGACTTTGAATAAATGCAGTGTTTGTGTGTTGCCAAGGCTTGAAATCTGAGCAAGAAAATAAAAGAAAAACATTTCTGGCTAGGCAACTCCCAAAATATTCACAGCAAAGTGGCAAGGCGTGCGTTCCTCATCTATACTTCAGCTGGCCAAGGGCAAATATCTCAACTTAATGAGCATTCCTGCCAGGAAAGGCAGAACAGTCTCTCCCCTTGAGGGGACAGCCCTGGCCCTGCCAGGGGACACGCAGCACCTGGCCATCTCCATCTCCATCTCCATCATCTCCATCTCCATCTATCTCCAACTCCATCTCCATCATCTCTATCATCTCCATCACCTCCATCTCTATCTCCATCTCCATCTCCATCTATCTCCAACTCCATCTCCATCATCTCTATCATCTCCATCACCTCCATCTCCATCTCCATCTCCAACTCCATCTCCATCATCTCCGTCATCTCCATCACCTCCATCATCTCCATCATCACCTCCATCATCTCCATCACCTCCATCTCCATCTCCATGCCTCTGCGCCTCCTGCCATGCTGCCAGAATGCCAGGGTCACACACCTTTGAGCACAGGGCTTGGCATTTAAAATAAAAATACCTCTCCCTTTTTGTTTTTTAGGAAAGCCTCCACGCCTTCACAGTAGCGCCAGTCCATCTAGTATCCCATTTAAGGCAATGTGGTATGACTTGCTCAGGTGGCAGGGTGAAGGATGTCACAAATATACTCAGAAATTCCCGCTGAAGAGAGGAGCCAGCCAAAGGCATTTCACAGGTTCGTCCCTCGTTGTGTACCTGGTGGCTCTACCCACCCCCTCCTCCACCGTTTGCACCCTGCTGGAAGGAGGCCTGACCTCAAGCCGGGGATTTCGGCGGAGCTCAGGCTGCCGCTGGCTCCCCGGCTCTGCAGGGAGACCCTAACCTGGTGCAGCAGAAGCCGACGTGGAGGTCATTGAACAGACTGTTTAAAGGGAAAGCTGGGGTTTACATTTCGGTCCCGCAGCGGATGGGGGGCTCAGAGCCCGGCTCTGTCCTTCCGCAGACGGGACGTGCCAGCCCCAGAGCCGACGCTGCCTGGTCTGGCCTACGCAGGTACCGCTGACTCGGGGGAGCGACTGTCCGCGGAATTGATTCGTGATACGGAAATATGCACTCACAAGCACCTTTCCAGTGCCAGCTCCAAAGCTGGTGTTTATTTATTCGTTTTCATGTTTAAAAAGGTACTCGACGCTGCGTGCGCGCCGTGGCTGGTACACGCTGACAGCTGACGCTTGCCCGCACGCTCACAGCACCGTCGGTTCCTGACTCGTTGCATTAAAGCCGTGTACCTGGGGACACCCTGCGTACCAAAGGCACTGTATAAATCCAAATTCTATTAGACACTTCGTGCAATACATGTTCATTGTGCGGTGCTTCACCAGGGCTTTATCTTGAAAAGAGAATGGAACACAAGACTTAGAAAAATGGTTTGCTTACAATCAGCAAAGAATTATTATTCTGGCGCCGTGCTCGTACACTCTCATACAAATGCCAAGGCAGCCTGATAAGAGTTCCGCTGTTTAAGTTGAAGGCTTCTGTTCTGTCTTGAGATATTTGGGCTACGTTGTTATTCTGAAATCATTTCTATTCATAATTTGGAGAGTGGGTCTAAATTGAAGACAACCTTATGCTGGTTTTTTTCCTACTGTTCAGTTCTGACTATTCAAGGCCACTCCTAAATATTTAATTAATAAATTTAGTCTGAATAGTTGCTTTCTTTCAGCGTCCAAATCTCATCTTTCAGTGGGTTTCAGTAACTCATCCCCGAAACCATTTTTTTTTTTTACTTAAATACAGTTTTTGCACAGCATCAATCATTCTGCTCTTTGACAGAAAAAATGTTTTCTAAATCTGGCTTGCTTTCTTGTTCTCCATTACATAAATAAAATGATTTATGGAGTAAGAAGAGGAAAGAAAGAAGAAGGAAGCATTGTCTGATCTTTTTAGAATTATTTTTTCTTTATCCTGAGATTTATGCATTATTTTTTTTTCTCCTGCGCTTGTGTTTGTACGGAAGAAGAATCTCAACTTTCTGCTGACCTCTGCTCGGCGTCTTTTGCACCATGCCCGGAAGATTAGTAAAATGTCACATTGCTCCTCAGTTTTGGGCGAGACAAAGCCGGAGACCTGGAGGGCTCTCGTGAGCCTGACAGCGCCGCGTTTCTCAGAAACCCGCAGTCCGGCAGGGGAGCGGGATCGGAGCCGGGGGCAGGAGTCTCGCCATGGAAACACGGGGCCCGAACACACACACACACACACACGAATGCACCTGAATTCGCAATTATTGGTTGCTATGGTGATGGAAGGCAAACGATGCTTTTTGCAGATCCACCGGTGGCGCCGTGTCAGATAATCAGGTGCCACGGGGCTGCGGCAGTTCTTCATCAGGGTCTGCCTCCAGCGCTCTTCAGGTACAACCGAGTCAAAGATACTCAGAGATAAGATAATGGAACCCCTGTCGCTAGTCTCCGCTGCGAGCCTTCGCCGGGCTGGAGCCTGAGCGCACAGCACTTCAGTGGCTGCTCTGGCGGAGGCCGATGTGGTTGACCGTCCGCTGCTGGACTGAAGGGGTTGCAGAACACCCCCGAGCTGGCAGAGCTGTGCTCCTTGTCTGGACACGTGTGACTGTCACCCTCTCGTGAGAGACCTCTCATCTCCTCAGATGTGCCCAGGTGCCAGGACCAACACGGTGCCTGACGCCAGCAGAGGGGCTGAAGTACGGCATCGGGGCCCTTCCTCACCTCGCACAGGTGCAGCCCCAACAGCTATCGACGCTACATTTCCATGATGCTTTTTTATTGAAGAATCTTAAATAGCAGGCACCACCAAAGTATCCAGATCGTGCAGCATACGCAGTACGCAGAGGCACGAGCGGAGGTGTCTTCACAGAGCTCTGGTTTATAGAAAAGGTCTGGATAAGAAAAATCTTAGGTGTAACTTCACTGCCTTTGGTACCATTTTTCTGGGCAGACAATACCAGGGAAGGATCATTTCTCATAAGTACATTCTTGTAATATTCAGAGAAACAATTTTTCATCTCGGTGCTATCTATTGCTGCTCCTTTTCTGTTCTTATTGCTTACTATGAGTTTCTGTTTGAGAGGAAAAAAGTAAGTGTGTTTCAGAGCGATCGGAGTCCTAAACACAGTTTTTGTGTGATATTCAATATTTTATGATTCCCTTCTTCTTAAGTATTTCTAAATAGCAGCACCTTTCAGGCGGACTAAGAGAAATCGGATTTGCTTTTATTGAACCTAAGCGTGTGCACGTTACAAAAGGAGGTGGAATCGTACAGGTGTGGGGAAAGCTTAAAGGTTGAACTATTACATCTCTGAAGGGAAACAGCAGCCTGCTGGAAATAAGAGCTGCGTCTTTTGACCTTTATGTCATCACGGTTTTGAAACAGAATCCAGGATTAGAAGTCAGAGGTAAATTTTTGCTCAAAGCCTGTCATTTAGCCCGATGTTCTGTGCCCTTTCCCGGCAGCAGCAGGTTAAACATTTTCCCCTCCGAGGAAAGCGGCGCTGGCTCCGGGCTGGAGCCACGGTCCGGGTCTGCGTGTCCCAGGACCCCGCTCCCGCAGGGCGTGCTGCTCTCCCGGGCCTCAGGAGAGCCGTTTTATCTGTCCCGCCTCCCCCCGCGCTCCCTTTGGGTTTATCCACGGAGGCTGCAAGGCACCCGCATCTCTTCCAGAGCGTTTGAACCCCCCGAGCAAAGGCGGTTCCTCACTTCAGTTTGGACGGTGGCAGACGCCCTGGGATTTACAGGGATTTTGGGGCACGTCCCCAATACCTATTGCACTACGCTTGGAAGGGAAAGATGACTGAAAAAATCCGTTGCCTTTATGTGTATGGTCACAGCAGGCTTAGTCTACCAACAACTGAAAAAGGTGTAAGAGCTTTTAAGGTAAATAAGAAATTCAGTGACAAAAAAGGTTTGCAGTCAGCGGTGGAAATTACTGAGGTTTCCCCTGGAGCAAACAGCTGTTTACCAAAACCTCAAACTTTAGAATATCAAGAAACAGAGACTATTACTGTGTATATTTATACATATACTATGATAGTGATTTTTATTAGCATTTTCAGGCTGCTTGTTCAGGATGTGTTTCACTGTACGCAGCAAGGCAGTGCAGAGACGCCTGAGCTGCAGGTGACTGCCTGCCTGACGGCAAGAAAATTAGGAGGGAAATATAACCGTTATGGAGCTTTGGCCTCCACAGGCTGATCCCAGTACCTGAGCGTGCTTGTTCCAGCAGCAGGCTGAGTATTAGCCGGCACGCTGCCGAGGAAGGACCGGCAGCAGGTTAACGTGCTCGCTCCTCCGCGGAGCACAGGGGGACAACCCCTGCCGTACACGGTCACACCTGGGGGCTGCTCTGCGCTTTCCCGAGCGGACTGGGCAGGCAGATCACAGCTGAGCTCTCACTGTGCCTTCCGGGATGTCTGACAGGATTTCTTATTTACATTAGGGGAAATAAAATACTGGAAGTTAATTTTATAGACCATCATAATCACTGATGCAAGCACTAAGCCCATGCACTCCAATAAAAATTCTGGAGTTTATTCAATCAAGCAAATACACGGAGCTGATTTGTGCCCCTGGTCAGGAAGGCTGTGCGGAGCTCTGGAACCACCTCCCTGCAGTGCCGGCGGGGAAGGTGAGCCGGGAGCGAGGGGGAGAACTGCTCCTTCCCGGCGGGGAGCTGGGGTGCAGAGCAGCAAGAGCTCTGGGCCCCAACCACCGTCTCTGAGCTCTTCTTTGTTTAGAGACTGAAAGTCTAAATTCTGACCCAACATACAGCAGGTGGGAGCAGAAGACCCTCGCAGCCCGCTCAGCCTGGCAGGACCTCAGCAGACGCCAACCTTGGAGGGTTTCGATGGTGAGAGATGCCCTGGGGTTTATAGAGAACCCTTGGAGGGTTCTTCTTCCAGAAGCCACCTGTCAGGGCAAGGCTGAGGAGCAAAGCTGGGCAGCAAGCAGACATTTTCCATGTTGTAGCTGCTATCCGAAGATGCCACTACAGCGTTAAGAAGCATTTTGGTTAATGGTTGGACTTAAAGGTCCCTTCCAACCGAGACGATTCTACGATTCTATGGTTTTAGCCTCCTGGCAGGTGGACCACGGGTGCAGTGGCAGCTGCTGCCCACCCCGCGCTGCTGGAAATAGTCTCTTTCAAGTCCTCGGCAGACTCACGTTTCCCAACGTGGCTGGGCAGATGTGGAGCCAGTCTCAGGGCTGAGGCTGGGACTCTACGAGTCTGCCTTCCCCCTGCACTTGCCGAGTCCTTAACAAAAAGAACGCAAAATACAAAGAAAAGTCTGTAAAGGAAGAGGGAACTCTTTATGCTTTCTCGATTGTGGCTTTTTAGAGCAACACTGTCTAACAAAAAATCATGCTCAAGGACCAGTCCCTCTAAAGGAAAAAGTGAATATTGGGTAGCCAGTACGAGCAAGAGGATAACATTCTCTGCTGGACAGCCCAGTGCTGTACGCTCATAACGTTTTGTTAGGAAATGTACTGTCCTCGTGTATGAGCTTGAAAAAAAAAAAGCCATTTCTAGTCGTTGTCGAGATAGGGAGAGAGAGAAAATCCTTTTCTGGAACAAATGAACAAAAGAAAACAAAATCCAAGGTCACAGCTAAATATAACACATAAAAAAAGGAAGCAAGTCCAATAGGCGTCAAGTAGCTGTTCAGGCACAGCAATCTAATGAAACCAATTGTCCCTGACCTGTTCTATTAACATTCTGAAAATGCAAACATACACTTAGAGCCTGTGCGTTTGCAAACCTCCCCCCCCCGACAAGAGGCCCCTTCGGGCAATACAACCACCCGAGAGAAAGAAGACAAAAGCAAGGCTAAAGCACATTGCCAAGATTATTGACCTTATGCCCTATATCGCAGCAATACCTACACCAAAGACTCCCTTTGCGTGTCACCCACTAACGTACTCAGTGTTCACAGCTCATGATATTGTTGTGGTTTAACCCCGGCCGGCAGCGGGGACCACGCGGCTGCTCGCGCAGGTCTCTCCCTTCCCCTGGAAAGGCAGGGAGAAGAGGGAGAAAAGGAGGGGAAAGGGAAAGAAAAAAACCCAACCTCTTGGGTTGAGATAAAGACAGCTGAATAGAACAATAACAGAAAAGGAAAATAACAATAACTAACAATAAGAATAATGATAATGACATGGGTCACTCCCACCACTCGGTGAATTGGCACCGTTCCGAGCAGTGATCGTGGATTCCCCCGCCCCATCCAGCCCCCATTTCTATACTGAGCACAACGTCTATGGTGTGGAATATTCCATTGGCCATTCCCTTGTTCTGTCTGTGCTTCTTCTCAGCTTCTATGGGAAGCTGAAAAGAGTCCTTGAGAAGTATAAACATTGCCTAGCAACAACTAAAACAATATGCATTATTGACATTCCTTTCACAGCAGTCACTAGAAAGAAAATAAATCAGGACAGATGTATAACCAAGCTGCCATGTATGCCCGTCCTCTGAAATGCAAATACAGGAGGTATCTGCTCTCGCAGTTAGCTCACTCGCCTGCTGCCACCAGCAAAGTGACAGGCAGCACAGACTTCATCCACAAAGCACCAGGACAAGCTTTTTCTGCCCCAGCTTTGTGGCTTTCTCTGCCTACACTGCAGTCCCCCCTGCTGAGCGCAGCGCTGGGAAAAGACCTGGGTTATGCTCTGCAGTTCACAACCACAGGGGCAGTTTCTGGGCAGCTTGCTGCAAACTTCAGCTGATGTGAGAGAGGGCAGGGCAGGCAACGTCAGGGGCTTTCAGTGTAGAGAAAAGCTTAAACTCTGCTTGGGACCCTGACAGAGCACGTGGTGTCTGAGCAGAGAGAAGATGGATGGAGCTGTGCAAATCCTCGGCTCGTTTCCCTGGTGAGAGCAGTGCCTCTGTAACAGAGGGGCTGCCAGAGCAGGCGCGGTGAGGCCAGAACTTCCATGTGATCCTTGGCCATGCTCAAGATCATCACAGTCTTAGGACTGGAGAGGCACAAAACGATCTACACCTTGCGATCCCAACTCTGCAAGGTGGGACCTACCTGTTGCAGCCATTTCCTGAACTTCAATTCCCTCGCACTTCAGTTCAGCAACGCTACAGGCTTGGGAAGAGCGGCTGGAAAGCTGCATGGCAGAACAGGACCTGGGGGTGCTGGTGGATGGCCAGCTTAACATGAGCCAGCAGTGTGCCCAGGTGGCCAAGAAGGCCAACAGCATCCTGGCTTGTCTCAGGAATAGTGTGGCCAGCAGGAGCAGGGCAGTGATGGTGCCTCTGTACTGGGCACTGGTGAGGCCTCACCTCGAGTGCTGTGTTCAGTTCTGGGCCCCGCTGTATAAGAGGGACATTGAGGTGCTGGAGCGTGTCCAGAGGAGAGCTACCAGGCTGGGGAGGGCTCTGGAGACCAGGGCATATGAGGAGAGGCTGAGGGAGCTGGGCATGTTTAGCTTGGAGAAGAGGAGGCTGAGGGGAGACCTCATTGCCCTCTACAACTCCCTGAAAGGAGGGTGTAGAGAGGTGGGGGTTGGGCTCTTCTCCCAGGTGGATAATGACAGGACCAGAGGAAATGGCCTGAAGCTGCGGCAGGGCAGGTTTAGATCAGATATTAGGAAGAATTCCTTTACTGCAAGAGTGGTCAGGCACTGGAACAGCCTGCCCAGGGAGGGGGTTGGGTCACCATCCCTAGAGGTGTTTAAGGAACGTCTGGATGTGGCACTTCAGGGCATGCTCTAGTGGCAGAGGTTGTGGGTTGTTTGGTTGGACTCGATGACCTTAAAGGTCCTTTCCAACCATGAAGATTCTGTGATTGTATGACTCAGCAACCGATAAAAACATTTTAAATCCTCCTCTGAATAAAACTCCTCCAAGTTTTGGAACGAGGAGAATTTCAGCCTTTCTCAACGGTCTGCCGAAAGAGGTAGACCCAGGCGAGGCAGGCAATTCCTCTTGCCTCTCATGAAGCAGTGGTTTGAGAAGCGAGGTGGTGGCTCTCATTTCACCTTTAACCTTTTGGCATACGGAATCCTGACCAAAAAAAAAATAAATAAATATCGCTAATGGAAATTCCTAGACTGGCGGCTGAAATAAGACGAGATGCATAATATCAAAAACATCGGGAATTTTATTAATGCTGAATATAGAAAATAACAAGGGGGAGAAAGTGCCCGTTAGCAACCGGGCACTTTAGATAAATGTCACATAGCGAGTACGTGCATTAATTTGCTGCACAGATTGTTCTGACATGTCACACTCAGGACAACAGGATGTCAGAGCCGTGCCTTCTGTGGCATTTCAGAGCTTGAGACACACGGACTGAGCCCGGGAATCCTTGTAGCGTGTTGTGTCTCTTATGAGATTTTTGACTTGAAACTGCGTTTGTTTATCTTTAAGCGCTACACTGTGCAGGTTCCCATCATTTGCATTTCAAACTTGGCAGAGGGAGAAGAATAAAAATACATAAGGCAAATTTTACCATTATCTCTGAATTTCTGTGGTTTTATCAGTTTCACTCGGAATCCTCTGCAAGGCTGTTTTTAAAAGATAAGAATTGCAGACTACTAAAGCAATATATATTGATAAAAAAAGGAAGAAAAAGATAATTGGAGGAAAAGCATATACCTGTGCATTAAAACAGTCCTCCAAAATTATGACCCAGGCGCAAAGTGTGCACTCTTATGCCAACGAGAGTCAGTCGTAGTCTTTGTCGGTCTGAGACCGCTTCTTGCTGCTCTCATCTTGAGTTGCAGGCAAGCAGCGCTCTGATCACATTAATCTTCACGATTCCAAGAAACAGCTTTGAGATGGGTTTTAATCAATGGCAGTGGGGTTACAAATGTGTGCATGAGCTCTGAATCCACCTTTTGTCTCCTTCTAAAATCCTTTCTAGTGATAGCAAACTTTATTTTTGACTCCACTGCCAACCTTCAATCATGTCAATGTGCATTTCAATTTACTTACTAGGAAAGCAAAGTTTACTCTGCATTTTCAGAAGGATTATAGAGTTAGTGTAGGTTCCTCAATGATAGCAACCCCACCTGAAACCCTCTGGTGAAGCCCGAGAATGAGGTGTGAATCTGCCATATTCCTCCACCTTTGAAATTTCACTCCCTGAAGAATATCTCGCAATAGGTATTCCTAATAATTATTGACGCATTTCCATTACTTTGTGCCGCAAAAGACAAATTCTGATCATGCAAATGCAGACCAGTATTTTGGTAATATTGAACTGGATTGAGAAAACGGAACTGATTAAAGTTACCAAGGGAAAAAAGGGTTAGTTTTAACCAGGATTAATTCTCCGGGTTAATTCCCTAGAGCCAGAGGAATGGTTATACCCCCACAAGTCAGAAACAGAGCACAAACAAATATCTGGTGCTGGAAGAAAGGAAGGACGTTTTCTTTCGGTGGCAGTGCTGGTTTGACGTGGTTATGGAGTAGCAGCGAGTGTAGCTCGTTTGAAACCGGCGTGCAAACCCCAGGAACGCATTCCGCTTGCGCACTTGTGGGCTGGGCAGCACAGCTGGCGTGCGGCGGGCACGCTCCTCCTCACGCTGCCTGGGAGCCTGCATCCAACAGACCCCGTTCCCCTCGCTCCACGGACAACGTTTGACGAAGGTACTTCCCTCTTCTAAGCTTAGGTAGCTCTCGTAACGCGGTGTACAATCCCTTCTGCTTCCCACACATTCCCCTTATCTTCCGTTCTGTACAAACAGAAATCGCCGCATTTTTATTTTGGCTGGTAGACAATTTATGGAGTATAAAACTTAATCCACAGCAGGAGAGAGAAGGAACAAAATTTCAGTTATTTTTCTCCCTGAAGCTCTCGAAGCTTTTTCTAAACAATGCACTTTTATTTGGATAATAGAACTTAAACTTTTTTAGATCAAACGTGCTCTCTCCATGTTTCCACTGTGGCGGAGGGGCTGTGCGCCGCGCTGGAAGCTGGCTGTTAAAGCCGAGGGAATGCACAGACCACAGAAAGCACAACACGGGAACGCCAAAGGGCAGGAACGATGGTGAAAGCATGAGGGTCTGATCCAAGTGGGGTCTTCTCCATAGGGTGAATCCTCTGCTTAATCTGAAGCTTGCAACGGGGAGCCTTTTCACTTACCTGTTCTAGCTTCTTGAAAGAAGAAAATCAAATTAATATGCTCCCATGGGTGCCCATTTACCTCTCAATGGCCCTAAGCTCTCCTCTCTGGATGCTCCTTAAACGGAACATGGTTATTTGAGAAGACACCTAAAAACCTCTGAGAGATGAACAGGCAGGCTGGTATCAAAAGGGGGTTGTAGTAGGTATTTTCTTTTTTTTTCTTTTTCCCCAGCTGAGGACAATTAGACCAATTAGAAGGTCCAGGCAGCTGCAAATGATCCAGGTAAACAGAAAAATGCTGATAATAGTGATGATTGGGTTTGATACCGGGAGTTCTGAGGGTCAAAAGGAGGAGAACCTGAGGCAGCAACAGCCAGTTTTCTGAAGTTACTGGTAAGTGCTTGATTATTCTACGAAGAAATGTTGGTGAATCCTTTGGGTTGTACGCTTCCAGTTCACGAAGGCTTTTGCCTTTATGTTGGTTGGTTATTTGCAAGAAATGCATTTAATACTCTGTGGAGCTTTATCAGGATGCCTAAAGCAAATGGTGTTCATGGAGCACCTAATAAGAGCGGCCTTCAGAGTGAAAACAAAAGGAAATATGATTTACTAAGAAAAACTGTCATTAGAAAAGCTCTTATGTAGCCTTGCTGTTTAAAGAGGAAATGTAAGCTATTGTCAAATGCAAACAGAGCTCTCTGTTTTCTATCACTACAAATGCTACCTGCTCCAATAAAACAGAGTGCCAAAACTGACACACCTGTGTAAAATGGGTGGCGTTGTTTATACATCTGCTTAATATCTCCACTGAATTTGTGTTCAGGCGTTAAAAAAGAAGTAAGTGCATGAGCCCACTCAAAAACATCATTCTCTTTGGTGTTTTGCCCCCACAAGGGAATATAAGTGAGAGATGGTCATTGAAATTTCCATTAGAGAGGAACAAAAGAGTCAGCAGAGCGTTAGAAGAGCATTAGAAGCCCGGGGCGATGAGGGCAGTCTACCTTTATTTCCTCGTTGCCCTCCAGCGTGTTGCACAAAAGCTTGGGGGGGCTCCTGGAGCGCCTGCTGGGCGCGGGGCACCGGCCGCCTGCGGGGATGCAGCCCTGCGCCGGCTGTAGCACGGCTCTATCTGGAGAGCAAACCCGATTTTCACACCTACGGCTCGCTTGGAACTTAACGCCCAGAGCTCTTGCCGCAATCACACCGTTCACTGTGGATACACAGAATATTTTGAAGTAACGCGGTGCCCGCTACTAGAAACCATTGTCCTGTTATTCTGAGCTTGACAATGGGGAAAATATTCCAAATTCAGATGCTGCACATTTGAGCTCCTAAACTGATTTGAGTTTGAGGCAGATACTGCGGAACCCGAAAAGAAGAACAGCTGCAGCCACATCTTGTCATGTTGCGAAGTTCACCTCTCGGTGTGCGCACAAAAGCTGCCTCTAGAAATTCTAAATTTAGTAGTCGGATTCCTAAAACATTGGAGGATATTTTAAAATGTGATGGTTTCCTGGCAAGATACACTGAATGCTGGCATACTATGTATTATCTTCTAGATCACGCTTGGTCTTAGCCTAGCAATGCAGGGCTGAAGGGAATAAATGCAATGAAACTGTCCCCTGGGCTGTCTACGCGTCACCTTCCGAGTGGAGTGCCATAAATGAATGCAAAGACATTCCCAGACCAGCACCTCTACTGGATAGCCGAGCAAACTGGGGAAGTGTTTGCTACGAGGAGACACAAGCATAGCTCGGTGCAGCAGGGGGAACCGTTCACCTGCGCGTTACAGATCCCGGGAAAGTAATGAGCACACTGAGAATAATGTTTTGCAGCTGTTTTCCAGGACACTGGTAATCCCAAACCTGCCTGCACATCAGTGGCATAATCCAGCCCCGGATTAGGGGAAAACGGCCTGGATCCTATACAAACGACAAGAGGTGGGGAGAGGTGGAGGACCTGGTCCAGTTATGCCTAGGGCCGGAAATGATATAAATGTGGTTTTTGAGACTTTTTTCTCTCCCGTTTAGGAAAATGTCTGTAGCTGCAGTGGAGATAAATCAGAGGGCCAGCGAGCACTCTGAGAGGGCTTTTTATTTTTTTTTTTTTCTTAAGTAATCACAATTTTGTCCCTCCTGATTTGTGCCTGTGTTATGTAGAACAGTCGCGTAAGGGAGAGCTGTGGATGTTCCTTTCCATGGAATGCAGCGGAAGCGGTGTAATCGTGTTCAGGCAGCGAGGGGCCGGCGCTTTGCCCCTGTTGAGCCTCAGGAGATGCAATAAGGGTCGAAGCACTTGGTGCCGACTGAGCCGTGGCCCGGGACGAAGCTGAAATCTTGCCAGTGCCATGGTGGGACTATTGAAGAGTTATAATCCCGTTGGTTTGAGCTGGCAAGGGGCAGCTTCACTCGTATGATAAGCAGCAGAAGGGAGTCTTCCCCAAATTATTATCGAATGAGTAGAGACTTAATGCTTTGAGAAGTGAAACCGTGAAGGCTGCCCTTGTGAAATTACTGCATTAGAGTAATAGCAGGATTGTTCCAATTCTCTTCATTGCTCCTGCTGATTAACGGTTTTTATATTATTTCCCAGTGATACATACTGCATTATTTATTGCTGTAATCAGTAAGATTCCAGTGCCATAAATAACTTCGCTTGCACGATGTACAACTTGATTTTACGGATCCACATTAATGTATTAAATTAGATTTCACTGGAGATGGCTTTTGCTCCAGTGCATCCAGAGAGCACATGTATAGAGACAGCTGCTTGGATGACCTTGTGTTTGAACTGCGGGATTTTGTTCGCAAAAAAGATTTTCTAAAAAGCAAGAGAGACCATAAAGTAGGTTCATGGCGGATACGAGACAACTGAAGCCAACACAAGGATGCGTTTCTTTCTTGCGAATGTTACTTCTTTTAAGACACATGGTGAACACCTACAGCTTTTGTAGTCCTACCACCTTCAGCTGAGCAGTTGTGATGAATAATTACGAACGAATCGCAGCTGTTATGAGCAATTACTAAGTGGTTAACAATTGCTTGTGTGAAGCAGTGCAGGTGAGCACGAGGCTGAGACCTGCCCTTCAGGGGGGGTCAGGCAGCTGCTCGGAGGGTGCTAGAGCCGGACTTACTTTGATTTCTCCCAGAGATGCTCAACAGTGGGCTTCTACCTCAGCTCATGGTGTCTGAAACGTTGTCTAGTCTTTTGCGTTCCTCAACCTACCAAGTGAAAAAGATTTCTCGAGGACTGTCAACAATGAGTAATAGTCAGATTACTCAGTAATAGCCTTGTTTTAATTTTAAATATGATGGTAACGATTAAAAACTGTTATAAAACTACCCTGTTGTGTGAATCACGATGGTGTGACTCGCTGTTTATCGCAGCCGTGCTGGATCTGCTGCCCTCTGAGGTTCTCTGTAGGCTGGGAAGCAAAGACGAAATGGAAGTAGTGGACGCCAAAAACTCTCGTAAGACTCGAACGGCGCCGCCATGAAATCCCAACCTACAAACCCACCGACGGCTGAGGCGAAGGGGATTTTCCTCCTGCCTCGGCCTGCTGAGGGAGCCGCCTGCCGCCCCTGCACCGCCTCCCGGGCGGCACCACCTACTCCGATTGGGTGGCCGCAGCACCCTCCGCGTGTTGGGATTGGGTGTCCGTGGTGTCTGTTCGGATTGGGTGGCTGGGATTGGTCAAGGGTGACTGCTCGTAGGGCAGGGCGGGACGGCGCATTGGCCAGCTGAGGGGAGTGGGGCCGCCATGTTGGCTGGCTGTGGTGGCCATGGTTGGAGGCTCCATCTTCTGTTGTAGCTCACTGAAAGAAGTCAGATATTCACTTGTTGCATGAAGACAGGCATGCACCCCGCCTCTGGTGACATAAACTAGCCTTCGTTAAGAAATAAGGTGGCAAAAATTGTGCAACCAGAGTTATAATTCAATGCTGAGGCACTGGTTTCTGGTGAAGTTCAATGGCGAAGGGTTCCTGCTGTCTCTGCTAGCAGAGCCAGGAGCTGCAGAAGGAGCCTTGGAGAAGACCAGGGCCATGTCAGTGTAGCCTAATGTAGGGCTGTGCAGCGATCCCTAGGCCGGCTGCAAATGAGATGCGTTAGTTGGGACGGTGAGTTAACATTCACCTCCCCTGGGCTTATTTACCCGCTTTGTGGGATGCGGGGCCGTGCGTCATCGCCTGGCACCTCGCTTCACCGAAATACCTGCTGACAGCTGGCAGCGCCGGTACGAAGCACAAAATGTTGATACTTGAGGTACGAAAGCGAATCCATTTCTAAAGTTATATTCCTTGGATATTCCCAGATAGCTGGATCGTTTGCTTTTCTGTTTGGCCAGTGCTAACCCGTGAGGTGAAGCAGCTCTATCTGTGCTTGTCACCACAACCTCCCCCCGCCTCCCAGGCAGATCTCGGCTCCAATGCCGGGTGGTGATAATTCAAATTGTAGCAAGGGCTGGCCTTGTGTTGTCTAATTTGACAGATGCTTCATTTTAGTGCCACGAGCAAGTGACGTTTGGAGTCATGCTCCCCTGCTTTTTCTCCCAGCCAAGGAAAAGCTGGACCCGTAAGCCTTGCGCTACCGCTGAGGGTAACGGAGTGCCACTGAAAAGCCAAAGCAAAAGGGCCAGTGAAAGGCAAGGAGCACGGCCGATTCACTGTCTCACTAACGCTGCCTGCGGGGATGGGACTCGCCACTTTCCTCCAAAGTTTTATTTCTGTCTTGTGCTCTGAGGGATGACGTAAATGTACAAAAAAAATTATGTCCTTTGCAAACCAGACCCAGAAGACTATTTGCAGTAAATAAGAACTTTCATCCTTCTCATCTTTGTCCTATAAATGTACTCTGGAGAGCTCACATTTCTAAAAGACAGTTCTCTAACGCTTCCGTCGCAGGAAGGGGGAAAAGGCACGGTTTTGTTCAGTTGTGAAGTGGTACAATATTGTGGATTTGCCCTCTGGAACCTTCCCAGTGTGTATGAGTCTATAAAACTATAGAGCGCTAGAGAAAGAAATATGCTTTCAGGAGGTGATCTCTGACGTTAGGTGGTAGACAGGAGTCATCAGTAACTTCCACCCTGCAGCATGTAAGAGGGTATAATGATCCACAGACACCGCAAAGCAACGTTTTACGCCTATTGTGTTGATAGCAGGGTTTCTGGGCTACACCAGTATTACAAACAGTTACTGTCATTATGGTGTCTTAAGAAACGAGTCAGCTAATAAAGACAAAGTTTGTTTTGTGTTGTTCTGATTCCTTTTTTTAAAGCATAGAAAATAATATCCGTTTCAGCTCAGGTATCTTAGAAAAATGAGCCTTTCTACCAACAAAGGAAAGATCGGGGGAAGCATAAGACATCAGCAGATATTTCTTTTTTGGAAGAAAGAACAAGAAAACAGGGTAGCAGCAAGATTTGTGCTTATTAAAAGATAGCGCTAGGGCTCTAGGCAACATTTATCAGACACTCACAAAAGTCTAGCGTGGGATTTACCACTGCCTATCACTGGGAAAAAATAACAACTAATGAAGCCTGCGTTTGTTCAAGCAAGTCAAATATCCCATTAAAAATCCTAGTTGGCATTTCCAGGTAGGAAAAGCAAGAAAATACCTTTTCCAGAGAGGCTGTTTGTTAGAGATGAATCTAACAGAAGCTTTTCTGTGGTGGCGTTTTTTCCCCTGGCCAGCAGGCTCCCGCCGCCGATTGCCTCGTATGCGTGGTGGTCATAGGTTAGCGTGGGTCGCTGTACCGCTTCAATCCAGATAATAATATTTTCTTACCTCTAATAGGAAAAGAAAAAACCGAATGCTTTACTACCCGAAATCTCAGCTCCTTGGAGGTGCTCTGGGCGGGCCCGCTGGTGGGAAACTGTCCTGGCCGTCAGCAGGCGGTGGCGCGCCGGAGGCACGGTGCCTTTGGAGTGCCGCACGTGTGGTTCCCACGGCCAGGACGGGAATCGCCCTGGGGCCTGGAGGTGGGAATTTTATTTTAGCACAAATCCGCTGTGGGTCGTGTTTTGGGAGAGCGTCCTGCTCGATGGCTGGTCTATCTATATTTCCTTTCACCTGGGCTGCGTGATGTGCGGCTGCAGCTGTAGGGAGGGAATGGTGCACAGCTAATGGCTCCTGCTTTCTGGGTCCACATGCTGGATAAAACTTGTCAGCGGGCTGTATCATCTGTATCTGGCAGTGTCCAGGGAGGAAAAGAGAAAACATGGGTTTGGGAATGTGTAAGTTGCCTGTGGCGTGACGGGGAAGCGGCAGAGAGGGGGCAGAGACAGAATCTGTGCATATACTGTGTGAGATGGGCAGGTCTGTGTCTGTCCCTTGGTCTCTCCTGTAAGATGGTCCACGAATACCAGGAGTCCGATTCCTGCCCGCCCACACGCACTCGCTCGCGCTTCCTACGCGGCGCCGTTTAGATTCCCGGTAGCCTGAGCGGGTGCAGTAGTATTTCCGACTGCAGAGCACATACCCAGACCGAAATTCCTGGGGCGGGGAGAAGCAGCAGGAAGAGCTGCTGACTTCAGGCCGGATGCTCTTTTGAACCACTACCTACAAGAGGCAAAGAAAGTGTCTTACAGCAAAATTCTCTATTGTATTTTGGTGGCGTGTTATCAACATTTAACTCACCGTAGACCAAGCTATTCAAACTACTGTATTTTAAGTATCGCCACTAAAATCCTGGGAACATCAATACCCATTCTGCTCCATTTTTTTTTCCATTTGCAAATATCTTTGGCGAGAGGAACTGAACAATAAATTTTACTTTTAGTAAGGATAATTGTTAGAGAGGATCCTCTAGTAAAAGATGATGATTAAAGTGTTCTTATGCATTTTTCACTCCTACAGAATTTAACGTACAAGTTGTCTTTTTCTGACAATGTGCAAGCTCAGAGGTAAAGAATATTTAAGGGACGTGAATAACTAAATGAATGTGGAATACAAAACCACCCCCAAATGATTGCAAGCTAGTCTTTAATCTGATGGTAATCTCTATTTTTAAGGCAGCATTCTTTGCTTTCCATGTATTAATTAAAGCATAAACCGGCTGCTAAGCTTATCTTTGCAAAGTAGGAACTATTAATGTTCTTCTTTTTTGTGCTTCTTTTCATTGGCTTTTCAGCTAAGGCGCAGAAACGCCAGCTGAACCAATTAGCTGTCTAAAGTTTAAGGCTTATTACCCATGCTAAGAAATGAAATTCTTGCACGTACAGTAATGAGGTACCTTAAAATGCAAGAGAGTGGGCAGACGCAATCAATCAAAATAAATCCATCAGTGATACTCTCTTTAACATTTTATTGGTAACTATAAAGTGAAAGTAGACAAGCAGTGATCAGAATAGAAACCCTCTGATTAAAATTCAATTTGTTTTCCCCTTCCATACTTGAGAAGACTCCGTTCAGCAGGTAAGGGTGAATGCACTCTGGGAAAAACAAACAGAATTAAATGAAGACATCATCCGATTCAGATCCGGGAAAATAAACCTTGTGCTTCTCCCTGAAATAAGCAGCCTGCCATTACACATTAGCATTGTAAAAAGAGTAAAATAAATCCGACAATTGGAAAGATTGTGTGTTTTAGATAAATATTTTTGTTGTTGTTGTTGCCTGAGACCATATATTTTTGTTTTCGACTCATTAACTTGAAGACAGAAAGAAATTAATTCTTGGGAATGCTGTAATGTCATTACCAGGAGTATTTTAAGGTTCGGTACTGGATGCGATTCGTTTCCCCAACACTGAGCGATACTGCTCAGCTAAATTTTACAGCATACAGATGGGAGCTGTGCCGCGGAGGCGAGGATGGGTTTGTGCCGGGAGGAAGGCGTCCCGTTGCGGGCTGGCAGTGCAGGGCAGCTCTGAGGGACCCCAGGGCTGCCCAGGGGACCAGCGTGTTTCCAGGAGAGACTTCCCAGGCCACGTACTCTGCAGTGCCATCAGCAGCTCTGCTCTTCAGGGGCTACGCCGCTGCTTTGAAAATATATCCCTGGCCTTATTTTTTTTTTTTTTTTTTAGTCCTCTTCTAAAGCTTAATTTTCCTTTTGGTAGTGACCGCATTCATCAGGGGCTGAATCACAGAATCTTCATGGTTGGAAAGGACCTTTGAGATCATCGAGTCCAACCAAACAACCTACAGACTCTGCCACTAGAGCATGCCCTGAAGTGCCACATCTAGACGTTTCCTAAACACCTCTAGGGATGGTGACTCAACCACCTCCCTGGGCAGGCTGTTCCAGTGCCTGACCACTCATTCAGTAAAGTCATTCTTCCTAATATCTGATCTAAACCTCCCCTGCCGCAGCTTCAGGCCATTTCCTCTGGTCCTGTCATTATCCACCTGGGAGAAGAGGCCAACCCCCACCTCTCTACACCCTCCTTTCAGGTAGTTGTGGAGGGCAATGAGGTCTCCCCTCAGCCTCCTCCAAGCTAAACATGCCCAGCTCCCTCAGCCTCTCCTCATATGCCCTGGTCTCCAGACCCCTCACCAGCCTGGTAGCTCTCCTCTGGACACGCTCCAGCACCTCAATGTCCCTCTTGTACAGCGGGGCCCAGAACTGAACACAGCACTCGAGGTGAGGCCTCACCAGTGCCGAGTACAGAGGCACCATCACTGCCCTGCTCCTGCTGGCCACGCTGTTCCTGATACAAGCCAGAATGCTGTTGGCCGCCTTGGCCACCTGGGCACACTGCTGGCTCAGCTCCCGCTGTCTTCAGCGGGAATTCAGGGCAGGAAAGCGGAAGCCCAGTGGGTACTGAAATTGTCTGCTAATAGCAACCCTTGGCTGCTCCGCATAACCTAGGCTAATACACGCGCCTCTAACTTGGCAACTTTGTCCAGGCAGAAACCATGCAATTTGATACAGAGAAGATTCTTTTCAGTAGATCAAGAAAATTTTAAGGAAACGCCTACTGGCGTCCCCATGATTAATATCTCCCTCAGCGTCTAATACATCTCTTTAAGACAGTGGGAGAGTCATCGTGTTCAGAGCTGTGCTGCCGCCAGACTTGATGCGGGAACCCCGCGGCCCTCGATGGGAAGACAAAAGATGCTGCAGAAAGTAATGCTCATAATTTCTGCGTGGCATTTTCTGGACGTGATTAATGCTATGATCTATTGTGCAGCCCATCAAAGGTACAACTGCTTGGGAAAGGGTAACATCAGGATCTTCAGATCCTGTGCTCATTCCTAGGAGATTTTTATATTCGGCCTGCCTCAGTTCCCTCTGAACTATCAATTTATCAAGCCAGACTCATTTGGGATGCAGCTGCTCTGCATCTCCTGGGGTCTTACGGATCTCAGCGTGCAGCCTGGTTCCCGCATCCCTGCCATAAGCTCCTACTGAAGCAGCGCATGGTTATTGTCATATTCTTCATCTCATCTTCCGCACCGCCACCGGCTGCTCTGTGCTCTTCCCTGGTCACCGTTCCCCGCCCTACAGGCACCTGCAGTTCAGCGTCAGCTGAAACAATCCTTGAGCCTGCAAATGTTTCTGGAATGTTTTTAGACCCTTCTGAAATGAAAGCGGCTTTATAAGACCTATTATTATGTATTATTCTACTTCCACCGAAACATTTAAAGCATGAGCGTTGACTTGGCTGGGCTGGCTGGGAAACACGGTTGATGGAGTTGATGCTTTAAAGAAAGTATCTTTGTGTTACCGGCCGCAGGGGGCTGTTTGGTAGGTTACCGGAGGAGACGCTTCATCAGCTGCGTTTGATGCGGAAAGCAGCTGCTTTCGCGTGGGGTCCCACCTTCCTCGGCGTGCTGCCTCTCTCGCCTCCGTCTCCCCACTGCCGCCCAGAACTGACTTGTTACGGTTTACTGATAACCAGGCAACCTCAGGGCAACTCGTTTTCTTCTGAACGTTTATCAAGTTGTGTCTGGTGGCTGACCCAGCCGCCAGGGCTGGCGGCCCGGCTGGCTCAGGAGCAGCCGTTCTTTATGCTCTTTGGAGCTGCCTCTCTCTGCTCTGGACCCTTCCCTTCGCTGGGGTACCTTTACCCTCGTCGGCAGCCGTTTCACGGTTTCAGCTCACAGGGTGCTTTCTTGAGGATGCTGAAAAATGTAGAACGGTTTTATTGCTATGCCTCCCGACGTACAACAAGAGCGTTTAGTTGATACAGCTCGTTTTGTTCCTTCCCCTCGCCCTGCTCAAGTTTGCAAGACGGACAAGTGAAACCTCAGCATCAAGCTTGCACCCAAGTAGACATGCGAGATGGGCGACGCATCAGATTTTTGTTTGTGTTTTTGAAAGGAGCTTAGTTTTCGTACATACTAATCAGACAGCAGCTCCTCCCTTCTCTCTTTTTTTTTTTTTTTCCCCTGGCGTCGACTTTTTCACGGTTTTAGGTTTCGATACAGCTGACTGGTGCTGTCTGGACTTCTAGTTGAATCTTTTTAATTTATATCTTCCCTTGAAGAAAAAAAAAAAAGTAAGGGAAAAGGCCATGATGGCTTAAATGCCACCATCACCATATATATTGCATCTCAGCTCAAGTTCTGCCTCTGCAGGGGTCCCTTTACAGAGTCCTCTGGGGACTTTTAGCCTTGTTCTACCTATAGTTTTCTGTTGAAAGCCTGGGCTGAAGAATTAAGTCTTTCTTACCATTAAATACCAATGTGCAGAAAAATACATCTAGAAATTAACGTTTCACGTTACAATGCAAGAGGGACTTCCACTCAGGGCACCTGGCTAATTCACTACAGGCGCCACCCAGAAAATTCGGTAATTCCTCCTTTTTTTTTTTTTTTTTTTTTAATAAAGTACATTCTTGTGAAATAAATGCACTTTCCCCCTTAAAAAAAAAAAAAAAGTAACAGTTAGGAACAATACAGCCAAAATGTTTTATTTGGGCAATACAAATACAATCAAATCAAAAATATCACAGATTTTCATACATTAGTAAGAAGTTACTGTACACTTGAACAGTTGCCATTTTTACAGCTAACAAAGCTTTACCTTTATTAAAATGTATTTTCCTCTCACATAAAATATACACTTTTCACTGACGTATTTTACATCATACACCTCTCTGGGATAAGAAACATTTCACAAACAATGCACAACAGAGGCCATCTTCTCTAAACCCATACAAAATATTACATAGAAGCGAGAAACACTGGTATATCCTACTAGGCTGCAGCCCTCAAATGTCGTAGTCTGTTGCTACTAAAAATACTACATGCATCGTAAAATGCTGTACATCGTTTAAAGTTTGGACTTGTCAGATTTGATCCTAGTTCCACGCGGTACTTTGCAGTGAGCGTTAAACATCGACTTTGTATTACTGGCACACTGACTCTTCCTTTGTGTTCACGTCTGCAATTAAAAACCCCTCCAACGATGTTCCTAATGCCAGAGCCAAACGCAAACGATTTTGCAATATAACACCACGGCGGATCATTCGATGCCCCGTGTGCCTCGCAGACACGCAGCCTGCGCCGGCTGCTGACAGCGGCGTAAACATGCGAAATGAAATCCTCGATCCATTGAAACACGTGGAAGTCTTGCCATTGACTTCAGTGGAAGCAGATTTTAACCCCGCGGTGGTGTTATATTTCCCTTACAATTAGTACAATATAAAAGGAGGGGGGGGAATATTCTGTGAAGAAAGACCCCAGCCATGCTGCAGTACAGAGACCACCGGCAGCACGCATCGCTGTGATGTAAGGTTTCCATAAGAGCTTCCCCGGGGACTACCAAGAACCGCTCTTTCATAATCATCTTCTGATTTAATTTGGAGAACAGATGCAGGAAATAAATATGTTCATCCCTACAGGCTGTTGCTGAGATTTGGAAAGAATTAGGGACTCCGTTAACTTCAGGTTAAACTAATTAAAAAAACATAGAAAAAGAAAACGTCGCTATATTTTAATCCTGGGAGAAGTTCCGTTGTTAACCTAACGAACGAGTCATGGAAAAGCGATTTTCTCCCTACCCATTGTACACAGTAAGGTTACAAGGAAGTTACCGAGTGGCTTTGGAAAAAAATTTTCCAAATATTTTTAAGAGGCTTTTTCTTTAACTGCAAATAGGAAGATCTGCCCAGCTACTGAGACAGACGCTCTATGGACTGTAGCATTGATCTTGTCGTGTTCTTTCTTGGCTTGAGTCCCTCCTGCAAGGCACCGGTTGCCGCTTCCCAGTGCCGAGCCCGCGGCTGCGGCGGGAGGTGGAGGTGCCCGAGGTTTCGGAGGAGTCAGGCTAGCGCTGAAACACGGGAAACGTCCACCCAAGCCGGGTATCTCAAGGCGCCTTTCAGACATCAGCTTCTCTTTTTGCACAGGTGGGTTCTGTCCTGCTGCCGGGCTCTACCCAGAACCACCCTTCCTACCTTAGCTCATCGCCGGGGGGAACCTCCCCTGCCCCCATGTCTTCAGGTACCTTTGGAGAGGGGATTGTTTCTCTTCAAAAAAATCCTTCAATCCTCAAAAATAAGGCATCCGCTTAATTTAGTTACTGTAAACCACTTCTTAAAAACTAAAATCCTCACCGTATCCTGTCACCTTGAGATGATTTATTTAGAAATGAATAAAAAAGAGTAATATATATATATATAAGTATCCTTTTCTAATCGTAACACAATGTACAATCTGCAACCTGATTCTGGAATAAAATACAATCCTTAACAGAAGCAATGTGAACGTAGGGAAAAGTAATTCAATCACCTCCCGTTATTCGTGCATTTACCGTATTGAGATGGCTTTGTCTTCTCTGTGGCTAATGGTCACTCAGCGAGAGGAACCGCCGCGTTTTCGCACGCCCCGCGGCCTCGCGCCGCAGCGCTCCAAAGGCTGCTGCAGGACGAAATCCTCCCTGCGAGCGCGAGCCCGCGCGGTGCCTGCCGGGACAAGGGATGGATGGGTGCGAGAGGAGCGCGCTCGCGGCGCCGGGAAACTGCTGGGGCCAGGGCGCACCGCTCCCGCTCCGTCAGCGGGGAAGGAGCTCTAGGAAAGGGCGCTCTGTGCCGCCGATTGATGGAGTTTAAGCAGAATTTGATGCAGTTGGATTCACACTAGTCATGGGAATATGTTTTTGCAGCAGTGCAAGGCTGACCGGTGTACTGTGATGAATTGTATTTCCTTGGCTTCGCTTGGCTTAGGCTGTTATCAGCCATAAGCAAGCTAGAAAACAAACAAATACAATATCTGATCTTTTGACACAGATACTGTACGTTGGGCTCAAAGCAGAAATTTCATCAGCAGAAGACAGATAAAGGTGTGATGATTATCATCCATAATGTGAGATCTGGCTCTGAAATTATGCGAATGGCACATTATATAGAAGCACTTCCAAGCTGCGCTCGGCGCTATTCTTAGATTTACTGTGTAATTTAGGCAACAATTTACTTGTGAGAAAGCTGCCCATGCACAAATAAGGGCAGAAGTTGGCTTTTCTTTTATCTACATGCTACTTTATTTGTCCTGAAATAAAATACAGCATTATTCGCTGGCATTTGCCAGTACCTCAGTAAAATGTTTACAGTTCTGAAATTCGTTAGAAGCAGGTTGTCATGGCTGATTTTCGTTCAGTCTGATCACTAACACAAATCAGAAAAAATTCACTTATTCTAAATTAAACCGAGGTTTGGGGCACTATATAAAAATGATGATTTCTGTTATAGTTAAGGTATGCGTATGGGATATCCTTTATACATATAGTCATATCTGCAATTTTTTATATTAATGTCTCGTGTCCGAGTCTACGAGCACGCGGTGCGTGCTTGCCTTCTTTGGATTACTAGTGTGTCTTTCATTCAGTAAGGTCGACTGCCGGAAACATTTTATAATTGCTTAGTATTAACTCGCCTGTTTCACTGTGCCCCTGAACGAGAGTCAAACGCCTCCATTTGTGGGTTGATTCTTGTTCCTTTACATATTTTAATGTAATGGTTCTACCTCACTTTCCGTAGAGTGGAAATGAGAAGGGAAGTCCAATATTTACCATGAATGCCATTATGGAGATTCATGAGTAAATACACTGGGCCAGCCTCCCCTTTCTGCTATACCCATCTCAGCCTGGTTTACGTCGCTCGCACCACTGAGGTGACTTGCCGGCGAAGCCGAAGCCGTGGCAGAACGTGGCCCGTGTTGTAAATCCACCGTACGTTGCCCCTCTGCCCAGGCAGGGGCGGCGGGGCAGCTCTGCGGGGCGCCCGCTGGGTACCAGGGCTACGCTGCCGGGTGAAGAGGCCGCAGCACAAAAACACGTACCCAGCTCACAGGTGACAAAATTTGTCACGGGGAAGTCAGCGTTGACATGATAAAGGCAAAATCTGCTTTCTTACGGAAAATCCGGGGACTATGGGCGTTGCATACAGATCTAGGGAAGAAGAGCTGTACTAAGAAAATAACACGAACCCCTCTGCCGTATGGGTCACGATTTCCCGTGTCAGATCCCCGAAGCTGCATCTTCCTTCCTTTTAGTCTTAGGATAAAGGGGTTTGTACTCTCAGTAAAGCTTTTTGATTTTGTATTTATTTTAATAAGAGCGTTTTGTTATTGTGAGTCATTAGTTGTTATGTGCCAAATCTGGAAAGTTCCATTTAAAATATTCTTTCTGAAAGAATGGTTTTATACTTGCTTAATAACACTGAGGATTCTCCTCAGTAATTTATTCTGCAACAAAAAGAATACTGGTCTTTTGCAAAAAGGTTTGTTTTGTTTTTTTCCACATGTAAAATATTGAAATGAATGGAAAAACATTCATCAACTTTATGTAAAATGGATCCTCCTCTCAGATTTTCCAAGGCAGCGTGAGGTAATGGGGTCCCATGAAGAAACAACGGGGTCAGACTCCAACTACCCCCGTACTGAATGCTTCCCATGTGTTTTCTCAAGGCTCGTTTTAATAATCGCTATTTCAATTCACATTTACTCAGATCCTTCCACCTGGGAAGGTCACGGGCCGCGCTGCCTGGACAGAGAGGTACAGACTCCCTCCGTCAGTGCCGGGGACTGTCCCTACGCCCTATCAAATAGTGACACCAGAAAACCCCTCCCTTTGCCTGCAAGGGGTCGGATGGTGAGGATGGGAATCCGGCGCGGTGAAGCGGCGATACCACGTGTTTCGCCACGCAGGGGAGGTGTCCCCGGGCGCGCGCTGCATCCCGCCCGGCCTTTCCTCTGCGGGTGTGCGCAGAGGAGCCAGCGCATTGCCAACCGGCAACAATTCTCCAGCCTTGGTTAGATTTACCGAGGTGAAGCATTGTGCAAATGTTTACTTTAACCGCTAGCAGTTGACTTGGAAGCTTTACGTTCTGAACCGGTGAATAATGCTAGGCTTTCCCTTCATGCTTCTTGATGCTTTTTTGACCTTATTTGCCTGTAAGTAGCTTTGCCATCAAAAGCTGTAATTCTGCTGAGTGATTTCCCAAAAGCGAGAGGAGCCCTACCGCGTGCCGCTCGCCAGACCCCGCCGCGCGCAGCGTTACGTTACGCGCAGGGGACGCTACCGCGCGGTTCCGTTCTGCACTCCAGCTCGTACCGTCTTGTAATTAAATCGCAAACTCATGCCGCGTAAAGGTCAAACGTATCAAACCTGCCAAAACAAAGGCCGCGTGTGTGGGGGACTCGGGAGGCTGAAGACCAAAGTCAGCATATCTAAGATATTCATTCATTAGCTTAGAAATTGGGGCTTGGCCATGGTAAGCAAATTATCCACCGTAGATGTACTGCATGAGAATGCGCTGCGGCGACGGAGCGCGTGCACGTGGCTCCAAGTGGGCTTCAGCTTTGTAACCTGCGTCAGTTCTGCTATCGGCTGCGTGGATTTTTTGCAAGGGAGGCATTAAGAACGCAGTAACTTTGGCTTCATATTTGCTTTGATCTCATTTTTTGAGCCATGTAATCAAGAGCTGGTGCTCGATAGCTGAGATTGGATTTTATCTGTCAAGCTTTTTTAAGCTTTTAGAAGCTCACAGAGAGATTAGGTTTTGAATATGGGCTTCGTATCCTAACCCCTTACGCAAATATATTTAACAGATATGACAACACTCTGCTCCCTGGGTCTAATACAAAATATACCATATTATTATATATTAGACCTGCTCTGTGAGAAGAAAGAATAAGTGGGTTATAGTAGCTTTACCATATCCGTAAATGTTCATAATTCATTCCTCTTGTCTTGCAAATGAGCTCTAGCCTGTCTCTTACGGAACTCATCCTAGCTGCTCTTTGTTTTGCACGGGTAAATATAATTCAGGCCCTTTTTAATAATTTACTAGTCCAGTTTTAATTGGAAACGTCTCGGCTGGTTCTTGCTTCATTCCCTTCTAATACTGTTTGTCCCTGGTTCTCAGGGGTCACCTCAGACTGCAGTGGCATCGCTGGATTGACACCGTATTTGAATCTGGTGTTTCCCTGTAATGGATTTTGCGCTGGGCACAGCGGGTAAATTAAAGACAATATGTAGGTATTAAATGGATATACTTGAGCCTCCTGGTACTGCAACTTTTGTCTTTCGGCTCCGTCCTTACGGCATAAACCTTACTCTAGCCAGCTGTGCTTGGCGGGGCTGCCGTGGGCACGGCTGCCTTATGCTTGGGGAGGGGCCGCGCTGTGCAAACACAGCGGGGGCCCATCTACACGAGGTCCTCAAAATACCCGGCTTTGTGGTTGAAGAAGAATTGCGAAGCAAACTGTTTTGCAAAACCTTGTTTGATGATGCTTAAACCTAGTTTTTGTTGAGTATGGTACAGGATCGAATTAGCCAAATCACCCTACCTGGCAACTTTTGCGGTGCCATTGAGAGCAGGGGCTTCTTCCGTGCTGGATCATTATCCGTATTTATCAAAGGAAAGATACACGAGCGGAGCAACAACATTATTTGAATCGCTATGGTTATGGAGAAATATAAAAATGATAACTGCTGAGTAAATGTTAATAGACAACATTGTCTGCTGGTGATGGTGAAAGATCAGTACCCATTAAGAAGAAAAAAAGGAAATCAAATCCCTAGGAAAGCTGTTTTCCCTCTTGTTGTAATGACCAATGCTGTTAACAGGATTTCTAATGGATGTTTTATACTCTTCCCTAAAAGTATGTTACTAATAAAAGTCTTACTTTGTCATATTTTATGTATTTATGTTCAGCATATAAAAATGTAGCAGGCATCCTGGCTGCTAAAACACGCTTGTAATTGAGCATTAAAAGCCGGGGTGAGCTGCTTCACAAAAGACACTGATGATAATTGGCAAACCAGCCCGTCGGAGTTCAGGCAGGAGGTACTGACATTAGGCTGAAAGGAGAGCTGATTCTGAAACAAATGAGGAAATTCAGGGCCGTCCCCCGTTCCCATTATTCCCTCGGATCCTGTGCCCGGCGGAGTGCCCAGCTCCCCAGCCAAGAAGCAGACAGCTGCTGTACCTGCCTTCTCTTTCCAACTTCCACTAGTGAAACAGCAAGCTTTAGGTCTAGAAGATGAGCATTTGGTTCATTTTTCTGACCAAGAGATACTAGAAAGACGTGTCGTTAAGCCTGGCATACTTTGCAAGCAAAGCCAAAGGCTGGCATTAAGAGTAAGCACCTCTGAAATACTCCAAAGTGTTATTTGGGCAGTAGCCGTGTCATCTGTGGAAATCCACCAGCACATTAAAACTGATCTTGGGCAGAGAGGGTTTTTTGCTTATTTAATTTAATTTCATTTCATTTTATTTAATTTTATTTTACTTATTTTATTTTTTTATTTCGAACCAGGGAGCCAGGTCCTCCCGTTGCACCAAGCAGCTCCAGTGAGAGCGGCTGAGGCTGGAGGCTGATCCACACTTTGGCGCTCTCGCTCTTCCAGGCAGGGAGCCACTTGAAAAGAGGAGGATGTATTCCCTCGGCTGTGCAAATATCACCTATTTCACGTGGTAGAAAGTTCTGATGTACAATTTTGCCCTGCAGAAGTGTCTTCCCTGACACTGCCACTGTGCCCCCAGCAACATCGCCACCTCCGGCTCCCTCTCGTGCCCCGTGCCCGGAGCAGCCCCCTCCTCTCCCCGCATGCTCCCAGCGTCAGGGTCTGCATCCCGCCTCATTTCTTTTTCTAGACTGATAAAGATTTAAGAAAAATAATCTGTCCTTTAAATCATGGTCCTCACTTGGCAACCAAGCAGTGCAGATATTACACATCTGTGTGGTTTTACAGCAAGTTATTAACGCAGCGATATTTTATTTATTCCAATTTCACTGTTCACAGCTCAGAACAAAGCCAGGACTGCTTCATAGTTCCTAAAACATGCTTTCATTACTTGCCTGGAAGTATTTTTGTTTTTCTAAACTATTTTTAGCTTTGATATATATAGTATCATTCACATATTATTGTCATGTTGGCTTTTTAATACTGAGTTTTGTGTTGCAGGACTTATTTATTCTTTTAAATTGTCTTATCATATGATAATGTACTAAGCCTTTTGCTCTGGATCACCAAGGAAAATATATTTGTGGAATGAAGAACAGATGGCGCTGAACCAAGGCGTTATTCAGGGCTCTGCTGCTTACCACTCTTTAAAATCCTCCCTGTATTAGCAGAATAATGAAAATAAGCTAGGTGCCCTGCTACCTGGGGGGGTATGATCTCGAGGCTGCCCAATTACTGCAACGTAAAACAGGGGAGGAAAATCAGAAGTCTCTCAGGGAATGAGGAATAGGCAGTAGTTCCAAGCGGCAAGGCAGGCGGTACGAGAAGCGAGGGGCAGGCTCAGCCCCGCTGTGGCGGCAGCGCGTGGATCCGCCGGGCAGCGCCGCGCCGTACGGGAGCCTTTGGCTGAACAATCCGACCCCGCTAACCATCCGTTGCAGGGGAACCGAGGTTGGCTGTACCAAATACCTATACCCCCAATTCGGTGCTTTATACGTTTTAATTGAGAAGCCTGAGTCTGTAACGAGAAGCAATCTTGCAACCGCTGATCTAAAAGAGCTGAATAAGTAACCAAGCTGATCAGTCTGTGACATGGCTTTTATGGCAGCCCGTCCCGCACCCAGCATTCTTCTGGCTGGAGAGAAGACGACGGTGCTGGAAGAGCTACCAGGGGCTTTGCTGAAGGTTGCCCTCAACCCTAGTTAAGACACTGATGGCTAAAGCCATCGCAGCCCGAGTACGGCTGGGATGCTCGGCGTCTTTCTGAAGCAATGGTGGCCAGGGGACTGGTGCCAGGTGAGAGGCACCCGTCGCTCCTGCAGCCAGGGAAAGGTGTGAAGCGTGTCTGGTGGGGTCTTCGCTAGCGCTGCTTCAGGGCAACCCGTGTCCCCCTGGCTTCAGCCGTGCTCTGGCAGGTCTGCCGGTACATCTTTCGTGGGTACCAGACAGCCCGTGAATTAAGAGAGAGTCGTCCCTTTGCCTTCGTGCACCGTCATGGGGTTGCTCTGCACTCTGCCTGAGTCTGTTCCTTCCTGTTTGCTCCTCAAGCATCAGCCTGTGCCTCAGGAAGATGGGAAACGCATCCCAAGGAGAGCCAGAGGGATGATGGCAGCCCAGTCCCTGGTGTGTGCGCCCGGCTGCGCCGGAGGCTGCTCCCCTGCCCCTGCCCTGTCCGCCAGGTCCTGCCGCGAGGGTTGTCCCTCACGGGGGCAAGCGCTGTCAAAGCGGTTGGCCGCTGCGTACGGTCTGTGGAGACCACCACGCCCCCGCCGCGGCGCCTGGGCCAGCAGAAGCACAATTCCAGGCTGCAGCCAGGAGGCACCGGGTGCTCCGTGTCAGCCTGTGCCCGACGTCACCCCTCGCTGCTGCTGAAGCCGGTGAAAGGCTCAAATCCAAAGTCTTTACAGCTGCTGTGTTTTTTCTCTGCCGTACGAACCACGTTATTGTAGGCGCATTTTTTTGTGCCGTGCTCCGACGCTGAACACCAGTATGGCACCAGCCACGGGCAACGCAGCTAGGCACGGAGCCTGCTGTTGATTTTAAGGCCGTTTTCGGGACAGAAGTGCTGCTGAACCCTACGCTGCTTTAAATGCCGGGGGATCTGTATGGATCCTACCCGTTTTGTACTTCGCCTAATTTTTCATCAGAAGTCCACGTGTGATGCGTTAACATGAGCCTGGCTCCACCAGGGCAGCCGGCTGGGGTGAAGCCCATCGAAAAAACGACATATTGTTTACAAATGAGGTTTGACGCCGCTTTAGGCCTGACGGTTGTACCACAGGTAGCGCAGCAGTGGCACCACCCCGACTGTGCTTTTCACGCCGGCCATTTCAGCGCCAGTATCAAGCGAGATGCTACAGAAAAACACTGATTCTTAGACTCGCACCTCTCCGATTATTTCAGCATGTTATTCATATCACCTTTTTATTCTACTGTGTTTTAAAAATCTGTTTATGGAAAAGCGCTCATAGAATGTATTAGCATTTGACCAGAATAGGGTATTTAATTCGGCATGCAAGCACTGACAATGAAGCATATATTATGCCTCCTACACGGCATTTACTGTCATTATAGTCGCCTACATATATTAAGTTATTTTGTTGATGATTATGGATGACTATTAGCGAAAGAACTTTCTGCAAAATAAAACCATAGTTGCCCACCATCTGAGAACGAAGGAGAAAAGGGCATAAACAAAGGGCTTGGCTTGCAAGTGATAAACTCATTGTTTTGAAGCTCTCTTAGGAAAATAAAGGATTATATTCACTCATCTGTTACTCGTTGCAGCATGGCGTAAAGGCGATGCCTTCAAGGTTTCGCTCTGCTGAGATTGCTGCCCCTGCCCCTCTCTAAAGGCAGCGCTGCAGGCACCAGCCAGGGCTTTGGTGGAGCGCGGGGAGACGGAGCGAGAGCGCGCGGTGCCTTTCCCGGCCCGGGTCACTCTCTGGACTGAGTCAGCAGGGCAAAAGATCAGGTAATTTTTTAGCGCCGCTGCCTTTTTCAGACAACTGATTTATTGCTGTCATGGTGCAGATCTGCCTGAACAACGAATTAACTCCCCACGGTATGTAAACAGCATATCCAGGGAAGGTTTATATTGGATATTTGGAGAAATTTTTACACGGAAAGGGTTGTCAAGCCTTGGCCCAGGCTGCCCAGGGCAGTGGTGGAATCGCCATCCCTGGAGGGATTTAAAAGCCGGGCAGACGTGGTGCTGAGGGACGTGGGGTGGTGGTGGCTTTGTCAGAGTTGGGTTGATGGTCGGACTCGATGATCTGAACGATCCCTTCCAACCTAAATGATTCTACGATTCTGTTGGATATCATAGTCACTTTTGTCCCATGTGCAACGCTGTGCATTGTCATAGTGCTACACAAACTAAGTATTTTGTTAGCATTCATAGAATTTGTGTCATTACATTAGAGCCAAGGCTCTGTGGTGGTGGTATTGGTGGCAAACTGGGAATGGTCTGGAAGATTCGCCACCAGCCTGCCGGGTCCCTGGTTTACTTTGATCTTCTGTGGTGCTCTACAGCAATTACTCTTTAAATTATCAAATGGGTGATAGTGGCTGTAGGTTGTGCAAACCCACATGTACGCCACAGACTGGTCCAAGTGTTCTGCCCTTGCGCGCACCTTGGTTTGCCGTTCAGCGTTGCCGGGGGACTCGTGTCTGAGTCTGCAAATTCCCTACAGGTCTGCTCTTGAAATCTGTCTCTGAGATCTTTTAAGAGATGTTGGGAAAAAAAACTTCTGCATCATGTTTTCTCCTGGCCGAGCCTGCGCTGGTCTTTGCGGATCTCACTGCTAATTCTCATCTTGTTGGTTTTGCCACAAATCCTGAGCTGACCATGAGTTTCGCCTAGGTGGCACGGCAACAACAACAAAGAAAAGCCATAAAGAATAGTTTAGTATGGTGGGCAAAGGTGGTCTTGGGGCTGTAATGCCAACGTTTTCTGTGTGACTGAGGAGACAAAGCAAGGTGTGGAGCTTGGGGACGGCTCCGAGGCCCACACTGGCCGTGACCTGGCAGCTTGTGGGAGGATGCAAAGCGGCTGCCGGTTTCGTGGGGGATCTGCTCTACTATGGAAAACTCCCAGCTTGAGCTGGTTCATGTTCTCCCCTGTCATCTTCTCCTGCTGACCCTGATTTAAGGGTCGGTAGCGAGGGCGAGGTGTGTGAAATGGATTTGATTTGAAGGTGTAGGAGGCACTGCAGTAGGTGCTGAGGAAATCTGAAGACAGAGCAGAGGAGAGGCAGAGGAAGACGAGTCTCCCTTCCCCCGGAGCTGAGGAGCTCTGCTCTGGTTTTGTCCAGGTGTTGATCAGCAGCACCTGCGCTGCCTGTTCAACGCTACAGGCGGAGCAAGGAGCCGTGAGCGACAGCACACAGGATGCTACAGCTGGGAAAGAGACCACATCTCGGGGGGACACAACTGTCACCAAGCGAAGCTTTCATGGCCCTGCTCCACCGAGATGCTCAGCTGCGCGAGTGCCGAGGTCCCTAAGTAATGAGGGGGATGGCTGCATCTCCCCGAGAAACCTTACATCCTGAAAGGGCCTCTTCAGGGATTGTTCTGAGTACGAGGCTGAACTAATTTCTCCATTTAATCAACATTCGTTGCATCATTAGGAAAGCAGCCCTGCCCAGTCTGCTGTACCTCCCCAAAGTGAAGCCAACGGGAGATGCCATTCTGCCTTGCTTGGCTTCAGTTTAAAACAAAGCGAAATAAAAGACATCAGAAAACCCCTAAGCAATGCCCCGGGGAAAGATCTGATCACATTTCCTACAATACCTTATCCAACCCGGTAACAGATCTTGTGAACTTGTGCTGGCCGAGCACAGGCTTTTGCAATGCTGCGGCCCCTTTCCATAGGTTGGGATATGCAGACATGATTGGATTTACCCGTTGTAAATGATCGCCATGGATTTTGTTGAGGAGAAGGAATGGATAGCTATCACAGGACAGAAAAGACTTTGCAAAGAAAAAAAACAAAAAAAACCAAAGCCCAAAAAAGAGAAAGAGTTTGTTTTTCCATTGTGGCAAATGGATGATTAAATCACCCCAGGGTCTTGCTGTGTGATTCTTGCTTTTCAGATAAAAAAAACGCCAAGCAATCTAAACTGGTTCAGGTTGAAGTACGAACTGGGTTTTACATCAATTCACAGATCAGTATTTCTTTAAGCTCTAGCTGGCTGGTCATTTTGACCATATATAAAGGCCATTACGTAAAACTGAACAGAAATTAATACAGTGACTTGATAGGCAGAAGCTCATTTTTAGAGGGGATCTGCCTAGATTGTTATTGTAATTGCGACTGCGTAAGCGGGGACTGCCTGGCACTGCCTCTTTCTCTGGGGCTGTGTCTTATCGCCAGCAATTTTCTGAGTGCGTGTTCTGTGCCGGCTGATGGCATCAAAAAAGCCAAAGGATTGAGAAGTTCAGGTGCTCGGTGAAAGGAGAGGCGCAGCAATCCAGATGGAGTGCTGAGATGCCTGCGTGTTAGCGATCCACTTCAACAAAACGTGCTGGAAGATTTGCTCAGAAATAAGCAAACAGATCCCGCAAGCGCGATTGTGTTTCCATCTATAGAATAATGCTGCCTGGATACTCTTCCTGGCAAACCATGAATCTCTTTGTGCTTTCTGATTACACTGTAAATCTCGCTTGCTCATCTGTCATAAAGATTGATTTTTCTTTTATTGTTTTGTCACTATATGGTTTTATCTCTTCAGCCCCCTTCTCTTCCCCTCCATCCGTAAGCTGACATTTTGCTGAAGTGAATGTTGCGGCATCTATTGTACGTGACTGAGCGAAGCGCTAGAAGTGAGTCCTGCAAATTAGGGGGCATCGTAAAAAAAATCACAGCCTGCAAGGCACGGCACGGCCTGGCCGTACGAGCCCGCTGCCTTTTCCCCGGCGCTGGCACTGCCCATCCTGCTCCTGGCTCAGCCTTGTCTGTGGGAGCCGGGAGGGGCTGGGTGAGAGCCCGCGTGTTGGAGACGGTCAGGGAGCGGGACCTGGAATTGCAACCGTGCCCTCAGGCACTCTCAGAGAGGTGGCCCAGAGGCGGGCAGGGATGCTCGCCTCCCCCGGGGTCTCGGGGTGCTCCCGGGTACCCCCTCAGCTGCAGCACCATCGCTCAAGCCATGGGAATTTGCAGCGTTATGCCGGTTAATTTCTGAAGGCTGGTAATTATTTTGTGTCGCCATTGACAAAGTTGACGACTTTCTCTCCCTTTGCCGTATTAATTCAGTGACTTTTGAATGTGCATACGAAAAGGCATGTTTACTTTGATTAGACAAATTGTGAATGTTAAATTACAGTCTGTACCATCGACTCTGCAGTTTTTCTTCTGCCCCTTATTGGAGACCAAAATCAGACTTTGGGAAGGCATTTAAAGCTCTTCACAGTGATTGAAGGCAATAACCACCTTTCTGTATTCTATTTACATCGATCTCTATTTGATTTCCACAGGTACAAGAGGCTTCAATTGTCGGACCGCCCTTATCTGTCCGTGTGGGCTGAGCAGAGGCAGCACGCAGCGCTCAGAAGCCAGGGAGCAGCCTCCCCCGGGGGTACCGCTAATTGTGTGCCATTAGTTGCGCGGTTTTAAACAGGAGCTGAGGCTTAGTCCGCAGCCTGAACACACCCCGGCTCTCCGCTGCTACCTGTGACCGTGCCCAGGCTGTGCACAAGCTGGGCTGTACATCACTGGCCTTATTTGCTGCGCTCAAATTGCCCGAGAGAGCTAAAAATTTGGCATGCTGCCGATTTAAAGCAACTTTCCGTTTATTAAAAAAGCACGTGGGATGGAGTCATTGGAATAATAAATTCTCACGCTTGTATAACGCCTTAAATCTCTGCGAAGCAGCGCATTATAACTAGAGCTGCTTCACAGCCCTGAGAACTCAGGAAGGGAGGGAAAAGCCGCCCTAACGCCCCGTCCCGGGCACGGAGCTCAGCCGGACAAAGGAGCCCTCGCGGGTCCCTGCTGACTCCGCTTAATTAGTGAGCTGCTCTGAAAGCCAGCTGTGAGGGGCAGCCAGCTGCCCCAGGGAGGAGGGGCTCTTGGTCAGCAGAGGAGACCGAGCCCTTCCCCATCCCACTGCCTCTGGCTGTGTCCCCACCATTGCCATCACCACCACCACCGCCATCGCCACCGCCATCGCCACCGCCATCGCCATCGCCACCGCCATCGCCATCACAACCATCATCCCCATCACCAGTCCATTTTGTGCACCCTGGGCTCTAGGAGCCCCTCGCCCCACCTGGCCGGGGTGAGAACCATGAAGTGGTGGTCCCTGCAGCTGGGGGTGTGGGACCGGCCCTTCCCACCGGTGGGAGGACGCTACTGAGGGACAGTGTGGTGACGGGCTGTTGTGTGGGCACCATCCCCGCTGCCCCGGGGAGCTTCTCGTCACCACGGAGCCCGAGGATGGGGCTTCTCTCTGCAGCCAGGCCTGCTGACCAAGGGAGAGGGTGCGGAGGGTCCCTCTGGGAGGGGCGAGGAGGAGGGCGAGGGCTGCCGCAGGAGGGGGGATGCTCGGGGAGGAGAGGCAGGCTGCTGCTGTGCTGATTTTACAGCTAAATCAAGAGGACCTCTTTCTTAATTGCTACTTTTTTGCATCTTCTCAGACCATTTTAGTACAAAATAGTTTCCCAAGCTCAGACATCCTCATTTGAATTGTTGTACTATCTGTTTTTTAAAATTTTTTTCCCCTCTGATTACATTGAAATAGTGAGGCAGATCCTGTGCTGGTATGGCCTGCTCTCCCAAATCTTTATATGCCTATAGGATCGGATGTTAAGTGTTAGCGGACAGGCAAGTTACAAACAATGTTATGATGGTGTGAAACTGGTAGCAGTCCAGCTGGAAGATCTTTGGAGGACACCAATGGGAGTCAGCCTGTCCTTGTGAATGATGGAGGAAAACCCGCTTACAGAGGCAAAAAAAGCCAGTTTAGTTTTGTTTTCTTTTGCTGCTTCTCCCTAGTAAATCCATGTGTCTTTCATAGTACATTTGAAGTTAAAAGAACCATAAATAACATCTGATCACGCTCGTGCAATTTCAGGTCGATGCACTGCTCTGGTTAGTCATGGCCCGTTGGGTCCTGCGGGCAAGTCTATTCTCTGCCGGAGGGACAGGGCAGCGCGACGCTGCGGTGGTGTCCCTGCGTGGAGAAGATGAAGGGCTGGCAAGGCTTCTGCAGGAAGCCACAAAGACGCCACGGAGCCCAAGAAACTCCTTTCAACAGTTGAGGAGGAAAGAAATGGAATCAAGTTTTACCCAAGAGGGGCCCCGGTTGCCAGCGGCACGTAGCAGAGGAGACACAGCGTGGTCCTCCAGCCCCGGCTCGCACTGATGCTCGTCCCCGGCCCATGGCGGTGGTGGAGGGCGATGGGAGGGGGACGGCACCGTGGGCACCGTCCCAGGGACGGAGAACCCCCCGCCAGCCCTGAGAGAGGACGGGGGCAAAGACAACCTGCGTCTTCCTCTGGGCTGAGGGCCTCTGCCCCAGCCCTCTGGAAGGTCACTGTGGTGGTCACATTTTTTTAGGCAGCTCCTCATTTTCTTAATGTGAGATATTTCTAAAGTTAATTATGAAATCTTTAGCATTAAATATTCAGGAACACTTATTTTTGAATACCTCAGGTTTAATTTAGGTTCTTTGAAATTTTAATATCTTGCTTTAATATTTAATGCTACCCTGACATGACTATAGAAATTTAAAGTCTGTTCTTTGAGTGAAACAAGTCCTGGGTTTCTTTACGGAAAAGGCTGAGATGGAGAGGTGAGGAAAGGGTCTGTCTTGAAAGGATGCAACTCTCCTTTCTTTTCCTATCGATGCGTGGGCCACTGCAATATTTCCAAATAAACACTTTCTTTTTGCACTGGTCTTGTGAAAGTAACCCAGCCTCAGGTATGCAACGTATTTTTTTCTTTCCTTTCTGCTAATTACCGACGACCCCAGTCTCTCCAAAGCAGCAGACTGTTTTGGGTCTTCTGCACCGCGCTCGCCCATCAAGCAGCACCAGGGCCGTGCCGTATCCCAGGCATGGTACCGTTTCCCGGTTCCATGTGGTGCTGAGGAAGCCCTCGCAGTGTTTCCTTCGGGGCTCCGCAGAACACAAAAGACACAGCCATCTGGGCAGTAGATGGGACAGAAATCTGCGTTCCTGGGTTGCTGCGCGGGTGAAGAATGAAGGCGTTACCCTTGCGTGGTTTGTTCGCTGACGCGACGCCAGCAGGTCGCTGGTGCGTGACACTGGCCAGCGGTGGTGGGTCGCGGGGAGCGGCCTGGGGCCGGGGCTCTGCCCGTGTCACTGGGTGTCATTGGTCTCTGTTCGCCCACAGGGCTAATTCGTGTATGAATTCCAGCTAATGGTGAAAACAACTCTTCGGATTGTACATATGCCAATATATTGGGCATTGTAGGGCTTAGTTAATATGTCAGCTCTAATTAAATCCTCTCAGTTATTAAAATATCTTTAACATGTTTTACAGCACAGTACCTTCAAATGAGAAGCATTACATTTTTTTTAGGTTGTTTGGGGTTTTTTGGTTTGGGTTGGGATTTTTTTTTTTTTTTTTTTTTATTTGGGGGGGGATGGTTAGCTGCTGAATTACCAGATGCTATCAATTTGTGAGCTGCGTTTAAGGTGCAATGACTAATATGTGCTTTGTGAAATTTTCTAAGAATCTACATGAGAGTCAAGATGCATAAAGAGCACTGGGAAGAAAGTCACAAGCTGATGGGGTTTGGTGTTTAAAAGGTATAAGGAAGCCTGCGGCTGGGTGAAATCTGAATTTGTCTTGGGGAAAAAAGGGTTCTTTTGAAGGACAGAGCATGAGACTCGTACGGAGGGTTTTGCTGCTGCCTCGTTCAGGAGGCATGGGAAAAATATCAGCTGAAGGTGATGGAGCCAAGTTGCTAGGTGCTGAGTGTCAAAGAGCAAGAAAATATGTGTGAACATGTAAAATAGCAGCATGCGGAATTATTATCACAAAGGCTCTCCGTGAAAAGAGAACAGGATATAATGGGGCTGATTTTGAAAAGCAGTTTTGTCCAGTTTTGTGCCTGCAATTTCGTATGAACTTATAATGCCGGTGCATCTTTATGGCCACATTTTATGCACTTAGATGATCGCCTACCCAGCTTTTACTGCCAATCAGCTAGATTTCCACGGGTCCGGTATCACGCAGGATAACAGCACGCACAGGCAGTCTCCCCAGGCTGACCGGACCTTATGGGCAAGTGTGACCTGGCACGGGTGAGGACGTCACCGCGGACCTCCCAGCCTCCAGCTGTGCTCTCTGATTATTTGTGACAAGAAGATAATTATTTTCAGATATGAGGACGCAAAACCACTAAAGCCATTTTAAATCCCTGGTAAATGTCCAGAGACACGCACGGAGGAGGTATGTGCCTGCTTGTAACCGGTGCTCGACATTAGCAATAGGTTTTAAGCGTTCTTTGTGGCCCGCACATTTGCTGATGAAGCCTGGAGAGGTGTTTGGTGGGAGTGTTTCACGTGTTGTTGGGGACCCTGTTTCAGCCCCAGCTCTAGAAATGACACACGGTAGAGATTTGTGGTCTAAGGGCCGTGTCCGGGCTCCTGCCAGGCTGGCTCCCGGGGCAGGAGCATCTCTAAAGTGTCACTTTTGCGGGTAAAAGTGCTCGTCTGGCGTGGCAGGAGGACCCGGCAAAGCGCCTGGAGAACCGTGCTCTTCAGCGGCAGCCTTGCAGGCTCTGGGTCGTACATTTTGCGAGAGGCCCTCCAAAAGTGAACCCCGAAGGTTAACTCACGGATTCAGGGGCTGCAGGAGCTGCAGCCCAGGATAACCCGGCACAGCAGGGCCAGCTCGACGGCTTCACCACTCGTCTCAGAGCATCCTCCTTCACGCTTAGCTTTGCTCCCTTCGTTTAATCGCTTGATGTTCATGCTCTAAACAGAAAGCTGAGGTCCGGCAGCAAATTATTCTCTCTTTCTCTGTCTATTTAACCTGAATAGTTCCCGTGCTCTGGTTTCTCACAGAGCCGGTGGTGGTGGTGCAGGCAGGGACCTGCCGAGGGGGGCAGCCAGGACCTCGGCTGGGGAGTGCGGGAGGGCTGCAGGGTGGCCGCTGCAATGGGAAAAGAGGCCAGATAGGATCTGGAATGGCAGTGGCCGCTATTTAACGCCTTCTTGCAGCTGGACTAAGTGATCGCTGTGGGTCCCTTCCAACGGAGATTTCTGTTCTGTTCTGTTCTGTTCTGTTCTGTTCTATTCTATTCTATTCTATTCTATTCTATTCTATTCTATTCTATTCTATTCTATTTCGTGTGTGGGTTTTTTTTTTGCGGGGAGTACACCCTGTAGAACTAATCCAGTGTTTTCCAGGGGCTATGTGAGTCCTAAAGACTAAACCAAGCACACCAGGTGTGTGCAGCAGGATGCTCCTGTACAGCCAGCCTGGGGGTGGGACAGCGGGGAACTTGGCTTTTAAAGCGTGGAAAAAAGGGATTGTATAACGAAACTTGAGGCAAACTCCGTTCTTGCTCCTGTGTCAACTTTGCTAGAACAATCTTGGGTTGGGATTTGTCCCTGTGTGAAGACACACCTCATAGAAAGTGAAGCCAGATGAAAAAGGAACAATTCAAGGCTAGAAAAAGTTAAAAAACTGAAGGCTGCCGAGGTCTGATGATGGAAATTCATTAGCTCCCGGCTGAATAAGTAACTACGATTCTCTTTTCATGTAAGAGCTCTGCCAGCTTGCAAAGGAGCAGATGTGCACACAAGATGGATAGTTTCAAATAGTCAAAATACTGTTTTTTGGGGCTTATTTTTTTTTTTTTTCCTTCAGTGATTATCTTTTTTCATCTAAAATAAATCCAGATTGTGCATAGTCTGGAAAACAAAACAACAATATTTGGAGAGTGGGAGTGTTTATTTAACAGGTGGCTTATTTAGCAAATGGTTCACTCTTATAAAATAATATTCCCGTAGTATTCCGCAGCAATCGCACAGAACATATGAGAGCGGGAAGGCAGCTTTGGGGGTTATTACTTTATGTGGGCCCGGGTTTGCTTGGTTTAATTAAGAACATCTGCGGGAGCGCTTTGCTAAGCGCATCGGCGTGCGTTACTGACGGGGGGCTGGGCGCTGTGCCTGGGAGGGCAGTCGCCCTCTCCTCCCCGGGGAGGCAGGGGACGCGGCACGACGCGTTTGAGGGACACCCTGCTGCGGCAGAGCCCTGGGCTGGCGGAAGGGGCCACCGGTGGGCTTCGGCCCGTCACCCTGAGGGACACACGTCTTCATCAGACGTCCTTCCAGCCGCCAGTGGCACGGGATGCCTATCCCTAAACGCGGATGCTCGGGTGTTATTCCCTATTCAGGATGTTATTCCTATACAGGATGTTCCCTATAACAGGTTGTTATTCCTGATATTCCCAGGAGCTTATCCTGGAGGAGGGAAAAAAGGGGGAAGAAGCCCCGGTGACAAGGTGGAGGGCAGGAGCTGAGCTGCACGAGCTGGCAGAGGCGCTGTCGTTATCCCACGCAGGGTGCGGACACGCTCCGCTATGGACCAAATACACATTCCTTACAAGTCTTCTACGCTGGCTGTGCTAGCTGTGCTGGAATTTGAGCGGAGAGCTATTTTAATAACAATATTTCGAGAAGTGGAAGGATAATTACACACAGATTTGGCTCGCTACCTCCACAGGGCTTGGCTTTTGTTTTCGGATGGAGTCTCTCTACGTTTAACAAATACAAATGACTCGGTGGGGATTTTTCCCTGTACTTGTTTTATTCTTATTAACCCTTCCAAAGGCGCTGACACTGTGTCTAAGCAGCTGGCCTGGTACTGAGCCGGTAGGGTGTGTTTCATTTTGGGCTTGAGCCTATGGAAGGTGGGAAGGGATTTCTTTCCAGGATATTTTTAATTTACTGGAATATTAAAGCACTTTTTCCAACTCCCAGGTTTTGCTAATAGCACGAGCTTTAAATATTTAAATATAGGTAAAATGCCTTTAATGATAGAAGTCATGAACACAATAATTTAAAGTGATTATTAAATTATAATAGCCCTAATTCTCGCAATTCATTTTAAGGCTCCATCCCAGTATTTGCCATTATTATTTGCCATTTGCAGCAATGGTGTCATGATTCTTGGGTGGGAGGGGAATTAGAAATTGGGAAGGCGTTGAGGGTGGGACGGGGAAGGCTGGTTTGCTTTTTTCCCCGAATTGGCCAAATCCCTGTTTGTCAGCGCTCACGAAGGCTCCATGCTAAAGGGACCACTCTTGGATGAAGAGCTGACAGTAACCACTGCTCATTTCACCATGCGGTAAAAGAATCACTTCTCACAAGCAGCAGCTTGGTGAGGAAGCAAAGAAAAAAAAAAAAAGTATTTCAAGATCACAGTTTGTCTGAAAGACGAACACACTTTGCACACCCAAAGGACGGCGGTGAGCTCTCCTCGGGGGTCTCGGCCGCGGAGCGAGGCAGACCCCGTCCCTTCCCTCCCTGCGACCGCAGAGACAGAACAAGCCCGGCCACGGGTTGTTGAACCAGAACTGGTTCAGTTTTGAGCTTTTAGCCTCGGAGCCGGTTGAGCCAGATGGCTCATCGCTGCCGTGGCTTTGCATGCCAAGTGCCCGCAGACCCTCCTCTTCATCCCCCTCCTCCTCACCCCCCATTCTGCCGGGTGGCCGCAGCGCCCGGGCAAGGGGAGCGGGTCCTGCTGCAGCAGCCGACCTGCCCGCGTCTCAACCCAGTTCAGAAGTATTTCGGTCAAAAATTCTCTATTCCCTTCTTCTGTTCATTAACCTTTACCGGAGTGCTAATTCTGCATTTAAATATAAGGTCAAAGCCCTTAGCTGGTTTTTTTTTCAGCAGAACTAAGTGCCTTATCTGAAATCTTCTGGAGGGAAATACCAGGCCAGCAGCACTCATCGGTGCCTCTCGACTGGCGCCGCCGCCGCCTCGCTTCCCGAGGAGCCGGGGTTACGTCTGCCGGGGGAGCGGCTGTGCTGGGGGGACGAGCTACTAAGGGTGATTAGCTTTGGGAAATTAATTTTTGAAATGTACTCTCTCACACTGTGGCCTTTTGCAAAAAGGTGCTTAAGGCACTGAAACGAAGGCCGAGACACTTAGCGAAACTCCCCTGGCAAAAATGAACATAGTGTAAAAACTCAGCTATCTTTTCCACGACGTGCCCCGTCGGCAGGGGAGGTGTTGGCAGGACGGTCGGACGTTTCTGCTCTGCCGCATCTATGTAAAGCCATGAACGACCCTGTCACCGCACCCCAGCTCCCCGAGAGCCACGCGGGATCCCTGCCCGGCCCCGGCAAAGTGGCTGGACCCTGAGGCTCCGGGAGCCACTCGCGGGAAGGTGACCCCTCCACCCCTGCCTTTGCCTTTCTGCTGCTAATACACATATAGGCAGGACGATATGCGCACCTAGCTTGCTAAAAGTGCTTTAGAAATCATTCAGAGGGACTTAAAATCCTTAATTTTTGACAAACAAATGTTAAATCCTCTTTATACAGAAAATAGCGGCAAATACCATCCACTGCTCCCCTGGCCCAAACTCCCAGGAGCTCTAATTTTAAAAGTATGGGGGGAGTGAATTTGCAGTAGCTTACTCCAAAGTTAATTTTTTTTTTTTCCTTATCATAATAAACATAAAAAGGTCAAAGTTAATGAAGAAAATAGCAAATTCGAAGTTCCGTGGAAGAACAACCCAGCGCTTTTAGCAATTCGCTTAAATGAGAGAGGAAAAACCAGTTCCTCTACCATTTGGAAGCTTTTGCAGCCTAATGAAGCGTGCGACCTCCCTCCCGCAGCTTCTGCAGAGCCGAAATTCCTGCAAGGAGCTGGCTCATTAGCGGGAAGCGGGAGCCGCTGCCCGTCACGCCGCGGCTCCCCGGGATCCTGCGTCTCCCGCGCCCGGCAAAGTGTCGCTACCCAAAGAGACACGTCAAAAATGTTAAGCGCATCTAAACGGCGGCACCTCCCGGCCTAAATTAACTGCCCTGTAGAAGAGGAAAGTGGATTTTCATACAAAAAAATATAAATAAGGGGGGGGGGAGCAACGGCCCTGCCTCTCAGCGCTAGACACGGGGCGGCTGCTGCTCAGTCACATCTTTAAGGTTTATTCTCACTTGCGGTTCCCATTGAAGCCGCTGCCGCTGAGGTTAATGGGAGTTACGCGCTCATGCCTACAACGGTTTGGATAAGTGGAAAAGCTGATGTTATTGCACGTAAATCGCATCGCGGAATGTGCGAACTGCGTTTGGGTTTTGGCTGAAAAATAATAAAGTGGAGGATGGATGTGCATTAGGAGAGAACAGATTTCGCCCTCTAGATACCAGATATAATATATATCATTATTACAGACTTTTTTTTTTTTAATCTGGCAGCACTAAAAAAAAAGAGGGTAGCGGAGGAATAACGAGGACTTTCATATTTGGCAGATAAGGGGAAATACCTGTGGCTGTGGTGGCCGGAGCAGCACCGCACCATCTCCTCCTCCCCATCTCTTAATTCTGGCTGGCTGCACAAATGTCATTTATTCAGCTAACGAGGGGGGAGGTTTACCTGCTGTCCCGCTGCCCCGGGGATGAAAGGGGCTGCAAGTAACGGGGCTTCCAGCTCGGCTGTTTTCCGTGGCTGTTTGGGGTTGGGATGGAGGTTCATGGCGTGGGAGAACCGAGCCTGGAGCGAGGGCAAAGGAGAAGGTCGCTCCCGCGTCCCTCTGTTTGCCGGGATGGCTGGTGGCATAAATTGGAGCAAACCCTCAGGGATGGTTCTGGCAGCCAGGAGTTACGGGGAGGGCAGCCCGTGGGGGGTGCAGGGTGGGAATTGTCCCGTGACGCACATTTACACCCTACCAAGCAACGGGAAAGCTTAATACGCCCTGAAAAATGAATGACTGAAAACTGAGTTTATGGGCGGTGGCAAATATGCTGATCTCTACATTTTTTTAACACGGGAATTTTTTAATGCAAAGGAACCTTTGAGCTCTTCATGAATTAGGCATTAAGCAGGCAGAAAGTGATGGGAACAAATAGGGATGTGCTCAGTGCTGAAGGTGCCTGGAAAAAAAAATCTCCTTGCCCTTGCTGATACAAAATTTTTGGAGCAGGACGTATAGAGAATCCCTTCCAAATTACCCTGAGACCCTCGTGCCATTGCTTTGACCTGGCTGTTTTCCGTTATGGTATGGATAAATTCCCTCCCGTGCCCTCAGTGCTCAGCAGAAAAACATAAAACAGGACCAAAAACTGGAGCCGACCCAAACTAAGCGTGTTTGCAGCATCCCTGCATGGGCAACGGTGGCCATTAAGGTCGGCCAAATTGAAAGCAAATTCCTCCCTTCAATGTCATTACTTATTTATCTACTCTCAATATTAAGGCTGAATGGAGAATTTTTAATTCCTGTTTTTTAAGATTTTTTTTTTTTTCCCCCCTCACTATTTTCTCGTTCTAAAGAATTCCGTGATGCGAGCTGTAGCGTGGCCGGCAGGGTGGGCTGCGTGGCCCCTCTTCCTGCGGTGCCGCAGGACAGGGGCACCCGGGCGCCTGCCTCTGCCCCGGCCCAGGGCCCCGGGGAGCTGGGGACGCGGGAGGGACGTGACGGACCCTCGGTGGCACTGCCAGCCCCCACGCAAACCCCGCCAGCCAGGCGACGCACTGCCGGGGCTAAAGTGTCAGGCTGAAATTTGTCCTTTTCCTAAGCTTCCTCACAAATGTGTCAGTTTACACAAGGATTTTAAAATTATTTAAGATTCTTTTAAAAGAAAATGAATGCTTTTCCTTGCCCATTTTTTTTCTCCTTTTTTTTTTTTTCTCTCCAAAGAAACAAAACCTTCCATGGCAGACTATGAAATATGGATTATTTACCTCCAGACTGGGCACAAGCCTGATCCAATCTTAGAAGTAAATGCATATTTAGTCTTTAAGGCAATTTTTTTATCCATGTAAATACGTATTTTGGTATACACATTCTTTGTAACACAGTTATGTGGACTAAGCGGAGGTTTTGGTAGGTATAACATTTACCATTTTTTGTCTAGAACGCTAGCTCTGAAAATGTGCAAAAAAGCAGCTTTTACTGGTGATGGTTTTTAACGCTCCTGTATCTTAAAAACAGCATAGTTTCTAAAAAAAGTATATATATCGAAAAGTTTAAAAAAAAGCTGTCTAGCTATGAAGGATACATTTCCTGCCAAAGTTATAAACCCTTGAGAAACTGCATTTGTTCAAGAAGTTGTGAGACATCCTTTAATTCAGTATTAGTATAAGCACGATCAGCAACTGTATAATTAGAGCATCATTGCTTCTGCGCCCGTCACCGAGGCGATGGTGATTGCAGACCTGAGTTATTGCGCAAGGAGGAACTGAACGGCGTTACAGACTTCGGGGTTTCCAATGGGGACAACAATCTTGATATAAATATTCAGTTATACTGCTTGGAGCTAAGCCATTTATTTTTCGCGTTTGAAAGGTGGGAATAAATATGATCGTCTTTGCCCGACAGATACGAACAGTATGGGTCAATCCTTTGAAGAAACATGGAACATACCTTCAAACAGTTGCCTACAGCAAATGCACCCCACGAATGACAGGGTGGGTGGGACTGGTAAAAGGTGGCTGTGTTCAATCGGCAGCGGTCTGCACCATCCGTTTGGGAAGAAACGCCCCAAAAAGTCCCAGTCTGTACAATTACCAGTTTACCGCATGGAACAAGATTCACCCAGAACCAAGTTTCTTTATTTGATGGACACCCCCTACAGCTCTAATCCTGCAAAAATCAAGGTGGTTTGACTCTACGGCTGCGGAAGGGACGGTGCCTAGAGCTAAGCGCGGCCGTAGCTCCCTGTAGGAGTGGAGGGTGGGTGGGCAGAGGCTCCCGAGCAGCCTTGGGAGAGGGACCCGACCGACGCCGAGGGCAGTCCCGGCACCGCGCTGGACACACACCCCCCACACACACGCACCTCCACGGCTGAACACCCGGGTCTGACTGATACTACACACCGATTCCACCGACAGAAACGCCACTGGCACCTAGAAACGACTGTGCGGTTTGTTTTCTTTTTGGACTTCACGATAATTATGTCCCCTCAAATTTAAGTGAAAATTCAGAGACGGGACTGAGCATCTTGTCCATGCTCCAGTGGCTCTACCCGGTACGAATGCAAACAGTCTATACCTTTTTTTTTTTTTCTTTTTTCTTTTCCATATTTAATAAAGCTGCTATTTATTCTATTCTGTTGCTGGAAATATCAGGACCCAGATACCAGGAATCACTGCAACAAAATATGTCATCGAAATACATAATTTGATCCAGCCACAGCATAGAAGCATCTCTCAGTGTTGCTGGAGATGAGGCGTATGAGTTGGGCTATGCGTATCCGTCTGTCTTTCTTCGTAAAACTGTACTGACATGATACTTGCTGCAGCACCACTGTTTCTAGCGAACGGACTCTACAATATAGCACTTTAAAGCTGCAATACAAGAGAGAGCAGAATATCAGGACTGTGTATAGTGTAATTTGAACTGGGTTTATGCTATTTCCTTAAAGAATGAATTTTGTCATGTTATTCAAGGTTTTAAAAAATGCCACGTTTCCAAAAAGAGTAACTGCTTAGCACATGGCTGTAAATACTAGGACAGGAATAGTACAATCTGTCACTGAATATACGCAGAGTGACCCAGGACGTTTTATTGCCGTATTTTGGAGTCAACATATTTCCGTTTATACCCTGCGCCTGAGTTTATCGGTAACTACACCAGATTCGCCGCATATTGTGTCTACGTGTTGGGATGGGGGGGGATCTGTTGAGCCGAGCGAGACTCAGCCTCTGCCTTTTCAAAACCTGGGGTACGCGCAGGGTGAGTCTGGAGCTGCTGAGCGCGCCCCGTGCTCGGCTGGCACCGCTCGCTGCCGAATCCTACTCTAGGAGAAAAAATGTTGTAGGAGAATAATCGTGTCGCCTCCCGGAGTTCATATAAAAAACAGGGGAATAATAATGTCGACAATGGTTTTATTGTTCTCGTCATCGATAGTTGGTTTGTGAGCAAGTCAAGATCTTTTGGGGTGACCAGGAGATCCTGCATTCAAGGGCTGTTGGCCATAGTCACGTCCCAGGAATTTACACAGATGGCGCTTTTAACTTCAGCTGTAAACTGTGAGCAACGTTTTGTGTTAATGCTGTCCGGGGCTGTTTAAACAAAAAAAAGTTAGTAACATTAGGTGCTATTCTGAAACCTGACCCTTCACTGAGCGGGATGGGAGTATTCCCTGGACAGACTGCAGCACTAGGAAATTGCGTGTGAGGACTCAGCTGCTGTGGTGAGAGATGTGGGCAGTGTTGGAGCATCGGTAACGAAGTCCTGTCTGTAAGGATGATTCTATCATGGACGGCAACATGCACTTCAGTACAGTTATTGGAGCAACCTCGTTTTAATATATATATGTATTTTATATATATATGTATATATATAAAATTCTGCTTGATACTTCATGTATTTTCAGATATCTAGTATTTTAAAAGCATCCTTTATCATTGCTAAATTAGCCAAACCAGTACAAAACTAAGTGCAAGAAAAATACCAATTCACATAGGTTTTGCCAGTAATACAAAAGGGACTATTCAGCTTCTCACATTTACAGCCATTTAGGAATTTTGACTTAGAAGGACGAAGGGAAACGTTCCTACATTCAAAAGATGTCTCAAAATAATTTGCGTTCTGTTTTGCAATGGGAAAACCCAGTTTCTCCAGAGATCACCTACTGGTTAGTGGTGGTAGGCGGAAAACATACAAAGGAGCTGGTGCTGTTCTTGCCTGGTTGCCTAAAACCGCGGCGTCTGCAGCGGTTCGGTGACCCCCCGGGGGTGGGAGAGGGGCTTTTCCTTTTAGCCAATAGCACCTTTCTCCTCCACTAGAGATTTCTTACGCTCAAAAGGATGCTTTAGCATTTCCCAAAACACATTCCAGATTTGTTGGAGAGGAAGAGGAAAGTAGTGTTTTATGAAGGCACACCCATGCTGAATTTGCAGGAAAAAGGAAAGAAAAGAGAAAGCAGTACTGCACAGTGCAGTTATAATACAAGGCTCATTCTTGAAACCTGAATATCATGCTAGAAGAAAATCTAGATATGTGTAATATTTTGAAGAAATATTTTGAAGGCAATATTATTTGATTTTTTTTTTATCAAAAAAGAAAAAATATTTCTGTGTAAATGTGGATAGAATGCTATTTAAGAAGGGAACTGAATATTTGTATTGCAGCCTTAAAGAAGCACATTTTTACTGCAATATTCCTTTTTTTTTTTTTTTTGTAAACTACAGTCTGCAACTCAGCAGACCATGACTGAATGCTTTTGAAAACTTGTAGATTACAAACATGAAATCACGATTAATATCCTCTAAAAGTAATTTCAGAGCTTTCACGTCTTAAAAAAGGACAATGTGTACTGCTTCACAAGGTAATGCAGCTAATCAAAAAAAGGAGTAGAATTAAAGTATTTACATAATGAGCAATTCTACAGAAGGCGATCATCCCCATGTAAGCACTGCTGATTATATCCCACGCTGCTTTTAACAAACTCTACCAGATTGGATCCAGTCATCAGCACTTTCAGAGAATCCTTAAAAGCCTTTTATGGGTCTTTACACTTAGTGCAGAATGATGTTCTTCAGGTAGAATATGCTGGTGAGGGAGGACAGTGTCAACACAAGGTACCAGCAGGAGAAGAGGACTTCGGCGTCACCGGTGATCCCGTACTGGGCTGTACTGGGAGCTGCAAAGAGAAGAAGAAGAAGAAGAAGGAGGGGTTAAGTGAAAACTTCCACTCTTAGAGCCCCGAATTCTCAGTTTTCATCAATTCTTCTAAGATAACTACACGGGCAGCAAAAACATTCCTCTGAAAACCAGAGAAAGTGCTGCCAAAGTAGCCAAGCCCTCCTGCTGCGCCGCTCAGGGAATGCTACTTTTTGTTTTAAAGAGGGTAGAATCATTATTAAGGCAAGCATTTAAAAATGTGAATACTTAACATGAGATGAATGCTACATGTTTAAACATCTGAATAATTTATCTGTTTTTAAGTTGCTGAGCATTAAGATCTCCACTGAAATCAATGAGAGGTGAATATATTTAGCTCTGCTGGAAAACAACTCCTTTTCTGCCTGACTTTAGAAGCCAAAGTTTGACAATCTTGCTTAGCCAAAGAGATTCATATTTATTTTCAGTCTCTCTGAAGAAATTATTTTTACTTGCTTCAATACAAAGTCTTTCTCAAATTCCTAAGTAAATATTACAGTAAGTGCATGCAAAAAAAGACTTAAAATATAAGAAAACAGTGTTGAGCGACAAGTGAGGAGACAAGCCTGTGGAGCAGTCGGCGCGGGCCGCCTGCAGGCTGCAGCGTGGGAACCGGCCCCGGCCAAAACTGCCTGGTTTGGTCTTAAAAACCCACGGGCAGGAGGAGGGGAAAGGACCAGTCACCTCACCCCGCACCGAGCCCACGCTACCAGGACGACGCTGTTGGGATGCTCGGCTGCTAAATAAACACCGCAGGCTCGCTTTGGCCGGCAGATTTATGTACAAGATTTCTCTCAAATCAAATATTTTTCTTTTATACGATGCATGGAAGCCTGACCTCTCGGAGAAGTACGCAGCATCCTGTGCCCTTCGTTTGAACACCGGTATCAAAGGTTTTGCTTTCCCAACTCTATGAATACACCACGGGTTATTCTAAAACATAATATCTGTGCAAGTCTTGTATCGAGTGCCACTTCTACAAGCAGGCGTCGCTTACGTCAGTGGCACTTCATTTAGATACAAGTTGCAGAATTTGCTTTTTTGACTGAACTGACCCAACATCTGCCAGCGACATGGAAGGAGATTAGCTGGTGGATGCTGAGCAAGACCAAGCCAGCTTGGTGCCCACGTCCTGCGGCTCAAGGCCTTTTCCTCGCAGAGGACAGAGGTGTCCGAAAGGCAGGAGGGGAGCAGACATTTCCAGGCTCATTCCCGGTCACCCAGCTTGAGCGAGCTGGGGATGCTCAACCCAAAGGCTGCACTGCAAAAGGGAGAGACCACCAACGTGGCTGCTTTGAAAAACACATGAGCCATGAGTGAACGAAGAGGGGAGGTCGCCTGGGAGCCCAGGGGTGGTGGTGGGTTGGATGCCACTTGGAGGATCCTGCCTCTTCTGCAGGATCTCTCCTTTCACACCGTTCGTTACATTGCCGTCCTGCGGTGTCCTCAAGGCACGGGGCTCTCTGGACCGAGAACACCAAGAGGTGGTCTGAAGAGCAGACTTCAGCCAACAGCTCTGCTCTGCAGGTACGTGGGAGAGGGCTGCACAGAGCGGGTACCAACGCTGCAGAAGACAGTTTCCCTGGGGCCAACCCAAAGCTTGTCCCAGCGCCTGGCCCAGGAGCGAGCTGCCTCCGGCAGCACCGCTGCCCCTCGCCAGTGCCAAGTCCACCTCCGGCAGGGAGGCACCAGGGAATGGCACACGCGGGGCTTTGGAGAAAGAAAAATTCTTCACGTGCTTCCCTTGTGGGCAGAGGAGAGGAGCAGTGAAGCATCCCTGATGGCAGACACGAGCCCAGGAGGGCTGCACGGTGTGGGCAGGACGGAGCCCAGGAAGGAGAGCGGGACCTTGATGGATGGGGTCGGTACCCGGCGTCTGGCTTGCACGGAAAGTCCCCCCAAGATGAACAACGATAATAAAGCAACAAGAGGGATTTCACTAAAATCACGGCCCGTCTGGGGCAGGAGGAGAGACTACAGCAATCACCCAAGAAAATAAAGCAAACGGTTGGTTTTCACCAAATCTTGTTTGCTTCTGAAGGACACAGTCTCCTGAATTTCGAGTCTTGTTCACTGAAACATAAACATCCCTTTGCTTTCTATACAGACATCTGTGCTATGTGCTGCCGGGTCCATTTCCAATGTGTGACATTTTATTAGACGCAGAGTATGTGATAAAACCAAAAATCAGTCATTTCCCCCCCATGCAGAAAGGGTCAGGTAATAAAAAAAAAATTACAAGACGAAGCTTGATTTTAAAGCTTAGTTTAGTGACTTGTAACCATGACTAACTGCAGGACAGGGCACGCTCTTCCCTTCTCATTAAAAAGGAACTTTCCGTGATAAGTCAGTATGACAAATCAACATTTAATTTATTACAAAAACCAGGCGAGCAAGCTGAAGCATAGCGTAGGTGGTATTTCATTTTATCGTATTAAAAGAGTTTCCCCAACGTAAAGATAATTTGAACTACGGTGGCTATAAAAGCGAGTGGAAAATTATGTAAATCTGATTTCCTGCATATGAACCAGTTCTATCTTTCTAAAGCTTATTAAATCATATCTGGATTGTTTCAGCACAAAGCCACTGGGCGAATTAATGGGGGAAAAATACGTAGACTTGGGTAGATAATAGAAAAGAGTTATGGTTCCTAAAGCTGGCCTGCCAGAAGAATTTGATGTGAAAGAACCCTGAAGGAGAAGCAGATCTGGACCGGTTTAAGTGACTGGACTCTGCTGGGGTTGAATAAGCTGCTGAGTTGATGTGGTAGAGGGATGCCAAGTGAGTGCGGGCCTGGTTTTGCTGGTCCACGGACCATAGATCAGCCCCGTTGGATCCCACCCTGCCCCACACCTCACCCCACTGCGGGGTCGGGTCTTGATGCTATGGCTGATGAGCAGGATTTCAGTTCAAAAAACCATTTCATAAATGCTCTTGAGTTTCTTTAGACCAGTCTTTGGCATAACAAGAAAGAATGAGTCCAGCCGTGCTGCGTGGCTCCCAGGTTCACTGGGACTGATGCTCGGACAGAGCTTAAGCCAAAATTTAAAATTATTCTCCAGCCCCTCTAATACCTTTTCCATTTCCTCATATTCCTTTAAAGAGGGCAAACCGGTGCGTGACTGCTGGCACTGGGGGCTGCTGGTTAGAACCCGCCAGGTACAGTTTCACTTGGTCAGACCTGCAGCGGCATTTGGTATAAAAAGCCAAAATAAACTGGGAGCTCGTCACATCTGCGTCCACATGGCCCCGGGAGTCCCCCAGAAGAAAGACGTTGCTGCCATTGTGGAAATGTCCCCAAAATCCATGGTGTGCCAGCAGGCAAACTGATCAGAAACTGGCTTTGAAGGGCTTTTTTGGAACTGTATACTGCAGGTCTAAAAAGCCACGCTATTTTAATTCAAACTGGAACCAATAGCTGGAAAACATTTGCCATATGCCTGCCCAGGACCAGCACGGGCACCCTGGTTCCTTCTTCAACCCTCTAATTCATCTGGCGGTGGAACAAGCCTGACTGCTCTTCGGCTTGCTTCCGTAGTCTCCTTTTGTAATTAGCAGCCGGCATTAGAGCGGGCTTTGGGCTGGCGGAGCGGGACAGGACACTGGGCTGGGCAGCACCCGCTCGTCACCCCTCCATGGACGGGGCTTGTGGGTCGGGAAAGTCCTGCCAGATCATTATCCCTCAACCTTAATTTGTCTTCTGGAAACCTCCCGGTGTTTCCAGTCTCCAAAGTGAATTTATAAGCAGATGTCCCTCTCTCACTGTTGGTGGCAAATGGGTGGCATCAATTATAATGTCACGGTGAGTCTGCTGCATGGCAGACAGTTTAAAATGTCATGCTTGGCTCTTCAGAATTCCTGGAAATACAATAAGCTTCTGCAGCCCTTTTCTTTTCCACCTCGGTATTTTGGTTAACTTTTCCTGTGGCTACCTGATTGCTTTGCCGGCAAAAGAAAATTTTGTCCCCAAACATTAATAAAACTCTGTAGATCTTTTGTGGCATTTTACAAACTCTAAAAAGTAAGCAAATTTACTTTTACAGTTTAAAAAACTCTTAGTGTGGTCTGCTTAGTCACTCATCTAGACTGAGTAATTATTTTTGCTAAGTACTAAGTAGTCCTTGCTTTCGTTAGCATTGCTGTGTAATACGAGGCAAGGTTGTTTTGCACATGGTTAATTTTCATAGGGTTTTTTTGAAGGTTCTCTATGTTGGAATAAAAACCTTAGTTTAGGCATGAATGAAAAGGTTTAAGTGTCTGAAAATAGCGTAAAACTCACAGCTGCTTTCTTCCTCCGCTAAGATCTTAGCATTGACTGCCACTGTTTTATACAGACAGACACGCTTGCGCTTGCAGTCTTAATATTTGTACAGAGAGATAACGGTGGAGGGATGTATGATTAGGCATCAAATAAAAGTAGGAATTATTTGACTCCCTGATTACATCTGCAGCTCTCCCGGGCATTTCCATAATGCCGATCACCACCGTCATAATGGAGCACCCTGTTTGGAACTGATTTTACAGCGTGGGAAGCCTCTGGCACGCAGAGATGGGCAGGAGAACAGCGGCTGGCCCGCAGAGAGGTGTTCGTCTGTCTAAGGATTCCATCCAGGGCAAGCTCTGGGCAAACTGCTTGGCTCCCCTCGTGCCGAGCTGGCAGCGCACGTTCAGCTCAGAGCTGTGGCAGTGGTACCTCAAAAGAACATGAATTTCCGTCTAGAAGAAGATTAAAATGAGCTTGATGAAAAGTCTTGATGTTTGAAATATAAGATGACCTAGGATTTAGAAGCTTCAATAACTTTAAAATACATCAGAGGGCTGGAGCCCCTCTGCTGTGGGGACAGGCTGAGAGAGCTGGGGGGGTTCAGCCTGGAGAAGAGAAGGCTCCGGGGAGACCTCAGAGCCCCTTCCAGTCCCTAAAGGGGCTCCAGGAAAGCTGGGGAGGGACTCTGGAGCAGGGAGGGGAGCCATGGGACGAGGGGGAAGGGTTTTACACTGCAAGAGGGGAGATTGAGATGAGACGTGAGGCAGAAATTGTTTGCTGTGAGGGGGGTGAGCCCCTGGCCCAGGTTGCCCAGAGAAGCTGTGGCTGCCCCATCCCTGGAGGGGTTCAAGGCCAGGTTGGACGGGGCTTGGAGCAACCTGGGCTGGTGGGAGGTGTCCCTGCCCAGGGCAGGGGGTGCCACTGGCTGGGCTTTAAGGTCCCTTCCCACCCAAACCATGCTGTGATTGCATGATAACACATTAAAATTACGGGTAGATCTGTGCGAGCGGTCGCTCTCATTGCGGCAGGGATGGAGACACGCGGAGGTTTCTGCTCCCATTCCCACCTTTGCTTTGTAACTCCCTGTGTTGTTAGCTATTGAGAAAAGCGTGTCCGCCTCTCACTGTTGACAGGACCGCATCTAGCATCTTCCCTGGGAGCCATCTGCAGGGTGTCACAGCCCTGCTGAAGGAGAAACCCCTGCTAAGGTCAGCCCTGGCCGTGTCCTCCGCGGCCGTCAGAGCACCACACCGGCCGGGGTCCCTGCCTGCATGCCTTTGAAGCCCACGTGCTCTTATCAAGCTCTCTTTTTTCCTAATTTAGTGATTATTCTACATAATCCTAATGTTTTATAACAGTTAGCAGTTGTGAAAATATTTAAGCGCACTCTTAGCACAGATAGGATTATATTCAGGCATCTCTCCTGGTGGTGAATAGAAAGGAACAAAGTAATATTGTATCACTATCTGTAATTAATGAAAGAGATTAGGAAAAATACTATGCCGGAACATGCAAACCAACATTTCCTAACTCCAAGGACTGCATTAACCAGAAATAATTACAAGCTTTAATGCTGATGCCTTGCAGACAAAAGCACGGACGTCTTTAGGTTGTCTGAATAAGCAAGGCTAATTCTTTTAAATGGATTATGCAGAGAGATGTTAATGAGCATTTCATTTAACTATATTCAGGTTAATGGTTTATTACAGGAAAGCCTTAATAAATAGTTTTTGTGCAACATCTAAAATATACAGAGAAGGAAGGAATAAACTAACTCAAGGTCAAAGCAGTAAGAAAAAAAAGATGAAAAAGACTGGGCTGTCAAAAATGCGGGGTTTTTTTTTTTGAAAAGAAAAGATTGCAAGATAATGGGACTGTGACGGCTCAGCGGAGTCCTGCAGACACGTCTCTAAATATTGTTACACTTGAGGTTAGTGGAGGATTTATGGCTCTGGAGGAGCGGGTCAACGGTCTATACGAGACTGAATTAGAAAGCAACGGCTTGTGCTAGGAGAGGGATCTGCTCGGAGAGCCCGAGGACCGGCCCACGAGCGGCTGGGCCACAGCAAAGTCTGTCCCGAAGGGGAACCTCGCTGTGCCTCGGGGGCCGGGCAGGGCTGCAGAAAGCTCGACCTTGGGAGAGCAAAACCTCATAATCTTGTGTAAAAATGAGACACCGATTTGTTTAGCCTTATGCAAATGCAATCATCCTCGAGGCTAAGCGCCCGCGACAGGAGATTTACAGCCATGGAAAATTCACTAGTGAAGTTAAATAGATAAATCTGAACGAGAAGGCCCTTTTGAAGTCAGTGCCAGATGGAGACTTTGATTAAACAGAGCTTTGACCATGGTAATAACACTTGGAAAATGCCGATAATTTAAGTAACGTTGAAATGCGTTTGGACCACGTCTGTGGTAGCTGAGAGCTGGACGTGGTGACTCAGAAGGTCCTCTCCAGCCTGACGTTCCTCTGTTACTGGGGTGAATCACTGAAATTCCCTTTAATGAGAAAGAAACGCACAGCACTGCACGGGCCAGCATCCCCAGACCGCATTTGAAATGCAAAATGCTCATATTTTAAATATAGGCATGCATTTGCGAGAGATTATTTTATAAATGATGTATGGTCAAAATATTTTTGCTTATCCCAGGGAAGAACGTGGAGTGAGGGAATCAGTGCAGCGCTGTGCGGCCCCGGCTCTCGGAAAAGCGAAGCGTGTCGACGTGATGGCTCACGGGGCACTGCAAAACGTTTTTACTGAGTATAACAAACTGCTAGACGAGGCCACTGGATGTGTCCTCGCCTGTGCCCAGTGCTCATTTGTCTCCCCAGTCCTTGCTCACGAAACCGCAGGGACAAGGATTATACCAGGAACACGGGAGGAACGTGTCGGGGGCCACCACCGCCTATAGCATCTTCTCCATCAAATACGTTAGTGTAGGGAACAGCCAAATTTTGCTGTGTTAATGCCTGTGCAGCCATTCTCTGGGTAGGGCATGCGTAATTTCGGGTAGAATTTTGCCTTTGTACATATTCTAGCCAGGAGTCCCTTGGCACTGCTGCGCCCGATATCGCTGAAAACCCTTGAGAAAGGAGGCAGGAAATACGGCAAAAGTTGCCCACGAGCTAACTCTGCCCGCGTGGATTTATGCAACTTCTTCAGCTTATTCTAAGACAGAGCTGTGGAGGATAAAGCCAGAAACTGCGAGGTCTTAAAAGAGTGGCTTTGTCATTCTCCGAAATGCGGCAGAATGATGCGGAAGATGAGCCCCCGCTGGACCGACGGAATTGATAAGAGAGGGGCATTGTCAGGCCTCCTCATCGGCATTCTTGCAGGGCTGCTGTCAGGGGCACAAACTGTAAAACGAATGGTTCTGCTGATTTGTGTCTCATTTCTAATTGAAATGAATAATGCAGCATTTTTTTTTTTTTTTTGAGTTTTAAAATAGGAATGCAGAGAATAAAAGATTATTGCTATAACTGCACAAGTAAAGAACAACTACTTGTTGTACTGAAATATTAAAGCTTACTACTTTAAATACTTGAGATAGATATGCCACCAGCAGTGTTTTAAAGTGGAATATTGTCCCTGTGAGCGTTTGCGTGTACCCCTGCGTACGCACAGAAAATTAGAAATAAGCATTTCTTGTTTTATTTGTAAAGAGGGAAGTTGTGGTATGTGCTCTATCTAATTCGGAACTGGTTCTTGATGCTGATTCTGTCTGAGTTAAAATATAAAATATGGTATTTACAGGGCTAAAAAGTGAAGCAATCACAACACGGTAACTAGCTCAGCCCCCCAGCGTTGTAATTTCATACTTGTGGGGATCTTTCCCTGGGAATTTGGGTTCCCTGACTGTGGAAACTCAGGTCCGAGGAGGCAGCAGCTTCCCCTCCCTGCCAGTCACCCTTCCCGTTCCACCCGCTCACACACCGACAAATAACTCATGCTAAATATTACAAACAGCCAAGTACTAATTTAAAACCGGCTAAAAATACACACAGTGATGTAAATTTTAAGTAAGATGATTTTTGCTTGCTTATTAATGTGACGGGGCACGCCAGCCACATTTTGCAGTTGTTCAAAGGAGACCCACTCAGCGAACGCTTAACAGCTGCATTTCATTAAGCTCACAGAGAAAGCAAAACCAGAACTGATGGGGGTTGTTAACTATATGCAAAAGGTTTTTCAGTGTCTTCATTTCTGTTCTCGAATAACTCTCTGGAACAAAGCATCTCTGAAGTCAGCAACTTCCCGAAAGTCCTCGGTGCGGGCGCCTCAATCTGTACGGTACGGACACGGAGGCACCCGGCCCTCTGAGGTGGACTCACCGGTCATTTTAGAGAAACAAACATCTCTAATTTTTCAAACTTATAAATGGTGACTAAATTTTCCAGCTAATTTATACTTTAACAAATCATGGTAATTTGATCCTATGTAAAGTTACGGATCGATTGGCAAAATTTGGGTAACTTAATCGAGAGAGGGCAAGATAACCTTTTAATTCTAATGAAATGGATGCTATTGTTGAAGAGTATTATAAGATATCAGAAAAAAAAAACCTCTCCAAGAAGGGAGGCACACGGGACATCTTACACCTAGGCATGACTTCCTAACAACTCCAAAACCTTGATTTCGGACATTTTTACTTCATGTGCCAAAGGAATCGCTGTGGTCCTCAGTGTAGTGTGTGCTTTTTGAAGGAGTTCAGCATCTACTTAGTAGTGACATGATAGCTAGAGACCTACCGAAGCTATTAACATTTTCTACTCAGTATACCTACACCCTTGAATTGTTAAAAAACATGATACAACCCAAACTACTGCATTTGAACGTAAGCACTTTATACTGCAACTGTTTTCACAACAAAAAGGTATTGTTAAAACTTTATTACCTAGGTGTGATTTGTTTCCAAACTTGCATTTTAAATTTCAGCGTGTGGTTGCCAATAGAAAAGTCCCCATTTACAGGCAATTATCACACAGTGGTGCCTAAAACTCCCCGTAGTTATGGCTCACGCTAATTATAGGCCCTCGCTGTTGTCCCTACGGCAGTGTTTGTAAGTGTGGGTTTTTCAGCGGGGGCCAGGCGCGCGCCCTTTGTGTTACTCCATACTTCTGTATTTCAGCGGATTCAGGTACGGCATGAAAAATGGGCAACGGTGATTTGGAGAACCTCTTAACAATAGCAGCCCTCACACAAAAGCCTGTTTTGTAGATAATCAGTGTAAATAATAGATTCCCCACACGCTGCTGTCTATCAAGTTATTTCTTCAAGCAAATGTCTCTGGGTCTCATAAAAGCAGAGAAATAGTGGTGCTCAGACAAAGCGGGCTCACGCTCGTCTCTCAGATACTGCAGACCTGTTTTTGCTGCTGCTGCAAAAACAAAAACAATTTTAAACCCTTATGGATTGTTGTACAGTATATCTTTAATGGAATTGCATTTAGACACAGATAAACTTGATCGTATCAAACAAAAGCCCCCTTCCATTAAATAATGCAAAAGAAAAGAATCTTGCTAATGCATCAATAGGATAAATGAAGCAGGCACTGAACACGGAGCGACTCTGTGTTTAACGGGATAAACCAGACATGCCCGGCGTCTGCTGCAAGGAATATTTCATAATCCCAAGAAGTATTTATGAGGAAAATTTCTGCGAGGGAACAGAGTAAAATTTGGCTTTATATAACCTCCTTTATACTTATCTCAAACTTCTTTGTACTGCTGGAAAGTGCAGTTCTATTGGAAGAAATAAAGTAACTTTCAGGAACTTCAGAGGTGCAGGTGTGAACCAGCCTCGGAGGTCTGAGGTGACTTTTAGCAGCCGGAGGAGATGCCAGCCCCGTCCTGGGATGAAGCCACGCTTAACCGGATCACCCCTGGTCCCTGCCTTTAACTGCCGCAGGAGGCACCAGCCGAGGGCTTGTCCGGAGAGGAGAGCAGAGCAGGGAATGGATGGCCCTGTGCAGACACCTCACCGCCCGGCAAAGCACAGAGAGCCCGGCCTTTAAATACCCCCAGGGAGGGCGACTCCACCACTGGCCTTGGCGGCCTGGGCCAGGGCTTGACAACCCTTTCCGTGAAGAAATTTCTCCTAATATCCATCCTACACCTCCCCTGGCGCAACTTGAGGCCGTTTCCCCTTGTCCCATGGCCTGTTCCTTGGGAGAAGGGCCCGACCCCCCCTGGCTCCCCCCTCCTTTCAGGGAGCTGTAGAGAGCGAGAAGGTCTCCCCTCAGCCCCCTTTTCTCCAGGCTGAACACCCCCAGCTCCCTCAGCCGCTCCTCACAGGACCTGCTCTATAAGGCTGTTTCTCAGGAAAGCACACTGGATCACAGTGGATCACCCGCGCTCGCTCGCTGCGCCAGGACAAACCTGCTTCTGGGGGTGTGTAAAGAGAAGCGCGGCCCATGGAGGCCCCTCAGCACGGCAGGGCTGCGTCCGCGCGGACGGGTCACCTCGGGAGAGGCACAGACTGACCGGACACGGCCCAGAGAAGAACAGGGAGAACACCTCACCTCGGAGGAAGGCTTGGAGCAGCAGGACAGTTCAAAACCCGAGGAGGAGAGGAGAGGAGAGGGCGTCCTAACAACAACCGTGGGATACACGAAAGGCTTGCCCTGGAGACGGCCGGTGAACCATCTGCAGCAGGTAGGAGCCCCAGTAGCTACGAAGGCAAACTCAGTACTGAGTTGCACGGGAAAGGTGAGGAATCCGCATCATTGCAGAGTTTTAAGAGCAGCGCGTATAAATACGTGTCAAAAATAACACCAGACACCGCTTCTTTTGCCTGCGGGAAGAGATCTTTCTCGGTGTTCTCTCCGGGCCTTTAAAAATAATAATCCAGGAATGCATCATAATTAGCAGTGACTGAAACTTTTAATTTCTTTCTGGAACCGGAGACATAAGAGGTTCCCCAGGAGGGAAGGGAGGGTGGCTCGTGGCAGAGACGAAGATGAGCCACCCTCAGCCTGCAGCTCCCCAGCCCGTAGCCCGGGCTGCAGCTCCGTCCCCCTCCCCTAGAAACGGGCTCTCAGTTCTTTCCGATGGCTTGAGGACATGCCCGTTGTACGCAAACTGCGCAGAAAACTTTAAACGGATCTTTAATTCTCATAGAGAAACGAAGGCAGCTGTGGAGCCCATAATTAGCATATGCCTCTTGGCTTATCAAACCCAGCTCTGCTGTCGCACCGTGTCTTGTGATTTCCCTCATAAATATTTTAAGATCTGTCTTAAAAGCGGTTACTTGTCTTCCAGTGGGAGCAATCAGTGGAAGGCTTCTCTGCAGTTGCACTTCTGAATGGGTAGGAACTTTCTTATTCCCAGGATAAATTTATCTTTGGATGAGGTCTGTCTCCTCCCGGGCCTCGCTGCCCTGTTTCCACAGGCACCACTCCTGCGTGGTTTCGCGTCGTTAGACTAAGCACCATCTCCTGGTCTCCTTCCTCTTTCTCTTTGCATAATAGGAACAACAGATTCAAATACTTTACATAAACTTGCAGTTTTAACCCATTTCTTAGTGGGATCAGGCCTTGAAGGGCTATAATTACCACTAATGTTCCCACATTTGAGCTATTAATAAGTTAAAGGGCACTGTTGTTTCTACGGCTTGAAATAAAACTTGACTTCCATTTTCTTTGAGTCTGCCAAGCTTTCCTCTCCTCCTTTAGAAGTGCTAAAAATAATTTACCCGAGGATTATTTAAAAAGAAGGTAAAGATTTTTTTGGTATATTATTTCGTGTTTTATTGCAGCGGTAATCTCTTTGGTAAGGTTATCTTCAGTGACTCAAATAACTTTGCCTTCAAATAGAAGTTATTACTTAGCCCAAAGGCCAAGCAGAGAGTGCTTTCTGGAATCAGATCCACCCTGCCTCTTTGGAGCACGAATGAGAAAAGGTGAATTAACGCAAACCTAGCACAGCTTGATAAGAGTTATATGATCTACTACTACGTATTAATGAGCTAGAAAAGCTACCTAGGATTGCATTAGCAAAATAAGGTCTATTTAATAAAAACAGTCCACAAAAAGGTGAAAATTCCGACTCAAAATTCTAACAAAAGCCAAAGGAGATTGTCATCTTGCTGTCTCCCTGCTTGGCTACGCAGGCAAAGCTGCAAGGCTGCCTTCAGAAATGCATCCGTCTGTAAGCACCTCTAGGCAAAAAACCAAATCCAAACCCCAAATCCACCCCTCCCCTTCCCCGAAAGCCCCAAACTGTAGCCTTATTGCAGATGTTTCCATTAATACTGTTGAAGAAATTGCACAGTACCGAACTGAGGATCATAACATCTGTGTAACCTGGCTGATAGATGGCATGGTGTTGCAATAAATAACGCGGTGTTGCATCTTTTTGCTTAAATAGACGGGCCTCTTCCATCTAGAGATGGGTGCCGGGGGCCTGACCGCCTGGTCATTGCCAGAAAGAAAACCAAACAGCCTAGAGAAAATACCCCAAGTTTCACTATCAAGACATTTCCATAGACATCTGAAGCCTGCTGAATTTCCTGACTCCAGCATTAATTCCTTCAACTGAGAATTGGACACAACAGATTATTTTTTCCATTGGATTTCAGAGTTACCCATGCTTTATAAAAGAAAGGCAACGGCTCGATGCAGAGTTGTGTCGACTGGGTAGCACAATGTACAGCATCCTACTATCCATCAGCAGAAAAATAATTCAATAACTCCAGCAAAGCCAGGAAATGCAGCTTATGTTTGCCCCCACTTCCAAGAAGGCTGTTCATTGCCCAGAACAACATATTCTAGCTCTGATAGGAAAGGTTACGGTAAAAGATAATGAGCTCAGATGGAAAGTGCGCCAGTTCCGTGTCTGCAGGGAGGTACTGCATCACTGTGCACCACACTCCGAGCGTCGGGCAAGAGGACATTGAGCTGTAGACTAGAAGAGCATGAGGGAGAGCACTGGGACGAGCCAGCCACCCGCTCCCACTCCCCCCCGCCGTGTTATAGTACGTAACTTGGGGGAGCCAGTTATCCCCCCCAAGGTGGAGCACCATCTGTATCCCAAACCAGGCGGTCTGGAAAGGTTCTTCAGTGAAGAAGAACCAAGAAAGGCCCAGAACCGTGACTCCCCATGACCGATAACCGCGCTCAGGTTTCCATACGACGTGTGTACCTTTCGAGTCGCCTGAGAGGGCTCGAGTTGGATAAATTTGCCCAATTCAGAAGTGTGATGCTGTAACAAAACTACGGAGTTACAAAGTCAAATGCTGAGAAACACAGGTTGTTTTGAAAGTAAGACGGGTGGCGTGTGCTAGCGGGTACTTATGCACATAATTTTGGCAGCCTACAATAACTGCTTCTCTGACAATGTTGCCCTCATTTGTAAGTGTCACATTTGAGAGAAGGAAAAGCATTTTAATGCGACAGAAAAATTTGACTTGGGAGCTAATTACGTTAATTTGATAGAATTTTTGGCTCATCTGCATACTTGACAATTATTTACAACTTACATTGGTAATTAGAGGTTGGGTCTTGTGCTGAAATACTGCAAATAGCTTTGAAGACATTTGCTGATCCTTCTAACTTTTAGAGGAAATGAATTTATTAGTAGTTAATACGTAAAATATTTGTACTTCTGACCTTTTGTATAACATTCTTTCTATATTTTAAACGACTGCTTGTCAGAATCATTTTTCTCAAAATGAAGTCTGACATTGTAAATAAGCTCTTGAATTAAGCAGCACATTAAATCTATGTATTCAGTGGCAACCTTTGATAGTTCTCATATATCATGAAGATTTTGTTGGTTCTGCTACGTTGAGGCAATGTCATTTAGCATTGTGAATGATAATTTTTTACACTGAACTTTACAGTTTCTGGACAGTTTCAACATCATTCTTCTGATCTTGACAAAGGATATTGAGTTAAGCAGGTTAGTACATGATTTCTTGCCTTTTTTTCGTGACTGTGTATGAGAAAGGAACTTTTTTGCTGGAGGAGCCGACAATCTTTAAACAAATCTTCCAGTGAGGTAGCTGTCACATGATTTCTAAAGACGCGCTCTTTATTCAGCTATTCTGATGATTTTCTTAAGCGTTTCTTTGGAGTTTCTCTTGGCGATATTTCTGCATAGTGTATATATTGCTCTCGTTTTATAGGTATATTAAAAAAACCAACCCCGTAATCCGTGGAAGTCTACTGCTGAACTGCGCTAATAGCCAATCAATTAATCATCAACAGTGCTTTTATCATAGTAAGGTGTTGCATGAAATAAATAAAAAAGTCAGAGTGTTTACTAATTGCAGCAGAGTTAAAGCATAGCGCCAGCCTGGGTTACAGCTGGCTAGACCGGCATTATCTCACCCGTTTGCCTTGTACGCCAATTCTGCTTAATCTGGTTCTTTGTAATGGGGTACGTCTTAAATAGAAGGACACTGGATAAGTCATATACATAAAAGAGATCTACGGCTTGCTGGCACGCGAAATTCCTCTAATATATATTTTTATGAAACTAGCAGCACATTATGTGCTCAGCAGCATAAATAAAAAAGCGCGTTACCCTGGCAATTTTGCATTTACTACATTAGTTAGTAAATGCAATGGCCACCCTTACTTTCCTATAATAAAACCTGCTGAGCCTTCTCATGAAAGATGATTGCAATTTCCACCGGCCTGTGCATGCAATGAAAAAACATAACTCATCAAAATCTGAGCTATTTGCTCTTAAGATACAAGAGCGTTTTTCTTCAACACTTGACGTGACATTAACTATTCATGAAACTTGAAAACGTTCAAACGCTGCCGAAGTAAAATTGTTACTACTTTTCAACTTGATTGAGATCTTTTCTGAACCAGACTCGACAGCAGCCAGCAGAAGGGCTCTCCACACGTTAAGAAATGCGGAGAGTGTCCAGGTACTGTAGCTGTGAGCTATCGATTTGCTGAGAAGTCGAGTTCCTCCTCCCAAATTGATTCATGATAACTGCCTCCATTTGGGTCAAACAGTATTTAACCGCTTGTAAATTTTAATTAAATGATTTGTCACTTTGAACATATAGTTTGTCATCTCGCAGCTAAGCCATGTGTCTTTATCAGGGAATGACTCAAGGGGAAGGCATCCGTCTCCCCTGTCACCTCGCCCCCCATTAAGATAATTTGGCTGTTGCGCGGCGCGTGAGGCTCCGTGGGACAGACTGTGCTTCCCATGAACAAGTCCATCACACACGCTATAAAAATACAATTTCTTCTTTTCATCATTAACATATGCTTAACTTTCTCAGCATAACAAACCCCTTTCCCAGCAGCACTCAACAAAACAGATTTTTTTCCTTCCAACAACTTAATTTTTCCTTTTTCACGTGCAAATGGCACCTGTAGCTATTCTTGCTCAGCCACCCAAGTATCGTTTCTGTGCCTACAGTTATCCCTACTTGCAAGATGTTGACTCTAGGAGAAAGTGAAGAGAGGTTTATAAACCGTGTAAATCTGTTGACTGACTCTAGAAATGCTGGTTTATTTTAATTGGGTTTTGTGCCTGTATAGCTCTTTCCCTCCTTTCTGTGTGACTAGCTATGGCGTCCTCATTTTGGCAAATTTAAATAGGTCTTCCGCCTGCGCACATTGTACAACACTGATGTAAGCATATGAATTCCATATCCATCCTGCTCCACCTGCCACGAGGTTTAACCCTGCAGGGCAAAGGGCCTCTTGCTTGTGCAGGGACACAGGCTGTTGCTTTAAAGCTGCTGCTTTAATTCTGGGGTCCACCATGTGGGAGCTAAGAGGCCAGGCTGGACGGGGCTTGGAGCAACCTGGGCTGGTGGGAGGTGTCCCTGCCCAGGGCAGGGGGTGCCACTGGGTGGGCTTTAAGGTCCCTTCCAACCCAAACCATCCTGGGATTCTAAGAGAACTTAATGACCATCACATAAAGTCCATCCACAAAATGCACAGAAAGCGCGTGTAATCTAATCAAGTATTTGTTACTTTTCATTAATGTCCAGAGTTTCTTTTTTTCCGAAGTACTTTCAGTTTCCTACCCTTGGACCAAGGGTGTCCTGTTAGAATGCGTCACTCAATTTATCTTTATTCGCTGCTCCCTGTGGTGAACTATCTGGGGCTTTTCTGCCGCAGGACTGCAGCAGGGGCTGGCGCGGCCATCGGGGAGGACCCCGAGCTTTTGTGGGGGGACTGAAACCCCTCAGCTCCTGAGGGGCTTTGGGCTGGGGGTCCCCAAACCGTGGGGCTGGTGGGGGCCCCTTTGCAGAGCCCCCCACCCTCCCTGCCCGATGCCGCTTCTCCTCCGCAGCTTTCACTGCCGGTGGAGGATTTTACATCAGGAGGCTTTGCGTGCACCAGCCTTCCCCACCCGCTTCTCAGCTTAATCCAGGGGATTTTGGAGACATTATGGCTCGGCTTTGCATATGTTATTACGCAGAAGGCAAGGCAAAAAGAAAAAAAGAACAGTTGAGATTTTTCAATGCTGTCTGGGAGCTTTAGGCATGAAACTCCTGTTAAGACTCCTGGCTTTGAAAAATCTCTATCAATTAGTACAATATTTTGGTGGAGATAGCAAAAAATAAAAGGAAAAAAAAAAAAGAAAGCGTCGGTGCCTTTGTGGGAGGCCCCTTCCCAATTAATGCTGATTAATGGTAGGGGATGAGTGGGCGGAGTGCATGATCCTCAGGATGGCTGGACCTCTTGAACACCTTCTGCTGCGCAGGTGCTTAGTGTCACCTCCGTCCCTGGCCCGGGATGACCACTGGCACTGATGGGAGAGACACAAGGCGGCTGCAGGGAAACGCGCTGGTGAAAAATGAGTTAATTCCCATAGATGTGTTTTCTGAGCAGTATGTGCCCGGAGGTTAGTGAGACCGCTGAGGGAAGATGCTCAAGCATCTCTGCCCTGCGAGCTCGTGCTGCCAAAGGCCCCTCATGGGCACCAGCGTGCGGAGCCTGTGCCGGTCGCTGAGCCGTCGGGTGGCTGAGGACAGCTGCAAAAAGTCTCTTCTGCGTGTTATATCCACTTTCTCATCACCCTTGTGAAGTCAGGAATTTGGTCTCTTCAGCAGAAGATACACTACGCTCACCATTAAAATGCCCTTTGAAACAGAAAACAAAAGGCACCAGAAATGGCTGTTGGTTGGACTCGATGATCTGAACGGTCCAACCCAGGCAATTGGATGATTCTGTGCAAGGTTCTTTTATACTCTCAGCGATTGCCTTGCCGGTGAGCTGCGGCTCAGCTCTCCTTCGCGTAGCGCTTTGTTTGTGGGTGGCGATGGGATAAACGCGCCAGCGTGCGCGTCCCTCTGCCCGCGAGAAAGCAGCGCCCGCAGGCTGTCGGGAGCCTGTCCCAGGCAGGCAATGGGCAATCTCCTTCTGCCATTGATTTTGACTCAAAATCAGGATTTAGGAAGGCAAGACAGAAAATGGTACGTGGCACTTGGCAGGAATGCGTGCAACTTTCGAAGTAGTTATGGATGTCATATTCTTAAAAATGTAGTAACAGAAGGGGAAATGATCTATATATATATATATGTTCCCCTTCAGGTAGCAGGGAAAGTTTGGCAGGCAGAGATGAAAGCTTTTCTCCTTTCCCTTCTTAGAATCACAGAATCACAGAATCTTCATGGTTGGAAAGGACCTTTGAGATCACCGAGCCCAGCCATTCCTCTAACCTTGCTGGGAATTAAGGGAGCTTCGCTTTGAGTGTGTACCCTACGTCATGCCTGTCTGAAGAGCTGTGCTCTTGGGAAGGCGGAGATGGACCTGGGTGCCTTTAAAACCATCTCCCATATTCTTTGAGACACGTGGGAGAAAGATACGTTTTGCTCCAAAACCAATTAATTTTTTCCCTAGTTTGTACTGCGTATACCCCTGAACTGCTAAAATCCTTCAAGTTTCTACAAAAGGCAATTTCTGAATGACTGAATGAGACCTGGATAGCGATAATCTGCATTTAACAGGCTGAGGATTTCTACCTCTTTGTAAAACGCAGCTCCTTCTTCATTTAAAATGAATCAGTAAATGGGATGGGGGGCGGGGGAGGACATAGGCGACTGTAGGTATGGAAACCTTACAAACAACATCGCAGGCGCTGCTTATTCCCGAAACGTCTCTATAACCAGAGTGCTTTGCTTTGACAATTTACTGCAGACTATTCAAATTACTCGCTGTTTTCGTATTATAAAATCCATACCCCGTTCATTCAAGTGAACACGCTCTTGAGCTTTCAGAACCGAGTTGTTCTCTGAATTGCCTCAGTTTGGCAGAAAACTCATTCAGCGCAGTTTTATATACTGTGCTTGTTGAATAAGGAGGCTGAATGCTAGGCAATCATTTCTGTTGCAATCAGAGATATTAAGAAGGGTAAGTTCTATCAATTCTTTTTCCCCAAGAGATGCATCCCTGCCATTGTGGACTACGATGGAGAGAGAAGTGCGAGCTGAGTCATGTACCTCGAAAAATGAGAAGAAGGACGTACAAAAGATGTCAAGGTCAATCATTCCGTCTCGGTGTTTGGAACGACAGGCACCACTGAGTATCCCAGCGTCACCCAATGTCACCGTCACAGTGTGGTACGATACGGGGGCGGGTGGGTGGGTGGGAGCCGGCTGCCACTCACCCATTGGGTTAGACGTCTGTTGCCTCATGCCAACAGCTTTTTCTTACGGAAATGTCTGACTCGGCAGCTGAAAAATGGTAAAATATTTTGCAAAACTTCCATCTTAATGAAAACCATCTCATCAACTTTAACCAGATGGCTCCACACTTTTTTTTGTGGCAATGTAAAATTCAGAGGCTCAGTTAAAGTCTGGACTTAATGAAAATCAAGTACAGGAACAGGTGCCAAAGCACAGGAACAACCACAAAGTGAAGTCTCCCTGTAAACCTCACTGGATTAATGGAGCAGCATACGGTAAATTGGGCCAGAGCTCTTAACGTGTTTCCTCCCACTATATAGCGTGTCCTCAACAGGGGTGAGGTTCATATGAAAAACTGCTGCCCAGAGAGAGAAACTTCAGGTCCTGCCACGCTCACATCGAGGATTGCCCTATATCCTTGATGAGCGGTTGTTTATTTTTAAATTTTGGTATTCTGGTCACGAATTCTCATTAGCAGCCAGGCCTGGAAGAAAGCCAAGGGCATGGTGTAGGAGGACACTGCGCAAGTGGCTTGAGCCTGCAGTATGAAGTCTACAGCCTAGACCTGGAGCTCTGGTCCAGCTCTGAGCAAACCACCTGTATTTTATTCATCACCCTCAACTCCACAAGCGAACGACCTCTGTCTTATCGCCAAAGTCCATTTAAGCCACCCTGAATGTTCCGGGGCCGCTCCACTGCCCTCACTGGTGTATCTGTGCCTTCCAACGCGTTTCCTATTCTGAGGAAGGTCTGTCTCCAGTGATTGTAGAGTCCTGCACAAAAGCAGGCTAAAACCAAGACGGCACCGCTCCTGGGAGCAGTGAGAACTCGTGATAAAACAGTATTTGTTTAATTGTTCAGAGCTGCTGGGTTATGACCGCGCTCTTTGAAGGGCATGGGCTTGGCCCAACTATCATGTTTTCACCTAGAAATTTTTGTTATATTTTCTTTAACCCACAAGAGACTATTGGAAGAAAAACACATCACAGCGTATTTCTTGGGTTGCCTGAGGGCATGCTTAAGAGCTCATCTGGAAAGTTTAGAGAAGGACCAAAATCAGTTTAAAAACCAGTTTGGGCCTTGTGACTGGTATATAATGAGGAAAAGATTAAGATGCAAAGATATGCCTTTAAACACTCGGTTCAGAGTAAGGAAATGGCTGATCCTGTATTATCTCTGGATGTCGGTTTTCATCCCTCGCTGGAGATAGCGCTGGCAACTGCATCAAAATGTCCATGTTGCACAGAAACTCTAGATGCAGCTGGCAAGACACTGAAATTTCCATTTGGTGAGAAATTCAGACAGTGAAAAGACAAGAAAAGAAGTGTTGCCTGGAATGAGACGGGTAGCCTGGAAGATAGCCAGTATTTTTTTTTTTTCCACTCAAAACTCAACAGGCTTTTATTTGAATTTCTTTAAAACTGACATATTCATGGAGATTTCAAATAGGCATTTTCTGACAAGTCCCCTATTCCCCCAAGCCTTCCCTCCCTTAACAACCCAAGTTTGTCAGATCCTTTCCAACCAGCTGTAGCTGTAGGCTCTTTTATATTCTGCACAGAGTTGGGACCCTCCCTGAAGTTATAGATACGGAGTTATATATACATTTTAAATTTCTGCACATGGCTACACATCTCATCTAGATGGATATATGCATATTTATTCCTGTAAGAATTACTGCAGTCAGCCAATTCTGGCTGATAAAACCTTCACATAAAACATACCCTTCTGTGATAAATAAAAACAAAGACTGCTCTCTTTCTGCTAATGAATCACATTCTGGAATCTCCTGCTTCTCTTTGCTCAATCAGAACGCGTCCTTATATGCACGGTCTTTTGGGGCAGCTTTGCCGTGTCCTGCAGAGCTGCGGGCTGCAAGATTTGCACGGTGGGTTTTTCTTGCCCTTTTGGGGCCGGAGCAGGACTGCGGAGGGACGCTGCTGCCTGCGTCCACACCACGCACGCTGCTGCGAGAGCACGGTAATACGGCGCTTTGGGCACAGTTCAGAGTGACCCGAATGGAGTCAGGCATTCTAGATATGCAAACGTCTGATTTCCCGGCATACTTTGGGAGCATGGGCCTAAATCACCTCTCTGGACAAAGAACAAAATTTAGATATAGATATATGGATCGCTACCCCCAGCCCGCCTTCAGACATTTCCAGCCTATGCGAGTCCATCCCCTGCCAGGCTTCTCCCGACACCCGTACGGCATCGGGTACCACCGGGTGAGTGCGATGGGGAGACGTCTCGAGGACGTGGACTGAGATGGTCACACGTTTTATCTATATTTATATTTAATAAACAGATGCCAGATCTATAAAGAGCAATATATAACTTTTTAAGATAACATTAAGTGCGGGACGTTAGTCCTGCGTTGAATAGAGCTTTCCCCGTGTCCTGCACAGCACGCACCTACGCACAACAAACGCTGATGCCATTTACAGTCCCGTAACTGACTACGTGTAACAATAAACCACCGACACCAACGCCACCGATGCCTCGGAGCCCAGGAACCACGTAGAGCGGTGAGCATGGGGCTCAGCCTGCCAACAATCTTGCCAGACGCGGCTGGTCCCTCGGCATCGGGAGCTCTCGGAGGAGCGAGCGGCAGCGCCGCAGCAGCAGCGGGCAGGGACCTGGGCGTCCTGCCCGCCCGCCCCAGCCTCCAGCCTGGCCACGGACCACAGGGGTTACTTCACGGACGTCCCTGCACTGCTTTCCTGGCATTTCTCAGAGCGCTTCTTGGTTAAAACGTGAAATCTCAGCAAATGGATGAACGTACTATATTCCAAAATACTTGGGCGTTCTCATTTCTGTGAGAAACCCTGGATTTTGTTGGTTAAAGGAATCGATGAGTGTCAGAGCAGCTTCTCCTCTTAAGCGGGCTTTCAGGTTTGTGGAAAAACTCGTTAATCTTGAAATCCCCCATGACAGAAGGCATGTAGGCAATGCAATATCAGAAAAAAATATTCTTGCGTTTTTACATATTGGTTTAGAGAGAAGGAATCAATGGGCTAAAAATGACCTATTTCTAATCCTGTTTTTTAGCTGATAGAAAGTAGCTCTTTTGATATTAAATGATGCATCTATCCAGCAAGCAGTGAATAACATACTTATGATTTACTGCGTTTAAACAGTCTTCTGAAATGATGCAGTCTAAATATTGCAGACTGTCACTGAGCACACCCTGTGAGTTATTTGAAACATGCATTTCACTTAAACAGAAACATTTACCGAATTCCACAGATTTTACTTTGAGGATGCAGCTTTCACAGAATGATTTAGAAACATAAAGTTCGCTTGGTCGTAAGAGCAGATGAATGTAATACTTTAGTTATTTCCCATAGTGCAGCCGGTATATAATCCCAAGCGTCCCTGGTTTAAGGACCTGCCTTGTTCTGCTGCCTGTTCCTGCAGTACCACATCACGCTCCGCGTGAAGCGTGCCGATGCACAGCGCTGGGTGAATATAGAAACCATTTTTTTCCGGCAGAGACAACTATGCTGGGATTTCACATCTGCCTGGAGTTCTGCCATGCAACGGAAGTGTCCGTTAGCAATATGTCCATAAGTAATACGTTATGAACCTAAAGCTTTAAAATAATTAACAAATGAGACAGATATATTGATCTTTTTTTCTTTAGAGCCTGTTTACCTGTTTGATGCTCACCTACTCCTAGCAAGTCTTAGTAACCTTATATATGCTTTTATGGCTGTCGGCTGGGACACAAGGACCTGTTGTGTTCTTCTGTGGGTGTTGGAGGGGGATTCAACTGTCAGAAGAAGGAGACGGTGGGAGTCTGGGACCCTGCCTTCCTTCCCAGGGTGGGATCCCTGGGGAGAAATGAAGTGGCCACCGAGAGTCAAAAGCTCTTTTAACATAGAGGCGGCTGTTTCCAATGTATTTTAGAAGTTACACTTGCAATGATCCAGGACCTCTTATCCTAGATCTTGACCATTTTTTCATACTTGTTTAGCTTTTGGAGGCAACTCCACAAACCGGGAAGAGAAAGAAAACGCTTTGAGTGTTGGCTGGTGAAGGTGAACGCCCGGCTGCTTCTCGGGGCTGATCGTTCTCGTCTGCCTCAGGGTTCATCGTCGCTGCAGTACTTGCGGTATCAATGTGTCTCCTGCCCACACGCAAAATTCCCTAGCTGAATCTACACGGTGCTTTCATCATGTAAAGACAAAATTAATGGCAAGAAAGGATGCCATAAATTCGGAGATTCAGAATCCAACCCTGTAGATTTTCCTTACGCAGATCATTTATTGATTAAAATGGGAATTGCAACTGCATAAGAAGAGAAAAAAGGAAGGGGCTGGCGTTTCATAGGAAACAGATAGAGTCGGCCTGAGACTCGGCATGACTCGGTACTCTAGCATACTGAAAGGTACTAGACATGCAGTAAGGCACGTTAGGGAGAAGTCACTGAAGACCAAGGAGTTGTCCAACCTGCCCGGAGTGCTCATTTAAACATAGGCTTTTGTTCCTGAGAAAATTAAAGAAGTTAAAGTCCCTCTCTCTCCAACTCCAATTTTTGCCTTACAACACGTGAAATCATTAATTAAAGAAGATTCCTCAGTTATTCTCCCCGACCTGTCACTGTTACTTATTTAGTCAGCATTAAGAATTCAGCAGCATCTTCAAAGGCTTTTTAAGACACCACCTGTGAACTAATTACGCTAAAGGATGAAAGATTTGTAAGTAACCACAGCTCCTGGCAATGGCTGACAAAATAGACACCAACTGTGGCCCCAGTTTTTTAACTTTTGCAGCTAATTCTACATCCTTTAAGCATTGTTGCTTAAAATTGAGAGAGTAAACTCCCCAATGGAAAAAGGGGCTCCAGCAGGGGAATGAACACGTCTATCACTACGGTGTTGGTTTTGCCTTAGTTGTAAGTGTTTTAAATGGTTTGCCACCTATTGTTTGGAACTGTAAGGAATCCTTAAGGGTTTTTATTTTTAAATCAAACTGTTTTTTATAAGTAATAACTGAAAGACGTTTTGGGGATGTTGTCCCATGGCTCACGAACACCTAGGAAATGTCACAAAACTCCTGTGCTGAAATTTTAGACATGCAGCTTACAAACAATTTTTAACGACAGAAGGTCAAAACAGTGATATTGAATAGGAGAAGGAAAATTGGTGGATGAAAGGTCTTTTTATGTGCCAATGCCAATGCTGACAGAGTTTGCACAGAAGTGAGCTGCAGGAGCCAGAGGCAGCAGCAACTCCAGGCTTAAGCATCTTAAGATGCCAGTGACATTTTCCCTTTACACTACTCCTTCCACATACAAACCCACAGATGTATACAGTTGTGCACGCTAACAACAGTGAAAAATAGTTTTCAAAGATGGTTTGAGAATAGGAAAATTACTGTGTATTCAGAGTTGGACTAACATCTCAACAGAAGGTGGTTTCAAGATCTTCAGGATTACGGCAGATACTTCACTTTCCACAAAAAGTAACTTCCTAGTTTGGGCTTTAAGAAAGATCCTGGAAAACTCTACCAGTGATGATAATGTTGAACATCCCGCCAGTCATTTACCCTGATTTATGGGAGATCCTTGGCCTGCAATTCTCCCTCACCTGTCTGCAGTAAAATATTGACTCGGGTTTGGGTTTTTTCATAACCTTTGGCTCCATATTGAAGCCCTGGAGAAGGATCTGTCTCCTTCCGGCAGCAAAACCTTCTCCAGGAAAAGCACCCACTGAAGCTGCACTGCAGTGAGGTTGTAAATGACAGTAGTAATTAGCCGACTGGCTGCAAAGCCTAGATTAAGTAAGCAGGCTGATGCTCTGTGTTCTGACTGATGCAAGACACGAGGAAAAATGAGTTTCTACAGGTTTCTCCATGTTTTGCATTCCTGTCACTGCGCGAGGGACAGCAGGGCAGGTGGACAGAGATCCGACGGATGCTGCTGGCCAAAACCGCCTGGGCTAACGCTAAACAAAGTCACAAATCTTATTTTACTGTCATAAGCAGCTACAGACAAATAAACTGGGTTTTCTGCCGCGATCTCCCAGCCCAACCTACCATCTTCCCTGCTGATGCTGCAGCACATGCGGGACTCGGTTTCTGACACTCTGGAAACTTTTTAATTGCCTCTGCGGCGGCAGAACTTCCTAGCAATAGCCGTGGTATTATCTAGCTATTTACCAGACTAAAATTAGAAAAGGAGAGGGACTATCACAGCATTATTTAATTACGTTAGGCAAACAGAATGTTTCAATGGCAATGCCACTGCTGACACCAGTGCTGATTTCCAGGAGGAAAGACTCAATCCTAAATTTTTATCCATTTTCAGAGCTTTTCTTTATAAAAAAACCCTTCCTGTTGTCTTTCAGGGAACCAGATGTTGTTTTTCATCTGCAAACTGACCTCAGAGCCCTTTCCTCAGTCATTTAAAGTTGGATTAGCTCACGTAGCTTCATCTACTGCAACTTTAGCTTCTTCTAAATTGTTCCTCTGTTGTGTTCAAAGGCTTTCATATTCTCAATTTCATACTGTACTTTGGAAAAAGACCTCTCTATTTAACACCGTGCTCTCAGAATTAAGGCAGGGATTGTTATAAAAGGACGCCATTCATTTCTCTTCCCCCATCTCCATCCTGCTGCCAAAAAATACATATAATTTTGCTCCTTTGTTGTAAATCTCTGCAGGCAGCAAGAATTCAAATACATCTCACAGCTATAGGACTTGAACACGATTTTTTTTAACGTGAGCAAAGACTGTGCTTTGGCGTTGTAGTGCTTACCTATGGAGATTAAAACCCAAATGTTACTAGAGTCCATTCCAGCCGTAACCGTACAGCATAAACCATCAGCCCTTGAACAGGGCTTGGAATAGCATCAGGCTAAGGGCACTTTTCAACCAATTACAAAACCCAGCGTTAAACGACACAGAGACTGAGATTCTCCTATCACTACTTTGCACGATAGCCTTATCACCCGCGTCTCTTTTCTTCTTCCTGGCTTCTGTTAGCTATAAAAATAATTTCTTAGCTTATTTTCAACTGCTTGGTAGTCCAAAGCAGCTGTGAAAAATCACAGGGACGGGAACTTTTATTACAAACACTATCAGCTTTTTGCAGGTTAAGTCCATCCCTCCCCTCCTAGTCCTGCTGCTGCTGTGTCCTGCGATGAAGGGTGGTCATGCCTAAATCGCTCAGTCGCTTTCTTGAACGGCTTTGCGCTGCCGACACGGGAGATCCCTCTGCACGTAAAAGAGACAGATGCTTTGGAGAACTCGCTGCTGAAGCCAGGCGGGGGGAAGGCGGAGGGGCTCTGCACGACGAGCGTCTCCGCAGAGGACACCAGAGAGTGCCCTTCCTAAGCCCTTTAATTAAAAGCACCGAAGATTCATACACTTGTCTTTCTACTCCTGTAAGTTCTAAGGTGGGTGGATCAATGTGCTGCCTGGCTTTTCTTTTGTAACTCTCTGATTAATCTGCATCTCTAACTGGGGAGTAGATTACCTCAATAGCCATATTTTTTTGGCGTAGTCTTTCTAATCTTTTTATCTTAACTTGGAAATAAAAGTATACAGCATGTAGGTTTTGCTAGAGGAAACTTCTTGTCTTTGTTTCCCGGACGATCCTGATAACGCTTCCCAGGCTGCTCCTTGGAGGAGACCTGAGCATGGCACATCTTACCACATTATGCACATGGAAATAATATCAACCTGTTGGGTCTGACACCGTAACTGCATCCCGGGGAAGGTGTTTAATGTAAAGCAATGGGAGCTAGAGCAGAGTACGTGAGACTCGGGACTTACCCCTGCCAAACTCTTTGGAGAGTGGTTGGCAATATGGATACAGGCTGGCCCAGTGCCACCTCCTGACAAGCTCCGGGCAGGGCAGCCCCCGTTCGATGGCCTGCACCAGGCTGACCAGCTGCACCGAGGGTGTCCTGCTGGGAAGCAGCAACGGGAAACCCCCAAGAAAATGGGGAATCACCACCAACGGTCAAGACCTCTTACCACCTGCCAAGCAGAAGGGCAGGCTTTTCAGCTCCCCGGGAACACCTTCTGTCACCCTAAAAGGAGCGAGGGGGACCCCACAATGGGTTCTTAGATCCATCCTACAGGTCTTCCAGTGATGAGACAGCAAGAAATCTGTAAGCCTCAAACCAACGTTCATGTTTACAGCGACATCAGAGAAGGGTCAGGTCATCACGAAGAGAAAACACAGTAATTTCACCGCGCGGCTGCATTGCCCTGTGTACATCCACCGCATCACCCTGGGGCAGAGAATGAATGGGAGAAAAACAGAGATGTGGGGAGGGGTTTTCTCAAAAGGGGAAATTTAAGAAGAGGACAACATGTGAAGCCTGGAGGGAAGACAAACCAATGAATGCACAAAGACAAGACGGAGACAGTCCAGCACTACCACAACAAAGCTGCCCGTAATCAATTCCAGTTATTGATATGGCGATGCATCAGGTATGAGTCCCTGGGAAAAAGTACCCAAACATACTTCGTGAATGTATGTGGATACTGACCTGGGCTTGAGACAGGACTAGAGGTAGTAGGCTCAATAATTTCTACAAAAAGGGAAAAGGAAAAAAAAAAGAGAACATTTGGGAGTTAATCACACATGGAAGACAAATACAGCATGAGACAGCAAACAGTCATGCAACAGACACGACAATTTTATTTAAAGATTGGGCTGGCCATCGCAGGCCCATGGGGAACATGCAGTCGACCAGACTCCTGCACCTACGAACAGTGCCCAGACCATCTTTATGTACACATATATACACACACGGCCTGCACGTCAGTGTCTTTCTTCTCCCAGCTACCTCATCCACGTGTCACCAGTACACAACATCAGGACCATCACACTCCAAATATGCAAATATTTCTGCAGCCAACTTGGCAAAGCCACCCTTGGAGTTCTCAAGCTCAAAACCATTTCTCCGGGAAATTACTGAAACCTGCCTAGAAAAAGGTGGTTTTGCTCACTTCACTGAAGGTAATTTCTTATGATGACTATAAGTCAAGGTAACAATTTTGAGCAAAGCATGTTTTTAAGTAATAGTTTTGTGCTTTAGTGAACTTTAAAAAATGCGCGTCTTATTATTGAAGTCTTTCCAGAAGAAAACTTTTATCAAAAAACATCAAACACATTTTGAAGATGTTTACTTCACCTGGGGCAACCAATAGAAACAACAGAAGAAGTTAAGAGAAGAGCACAATCCTCCAGCAGTCAGTCTAATGAAAAAATCACCTGTGGCTTTTCATTATAATTTACTTCAAAATTCATTATTCTGTGCCTTTTTATTAGCTTTGAATAGTGCTATGCAAAATGAAATACCAGTCCCAACCAATCTTGCACAGAAGCAAGCTACCGTCTCAACGTAGCAATTCAATACTCGTCATAAAAAAGATTTAACAAAATTACCAAGCTCAAAAGATCATTGACCATACCTTGACTATGACAAGAAACTAATGAAAAAAAATGTGTGCCAGTTGACACCAATGGATACGCAGGTAATAGCTGAACACACTCTCCCCTCGTGTCCAATGTTGCATTTTCCCCCCTACAATTACTTTTCAGGTTAAAATGATGCAAAAATCATTCTAAGTGAAATACCAGACAAATATTTTCCCAAACAAAAAGTTATGAAGTTTCTTTGCCAACTTACTGATGCTAAGAATTCTGCTAATACAGATGAATGTTTCCAATGGTAAAAATATTTATTTGACGTCTTGACAAATACATCATTGTGGCTGATAAATTCAAACCAGGTTTGAATGGAGTTTCAACTGCATTACTCCAACTTCACAATTTTATTTGAAATTTAAAATCCATGCGGGGTTGGTGACGTCTTGAGCAGTCTTTAACGTAAAAAGGGTTTAAAGTCTGGTACCGAGGTTTCCTACCCCTGTACAGGGGTAGTTTATGTACGCAGCAGTGGGGAGAGGGAGAGCTGGGGACAGAATGTCCCCAGATGTCCCTCGCAGGCTCCTGCCATGGCAACTGGGCCATTGGGAAGGGCCAGGTGGAGATGAGGGATGCTCTACATCCTGCTCCGGCCAGGAGCGTCCCAGGGGAGGTGCAGTTTGAAGACCCCACCGCGGTGCTCGGGAGCTGGGCTGCCGGGCAGCCCCCCAGCAAGCCTGATGGTGGTGTCGGTAACGGACATAAACGACGACAGAGGATTCTTCTGGGGCTTGCGCTGTGCTTCAGACAAAGGTTTCTGCTCAACTGACTGCAGCACAAACGGGGTTTTTTTCCCAGTGTACTTCACACACATAAAGCAAAATTACCCAAAGCTAGAGGAATAACGATTGTACAGTGAAGGCGGATGAACTAAATTGATTTCAGCAATGTCTAATTTTTGAAAAAACATGGACTTTGCTGCACTGGCGTGGATTAGGAAACTCTGCAACAGCCACAGCCATGTATTTGTGGGGTTTGACTCAATTTAAGACACCAATTTCTCTTTCTTGGGAGAGAGGCACAGGGAAGGTCCTGGCTGATGTCTCACCTCATGGGGACCCTGCCAGAGCCCGCCGGGGTGGACCCTGCCCCACGGCAGCGCTGGGGCCGCCGGGGATGTCCCCAGCCAAGGGCCACTGCTTGGGCTTAAAGAGAGGGAAAAGGGGAATAACACAAAATGTTCCCAGCTGCATAGAAAAAGCACATCCTCTATGAAATAAGGTTGTACTCCGGCACAAAGCAAATTTTAGCAGGAGAAAAAGAAATTGTGTTAAAACAAGGGACTCGGAAAAACCAAAGAATTACCAAGAATGCGTCAATTTTCTATTTTAATGACTGCTTCATAAATTTTAAAATAATTTGATTTAGTGGTCTTTAATTTCTTCCAAATCTTTATGTTCTGAGAAATAACATCCTGCTTCTCATGGTTAATTAGCAGCTTTGCTTCAAATGCATAGTACAGTGATGACAAAAGTTATTTTTCTGTCTACCCTAAAATAACAATATCTTTTTCTTGTGAATTTAGGAGTCGATCCTTCTTGTTGCTATGGCTTCCAGTAAAGGAAAAGGTTCCTCTTGCTGCAGAATAACAACATTCTTTGCAACAATCAAGTAAATTAACATACTCAATGAGCACAATTTTTCATTACAAGGCAAAATACCATACCTGAACCAGCAGGGATTTTACTAGGATTGTGCCTCTTTTGGAAACATTGCGTCTAGACTTAATTATAGGTGCTTAAGTAGCATAAAGTCACAGAATTGTAGCATCACTGAGGCTGGAAGGAAAGGTGGTAGTATCATGGTATTATTCTTGCAAAAATCTCATTTAAAAAATACATTATTAGATCAAGGAACTGGAGAGATGGATAAATTTCTAGTTTTGAGTTCTAAAACTCTTTGCAAATCTTTATTCATGAAATTGTTCAGGTCTATAGAGAGAAAACAAAACCAGCTGGTTTCCCTATAAACACGCTAGGCTGGTTGATTAAAATTAAATGTATTAATGATTTCTTAGTAACACTGGGAGGCAGGGATGTGTGGGAAAGGGTGGTGGGATCTGTTCTTCATTTTGCTGGGGCCCCAATGCTACAATATCAGGACTGCTCGAATTTTCAGGGGTGGTTGTGGAAAAAACATATGAAAGTATAATGGAAAACCGTGGTATTCTGTGCCATTTCTGTGAGTTCAGTGGAGAATTCTCCTTGAGCAGAACTTTTTCGATTTGTTTCACAAACCAGAGGAAAAGCGACGCGTTCACACCGCCTCCTAGTTTGCCCTTTACAGACTTGGCGCGTGCAGGATCCTTGCCGTTACCTGCAGAATCGCCTCTTCTGGTGAGGCAGGACTGAGCCGACAGCTTCTCCTGGTTTTAAAGCAGAGCTTTAATTCAAGCCGGGACCCCAAAGATAGAAACAGGAGCGTCCTGGGCATAGGAATACTGGCATAGCATCACTGGCTGCTAAATGTACATGGAAAACTGGTAATTTCAGTCAATCTAAATGTACTAATGCCCCAAACCACATGATATTACTTGCTGGTCTGCATTTGTCTTCCTCCCCACTGCCCGGTTGGGAGGTCTTGCCTCGCAGACCGGCTGCTGCCGCCAGTTTGGGATAACGGGGCAAATTCCCACCATCAACTTCAAACAGCCGGTGGACGGGCAAGCAAGCAGGTCACCACTCGCGGTGGGCATCTCTCCTGTGCCACCAGGCCCCAGGGATGCTCAAACAGGGCTGCTGGGGCGACCGTGCCGCGGAGGCAGAGCTCGGCCCCTCCGGGAATCCGGACTCCTCCGGGAAGACAGGCCAGAACGCATTCATCCAAAACAGAGTGGCACACTTTGGGAAAAGCTGATGAAAGACAACAGCTTAATTTTTTCTAAAGTGTGTACAAAGGTACCTTTTACTGCCTTTTAAGGTTCAGCGCTCCTTACAAATACCCTACTGACCATACGGCGAATGCCTGGGGATGCTGCCAGAGACGTCACCGTGGAAAGCAGGAATTCACAGCAATGGTGTGGGAGAAGCGAGTCTGGAGCTAGAAGCCTCTGTGGGGTCATTGTAGCGGGGCTGCTGTGGAAGTCATGAAGCAACTTTTGGGTCAGGGTTGGTACACCCAGTGACGGGTGACAGCCACCCTCTGGGGTCAAGGCTGCATCCCTGACTGTGGCAGCTTTAAGAAGGGAAAGGGAGAAGGTTGGAGAAGCTCAAGAGATCTCTGCAACTGGAGGAGGAGAAAGAAAATAAAGTAAATGTGGACAAGACCGCAAATAAAATATTTGCTGGCAGATGGATTAAGTGCATGAAAGAAGTAGGAATGCTGCTGAGAAGAGCCGTCGCTAAGTGATGCTGTGCGAAGGGGTGGATAAATCACAGCCTGACACCGAACACGTCCAGGGAGAGATACCAAAACTGCCTGTAAGCAATGCAGAGAGTCCCGGAATGGGGCGAGCGCGACCAACACAGCGCGATGCAGGGACGGAGCTGGGGCTGGAGCCGGGGGGGAACAGGGTAGAGGGCACTCCAAGAAGAGTTGTGATGGAGTAGAGAGAAGTAAGAGATGATGGCTTGGGCACAACAACCCGTCTGGGTTAATATTACTTTGAGAGAGGTAGAGAAAAGTCTCCTTGGGACAACATGAGGAAATCCAGTTATCTGCAAGGTCAGATTTTGATGAAGACAACTAGAGAGTTCTTAAACAGAGAAACATGTCCTGGTGTAACAGTCCGACTTCGCCGAGGTGAAGGAAGGTGAATGTGGGATGAGGCGTGCAGGTATCCATACCGCATTGCCATGGGAAGAAATAAAACGTAATGTTCTTTTAAAAGCAATTTTGGTTAGCGACGGTGAGCGTACGCTAGAGCCGACTGCTGGAAATAATCTGGCGTTAGGGAATCCGCAGCTGAGTGAGTTTAAATAAAGTGGAAGAATAAACCCCACAGACTTGTAACTACAGCTCTAATCCTCAAAACAGAAGTCTTTGGAGAATATAAGCTACTAAAGACAGCTGGGACAAGGAGGTGCAGTTTAATGTCAAGGTCATTTAACGTTGCCTTTTACCAAAAGCAAAGAGATAGTATCTGGAAATTCCTTTCTGATCCCAGGCAGAAAAAAAGCTTGCAGAGAAAACCTCTTAACAAAATGGGAAACCACCCCGTGAAAGGCTGCACAGCCCAAGGAGGACAATTACATGGAAGAAAAGGAATTGGCCACAAGGAAGCGATGTCTGGGAAAGCCAGTCGGGCAGGGGGGGTGGGAGCTGCCCGATGCCCAGCTGCACGGCACCCTGAGGGGCAACCACGGCAAAGCTGCTGCAGAACACGCCTCAGCCCCATAGCTACCTTAAGAAAACTGAAAACACCTCTATTCGCCAATGTAGGGCAGAGAAATTAAGCATGGACCTGAAAACATTCAGTTTTAGCAAAAGCTTAAAAGATGGCACTTTGAATAACAAAACGGAAACGCCCAAAGTTAAAGCAAAATTCAGTCAGCTCAGGAGACTCAGGTCAGAGGGATTTAAGTACGTTTGCACATAAAATTACAAAAACCACAGTAAATTCAGGGAGCGGGGAGGACAGCGGGGACTGCAGGACTGAGAATGAGCGGTGTGTTCAGGGAGGGTAAGCACGCACAACTACGGCTTCGCTGCATTCAGGGCTTTAGAAAAATACGGTGGATACAGGATACAGGCAGGTAAAAATAAGCAAGTAAATAGAAACTGGCTATTAGTTTTCTGGAGGCCAATGACTTGCAATTATTTGCCTAGAAAATTCCCTAGTATATGATTAAGGAACAAAGTGATTCATCAACCCCTGTTTGCGTGAGCAAATGGGTATAAATTTGAGAGCGAATGCACCCAGAAATGAGGAGCGGGTCTGCAGCCTCCACAGCCTCCCGGCGCTCCCGCTGCCTCCCCAGAAAACCCGCTCCGAGGAGGAGGAGACTGGATCACTTCACGGAGGGGATTAGAAGAGGGAGAGCCTGCGGTATAAGGGGATTAGATGCACTGACCCAGGCGTCCTCCCAGTCCCGCCGCCTTCATGGCATAAACCAGCCTTTTTTTTTTCCCCCCAAGAGAATATGAAATGCTCAGCAAAAGTAAACACCACGCTGTTTCGGTCTGTTGTTTGCCGAAAAGCAGCCTACGAGCCTCTGGCTCTCAGGTAAAAACCACACCAGCCCTCCCAAGACAGCACCCCAGCTCCCCTTCCCTTCTCCCAGACCCACCGGCAGCCCCAGGCGGACACTGCATTGCCCTCGGTACAAATGCCAGGTATTTTTCATATCTCTCCACCTAAAAATGCGCAGACCTTACAGTGACAAAGGCACCCTTACTGCTTGTAGCGGGATGCCTCAGTTCAAACACCCTTTTGCGTGAGTTACGACCAGTCCCTTGCTCTTCGAAGCCCCGTTTCCCTCTCCACTGCCCAAAGGCTCGAGTCCATCGGCCGTTTGGGGCAGAGAGCAGCGACTCAACGCTCGCAGCTCCGCATAATGATAGCGAAACAGAATCGCTACGGCATCTCGCAAGGAGGGGATGATCGGCATTTCCCAGAATACACTTTCTCCTGTGGAATCCACTACATCGGTAACACGAACAATGTCAGTATCAAACGCCAGCCTGTGAAAAGAGCGCAGAATCGCGACAGATCCCAAACTGGTGCGTCACGCTTCCAGCTACAAAACCCTGCCGTCTCGCACAGAGGGCTCTGCTGATGAAGGAAAGACGAGAAGAACTAGCAAAAATCGCAGTCTGCACTTGCAAATACCGCAAGTTTTCCCACACTGCAACTTAAAGATAAAATTTATCTAAAAAGAAATTTGGTACAACCCGAAATTGCTCACAGCAATGTAGATGTAGGAACTGAAACCTCTTTGGTGTTGCAAGTTAATTTAGTATTTGCACAGCACTAGCACAGCCACGGTCCAGGCTGGGGGTCTCTAACGCAGCCCACACACTGGTGGGGCTTCTATTCAAGATTTATTAAATCCAAGAAGGAAAAGTCAATGGGCAAAATACAAAAAAAACTGTGAAGCTTGGAGAAATCTGGAACACAGCAGGACCACGCCAGATGCTCGCCTTCGTTCTGCTCTCTCTTTGCGCCTTGCCTTGTCCTGGCACAAACACAAAGGAGCGAAGAGTGATCGTTATTTATTCCCATTCCCCTTCCTCCTCCGCGCCCCCACGTCAGCTTTCTCTGTGTTGTCTACAAAAAACACACAGAACTTTTGACAACTTTCCCATTTCTGGTACCTTGCCAAACCCCTCAGTCTTCATCTGCTGGCTCTGTCCATGCATTTTATACAGCAAATTTACTAATTTTTTCTAATAATAAATTTGAAATGACAAGACGCGACAAGCAACTGGACTCAGCACTTGGCGTTCTGTTGAGATGGTTTTGCCCTTGAAAAAATTATCTCCTTCAAGGTAACAGAAAGCAACGTGTCTCTGTGGATATCACTTCTCAGGCACAGTTCTGCTTTAAATATTGTAATTAATTTCATATTAACAATATTTAAAATGTGTATATATTCTTTTTCCCCCAACGCATGAAGACTGTAAGGATATCCTCTGCAAATCAAGGTCTTTAAAACCCACAAACCACAACCCACAGACTTTCATCGGGGCAGAACCAGTCCAATACTGCTCCATATCAAGAGAGGGAACAGCCAGGGGTTTAACGGTTCTGTTCCCACCTACCCGCGTCCCTGCCCGGGCGCGTGATGCCGCCTCCTCCCTCCACTCCTCGCCTGCGGACCTAGGAGCACATTTCAGCCAATGCTGGAGCTCACCGTGGGTGTTAGTGCCACCGCAAAGACCATTTCGATCCATCAGGGAAGGATAATTCATCAGCAACATAAAAATGATGATGCCGTTTTCCAGTTCTGTGGAGCTCCCTCCCAGTACGAGCTCAGCACCAGCCCGTCACTCGGACCATGACAGAAGAAGTCTTGAGCTAAAGCTACGAACACATTTTTTTATTACAAGGAAAGCTTGTTCTGCCACTCTGCAGCTGGTCCACAATGAAATTGTTTTGGTTGGCGCAATTGATACTGTTAGGAGGATGCTAGTTTTTAAAAATGAAAAATATTTTTTATTATGTGTAAAGCCTTATGCCACACTCAAATTCTGCTTTTCATAATAAAAAGCAATGCTATACAAGTCAGAGATATAATTTAATTCTTTGTATTCTTCACTATTATGGTGACAGAAAGTCTAACTTTTTTTACAATAACTACGTCGAACAGAAACTATGACATGTTTTAATTGTTTTCTGTAGCCCTCAACGTTTTAACGTTGGTTTCTGCCCTTTTTCAGGTATTTTGATCCCAGGTGTGAAATGGCTACTGGAACAAAGCCAGCTTGCCTTTGCCTAAAAACTTATGTTTCTTGAAATCTCAGTTTAGGATATGACACAGACAAGAGCACAGAAATCCATTCTGCTCAGTAGGATTTTCTTCGGAAGACGGACGTCAGATCCACAATCAAGATCCACAATTTGACAAAACCGTAGCATTGGCATATATTCTAGGATTTTTTCCTAACATTATTCTATTTATTCTAGTATTTTGCAGTCTAGATACTAACCATCAACACTCTAAACAGCTTCCCTATTTATAGACGACTTAAAATCCCATGAGTTTTCTTAAGACAAAAGATTTGAAAAGGTATGATCAGCTACTCGTATCTGCTATAGCGTGGCATTTCCAGGCACTCTAAGAGAAAGCACAACGTCATGACGTATTTTCTTGTAGGATGGGGGCAGGTGCTTACCCAAGATCAGCCACATCCTATCTAACGAGAGTGCGATTTCTAGATCTGAGAAAGCGCCAAACCACGATGCTACGGGAGCGGGACACTTACAGATCACCAGGCGAGCGTTTTGTAGCAGGAGAATACAAACATCTTGTTTCATTTCAGTCCGCATCAGTGAAATTTGGCTGTAATAACATTTAGACTTCCCATGTATTGGAGGAATCAATAACCGGTCCAAAATACAACTGGCAATTAAATACAAACACATTACTTAATTAAAAAAACCAGCCCTCATAACTATTATGACCTTTGATAATTAACGAGATTTATTTAATCTAATCTGCCCTGGGCCTTATCAGCGATGTTAAAGATTAATGATTTATTTTTAAATGAAGGTCCTTAAGCCTAGGTAAGCCAGAGACTGTTTGAGTAAATGGAAAAACATACTTAATAATAAATCTTTTGGCTGCAAAGTATAAATAGATTGGGAAGAGACATGACCTTAATTAATTCTGTGTCTTTTACTCACCATTAATATTTTGCAGTTGCAGTTTGAGCTCTTTTACGGGTTTGAGTTATTACATCTTAATTGCCTAGTAATGGTTTGTTTTATTTAAATGGTTTGTTCTTTTATTACAGGATGATAAGCATTTAATAGCTCAATGTCTATGAGACAGTAAAAAAAAATAAAATCATTATTAACCTTGAGTTTAAGACCTGAAATTGCCAGGTAGTTTACTGCCTCCATCCTCCAGCAATCCTCACTGCTCTACACCTGCAGTAGTTTTGTTTTGCCTGATAGCAGGCGTTTTTCAATAAATACTCAAATATTTCGAAGCCTGTAGAAAACCACATTAATGACACGTTTAAAAAGCACCTTTTAGTGCTGTCTTGTAAAAGAAATCCAATGAAAGTTAAGTTATAAGAGCACTCACTGAAATCCTTCTCTGTGGAGCGCCAGGCCTGAGCACCACATGTGAGCTGGCACACAAAATTAATGAGATGAATTTAAAGTTTTAAGTAAAACTCTAATGGAATTTGATTTTCTTATGAAAAATCAAATAAAGATACTAAAATAACACATTGTTTTACCTCTGGGGTCTACAAAAGTTTTTTTAAATTTATTTAATTTTTAGTAAGTTCCTGAATGAATCATTATATTTTATGTAGGATAAACTATGCCATAGTGTGAAAAAAAATAATTTAAAATTTAATTTGATTGGGGGGTGTGTGTGTGAACAACTAATAAGCAAAGACTATATTTCCATTAAAAACATTCACAATAGTATTTAAAATAAAGGTCACTTGATATTCTTGCCTGTGAGAGTACACCATTTCTGTCCCCACTACCACAACAATTTCACATCTAGAACAGGTTGGTATACGCCCGAGGCTTTGCTTTTCACCAGAATGCCTGTACTTTGAGGAAATGAATAAATTGGGGAACTTTATTCTGAGCAAAGGGATTTTGGCTAAAGCACCCATTCATATTGCAGTCTGCTTTTTGAGTATCACACAAATATACCCACTAGTTTTTGGTCCCATCACTGGTACATCTTTGCACTAGTATTTACAAGCACGAAGCTATTATTCAACAATGAAAAAGGAAAGCGCAACAAATTTTAAGGAACAAAAATAAAATTTGAAGAAACAAATAATGACATTTTTCAGATTTGAAAAATAAATTGGAACGAGGAAATCTTTACAGATTTCGGCATGGACCTCGGCACTCGCCGCCTCCGTCAGTCCCACGCAAGGTGTGGCTGCAGGAACTCCTGCACGGCAAGTCTCAGAGAAGAATGTAAAACAAACGTCCGTGTGGAGAGAAGCCAAGAAAAGGCAAAGAACTCCAAAACCAGGTAGAAATATCAGGAGAGAAGCGACGCTCAGGATTTCAAGAGACACTTTCAGAAGGGAAAGGACCCGGCAGCCAGCGAGGAGCTCTGCTCTTACCCTGAAACACCGCGGCCATCAAACCGGTCCAGCCCCCCCCGGCGTTAGGGACACGCGACTTATTCCAACTAAAGCTGCATAAGGATGTTTTTTTCCAAAGAAACCGAGGCCCCTTTCAGATGCAGAAAAATGATTTTCCAAGCACCCAGTTTCTAGCCTAGGGACGCCCACTGCAGTTTGTGAAATATAACCATAACTTCGGCAGCCGAAGAAAACCTCCACCAGCACTTTTGCATTCTAAGAGGGTACATCAACAGGGCTCCTTTGATGTCAGATGGAAAAGCGTTTCTCTCAGCGCTGCGTATCCACTTACAAGACACTGCCGGGTATCATCAAAAATAAAAAGATAATAAAAGGCACAACCAATTTGCAATCTCTGTCGAAGATCTGTGTTTATGAAAACTTCCACATGGTTTACAATATTTTTTTCCCCCTGTAACGTTTATCAGAAAAGCAGCACTGAGGACACAATTTGTGAAATTCCCTTCCCCTGCACGCTCGAAGCATCTCAATGTCTCAATGAATGGCTGCAGCCAGGCCCCGGGCAGACTGCCTGCCAAAAAGGGGAAAGAAGGTGTTTTAATCACCATCAATTAAGGGGAATTTTTTGAAAGCTTCCTGTTGCAATCTAACCTGCCCCTGTGCCACCCGACCACCCCTTCCAGCGTGCGGGCTGTGGTTTGCCCATCAATCCCCAAACGTAAGCGTCTGCCACGGGCAGAGCAGAGCGCACGATCCATCAGCGCGTAGCAACCAGCCGTGGACGTTCTCGTAAAAGAAAAAGCCTTGAAATAAATGGCATGGTTTTAATTAAAACAAAGGGAGGAAAAGGAATGGCCCCATTCACGGAAGAGAAAAAAGACCCTGTTAGGACTTCCCTGAAAGTGGTCTCTAAATGTTTAATCAACCCTTCCCAGCCTGTCGCTCTTCAAAACCCAAGTTTATAGAACAACGCGGCATAACCAAAGCGCAGAACGGGCAATGAAAGAGAACAGAGACAACCGCGTCGTCAGGGGTGCTGCACTGCCCCCGACCTTCTGGTGATGTCAAAGGTCTAATGAGGCCGCTAATGAGTCCGTCCCTTTCCTGGTGCCGTGTCACCTGTGGGCTGGCTGCGCCTTAGGCAGCAAAACCAGAGCGAAGCAAATAGAGAAGCCCATTGAATTTCTATTTCCTATCAACATATTAATTATGTCTACAGTACAAAAGTTACATGAAATACAATGTTTTTATTTAGTTGTTCAAGCTACGGTATTATAAAGGATAAACAATATTTGCTCATTAGTCTCTATTTCCTATTTCAGATTTTTCCAGAGAAAACTGCTGCTTAAATGATTTTTACAGCTGTTGAGACCATAAGAAAATGAAGAAAAAGTGACAAAGTAGTCTGCATCCTTTTAGCTTGGTCTTTCATTCATATGTATAAATAGGAAACTCATGAATAATGTAGATCCAGAAATCTGTTAGCATTTTTGCTGTTCAAAAACATATGATTAGCATTGCTCTGACTCCCAATAATTATATTTTTGTTCTCAGAGGTCATTCTTTAAATCTGCACAACTGTCGCTACATTTCTGGAAGTAAATAAGGAAAAATACACATTGGAGATGCCAACATGACGCATGCCACGGCACTACCTCCTTCCTGTGCGTACAGCGGCATGCCTGCAACCCCTGATACTTCTTAAACAAATGCTTTTGCCCACGATAACAGGCAGGTTTGTTGATTCTCTCCCACTTCTGGACGTGTGCAGCTCCCATGAGAATAGCCTGGGTGCAGGGGGATCTTCTGGGAGATGCCTCCTCTCCCACCCAGCCCAGCTGAAGGCTCTGCCAGCAACTTGCTCCCGCTCACGGCTGGAGTCCATCCCCAAGCCGTGCTCCGGCTTCTCTCGGGAAGACCAAGTGACACGTAAAAACGCTCCTGCTTGCTGGCTGACTGCACTTTACCCGGCCGTTGAAAAGAGGTAGACTTGTTTTTTCTGGCACGCTGTATGCAATCCTAGGAGAGACAGCTGACCTCGAGATTGGAGACCTTTGATCAATGTGCCTGGCACAGGCAAGTTTGATCCTGGTTGTAGGAAAGATTTGTGGGCTAGAAAAACTGCAAAACTCTTACACTTTGTAAACCGTAAGAGTTAATTCTACTTTTTCCCCTTTTTTTCCATGGGAAATCTTGCCACGCTAAATTATACTTCTATGTTAAAGCTGCTTTTTTTTATAAAGCTCTGCACATGCAGAAATGCCAGCCACAGCATCCCGGTGCAGTCAGAAGTATCACTCAGCCACACACCTACTGGAATTGCACCGTGCGTTTGCGCTTTGGCTAACACGAATGGTTCATTTCCCTGGGGCAGAGCACGATTTCTGAATAAATATTAAGCTGGGGTGAGACAGGGAGCCCACCGGGAAGGATGCGAGTCCTGGTATACAAGAGCCACGTTTCTGCCCGTTCTCCCACTGACTCCAAGCAGGGACTTGGGGCTGGGATCCCACATCCCGCGGGGCTGCCTTGGGCTACGGAAAGTTCCGACAGCAGCAGGCGGCTGAGAAACTCGTTGTCCCGATAATCAGAAAACAGGGGAATCTGCCTGAGTTACAACGGAGCAGCAACTCGGACATGGGGAGCTGACTGGGAAGAGTTTGTACTAACTTCAGGTACCCAAAAAAGTTGCTAATGTTTCTAGTCGATGTATAGGGCAAGAGATCGTACCTGTGCAGTCAGGGTCCACCACACCCTGGGTCAGCCCTTGGAGATGCTCCCCCTGACCAGGGGGAACTGGTTCCTGACCACGCCACCCCCCGGTTAACCTCCTCTGGGGTTTCCCAGGTGAAAGTCCAATCCTGCTGCTTGCTGCTCTGGGAATCCAGGCAGAGCCAACTCTTTCCGCATTAAAAGTCTCATTTTTGATGACATTCTTGCCTGATCTACACATTTCTGCTGTGTTTAGAGGAAGCACCCCCATCTCTGCAGTCCTCGGACGTATACAACACACGCCTAGAGCTAGATGCTGTTCAACTGCTCTGATATTTGCTTTCACTGGCGCGGCAATTTGTGAATAAGTTATTTAATAATTACTGCGTAATTATAGTTCTGCTGATCCCTGATGAACTGAAATCCACAGACAATGCCTATCAAATGAATCATTACAAATTTCTATAAATTACATGGTGAAACGTGCCAATGTCATGATGAAATTCATAGAACGTCTACAATTTCTGTAAAAGGAGACTTAATTAAGCTAGAGTTAAGGATGCATATCTCTATCCAGAGTTTAAGGAGCAAATTATAAGATTTGACTTCGAACTTTCCAAGAGAAATAAAGAGCCACATAATGCTACAAGTCAGAGAAAAAAAGAGAGGAATACAACAGTGAACATTAATGTGGATTATTCCAGTTACAAATGAGTCATGGAGACGTACGACTGTTTTTCATTTGGTACAGAAGTATGTTAGAAAATAGGTAGAAAATAAGACAAAATGCCTGGCTAATCTATGGAACAAGTCATCGTGCAAACCCTCGGAGGAAGGAAATGCATTTATTGCCTGGGGAGGTACGAAAAGCTGAGGTCAAGGAACAGCAGCCTGCTGCGAACAGCCTACACGAGAACGGAGGCTCCAAGCACACACATCGGTGGGTTAAAATAAACAACAAAATGTGCTTCTCAAAGGATTCACTTATCATCTCCCGCAAGGGAGTTAGACATGTCAGACTGTGATAGCCGTTGTCAGACCCAATAACTGTTTCCTGGCCAAGGCAGTGAAATTTAAAATATTAGATTACCTATCATTTACGTATTGGGACCCCGCCTCAGAAGATGGCACCCAAAGCGAGGAGGCCTCCCGCCGGGGTCAGGGCCAGGCTGCCTCGGTGGCTGCTAATGCTCAATCAGCAGAAACTCGTTAAGGCAAGTGTCGCGCCACAGCTTAGACTCTTGCTGCACAGATGAACTCCTATTAGCATAGTATCAACATAATATTAACATGCAAGAACTGAACATATTATTTCTGGAAATAGAAATACCTTCTCCGTTCTTCCAGATACCAAATCCGACTAAACCTGGGTGAGACGACCCTGGGCTGGACCCCACTGCGCCACCAGCCCCTCCTCAGCACCGGCCCTCGCTGCACCGTCCGGTCCCTGCTTTAATAACGCACACGACACACTGGCTACTTCTAATGTATTGAGCACGAAATAAATCCTCATCTGCAACAAGACAAACAGGATTTCTTTTCTTCAATGCGGAACAATAACAATTCCCTTAAAGAAACCGAGAAGCACGAGGAGGGAGGAAGAGGGCGTTAGGTAGGGTTAGACACAGGACAAGTGTTTTCATTAATGCCAACCTCACACCCCACTCGTTAAACGGGATAAATTCCTGCACTAAATTCCCCTGGGAAATGGGGTTTTGTTTAGCTTCGCAGCAAGGTGGAACAGCAGAAAGGGAACTGTACGCGAGAGCTGCGTCTTCTTTTTTGACTTTTTTTTTTTTTGTGTGGAGCAGACCTGAGGTTTTCGGTTCATTTCCTTAGCACTGAGGGCAAATCCCATTGATAAACTCACCAAGATTCACGGTGGAAATCATTTCGGTTGCTTGCCCCACCTCCCTCTGTCGAAGACTGTTGTAGAACGCGGCTGCTCTAAGGGTTAGAAATCCTCCTCTCTCAGCCGGGATTTACGCATGACAAGTCCGTATCCATTCATTTTTGGACCGGCTTCATCCTTTACCCTACGCAGTTATTTTCCCAAGCGGCGCTTTGTTGCGCTGATTTACGTGTAGAAAGCTCCACCCCTGTCGCCCAAATGTTTATTCAAGGCCAATTTCCCTCCCCTCCCTCATCGCGTGCAGCACCGCAGCCAGGCACCGGCCCCAAAACCCTGGGCAAACTGAGCAAAAATTAAGAGTCGTTAGCAGCTCCGTAATGAGCTCCGAGCAGCTCCTTCCTGCTCCGCCGCAGCCCCAGCTGGCGTCGGACCAAGGGCACGAGGTCAGACATGGCGCCTTCCCCCTCGCTCCCCTCCATCCGGAACAACAGGGTCAGCAAAGTATTTGTATGTCCAAGAAACGTCCCAGGCAAAAAAATTTCCTACAAATTGCGGAGCGACATTTTTGGTCCCTGGCCTGTGAATTTTATTTAAAGTAATGCAAGTTTTTAGGGTGTTTTTGATGACAGCTATTGCCAAAGACCACAAAGAGCTAAGCCCCCTTTCTCACCCGCGTGCCCTGGGCAGGACGACGTGCTCAGGTTGCACACCGAGCTGCGGAACAGTATTTACAGAGCCCGGGAGCAGATGAAGCGGCTGCTGGTTGAGGAGTAAACGCTGAAAGGTCAAGAATAAGCCTTCCATTTGCAAACAAAACCGGACTGGCCGCAGCATTTCTTCAGTAGGAGAACCATGTGTCGGACGGGTGACGTGCTGGAATTCAGGCAGGACGATGGCAAGCAGCGCAGGGAAACTTGAATCCCTTTTTCACATCGCATCCGGATTTAGAAATCTGCATTCAGGGAAAGCATTTTTGCTATTTTGCAAAAAGTGCGATTTTGCTTCAAAATGTCAAGCACTTAGTCATTAATTAAAAGTACTATTTTAAACCAGACATACTTTATACAATGAACTGCTCTGATAACAGCAGGACTCTATTTTCTAAGCTAAGTCTAGGTTAAGAAGAAAGGTGAAGATGAAGAAATGCACCTTGCTGAAGAAGACGAAGAACTGCACAGAGCTACCTTTCACTGTAAAATCGTAGCTTTAAAATCATTAAAGTCTCTATTGATTTAGACAAGACGTTGTTGGATCCTTACTCCAAAGATCCCTTCTCCAGCCTGACGTTTTCTCATAGACTCGCGGCGCTGTGGGAAGCTCAGCAACAGCATTAGCAAAGGAAAGGGGCTGGGACCAGATGTACATTTTATGGGCTAAATAAATAAAAGCTGTACGTGACGGCTCGATTGCGGTGTGCCTTAGCTTACGGTGCGGTTACTTCATGAGATTTGTTGCTTTCTCCCTCACATCCCCAATAATTTGAAATGAAATATTTTCTTCTTTCTCTCAGAGTAGCGTTTTAACTGAGTAAATGATCAGAATTTAAATGATCAAGTTCTCAGTTTTGTGTTTTATCTTTGAATAAAGTTTGTGAAACCTAAATATTGCATAGTCTAAAAAACTGAATATATTTTTACAGGCCAATTTACAAAAAAGGTCTATTACAGTAACAGCACCTCACTGCACAGTAAAAGTCAGATTACTGTTGATGCTTCAGAGCAGAACATTTTGAATTCATGGAATTAGCTTTGTGACTTGTGATATGATGTTTGGAAAAAAAGTACATTTCTGAAAAGTTCATCATGGATCTTTTTTCCGAAGTATTTCTGCTATTGCAAGCAATATCCGAGCATCCGATGTCAGTGTTTTTTGGCCTGAGGTTTGGAAAAGCCCTCAGAAGAGTAAGTTTTTATATTCAATTTATTACTTAAAATCCAGTCAAAATCTCAGCGTATAAACCCGTAGGTGGAATTAAGGGTCTCATTAACTGAGTTCTCTATTTTAGATGCTTATTGAAATACCTCAGCATTTTGTTACTTACGTGATTCAATTCGGAGGTTCATTAGTGTTTATAGTGTGGGCTCACTGAAAAAGCTCTCACTTTTAAATCTCGGAATCTATTTTTAGGCTTCTTACAGAAAAAAAAAAAGATTTTTTTTTTCCTTTCTGATTTTCTTCAGTTCACACACTGTTCAGACACGTAGGAACCTGTAGCAGCTTTCAGGAATATGTAAATAGAAGCTGTGGCGATCATGTCTGTCTGTAATTTTTTTTAGCAATCTCTAATTTAGAGGACACTTGAGATGATAGAAGCACACATGTTTTTCAGATCATAGAATTATTCATTTGGATCGGAAAAGACCTTTTAAGATCATTAAGTCCAAACGTTAACCCAGCATTGCCAAACCCCCACCACCCCACGTCCCTCAGCACCGCGTCTGCCCGGCTTTTAAACCCCTCCAGGGATGGCGACTCCACCACTGCCCTGGGCAGCCTGGGCCAAGGCTTGACAACCCTTTCCATGAAGAAATTTCTCCTAATATCCATCCTAAACCTCCCCTGGCGCAACTTGAGGCCGTTCCCCCTTGTCCCATGGCCTGTTCCTTGGGAGAAGAGCCCGACCCCCCCTGGCTCCCCCTCCTTTCAGGGAGCTGTAGAGAGCGAGAAGGTCTCCCCTCAGCCCCCTTTTCTCCAGGCTGAACACCCCCAGCTCCCTCAGCCGCTCCTCACAAGGCTTGTGCTCCAGACCCCTCACCAGCTCCGTCGCCCTTCTCCGGACACGCTCCAGCCCCTCAATGTCTTTCCTGGAGTGAGGGGCCCAAAAGTGGACACAGCCCTCGAGGTGGGGCCTCGCCAGTGCCCAGTACAGGGGGACGGTCACTGCCCCACTCCTGCTGGCCACACTAGTGCTGGTACAGGCCAGGATGCCGCTGGCCTCCCTGGCCACCTGGGCACACTGCTGGCTCGTATTCAACCGCTGTCGACCAACACCCCCAGGTCCTTTTCCACCGGGCAGCTCTCCAGCCACTCTGCCCCAGCCTGTAGCGCTGCGTGGGGTTGTTGTGCCCCATGTGCAGGACCTGGCACTTGGCCTTGTTGGACTTCACACCATTGGCCTCGGCCCATCCATCCAGCCTGTCCAGACCCCCTGCAGAGCCTTCCTACCCTCCAACAGATCAACACTCCCACCCAACTTGGTGTCACCTGCAGACTCGCTGAGGGTGCACTCGATCCCCTTGTCCAGATCATTGATAAAGATGTTAAACAGAACTGGCTCCAATACTGAGCCATGGGGAACACTGCTTGTGACCAGCCATTGACTGGATTTAACTCCATTCACCACCACTCTTCGGGCCTGGCCGTCCAGTGTATGCCCATCCAGGCCATGAAGAGCCAGTTTCTCCAGGAGAATGCTGTGGGAAACGGTGTCAAAGGCTTTACTGAAGTCTAGGTGGACAACACCCACAGCCTTTCCCTCATCCGCTAAGCAGGTCACCTTCCCACAGAAGGAGATCATGTTTGTCAAGCAGGACCTGCCTTTCACAAACCCATGCTGACATGGTTGGGTTTCAAGCAACTACTTTTGTTAAACAACCTATAATTTATTTGGTAAATTATCTCAGTCATGGCATTTTCCAACCTGTCAGAGTATTCGCTTAAATACTGAAGCCTTGGGTTTAAAATCTATTCAATGATTTTCATGAAAATTCTTGATATCCTTGATCAATGGCTAATTCCTTTTTAAAGCCCCATGAGCTTTGGTCTCAACAACTTGTTATGAAAATAAGTTCTGCACTTAATAATATTTTAATGAAGAAGTGCTTTGCATTAAGTTTAAAATTTGCCACTGATTAGTGTAAGTGAAAGCCCTCTTGGGCTTATTTTATGAGAAAACTTCCTAATACACCTTCTCTAGACTAGCCAATATTTCAATAAGCCTCTTTTCCTTTAGAAGACAGACAGTAATCATCTTTAATCTCTCAACATGGGAATTTTTTCATCCTTTGTTTCCTATCACCCCTTTATGAACATCCCCCTCCACACTGCAAAATTTTTCAGGCCAAGGCTGAAGTCTGTGTTCCGATTGGGTTGTAAAATATACTTATATTATTACATTATAGAAATTCTAGTTTTCATCCCATTTGTTACGCATGGTATTCTTTGGATTTTATTTTTTTCTAGAAAGTTAACTGACTTCAAGCTTTTCTACCCCTCGGAAAAGAAATACAAGTTGAAGAAGAGCTCTGACCATCGGCGCTCCTTGCCCTCATCGGGGCACGAGCAGCCGCTGCCTTCAGCAGCGCGCTGTAAATAAGTTCCACAGCTGACCTTGAATGTTTTAATCATCATAATTAACTGATACCTAAGATGAACAGTTAGACATGCTTCTAGACGTGCTTCAACCTCTCTGATTTATCCAGTTCAGTAAGAATATGTGTCTAAAGATCATTAGCTATGGTTATAATTGCACAATTTGAGAATATAAACACAAACATAACAAAACATAACACAGAGACAACTTCAGTAAGGATCCATAGCAAAAATCACTGGGGTTTTTTCCCCCCCTCACACACAGATACACTCTCAAGCCTTTAAAGTTTCTTCTAAATGTCAAGGAGAAACACATGTTATTGGCCTTGCTCAGATGGGTTATTTCTACCTCGTCCCATCTCAGTCACTTATTGTCGCATAATTCAGAATAAAGTTCAAGCTGGAAAATGGATTTAGAGAAAATTTCTCCTTAACTCTCAGTAATTTTTGCCTGGAGCAGCAGTTGACATCCATATGGAAGGATCTCAAATCCAGCATCTAACAGAATTATTACGACTTACATAAATGGAGGATTTGGCCATTTATCTTATTCTGTATGAATATATGAATTTAAGGTGCTGAGTTTTTAACTCTGCTGGGCTCCTTGTCTCAGCAATATCTTATGAAATTAGTCCCCCAGGTGTACGTGTGATGTAAAGAAAACTCTCTGTTTTAGTTGTGCATTGTTCAGCTGTATTGTACGTCTCCATTTCACCCTGTGCGAGAACAGGGAGAGAAGAAAGGTTTTTACCTTGCCTATTGTCATGGTTTTGGCCATATTGGCCAATGGCCGGCGACAGATGCTCCCCCCCAGCCTCTCGTGCATGGAGAGGAGGAGGAGAGGTAAAGAGAGATTCGCAAGATTAGAAGAAACTAAACTACTTTAATGAAATATTAAGATGAAAAAGAAAATTATGAAACAGATACAGTATATACAGAACCGTATCAAGCTCCCAGGCTGACGTCACCGGCAGGCACTGGGGAAGTCCCAGGCTGGGCTCAGCGACGGGTGGGAACCGGCTTCCAGAGCTGGAGTCAGGAACACACCGATCGGGATCAAAGGCAGACAAACAGACAGGGTCCTCCTTGGACGTCAGCCACTGAAGGAAGAGAGCTGAGCCTTTGGTCCCTCAGCTTTATACTGAGCATGGGGCAGGTGGGATGGAATACCCCCTTGGCCAGTTTGGGGTCCCCTGTCCCGTCCGCTCCTCCCCGCAGGTGGGACCCCTCTGCGCCCCTCCGCTTCCCACCCTCCAACGGGGCAGATAACGAAATTAGCTGACCTTGGTTGTTACAGCAATAAGTGTAAGCAAGAGCCTCTGCGCGTACCGTTCCTTGGCACTAACTGTCTTATCGCTCTGAACGAACCGTTTTCGGCACAACATGCTGTTAATGTCAGAGAGTTAGGAGAGGCCTAGCTGGGAAGTACAATTACTGGACAGAAAGTTGGTTCTGTTTTACCTCAAACCAGGACACCTATGAATCCCATTGGGGATGGTTGGAAGTTTTCAGAGACTCGTTTTCCATTGGGAACACGATCACTCAAAATGCCCTGGATGAATACACCTTGATCTTTGAGAAAGGTCCCTGAGGAAACAGCTCCCAAATTTATAACCCTGCTTCTGTAATTCCCCAAACTCCAACACGCTCATCAGGAGCTGGGTGTCCATCCCAGTCTCCATCCCCAGGACAGGTCCTTTCCGTGGTGGATCACCTCTCTTGTAGCAGTTGGTCTTATTCGGCCAACTTGGACATGGAAAGCAAAACAGAGGATTTGGACCAGAAGACCCACTAGTGAAGACAGAGTGCACACAGAAGGAAAAAAAAGGCAAAATCACCTTCAGTCTGTAACAGAAGAGGAACACTACAGATGTTACAAACTTCCACATGGGACAATGCATCACGCAAAGATTTGGTTTGGCTTTATAAAGGGTATTCCATGAAACCCTACAGGTGTAGACCTGGATGTCCCTTGCAGCAGGTCAGAAGCCGTAAGAAAACATTACGGCTTGGACGTGTGACAACCCCTTTAGAAATGATTTGGAAGTTCCCGGAATGGATGTCAAATCTGCTCGCTCTCCATCACCCCTCCCGAGATGTGGAGGAAGAGACCTGCCCTGCACGCTCAGCAGGGGCTGGGTGAGCAGATCCCCTCAGTGACTGCACCCTCGGGGGCGGGACTGGACGCCTCCAAAGAAAAATTCAGTCCATGGCACCAGTTCTTTGCCCAGTGATGTCTACAGAAGACTTTGGGCTTGATCCAAACCTTATTAAATCAGTAAGTGTCTTTTGACAGACTGCAGAGGTCTTTGCATAGACTCCTAATGAGTACAGGAATTTTCATTTACATTTTTATATGTATATAGATATATCTATATAACTTTTTGGTTTTGTTTTTTTTTTTTTTTTCATGGTGCAGACCAGCCAACCCAGCTGAGACATAATGCAGAACTATGCAAATTTAAGTTTGATTTGCTTTGCAGGCTGGTGTTTGAGAGATAAAATAGTAAAATATTTCTTAGGTAATTGGACAACGGCAGAAACTGTGGACACAAAGGGAATTTCCCTGGAGAGTAAATTTCTTTCTAGAAATGTCAAATTTGGTAGGCTAGGCAAAGCTATCGAGCTAAACCTTAGCAGAAACCTGTCACATATCCAAATACACTGAAATACAATTCCCCAGTCAATCAAATGAAACTGCTGAGTTTAATGATGACACCAAACTAGATGAACAGAAGACGACCCAGTCTTCGAGGATAACTAAAAGCTATGCAAATTACCGATAATAAGGGCCACCTGCAGCAGCGCCAGCCCTGCAGGGCCCACGTGCAGCCTGGATAATATGGGAATACTCCTGCGGGAGCTCCGGAGGGCAGTGCCAGGGAGACGGGAGCACGGCCAGCGATGCAGCCCAAACCTTGTCTGCATCAGGAGAAGTTTAAAAAGGTTTAAAAAAAAAAAAAAAAGAGAGAAAGCTTTCTACAGCAGGCATAAGTGCATACAGAAATGCTTAAGGTTCAAGAAGAGTCACGCCAGGAGCGTGGCTGCAGCCCAGGCACCAGCCAACCTTAAACCGCCATTGCAAAATGGCGATGGAGGGTACCTGGCCACTCCGTCCCCACTATTATTGACAACGCTAGTGCAAACACATGTGTTTATCAGTGCGTGAAGTTACTAATTTTGGATCATTCCCTTGCTCATTTTGGGACACGCTTTTACGGCCTTGGAGACAATTATTTTGCCACAGCACTGCCCTTGCCTCCCTCTGCCCAGATCTCGTTTCTTCTTACTCCTGAGAAATCCTGCTCTCTCTCCTTCCCATGGTGACTCTGGCGGGTGGGAACAGGCGTCAGCTGCAGGAAGAAAAGGTCTGGTTCAAACAAGAAGGATGAGTTGCTAATGCAGGAAAGAAGCACGGCTACAACCTGCCCGCGGTGGGTCACTATGGACGGAGGGAGCAGGTCCAACAGCTTCCAGGAACAACGACTGGCATCGTGAGCCTGCCCTCGCTCAGATGACTGAGGTGGTCTCTCACATCCCCTGAAGCCCCAGTTTTCCCTTGATTTTGACGACTTGGCACAGCAGGAAGTGACCATGGAAAACGGTTGCCTGTCCCCTTATTTAGAAGACGCGTCAGGGCAAGGCCGTTGTACCATTCTGCAGATACCCTCGATACCTCTGGGTCTTTGATCTTCCAGTAGACGTAGCCAACGCTACACCAATTATACATAGTGCCACTGAGGAACTGCATATTATTGCATGTTAAATGCAATTTACAATAACTTAATTTAAATTTTTAGAAGAATATTCTTTTTTTTTCATTTCAGACATGAAACCCAACGTATTAAAACTATTAATACAGCAGTTTAATTAGGAATCTTTATGTAGGAACCAGGACACAATGCAATCAACACATATAAATTGAGGGCACGGTCTGGCGCTTCTGGCATGTAGAAATGTTTGAGACAAGATTATAAGCATGTTGCACTAACCGTAAGTTCACAGTTGGATGCTTATTCAATAAAGTAGTTCTGTTTAGCTGCAGCAATTAAATTAGCACAGAAAACACTACCACATCTCTCACACACCTTGCTATGCTCCTTCTCCTTCCAAATGTCACTACAGACCTCTTCTGCAGCTCCTCACGATTGTTTATGTTTTTGAATAATTACTGACAATTACTGACAACCATGACAACGTATCTAAGATTTCTGTGTGAACCTGAACATCAGTAACACCTGTGGATCATACAGGTACCATTTAAAGGAAGTAATTCCTTTGGCAGCTGTTAGTAATGGACGTGGATGCTCCCTCTGTGTTGTAAGTCTTCTTGACCAGACAATTTATTTACAGCGTTCCTAAAAATACTAGGGAATGTATAGGAGGTGCTCTTTAGAAAAGAAAAAGAATTCTTAAGAATAAACACACACATACCTACTAGAGAAGCACTGATTATTTTCCATCTCCTGTGAGACGATGGCTTACATGAATCCAGACTTTTGCGGGTGACATATCTTCAGGGGACACACAGAGATCGCACGTGTAGCAGTGAATTTAATGCCTCTACAAACAGTCTCTTGGGTAGAGTTGTAGTTTCTATAGATGTATAGATTAAGCCTACACGCAGATCAACAACCCCTCAGCTTCCTGCCCTAATTCAACAAGCGCTGAGGCAGAGGAGAGGGGAGACGAGGAGGACAGGCTTGCAGAGGGTGGGACTGGCACTGCACCCCTGACCCAACCAGGATACCAAGTGATGCACCCTACGGCCCGACTTACAGAGCCCGGATCCCCGGTGCCATGGGGCAGAGCTGAGCCCCGAGCCTGGCCCAGGATCTCCAGCAGCTCATCAAGGGCTTGTGGTTGCAGCATCTCGCCCCACGTCCCGCCGCGGGCAGCAGGGGCTGAGCAACGGCTCCACCTTCATCCTCATCGATGAAAGGCAGGGAAGACCTTCTGCCACGACTCAGCTTTGATAAGGGAAAGTGAGAAGTCCACTACCAACTGTGGCTTCTGGCCAGGAGAGCGCAAGGACAGGAGACATCCTGGTAAGGATGTTGCTGCTTTAGCAGCAATCGTGACCGTGTCCGTTTCGACTGCTTGAGAAGAACAGTGGAATAAACCTACCTCGCTGCCAGTGGTTAATGGTAACTCCCTCCCCTCGCGATGGCCTTGCAAATTTGTTTGTAGGAAAATGCCTTTCGTCTTGAATTAAGATTGCACTAATCGAAAAGCAAAATCTGCTTAATTAAAAAAGGGCTATTCCGTTCCGTGTTGGCTCATCCCCTGGAGATGGAACCTCTTACCCTGCGTACACACAGTAACGCCTCATCTCCTGGGTTTAATGAATCAGCAAATCCACGCTGTATTTACAGGAAAGGACTACATTCTTCTTCTTCTTAAGTACCAGAAATTCTGGGAAAAGCCAGCGTAGGCAGTGCTAAGCATCTGATCAATTAGGCCCGTAGATGGCAGGATGGGACTGTCCAACAAACACTCCTCCTGCGGGTGCTCTGGGAGGATCATGGACTTTATACACTTACCCACAAAAAACAACACATTTGGATGATACGGAGGACGTAGCCATGAATAATTAGCAAATTCCCATTTATTATTAATTTATTGGAACCACTGCTTCTCTGTATTTTTCCCGCAAGGCTCAGTCTTCCTATTTTACAGCTGCTGAATTTATTATTAATAGCTAGACCTTAGACATGGCCAACGAGTCTTCAGCTAGGGATATGATAAATTTTGATATGTTCGTGGGATCTGGGATGTTCTTAACTCCCCAGACATGAAGTTCTCCTGCAAACTGACCTGGCTATCTGTCCCCGGGACAGAAGTGGCTGTGGTTGACCTTCTGCTGGGCGTCCCCAGCTCACAGCAGCAGTGGGGTTGTCCTCTGGCCATGGGTGAGCAGCCACCCCCCAAGACAAGTTCTCCCCTGCCCCATCCACCCCGTGGGCACCGTCAGGTACAGCACCATTAACCTACCATCTCCTTTGCTCAGTCCATGTCGCAGCCACCCAAAGTCAGCTTTTACCTTGTCCCGACATCCCTTTTCCAACTTTATGACTTTCTATTAGCTCAAGGCTGCCTTTATGGATCGCAGAAAGCCAGAGCCCTCTCAGTCATAGAAGAAATAGTCCTTTTTCTGGTGTTCATTAGTTTTATATCTGCACAGGATGCAGACACCAATAACGGAGAATATGCTTAGCTCTGTCCCCGAGAAAGGCTCCCGGCTGTGCACAGCTACTATGTCACTTATATATTACACGGGGATGTGCAAAGAAAGAAAATACAGATTTTCTAACTCTGCTGTACATATTTTCCTTAAAAAAAACCCCAACAACTCAACAGCAGACAGAAGCAAACAATTAGCAATTACTTTGCGATACTGGGCGAGGTGCCAATACCCAACAGCGGAGGTGCGCGGGCATCCACGGTCAGGATTTGAAGCCCTCCCGCTGTAGCTGCGCGTCGTGGCAGCGTTTTGATAACCCCCCCCATGTCTTTGGGCACCCGTTGTGGTTTCGCAGGGGAGCGCGGCAGGGTCCCCAGCCGCGGCCGTTACCGGCGGCTGCGCTAACGATGCTGTTCCAACCGCGCCGCGTCTCAGGCTGTATTCCACCAGTGCAATTAACGGTTTAAAATACACGCCGAAATAAGACGTCAACATCTAATCTTTAACATTTGTCAAGTAACATGACGATCAAATTATACTTAACCCTGTATTTGACTATCTGATGTTGCAACCGGCCACTGACTGCTAACACTTCCCCCACACGTACCCGGACCAGCGCATATGTTCAGCTATCATTGCCAACAAAATAAAACGTAAGCAGCGTTTCAGAGGAGAAAATTCTCTCTGATGGATTAAGGAGTCCATACATAATAAGTTGCTACCCTGTGATTTTTTTTTATTTATTTTTTTAAAGCAGTACTGTTTCTAGATAATATTAATGCAAACTATGAGCAAGGAAAAAACTCCACCAAGTGATCTTCATTCCCAACTGAAATCCAGATCACCACCTTTTGGAAACCTCTCCTTGTTTTGACTAGATTAAAAAAAAAAAAATAATCATAGTATAAAATAAGACATTTCTCCTTGCTCTTTCAGTCAAGCTGCGGAGCTAACGCCACCCCCATATTTCATTCCGTGAGGTCAGGATCAGACACAGGATACAGTGTTTTCTCTCAGACTGTTTCGCTTCACACATCCCATGTCTTTCATCATGGAGAACGTCTATTTTTATGATTTGTAACAATGTACTTGGTACTTATATGACACTTTCAACCTCTGCATCTCCAAGTGCTTTTCAATGGTGGCTACATGGTACCTCAACAATTTAAAGCTGATAAAATCCTGGCAGCAACTAAAGAGACAGATTCAGCTCTGCTCTGTTCGAAATTAACCCAAACCTTCATTTTACCTTCTCTGAATTGCAAATACACCAAATACTGTCTCCTCCGCATATAATATTCCTCTGTTTTCACTCCTTGCATTTTCTGTTTAAAACGCGTAATGTTGTTTCCACTTTGTTAATGATTTCTCAAATATTAAATAAAATGGCAGTGAAGGCTTCATGCTATTTCCTGCTTATTACATCTGTTCTGCAGTAATTTAGAATATCCTGGCAATACATATCATACAGGAAGTATATTCAGCAGGAAGTTTCATGACTAGAAGGCAATTACCCTAGGATATAAGCAACTGAAAATCCACATTTCCACTCAATAAGGAATATCTTTATGCAGAGAAAAGTGTGTAGGATATATTCTAAGTTTTGTCTTTCAGTTTTATCACTATTAAAACAGATTAGCATCGAAGTTCAATTACAAACAACTTTGGGTGCCACTAACAGATGGCTAGATGTTCAACAAACGCAAAATACTACAAATTCACAGATAAAAATATCTTTCAAGCAAGGACATCTGAGACCCATTTTTGGTAACCTTCATACTAAAAATCTCAATGCTTTGCTTCGCCCCGTACAATGCTTATTGTCTTTTCCAAAAGATTTAACTTCAAGTCCTCCACCACTTCTCTGCGCCAGAGGCCAACGACCGAGGAACCTGGGAGCCGGGCTCCGGCACACCCCGGTAATTCCGCTCAGCACACTCCTTGGGTTTACCGTGGTTTACAGCGGTGCCTTAGCGATCTGTTACTGCTACTCTGAGCAGACAGGTTTTATCATGCTAATTCTGTCTCTGTACCACGACGGCGGGTTGGGTTGAGCTGTTGGATTTTTTTTTTTAAGATTCATAACTCATTGATACCCCCAAAACATGGCATCGCTTTCAGAACAGAAACCCTTCTGCAGCACGGAATAAATAACCAGGTGCATCATTTCCCAGTACCGAGGAACACAACGGTATTTATAGGCTTTGTGAAGAAACCAGGGGGAAAAGGCAAACTCCTCTTTTTTTTTGGCTTTTGAATCCATGTATGTGGAAACAACCAACCATGAACATTTGCCACATGTCCGCGTTACTTACGGTTGAGAGGCAGGCTGGCATTGGTCGTCCCTAGCTTGTTGGCAGCGACACATGTATAGTTGCCAAAATGCTCTTCTGTCACATTGGTAACAGTAAGAAGTGATCTTGTACTATAATTTTTAATAGTAATTCCTTGTTGACCATTGATCAGTCTAGAAAGCAAAAAGAAAATTTCTGTAACTTATATACCCTAAGCAATAAATTTCTTTTTTTTTTTCTTTCCCTTTTTTTTTTCCCCCTCTTTTTTTACAGACGTAACTGGTAGCCCAGTAAGCTCTTTGCAGCTGCCGACGTAGCCTGTTGAGCAAAATTATCGGCAGATTGGAGAGGCCATGGGCAAGACGGAAGCTGCGGGGCGCTGAGGGGAGCGGTTTCTGCCTGCGCGTTCTACAGGGGAGAGGAAACACAGAGGGAGACCCGCGGCCCTGCCTGCCTGCACGGAGATGGAGAGCTCGGGTTTTAAATTGGGCAAACCTAACTAAAACTTTAAATACCCTACGTTTGGGGCAGAAACGTATGACGGTAAATCTTTCAGAGGGTGTTTTTTCAGACTCTGGAGATGGCTTTTGTTCTTACACCGCCCCTGCTAATGGCAGGTAGCCAGGAACGCGACTGTGTAGGATTGTGACCGCGGTTTATTTTACTGGCCTCTACAGCTACAAATTAGACTCGCAATTAGGAAAGGTGTGCTCCAGCAGCGCGGCATCCCGAGACAGCAACCTGAACAGAAACGAGCTGCAGGACAGAGCCAAACCAGGGCTCTTTTCACCCATCTCGGTTTCCCTGGCTTTGAGCTTCCCACCCCTGACCTCACAGGAACCGTGCAGGTCTCCTGGTGCTGCTTCCAAAGGCACGCCAGAAACAGCGCTGCTGCACCGGGGCAAAGAAAGATGACCAATTTAAACGGAGGTAAACCACATCTGATCGAACAGCGGGACAAGAAGGGCAACCGCGTTATTAAAATACTGGCTACAGTTGATTACTCTTAATTCCTTCCATTTCACATAAAGAGCAGAGTTACGGATTAAGTATACAATTTTTGTTTGATATACTGAAAGATATAATCATATATCCGGGGAATGAATGCTATCTTTTAGCATTCTGTCTAAAAACATTTCAAGTCCGTCATTAATTGCACTTCTGCACATTATGGATCAAATACTTCTCATCGTTACTTGAGCGCCGCTGTTCCCATTTAATCACTACGTGCCGCTGCACACACAGGGGCTTTCTCTTCCCTGCGCAGCTTGTGCTCTCAGTGGAGTCACTGCCACGGACTTTGGTCTGCTCTGCGCAGCCCACCGCTGGGGAGAGGACAGAGCACATCCCATGGATGCCCGTGGTTTTGCAAGAAATGTAAAAGAATGGGACTGAAATGCCTGGTTTGAACTCATGAAGTTCAACAAGGCCAAGTGCAAAGTCCTGCAGGTGGGTCAGGGCAGTCCCAAGCGCCAATCCAGGCTGGGTGGAGAATGGACCGAGAGCAGCCCTGGGGAGAAGGACTTGGGGGTGTTGGTGGGCGAGAAGCTCCACACGCCCCGGCAACGTGTGCTGCCAGCCCAGAACCCCCCCGCAGCCTGGGCTGCATCCCCAGCAGCGTGGGCAGCAGGGCGAGGGGGGGATTCTGCCCCTCTGCTCCGCTCTGGGAGACCCCCCTGCAGTGCTGCCTCCAGCGCTGGGGCACCAACAGCAGAAGGACACGGAGCTGTTGGAGCGGGGCCGGAGGAGGCCCCGGAGATGCTGGGAGGGCTGGAGCCCCTCTGCTGTGGGGACAGGCTGAGAGAGCTGGGGGGGTTCAGCCTGGAGAAGAGAAGGCTCCGGGGAGACCTTCCAGCCCCTTCCAGTCCCTCAAGGGGCTCCAGGAAAGCTGGGGAGGGACTCTGGAGCAGGGAGGGGAGCCATGGGACGAGGGGGAAGGGTTTTACAGTGGGAGAGGGGAGATTGAGATGAGATGTGAGGCAGAAATTGTTTGCTGTGAGGGGGGTGAGCCCCTGGCCCAGGTTGCCCAGAGAAGCTGTGGCTGCCCCATCCCTGGAGGGGTTCAAGGCCAGGTTGGACGGGGCTTGGAGCAGCCTGGGCTGGTGGGAGGTGTCCCTGCCCAGGGCAGGGGGTGCCACTGGGTGGGCTTTAAGGTCCCTTCCAACCCAAACCATCCTGGGATTCTAGGATTTTCTTGTCCGGAAGACAAGGGGTGTTGGGATTTCTGCCATCCCCAGGCTCCTGCCAGTGCAGCAGCAAAGTGGCAGCAGAGTCAGCGCCACCTTCCCTCCATGTCCCTGCTAGGAAGTGGCTGACACTGGGGGGGACCAGAACGGGAAATGGAGTAAATGGAATCAGAGAGATATGCATATCAATAAGCCACATAATTAACGGACCAAGGAGCCGGCCTTAGTTAGCATAAACTCAGCAGTTTTGAGGATTTCCATTTGCAGTTGTAAGAACCAGATGCTTTTACTTTTAAATTAATTATCCCCGTGCGCTGCTCTGCCTGGCTTATTGACTGAACACAGCAGTTATTACCTGTCTGGGTTTTACCAAGTTACTTCTCAGGCTGGAACAGCATTTTAAGTTGTGTGCAGCCACCCTACGCGTTTCTTCTCCTTACTGCTTTGTAGCCCTGGCTGCAAAGGGAGGAGTGATCTCCTTTTTATTCCACAGATTATGCCTCCGCAGCCAAGGAAGATCACGCACCGGTGCCAGCCCCGAGAGGTACCTACCTATGAGGTTTCATATCTGAATACCTTCATGTTGTTATAATATATTAAGCCGCTATAATGAGTTTTGCTATTTCAAATGTAAGCCTTGTTTGCTTTGTCAAGGATGAGGGAACGAACACTTTTCAATAGGCGACTTCTGGGCTCCGTCCCTGTGGCTGTTTCATGTCTGAGATCTAATTTCTGCGTAACCCTGTCACATAACGCACTCGAACCGTTGTGAGTTTCAGAAGCCAGGAGTCAGCACAGTGAAGCCGTTCTCCTCTCCGCAGGGAATCCTGGTACGGTTTGAGAAGCCACGCGCTTTTGTAATTTCAAGATGCTTTTACTAAATTTTCCCCCGGATTTCCAGCCCCTTCCCAGCTCACCCCACCCTGGGCTCGGGGTCTGCGCAGCCACCCGACAGCTCCCGCGCAGACTTCAAGGCACCCCAATTGCCTTGAAGACCAGCAGGTTTAAGGGGACGTGTTCTGCTTTTGTGTTTAGTTTTAACGGCTATTTTACGGTGAGATGATCCCCGGAGTCTGGAAGCTGTGGGTTTGGATTTACATTGATCTAAGTAACAACAATGCACTTTACAGACCCAAAAGGCCCGTTTCAGACACTGAAACATATACTTAAGGCTCCAGATCTAACTCCCACTGTTCATTTATTCCACAATTTATCGAGATTGGGACCGAAAAAAAAAAGGTCCCAATCCAAGAGTAACTGAAGAAAATGGGATTCTCTCTATTTGGCAGGAAATACAGCAGGGTGTGCGCTCCCAGTACCTAAACTTAGTCTTGTACTACATCTGCAAGTGATCTGCAGGATAATGTACCTCCTACCCTGAACTACCTGCGAAAGCTGACTTTTCTCAGTTTTGCATTAAAACAACTGAGCTGTCCCAGGCTCATTCCGTGCTGGCTTTCCAGCATCCAGCCATAAATAGGCAATACTAGAGGAAAAAAACCTCCACGTGTGTATCTTTTCCTCCTTCCTGCAAGTGGTGGAGGTTCAGAGATCCCAGTACCTTTGCTATCGTATATGTCTAGTGTATCTGTCAACAACAGTTTAAAAAAAAAAGGATGGACCATCAGATTTGACATAATATTTGAGCAGTAAGACACAACGGGACAGCACATTTCTTGCTGACGAGAGCAAGCCTGAGGTGAGGCACCGCCCGAAACAGAAAACAGAAGGCGCAACTCTGGCGTCCCGAAATGCTCTGCTTAGTCTTCCCTGCTGCTGCCGTGGCACTGGACGCGCTCATGAAGAAAGGAATTGGTCAGCGTCATAAATAAAAAAGGTGATTATCGTGCTGGAAATGGCTAATTGAATCCAGCGTGCTAAAACCTGCGCTGCAACACTTTCCACATAAAACACGTTTCTGCCGCAGCTCCCCCCAGCACGTGTACAATATATTATGCATCTCTGGAAACAGGGTGCATGTTAGTTTCTCCAACAGAAGAAAAACATTTACTGTTATATACAGTAAAGATCGATTCTATTGTTTTGAAGTCTGCTTTAAGATACGGCCAAAGTGCAATAGTTATGGCTGCTCTGAAAACTCAGGACGATGAGCAGGTGATGCTCCTGAAGGGGAGCAGCTGGCCAGTGAGAAATGAGCTGACAGATGGCTTTCTGTGAAAAACGGTCATTAATATTCTCTTGTCAACTCCCAGGTTTAATGGGATGTTCGAGCTGAGAAACCCAGCGCCTGGAAGCCAGGGAATTCCAGAAGCTAGAAGGTGCCTACGGACAGTCGCTCGCAAGGGACAACATCCACCTGCCTTTGCGTTGATATGTGAAGTTAACATCAATACACGTAAACTTAGATAAGCTAAGAGCTGTAAAACAAGATTTCCCACTAAAAAAAAAAAAAAATAATCTACTTATTCAATGAGCTGTTTTAAAAATAAAGATGCCCCTACAGAGATGGCTGTTTTCATTAGACAGCACTGACGACCTGGCAGTGAAGCCAGCTGTAAATATAACCAAGGCACGTGCTCAGTTCTTAGGGTTCGAGCAGACCCTGACCCGCTCTTGGATGCTGTGATGTGCAGCAGCTCTACTCGAGCCTGGGGACTACAAACCCGTGGTCTAGACCGCTAACGGCACGACTAGCTGAAGACTCATACGTGTTAAGCATTGGTTGAAAGTTTTATTCATGAACCAACCTTCCCGCCCCAACACCCTTAGCAGGAAAACCTATGAAGATGAATTTTAAAATGATAAAATCCTTTTAGTAGACTTTTTCAGCACCTTCCTGCTTATTGTACTTAAAAGGCTGTAATTACCAAAGCCATTTTAAATGTTAGGCTCATTATTGCAATTACGACTACCGCAGCCCAGCCACGGCCAGCCTGATTACGCCTCATCTTGGAGCGCAGAAAACTACGAGCACAAGGAAGCCCTGAAACTCCCCCAAAAGCCGCGCGGCATGGCTGTTGGTAGCCGACACCTCCAAGCGCCCGCTGTTCAAAGCTCAGGACTCGTGTCAGGAGAGCCTGCTGGCCTTGTCGTCACGGGGGACAAACCCAGCCCGGTGGGTCTCCTCTCTCTTCCACCCGTGTCCCCGCGGGCGGGTGACATCCCCGGCAGCACGAGGGGGTCGGCGAGCGCCGGCTACTTACTTCCTCTCTCCTTTGTACCACTCAAAGACCGGGGCAGGAACTCCTGCACCTTCGCACCGAATCAGTCCGTTCCCTCCAAGCACCACACCGCTGGATTTAAGTTCCTGAATTGTGGGGGCAACTGAAAAAAAAGAATTGTAAAAATGGACATTTGCATCTCGATACGCAGACTGTTTGACGCCGCTTTCTCTTCAGCACGCTCTACGTTACTCTCGGCCTGGCGCGTGCTTTCCAGCTTGATTCACATTCAACCACGTTTTCTTCCAGCAGTGCAGAAATTATCCCACACAGCAGACTCTGGTATATAGTCTGTGTATCTGCCGTAAAAAACACAACTGAGACACGAAGAAATATCAATCCCATACTCAAAAAAGCTGCTTTTCCAACTCAGATACCCAACATAAAGCATAACGATTTGTAAGTGTTAGTGCCGTAGGAACGTATTTGAAACTTGAGCATCAGAAAAAAGCAGATGGAGCCCCGAGGCCGGTGCTCTGGACTCTGCTGGGTCCAGAGCAACGACAGGGCCCGCACCATTCATCATCTGCGCCACGTCTCCTGCCAGCGCCCCATTAACCACACGGCCCTGGATGGCCTCTGAGATCTCGTTCTGCATATTAAAAGAACAAACTTACCTTCGCAATTATAAACCAGCTGTAAACACCATATAAGAGCACCACTTTTCCAGTGTCGCACTGGATATAGATTTGTTTCAGTAAATACATTTTGTCTTTTTAAACTGTAAACACCGTAAGTAGCAATAAACGTTTTAAGCTTAGAACTGCAGGTACAAATAAAGATAAAAAGCGATTGCCGGTTTTTCCAGTTGCCAGCGAAAGGCAAGCGTAAGCTGAAAATAAAGCACAACAAATTCCTCAGGAAGGAGATTATCAAAGGAAAGGCTGAACAACAATTGCCTCCTCCCTGGAATTTCTTTTACATTTTCTGTTTTTAAACAGTAATTTATGTGCATCATAAAAACACTATAAAAACCAAAACACAGAACTTATAAATAAAAATCTGTTTATTTTTTCCCAAGCAGTTTTCCAGCTGTTGCTTTAAGGTGTTTATGTGCCCGTAAAACGCTGACTGCCTCTCGTCTGTTCTTTCCCCGTCTCGCCCATCGCGCAGCGACCGTCATGTTTTACGGGAACCAGTCCCACTACAGAATCGTGAGACACGTGAAAGAGCAGAGCGAGGGCCGCGTTCCCCACCCCCCTGGGGACACACCGGGCCTTCACCGACACCACCAGCACCGCGTTTCCAGATGTGGAGGACATGGCGCGGGAATCCAGCTGTCACAGCCCAGGGAGGGAGAGCAAACGCGCACTCTTAGCACCCGTGCGCAACTCTCGGTGTTGCACAAAACCATTTTGGGTGGGATTAGACAGAGAACTGGTTCTCTCTCGCCCATCGCTCACGTTCTACCCCGAGTCAGGCAGACAGACCACAATTTCCCACAGCTGGCAAACACACCCTCTGCTGCCTTCAGCGTTCTCTTCCCAATGATTACCTTGAACCGATCCATAAATTCATTACCTTTCATCTGGTAACGCTAAAATTTCAAGTGGATAATAAACGTATAACCAATTTACATCACTGCTTCTCCATAATCTGCACAGGAAAAAAAACCAGATTTTTTTGTGTTACTCCATAAAAATAACAGATATATATATAAAGCTTACGCTTTCCTGAGAAGTGGAGCTGCTTGTGCAGCCAAGACCTTTAAGAAACTAACTGTAAGTGAAACTGATGACGTGAAGAGCTGTGAGCCGCTCACATGTTGTCTCTGCTTCTACGGCACCACAAAGCTCACAGCTCGGCTTGTGCGTCTGAAGCGTTCAAAAGAATAATGCTAAAATTGTGCAAGACGAACCACACAAAAGCATCACCTGGACGATGGAAGAAAATGAACGTCTACTGCACGGGCAGGCGGTCAGCAGAGGATGACGGGGAGGAGGTCTACCTCTCACAGAGGGTCTCCACCCGCCCTGGGACCAGGCACTGCCTGCCAGCGTCCCCGCTGCGTCCCTTAAGTTGTAGGAAAGACGTGAACGCTGCAACAGAAGCCTGAGGACGCTTCTCCACCATTAGTTCATGTGTGATGATGGCTGGGAAGCACCACCCTGAGCAGGCAGGTCCCAGGATACTGAGCCCGGAGCCCCAGCCTTCAGAGAAATGCCAGCTCGCTTGCCCTTCACCCGCACTGGTCCGACGCTGCTGTGGTCCTGGGACTGCTGGGGGTCCTGGTCCACCCACCTGCCCAAAGCGGGGGCCAGCCCAACCCAGGTGATCCCGACAGACCCCTCCATCCTGAGGTTTCAAAGTTCCAAGGAGACCCACAGCCTACCTGGATGACAATGCATGGGCAAGCACTTCGCTCCTAATTATTTCGTCTCCGTTGATATGAAGAGCAGGACTAGATTTCTCTTTGAAGAAAGCTTTTACCCATTTAAAGACTCATGAGCCCATTCTCCCAGTCCTCATTTATCTAACCAAACTCAGACTAAAAGTAACTCAGTTCTAGCCTTCATTTCAGATGTCACAATTCCCAAAAAAATGTGCTTGTTTGCTGACGTGCCTGAAGTCCTCCAGTTCACCCACACTTTGCCTGAACAAGTGTGCCCCACACGGGATGCGGCCCCACCAGGGAGATGCTGCCAGGCGGAACAGGGAGGTTGCTCCACGTGGTCTGCAGGCGATGCATTCCTATGTGCGATGACACCCGGCCACCGCTGACCCAATGTAGTGCTTCTTCCCCCATTGCCCCTTGGGATTTCTGTGCCATGAGCCCGATTGCCCATCTCACATTTCTGCAAGTCCTCACCCGCGCGTGGGTGCTACCCCACGCTTCTCCTCTGCTGACCACCTTGGATTTTTGTCACAGCTCTCCCGTGTGTTGAGACAACCTCCAGTTGTGCCTGATCCATGGGACTGTCCCCTAGAAGTGCCGGACACCTGCCCTAGGGAAGGATGGAGGTTTGCTGTACCTGGAATAAACTGAACACGGCAGGTGTGAGTGGATATAATCTATTTTTGGGGACATCAGAGAGAAATTCTGGGAGAGGAGCCAGGATAACACCCTAGATGCGTACATTGGGCAAGCTTTCATGAATTGAAAGTCGAGCTGAAGCTATTGACATCTCATGTACTTCCATCACCATGGAAAAATGCTGGGGAGATCTATCACAACCGTAGGTTTTGTCCTGGGCAAGAGAAGAGCTGCAACCACGGGTTCCATGGCGTCTGCAAGCCCTTTTAGTAGCCAGAAACAGTGCTTTATCCAGCCCTTTTCCCGCATCATCATGCAATGGCTCCCTGGAAATCTTTGTAGTAAGCAGCAAACATTTTTCTACATTATACAGACGGAGTGGAGATATTTTTTTTTTCTAATTCAGAGTGGGTAGGATTATTAGCAAAAGACTGAGTTTGAAATGAACGTAGCACACCGTGCACACTACACTGACAATATTTAATGCTCACGAGTTAAGCGGAAAAGGCAAATACAAGCCCAGCAAAGGCCTGAATCAGGTACAAAGGGTTTTTCCAAAAAGTACCTCCTTCACACTTCTCAGCGTGGCCTGCCCACATTTTGCTTGGTGTTCTGTGGTTCTGGGGGGGATTTTTTTTTGTTGTTCGGTTGTTTATTTCTTAAATAAATGCAGAACATCACTGCTACTAAATCTTAAAATTAACTGAACCATAAAAATGTACAGCTTGACAACGCTTTTTCATGCAGGAGCCCCAGGCACTGTGCTCCCGGTGCAGCTGGGAAGGGGATGCCGGCTGGATCCCAGCTACAGATCACGACTCCGGGCTTTGCTGTCCGGTAAGGCAGAGTTTTGTTTGGAAAATACTGAAAAACTTCTGAAACGAGGTTTTCTTAGATCTCCCTCTCAGAGGGATTTCAGCTTCTGTTTGTTCAGAATAAAAATAAAAATCAATATTCTCTGCTCTAGGAAATCCCCGGTTAATACTGGTATGGAAACACAAACCGAAGACAGCTTAGAGTCACCGCTCTCTTAGATTTTTCATTGCCAGGTTGTTTTCCTGCTTTGAGCGTACAGAGAAAGTATGCGACACATGCACATTTCTGGTGCGCTGATTAGTAATGTGCTGAGCCAAAAATCCATCAGAGCCTACTGCTCCCACCGGCGTGGAAGACTGAATAACTCCAGATGAAATTACACACCTAAATACCCGCTGCTGCCGGTTGCCAAGGTTTGTTTTGGAAAAGAAAGAGACAAACACATGGGAAGGGATTCTGGGGCCTCCACTATTTCATATATTTTTTAAAGGCTTTTCCACGTAGTCAGCAAAGACTCATTTTTGAGAAGGCATTTGCGTCCGTCACGCGGCAGCTGTCTGCATTCTTGTGCTGCTGGGGCCGCACGTGTCTTCTCCTATGTAAAAAATTTTGAGGTTGTAACAATCGGAAGGAATACTGTATTGATCTAAATACACGTGATTTAGCAAGAGGAAAGCTCATATATCACGTTAACAAGTGCTCACAAGGTTCAGTTTAACTCTGCCGTCACAGTTACCCCATACTCATTGGTTTTTTGGTGAACAGTCTCCCCGACACCAGAGCTGCCCCGTGCCGTGGGACAGGGCCATAGAATTGCCCAGATCAGAAGGGACCCTTCAGACCACCGAGTCCAACCATAGACCCAGCACTGGCCAAACCCACCACTACCCCGTGTCCCTCAGCACCACGTCTGCCCGGCTTTTAAATCCCTCCAGGGACGCGTGAGATCAGCCAAACCCCCCATCCCACTTCAGGAGAAGAGAGGGAGGGAGGCCAACCACATCCCGCCTCCAGCCGGGGCTGGCAGGGAGGAGTTTGGGGGAGATTATAATAAACAGACAGAAAATCAGGTGATTTCTCCTCTCAGGCAGCACCCCAAGAATGTAGAAAATTCCCGAAACACGTGCAGTGATGGTTCCCCAGCCCCAGTCCTCTCCCTGCAACACGTCTCCGTGTCTCGCAGCACTGATTACCCCTGCCCGAGCACCTCTGCCTCATTAGAGCATTCTGCAGCTCTTTACAGCTTATTTTATTTTTTGTATTGCCAATAAACTGCCGACCCTCTGCTGACGCCCTCGTACAGGGTGTTATGAGCAGCACGGGGGGGCTTCCAGCACATTCCCTGCCCCGTGCAGGGACTGGGTGGGGGGGATGCGACCCTCTTAAATTACTGAGGGGATGACTGAAATCCTGCTACAGTCCCAGCAGCAATGAGATGCCTTCCAACCCCCCCGGCAGGCCTCCCCCAGGGCCCTGGGGACCACCACCAGCCCCACTGCCCACGCCGCGGCAGGGAATCCCGGCGGCTGCTCTCGGGGTTTTACGGCTGCTCAGGGAATCGATCGCAGGGATAAATATTGGCCATCGAGGAAAATGTTTTCATTCAGGAGCTTAATAATGATGGCTTGAAGTATTACAGAAAATCGTTTGGTATCATTAACCACCCAGTGCCGCTCCATTCAGCTGATTGACCAAACAGGCGCTTGCAAAAGTCCTGGGTGGGCAACCGAAGGCAAGGGATAAATGCAGGTGGACACAAGCTTAAAGACCTGGTGAAAGTTTAAAAGGGTAAAAAGAAAAAACAGCCTTAATACACTTCAAATATTACAATCACAGCTGGAAAACCAGCGGAAAAATAAGAGGAATGTTGGTTAAATATTCCACAGAAAAGAATCTGAGGCTTAGGGAGGCACAAGGTAGGCAAGGCTCCAGCAAGCCTTCCCTCAAACTCCGCAGCTAAAGGCTTTCCCACTTCTCCCTCTCCACGTGTTACGTGGGAAGAAACTCCAGTTGTGTTGCAGACGCAGATGTGCTCCTGAGCGGGTGCGGAGCACTGCGCTATAAATAATTGTAAACACACACGGGAGCAAGAAAACAGCAACTTGTCTCAAAGGTATAGAGCGTCAGTGGAGAGCGAAACCGTCCACCTGGAGAGCCTCCGGGGGAGGGAAGGGGGCGGCAGCCACGGAGCTCCCAACGGGGAGAACGTGATAGGGAAGTTATTGGTCCGAGAGAAGACGCTGCAGTAAAATGTAACAGTGATGTTAACGAGAAAGCCTTGTGTAAGACTAACAACTTTAAATGAATTTGTCATTTTTATACTTCTTAAATAACGGTTATGTGAAATACCAAAGAAAAAAAAATATGATTCTGTATCTCTGTCAGCAGTACCGGGCTTTTGTGAACTCATGTTTGTAGGTTTACTCTCCCTGCGGTGGATCCTTGTTCAATCCTCTCCCATAGTTCATCCCTGCGGAGCAGAGCACTTAAAATAAATGCTTCATTTCTGACTTGAAAATAAATTACTGGAACTTACTTAACGTCAGCTACTCAAATATGTGTAAGTGCTTTGCTGGGAAAGGCTTTTTCGAGTGGGTGCTCAGAGGCTCGACTTAACTGGGGTTTTACTGGCGCCCTTTGGCGTTTGTCCCTACGTGAAATGGCACAGGGGGAAAGGCTGTTCCTGACCCAAAATAGGTATTTATCACCCCCACAGAATATGTATTTCTGTAGCCCCAGCGGAGGGATTTGGCATGGGAAGCCTGTGAGCGAGGGGACCGGAGCCGACAGGAACCCAGAGGCGACGCGCGACGCTGCTGTGGGTTTGGTGCCGTTTCACGGGAGTCGGGCGAGTCTCACCCAGCAAAGCACAACGCGCACCCACCGCCTGCCGGCATCCGGGTGATCGCAGCGATCGCCAGAACGGCGGGGGAAAAGTACAGCTCCCTATTCTCCTTCTTATTTAGGAGGAACAGGAACAAGCGCCGCGCAGGACTGGAGCGCGACGTCGCGTCAGCCCGATCACCGCCGCGATGGCTGAGTTACTCCTGCCCCGCCGCCAACGGCGCCGCGGGTTCGTCGGGCGGTTCGCTCGGGTCAGCCTGCAGCCCCGGGGGGACGCGTTGGAGATTGCAGGACAGATGTGCGCTACAGCGAGTGCGTGCGCGCACTCCGGCGTGTGCACGTCCCCTTCCGTTTTAGGGAAACAGTTGAAGTTTCAACAAGCACCCCTACGAGAGTCTCATGTGACGATGCCGAGCGCTCACTGCACTCCATCTCTCTCCCAGCGCGTTAATGAGAAAGACGTGAAAACTGTCATCTCCCTCTCCCACTCCTGCGCTAAAAGAGCCCTGTAATTATTTTCTGCTCAGTTTCTGCTCGTCTGATATCACCAACGTGTTCGCGTGAGTCAGGCATTTGTGCTGGAAAACCCAGTTTTGCCACTTCTGTTCCATCCAGAGAGGATGAAAAGTGCTGCTGAGTCTGGTTCCCTACCCAAATATTTTCGTTTTGCTTTTAAATGTCTAAAGGAGCAGTTAAAACAATGCGCGCAATACACCGGCATTCGGGCAGGCTCAGAAAGCATGAAAAACCCCCTCCGGCTAGAACAGGTTTCATCTTTTAACATTTTAATGAGCTTCGGGACTTTTATGCATATTAGTTATGTTGCCCTAATTACTCATTATAATTCTAATGTGCATTTTATATTTAATTACAATGCTTATAAAGATTTGGTATGGACAGTAAATTATTATAACTAGCATGTGCATAATGATTATGAGCTGAATTTATTAACTTTTACACTAGCATTCAGGGCCGGCAACTTCCAATTTCACCTTTGTGATTAACCATATTGTCTGATTAAACTAACATTTTTGTGGCATTAATTGTAAATGTCAAAAAAAGTCTTTCATTTTCCCAGTTTTCATCAGATTTTAATTTGGCATCCTAACGTAGCCTTTTGTTAGTGAAATTGCTCTCCAGTGCGTTAAGATAAAGACTTTCAGGTAAGAGAACAGGTTTCCTGAGATCTGTTTTCTGCCTCAGCAGAACAGATATGGGCAATACTCAAATATATTCATTTATACACATACACACACGCAGCGTTTTTCCAATAAAGTAACAAATCTTTGCAAGTGAAACAGTATTGCTTGGGCTTTCTGTAACTAATCTGGTCTTCCAGCAGTCTAGGGTATTTAATTTTTCTAACTTATCCAGAGCAGCAACGCTCCCTAGTCCCAAATTAACGGAGTGGTTTAATAAATGCCTCTTCACATCAGAAACTTCTCCAGCGTGTGGCCTCATTTGAGAGACATGCCTTTAACACTCACTGGCCTAAACAACTAAGAAGCTTATTTTTTCCCCTCTGTTCTTGATGACTTATCAAAAACCACTGCGTTCAGTGGGATCTGGGTGCGTACATACACATAAATTTTATATGCAAACGTAGAAGACGCGAGTAAGAATTCGGTTCCACTCCTGCATCCCTAGATGCAACCCAGCACCTCTTTTGTGCTTTTCTCTTTCTTTAACAAGCCTGTGTACTTTAAATGCCGATTAATTAAACAATTGTGTAGATACCTCGCGCTAGCCGTCAGCAAACGAGCCGATTCTCAAGCATTCCCCGCGGGTAACCTGGCGTGTCGCAGGGCGCATCAGAATTTCCCGAAACCTGCATCTCCCCCAGCTACCCCTAATGGATGGCATTATTATGTTATTACATCCCTGGCTGCTGTGCAATTTATGTTTTCGAATATAAAACCTCCTAGTGTTGAGAGGAAAGCTTAAAATCCGCAAGTAATTGTTACGTGGGAGAAAAAAAAAGAATCAGCAACACAAAGTAATACTTAATAAATAACAGGCCAGCAGACAGGAGTTCTTAACAATGCGTTTTACAAGTATTCGAGTGACAAGAAAGAAGAGGAGGAAACTTAACAAAGCCTCCCCAAACCAGCAAAGCCAACAAAGACCCGCAGGGAGCTCCAGAAGGAAACACAGGGCAGCGCGCAGGTGGAAGAACTGCTTTGGTTTTCCGTCCGTCAGATTTTATCTGACTGCTTCAGCTACTTAATCCTTCTGTTTTCCAGCACAGCGTTTTTCTAATCGCATTCCCTGTACGGTAGCTCCCAGGTGTATTTCTATCCCCCGAGGCAGGAGCTGCTGTGGCGTGGGGACACAAGCCCTGCTCTGGAGCAGCTCGCGCCGCAGGTGACGGTGTCCGAGGGACGCGCACTGGCATCTCCCCCGCATCCCCGGCGCGGGCCACCGGGTCCCTGCAGTTACTACACAGACAAATATTTCTGTGTGCGCGCTGACGGGGTCACACCAACCCCGCTTCGGCCGCAGACCTGGGTGGAAACAGCCCCTGCTCCGTCAGCGGGGCCCTGGCCCCGGGGGAAGATGCGCCCGTGCTCCCTTTAGCCCCGCTGGGGCGACTCTCCATCTTTTTGCAAACAGCTACGTCCCATTTGACAGACCAAGTCCTGCCACCGTGTAGGAATTCACAGTACGAACAAAACCCTCAGCGCCGTGCGCTCCCCGCAGTCGGGGACCTCGTAAGGTACGTGAGAGGAGCCGGGGCGGGAGCATCTCCTACCTGCATCTCTCCAACGGCTTCGCACTCGCCCTTTCCGCAGGCGTAATTGAAACCACGATGAACAAACATGAAACAAATCCTGCATTTGCATACAAGACTTGGTGGTAATTTAGAAGGAACAGATGCACAAAACATAAATGGGGATATAAATGCTCAGTGTTTGGCGTTGTTTGATACGGTGGAGTTGGTTTTAATCTTTCATTGGCCAGTGCGGCATGATTCAAATTCAACTGAAGTCAAAGTCTTTATATTGACTTCAGTGGGCTTTGAACGAGGCCCAGAAAGATCTGCAATAAAAGAAAATTTCACAGTTTTCAAAACAAAAAAAGTGAAAAAACACCAAACCCGCAACTTGAAAGAGCACTAGTGTAACAAAGAGAGCTCTTGTCATGTAATCCCTCCTTTTATACGCTGTTGCTCTTACTGCTGTCATTTGAGGGAAAAGTTGTCATCAATGCTTTCTCACCAGCAAAGAACGGGCAAGCGTCTGTAATTACCTGAGTCAAAAGAACAAACTTTTATGTCTCGTGGCATAAAATATGGTATCGACAGGACACAGCAGAACCGCTGATGGTCTTTTTTTTTGAAATATATGAAGGGGGTCTATTAGAAAAGGGTTTAAAACTTTCAGCGTGAGATGGAGGGGGACAATTTGCGAGTCCTGCACCCATGGCAGAGAGGGGAAGGGGCGTTTGCTGGGACGTAGGTGGCACCCGGGCACCGGGGCTCCTGCTGGAGGAGAGGTGGCAGAGCCCGAGCAAGGGGCTGCGGAGCCTCAGCGGCGTGTTAACAGAGCACGACACCCCTAACGGGTCGTTTGCAAGCGCCGGCTGGGGGACGTCAAGGTGAAGGACATCTCGGACATTCAAGAGAGCATCTCCCCCAGGAGACTTCGCCTCGGGAATGGCTGGCATTAGCTTTTCCCAGGCGGCATGCACACTGGTCTGATTTTCATTCCCCTTTTGCATTCACTCTATTAAAGTTATGTTTCTCCGCGTGTTGAGAGAGGGACTAACGGCCCCACGCAGGCAGCAAGGAAAGCCCAACCAACAACTGCGAGGCTCAAATAGTGGGAAAGATAAAGGTATTTTACTCCATGCAAGCTTGCTGTTAAATATTGCAGCGCTCCACGTACAGGAGCAAGTGTACGTCTCTGGGTAACGCGGGAGGACCAGAGTTAGCTTGGGAAAGGGGGGTTTCCATGCGGGACAAGAGCACCGGGACGGGTGGAAGAAGGACGGTGTGCTGTTGTGTCTGTTTGCAGCCGGGCATCCTACCTGGGCTCACCAGCTCCCCGCATCAGCAATCCTCCCTCCCTCGGCCATTCCTCCTGGAAAAGCTTCCGCACAGTTAAGGTGCCCTCATACTCTGCTGCGGTTCCTTTATCTCAGCAATTTATTCAAGCATGCATGTGGAGGTGAAAGGGGAAAAACGAGTATCAGCATCCTGGAGTGGTACTAAGGAAGGAGGAAGAGGAGAGGGGATGCTTTCATACATCCAATGCCAATCCAGAAGGAAGAGTTGGCCGGGAGCCTGGCTGCGAACAAACACGAGCGCTCTTACTCTGCTATTTCTCTCCCTCTAAGGAAGATAAAAGCAATGGACTTTAACGAATTCCAGGAATTACTAAGTAGATCTTTTGGCAGTAAAGCTGAGGAGAAAGTGAATTAAAACAAGCTGGTAGTTTTCCAAGGAAAGAATGTTTGGAACAAAAATGTAAAATATCTCAGGGCAGGTCAGAAATGCAGCAAGAAACCTGCCCGAGCCCCACCGGAGCACGTCCAGGAAGCCAAAGCCCAACAGCAGAAAAGGCAGGCAGGAGACACCAAGGGCAGTTGGAAACCACGCCAACCGTACCTTATCCCTATCAGAGAGGAAGGTCACCCTGCTGCTCAGCACCACCCCTGCGTGGTGCCCAACACTCGTGGTGGTGCATTTCTGTACCACCACCCTCGCAGCTCAACCCGACCTGAGAATGCAACACGATCACTGATCAAAAACCTCAACTCTGGACCCAAAACAAACTCCGGGGACCCGCATCCCTTTGGCCTGGCGAGGAGCCTTTTGATAATAATTTTCTCAATAACTCTGCACCTTCACCATGGATTTTTTTTCTTGTCCATGTTTCCCACGCTTGCACCAGGAAGAGCCACACATCAAAAGCTTATGAGTGTCAACACATGACATCACCTGCCTTCGCTGGCGATAAATAGGAATTAATGAGACAACGTGATTTGCTGTTGATGAATCCACAGTAGCTGTTACCCATCTCCGATTATCCCCCAGGTCCGAACACATCTTGTTCGAGTTCCAGCATGTGCCTGGGGACTGCAGACATGCCAGGCGACTGCCAGTTCCCTCTGGGCAACAAGCACCCGGGGCCTTGGTCTCCAGGACCTCGCCCAGCCTTTCCAAGGTCTCAGAAACAACAGTTTCATCATCATTTGCTTTATGTAGATCTTTGATGAAGGTTATTATCCTCATCTGATGACTTAAGACAACAATTAGCTTATAGAAGACTGTTCTGTATCTACTATAGGTTAAGCTTTATTTGTCTGCTCTTGGTACGGAGTCCTGGTGGCTCACAGGTGACCAACCTTCCCTTCTTCCGAGCTGGTGGAGCAGAAAAGCAGGAGGCGGCGTCTGACAACGCGCAGTGCTGGGAAGGTTGGCCAGTCCCTCCCAGAGACGCCCAACAGATGCGTTATCTAGAGCAAACCACCCGCTCTATGGGGCACTAGCGGGGTCTCACCTGAAGCACCAAGTTGAGAAAAGCAGAAGGAATTGGGATCAGCAGAGCTGGAAAAGATAACTTAGTGGGGATACATTACATCACTTAATACGTGGGACAGAAGAGAAAAGGAATCAGCTCTTCCCTGTCTCCTTTATGGGCCAGGCAAGCAATAATCAACCAGAACTAAAGCAAGGGAGGTTTAGGTCTGGTAAGCTATTGCTGGAAGAGATTGCTTAAGGAGACTGTCAAGGTGCTCTTTCTCTTTTTTTTTTTTTTTAATTTTATTTTAAAAGATAAGGTTGATAATTTGAATACCAGCAGCTGCATCTGGACAGCAGCACCAGCCCGACTCCTCAGTTCCTCCTCTGCGTTGAATTTTTGTGGTCTCTGAGATCTGGGGATTATTAAGCACCAGAACAGTTCCAACAACGGCAAATTCCTTCACTCATTTCTGTAGATACTAATGTTGTGCTTAAGGTCATATGCCATTTTTCAACACAACGAGGAAAAAAGAAATTATATGCTTCTCAGCCTGTAACAGTAATGAAGTCTCCAGTTTCATATTGACTACAAAAAGGAGGTAAGTACTGGAACTGGATTTGGAATTCAAAAAAAAAAAAAAGTAATTCAAAAGACAGAAGTAGAACTTTTTCGCAGAAAACTTATCTTGTACATCTCGGATCTGATTTGATATATCCTACATACATAACAAAGTCGCTAGGTGTACTCACCAAAATGATATTTCTAAGGACAGAACTCATTACTACTGTATAATAAATGGAAGCATAAGTCAGAGTTAGCACTGAACAGATTGTTTGGGGTTGCAAAGACAGCAGCTGTCACAGCTTGACAGCTTTCTTGTTAGTGAATCAGCTTTACTGACAGTCTTTTTGATTGAAAACCACTGTTCGCTGACAGTGTGTTATAGCTGATATACATATGTATCTCACGGAGAATGAGAAAGAGCCGTAAAAGGTCTAGAAGCTATTGCTCTATATTAAAAAGAAGTGAAGTTTACATAAAGGGTTTTTGGTTTCTCCCCCCTCCCCGGTAATCCGCGGCAGATGTAAGCCGATAGGAACAGGACAGCCCGTGCTGATACGTGACAAGCACGCACGTGCGCAGAGCCAAGTCCAAAGCGGTTTTTCCACCGAAAAGCAGTTAAGGCCGCAGAAATACTAGTTGCTTTCAAACGCCCTCTGGAAGAGTTTGTGTAATCAAAAAAAACAAAGCTTAGAAATAAAATTATAGAAATAAAACTCCGTGCAGCTCCGACAGGGGCTTCCCGGACCTCCTGCTGGTCCGAAGCGGGGATCTGCTGGAGCGGATCTATTCGTATTAATTCAAAAAAGAACCCGTTTGCTTTGAGTCACGTTTCGATTTTCTCCATCTATGTCGATGCTTTCGACTGGCAGCTCCGTGGGACGGGGAGCGTTGGCTTTTGCTTCCTGCATCACGCTCGAATAACCCGCGCAAGGCCACCGCCGCCTCGGGGGAAGGGTCCCGGGCTCCTCGCTAAACGGATCCGGTCCTTGTGGCAGCAAAACTTCAGCGGGCTGAGGCAAAGGAGGTATCGCACCGAAGCAAACGCAGCTCAGGGTCTCTCTCTCTCTCTCCCTTTCCCCCAGTCTGTATTTATTTATTTATAAGATTACCCATACGAAGTAATTTCTTCCTCCTCAGTTTTGTGGTATTTCAACAGATAAAAGCCAATGAGCTGGGTACAACGGATGTCACCTTTTATTCCGAGATCGTTGCGTAAAACAAAGCACACACGATGCTTTCATTTCGACCAAAGCCAAAAAACGAAAGCCATTTACGAACAACCAGAGACGCCCAGGGCTTTGCAGTTTGTCCCCGATGATCGTTTCTATTCTTGCTGCAACTGCTCATTCCCAACGGATGGCACGTGTTTCTCGAGAAGGGACAGCAGATTGCAGGTCAACACTGGGATGCAGACCTGACTTCACGTAAGGAGTTTGGAATGCTGGGATTTCCCCACTTAAACCTTTAATTGCCGCATTGAAAGATAATTCTTATTTGCAAGATTCTCTTTGCCATTAATAATACCAGGTGGAAAAGTGAGCACCGGAATTTTGAAACATTTGATATTAAACATAATTTTGTTCAAAATACACTGCAGATAGTGCATTTTGAAGTGATTTTTATCCTGAATTTGTGAACTGAAGTCTTTGTGCACAGCATGCAACAGGTATCAAAGCAGCGTGGTCCGTACCGTTCCTTGTCTTTGGGAAGCGGCACTGAGCGCAGCCGTGCCGCAAGGCACCAGAGCTTTCATCGCAAGAGCTTGTGTTTGCTCTACAACTCTAAGGTCCAAAAAAAAAAAAAAAGGTCAGATCAGCCTCAGAATGGTTTGTTTTTATTTGAGAAGAGGCAGAAAATATGAAGGGAACCAGCTTTATAAATTATAATGCCTGAAGAATGATGTTGGCAATTTTCCCTTTCTTTTGCGTCAACAGCACTGCTTTGTTTTAAACTATAAAAGCAGCAATATTACTTCTCAAAGCTCCCCTAGCTCAGATCTAGTGCCTACACCACACACTTGCTAATACCAACCAAATTGCAGAAGTTATTAAAACCTAATTTAGCAGTCTCACCAGGGGACAAACAAGCTGTAACAATATCATTAGAGTCTTATCAGGGACTGGATGTCTTGTCGGAACGCCGAGCGTAGCCAGGGCAGGAGCCAACGGGGACCGTCCCTGCCTGGCACCGCGGCCGTACCCGCGCACGCACAGGTTATGCTAAACAGATTTCTTTTGCAGAACCATTTCAAAGCGGCCATGACTGCTGCTGGAAAAAACAACAATAAGAAAAATAATCAGGGGACTGAGAATTTTGCAAGACTAACGCACTGTTCAGACCTGTCTTCTCCTGACCCCAGTTGGTGTCACCAGCTGCACCCAAAACCCCCTTAGACTGTCATATCACCTCAAGGGCACGGCGCTTGCAAAGGAGAGGGAAGACAAAGTCTTAGACCAAAAGCAATAAGGAACGCCACAATTACTAGAAGAAATATTGCTTTACGGCGTGTTGACTATTATGAGAAGTATTTTAAGTAATTGTTTTTGCTGAAGAGCAATCTGGGCAAGTGAACACTCCTGGAAGCTGAAGAGCTCTCCATTAATTTTGGCTGTGGTTTGGAGTCTAACACGGCCTGCTGTATACTTCAAATTGCTTCTTGAAATGCATAAGCTCTTTAGAGATGAGTCATCTTCTATTAAGACTTCAATTTTCCTGAACTGTATTTTAGCCGGTATTTAAAGTGGGATCACCTGGAGGCTGGGGAGCCAGCGGAGGTTCAGAGCCAGGAGGAAGCATTCGCTCCAGGCAGGACTGGCTTCCCAGGGGTGCTTTTCCTTGGTCACTAGAAACACGTCCTCGCTTTGCATCCCATCAGGTTGGAGGGGGTTATACCCCACCTCCAGGTGTGACGTTTTACCACCTCCGAAGATGACAGGGAGCCAGCGCTGCACCCCGGGACACCGGCCCCGGCGAGAGGAGCACGGTCCTTCTCCTGCTGATGCCAGGAGAAATGGCTGCAGGAAAGGCAGCTTCACCAGGGGCGGATGCACCGAGGTGTCCAGAATCTTACTATAACCTTATTTTTACTTTAAAATGACAGCACAAATGGAAAAGTATACCAAAGCTATAAAAAAAAAAACCAAACAAAACCTTTTTTTTTGTCCACTAATTCATGAGCTGGTCCCCACACTTTCACCAACAGTGGCCTGAAGCCTTCACGCTGTACCTTTGCATCAACCGTCAACGATACGTTGTTGACAATGTTTTCACCAATATTAGGCGAGCGTGTCATGGATGCTCTGTTATTTGTTAGAGCACAGTCTCCCAGAGATACACAAACATAATGAACAGCATTTACTGGTATACCATAATTATACAATACGAGGACCTGTAACTACTGGCAGAGTGTAAATATGTGCAAATTAGTGCAGTTATTTTTGTCTCAAGGACTTGTTTTCCTGGGGACAAGGAACAGAGAATACATTCAAATGGGTAATCATGGCAGTCCTCAGAATTAACCACTGCAGAAGTGACAACTAATCAGCACCCACAGGCCTCTGAAACAATAAAATCCAGATCTGAATAATAGAAACAATCTTTGATAGCTAGGTCAGACACGCCGCTTCCCAAGAAAACAGTGCTTGAAAAAGGATTTGTTTGCACAGGGTTTAATAACTCTCTAGCTTCCCAATGTGGGTCACGGATTGGTGTCGCAGACGCTCTTCGCATAGTGAGCGGAGAACTCGAGGTGTTTTTTGGTGTCTTAAACTCTTGATTTGCCTTTGCAGCCAGAAGCCGGGCCACGGCAGCAGCATCGCTGGCGTTGCGCTGGAGCACCATCTCCTCCACCACCGAAGGAGCCAAGCTGCGTCCTTGTCCCGCAGCCTCACGTGCCACTGCTCAACCCGAGACCTTTATGGGGAGAAGAGGCGGCTCGCTCGACAGCCCGCTGCCCTCGCACGTCCGCACCGCGCCACTGGTGAACACAGGGTGCGGCCCCGCTCCCCCCAGAATAGCCAGGAAAAAATAAAAATAAAAATAACTTGGCAGAGTTAAGCGGGGATTTTCTCTAAGAAGATGAAAAATGTACTCCTGATGTGTTGGAGGGATCTCTCGAGCGCTAATGCTCCAACTTCTTCAAATACAAGACCTCGTTTCACGTTGCCAAAGCCCTCGATTATGTGCAGTGGCAGCAGAACGCCACCTACATGAAGGAACATTATAATCAATTTTGTCACGCTTCAATATGAGCAACGTTTTTCAGAAATGTGCAGTAACTGCACAGCGGTTTGCAGAACTTAATAGTAAACTATTACACCGCAGACAAAAATCAATGTTAATTTAGGAGCCAAATTGCACTCGAGTCAGAAACTTGAACTATATTGTTTTAATCTGACTTCTGAAATGTTAATAAAAGTACCTGAAGGACATAAGATGAGAAACATCACTTTCAGAGGCTTCTTTCCCCACCAGTGAGGAGAAAATATTTTCTTCAAATCAACCGCATTCTTTTCCCACCCCACCATTTGAGGTGGTTTTAAATGTATATGACCAGTTTTTATTGAATTGGTGTAAGTTGTTTTTCATTAAGTGCTACTACGAGACAGGACATCATGTAACTCATACGAGCGATCTCAGTGATGAGAAGAGCTTGCAAATAAATAAGAATTTAGTCCTAATGATGGCCAAAAATAACAAAAAATACAAAAGTAAGAAAGCCCCCACGCTGATTACATTGTGCATGATCAAAAGCTCCATTTTCCAGCACAGCAGAAAATTCTTCAAAGATCTTTATCTTGTGTAAAAAAAAAAAACCAAACAAAAAACAACCAAACAAACCCTGTTCTTATTTGTACTAGTTTCACCTGAAATATTTTTCTAGCAGCTTCTCATCTGGATGACTGGACCCAAAGACAAGCTCTGCTGTTATTGACTTCAACCATGATCAAAGTTTTCACCTCGGCCGTGCTGGCACCTAATCTCCTTTAGCCAGAGTGGGTGGCTTTGTATTCTCGTATATTTGACCCACCGACATAGAAACTAATTACGCTGTTATTTCACAGTGTTGCGTGCTGCAGGAAAGACGTCCTCTCCACCGCTCCTCTGAAGGCTTTCCTACGTCTTTTTAATTGAAATGGTAGCTCAGATGTAAAAGTTATAACTACTGAATTAGAACATCTGTACAACACAGATAATCCAATTTTTAGAACCGGGTTAATATAATCTTTAGCAATAACACGAAAAACCAGTCAAGAGATGGTCTTGACGGACTTATACACGAACCTCTACCCACGTCACTCCTGACCTGCCACCGCTGCCGACGTGTCCTTCGAGAAGTCAGTCCACGGTCCTCCAAGAGCACACCGTGGGGCAGCGCTACTCTCACCACTCAAAGCGTTAGCACAACTCTCTCGTTGAGCTTTTGCAACAGTTTTCAGATGAAAAACAGCGAAGGGAGGACACCATGCATCCCCCAGCTCTGTGCAGGCAGGACAAAACAGAAGGGGACCAATCCTCCCAGCCTTCTTCCCAAAGAAGCCAGACCATTTGTGGCAAACGGGGCAGCCTGAAGTCACGCCGTGGACGCAGCCCACGCCTGGCCGGGGTCATCTCTTGCGCTTGCAGGCTCTGGCCCACCACGCGAGTCCATGGTGCGCACCCGCGTGACCATCACCCACGGGTCTCAGGCCAAGAAGGCTTGAGCAGAGTCACATTCTGGAAAGGTCACACTGCAATAAGCCCCGCTGATCCATTAACAGAATCAAATATGAACCAGTAGTCAAGTTTCCAGGAGTCCCCAGTGTGACTTAGCAGCCAAAACCCCATTTTTGAACGGTTACCGGAGAATTTAGGAAAACATGTTTCACAGAAGCCAGTGAAACCGCACTCCAGAGTGCTTTTAGCTTTTCAGAGTGTAATTTTGATACTTCAGAAGGGTATTGCAAAGGTCAATCTCCCAAGGCTCTGTGCATGCGGACCTCTCGAAACGGTCGGTGGGAACTGTGGCTGCTCAGTACTCGCAAATTGCTCTCCATCCTTACAATATTGGAAAACGCTTTGTGATTAAACGGAGACTGACCTACACGATGCAGTTTTAAATGTGTGAATTGCAGCCAGATGGATAGTATCAACCACTGCAACACCAAGATAAGGTCTTTCTGCTCCATGGTCAAATATGAACATATGACTTCATCTCATGTGGGTGCAATTCTGTTTGAAGAGTTGACATGACTGAATTTACTTGATATAAATGACACTGTAAAGAACAGCAGTAACTTCTCCTCCACAGTTTTGTTGGTTTTTTTTTTTTATTTTTTTCTCTCCTTTCAGAGAACTGGTTTTAGCTGGTTTAAAAGAAAAAACCCAAAACTTTGCAATTGGATGGAAGCGTCCTCGCCAAGGGGCAACATTTGTGATCAAGGTTCAGGTCCTCTAAGGCTGGGAGACGCAGCACCCTTTATTGTAACCTTCTGGTACAACAGCCAAGGCAGCTGCTCCTGCTCAGGCTGCCTAGCAAACAAACAATATTGCAAAAACAAAGGCTCACAGAAACGCATACGACTATGGATCAAAATACGTTAATGCAGACTCCCTGGTTTCTCCAACAAAATGACTCCTGGTCTCGTAAAGCCAATGCTCACCATAAACCCCCCAAGTCCTGAATGTAGTCAGGGTTACAAATACGAAGTTGCACATCTGTGGCCCTTAAAAATGGGAAGAACCAGAGTTACTTATTTATGCTTAAACAGAAGCTCCCCCCCTGCCCCTCTCTTATGGTAGAGGAAAGTGGAGATTAAAACTCCAAATTGCTCTGAGTAATTTTATACTTGGTACCAAAGCAGAGGAGGACCGAGACCTTCGGAAAAATATTTGGGCCTTGCCTTTTTGTTTAATAACGTATTCACCTTGATTGAGGGGAATTTTCTTTGTCGAACCCAAAACAAAAAGCCTTGCCAAGGAAGTGTTTTTCACAGGTCAGTAACAGTTCACAGCCAGACCCTTTCTGGGAAAAATCGAGTCACAGCAACCTGTCCAGGTATTAGGAACCCCAGCGAACACTAAAATCCTATCATGTTTTTCCCCAGCAGGTTTAAGGTTACAGATATAATTAGGTTAGAGTGGCTCGTACAGTATGTCTGATTTCAAAGTAAAATCAGAGTATTATGCATAAAAATTATGCAAAGCGCCATAGCAACAGTAAGGCAGACTTCTAAGAAATGCTAATGAGGTAAGCTGTGCTGCAAAAAACCTAACCTGTCCAAGCAAAAAAACAAACACATTACTTAAAATTCACACAAGAAACTCACACATTCCTTCTAGAAAATATCTAGCATAAAATACCTTATCGCGCCGTGCCAGCGGGACGGGGGCACAAGCTCTGTACGGCAGACACCTTCCGTAACTCGCTGCTCCCTGAGATCCCCATCCCGCGGGATGGACACTGCTCCGGCTGAAAACCAGCGGCAGAACGCGGGTGCCAGAGCCCAGGAGGGCAGGCAGCAGCCTGGGTCCCTCTGCCCTGGACCACCCCAACGCGGGTGACGCAGAGCCTGCTCCGAGCATGCAGACCCGGCGTCCCGGGGCAGCGCAGAACTCGATGGAAGGAAGGAGGAAAAACCCCACAAAGCCCCAAACCAAACAAAGCCTTAGATGATTTACCGAAGAACACGAAATAAATGCAGAAAAAGGAAAGGGTAAAGGAGGCAGAATTGTTCTAAACACGGAATTTGACCAATTCAGTGACCACAATTAATTGTTTTATATTTCAGACAGGAAATGTATGTATTCCAAGACAAGGAAAGAATAATGCAGCAAGTGCTTGAATAAACCAAACTGATACAAAACCAATTGGCGTAATAAACCTCAAATATGTATTTAAGAGCTGGATTAAGCAAATGCAGAGCTACTGTTTATTTCTGAGGTGTGGGGCGAGTGCCTAAGGCAGCCTTTGAGAGCCTTCTTCAGGAAAGCAGAGAGCACCAGGAGCTGGGGAATTACAAGCCAGTCCATTTCTCTCCAGTCCCCACAAAAATGCTATTCAAGCAATCAAAGGTGTGAAGGCACCTGGAAGATAACAAGAAGAGGAGCAATTGCCAACAGGTTCGTTAAGGATGAACACAGCGAGGAGGGGAGACAGCCTCTCTGCAGAGAGCTACCAGGGCTGCTGGGGTAAAAACCCCCCTGAAGCGCCCCGCTGTCACAGGGAAGGCAAACGTCCTAGCCAGATATACGACCAACCAAATAATCCTTCCACATCCTTGGCAACCCACCACCTCACCTGGCATGGTAGCTCAAGTTTTAAACACTTTATTCGAGAAAGCCCTTCCCGAGCACCAACTGATTTACGGAAAAGAAACACTTAGTCAATCCCTTAGAAAACACAACCCCAGAACAGAGATGGGATGAATCGGGGCTGGTGACCATAAGGAGGTAAATACAGGGAGCACAAGTCCATCGTCTCCACAGAGATGGAAAGGTGAGACTGATGTGTTCTGCGTTCCTCTGAGGACAGGTGAGGAATGGGGTTGTAGTTCTGCGAGGAAGGTTCACATTAAACACTGTGAGAAACGTTCTGTTAAGGACTGTGATTGAGTAGAGTACGTTGCCCATGGAGCTGCCGTCACTGGAGGCACCTTACGGAGGGACTGGCCAAACATCCATTGGCAACACCAATTTAGAGGCACAACTTGCAAGGTTAATACAGTTTTTACCGGCTATTGTGTAGTCTATTCACTTCCATTTTCCAATATCGTCAAGATCTAATGGAAAAATATCTGTACAAAGAGATGCTGTTCCACGTAGACGTGGCTCAACGTCTAGAATATTTTGAGTTACCTTTATACTGTCAGCGTTTACAAAATCCGGCAGATGAGCTTTCTGCTCTGTAGACTGCGGCACAGGGGAGGCAGGAGAACCGCTGCAGGTTGAGCCCCGGCTGCACTACCCGTCATTTGTGCCAGCAAGACTCCTTGGGAGCCCTGGCTCAGAAACGAAGACCCCAAGACAGCCAAACCAAGAGACCCGTCGGGACAAGGCCACACCAGTGCTTCCCAGTGCCAGCTGGGCTTCCTCAGCACAGGAACTGTAATTCTCACCTCCCCAGCAAGCACCGACTAATCTGCCCTTCAATTTGCAGCATGATGGGGTTCATAAAGGCTGAAATTAAATTATTGTCTTTTAATTTCAACTGAACGGCTTTTTTCCCCTCACCAAAGCCACCGGATCTTAATTCGGTAAAGTCCACAAGATCCAGCTTTAACACAGCTGTTCCAGACACAATTACAGAAAAGCAGACCTTTAGTGTATATTATTTGGAGGAAAAAGGAAAAAAGAATACTGCAATACAGCTCCACTTTAAAAGTCCACATTTGCTATTTATTTATGTAGCTGAAAATATGAGATAAATTAAAATAAATGCCGGTTTCATCATGCGGACATCCCATTCTTCATCCTCTCAGCATGGCCTCAACGCTTCCGGACATCCTTGCATTTAGCAGCTGCTGCCTTTAATATTTTTAAGTGCGACACTAATAAAGCAGAAGAGTCAGCAAAGCCCCGGGACCACGTGTACGGTTTCAGATGGCATATTAAAGTCTTGCTAAGCCAGACACTCTTCCTTCAAAGTGGGGTTCAATATTATCACCTACAAATCAGTATTTGCTTTATAAAATGTAATGGAAAATGCTAATAAGATTTACTGGTGAAATGAAATTGGATTATATCTTATCTATTTTCAACTGATTTGGTCTAGTATTCCTTCTTCATAAACCAGCAGCTTCAATTCCTTTTTTCTTAACCCCCCGCCCCCCCCCACCCCGAATTCAGGCAGACAAATGCTCCACAGATTCTCAGGCCACCATTTTTAAAAGGGAAATTATGAGGGACAGACATAAATTAAGTAAAAATTGTAGATTATGCAATATGAAGCTGTATAAAGAAAAAAAAAAAGACACCTCGCAAAGTCATTAGAGTTATAATTTAGGTGCTGCAAGGCAGATAGCAAGCCGGTTGTTTATGTATGGTTGGAAGCTGCCCAGCCAAGAAACTTGAAATTCAGAAAGTAATTTAAACCTGGTAATTTTCTTGTACATGCTTGGATGACTGAGCAACCGCTATACGCGATGAATATCCATATTCAAAATTATGCTTATACCCACCGTAACCGCTCAGGGCTCATTGATACATTCTATTAACTGGGCACAATAAAACCTTGATTTATTCTACAGTTATCAGGTCTGCAGTAAAGAACGTTCCTTTTAATAACAGGGAAACAGTATTAAAAATTGTCAGCAGCGGCGGTTAAGTGATCATATTCATGCAAATGCGGCGCCGTGCCGGCACCGCTGTGTGTGCTGGAGATCCTACGCCAAGGCGTTGCCGTACGGGGACACGGTGGAGGAGCCAGAGGTGGAACAGGGATCGCCCGGAATCTGGGATGGAGCTGCAGAGCTGGCGCTGAGCCCACGGGCAGGGCAGCATCAGGAGAATTCAAAAAGTTTGCAAACCCAGAGAAAATAAAGGAACGGGATTTTTTTTTTGGGGGGGGGGGATGGAGGGAGAAAGCCTTGCTCTTCATTAGTTTGTTAGACAAAGGAACAGATGTTTTCTCAACAGAAGAAACAGGACTGAAGAACATTCGACTAAGGAAACTCCGCCCAATCCAGGGAAACAAGAGGACCTGGAGGCTTCCCCTCTTCTTCTAAGTTTCTCTTGTTAAGATATTTCCAGATTTAAAACTTTAAAATAAGTCTTATAGACATTTCTTGTAAACAGTGACTAGCAGAAAAACCACAGCTCTCCTAAATGAAATATTTAGCTTTTCCAGGCGGAAAGCTGTCCTGCCAGGCCAGCTCAACACATAGCAAATGGGCAGAATTCTGCTGGTCCGATCGCGTGCACGATGTCCCTTTTTGAGCGGGGCTGCCCGCGCCGAGGGGCCGGGAAGCGAAGCTCGCCCCAGCAGCATCGGCCACCGCAGCACGTCCCACCCACCGCAAACCCCGCGCCCGGGGCTGGCGAGCTCTCCCGGCATCGTCCCGCTCCATCACCGCCCTCTCCTCAACGCAACGAGCCGCGTTTCTGCCTGCTCAGGACGGATGAGCATCAGCAGCGGGGAGCAGATGTTCGGAGTGCTTTTGCATCACGCTTAAATGGCACGGGGACAGCAGACAAATCCAAACAGGAGTGCTTTGGCAATTAGCTGACTACGACAAATCATTCACGTATACAAACTGTTTCACGCTGTAGCCAGATCCTAGTTTTACACTGCTCTGATTTTATTCCACCCCGTCCCCCTTTTCTTCTGTAGTTCTAGGGAACATATATATATATATAAAAAAAAAAAAATACTCTACATGTGCCCAGTGCAGATGTACAAGTTTGCCTGAATCTGGCATAATGCCACGCGCAACCACACTATGGCCAAGGACGCTTCCCGCTTATCCCAGGTAGCTGAATTGGGACAGAGATCAGCTTGGACGCTTTGTTCAAGTATTTACCGAGTTTGCCGGTTGATTTAGCAGCCCACAAGACGTTTCTCACTGCAGACAGAGGTACCATTACGCTGCGAGCTGTGGTCAAACCCAAGCACCCCTTTTTTGGGGTACGCACTAAGAGGAGTATGACCTCCTGAGCCTGCACATCCGTCGACACGCTGTTTCTCCCATGACCCCCTCGGCTCGGTGTTCGGGGAAAGCAAATCCCACCCCACCAGCAACCCAGCCCCTGCTGCCGGCCACACGGGAGCCTTTGGTCCTGCTCCCGGCTGCCGCAGGGAGCCCTCTGCTTGCCACGCGGCCCCCAGCCCCACGGGCTGGTGCAGGAGCAGCCACCACTGCTCAGCTTGGCCTTCCCGGCGCTGCCAGGGCTCATCCCCCCCACCCGCAGACATCTGACAGAACTCGCCTTAGGAAAATGGTGAACCGAGGTCAGAAATAGGCAGAACCGTGCCCCAGAGTCCTCCTTGCCTTCGCGCCAGGACAGCCGCGCAGAACAGCTTGCTGCCTCTACTGGGAGTGCTTCAAGTTTCCACAGAGATCAATCACCATCTAATTGCCCAAACAGAATCTCAAAAAAGTTTCTCATCTCCTCATATTATTGCACAACTGCGGCAAATTAAACCAGAAACACTTCAGCCCAACAACCACAGCAGTCCTCAGAAGCTACTCAGATAATTACTCAAAAAAAATTACTCCAAAAACCGTGCTGCAATACCACAGCCCAGCGAGAGCACCTGCTAAAAGCCTGTGACAGCACTACTGTCCCCTGGCAGACAAAAGGGGGATTTAAACCTTAATCTCATTTTCCCCTTCCTTTAGCGAGGCTAACTCCTACATCAAATAGCAGAGGTCATTTTGCTACTGCAATACAAAGCCCAAACACACCACAATTCCACCACGAGCAGCAGTTCTCTGCATTAGACTTTTCTTCTCAGCCACATCCCTCTTCTCCATTGGATTTAGTGATTAAAAAGCAACACAACTTACAGTTTACTGTGACTTTTACTTTTCTCACGTCTGGGACTGAGACATCGTTTTCTGCGCTGCATTCATATTCCCCAGCCTGGTCTCTTGTAATTCCATAGATGTCCAGGTACTGCCCGCTCTCAAATGGTTTTGCTGAAATGAAATAATCAGAGAAATAAATTACCGGAAGCCGAGCGCAAAGCACCTGAAGCTTCACTAACATCTGACAAGCAGCTGGAGGGTTTTGCTGGGTGCTGGAGGGTTTTGCTGGGTGCTGGAGGTGACACATGGCCAAGGGGACCTGGGCAGCCACTGCAGCTTCTGCTTGGAAACCCCATCTCAAAGCCAGTCTACAACCCCCCCCTGAGCTCCTGGGGCTGGCCAAGGGTCCTCTCCTGACCCTGCCTCAGAGTCAAGCTCAGCATCCTCCAGACCCACGAGAGCAATTGGGTGGCACAGCTCTGTACCTGATGGGCTTCACAGACTGCAAGGCATGGTCCTCCTCAGAACCTGCCTTAAGGGTTTCAGCAGCCATTAGGGCTTATCGCTTGCACCTGGGGGGACATCTGCCCCCCTACAGCCATTGGAAGCAAAACCAGTGTTCGGGGCAAGCTAAAGGGACAAACAGCCCAGTCCTGGAGCTGCTGATCCACGCCTGCTGCTGGTGGCCCCAGCTTTGGCTTCCCATCACAGGTGCCCCCACTTTTCAACCATTGGACCTTGTTGCCGTTCATCAGCCAGCTGGACACGGAGGGTGGCAAACCTCATCAGCTGGGGCCCTCCTGCAGCCCGAGGGCTGCCAAAGCCAGGCGGGTCCTGGAGGGAACCAGCAGCTGATCATCTCTGATGGGTGGCCATGGGTGCAAAATGGGTGGGTTGTCCCACGTCCTACCACCAGGGAAAAAAGCCCTTTCAGGCTTGCCCACCACACCACTCAGTCCTTACGTGTGTGACCTAATACACATTCCATCTTATAAATTAAAAACTAAATAATAGCTCTCCTCTCCCAAGGGACCCAAACCCAATAAATAGGATGCTCGGTGTTTGCCTCGACACGCAGAAATAAGGACAGTCGGTGTGAGCACCGCTGAAAACAGGTTGAGGTCTGCCCGATGAAAAACAATATGAAGACCAAACTGAAATACAAAATTCCTTGGTATGTTATATCTGAAACTATTAATTATTTTAGAGAGCAAGAACAGTTACATGATTCAAAAGGTAATTTATCTCCACTTGACGCGGCGTCATAACATACACAGGCATTTCTGTCCTTTTCTTAATCCCAGCATCTCCCAGGTTTTCCCTACTGTGGTTCCTGCCTCGCAGTGAGCACTTTGCACCGGGGACTGGTTTTCCTTGAAGGATATCACAGTTCATCCTTCCACGTCTTTTGAGCAGCGCGCTCTAGGTGGGGAGCAAATCGATTGCTTTGGATCCCCACAAGGCGCTCACCACGTCATAAACCAAAAAGTGTTAAATGTAATTTTTATCATACGACAATATATCATAGCAGTCAGGACTAGACACTGGAAATTACAGGCCTAAAGACTAAAAAGACTTGCTGGAAAAGTTTTCCCGCACAGACAAGCTTTTAATTGACTGTTAATAACTTTGCAACCTATGGAGCAATGACAAAAATCCGACCTGGGTCGAGAGAGCTAAGTGGAAGTATTATGTCCATGTCCATCACAGCAGTGAATTTCATTTGCTTATCTGTTCATGGATTAATGTTTTAAAGTGTGCAAGGTTCAAAACATCAATTATAACTGTGCATTGCTTAGCAAGATAGCACTCATTAATAAGCACAATACACCACGCCTGTCACGGGAAAGAGCCCACGTAAGCACTGGTTATGTAAAGCAGAAAGATAAGACTGAAATTGGAAAATTATTGTGAATTGAAGTGAACATTCATAAAATGCAATGAAATAATTTATGGGATAGGAGAAGTTGCATGAGAATGAATTTTTTTCTCTTCCACGTTGTTCATAGGAATAAAGTACAAAAAATGTCCCTTCTACAAACAAACCAGCTGTTGCGGTTCACATCGTGGCCCTCGTCCTGCTCCACTTCGGCCAGGCTGAATAATTTTCTAGGAAAATTTAATTTATTATTGCTTTGAACGGCAGTGAAGGATGCAAAGCCCCTGCCTGCACGGGGGCATCTGCCCAGGCAGAGGAGAGACCTTCCAACATGTCATTTTCTTTGCTTCTAATACCAAGAAAATTATATAAAATGCAAAATTCTCCTGTGTGTCAGTTTAAAAATGACTATTAAATTATAAGATTGTAATAATCTCCAACGTCAGTACTTCCCTGGATATATGGTATGCACCAAAATACTGTATACTGAATTCTGGGAATAATTTATGATGCATCCTATCCCAATTCCCGACATCAATTTGGAAAAAAGAAAAGAAATACATCTCCAAGTACCTGGAATTGCATAAAAATAGTCATTTGTGTTTTGGAGTTAAGCTAAAAACAAACATTCTCCGCTTTAAACTTTCCGTTTAATGTAAACGTAACACACCAGGCGATGAACTAGTTTCTTCTCTCCCAGCTTTTGCTTTTTAAACGGTTCCCGGGTTGTAGCTGTGCTTCAGGCACCGGCTTTGCCCCCCGAACAGGGCGATGTTCAGCTCGGCCGGGGGCGGTGCAGCCCCACTCCCTGCCGACAGAAGCGACGGGTTTCTGTACCCGGCACAATTCCGCTACGGCACAAGCACCATCGGTTCTCGGGGCTGGCACCCGGCCGGCAGAAAAACACCAGCAGGAACGATACCCGCAGGGAAAGAAAACGCGGATCCACGCGCGGACGCCAGCCCCCCCGGGGGGCAGCTGGGGGCTGGGGGGCAGCGCAGCAAATCCCTACAGCCCCACGGCCTCCCCCGCTGCGGGGTGGGCGCTCGCTGGGAGCTCCCGCAATGGCTCCCCGTAGGGTGATTTGCAAAAACGCCCATCAGCGCTTTTCATAACCCTCGCATTTACAGGGATCTTGTGCTGAGCTATTAACCTAATTCACGCGGCAAACTACGTGTGCATTTCTACAGTGCTGCAAACCCCACATGTTTTATGCAACTCACATCCACATTTGAGAAATTAAGTCATTTTTAAACCCTCATGTCCCCAGAAATTTTGCATCCAGATCACATAAGAAGGCTTTTAGTAAACATTAGCGATAAATATTTTTCTTAGGGAATACACAGATACTACGTTTCATCTTTCCTACTCGCCCGCACAGCATTTCATCTTCTTCAGCTTGTTTTCAGTTCTAGAGATTTCCCTTGGCTGTGTGGGAGCACTTAAATCGTGTCGTGTGAAAGGTAGATGCATAAGTATATGTATGCGTATTTACGTTGCGTTGCATGCACATCCAACTCAAAAAACAAAGGATATTCATACGCGGTGGGGAGAATAAATGGTGCATGAAGATACTGGTGAATGACGACGAGTTTCAGGAGACAACTGTGTCTTCCCACTGTTTTTTTGCGTGACGTCTTACAGCCCAGGGTAACCACTCCTTGCTCGGCCCTTCTGCAGACCACGTGCATTTTATGGACCTATCAAGACACGAGGAACATCTCTGGCTGGCTTTTCTGGCTGTAGAGCCAGAAGACGTATCAGATTTGGTACCTGAGAAAAAGAAATCTGGAGGGTTCATTAGCACCCGTCCATCAGCCAGAGGTCATGTCAGCCAAGATCTTTGATCAAAGATGGGCAAAACTATCTGTTGAAGTAAAAGAAACATAAACACGAGAGTGCCTTGTGTCCAAGGCCATTCCTGATGGGTTTTTCAGGAGATCTCTTAACTAGACTTACTGACACACATAACGATACGTGAGCAATCTGCTGTGGATATCTTAGGTTTCGCCAGGAAGGGAAATGTCGGTGACACTAAGCTTGAATGCCATTTTCTGCTACTGCCATGTGATGTGATGCCTGATAAATCATCGCACTTGTTATTCCGCAGGAGAGTACACAACTAAAACTGTGTTTTCTTACCACGCATATGGTATCTGGCATCAGGTGTAGCACACGTACACATTGCCATATGGGCCAGTTCTCCAAGGCTTGGACGCATGGTTTTTGCAAGGGTAGCGTTCTCCTCCCCTGGTGTTAAACATAAGTCAGTAAGAGGAAGAATCTGGTGCAAGGCCAGAGTAGCTCCAAAAAACTCTGAGGACTCCATCTGAGCCAAGGGGGATTTTGGTGTTGTGTTTTTTTCCTTATTCACTAGCCTATTAAATAACTGCAATACAGCCCCAATTTAGGATTGGGAGTGAAGGGACCGTGAGGCTGAGCTGGTACCAGCCCTGGTTTATCACGGACTCAGGACACTTCAGAGGTGGACACGAGAGGCTGCTCGGAGCAGAGTGAATCGTCTCCAAAAGAGAGGAGGCAAGAAGACCCCAGCATGGGCTCATCCTCACCTACGCTGCCTCAGCGATGAGGAGTGGGCTCGGTATGAGAGAACCGAAGGTGGTCTCCAGTGACAATGCCATCACGATGCCATCTGATTATCACCAGATGCTTTAAGTAGCCTGTAATCCGTAAGGTCCTTCTTGATCTCAGAGGCTGGGAGGAGATATAGGATCACGGGCGCAAGGAGGCACCTGGAGATGAGTTGTTGTGGGACGCTGAGAACAATCTAAAGTCTAAACAATTGGATTCACCCAGAAAAATGATCTGAAGCCGTTTCTACTACTCATTATGGATTCTGGGTTTGAAGTTACAGCAAGTGCTGTAATTGGATCGCGTATAGTCCTCTCCAAGGAACGGCAGGTCACCTGAACAGCCCGCTGTCTATTAGGAGAATGGCCCTATCACATTAGGGACCATTTAAACATCGATCGCTGAAGGCCATTTCACTTTAGAGAAGCCACGTTTGAAAAGAAAAATCACACAGAACGTACAGAAAAAAAATTAATCCAAAACTGACAGAAAAATTGAGGGCTGGGAGGAGATCTCCCAGCTGACAACATGAAACAAGAAAAACAAGTAGAGCAATTTTGTAAGAAAGGCATACTGATAAAAAGGAAAAGAGATGTGAACACAGATCGACGAAGTTGAAAGTTTCAGATGTGGAGACAAACAAGGTGTGTGAAATAGACGGGTTTGGAGAGAGGTGTTCGGAGAGCTGGGAACGCGCGTGCTCCTAGTGTGGGCAGTGGGAATCCCAGCCAGGTACCAAGAGATGCTACGTGCAGGGGGTAGAGGCTGGCCCTCCAAGAGAAGGTGGAGGACACGGCTCCAACTAATTTTCCTCATTAGTTAATTTTAGCACAGTTCACTTTCCCGATTCCCTAAATTTACATCAGTTTCTGTGCCTGCGCAGAACCGCTGCCGTGCTGCGCTACGCGTCTGAGATTCATGGAGTTATGGCGTTTTGGAGGAAGTTTGAATTTTCTCTTTGCAGACCTCACGCCCTGGCCAGCCCGAGCTCCAGGACACGGACTGACGTGTCTGCCTTAGCAACCGAGTATTCGTATAAAGGAGGGCCAGCTTCATATCGATACCTGCGGGGGAGATACGGTCAACCAGATACTACTTCGGAAGAAAAAAACCCCACCTGAGACAGCAGGTCTGCCTGCGTGTTGTGTCTTCTGGATATTTAGTTTCATGCATGTCAGACTGCGCTCTGGGTTTTGTGGATCTGTTCAAAACCCTGTGCTGCCCGCAGAAGGTAGAGGTATAAGTGCAGCCCATTGCAAATGCCAGTTTTTTTCCTGGGAAGACCACAGCACGGGGATCATCTCTCTCCATCGCCGCAGGCAAAGCGCCCTTTGGCAGCGGAGGGGTTTGCAAGAGATCCTCTCACACAGAGCCCGCCGGGTCTGCTGCAGCAAATACCTGAACACAAGTATCTCCAGCCTGAAAACAGCCTAAAAGAACCCTTTCTTTGCAAAACCGAAATTAAAACCGCGTAGGGAAGAATGGGGCCATGCTATTTTAATAACAAAGCTGTACGATTAAATCTCACTTGAGCTCATCTATAATTCATAGCACTTAATATGGGGGTCTGGCTCTTGGGAAGGGGATAATGATTCCCAATAGAGCCCCGCGCCTGCGGCAGCTTTCAGAAGAGACTTGGTCTGTCGGTCGGTCAGCCGGAGGGTGGGGGAGCCTCGGGGCTGGGGGGCAGGAGGGATGGGGGGCAGCGGCCTGGACGGACCCCCCCAGGTGCTCCCCCTGGGGTGAAGGACTGTGGTCACCGCTTTTCTGACGTCCGGTGGCTTTATAACACCCCTTCCTCCTGCCGCTGCGTCGAAACGATGCGCTGCAAATGACAGCCCGTCGCTTACCAACTGATCATCTATTTGGCCCAAACACATTCATTGATCCCTCCCCGTTTATATCACTTTTCTGTCGGCGGTTTGTTGAAACTGGAGGCATCGCTAGGGTTAAACGAATCACTCATGACTATTTTTCTCGTATTTCTTCACACCCCTGAAAAGCGACACCATTTTCAGTAAAACGTGCGTTTTAAAAAGAATTCTTCATGTGTTTTAAATATGATTTATTCATAAAGATGCCCAGAAGAAATGGGAGGGGAAAGAGGCTGAAACGTACAGTTGCTTGCTTTGGTTTTGAACACTCAAGATTTTGTTTCACTGAAATATCTTCTATGATTCATGAACTGCTCCCTCAGAAGTGCAGTATTTCTCAAATAAAAATGAACTGATATCTGAAGGAATAAACTAAGCATGTATTAAAATTCTAATTTTCATAGCATTTTATGAGTTATTAATGAGTTCATCTGCTTTTACTGAGAAGCAAGAAACACTTTTCATTTGTTATAAAATCATCAGAAAATTCACACATTTCTGTGCGATGTTTTTGTACAGTTTCAGTTTGAACCTCTGCATTTTGCTAAGATTAATCTTACTATCGTTTCTCACTTCCTTCACAAAGATCCAATTATTTGAGCAGTTTGAATATTCTTCTCCTGACAACTGTATTTTAACGAGAATTTTTTTTTCATCCTGTTTAAACATTTTTAGAAGACATGAGGATTTCTAAGAATACCTTTAATTGTTCCTGAAGGGATGCTCAAACTTCTGGAATGGTCCTGATAAAAATGACATTTTTCTAAGAAGTCTTTCTCAGAACCCCCCTGGCCGCAGACAGTGTAATGTTACTGGACTCCAGAGCAATGGGTTGTGACACTGAAATCTCCCTTAATTGCATTCTAATACTAAATCTCCCAAGAATGGTACTTACAAGTATCAGAAAAAAAAAAAAAAGGCCAAACGTCTCACAACCTGCAACCAAAAGACACCATCTTTTGTACGGGAAAGGTGTGGTTTTGGAAGTTCCTTAATTTTTGTTTATCCAAAGGCAAAGGAAAGAGTCACAACAAGCAGTTTATACATTGACTACTCGTGTTTGCCCTGCTGTCTTTAAACGGTTAATTAATCCCCTCATTTACTCCGCCTAGAGCTCCACACCATTTCCCCGTGAGTTCCTGGGCGGCTGCCAGCTGTGTGTTTGCTATCAGGGAACCACTGATTTAATGACACACGATGCCGTTACCAACTGAAAAACTCCCCTTCAGGATCATGGGCCAGGCCATTAAATTCATTTAAAATATTAATCACAAATCTTCAAGCCCCTAAACGGTTGTGGCATGGGCCAATCCATCTACACCATCACCACGTGCCCATGGGTGCGATATTCATCTGTCCCGTGCACGTTGTTTTACTTGTGGCGCTGATGGAAGACCTTGAGTTCCCCTCGAGCCGTCCCATGCCCCAGGGGACACACACTTTGGGTGTTTTCGGGGGAGATCTTGCTCGGCCGTGCCCGGGAGCAGCTCTGTGCAGCACGTTTGCAGCCGAGGAAGCGCTTGGGTAGGAGCAAGTTGTTGCATTTGGGATGTTCAACCTCCCAACAGGCTTTGTATGTCAAGAGGGGTGTCTTGCAGTAGCTCATCCCACACCGCGTGAATTCCTGCAGCTGCACTAATTGCTGGGGCGCCCAGCCCCAGCTGGTGGCAGCCCAAAGCCCCGGTGCTGCGACTCCAGTGCTAACAGGGAACGTGGCAGGCCACCGGACGGGAAGATCTCCTGACTCCTGGAGGTCCCAGACAGAACTGCCAAGTTGGAGAAGCAGGCATCTCTGTTCAATAAAAAAATGCAAAGCAACAGGCTTGTGTAAAGTACTGCAAGACAGAGCTGTCACCCGGAGCCGAGCGCTGAGCAGCCTCCTCTAAGCACGGAATGAGGAATTTACATCAAGGCAGAAAAAGACGGGGCGTTCTCCACAAACCCAGTCTAGGAGCAGGACATGAAAGCTTTGTAAAACCCAATGGCATTCGAGCCTTAAATTAACGTTATCTTTGTCAGCGTCACATGCTGGCGTCAAAGGCATCGCTTCTGAAACCAGCTGGTGCCAACATGTACAACGTGCGGCCAAGAGACAATTTGCAGGTTTCTCTGGTGGCTCCGGACAGCTGTTCCTTGAGAGCGTTCCTCCGGAGAGCGTGTCCCTGTCCTTCTCTCCTCCCGAAGCTGGGACAGTCATGGTCAGCAGATGTCAGGACAGAAGTGGAGTGGAAGAGGAGCCAACAGGAATGTGCAGGAGTCCCCTGCTCATCTCTTCCACTGCCCCACACAAGTAAAAACTCCCCGATCGCCGTCAATCTTAGCCCATCACTGCTGCTTGTCCCTGCCCTGCTCCTGCTCTATCTCTGAAGGTCCCCTGGCTCATCTCCAAACACTTCCAGCTCCGTGTCAAGGAACAGATGTTTGGGCTCAGCCCGGTAATGCTTCACCTGAACGAGGAGCACAGTGCTCACGCCGTAATGAAGCTGTTGCCTGCAAGATGAGTAATGATGGCATAAGGGAGGCATATCACTGTCATTGCTGATCAGGTTAAATCACTGAATTATTTTACATTCTGCTTCTTAGACACCTAAAGGGAACCAGCTTCGCTTTTGCTATAATGCGGCAATAAATCTACCTCCATTTAGGAAAGATGGCTACGTGTCATTGCCACTCGGAACACCACGTCTCGCGTAGGGCAGGAGCTCGCCCCACCCTGCACCCATGAGCACATCACAGGGTCCAGCCTCAAAGGCCGGTCCCCTGCAGGACATCACCTTGAGGAAGTGATAGCTCCACTGTGAGAAAACCCTTCGTTACCTGTAGGGCTCTGACCAAGCTACTGGGGAAATGAGATCATAGAATCGTTATGGTTGGAAGAGACCTTTCAGATCATCAAGTCCAACCATAGACCCAGCTCTGACAAACCCCCACCACCCCACGTCCCTCAGCACCGCGTCTGCCCGGCTTTTCAATCCCTCCAGGGATGGCGACTCCACCACTGCCCTGGGATGGCATCACCTAGAGGGGGAGACAACAGCGACTCCAGGCATTGCAAACCCAAACCCATGAACAAGGAAACAATAATCACGAATTTTAAGCTATCTGGGACAAAGCAGCTGGGGCAAATAAGGTCTTTCTGGATGGTAGCATTCCCGGGATGTTAGAAGTACCTGCTAATTGGAGTTTGAATTATTAAGTTGGGAAAATGTGGTTCGATGGCGAGATCCTTCTCACAAGTAGACTGGTGGTGGGAGCAGCTTCACCGCGCAACGGCAGCAGCTGAGCGGAGGTGGATGAAAGCAGCTTCTCAGAGATCGAAGATTATCCCATGCACAATTGCAAATATATGAGAGGGAAGCAGTGGTGTGAAATAACCCTCACCAGCAAGGGTATCTGTTAGATCTTTAGAATTCAGTAGGACAAAAGACAAAAGTCACAATCTTTTGTTTCTTAGACGTTTAGTTTTAAAACTACTTTGAAGCAAGAGATGGAGCATTTTAAAAGAGGAGCTCACGCTTTGTACACACACAAAGCCCTGGAAATCTGATAATAATTCTTGTCAGTTAAGTATTTTCAGCCCGAAAATCCAGGTTCAGACTACTTGCACTTCAACAACATACTTCTTATTTCTGTCACGTGTGGATAACATCTGAGAAACGGTGGTTCTCTACCAGAAGTGCAAGCGAAAGAAAATATCTGGCATTAGCTGTGCTCATATCGAGCTTTGTTTGTTCCTTAGGATTTAGCTGGAAGTTTTTAAAAAGCCGCTTTGCTTTTTCACCCCCCAGTGGCAGATTTCTGCTTCAGGAAGGGTCTTGCAGGGATGAGACTCTGCCCGCTCAGGACCAGCGCTGCCTTTCGTCCCGTAATTGAACTGAATCGGCTCTTAGACTCAGCCTTCCCAGACAGCCCTATCACTTGAGTGCTCCGAGGATGTATTGCACTAATACATCGTCAGAGCGACATCGCTACGCTGACACATTAACGCAACACGTCTTCACAGCTTTAGGGCTGCCCAGGAACAATAGGGCGGGCTTTGGATTGAGTTCAGCCAGATCACACCCTCGGACACGCACCCCAGCGGCAAAGGGAGAAGGAAAGGAGTCATCACGTGAGTACGGTCAAAGCTAAATTCCGGCTAATTTCTGCAAAAGTGTAGCTTTCCTCAGCGTTAGTGAAAAATCTGCTGTTTTGCATGTGCTAAACTGTTCTTACAGGTTTGGGTTGTTTTTTGTTGTTCTTTTTTTTTTTTTGAAACACTTCAGTGTCACCAGTCTCTGGAGACAGGACTGAATGAACACGAGAGCGTCCTGGTGCCAGGGATTCGCCTCTCACTTGACATGGGAAAATCTGCCTTCGTTCAGCTAAATTCATAATTTCTGAAAAACCTGCTCTCCCAAACGCATGCATAGACATGCATCCAGTTTATCCTCGCGTTTTAGGAAAATAACTATAAACTAGACTGGTTTCACAGTTCATCCCCATCACTATGGGGATAAAACTGTGGGAAAAGGGCAAGAACTGGAAAAGATGAAACTAGAATTCACCAGGGGCGATGCTGAGGATCCGGGCTGAGCTGTTACAAAGGCAGAGGGGGACCGTTCAATATGAACAAGCCAGAGAAGCGGGATGGTATGGTCAGGAAACACTGCCGCACACTACACACAACTGCAAATAAAACAGGAGATTCCTATGTCTTGATCTTCTTTTTTTTTCCTTTTTTTTTTTTTTTTTTTTCCCTGCCGCCATTGGCTGTGAAACCCGCTGGCAAAATGTACATCAACGTGTCTGTGTCCTTGCCGAGCCACTGATGCTCAGTCTCTCTGCCGGCAGGTAATGTAGAATAACAGGAGTGAATGTGGAGATTAAAACAGTGCTGAGGACTTAACGTGCACCACGCATGGGATCCAGGGTGGCCTTGCTCCAGAGCAGGTCTGTCCTGGGTGTGTGGGCTGAACCCCCGCTCGTGGCAGGACCACGTGAGGTCCACTCCAGGAGAGCATCCACCAGGTTTCCTTCATTGGAGGAACTCTCTCGGCATTTTAGTTTGGACCAGGAGTGCAACTGTGAGGTGAACCTCCTGGTTGCCCTCGCGTCTCGCACCTCACTTGGTGCTGCAGAGCGTATGCGTGGAGCCCGGCCTTGTCTGTGAGTCCGCTGGGCTGCAGCACGATGCCAACGTGAACCGACTAGAGTGAAGATATTGGTTTGAAACATATGAAACTTCACCTAACAACACTTTGGGTAAATATTACTATTGCGAAATCAAGCACTTTGAACAGAGCCAAAAGTGAGGTTACTCTTGCAATCTTTTTATGCCCCTCTGTCTCTCTCTATTTGATATCGTTGGTCTCCCAAGGAACAGGTGATGGGACGAGAGGAAACAACCTCAAGTTGTGCCAGGGGAGGTTTAGGATGGATATTAGGAGAAATTTCTTCAATAAAATGGTTGTCAAGCCTTGGCCCAGGCTGCCCAGGGCAGTGGTGGAGTCGCCATCCCTGGAGGGATTTAAGAGCTGGGCAGACGCGGTGCTGAGGGACGTGGGGTAGTGGGGGTTTGGGCAGTGTTGGGTTGATGGTTGGACTTGATGATCTGAAAGGTCCCTTCCAACCTTACAATACAAACCCATCCTGGTCACTGTTGTCTTAATGCAGACCTGCTTCACTGGAAGCACCTTTTTTCCCCAGCATCCACCCAGATATTTAGCTAGTTTGGTAAAACCGTACATGTCTGACCACTCGCCCCAGCTCTGCCAGCTCTGCTCGCTCTCGCTGCTGCCTTCCCACCAGAGAGCGGCCACTCCGAGGGCTCCGTGAACATGCCATAGGGACAACCTGCTGGGGTGGGGAGGGACACCCTGCTCCTCTCCATTTGCTTCATTTAAATATAAACAAATTAAAAACCTCTGTACCCTGAACTTTCAACTATGATGTGAATTTTCAAGAAGTGTCATTTTGTTTTAAGGGAGTCAGGTAGAAAAAGTTTTGCTTTTTCCGTCAGACTTTTTGAAGCTACAGAATTTAAGCTATTTGGCATTGCAATACACCCGGGAAATGCCAGGCTTCCCCGGTAAGCCTGCCCCGAGCTTTGCTCAGGCGGTGGGTGCTTTGCTGCTGGTCCCTGCTGGGTTGCATGGTCGGAGCATGGCCCCCTGGCCGCATCCCCAGCATCCCGGGCCACCGGCCCCTCTGCCGCTGGGAAAGAGGGACTGGCAAACTCACCTTCGGAAAGTTTTGTCAAAACCAAAGCGGAAAAGAGTTTTGATATACAGCACTCAAATTTTGCAAAGCAGGAACAGTCTATCTAAGGATTTCCGAATGGCGGTTGTGGTCGCTGCTCCTGGCAACGCCGGCAGAGCTGGCTTTCCAAACCCGGCGACGTAACGCACACGCACTCTGCATGCAAGTGCTAAAAGCTGGGGTTATGTTTCAGGCAGACCTTAATTCTTTAAAATTCCAGTTTCATTCTTAAACTATTGATGCTGCACTTTGCTCTTAAATGTCAGAACAAAATAAGTAATACCTGCAATTTATTCAGATGACATTTCAACAATACGAGATTTTCAGATTACAAACTACAGCCCCGCGTTTCTTGCGGTGTTACACTGAATGTGTAGATTTTTTGGATTTACATAATGGGTTTGTACAATGAATATTTATATAATGAGAGCATTTACATAATGACTGCAAGTGAAACATGCACAATAAAGATTCCAGGCCAATAATTTATGTACTAAGTTAAAAATCACCTCTAAATACATTTCATTTTTATTCCTACGAAAGGTTCATTTTATCTCTTGTTCAAAAAAATGGAATCCGACCTTATCCAAGTAAAGGCTGCATTGATGCAAATCATGATAATATTTCGGAATTAGTCTACATTGAATCATTTGTATTCAGAGATTTCAGTTTCTTATCTTTTAGTAGCAGCTTTGACAAACAATTTCAGGATATTCTAAATATGATTCATTAATATAATTTAGTGTTGTATTCTGGATGTGGTGCTTGCATGTAAGCCTCATTAGTGCCGCTGGGAATTACAGGAGAAAACTGGTAGAAATTATAAAGTGCAGATGAAGCTTATGTTTAGCTAAAGGTAAGTTGCTGCAGACAGAATATAAACCGTTAGAGAAATCTGGTGTTTTCAACACTCTTGCATTTTGATTTCTAATAAACCCAGGCTTCTTGTTTGCCGGACTGATGTGTAATTGGGTCGGAGTGGCAGCTGTAACTGTCCGTACACCAGAACATACACCTGGGCACAGGAGCGGCACAGTGTTACTGAAAGGGAAAAATCCTTCTCTATTTGGTGGACTAGTGGCCAGAACATATTCTGTAGATTAGATGTTCGGTTCCATCACATTTGACAAGATTTTTGAGCAAAGAGTTATTTGGACCCTGTTTCCTCCCCCTCCGGACAGAGTTCTGTCCATTCACCATTCTTTCACTAAAACTTCAATTATATAAATAAACCACGCATTTATTGTTCTTGTATCAGGTGTACCTCCTCCTTGACCATAAACAGGATTAAGCAGTTGATGAGCACCAGTGTAAATGCACCTGGAGGTACCAGGACAAGACAAGGTGACAGGTGACAGGACAAGAGGCAACAGGCTCTCATTAAGACATAGGAAATTCCATTTAAATGTGAAAAAAAGCTTTTTTATCGTGAGTGTGATCACACACTGGGACAGGTTCCCCAGAGAGGCTGTGGCATCTCCATCCTTGGCGATATTCAAACCCAACTGGACACGTTCTGAGCAGGAGTCAGACCAGCTGATCTCCAGATGTCCCTGCCCACCTCAGCCAGTCCCTGGTTCAGTTCTGTGATTTTCCTTTTTTTTTAAGCACCAAATTTGTTAAACCCATGTTTGCGTTTCATCCAACCTACTGCTTCCTGGTGAGAGAGTCAGGGATGTGGCAAAACCGATCCAAGAAGACTCCCTTCCCCAAAGACAATCCCGAAAGGAGAAGGTGTATGAAGGCGTATGGGATGTGCAGGATTATCTGCCAGATACTTGGTCAAGGTGTTGTGGCAGAGAGGAGGAAACAGCGAGCATACGGGAAACGCGTGACGGGCTCTCCTCTGGCTCTGCGAAGGGCGGTGAAGGCGGAACGAAGCAGGTATCAGGGAAGGGAAACTGCCTGCCCTTGAATCTTGGGTGGTGAGGAAACATGGTGAGGAAACATGCCCATCTGCCCACCTTTTTCTGTGCTCGGCGCTCGGCAAGAGCATCATCGCGCCGTCAACGCTTTGATTGACTCTCCCTGCCCCACGGTATCGTTGATTAGTCTGTTCCTCAAATTTCCCTTTCAGTTCTCGTTGAGGTAAATGTAATGGCTCTGCAGCTGAACGATGACATTTTTACTCTTGGTCCTCGTTCTCAGTCCTTTGGTCAAGATGTGAAATCAGCGGGTTCACTGAAAGCCCTCGTGATTACGTGCACTAATTTTCTCTGAATTCAAGATGAGGAGGATCTAATTCCTCCTCAGACCCCTTCTCCAGCCTGAGTGCACTAATTCTCCTTATCTGCTTTTTTTTTCCTCTCCAGGAAAATTGTAACAGCTCCTTTCTGTAGACAATCTAATGCTTTAAGCTATTACTCTAAAGTATCACCACGGTTTCCAATAAAATTTTATTTGACATTTAGTTAAAATCCATTTTCTGCTACAACTGAATTTTTTTTCCCTAGTCCCTTGATGGACACTTCAAGCAAAATTCATTGTCATTGTCTTAAAGGTCAAAAGTTGGGGTTTTTTTTCCCTCAGATCTTGTTTTGTAAAGCAAACTGTTACTCAGGATTATGAGACACTGCGGTAAGTTGTGACAGTCCATGAAACTGTTCTTCCCCGCAATTACAGGGATTTCATAAAAGTTGTGTGAGCAAACAGAAAGACCTTCACTGCAAAATCAATTATCATTGTAGAGTCCCTGCAAAGTCCCTGCAAAAGAACTGGAGCAACACCAGTCTTGCCTGCAGCAGCCAGCGGGAAGCAGGGACCCTCTCCTTTCAGAAACACAAAACCCACCAGGACTCCCAGAGGCAGAAGCTCTGGGATGGGGCGTGGGGACCTGCCCCCTCTCAGCCAGCCAGATCCTGCTTTGCTCCCACCCGGTCAGCCCGTCTAGAGATGCCTGCAAAGTTAGCTTAAGGCTTTCCTTTAAATACCTTATGAGGAATTAAAAGTATAAATAGAAACTATGTTTTTAGATGCCATTTTGTTTGTAATTTCTCATAAACATAATTTAATTTGTTCAACAAAACCATTCAAATAAACTATTCTGTATTATGGAATAATCGTTCAATGGCAGATACATTAAAATAAATCTATTCCACAGTCTGTTAATGTTTTTAACTTTCACTCCTGCTTCTAGAGAGCCCTGCGTGTTCTTGATTATTTCCTTGTTTTGCTTTTAATTGGAATCGCTTGACGTTTGCAGCCTGTTAAAATGAGCTTAAAAATGTACTTGTATTTCGGGTGCCTTTATATCTACATTCCCACATTCCAGTAGTACTGTAGTTTTCACTGATCTCGGCTGAAATCTGAAGAAGCTTTTATTTTCCAGAAGTGTAGTTAAGCACGTAGTTTTTAAAGTGTCACACAAGTGATGCCGCCACGCTTGTGAAACCTGAAGTTGCGAAACCTGCTGTTGGTGAGCCGCCGCGGAAAGCCGCGGGTGAGAGCGGTGCTTACCGGAGGGGGAGATGTGCCTCCAGGAGATGGAAGGCTCTGGCTTCCCCGTGGCCAGGCACACCAGCGTAACGTTGCTTCCTTCGTTCACGACGATGTCACTCGAAATGCGGAATATCTTGGGAGAAACTGGAAGGAAAGAAGGAGAAGGTTGTAATGGAGAGCCGCCGGATCAGCGCAATCCCCCAGAGCACGCGTAGCCGAGGAGAGCTGGGATGCCCACATTGCCATTGCTGATAAAAACACGCCCAGTTGTTGAAACATAACTATGCAAAAACCTTGATCGGGTTTTTCCATAGCTACTTCCACAGCTATTTCCATCACGTTTGCAGAAGCTCAGCCATGGGTTCCAAATGCTACAAGTACGAAAACAGCAATCGCCTCAATTTTGTGCAGAGCAGGTACTGTTATCGCAGTAAACTGCTACTGCTGGATGCTCTTGTTTCTGAGGCGGTTGAGCTTGCTCATGATAGTTGAAAAGAAGATGAAATTAAACTTTTCTTGTACTTTTAAAAATAATGATACCTATTACGTAGAATAGAATCATAGAATCGCTTTGATTGGACGAGAACTTTGAGATCATCGAGTCCAACCGTTAACCCAGCGCACCAAGTCACCACTAAACCATGTCCCTCTACTCCATGTGTACTTGGAGAGTCATATCTGTTCACAGAGGAAACTAAAATACATTTATTTCAGTTGCTTTGTATTGCTTCTAGGCTTGCAGTAGCAACATGGCTAAGAAAAAATAAGCTAGATTTTTTTCTTTCAGCTCATCAGCAGAATTCTTCGCTAAACTCCATTTTCTGTACTATTTATACATCTGGGCACAAGAGAACAAAGTTCCACATGGATGGAAAATGATGGAGACCATTAAACGGCCTGCCCTTAAGGAAATGCTTTACTTGTAATGTTACACAGGGAGGAAAGGAACTCAGGGTCCCAGCAATGAAGGCAGGGATTCTGGATTTCAGAATGAATCTTTCTTTCTAAAGAAATATGCATTTCTTTACACGTTTATTATTACATTTGATATAGAAATCAAATCAATGCAGTAACGTGGCACACCCTATTGATGTTTCTGAAAAGCACTATTCTCTATATGATAAATAGCAAATTTTGTACAAATATCAGTAAAAGATACAGATTTTACATGAGGGTGTTCTGGAGCCTTCTGTAATGACCACTTGAAAATCACAGCTCTCTGCAAGGCAAATAGCTACCAATAAAATGAGAAAAAACATATATACGGTCTTCCATTTTCCTACTCAAAGTCTCTGTCCAACTGGAGCTTTACTCTCCTGAATGCCACACTTGTCTCACTGGTTTGCTCCAATTTCTGACAGCCAAAATCCCACCACGTGAACCCACACAAACACCTTTGCAACCTGAAACACGTTATTAGCATCCCTTCAACGTACTTTAAAAGTACAGAGCTTTTTCATATAAACAGACCAGTTTGGCGCGCTTTGGGATCTCCACCTGCAGACGTTCTCCAGCCCTTTCCCTGGTCCAGTGACTGGAAGTATTTCAGTCGTAGAAATGAGCTGGGGTCAGAGAGACTTCAAAGGCTGGAAATTCTCAGTGCTTGCTTGTGGCTATGCATTTGTTAGCAAAGTAAATTAAAAGTCTATGTAGAGTATTTTTAATTAGCAGAGAAACATTCTCTTTAGGGAAAACAAAGGTCCGGGGAAGGCTGAACCTTCCCTAATTCCTAAAGCAGTGCAGGTCACCATTACCCACCTTTGAAGTTCAAGCAGGTTTACACAATCGCTCGAACAGAGAAATACTTCTGAATTTGCCACAGTCTAACTCACAGAGGTGACAATCATAGAATCAAATCATAGAATCACAGAGTGGTTAGAGCTCCAAGGGACGTTAAAGATCAATCCACTCTTCCCTACTTCACTGGATGACCTGAAAAAGCACGGAGTGACTGCAGTAACTATTTTTAGGAGCGGAAACATACAGAAGAGTTATTTCCACATAAAGGGTTAATTTATTAATCAAATTTCTTTGCAGATCCCTGCAATGAACCCTTTACCCAGCCTCCTCCTGCAGAAGTCCTCGAGGAGACCGTGAACAGCCCCCACCGACATGCCCACCCCATGCCAGCCGTGCCGTGGCATGGCCCTTCCTCGGGGTCCCCCGTGCCCAGAAACGGGGCATTGGTAACACAGGTATCCCCCACCGCCCCGTCCAGCCCCAGTTAAATATTGTTAATGTTACAGCTTGCCAACAGACAAAACATTCAAAGGAATTCTTATTTCTGCGTACAGAGTACGAAAAATAAATCTACCTCCTAAAGACAGCTGGTGAGGGATCATCCTATCTGAAATGGAGAAATCCATCTGAGCGCGGAATATCATGAGTAATGTGGCACACACAGTGGCTTTAGTCAGTCTACAATATTTTAAAAATATCTTCCTAAATCTGAGTTACTTATTTCTTTATCCTTCAAGAACAAAAGTACTTCCAGAAAGTCAAGTGAAGGAATCAAATAACTCAAAACAGTTCTTCTCACAAGTAAATATATACAATTGACTGACGCGGAATCTGTTTGGAACTGTGGAAATATCTTCCAGATTAAGTAAATGTTACAGTGTAAGATTTCCAACAGCATTTAACTTCTTATTTGAAGTTCTGCACCTTTGAAGGTAGAAAAAGAGAGAGATTTGCTCATGTTTTGGCATTACTGAAGCAGTACCATCGCGGGATTTTTCACACCTTCCACCTAATGCTATTTATCCAGGTGATTTTTATTTGCCTTAAACTTGTCACTAAACATAGAGGACGTGGCTGGAGCCTGCTGTGCTGCCACGATAGCAGCCGGGCGGCCAGTACAAAGTAAAGCAAATTAAAGGAGGTCTCCCGGTGCTCTGGTTGTGCCAGGGTCAGGGTCACGCTTGGTCCAGTCTCCTCCCTGCACCCATGACCGGAAAATGGGTGGGTGAAATATCCACTCATGGTTCAGCATACCCATTTAATTAGCGTGACTGGTAAAAACAGACTGGAAATACGATACCATTAATTCCAGTGGGAATGAGGAGCCCGTGGCAGGCTCTGCGGCTGGCCCTTCAGCTGCTGCAGGGCCTGTGAGCAGAGCGCCGTAAGGGTCCAGCAGAAAAGCTGCATCACAGAAGCAACTGCAATCAAATTTCCAAAAATACAAATTTCCAAAGAAAATACACTGACAGTCCTGCCATAGGCAGGAATCTAGAATTAAAGCAATAGGATTTCATTCAGTTGACACGGACGAACAGAATTTCTTTTCCAAGACAAAGATTAACATCTACTCTCCTCTCCGCTGCTTAATGCAAGCGTTGTCTTTGTCCTCCTCTGCCCTTCCTCGAGGTTTCATTTGCTCCCTACCCTTCACCTCCTTTTCAAGTGGCCTCTTCTCACAAAAAGCAGCACATTTTCCCTAACGCTCAGGCTCCAGCCATGGGTTTCCTCCCGCAGCTCCAGCTCTCTCCCTCTCCTCCCTGTGTTAGGAGAGCCATTAACTTTGGCTGTCAGTCGCACCTTCTCTGTTGTAGGTGTTGCCTACTGTGTTCAACCCCCCAAACCTATAGTATTTTGTTTAATTTTTATAAAACCATATGTTCTAATGGCAAACAATTTGGAAATCTTTCCCTGGTGATTCTACATGTAACCCATGGTTATGGAGCACAGAATTTGATATGAACGAAATTCAAGCAAATTAACAGATTTGTGGAATATATGGCCAGAGGGGCCAGAGGATAATTTAGTCTGAGCTCAGATAGTCACAGTCTGTGGAAATTTTCCCTGAAGCCTGACTAAAGTACGAGTTTTAGAAAGCTGTCTAGTCTTATCCTGGCAATTCCAGGTGATGCTCGCGCTGCTAGATCTGGTAAGCACTTTCAGCGATTAAATACCCCCTTCCTGCCGGGAAATAGCATCTTAGTTCAAAATTGCAGTCCACAAAACTCAGCTTTCAGAAATCAGATCTTATTATGTTTTTGTCTGCAAGACTGAGCATCCCCCTTACTATCAAGTATCTTTTCTATGACTAAGGACCCGTACGTGATAAATGACCTCTTCATCTTTCTCTGCAGATGATTGGAGCACCACAAGCTTAATTTTTGTAAGGCTTCCTAGATAATATTTGTTTCTCTCTTTTGAGGAATATCTGAATCATCCTGAAATGCGAACAGTGGAACAAGGCATAAGAGCCTAGCGAGAGTCTTACCAGTGCTGTGCGCAGAGGTAAGCCCGGTATTTTCTCTCAGCTTTATTTCCTCTTTCCCTGTGCAGCCATTACCACCAGGACCATTATTCCAGTTATCCCTTCAGCTCCTGCCGTGGCCACCGCGAGGGGCTGGAGGGAGGGAGAGGGCAGGAGGCTCTGACGGGATGAGGATGCTTTGCTGCACAGACCCCCTGCCTGGTGAAGGATGCCAGTCACGTATCCCGCCAGAACGACACAACTACCTGGAGGCTCCTGCTGGTCCTGCTGCACATCACCTGTGACTCCCTCCCGAGCAGTACTATGGGAGCTTCCTCCTAATTTCCACTTTAAAAGTGCATATCTTGGTGGTAAAAACTGGTGTCCCCAGCAGGAGGAGGGAGAGCGGCATCTCTGGGGCTGTGCCACAGAAGGGACCTGCCCGCTCCATTTGACGGCATCCTCTGTCCTACCTCTGTCCTACCCGCCTTGTGGTGGTTTGGGCAGTGGTAGGTTGATGGTTGGACTTGATGATCTTAAAAGTCCCTTCCAACCGAGATGATTCCATGATTCTACCTCATGGCAGCTCTGTTGACTTTCCCAAATCAGACTTCCCCACCAGGGGCTGACAGAGCCCTGCTTTCTCACCGGGCTGCTGGAGAAGCTCCTTTGTCTGACCAGACCTGCTGTCCCTGAAGCCTGACCGATTGATGCTGGTAAGAATTGAGACCTGGCTCCTACTTCTTCCTGGAGTCCAGAATTGCACGTGCCATTATTTAGCATTGAGTCTACAGTTCATTGCAGGGGCTCATTTCTCATATTCAAGGGCTGGAATTATATTCTCGGTTACATTCATGAGTACATAACTGATGCAGCATAATAAAGCTTACTAGCGTAATGGGAATGTCTGTAGGGTACAGCTGACTTTTTAGATGCTGTTGCTTTTTGAACGTGAGAAAGGATGCCTGATTTTCACCACTATTTACAATTATCGGGTAAAAAATCTGGGGCCTCAATATAAGTGCACCCATCTTGTTTCATCAAACACGTGCTGCCTTACTCTTCCCCCGGCTGAAACGCCCAGTCGAAGTCTATGTAGTATCAAGATCACAATGGATGTGGCTGGACACACAGCTCTATTTCTTCCGAAGGTTTCCACAGATAAAGGTGATGACAAGTTACGAACTACATTTTTTCTAATCACATTTATTAAATCATATGGCAGCCAACTCCCTTTCTGGATTATAATGTAATCAATCCCATCTTATATACAGAATGTAGCCAATCCCAATAGAAAATACAAAAACTGTGAGAAGAACTGGATTATAAGTACAGAAGCGTGATGTCTGTGAGTTTGGCAGGAGAGATTTTACCACCAGAATCTAAGGAATCACCTGCTTCATCCCTCCCAGGTGCTGCAGTAGAGATTTTGTCTCATACTGCCTTAGCCGAAGCTCCGTCTGCTAGCTTTTCAATAAAGAGTAACTTTTTTTGTGAACGAGAAGTATTACATAGTCTTTTTACCAGAATCCCCGATACCCTTAAGTTCTGCATCTGAATGCTGGGCTGTGCTCCCCAGCTCTCTGCAATGATAATGTCACTTTTTTCCTAATTACGATTTTATAATTAATCAATAAACATGGGGCGGGGGAGAGAAGATGCTGCTTTCAGCAGCTTAACTGACCGTTTCTTTCAGACTGGAGTGAACTTGTTGACCAGCCCCTCTGTGAAACGCTGCTGCGTTCCTAACTGCGAATGGCAAGCAGCAACGTGCGCGGGAGTTCGCCAAACCCCGTTCACCGCGTTTCGGAGCCCTCCTGTGAGACGCGCTGCAGCTCCGCGTCACTGTGGTGTTTGAGCTCAAAAGACGCTGTTTCGGGTCCGAGCTGCAGCGGAGGGAGAGGCGCAAGGGATGCTCGCGGCGAAACAGCGCGTCACCAAGTGCCTTGGTCTGTTGTGATTCAGCCTTCAAACCCGTATTTATAAAAGCCACACAAGCCTCCAAAGGCAAAACCCTCCCCTCAAGAGCACACAAGCGCCCTCTGAGCACCGGGGCTTCGGCAGCCGGGGTCCCCGCAGGGGCAAAGCCACGCACTGCCCAGCCCCGTCAGGTTTCTTCTCTTTTACAGATTTTCCGATACCGCTGCCTGCAGCAAGCGGCACAGACAGGGTACAACAGCCTTTGGCATTCTCACGCACGCAGAAGGAATCTGCTCCGTCAGACAATATTTCATACTCCTTCCCATGAATCCCAGAGTCGGACGATCTCAGCTCAAGGGCAAATCGACACCATCAATTCTCCCCCCGCAGCCGTTTGGAGCCTATGGGACGCGAGCGCACACAGTCCCCGCCGGGCGCACCTCATGCCCCCATCCACTATACCCAAAATATGCAACGGCTGTATATAATTTTTAAATGTACAATATTTTATAATAGCATTTACACTATATATAGGACTATGGCTATAAACACCTAAGGTCTATTGCATTTTTATTAGGGAGCAAGAAGCTCTCTGGTGTAAGAAGGGACACAAGGTCCCAGTGGACAAACACCCTCCCGACTGTGCTAAAGACTGGAAAGTCTGACCCGGAAGAAATGCGCACGCTTTTGCTTCTTTTTGAGGATTATCATCAGGAGTTTTGCCGTCTTTCTGATGGAAGATTTGAACTGTGACATGGTAGAAGATGTAGAATTTTCCAGATTTAGAGAGTGCAGATTAAGTGATTTTCTCTTAAGTACATGCTTTGTTCATTCTCTAATTGACTGGGCTCTTCTTTAATCTAGGTTTTATACTGGGGAAATTAAACAAAATCTAGTAGAAGATGTTTGTAAGTCTTATTACAATGACACCGAGCAGGTTGCATCATTTATGCACTTCCACAACAGAATTAGCAAATAAATGAATACAAGCTGTACATTAACTAAAATAACGCATAAGCACAGAAGTGCAGCCCTGCTGTATAATATAACTCTGTAAGACTACAGAAATGATACAACATCAGCTGGTACTCATGAAAAATTGTAGATTTTATTTTTATTAATGATTTCCTAGGAAGGTCTGCTTTTTCAGGATAGAAATTGGCTTCTATAGTAAGTGTTTCTGGAACCTCACAGTTTGAGACAATGATTTCTGGTATATTGGTATGCTGCTAATTTTTCTGCTGTTTACTGACTGTTAGGCATCATTAAATTCAGATCACTAAAATCTGTGGAATTTATTAATTATCACTAGAATATATATGCAGAATCACAACGGAAAGTTAATATTTAATAAGAATTAGAAAATGTTTATTTTGCATGCATGCTTCTTATGATACCTCTAAAGACTCTGATCTACGAGCAGATTTAGCTTTTAATATCTGCTACGCTGAGCGCTGAGTGCAGATTAAATCCGCTGCAGAGCTACTCTCCATTTCAACAGCTACAGACCTTCACTCATCCCACGTGGCAACTGTGAAGGTCAGGAAAAACAATTAAACATAGCAGCGAATAAACATTTATGCAGTATATGGATTAAAGAAATGCAGAAGCCGCCAGATAACAAGCAAGAATGAAAGAGAAATTAAAATCCCAAGTAAATTCTGTACGGGGCCCAAAACAAAAATCTGTCATTTTTTCTTAAAATGCTTTCAAATGAATACCTCCCCATTTAGGACAAGGTATATAGGCTGTTTGTAGAAATTAAGTAGCGGTGGCAATCAAAACTATCTGCTTTCTATAGTTTTATCGAACCACCCTACTGTGGGGACAGCGGGGACCGAGCCAGGAGCCTGGGGGGGCAGCGTTGCCCCAAAGGGGAAATCCACCCGACAGCCTGATTTTCCAATTAAATATTTGGAGTGATTTAGGACCAATTCCCCATTTGCGAATTTCAAATTAAAGAGTTGCCCAGGCCACACCAAACATTAAATGCACTTGAGGCCTTTGGTCATTTTCTGGGAGTCAAAATAAATAAAAATGAAAGCCAAAGATCTTTGTTATCTAAAGCAAATGAGACAAAAAATAAATTACTAGTTTTTGTTTTGCTGATGAAATTTAAAGCGATGCTAAACATTTTGGAAATAGATTTACATTTTAGTGAAGCTTCATTTTCTGTTCAGAAGGCAGTCTATGAGATTGCTCTACTTAAATTTGATTAATTGAGAGGAAAACGCGGAGCAGAAGAGGAACATGGAGGAGCAAATGGTAATTCAGCCTCACAGGCAGCCGTGCGGGCAACGCGACACCCCCAGAGTTACAGCATGATCCTGACGCGCAAACCCATCCTTACGCCGTTGACATCCCCACCATCCCCTTCCGTCACGTGCCTGGATGAACACATTCTCTAAAAGGGTTCTGTAAATGACCAATAACAGGAAAATTTCACCATCTTCCATTATTTCCTTTCTCCAGTTCTTCATTGAGAATAGTTACTATACTCTGCTTTAAAAACAATTTGTCAGTATTATAGGATAGTGAAAAAACAGGGAACATACTCCAAAAAGTTATTTACCTAGTTGGTTTGCACGGAGTTTTGTTTAAATACTCACCAAAGGTTATATCCACCACAGCGTTAAATAAATTAATCACCTTTATTAGAAGTGCATACCAATACAGTGTGGCACGAGGGACACAGCGACGTGTTTATTTTCCCTTGGGCTCTTTATAACAGAGAGAAATAAATTTGCTTCTGTTTCCAAAAGCAATTAAAACCAACGGCGTGAGAATGAAGTTCAGGACAGCCTTAACGGCGAGCTACTATAAAAGCAAGCGTGCAATAATAATGATAACATTAACAACGACAACAATAATTTTATTCCACCCTGATGCCACCAAGGTGCAATTAATTGGAGCCAGCCCATCAGCTCCAGAGCAGCTCGTTAGTGACAACCACCCTTGGCCCACGTCTGAAGGCCCTGAGGGGCCTTGAAGGCCTTGAACCAGGCGGAGGGGCGCAGTGTTTGCCGTCAGGAAGGACCCCACAAAGATCGTCTTAACCCCGTCTGGGAGCTGCAGAGCTCTGCCCAAGTGGGATTTTGCCCTCAGAGAGGCCTTTGTCCCTGTCCCCCGGCCCTGAGGCTGCCATGAGGGGAGCCACCGGCGCCATCGGCGGGGAAGGACTGTCCATGGCGTGCAGGGGAGCTTGGGACGCACCGGGGGCTCCTCGGTGATAACAAAACCGGCCACCTCAATGTAATTCGCTACCGTTGGCAGGCAGGAAACCCTGCGAGCTGCACTCACAGCCAAAATCTGAAAAAAGAGCTCAGAACTGGAGGGGATTACTACTTTCTCAGGCTCCCTGCATTTTAATTTCCTGGTCGGATGTTTCTCTCTGGCATTTGGGAGCCAAGGACCCCCTGATCCCACCAACCCCCTGAATCCCACGAGGCCCCTGGACCCCGCGCGCCCCTTCCCACAGGTGCTGGCCGTCCTCAGAGGGGGTGGAGGAGACGCCACGCTCCTCCTCCCACCGGCACACACCACCCCTTGGTCCAGGGCACCAGGACCGTGACCATCTCCACATCTTCCTAGAGCCCGTCTTCGAATATATAATTTTTTTTCCACGTGTACACAGATTTTGTAATATTTTCTGTACATCTGCCTTTTAAAATTTAAAAAAAAAAAAAAAAAGTAAATTTAGCTGTGAAAATGCAAAATATGTGGTGTTTTTGGTTATTTTTGAGATGTTTATCAGAGATAAAATCTCAACAGGTTTTGGCTAATAGTAATTATGGCTAATAATCTCCATCAATTCATCCCACAAGCAGGCGTCAGCAGGTCCCTGGCTCAGCTCCCCACTTGCTTCTGGCTGTGACAAGGAACGTTTCCTTGTTGTGGTGGCCAACGGTGGCCAGGGCCAGCGGTAAGTCCACCCAAGGCTCCTCCGCCCGTTGGCAAGGGGACAGCTCGCCTGCAGCAGGCAAAGATGCTGCATTTCCCCATGGGGTCGCCATCAGCTGCATCCCTGAACAAGTTGGGGACCTCCGTGACCGGAGCTGTCTGCTCTGGGTGCTGCAAAAAATACATTGATTTCTCTCTGCAGACAGAATAATTTATTGCTTTGCTTTCCTAATATGCATATTGATTTCATTAACTTGGGTAGTATCTAGAAATCACTAACATGACATAAGAAATAGATTATTCTTCTTTTTATGGCTTGGACATAATAATTAGTTTTTATGACAAATACACAGAAAAATTAAAATGTGCTTATGAGGGTTATTAAAACCAGTGATGAACTCCATTTGCCACTAATTGAGAATCCATACGACTTTTCAGTTTGCAATCATCAGATCCTCCAGCATCTGGAAAATCTTCCACTTTACAAATGAGTCTGTTTTCCAAAAGTTTTCGTAAATTTTAGCATAGGCACTTGCATGAAGATTTCTTGTAAAAAACCCTGATTTCCTATTCTCTTCCTCTTACCCTTCCCATTTTAGTCAGAAGGATGAAGCAACTTGTGATGGAATAACCGGACACAACCACAACACTCACATGTGGAAGAAAAAAAAAAAAAAGGAAAGAAAAAGGACAGTTAATAAAAGGAAATTTTTTATGGAAAAAAAAAATCCCAGGTTGAAATGTGGTTATTAGGAATAAGTAATACGTTTGCACCGTCTGCAAATGGGAAGAGGGGAACTGCATTAACAGCCCGTGGGGTCTTCAACAGGCCACTCGACCATCTGCAGAGCTCATCAATAACCATCGCCAAGCAACAAAAAAGTAATAATATTGCCAAACGCAAACCGCTGTGACTACTGTGAGGTGTATTAATTAGCAGAAACAGATGTAACTTATTTCCAGGAGATTACGCTGGCTGATATCCCACGCGGCAGTTAACGCTGCTAATCCAGCGCCCTGGCTAATTAGCCAGGGAGGTGTCCGTATGCTGGCGAAGCTTCATCCCTTGCTCTTGACCCCCACCCCAGCTGTAAATCCAACCCTGCTCCCGTATGCTTTGGGAGAGACTTCGTATAGAAAGGAGAAGATGCCAAATATTTGTGCCCCCACATTAAAAACGGGAGGATTGCAAAGAACCCCCCAAAAGGCTGGACTTTGCACGGATTACTATCAGTCAAGTAGTGAACGAAAGTCGCAGTGTTACAATGCAAAATTCGTAAGTTATCATAAATCAGAGCGCTTCGAATGCTCCAAGAAGCAAGAAACTATTTCACTGCCTTAAAACACTCTTAATTTTGCAAAGATTTTTAAATTATTTATAGCTACATAAATCCTCCACCGCTCTGGCAAACCCATACACCGTTTTCATCCTCAGACCTGTAAACAATTTTGATCCCTGACACACCTCTAAATGCCACATCTAAAATACCTTAAAGTAAAAAAAAAAAAAAAAAACTCCAACAAAATCGTTTTTATAGTTGAACATATTGCACCATAATATCTACCATAAAAAAGATAATTGTGCTTTTTAGCACACTGCTCCACTTTTACATGGTGGGTGTTTTTTCAGAATGCATTAGGGTTGCCACACACAAGAAATATGATGATTTTCTCCTCTGCTCAGCCCTGGTGAAACACATCGGGAGGGCTGGCTCCAGGGCTGGGTCCCTGGGAAAAGAGAAGCCCGGCGGGAGCAGAGCGAGTCCAGGTGAGGGCCACCAAGGCGATGAAGGGGCTGGAGCACCTCTGCTCCCAGGAGGGGCTGGGGCTGCCCAGCCTGGGGAAGAGGGAGCTCAGAGGGATCGTGAGATTATCACGGGAGTCTTGCCAAGGTCCAGCTGATGTTCTCATCAAGCAGGAGTAGATGAGCAAGGGTAAATCAACAGCAAAGACTTAAATTTGTATGCAGTTTGTTGAGTTTAAAACCAGATTTAACTTGCTGCCTTTGAAAGGGTCTGGGTTTCAGAGAAGAAACCCTTCATGGGTGAAGTCCCATCCCAAATTCCCAGCTTGAGGCAAGGGCAAAAAAGGTTTTTTTTGGGAAGGAAATTCCTTGAAACCCAGGATAAGTGGAAATCGCCAAGTTACAGAAAAATAAAAGTTCAGAACTTTCAATCCACATCCATCTATGGAAGCAGTTAATTTTTTAAGCCCAGCAATATTTTACCACTCCTAAACCACGATGAAATGAACTGTGTTGCTGTGCCAGTCTTGACCCGTGGCCACCTCGGTGGCCAGTCTGGCCCAAACCATGAGAGCACCTCACCTCCTTGGGCCTGCCGAAAAGAGTTAATGGGAGGAAGAGGAAGAGTTTGCACTCCCTGGGGCATTTCAGGCTTGGGTTTTCGGTGTCACTCTGAGGGCAGCTCACAGACTATCAAACCTGGCGCCAGGTGCGACCCAAAACCCTGGGACGGTCTCAGAAGATGCCAGCTCTGGCTCACGCGGAAAGTTCAAGCACCTCCCTCCCTCCCCGCACCCACCACGGTCAATTTAACTGTTTAGGAATGCATAAACCCGCAGGCAACCACCCAGATGACTCTCCGTCGAGCACCGGTTTTTGTCCAGCTGAAGCCCCCCCATTGCAATCGAATATTGCACAAAGATAACCCACAGATTTTTTTCATGTTTAACAAAATAATAACATGAGCTCAATATTTAGTAGGTTGTAAAATACCCCCAAACATATATGATTTTTAGAGTATAGTTAATACAGTTTTTAAATCAGTAAATAATACAAAGAAGCCGATAACAGCCTGCACTGGTGTGGCACAAATCTTCCCTTACGCGGCAATCAGTCACCAACTGGGACAACTTTAGACTATTTTTTTTCTTTTTTGCATTTACATGATTAATTCCTTAACAGCAGTCTGATTGAAGAGCATTGCCTAAAGGTCCCCACCTCTTGCTTATTAAACACGCTTTGTCTTGTATGCAGAGAAGCATGGGCACGCCGGTTCTGATAAAATAAATTATGGGTGGGTTGTGAAGAAAAACGGCTGTATCTTGATTCATCATTTATTTCCAATTCATGTCAACGCTAAAGCGTGAGGAAAACCTCATAAAAGTAGTGCTGTTGTAAGTTTTTGATTAATCTCTTTTCCTCTTACCTATCATTAGCAGTATAACCATAATTTGTATAAACTAATGTAATATCCCTTACATTTTAACTAGAAATTTATTATCACGTATCATCTATTATCAGTGATCAATTTGTTTTAGACCAACCTGAATATCAGTCATAAATTATAGAAAAAAGACCCACATTGCCACAGGAAGATGCTGATGCAGAATTGGAAGGAAAAATCAAACGAAAAATGTGTGAACAAGAATTCCACCTGTTGTATCTATTGTACTTCTGCCAACTCCAGTACCCTGGAGTCGCAGGCGCAGGATGGCTCCCTGGAAGAGGACACTGGCTGGTTGAAGGCTGACACAGCTGGATTCACATCTGCAAGATTTTTCCTAAATCATTCGTTTCATCACAGAAATATTGGCCTTTACCTGCTCTGCTTGTGGCAGTATCATTTCTCAAAGGTAATGATCTATTTTAACGCCAGCACCAGTCTATGAAGGCATGAGAGACTTGGGAAGACGTCAGCAGTGGCAGATGTGTCACCTGCACAGGTGCTGTCCCTCCTCCTGCCTCGTTACCTGCCCAGCTGCTAATGACCGTGGTGTGCAACGACAGTCCTCAGACTCTGGAATGGTCACATTTAAACAGTTTATTTATCTTCAGCAGCAATATCTCAAATAAGCGGTTGAGGGGAGACCTTCTCGCTCTCTACAGCTCCCTGAAAGGAAGGGGGAGCCAGGGGGGGTCGGGCTCTTCTCCCAAGGAACAGGCCATGGGACAAAAGGAAATGGTCTCAAGTTGCACCAGGGGAGGTTTAGGACGGATGTTAGAAGGAATTTCTTCATGGAAAGGGTTGTCAAGCCTTGGCCCAGGCTGCCCAGGGCAGTGGTGGAGTCGCCATCCCTGGAGGGATTGAAAAGCCGGGCAGACGCGGTGCTGAGGGACGTGGGGTGGTGGGGGTTTGGGCAGTGCTGGGTTTATGGTTGGACTCGATGATCTGCAAGGTCCCTTCCAACCTAGATGATTCTATGATTCTATAATTCTAAGTAAATCTATTCAGATACATCAAAACCAATTTAAAACGAGCCATGCCTTGAATATGGGAGTGGAAGGAAAAGAGAATTTATACTGAAGAGAGGTTTGCTGAAGTCAGGGAGAGTTTTGCTATTGATTCATGGAAGTAAGGGGTTTTCTCTGCATCACTAAACCAAAAACTACGTTGTGGCTTTCGGCTGCGTGCTCGCCACGTTGCGCTGCTGGAGGTTCAGACCCTCAGGCAGGGGGTGTGAGCAGCAGCCCCAGTGCGGGGGGAGCTGGACCAGAGCAGGGGCTGGCAGTGGGAGGCTGCTCCCATCGTGCGTGGAGGACTGCTACCGAGCCTGGCTTCGTATGCCAAGAAATATTTCATAACATGTGCACTGGAATAAATTTATAAATTCAGAGAGTATCACTGCATAAAACGTCAAGTAGTGGAAGCCATTACAAAAGGGCTAAATTTTTTACTAAAATTATTCACAATAAGAGTAAGAAAATCTTACCAAGTGTGTATCCATTTTATCACTGTGATTGATACTCGCTTAGAATATCCAAACATTTAACTAAGAACTATCAAAACTGAATATTTTTTCATAAATATTTCAGTAAAATTTAGAAAGTTTTACAGAAATTGGGCTAAAATACCAGGTGGATCTTTTTCCGTTATTAAATACTAACAGTGATTTTCAGGGACCAGTTTTACACTGTTATGCTAATACTTCCACCCACGTTCTTCAAAGCCTGAAAGTAAAACAAATCAGCAAAACAGTGTATATATCGTGTATGAGAGAGGTGGGCCCCAGACTGGAAACAAACCACCACTTCTCGGGGGAGGGATGGAGAAGTGTCTCCAGGGGTGGTGCTTCTGGAAGGAGCCCCTTGGCCTGAACCCCGGCCTTCCCGCTGACAGCCCCAGCCTCCCCTCCCCAGCAGAGCCTGCTCTCAATGAAGGCTGATGGGCAAAATGTGTTATGATGCTGAAAGTTCTTTGAAAGACGAACACGACAGCTTTCTTTTTTCCAAGCCAATCGAAGGATCTTCATCTCTTACCCGCAGTTATTTTGTCATGCAACCATTTTTCCATCAATGAAGAAGCAGACTCTCTGCAGATAATCATTCTTCAATTTCTGATGCCATAGATTTTCCCTATTTTCTGTGACTCATATTGTTCACTTGGTAAATGCAGAGAGAAGGGAAAGGACGAGCACTTGTTCTCTCTGCAGCCCTTTCATCACTCTCCTACATTTTTTCATTACTGTACTCAATTTATCACTGAGAAAATACAGAAATAGAAAAGCCATATTCTTTGCCTCAAGATGGATTTGTTATCAGTGGTTTGATGCTTTGTAAGGCAGAAGAAATGTAGAAAATAAAATCGCCATTTCTGTTAATTGATTTGCAAAAATGTAGTTTTAAATCAGAAAAAACCTTACTGAGCCAAAAAAACCCCAACAAACTAGCCATATTTTATTTTTCTTTCAAAGCTTTCCACCTTTTTTTCTTAAGTGGAGAGCCATCCCCAGGCGCGTTGATGTCGCCAGACCGCTGGGTATCCCGACACCATCTCCCCCCTTTGACGGCTCACTGGTTCCAGCAAAGGGAAGGGGGGATGGGGCAAAAATAGGGCAACCGCCCTAAGCCGCTGCTAAACGAGCTCTGCCCGTCGATGCTGAAGGAGAAGCCCCGTGTAGGTGGGGGGACCAGCAGAAGGTTCTGGGGAGCCGGCTCCCTCCGTCAGCCGAAGGCTGGGTCGGCGTTCAGCCCATTGCACGCACCCGTGTTAAGCGACGCTGGTTTTGGCTGAATACATTTTCCTGTAACTCCAGCACATCTGGGGTTTTTTTTAACCACAACTTCAGCAAGCTAAGAGTAATTAGCTGTTTTTTCATTGACTATCTAATTACTCTTCTTAACTTTTTTAAGCACAACTGAAATTGGTTAAAATGAATAGCAAATCACTTGATTTACAAAAAAAACCCCTGACTGATTCCTGCTACTCATAGCACTGTAACGGGATGATGCAGCGTTATGCCTTTCTGGTACGAAAAACTGAAATAAAAGGAAAGGAGAAAAACATGCTTCTGCAAACCTTGAGGTCTTTGAAGCAATCACGTCCCATAAAGCAGCGTACGCGTGTGCCGTGTGCAGGTGTGCGTGGGATGCTCTCCAGCTTCAGAGAGAATCCCTCATCCAAAATAAAGATTGTCAGAGCACAATAGACTCTAGATAGAAAAAGAATTATTTTGTCTGGAAAAGCTTTCAGACATATCACAACCTACTTTCAGTAAGCAAGGTTCTTCAATCAAACCGCTGCTAATGATTTAACCGTGTAAATGTAAAAAAAAAAAAAAAAAAAAAAGGAAAAAAGAAAGAAGCAAAATAACCAAATGGCTAAAACTAAAGTTTTCCCAGTTGGTGACTGATTGCTGTCTAAGTAAAAGGTCTGAGCCACAAACGATAGTCTATTTTAGTTGCATTGTTTAAGCTAATTTAGCACACACGGATATGAAAGTACTCCGAAAAACCAGGAGTCCTTTCTGTGTATCTTACAGACTGCTAAATATGTGATTTATTTAATTATTTCCTAGGCAAATCAAGTTAAATTTACTTTTCCTTTTGATTCTAAGAGGGATTTTTCTCTGCTTCAGATCCTCCTGCACATCCCAACCCCCCGTCCGGCACTGGGGACTCGTGACATCCCTGTGCAACTGCTTCTGTGTAAGAACTAAATACAACCTCAGGAGGGATTCTGGGAAGCATTATCTCAGATAATCACTGCAAAAGTCTTATATGCAGTAGCACTGACATTGTTTGGTTAATGAAGTTACTCCAATTCATTAAAAATGTAAATAAAGGTTATACACAAAGGTTATTCTTGAAGATCCCTTCCAATTTAGTGAATTAAAACATTCAGTGTATCCACACCTGGAATATAATGTGATTTTAACGGCATATTGTTGCAGAAATTAGGTACCCCAAAAGAGAAGACTGATTAAAAATATGAAGACGGACAAAGGTCAAAATCATACAACATTTAATCTAGTTTAAAAAATGCCTCCACCATATGAATTTTATATGCCAGAATTTCACGGGAATGATCACCAAGAAAAGACAAGAAAAAAATTGTTTACATAGGGCAAGAAAGGAACAACTGGGTGGACCAGGCTATACGTTTGTCAGTTAAATTACAGTCCGAATAAACTCGCATAAAACAGTCAGAATGCTTCAAAACCCTCATGGTCCACAGGAGATTTCTGAAGACTTGTCGCTGTGTCTCTCTGCTCCCTTCCTTGTAATGAAAGTGCAAGGTGTGAGGCTTAACACGTTACCTATAAGCACCCCGTTTCCTAGTCATTACAGCCTGCCAAAAACACCCTAAATCCTTTTTTTCTTCCTATGCCATTAGACGTAAGCTACACTGTCCTCATTTCTCCAGAAGGTGTCAATAAGTTGCTAGTTATTATACGAGGACATACACTTTTTATTCCCTTAAAACCCCACTGTTCCTCTTTTCTTTTCAGACGATAAGCTAAATACTACAAGGTTCAATTTAAAACCAACAGAAAATCAGAGAAAATCAAGCCAGAAAAGCAATGTAATGTAACAATCCAGAGTAAACGTATATTTCCCATTCCATCTCACTGTAGATAAAGCAGTCTCAGGAAATGGAGCGGCTGCGCGTTCGGGGTGTGCGGGCTGAAGAGCGCTGAAGTCGCTGTGCACACTTGGATGTGTATGTAGAAAGAGAAACAGGGGACACAGGGAAGCGAGAAACAGGTAAAACGCGGAAACTGGGTAGGCACAGATTTTAAAGATGAATTAAAACACGAGCGGGCACAGAGCTCTTCACTGAAATATTTTATGCAACCTACTAAGTACGAAGAAAAAAATTCTAGAAGAGAAAATTAGAGGTAAAGGCCATCCTCACAGGCGGAACGAGAACATTTGAAGTTTCTGGCAGATAAACAATATACTTGTTGCCAGTCTTGCTATCACATGAACTGTGTAAAAGATCTGTAATGATTCAACATGCTTTCTTTTAACTGTGCATTTTTTCTTTTGGAGAATTGTACGGGTTCGATTTTTCTCCAGTAAGGCTGGCTGACAGATTTACACCGTATTCCCAATATAGTTATTAAAATAACTTCCCTTAACAGTTCTGCGACTGCATCATGCCCCCTTCTTTGAATCCCAACTGTGTGTCTCTGCTGACTTTGCATTTTAAGTACCCGAGAAACACTTCATTGTCCTTTACTCCTCAGGACGCGTCCACTCTCGCCCATTAGGACATGAACGTGAGGTTCGACTGCACCCACACCATCTTCCCCGTCCCTCCATCCCCACCTCCACCCGCAGAGCCCCACAGGAAGGACCACGCCACCCCCATCACTCCTGGGGATCCACCACCGATGGGATTTCACATCCCAGCAGCCAAATCCTGCCGCCGGCTGAGCCGGTGCCCCTCACCTGGCGACAACAAACACCGGCACCCACTGTCACAGCACGTCAAAGATGCTGCCATCTGGAAGTTGGGAAGCTGAAAGTTAAACCTTTCAAAGGTCAGGGGGGCTTTAAAAGTGGCATCGGCCCGTGGTGCTTAGGAAAACCTTCTCTACCTTGCCAAACGACATCTTAAGAATGGGGCTGAAAGGAACGGAATCAATCAACAACCCAACCCTTTGCTGCGAGAGAAGAACAAGGGTATGGGAGACATCTCTGACACGAGTCAGTCTCACCTGGCGTGGCCGCGCGTGGCAGAGATCTCCCCAGGCGGCCGCTCAGGCTCGTCTGCCCACAGAACTGGAAACCTCCTCCTGCTCTCAGCCTCCTCGCTGGGAGGTTTTCCTGAACGCTTTTGCATCCTCTTTGTAACAACTGTACAAATATTTGAAAATTAGTTTTAACCTGCTGGGTTCCCTGTCTACAGGTATGAAATCCTTCACATTTTGGCTGGGTGTTACTTTTCCTACTATTATTTATTTTTGTGCATTTCAGTTTTATTCTCCTTTGAACTTTGTCTGAAACTTTTTCAAAATTATTCTTCCCCGAATTGGGCATCCCATTCCAGCTAAGATTTCGCTGGGGACAGATAAAGCAGAACAGGTCCAAACAACTTCCAATCCAGGTACTGCCATCTCCGGCTGACATCTGCCCTTTTCCTGCAGTATTTATGTTGTTGTCTCGGATTTAATACACGGCCCACTATAACTCTTTTGAAGCACTGCTGCCTATGTAGTTTTCACTCATTTGTGTATTTGATTTCTCCCTAAGACTGCTGTCTTGTGCTGTCCTTATTGAATTTCATCTTATTGATTCCAGACCACTTCTGAAATCCATCATTTTGAATTTGATGCCTGTTGTCCCAAGTACTTGCACTTTGATGTCACCTGCAAATTATATAGATGTATTTTCTTGTATGTCACCTAATTCATCTACTGAAATGCGTATTAAATCCTTCTGGAAACACAACAGACCCATTTGATATGCCCTTCCCGCTAGACAGTGAATTATTGACAGCCATTCCTTCAGTATTATTTTTAACAAGCCGTGTACCCACCTTACAGCAATTCGATCTGGGCTGTCTTTCCTTAATTTTTGGAAGAGAAACCCAGGACTGGCTGTGTGAACATCACTCTAACGTCAAGATGCGATTCCCATCTGCTGCCTGACCTTTCCTGGGAGGCGAGTTACCTTCTCAGAGAAGGAAATTAGACTGGGCTTTCATAATGCCTGCTTTAAAAATTAATGATGCTCGTTTATCATCGATTGCCATTTGATTGTTTGTGAGATTCCCTTTTTTTTAATGTGTTAATCCCAGACTTTTTTCAGGTCAAAAGTGAAGCTCGCTTCATTATACTTTCTGGGGTCTTCTGTTGATTGCTTTTTTTAAAACTAAATACTAGGTTTCATCTCCTGCCCTGTTTTCCCAAACAATTTGTCAGGGTTCAGAGACCGCTTTCAGAGGGTTGAGGGTGAACGGTGCCAGTTCCTGTGATGCATCCCAGTGTTTCGTGTGATCTTTCCCTACGTTGGCTGCCCCTCCTGGTGAGTGATGCTCTCCAGCTCCCTGACGGAGGTGGGTCCGAGGGAGGTCTGGCCTCTGCACACACGGACCACTGGGGGTAACATCTACTTTCCTTGGGGCTCCAGTCTCCATGGATGGAGGCGGAGGAGGATGCATCACAGCGGGAGGATCGGAGGAAGGATGGGGGACCCACCAGGGAGGTGACCCCCAGGTGCCCCATCCAAGCATTGTGCTCAACTCAGACACGGTTCTTCCCGCAGCTCTGGGACAGGTTTGATCACGAGTACCATCCTGACGCAACCGCGTGTTTCTGTACACCCAGGATGCCTCTCGTTATCCGATCACATACTATTTTTACTCAGGAAAATGGTTCTCTAGTGATACTGAATGCGAACACATACTGAGCAAGTCAACGAATTGACTCAATTCAAATGAATAGAGGCTTGTTCCCTGAATTAAGTCAGTTGGTAGGTATTTATTTTTGTTCTCGCTACGTAGCCTAGAAATTAGTAATGATTATCTAACATTTAAACTCGGAGTTGCTTTCCACATTATTAATTTCTTCTCCCGAGTTCCTGCTGAACCGCCCCCCTTGCACGTAAATGTGTTGCGAGCAGTATGATTTAATCTTCACGACGTTCCAATGACACGGGAAGCATTAGTATTAATGGGGATTAATGGGATTATTAATATTCACATTTTACAGACAGTTAACACCGAATTAAAATCAAACTGCTACCTGCCCGACAGTTTTGGGTACCCGACCAGAGGCAGTGCAGGCAGCATCTTCTGACAGAATTTCAGCGTCTCCCTGCTGCGGGAGGTGCCGTGGAGGAGGGTGCTGCCGGCTGCCACCCTGCCCAGCGCAGGCTGGGGCTCACAGCGGCGCCAGGAGCACCAGCTGTTACCGTGGGGCTTGAGATTATGTTGACATTTACGCAGAAAAAGGGAAAAACAGGTTTTTTTCCAGGTTCCTAACTTTGCAACTTTAATATTATTTTTTGATGCAGCTTTTGAAAACACTATCAACAGCAAATGAATGTTCTGACCCTACAGCTAGAACTATTCCAGCTCCAAATGAACTTAAAGGCTTCAGCCAACAAAACCAGCGTTTTTTCCCCCTAAACAGAGGTAGGAGAGGTTTTATTTCTGAAACGGTTACAGAACTGCTCTGTACGATATTTGTGGTTCTCGAGTATTCACGTACTGAGCCTCTTGCCCTTTGCTGTATTACCGATAAACTAGATTTCTTCTGAGAAAAATGCAGTGAGTTCTTCTGCTTTACCAACATGCTCAGCCCAGCACAACCTTGAGATGACGACAGGATCACCCCGTGCCTTGTCATTAACAGAAGCAGCACTTTCAACAGAGCATTGTCCCAATAATGGAATTTATAACATTTTGAAGTCCTACAGCACTGCCTCAAGTGCAATCTCTGGGCCGGCAAGTATTTGAGTGCCAAGTGAATGCCCGTTCCCTGTTGGGTTATTTAATTTGACTAAGAAAGGTCCAAGTGAAAATTTAGCCATAATTTCAGCCACGGAATCACAACAATAGATTCAATTTCTGTTTCCAGTGTTACACTGACACAAACGCTACGTTACAATACACAATTACCACCCTCAATGTCTCTGCTTACAGAAATCAATAAAAATGAAAAATGTAAAAGGATTCTATGCACTTGTCCTTACAAATCACACTGATTATTGAGGAGTCCAAAACAACAAATAAATAAAATCTGTCCTACTATGTAAAAGTACCACAAGGATCACAACATTCAAAGGAGGCAGCTTACCCCAGTCAATACGGACTTCCAGAGCTGAGCGCTCAAAATCCTGTTTAAGTAGGACTTCAACATCCAGCTAATGACTTCGCTTTGATAACACAGAGCACCGCTTTCCATCCTAGGTTACAATTACAGCGGTAGCTCGTCCGTGCTGGGTAACTGTGTGACATACCAGATTCATAAATAAATAACCAATTCTCAGTGTGAATGAGCAGCTAGATTAATTTACAATATTTCAAACTTAAAAAAGACTAAGCATGTTCTGTCGGTGTACTAATGATGAAGGCCATGCTGGTTTCCCTTTGGGAGGAGGCAAAGCGGCAGAATGGCAGAAGCATCAGTAGAACTGGTTAAACCCCACAGACGTCCTTCCCTGCCCTATGTGGCCAATATTTCCATCGGGAGACCAGCGTGCTTCTGTAAGCAGAGCGCCACAAGAAGAGCCCTGACAGACGTTTGGGACATTTCTGTGTAGAATCCCAGACTGGGGGGGGGGGGTGGGTTGGAAGGGACCTCTGGAGATCATGTCCTCCAACCCCCTGCCAGAGCAGGGTCACCCACAGCAGGAGGCACAGGAACGCGTCCAGGTGGGTTTGGAATGTCTCCGGAGATGGAGACTCCACACCTCTCTGGGCAGCCTGTGCCAGGGCTCTGCCACCCTCACAGGGAAGTTCCTCCTCATGTTGGGATGGAATTTCCCATGTTCCAGTTTGTGCCCGTTGCCCCTTGTCCTGTCCCCGGGCACCACTGAGAAGAGCCTGGCCCCATCCTCTTGCCCCCCGCCCTTTAGCTCTGTCTGAGCATCCATGAGATCCCCTCTCACCCTGCTCTTCTCCAGCGGAACAGCCCAGGGGCTCTCCGCCTTGCCCCAGCCCAGAGGTGCCCCAGTCCCCTCAGCATTTTGTGAAGAAGTGAGTGAAGTCCCCAAGGCAGAGGAGGAGAAGGAAAGCCTAAGGGCAGAGGAAGCAGGAGCTGGGCTGTCAGGGACCTCTGGAGATGGTCCGGTCCAAGCAGAGGCACCCCGGGCAGCTGGAGAGCCAGCAAAAGGAGAGCACTGGGAGCAAGAAGAACGCTGGAGCTGGAGGAATTACGTGGACGCACACATGGCAGCATGCTGTCAGAAAATACTTGCTGGTGTTCTGCAGCCCTGAAAGTACTGCCTGGAAACCCTCTCGCTCAATGGTACTTTAAAGGGAAACCATGGGTGTGTGCAGCATGAAGTCCTTGTGGCCATTCATGATGCGCAGGTTACCCATGTCTCTGCCATTCGTCTTTTGCCAAGAAAGAGATAAACAACATGGAGCAGGCAAATCTCTTGTTTCTCCCACCCATCTCCACGCCTGTTCCTATGAAAACAAACGTCAGCAGTGGAGATGCTAGTGCCTGAGGAAGCCTTGCACAGTTAGGACATTTCAGAGTTGGGAGGCTGCTATGATAATTTTCAATTTTAATCAACGATGAGCCATAGCAAGACTTTTCCAGCTGTTAAAAGATGCCTTTGCAATGTGAAAGCCTCATGATAAGACATTATCATCAACGGCCATTTCTGTCAGGATGAAATCGCTATTTGCAATGTGGGCTTTGAGGATTTACTCAACATTGTTTTTATCCTTTCCACTCCATAGCAACAGAGGTTATTAAGAGCATCCTGTGAAATATTAGTTTGGGGACTTCGTGTTAATGAATTTCTCCACGCTGGAAATAACTAAAGACTGACAGAGTTAAAATCACTTCACCAGTGGAGGTCGTTCTATCCACACAACTGCAGTTCAGGAGCACATATGACTATAGTATAAAATTGTGAATTAGTTAGGGCACTTTTTATTTGTGACCAAATTGATTTTTAAAAGTCATTTAGGAAAGAGCATGGGATCATGGCTAAAGCAAAAGACAACAGGTTAACCACAGGTTTGAGCTCCTTGCCCTGGCACAAAGGGTCTGTGCTAAATGCGGCACATGAAGAAATCAGTTGACCTCACTAGGACTCTGAACAGCTTCCTGTGAGGACCCAGGCAGAAATCAATAGTTGATTTCTGAGTGTGCAATGCCGCAGTCAAGTTCTCATACTGCTGGCTCTAGTGGCCAGTGGAATGTGCAGTCAGTCGGGCTGACACCCAGCGCTGCGGCAGGGAAGATGCTGGGCTCATACCTAACGCCGAGGGGCAGCCACCTTCGCAGGGGACGAAAACTCAGAGAGCAGCCCAGTGGATTATTCTCCTAGCCACAGAAGCGTAAGGGATTGCGAGCGGTGTTTCCAAATTAGCGCATGGCAAAATGACAAAGGTCTCTAGTTATGGCCAGGGAAAGCTTTGGATGAGTAACCATCGCTGTTACCGATGCAATCAGCGCTAAGAGACGGAGGATCAGACGCCGACGTGTGCCAGGGAGGGTGGCCCAGGGAAAGCTTAGCTCAGTCAAATGAAGAGTGAGATATAAAGTAATAATAAAGCGATCTGGTTTCTAACATCAGTGATGAAGAGCGGAAAGACAGAAAAGGCGACTTTAAGAGGACCAGAACTGATTATTGTAGAAATTTCTTTTTGAGGAAATACAGGAAATAATACGCAACATAGAGAAAGGCAGATAGTTTTACTATTTACATTTTCTCATCTTACTGTGACACTATATATATAAAAAAAAAATCCCTCCAAATAATAAAGGCAATCAAAATGTGTTTAAGAAGAAGTTAAAAACATGCAGCACATAAAGAATAATTTCCACAAGATCTCACGGATGCCAGGAATGCATATTGGATATTGTTTCCCATCATACCGGACCACAAAAGAGGAGGGAAACACTTGAATTTCAAAACAAACAGCACCTGGCCTGTCATAAGAAAGAAACTTCATCATTTTCCCTGCGGTTATGTTGTTCCTCACGTCAGTTCATGTGGCTTTCCCATATATCACCGTGGGGAGGGAGACATCTTCCTCTCGCATTATGCCTTTTTAATGTAAAATGCAAATTGCGCTTGCTGAGCTGCCGCTGGGGTGTAAAGAGCTCCTTCCGAGAGCCCCAGCCACTGCGAAAGGAAATCTCGCCTTTTGCGATGGGGGAGGAATATCTCATACAGAAAGTTAGCAGTTAGCTGCTTGTTTACATAAATTAATGGAAACTTTGAATAAGAAATCACTTCTTGTTCATAACAGACTCCGTGTATCTAAGTAGAGTTACCAAGGCAATAGTTCAGCAGAGCTCAGGCACTATGACTGGAAGGGGATTTAAAGAAGACTGGAAAATGAAGCAACAAACCACGACAGGCAGCGTGATTCTGGAGGTTGCTCCAAGAGTTTCCCAGCCCCGGTGAAGTGCAGCAATCTACTGGGCACACACCTCCCGCGGCGCCTCGGGCGCTGCTAGGAATGGAAATTGAAAAGGAAGAGTCAGATGAGAGGAACGGAAGAGATGCACTTCGGAGAGATGATGAGAAATGGGGGAACTCCTCCAACAAACGGGCCAAACTGCGGCTGCGAAGCATGAACCGGGGTCCTTTGAACTCTACGCACGTGGCAACGCCTTGGAAAAAAGTATCACAGCAATTCTATTATAAAATTAAATATTTCTGCGCCTGCTTGCTAGAATCAGACTTACACCTATAAACTTCCCTGCTGTATGCAGTTAGAGTCAGAAAAGTGGTTCACGCCTGGGTGAACGCAGAGGTGTAACCCCAGTGCTCACGTGTGTGGTTATTCGCCTTGGGCTCCCGAACTCCATGTGCATCCCAGTACTTCCGACCGAGTCAAGGAACCCCGCTGAAAACTCAGCCACAACGTTATACTGGATGCATTTTACTGCTTTAATTTAACTTTCCTGTACATTTTTATTTAAAATATGCAAAGTCAGAACACAAAGCAGGCCGAGAATTCACACCGTGGACACGTTTTGTCTCACTTGAACCTTACCTGAACATTTCATTATAGATCTGGAAACCCCTACGGTAAGTCTGGATGAATTATGGATTTTTTTTTTATGAGTAGCCGAATTTCTAAGTTTGAAAAAAAATATTTAGTTCACATAGAACTGAGAAAGGAAAGTTTGGGGTTTGAGGATCGAAATGAAAAGCAATAAAATTTCCTTGGGGAAACATGAATGTTTTTTTTCCATCTAACCCAAAACCCTGTGTTTCTTTTCCAGGCTACAGAATCCTGCCTAGCTCAAAAAAAAAGGCTGTTTAGAAAAGGACAGCTGAAAAGCTGAAGGCACAAGACACTGATTTCTAAAGAGTTATTCCCATTATCTGCTCGTGTGTATCATTTTGGGGTCCGTTATCCCTGATATCCCCCTCGGGCTGTACCGTGTGATAAGTAAAGGATGAGTAAGATCCTCTTCAGAAGCTGGCTTTTAAATCTTGACACTGACTCAGGATTTCAGAAACTGCTTCAAAACTGCATTATTCTTGACCAAAAAAAGGACGAAATGTCTATGGGTGAAACCTTCCTGGCTTCATCATATTTGTGTGAACCCCAGACTTAGTTCTTATCTTTCCATCTCCCTAATTTGGGCTGAGGCACACCTGTATTTTTTCCCCAACATTATTCAAATATTCCCTGCAGTGTACCAGAGACAGACACTTCATCTTTTAAAATCATTTATGTACAAAAGCTGGTTTTGGTAGGAAAGCTTGTTAGATAGAAGATATATACCACATATATTCATTTTTATTTTAAACGAAGATTCTATGAGCTGGGGAAGTCCAATATCAGAAATAACTGAAATTTGCAGTCTTTGATATTCCTGTTTTTTGAGTCAGGGTGAGAAAAGAGTGTATTTGTCTAAGCAAATTGTACGGTCCACTGTGTATTAGAAGAAAATCAGCACCTTACGAAGCCTTTGTTAAACACGACATCAGGAAGTGAACTCCTATAGCACTTAGAGATTATACGTGTGATCGGGAGCAATTATTGCAAACCTAGAATTGTAGGCATTCCTCAACTGACTTGCGTCGAATATCTATATTAATTATATTATAATACAGTAACACCAACTTCACTACATTAAATATTAATTATAATAGTTATGTACTGATCCTATTCCTCAATTCTATGCAGTTTTTTCACAATAAGAAGAATAAGACCATACTAGAGTGGTCTGACACGTAAAATGCATCTCCCCGGAACGGACTGGTTCAATCAGGCACCTTCTTGTCAGCACTCGAACGTCAGCAGAGAAGTCCGACAGGCAGAAGCAATTAGAGCCGTATTATTTAGGGCGATGTTTACCTTTCAGCGATGCAGAGGCGTCTCTGCAGAAGATGGTTCAGCTCAAAGAGGGGTTACCACCCGGAGAGAGACGCGTGGCAAATACTCCTGCCCGCAGAGCCCTGGGGCACTACCTGGGAACAAACGGAGAGGCAGGCGGCCCCCAGCCACTGCCGTCACCGTGTACAGAGACTTCGGATTATTTAGGGGGAAAATATTTTAGCGGGCTAACTACATTCAATTCACCACCAAAACAAAACAACCTCTTTCCTTTGAAGTATTTCAAACTGAAAAGATTTTTTTTTTTCATAAAACAACCCTTTTATTGTATAATGGAACTGTTGTGTTCATTATAATTTTTTTGCCAAGGATCTATTTTACATAACAAAGCAAATTTGCCAACTATTAAGGAAATTTTCCAGTTTTCTCTTACAGATGATAGAAGGAGAAATAATATCATATTTTAAATGCAAAGTGGGGATGATTAAAATTTCATCCTAAATATAATAACATTTCTGAATCCTAAAGAAAACAAAATGAGTAATCTGCTGGGGACAATATAACTGTCTTACAATTCCATACTTTAGCCCTCAGTATTACAAAGCCTTATAAGCAAGCAAAAATATAACTATTTGTTTTGTCTCGCTGTAATGTCTTCAGCACCGTTGGCCTTGAGGCAGGTTTGAAAATCACAAGCTTAGCAATGAGCCTGTTTTATCTAACTCCTGAAGAGCCTTTTTTATCCACTCAAATTCAAGTTCGCATCTCTCTCGTGAGGTTTTTGTTTAATTTTTTTCTTTTAAATTAACATATTAACTCGAAGGGATAAATGCTCAAAGCATCACACCGAGAAAAAAAAAGAATGCCAAAGCCTGTGGTAAATGAACAGATTTTGTCTGTGCGTCTCCTTGAGCACAGTTTTCAAACTTTACCCATGGGGCCAGGCTATTGTTTGCTAAAACTCCGAAGCTTTTATCTGAATAGCTAGGATAAAAGATCTGTGATAAGCAGGTAGAATAGAAGTTCGAGTCATATTATAGGATTGTATTAAGAACCAATGCTGTATGGTTTTCATTTTGCTACGGAGTTTGCTTGTATGGCGCAAAAGATCTTTTACCATTTATTATCCTTGTTGCTGTTTCATAGATTACACTATGCAGGAAATACAGCCCCAGTAACTTAAGTCATTCGGTTTTCATTCTACGGTTCCTTCAAGGAAACTCTTCAGAACATTCCTGAGAAAGACCTGCTCCTACAAATGAACAGTTAGTGCTGTATGACTTGTACTTTAAAGGAAACAACAAATCCCTTAGTCACACAGGATATAGGAGGATGAAATCCTTCGGTATACTCAAATCCTGAGCGTCGTCTGACGTGCAGATAAACCCGGAAAAAATTAAAAATCTCTACCAAGGCGCTGAGGGATGAACAGGTTTCATCCGTCCGCCTTTCCCCGCTTTATTCCGGGTTGGCAGCTCCTCCCCGCGCCCCGCGGTGGCTGCCCCTTGTCGCCCTCACTCCTGGGTGAACTCAAAAGGGCACCCGGCTGCAACTACAACTCGCCCATAAGCGGGGGTTATTTTAATAATTCTAATCCATCGCTGCTGTTACTGAAAATACCCTTGTACAGCTGGGAGGAGAGCTCACAGAAAAACCCGAGGCACCACCAACTCTCTAAGCTCAGCGCCGTGTTGGATATTCAGTTCTGCTGCCTTTGAACAAACTGCGAACACCGAAGAAACTTGTGAAATTAAGCATTTGAAAAAGCAGCGCAAGCACGGCGTTTCCACGCCTGTTTGCTTCCAAAGATGCTCTGGTTTTGCTCGTTGCCTCAAAGAGGGCGTGGATTTACTGTTTGTTCGCTACAGCCAGTATTCTGGGGTGGCGTCTGCCGTGGGGCTGCGGCTGTGCGGGAGCACGGTGGTGCCTGGGGCTCCTGGAGCCCTTCCTCTGAAATTCGTTCTTGTGGGAGACGGTTTATGCCTTTGCAGACGGGACTCAACACCTTGCACCAGGTGAAGACTTAGACATCCTGGCCTTCAACGTAACCACCTCTCCTGGCAGGAAACCCCAAAATATTTTCTTAGTTAATGTATCCTAAAAATCTGAATCACCGCCGTAATTATCAAATAGAAAAGAGATGGATAATTAGGATTACACTCAACCACGACCGTTGCGTTCTGCTGAAACGGAAGAGAGAAGCATGGTTCTCGGATGGCTCCAAGAGTTGCTTCAAGCTGCGCCATCGAAATAAAAAATACTTGGGTGATTTATTTTTCCAGCTTTACTCGCAAAACAAGGGCTAATTGAATGTCGTCCAGCGATATTAATAAACCACCGATGAATCCGCTTACTGAAGAGCAGTGACTCCTGACCAATGAGCCGCACTTTGCAGGTTCTGGTTGCCCATGCCTGCTGGATGGGATATAATGAAATCAAAGCATTAACAGATGTGAATACGTAGTAGTTACATATTAATTTTTTTTTCCTTTGTTCTTTCCGTTAAGGGATTTCAAATTAAATCACACTTTCAGTCACCACTGAAAGTGTTTTTTACAACGTGTTAATGATATCGTAATTATTGCTTCCTATACCACATGCGGGCAATTTCCAGATCGAATCTGCAGCTATTTGATTGCACCAGGTCAGTCTCCAGAAATAGGACGTTCCGGCTGTTACGGCTCCTGAGACGTGCCCGAACTATGAGACATTTCCCTGAAATAATTCGCTATTCGTGTAACTGCGACTCGGATGCATCCCTGTGAGCTCCTCCGGAGTGACCCCTCTTCAGGGCGGTGAGGGTGAGGAAGGACGCGAGCAGCCGAGGCGGGGGGGGAGGGAGTGCAGCCCGGAGAGGAGGGGGATGCTCAGGGCAGCCTGCCCAGGCTGCACCCTCCTCTTCCGAAGGGCCGATTTAGAAAACTAAAGCCTCCCAAATTAAACCTCAGTATGAAGGTATCGCAAACGCCACAATGGGGAGCAGCAGCATCTTCACTTCCCCTGCAGAGAACGCAGCCCTCCCCTTGCCAGATGTCTCAGGCTAGGTAACCTCTGCCCTTGCTGTCTGTCCTAGAATCTTTGGATGGAAAACAACTGAAAAAGTTTTCTTTACATCTTTATGAAAGATGTACAGTCAAAGATGAATTTTTTCAAATGGAGATCTTCCAGGCAGGAAACATTTAACCCATACCCTTTAAAGCTTTCTTTCAAATTTAGTACAATTCAACATTGCAGTGTGAATCTGCGACTTTCCTTTTCAGTTGCTTTCAGCCCTTTCCAGAAGTTTTCCTAAATTAGCACTATGAGTTCTTTTTAAAAACACGCATTTGATTTTGCTTTTTCCAGCTGGTGAATTTTGCTGCCTGCACATATCAGATCTTGTCATCATCCTCTCTTACCCTCTCTTAAGCTACAAAATCAAAATTAAGCTGTAGAGGATTCCAAAACGAAGACAGTATGTGAGAAGGAACTTCTTTAGTAAATCCATCCCCATGCTTGTTCATTCTTGGCAATTCTCCCGTAACCCTGGATCCGACGCAGCTCATAGCACAAAATACTTTCCTTCTGCAAGTTCCCCGTTCATAAAAAACAAGACAAGATGCACCATCGAATAAATTGAAAGGGAAGAATTGTACCTTCATACACTGGGGTGGGATTTAAAGAGCTAATGCGTGATTCTTATTTTTCATTTAATTAAATCACCTTCGCAATGCAGGTAAGGTTTGCCCTAGCTCAGTAGAAGACAGACCAAAGGGAATCAGTACCCAGACACAGTAAAATCCTCGCCAAAGGACTGTCCTCTTTGTGACTCAGTCAGTCGCATGGGCAATTTTTTTATCCTAATGGGCTTCCCTATGGATGGGAGTTGCCCTTGGGCATCGGTGATAAAAGAGACAGTCTCAATATATAAACCTTACAAAGGAGGAGTATGGTGGACACGTGGATTTATTTCAAGACCAATTCTCTCGCAAATACATACTTCCATAAATACCTAGAGATACTGCTCCTGGTGTGAGCGGAAAAAAGGTCCCACCTTCATTTAATATTTTGTGTATGTGTCTATTCACTGAGGTGGTAAACTATAAAATGGACCGGACTGAGAGCCCGTGTATTTCCAAAAAACCGCTGCATGGTTTCCAGTACAGCCTGTGGCTGCTTCTGAGGCAAAGGCAACTCCTCCTCTCGGACCGACCGCGCAGCTTCTCTGAGGGAGTTTTCAATTGTTAAAGCACTTCAAGTTCCTGCATTTCACTCTTCTGCCTGGTTTTCCTAATGAGATCTTTCTACCCCTTCCTGTTTATGGATTTTTATTAATGGACTGGTCACTGGAGGTAGAAGATTTCTGCCTATGTATAATTTAGTGAGCTTTATGAAATAGTCTAGCCTGCAAAGAGGTCACGCATCAGCTTTTGCTAAAGCAGAGCTAGCTATGAAGGATATAAATCACACTGTTTGGGATAATAATGCCATCTCTCAAGGATGTCATTAATTTAAAAGCAGGTATACAAGCTAACTTTGCGATTTCTTCAGAGCAGACTATGGCTAGAAGCAAAGCCGCGGCCTGCAATGTAGATTTAGGTATTATGCATCACATAAGGAAATAAAAGACAAAGCAAATTCTCTGTGCTATCAGCTTCTCCAACATTAAATATGGAAACGTAGCGTGAAGCGTACAGCCCTTTTTATTGCGAATATTCTATCGAAGTCCTCCAAAGTTTACTACTCTCTCTGCTTATAACTCCACCTCCATTTTCCCTTGTGCTTGGCCTAGTTTCACTCCTACAACTGATGCTTCTTCAAAGGAAAAAAAAAAAATTGTGGGAAGAGACTGACACAGAAAAATGAATAGCAAAGCATTTGAAACAAAACCGAAAAAGAGGACGTGCTCTGCATTAGTGCTATTTTATATTTCACTATTATACTTAACCATTTCTTACTGGTAAAAAAATAAATGGGGAAGGTTCCTTACATTTTCCTTCTCATTTAATTTTAGCTTTTCGATCACCAGGTCTTTATGCTTCATCCTGGGACATCTTCAGTGTCAAAGGCCATATTGGCAATGAAGATGCACCCTTAGACAGGAACGAGGAATACGGCCCCTCTCTATCCTGCTTGTGCACTTAAAATGTTTTTTATTTTATTAAAAAATGTCCATCAGCTGCCTACTAAAAGTATAAAAACTCTTTTGCGTTCACGGTCACCAAACATTTATAATGAAATTTAACGTGGAGCAGAAACTGCTTCGTTCCTCTGTTAAACCTCAGCCCCCCTTTTGAGAACCGCTGCAACACGCCCCGCTTCGGCTCCCCCAGGCCCCCCCGCCTCTCCCGGACCGCTCCCGCGCTCGGGATTTCTCTCTTCTTAAACACGAGCAACAAGCCAAAAACCCAAGACCAATGAAATTTGTATTTCAGTCTGTACTGGACACTTTTCCCCTTCTATTCTGTGGGATTAAAAAAAATGCTGGCCGACTGGATGCTTGAATGGGACTGTCCCAAAAACACAGCATGAGTGGACCAGCAATGGAGATTCATCGTGCAGATGCAAATCTTTCCTTTAGTGGCTAAAAAGCAACATAAAATATTGCCTAACACTATTTCCCTTTACTGGACAGAGATTTTCCTCTTCTTTCTTGATACTTTAAACTTGCATTTAACCATCCCGTTTCGCAGCACGACAGTTGGTAAACTACGGACTTGGTTTAGCCTCCACTGATGAGAACTGGCATTTTCCCACTGACTTCTCCCAACACCTTCTCTCATCTATGAAAATAAACATCTTTTCCCAGTGATGAACCATAGAGAAGCCAAATAACCTTACATTTTCTGTCCTGCTGATCTTGTTTTCATTTATTGGGCCAGTCAGTCCTCACCCCAGCCAGAAAACACTGTAAATGACCTGTAAGTGGGTCGATTTTTGTGTAATCAACGCTAAAAAAAACAGGCTTTAAAAACACCCAGTGGGAGCAGAATCCTCAGGATTGGCTCCGACCACCCCAGGAGCGAGGGACGCTCTTCCCTCAAAAGCAAGCGGATTGCCCACTCCCATTTTCCTTTGCTTTTCCCCACTTCAACACCGTTGAAAAGAGCAGCACGCACAATTCGGCTTCTGTAGGAGTGCACAGAAACAGAAGCAACGTAAAACACACAGCCAAAGACTGGGCGTGGAAGAACAAAACGTCAGAGACTAATTACAGCACTGCTACTCAACAACGACAGCTCGGTTCTTTAAACTTCATAGAGAGGGAACTCTAGAAGAGGTTTGTCAACAGGTTTCTGAAGAGCCCAAGTGACATTTCACACTTTTACAGATGCTGCTATCTGATTATTCCAACAAGACTAAAGCTTAATGCACTTTCAAAATTCTCGACGCTAATTTTGACGGTTTTAGGGTTTTTTTAGTATATAATATTGACATTTACAACCGGCTGGATTTACAGCACGGAGTTTTTACCTGTTAGATAAAGTCCAACACAGGTGCAGAATTACCTTCAAAAACTGCAAGGACGGTGTTGAACAGACCCAAATCTTATCAGTCAGAAATAGCTTTCGGTGACAGATCTCTACTGCTAACATAGAGCTGCTGTGCAATTACAAAATACTGTTGTCTGTAAGAAACGGCAAATTATGAAACACCTCTCCGTATTCAGCCTCCACATTCAGCACATTCATACCGAGTTACGCCACAGTCTGACCCAGAATACGAATATATTCACCAGGGAACGTGCATATGCACATCCCCGTGCGTGAGCCTGTGCACCCTCTCTACACATCACCGGCAGCCGCCGCAAACACACAAGAGCTCGAACGTCTCTGCTGCTCCCGACGGTTATCTGCTAGATGCTCGTGGACACTTCACTTAAAAATAAATATGGGTGAAACCATCCGCCAGTTTTATTTCTCCCCCACTAACGCCTTACCGGCTGGATTTTCACATTGCCGAACATCAGAAGGGCAATTTCAGACCGTGAAATAAGTCTGATTTTATCCTCTGGAGCCTGTCAGGGTCCCCGCTTGTAAAATGGAAAGTAATGCTTTGCTCTACTTAGCAACAGTTATGCAAATTCAATTTCAGTTTAAAACGAACACAGTTATAAAAGGACGATCATTATTTACTTGTTGCCCGTGCATCGATTTTAGTCTATAGCTAATACGAACGAATGCATGGATAAGTTTCCAATATTTCTGATCACTGCAGCGCAAGAGGCTGAATTCCAACGACCGCAAGCCAACTCAGAGAGGTGCCGGTGCCCAGGGAGGAGCCCCAGGAGCTGGGAGCGCAGGGACCCACAGCCGGCACCAAACCCCCCGCGTTTTGATGAGGAAGTAGCAAAAAAATGCAGTAGCATTGCTGTCGCACGGCATTGTTCTAGCAAGTGTTTCCATAGGAGAAACCGCTGCCAGCTGCTTTATTTTTACCCCGTTTCCAACCCACCTCTCTGGGTCTGCAATAAAAAACTGGGAAGCGAAACGGGGGCGGGAGGTGAGGGAGGGAGCAGGGGAGGAGGGCAGCTCCGTCCTCCCGCCCCGGGGCGCTGCGCCCGCCGGCACAGAGCCACCCGGCACGCAGCAACCGCCATTTCAACTGCGCAACCGATGGCCCGAGCGTGTTAAAACGCTGGAGCAACAAAATGGCTAGGAATTAATTGCCTGTTGATTATGGCAAATTTTCTTGGAAAGTAGCACGTCCCTGTGATTCATAATTAACTCTCTCTGCTTTTTCTGTTTGTTCTCAGAACGCATCGTGCCGTTGTAACATAAAACGTCTCCAGCTGGAGCGTCTTCAAAGCATTTTGTGGATGTCAGTGAATTTCGGCTGGCTGGCGTTATCCTTTAGGGGCAGGTGGATCCGACCCCCACCCCGCCAGGGAGCCAGGTCCCAAGAGCCGGACAAAGACGCAGAAGCAGCAGAAGAGAAGCAAGGCTAGCTCGCCCCCCGTTCGCAGGACACCATTCAAATCCCACCTCCCATTCCAATGCAATAACGTGCTTGTGAAAGCTTCCACTTATTTTTTAATAATTTCAAGAGGTGAAGTGTTATATTTATCGCTTTTGTAGAGTTACTTTTATTATATTCACGTACTTATAATTGCCTGTACTGATACCTGGAACAATCTTTCCAGTGTTTATAGTTACGGTTATTTAACCTGCAACGTAGCCAGATAACCAGTTTAAAAGTAATCCGGAATTTCATTATTGTGGCAAAGGAACGTGTAACAGCCTTCGCTGTCAGCCACGCAAGGTCACGTCATGCAAGAAAACGCACAGAATTGGTTCCGTCCTGAAGTCTCCGTGATGCTCTTCTCTCTCGTCTTAAGAAGGTCGTGAAAGGTATGTCTCCCTTTTTCCCCTGAGAAATTATTCTACTGTCTAAAAGAGTTGCCCTAAAAAGTCGTTTTTAATTACTAAATGTATATGTCCAAAGCGTTTCTCCTTTTCCCCTGTAAATAACCGCAGAAAACAAACATTCGCAGATGAGCAAGGGCCTGCAATGACAGTGCCTTGCCCAAGCCGCGCTTCACCTCCAGCGGTGTCAAGGTGCTCGCACGGCGCTTGCTGGGCTGGTAACTCGCTGTTCCGCTACCTCTTTAAAAAAGAAGGTGCCGTTTAATTGTATATATACTAAAATTATTTATCATTGGCACCCTGGGGCCTTGAATAAGATACTTATTACTTTAAATAGGTGATTGATTCTAAAAGCGCACACAGACAAGGTAACGATGCCGCACCGTCGCCGGCAGCAGCGGAGGAGGGACGCTGCAGGGAGACGGCCGCTCTTCGGCAAACCCGTAAATTCAGCGCCGCTTCCATTTGTCTCACTTTTTAAACGTTAACTGGACCTGACAAAAGGTTTTTATCGGATTATAGTGTTTCAACTCAGATATTTAGTATGTCAGATGCTGTTAGTTCTAATCAGGCTAAAAGCAAGACGCCGACCCCAGTCTCTCACGCGGAGACGCGGCAGATGTGCTGCTTCCGCTGGCGCGAGGGAGGGACGCGGCCGGGCCACTCCGCAACGCTGCAGGTGTCCTTTTATTTTATTTGCCGGTTTATTTCCATTCTGGTTTTATAGAAATGGTTTTCATATACAGGTCTCTGTTTTCATTGATTACGATGAACAGAATTCCTGACATGGCATGTTTTAATTGCATTAATTAGAATTGTGTGAGGAAGAATTGACTAAAAATCTTACTGTGCCGAAGTTTGACCCTGAAGTACTTTTACAGTGTTTTCTCCTCGATCTTAGAGAAGAAGATAAGCATTTTCGAAAACGTTGGGAATTCATTTGAGGATAATTAGTGGCTTTGCACCTCCTTAGCAAGACTTCATGAAATATTTAGATTAAAAATCTTTTTGCAAGATAAAGCCAGCACGTTCTAGATCTACCCGCCATCAGGTGGGATAATTTTTACATCCTTTTTTTAGATCTAGTTGATGAAAAAGATGACACTGCAACACAGAGTTGCAGAGACTAGTCTCTAATGCGCTCTAAGTCTATTTTAACTGCCTTTGTTAACATCAAAAAATTAAACTTTTAAACGTGGGACGCCTTTTTTTCTGCTGAAAACTGACAGTCTAACACTACAGAAGTTGGAATAACAGGAAATCCAATGGAAAAAAAAATCAGATAAAACACAGTAATCACAATGATCACAGTGACGGGCAGCAGAAAGCTCGATAAAATATTGTACTGTTTACTCAGGGCACAGAGTTGCAAACACACTTGCAACGTGGAAACGATGGCAATGAATAACCAAATAATTCTCTCAGATTTTCCAGGCCAGCCCAATTGCCTTTAATTGAACCAACGGGACGTCGAAGAGGCATTCAGAGAGGGAATAATAGGGCCCACAGTAAGGGCAGTCAGAAGAATATGTACTTATATGTAACCAAACCCTTAAAAGTGTTATAAGCCCACTTTTATGTCTTTACAATAATACACCTGCAGTTCGTCACCGTCACAAAATAGCATTTTGGAGGATCTGTTCAAATGAAATTGCATTTGGATAAAGTAATTGTAATTAAAATCTCTGCATTGCCGCACTCTCTTTTCAGATGAGAATTGTATTTCTGAGGTGCTACGATGGGAAAAACCAGCATTTCCATTTTAGTCTTCCAAGCAAGTCTTGCAATGAGTGCTGACTCTTTCCTGAGTGAAACTATCAGGATTTTTGCCATTGAGTTCAGTGGGAGCAGCATATTCAATAGATGCGAAATCTTAAAAAAGATGTATTCATTAAACAAAAAATCTTTAAAAAGGAGTAGGTTTGGCATCCTTGAGAATTTCTTGCATTATAGGATGCAATCACGCATCACGTTCTCCTACGAGTGACTTGTCGCTAATGGACTCCCATAGCTTTGTAAACGTCGTTTCATGACACGACGTCGCGGCCTCAGCGTTGTCCCTTCGCCGGTGGCTGGCACCGCGCCAAAGCTTCAGGCAGGGGTTATGCTCTCACAGCTCTGGAAACACGCGCTACGGCCACCCACGGTCCTGACCGGGTGGTTCTCACCATGAAATTATTTTCACATTTTCAAGTCAATTGTAAATTCCTCAACAAAAGCCTTTTCCTTGAGGTGTGGAAGACTATGGAGGTTATCTGCACTTTAATTAGAATCACAGAATCACAGAATCACAGAATTGCCCACGTTGGAAGGGACATTTCAGGTCATTGAGTCCAACCATCAACCCAACACTGCCAAAGCCACCACTAAACCGTATCTCTAAGCGCTATGTCTACCCATCTTTTAAATACCCGCAGGGATGGAGGTATTAAGATTAAAAAGGAATAAAAATAAAAAAAGAAAACCACCCATTTTAGATCCACCTAATGCAAAGTAATAGGTTTGACCTGCATTTGCCTTAATGCCAGCAAGAACCAGAAGAGCCCCGGCGCGCAGAGCGGGCTCTGCCACCAGCTCACTCTTTGGTGAACTCTCGTTCTGAATCAGCTTTCTTTCCAAAAACTTTTTTAAAATCTGTCTTTCAAAAAAGGTTCATAATTCTTCTTACAACTCGGGTTCCACACGGCGTTTCCAACCGGTTGGTTCTGTTTGATCTGCGGGAGGTCTCCGGTTTGTTGGGTGGGAGCTGACCAGAGCCACGCTTTAGACGGGACAAGCGATGCTCTCCCAGCGGAAGCTTCTGCACCTCTCCGGCTTGGCAGAGGAGGGATGAAGAACGTAACTAACCTAACGACCACGAAGCTTAGAATTTAATACTCTACATTCCTGTCCTCTGCGTTAGATCATTATGTTCTTTAACCTAAGCTGTTGGGTTTTCTGGCTTTGGCCCTTATTTTTGACTCCTTACTTCTGCCGCTGCCGTATAACGCAAGACGTTGCTGAAAGACACTTGGACTGTTCTGAACACACCTTTCGCAAGGCTCTCCCAGGGCACAAAACAACTCCTCCAACTTAATTCAAATGTAACAGAACTAATATACTTCAGACCAGAGAGCAAATGATAATTTTGTGTAGATTATCCTTTGCCTGCAGATTTCAGAAGGTGGAAATTTCAGGCTTATAATGGAAATTCAGTTGCAGCCGTGACTGTGAAGCACCTCTGACATTGCAGAAGTATGAGTTTCAGCCTAGAACCGCCCTGCGCTACTTCAGATGAAATATTCCTGATTTACATCCTCGTAAATGAGATCACCTGCTAATGCAAACATTTTCCATGATTTAAGTCTTTTAAAGAAGGGGAAAAGCCATTCATACGTCTTTGAGAGAGAGAAGAGCCCATGCAGCTCATTCGAATGCTGTGAGAGGTACAAATGTGGGAGGAATTCAATGAACGGATAAAAAATACAAATCCCGGAGAAACATTCTGATGGGTCATTAACGATGCATTGACGACTGCGGATGCAGCCCTTGGTAAGGGTAAGTCTGAGCGCGCTGTTTGCTGGTTCGCTCGACTGGGGGGTCTCTATCGTCGAGCAAATCTCACTCCGCCACCTGGGAAGGATTTTTCTAAGTCTTTTTCTTCTTGTGCTGAGCAGGGACAAGATGATAACAGTGGCTGGCACCAGTGAGTTAATTTTATAACGAAAACTGACATCCTACTCGAGTGCTAGCAATTTAAAAGAGTAATGGATTGTCAGTTTTAGCTGGAAAGCGGTTGCTATATGATTTTTGAAGTCTTTTGCATATTTATTTTGCCCCACTTTAAATAAATTTGGGAAAGGTTTATCTCGTTAGCTCCGAACGCAAGTCCCTCTTGGCCTGATTGAGGAAAAAAATTAGACTTTGCAAACATTGCAAAGACTAAATCAATACATTAATATTTAGGGGACATTAAGGAGGTTTATTAAACAGAAAAAGTGCCTTGAGTATTACTTTGGAAATATTATACATGCTTAAATAAAAACCATAGGTTGTGGTTTCTGACTGAATCTATAAATCGCATTTACATAGATAACGGAATTATTTACACACACAGCGTGTCAAGTGCGGGTTCCGTACGGAAAGGAGAGGATGCAGAGGGCAGGATGGCAGCAAGTGCCGTGTGTCTGTCCCGGCCCCAAGCGCGCCCAGCATGGGATAGCTTAAAATCAAAATTAAGATGTCAAGTAAATAAAGTAAGAAAGCTTTTGTGTCACCAATTCCCCGGTGTTTGCACTTTGGTAGCGATGGAAAGCGCTGACTTGGGCAGGCTCCGAGCTCCTGTGGAATGGGGAGGGCAGAGGGTGCAGCGGGGGTAAGGAAGGGCAGCAGAGACCATGGGGGGACAGGGACAGGGGGTGTCAGAGGGAATGAGACCTGTTATCGACACCTAAAAGCCTAAACCATGGATCTGTTAGAGCTGTGCATCCCCGACAGACCAAAACGCAGCCTTGAAAAACACCCCTCGACCCAGACTGTGCCAGTGGATCCTGGCGCTGCTGCCACCGGGATCACGGCCAGGCTCCCGTTCATGTTCAAGGAGACAAACAGAGCTGTCAGGTCCTTAATCCCGTCATTCAGAAGACCACGGCCACAAACCTCACTCATTGCCTTTGTGGTCACCCCTGCCCCACCAGACCCCCGCGTGAACTGCTCTCCTGCACCCCGGCCACTCTCCCTGGACAGCCCATCCCAGCACGACGGGGACCAGCACCTTCCCCGCATCTCTCATCAAAATTCACTCATGGCTAAGTTATCATAGAATCATAGAATGGTTTGGGTTGGAAGGGACCTTAAAGCCCAGCCAGTGGCACCCCCTGCCCTGGGCAGGGACACCTCCCACCAGCCCAGGTTGCTCCAAGCCCCGTCCAACCTGGCCTTGAACCCCTCCAGGGATGGGGCAGCCACAGCTTCTCTGGGCAACCTGGGCCAGGGGCTCACCCCCCTCACAGCCAACAATTTCTGCCTCACGTCTCATCCAAATCTCCTCTCTTTCAGTTTAGAGCCATTACCCCTCATCCTATTGCAACAGACCCTGCTAAAAAGTCCCTCCCCAGCTTTTCTGGAGCCCCTTGAGGGACTGGAAGGGACTGGAAGGTCTCCCCAGAGCCTTCTCTTCTCCAGGCTGAACCCCCCCAGCTCTCTCAGCCTGTCCCATAGGCTGTGAGAGGTCCATTTGCCCAGTGTTGTGCCAGCCGGTAGGCTTGTTCTCCCTTCCCTTGGTGATACACACCACGTGTGTCAATAAAGCACAACAAAATTCCCCCCAAGCCCCCATTTCACTAGGTTGAACAAAGCAATCTCGTTCAGATGAGTCCTCCATTCTCCCGATCACGCTGGTAGCCCTCCCTTGGCGCCTGGGTCCTTTTGAACCCCCTGTTCTGGCCTCTGTCTCCCGGCAGCCACCAGCGGGAGCCCGACCTGCCCCCTCCCCGCGCGGTGCCGCAGCACCATCCCTGCGCCCCGACGCACGGAGAGAACCCCAGGCTTTGGGCTGTGACCCGTCGCTCTGCCCCGCCGCGAAATTAATTCTCAAGGAGATCCGTAAACATGTCTTAAATGTTTTTGCAAATTGAAAGGGAAACACGGCTTGGAGGATGCGATTTAAACTTTGGGAGAATAAATGTCAGATTAAAAATGGCAGAAATTGCAACCTTTTGCTAGAAAAATTATGAGCAATACAGCATGGTAAGAGGTATTTCATGTTTTTAGTTTACTGTGGCAAACATCTGATATTTACATCATCTGCAGTTCATGACTTTTCAGATCAAGCATCTGGCACCGAGGTGGATTGAGTTGATTACAAATTCCTACCTTCTAAACTTTTAATTAATTACTTCATAATTCTCACTTCTTTTTAATAAGGTCATTGAAATAAAGTTAACTGGATTATCTTCCTCTCTTTCATGGGACTCTTCTTTCATTGATGTAAATGCAGGCTTAAAGGCACATTAGGCTTTTTTTCTTTTTTTATTAACTATCTTGATTAATTTTCTTGGTACAAAAAGGTGTAAGTGTGAAATAGGCAACAGTGATCCAGACTTGATTTGGTGGCCTGGCGAAGGCGTTGGGCAGGGATTTGGGAGGCTGGAACTCAACTTCAAGGTGTGCCGGAGATCCCTGATTGACTGTGGCCAAACCCTCCAGGTCTCGCTGCTCCCCGTATCCGCGCCTGGGACAGCGATGGAGCGGCTGCCGCTTCCCTCCAGCCTCCCTTATTTACCCATCACGTTACCTTTCTATCTTTTACTCGTGGAAGTTAAGGCATCTTTAACCCATTAAAATGCATTTATTCTCTGAAGCACTTGCATGAGTGTGTTCAGAAGTTGGCAGCCCACATAGCAGAGAAGAGGATATCCAAAATGACAGCTACTGGATCTGTGTGTATAGAAAGACCTCACACACACACCAAAAAAAGAAGAAAAAAGAGAGAGCGCTGGATTTACACAGCTTTTCAAGCGGAGTTTCACAGCAAATAGTTCTGCAATCTGGAGTTTGAACCTATTTGGGAGCTTATGATCAGACACGAGTCTTTATTCACTTAATTTGCGACACGACGCACACACCCCTGGGTCTTCAGCTCTGCTGTTTGCAGCAGGAGAACGTCTTCTTTCAGCGTTACTCGACAGAATACAGCCTGTGGGCAGGGGAATTTTAAAGGGCTAAGACTTTGCTTTTAAATTTTCCTTTTCTCTTGTTATTTCATGCGCTGCTCTAGGTCTGCTGCTGATCATTTATTCGCAACGTAAAAGGAAACCCAGCCCTTTGACTGAATGATTTTACTTTGGCAGAAGACCTGCTTTTCCCTTCATTTATTTCTCCCCACCAGCAGAAGTTGTGTCTAATCTTGAAATACAAAGCCATGAACGATATTAAAAGGAAACATAAAACTGCTTCCATAAAATGTTATTATACCATCCCCAGGAACCCTATTGAGCAGGAAAGGATACGTAAGCTTATAGCACCAATTAGCGGTTTGATGTTTCCCTTGCAGCCCCGGTTACTTTCCGACGGGTGGGTCAGTCTCCACCTCAGAGGATGCGTAAATCACATCCCTACCTCCCCGCCTCAGCGCACGGACGGGGAAGCCGCGGCTTTATCAGCAGCGTCAGTACGAAGCGACCTGATTAAAAGTGCTTACATGCACGCGTCCCATCCCGCTCACTGGGCAGATAACGCCGGCAGCAGGTGTGATGTAGGTCTCTCCTACATTGCCCTGCGAACCCCAGTGTTGATTCCAGGTGGGATCCCACCCGAGTGGGACGGGCGATTGGTAGGACTCGCATCTGACCCACCGAGCACCCACTGCACGGCCGGTAATTACTAATGTCTATAGTAACATGTACATAAAGATACGAGCTGGAACGGAAAGAAATGGCCCCAGTCATCACCGAGACGGCACGGGGCATCCTCCAGAGCCGCTGATCCCGCTCTGCGCCCAGCGGATGCGGGACCGCTCTCTGCAGCGGGGAGCTCAGCAGCGTTCCCCGCTTGAGGAGTGCTAAGAGAACTACACAGGAAAACATACGGGGACAGGGAGGGTTTTTTTAACCCTGTTTTGAAAATGGCTCAGTTGTTCTGGCTGCGCTTCATGGGGCTGGTCCCTACTTCCAACCTAAAATGTAACTGAAATAAAATGGAGTAACTGACACACATATATATGCAATTGAAATAATAGTTGATACTGTCCCAGCTTCTTCATTCCAGCTTCCCAGTCCCATAGCACACAAATACTTCTGCACTCCCTGAACAACCCCCCCCCCCGAAATAGTACGTTTATGGGTCTTCACACAACAGCCACCTCCAAGGAAGGTTATAAAAATGACTAAGTGATGGCTTTTTGGCTGCACTAATGAAATCATGTTCTTTATGCAACAAATACGCTCAGCCCTTACAGAGCCACAGTCTAACGTTCCTGCAAAGCATCGGGGTCTAAAGGTCCAGTGGTTAAGGATAATTAGTTTGAGAAGCATTTCATACGTGTTATTTGTAAGGGGTTTTGGTGTGCCATATGGATTAATAGAGATTGCCATTTAAATTCTTCTGTTTCATATTCATTGCTTTATTACTCATAAAAATGCAAAAGAAAATGTTAATGATGATTACACCAAAGACTAATAAGTTAAAGCCTTAGGTTATACTTTGCATTTCTGAAGATATAAATGCAATCGCTTAATAATTATGCATATTTTTAACTATTGAGTTATTATTTCTCTACATACTTGCAGTTAGCCTAATTAATTTTAAGCTCCTGTTTATATGTTTCATACATGCAATTAATTTCCAACTTTATTTTCTAGCTCCTTGCACGAGAGCATTAAAGACAATCAATTGTTCACTCTGGAACAACACAATTAGTATTACCTCCATGTGCGTAAAACTGACTATGTCGATCCGCAGCCCTTGTAACAGAAACCTGTCTCACGGAAATAAATGGACTGTTCTTATGAACAATAATTAACAACCAACAATAGAAATAACCAAGTTTTGAGCCACGCAGGAGACCGATTCCGAACTGACAGACACCTGCAGAGGACCACCGCAGGGAGCGATACCTCGACTATTGTACTGGTATTTTCCTCTTACATTTTTACATCTTGTTTAATTGTCAGCAGAGCAGGAGCGAGGATTTAAACCTGATTTTGGCAAGCTGGAGACCCTTCTGGGCTAATTTTCAGGGGCCCAGAGCCAACGGCACATGCAGTCTACGACCACATACGTCCAAGAAAGAAAGGAAAGAAAGAAACAACAACAAAAACTTTAAAACGTACTTAGCTGATGTTTCCATCTATAAACTGTTTTTTTTCTAGCATAACAATTTGCAATTGTTTTAAACACGTACCTTGTACAGTTAAGTGCACCTGCATCGTTCTAGGAGTGTGCTGAGTTTGCACAGAACAAGTGTATGGACCGTCATCCGTCACGTCTACGTCCTGTATCTGCAGGCTATACTCTCTTCTATTTGCTGTTGCGATCGAAACTCGAGGATCTACCGACCATTTATCACTTCCAGCAAAAATAATACTCGACCGATTCAGCCAGGCCCCTTTTGAAGCTCCATCTTCCAAGTAACACCTGGGAAAGAAGGTGAAACCATAAGTATGAAAACATATGAGTTTTTAAATACCATTAACTTGCTATTGATTTATAGGCCGAATACTGCTGTAACGGATTAGAGTTGAACCTCAAAGCACGAGTCATTTCTTAACTCACACATCATCACAAAACCGAAAGCCGATCGTACAAATACAGAGTAAACGTAAATATATTTTTCTGCTAAGTTCTTCCTTCCTGATTTTCCAGCTTGTGGGTGCTCAGTGGAGCAGGATGGGGAAAGTCTCGATTATTTGTGAACTGGCCTCAATGACTTTGTCGGAGCAGCCCTTTCTGCCCCACTCTCAGCCCACCAGGATGAGGAGGAGGCACCTGCCAAATTCTTGCCCTTCTCCCAAGACACAGTCAACTTCTGGCTGCTTAGTTAAGGAACCAAGAGACTTTTTCCACCAAAAACTCTAATGACATCTTAGAATCCAAAGCAATATTTTTTTCTTTTCAAAAGGTTATTAGATTTGTCATTGCTAATCATATTCAAGACATCTTGTTTAAAGCAAACACGCATTCAATTAGCATGTCTTTCCCTGCTGACAAGAACAATGAAATATAAAGCATAGCTCAACTACATATTTTTTAAGACATCTGTGGCATGGTATTGACTCAAACAAATGTGATTTGTTTATTATGCCATACTTTAGCATCTTTACAATTATTAGAACAATAACTAAAAATACTCTGCAGGGTGTAACAGTCACCTTAACTGGAGCTCGGTGAATAGCAAGACCCCTACGACCAGAAGCAGATGTACCGCAGACTACTTTCCTGATACATTTTAGTTCAAAAATTTTCCTCCATGAAATAAAGGCTTTGGTTGTAGTTTTGGTTTTTTGTTTGTTTGGTTTTTTTTTTTTTTTTTTTTTTTTTTTTTTTTTTTTAAATGAGTAAAAAGTACAGCTGGAGAATGAAACCAGACAGATCTGATGAGTTTGACAGCATTTCTACACAATATCTCGGGGGTTCGAACATGGCACCGGAGATTGCGAGGGAATCGCGAGCTGAACGCACCAGCGTAGGTGCCGCAAACTGCCTGAAACTAATCAGCTGAGAAATAAAAAGAACAAGGTATACTGCAAAATCTAATTTGTAGTCCCTTTTGCCATCTGTAGATTCAAAAACCAGCCGGAGTATTAAAGGTCAGTGTTAATTGAAAATCTTTTCTGTGGATATGCAACCAAAAAAAAAAGCCACCCGGGCGTAACAGAAGTATTACCTTCTCCGAAGGTAATTAGGCACTGCAATACGCTGCCGTTGTCAATATTTTGTGTTGCGTATTAGGAAGCATTTGGAATTTCTCTCTGAAATAGCCTTCCATGTGAAGCTGTCTCCTCGCATGCTGGGAGGGGAACGGCGCTGTGAGGGATGCTGTTCACGTCCCTGGCAAGTCCCAAGGACAGCACGGCATCAAGGCCAGGACCGGACTTCGGGGGCAAAGCGGTAAGAAGCTGGTGAATAACGCTGACAGGACTTCTTAGCGCAATTAAGTAAATAAGAAGGCGTCGTGGTTTGGGCCCTCGAACCAGGAGAGAAGGAAAGCAGAGGTCTGCTGGGGCGGGATCCCCGCAGAGGCGCTGGTGGGACAGCGCGGCTCTCCAGACCCTCGGATGGGCAGAGCGGTGGCCGAGAGACACGGGGTGATGCCAGAGGACACGAAGCTGCGCCGGAGCTGAGGAACCCCTGGCTGGTGGGGCCACAGAAGCGGCCACTCAGCGGCACACAGGCTGGCAGGGGAAAAATGGTCCCAGGCTGGTGGGATAAAAACGGTCCCAGGAAATGCTCTAATTTTTTAAGCGAACTTTGGAGTTGCTGGCTTTGGAGTAGCCAGGACAAGAGGTAACGGGCACAAACTTGACGATGGGAAGTTCCACCTAAACACGAGGAGGAACTTCTTTGCTGTGAGGGTGGCAGAGCCCTGGCACAGGCTGCCCAGAGAGGTGGTGGAGTCTCCGTCTCTGGAGACATCCCAAACCCGCCTGGACGCGTTCCTGTGCCACCTGCTCTGGGTGACCCTGCTCTGGCAGGGGGTTGGAGGGGATGATCTCTAGAGCTCCCTTCCAACCCTGTGATTCTATGATTCTGTGATCAAACTTTTCTGTCACCTGGGAAGAGGAGAGTGACGCTGGTGACGGGAGACAGAAAGGACGGTAACGACCACTCCTCAGTCCCACGGGCGTTCTGACCGCACGTTCGACGGATACTTGGGCGATGCAGTCTAATGTTGTACTTTGCGGTGTTTGACAGTGAAAGCAGTCCCTGGGCAAGGCAGCCCAGGGATGCGCTCTCTTGAACTTCAGCCAGAACGATGATTTTCGTGAGCAGCCCGGAAAACGCATGGAAGAGCAGCAAGTGAGGAAAGAAAACATAATGATGGGAAGAAACCCAATAAACACCAGCAGAGCACAGGACTGCGTGAAGCAGGAGAATACAAGGAGAATATAAACTCTGGAGATACTTCAAGTACCACCTTGCCATAGACAAGGAAACGTCCGTCATAAAAACAGGAGGGTTGGAGACAGCAGGTGATGCCTGAGCAAAAGAAAATGGTGATATCTCGGGTAAAAAACATGGGAAAACAGGACTGGGAGAAGGGTGCCCAGGAGGAACGGCCATCAAGGAGAGCCCCTCTCGGTGGCAGAGAAGTGAGGGGATGACCGGGCAGAGAGAGCGTGCAGAAGGCACTCTACTTCTACCAGCTGATGGAAAAGACTGAGCCCGTCTGCAGTGAGGTTAAGGATGTTTAACTATGGCTCAAAACCCAGCGCTATACTCCTGTTTTCCATAAAGAAGGTGGCATCCAGCACACGGGGAAGGGCAGAGCAGCTAACGGGAGTCAAGGGCAGAGGATAAACTTGATGCTCTCACATGTGAGAGCACAAAACTGCAAACCCAGGAGCGTGTGGGGTTTTTTAAGCAATCTGAAAGTGATGCTGTGTGACTGGAAAGCCATAAATGCATTACCTACATTTAAGAAAATGCGGAGAATGAATTAGGCAAATTTTAGGCTAACCAATAGAACTTAAGGCTTTAAAACAACTTTAAAAGTTGAAGGAAGGTAATACAAAGTGCCACAGACTAGTGGGACGTTTTTATTTGATGAAGAGGTTTTTTTACATGAAGGAAATCCAACAGAAGAAGAGAACGCAACAGATCTCATCTCTTTGATAAAACATTAAAATAGCGCAACTATGGAAACTGTTAGGTGGGAGGAAATGATGATTTCGTAGCTTAAGCATATGGCGGTATTGTTTAAGGGGAAAAATGACATTCCCTCTAGGAATAAGAAACTAGGAGCATCAGGCCGAAATTCTTCAGAAATGGATCATGAAAATAACCATTCATTTAATTAATGATCTCAACATGAAATCTGAAAGGGTTCTGAGAGAAGCTGCGTACGACACGGGATAAAAAATCACAGTTTATATAGCAGAGAATTGGGATGTCACAGGGAAGCATCGCTTTGAGGACAGAGAGCCCAGCTGCCGCCCGTGAGTCCCTGTTGTGGGCTCTGGACCCATTCGGAGAAGGCAAGGAGCCGCTTTTAAAGTCTTAGGAACACTTTCAAATTGATTCTAATTAACAGAAAACTGGGGAGAAGCAGAGAAACCTCAGACTCACTGATGTTTTTCTACAATGCGTCTCTTTTCTACTGGTATTTCTGCAGCAGCTGGATGCAGTCAGTTATAAATGAGTATTTTTGAAGGTAGCCTGTAGTTTCAGTGACAGTTTACCATTTTAACTCCCTTGTGGTTTACACACACGCATACATCCAACAACACGCAAGAAAGCGTTAACACTATGCCTTCTTCCCACAAAAGAGAAGACCAGCCTCCTCCTCTCCCAGCGCACAAAGCCAGCCCCAAATTCCCTGCTGTCTGTGCGGCTTGTAAGAAAAAAATTAGCCTTGCCAAAAAAAAAAAAAAAAAAAAAAAGATATAATAAAAGATGAAATTTTTGGTTATTAATTTAAAGACAAAAGTGGAATTCTCATCAGACGCAAAGCGAACCACCTGAAAACCCCGCTGAGAAGGGCAGTGCTCGGGGCTGCCGTCGCGGCAGCTCCAAAGCATCCTCACAACCTCCTCAAGGCACACGCTCCGAAAGCCCCAAAGGTTCCCGAAAATGTCTCACATAAACAGCCGGTTTGATGTCAAGGCTTTCCTGCTGAGAAAAGGCGAGATACAGCAGTGCAGAAAGCAACATGAGACCTCTTGCTGTTTTACTTGATATGCAAAGGTATTTTCTCAAAATAACTTTCTAAAACAAATAAGAAATTTTGCTTTATCCATTTGTAGGTGGATAGAGATGAAAACCTGCTAAACTCAACTTTCTTCTCTACCCCACTAATTAACAAAAAGTACGCAGTATACAATTGCCGTATAAAACACGAAAAGCAAGGACTAAAGATGGAACAGATGTTTAGCTGTTGAGAAAGGTTTTCAAGCTCAATGAAAAAGACATAAATCACACAAAGTATTCATAAAAGTGTAAACAGGAGAAAACAACTTCAGTCTTGTTCGGACCCTGATGAAGTACGTGGTATTGCGGAAGCACATGGATTTCAAACTAAAAATTGTGTTCCAAATACGTTTCTTTGAAAACAGGTTGAATATTTTACTTCAGACAGGCTCCTCCAACAGCCCAAACTGCTGGAGAGAGAGAAAAGAGCAAAACTCTCTTCGCTGCATTTACTCACAAGCCATGCAAGTTCCCCAACGCTGCGGGAGTGAACTGATTTGAAAATGTTGCAGAATTTGGCTGAAATATTTCGCACTGGATAGCCTTCAAATTAAATAGCAGCCAACACGCTGTATTCTCCCACTACGCCCGCGAGATGCAATGGGTAAAGTGCATATTTACTCCATGGAGGAAGCAATCAAATGATTCATCTCAGAAATGTTTTCTCATCTAGCAAATTCAATCCCCTTCTGCTTGCAAATCACTTCTCATTTCTGAAAGCGCAGTTATTGCTTGAAAGTATTCTGCCGCCAACTTGGACCACCCGCTCACCCACGTGTGTTCTTGGCCATTGGAGGCAATGCTTCTCCACTGTTGTTACGGCAGAGGAACAGAAATAAGGACAAATGAGGATTTTTTCCCCCTTTAAATGAAGGCTTGGTCTTTCCCACCCCATTCGTTTATAATTTTTGATGAAAGAGCAGTCTTTCCACATATGTTTGGTGTGACATAACCTACCAATGGCGTACGGATGAACATTTGCACAGAATAAACACCGAGAAAACAAAAATGCCGACCCCAAGCAAGGCCCTGGGATCGGACCAGCGCGCGGGGAGTCGGCCTGCAGCACCCCACCCCACCCTGCACACAGCCCCCACACCACTGTATTGCCCGCGCACCTGATCTCCGGATGCACTTCTTCATTTTAACCAAGAACAGCATTTTAACGTTATTTCTTAAGCTGCAAATACTAAGGGATAACTCTGTACTATTTTCATTGCACGAACGTGAACCTATCTGGAAAAAAACCAGTTCTTTCGACTGAAAGCCCACAAGGGTTCGGCTCCTACAGGAAGGTGAATTCCCTGGATGCACGCGCACCCTCCCCAGGCCACTGCGCCGGCAGAGATTGGGGCACGCTCGGTGACAACCCGGGCATCTCAGAGCAGCCCCAGGGAGAAGGACTTGGGGGTGTTGGTGGGCGAGAAGCTCCACACACCCCGGCAACGCGCGCTGTCAGCCCAGAACCCCCCCGCAGCCTGGGCTGCATCCCCAGCAGCGTGGGCAGGGGGGCGAGGGGGGGATTCTGCCCCTCTGCTCCGCTCTGGGAGACCCCCCTGCAGTGCTGCCTCCAGCGCTGGGGCACCAACGGCAGAAGGACACGGAGCTGTTGGAGCGGGGCCAGAGGAGGCCCCGGAGATGCTGGGAGGGCTGGAGCCCCTCTGCTGTGGGGACAGGCTGAGAGAGCTGGGGGGGGTCAGCCTGGAGAAGAGAAGGCTCCGGGGAGACCTTCCAGCCCCTTCCAGGCCCTCAAGGGGCTCCAGGAAAGCTGGGGAGGGACTCTGGAGCAGGGAGGGGAGCAAACCTGAGAAGTGAGCGTGAGTCCTGATCTCAGGTGGAGCTATGCAGAGCTGGCAGCCACCCCCGGCAGTTCCCTCAGGATGAGTCGGAGCCTCAAGCCAAAAGCCCAAAGCTTCTTCAACTTCTCCTACTTTTAAGTGCCATAAATACATGGAAAAATGGTGCCAGGTCGATACACAGTCCTAGGTCAGCACACGCAAACCCCCGTGGGGTGACACCCCTGAGGGTGTGGAGTTGCTCCTGCCGGAGGTCAGCAGCAGCGCCGCGGGGGCTGCGGTCCGTCGCCGCTCATCGCTGGTGGACATTCAAGTCCCACAATAAAACGTTTCTTACAGTAATGTGTGGGAACTAATTAATTGAAAAGGTGACCACCAGTAGAAACTGCAAATATCAGTGCCCTTCCCTTTCCTCCCTCTTTCCTCTCCTTCCTTAAATTTTGTTTATTTTTAAACTTCCTGCGCGTCACGGCAGCATTTTCTGCAATGTAATTTTTAAAATCTATGCATAGGGCCAATTATTTTTAGAATTTAACAACACTGCAGCACAATTAGCGAAAGCGTAACAATCATTAAATAAAAGTGACTTTTGCTCTTTTTACCTTTACTTCGTTTGCAAAAGTATTGATTAAACTATAGCTGAACTCAGAAATAATTATTCTATTTTTAAATTTAGAAGATTGGGAAAAAGAACAATTTACTTTTTAACTGATGACTGTAATCAGAAATTCTCTACCCAACAAGCATAAAAAATAGATTTTAATGTTAGCTTTCACATACAGCTGAAGATATTTTATTATTTTTCTGATCATTATTAATGGGGATGATCTTCTGTAATTTGTAAGTACAGAAAATACAGCCTCACCCACCTTCCTTAAAGTTTTTAATCCTCTCTTTCTCATACATCCCACTTTCCTAGCTCTCTAGTCTATTATTTCCCCATAATTAAAACATAGGCCTATTAATCTTTGAAAAAAAACCTGTTCTTCTCGGTTTCTTAATTAAAACTGCATCTGGTCCCTTCTTAAAGATCCTTCACGGCGCAGCCGGGGTTGGAGCTCCCACCTCGCTGCCCTTGAGACAAACCGCACGGAAAGCTTTCCCATGTTCCGTGGATCACATTAATGTCTGACATACACCTACCTCCAAACAGCCTTCAATGCACGCTCTGGGGTTACCTCTGGATAGCACTCGGGTGGTACTTCAAATGAAAAAAATCTTCATTCAAGTAGGACCAAAAGCTACCATTATCCTCATTTCTTGTGCAGCTACTTACGCTCTTGACCCAGACTGCAAAGCTAAAAGGATAAGTAAGTTGAAAACTGTCTTATAAATCTGTAGGTAAATTCATGGAATCATCATTCATTTAGGTTGGAGGGGACCAACCATTGACCTAACGCTGCCAAACCCCCAATACCGCATGTCCCTCAGCACCGCGTCTGCCCGGCTTTTCAATCCCTCCAGGGATGGCGACTCCACCACTGCCCTGGGCAGCCTGGGCCAAGGCTTGACAACCCTTTCCGTGAAGAAATTTCTCCTAATATCCATCCTAAACCTCCCCTGGCGCAACTTGAGGCCGTTTCCTCTTGTCCCATGGCCTGTTCCTTGGGAGAAGAGCCCGATCCCCCCGGCTCCCCTCTCCTTTCAGGGAGCTGTAGAGAGCGAGAAGGTCTCCCCTCAGCCCCCTTTTCTCCAGGCTGAACACCCCCAGCTCCCTCAGCCGCTCCTCACAAGGCTTGTTCTTGATTCAACCCATGCAACCCATCACACACACCCATTCAGCCCCACAGGTCTCCATTTAATGCTCCCAGCTCATGGTTTCTGCTCCTCTCCCAATGGTGGGACTGTGGGAGATGAGCAGGAGGAGCCACAGGAGAGCCGGCGAGCCGGGAAACCGGGAAACGCCACCCGGGGGCTATCGCGCTGCCCAGCTGCAGAGTCATTCACACACACACCTCTGAGAAGCCCAAGGGACGTACTGTGAGACGCCTCCCCCACAAAACACACCCCCAGGCGGTACGAGACATATCGCGGGTCAGAACATGACTCATTTCTGTGTAGGCTGTCTCCCCAAAACCAGTAATCCTGTTGCGGCTCAGGTTAAAAGTTCTACCTCATTTACAGAAAGTCCTGGAAGCCTTTCTTTTCCCTAAAAAACCCAGAAGAATTTGACTTGGAATTTTTTACGGTTTTGCGTAACTGGCGCTTTGGGTGCCGGAGGAGGTGACTGTAAGGCCCGCGGGGGATGGCAGCACCCCCTGCCCGTCACCCCGCGGTGGGCGAGTGCTCACCAAAGCAGACGCTAAGCCCGTAACAGAGCTGTTATTGCTTACCGCAGCACCTTTTTTTTCCCAGCGAAATTGGTTTTGGCATTGAGTTATGGCCACTTTCCTCAGAACGCAGACAATCCTTTGCAAAAAACAGTGTTGCTGAAATTTTTCTGCTGTAAAGCAGATCGGCGTTGAGCTCAGCAGCAAGGGGAGGGAGAAACACCAGGGGCAGGGTTCAGCCCAGAAAAACACCCAGAGGCTCAGAACATAAACTGATACATCCAAGCATGAAAATCCCACCAGAAACCTGCGAAGAACTTTTGCACAGTCCTTTTACTGATGACCTGATTAACTGTCTTCTACGGGTGCTCCATGGATTCTTAGGAATAACATCTTAAAAGTTTGTTACGCCAAGGAAACTTCTCTGAACAATAAAAATAACTCAGGTGCGAGTATAGGTGATCCTTTTACTTTTGTCCCCCAAATCAGTTTTCTCATGTCTGCTATTGCTCAAAGCATGGGATTCTGCATAAAAAAACCCAACCCTGTGCAGCTGCTCATTATCATGATAGCGTTTTGTTTCTCTACAGAACAGTCTCAGACCATCAAGGAGCTGATGCCTGGATGGCCGGTGACTGGGCTGGTGCCCACCAAGCCCCAGCTCCCTCCCCCTCGAGATCCCCCCCCAAAAACCAACGCGATTTGTGAAACATGCAAAGGTTAAATTATCCTGCAGAGGGAGACCGTTGTGTCGTGAACGGGACAGAAATCTGCAAAGGCGGTTTCTGGGAAGTCTGATAAACAGGAGTTGCGTAAAACAGGGGAGACAAGGCAGTTCTTGTTAAACAGAGCTTAAAATCAGAACCCCAAAACTTTGTCTCACGGCAGCCAAAACAGATCTAAAATAAATAACCAGCTTTTCTTTGCCTGGCATCTCCATTAGATGTTGAAGTCCTTAGACCTACCTTTAAAAATCCTTTCTGGTTGAAGGACGCCAGGGGCACCCAGCTGAGCTGGGATGGGGTGTCTCCCTCTGAACCTGCCCCTTTCCAGCCCCGGCTCCCCCGGAGCTGAGCCCCCCGCTCCCACCCAGACACACTCCAAACCCACCGCGGGCTCTCCTGCGCCGCTTTCTGCAACGGCCCCAGAATAGCCGGGATTAAGGAAACGTGGTGCTAATGGATCAAATACAGATTTCAGTGTCTTTCTGTCTGTGCAGCCACCACGACAGCAAACACGACAGGGATCCGGAGATGCTGGGAGGGCTGGAGCCCCTCTGCTGTGAGGACAGGCTGAGAGAGCTGGGGGGGTTCAGCCTGGAGAAGAGAAGGCTCCGCGGAGACCTTCCAGCCCCTTCCAGTCCCTCAAGGGGCTCCAGGAAAGCTGGGGAGGGACTCTGGAGCAGGGAGGGGAGCCATGGGACGAGGGGGAAGGGGTTTTACACTGCAAGAGGGGAGATTGAGATGAGATGTGAGGCAGAAATTGTTGGCTGTGAGGGGGGTGAGCCCCTGGCCCAGGTTGCCCAGAGAAGCTGTGGCTGCCCCATCCCTGGAGGGGTTCAAGGCCAGGTTGGACGGGGCTTGGAGCAACCTGGGCTGGTGGGAGGTGTCCCTGCCCAGGGCAGGGGGTGCCACTGGCTGGGCTTTAAGGTCCCTTCCAACCCAAACCAGTCTGTGATTCTATGATTTGTAAACTTTGCCACATTTAGAGTAGTCCTGCAAACACTGCAAACTCTGCTTTGTTCCCCTATTGACCCCCCCACAGCATCCTGCCTCCTCCCGGCACGTGTCCTGGCCCCACCATGTCCACCAGGTCCACCGCGGCTTCTGCTCCCACCAACCCTTCACCGCCTGGCTGCCCACCCTTTTCTCCTCCCTCCCACCCTGGTACCAATTTTCCTGCTCCACAACCAGCAAGTCCCAACGTCTCCGTTGTTCTTTGCCTTTTCCCGTCCGTGGTGGAAGGAGCTCTGGTCATACCTTGAGGTGTTAACATGCACAAATGAGCCCTTTTCCTTTGATCTTTGCTCTGCGGGCGTTCTGCTTTTTACGCGCTATAAACTGTAGCTGGTACCAAATCCTCTTTTAGAGCAAGTCTTCTCTTCAGGTTGGAAAGATGCAGTGTGTCTCTCCTGCAGAGGGTGGAGAGTCTCCAAAGCTGGTCTCCTTCCAAGCATGGGGAAGGCGATGCCACAGGAGACTGAGGGATGCCACCCAGGGGGATCCCTCCGGGAAAACCTTCCTTGCTCTTACCAGCCCCGTGCGGGGGGCGAGGGAGTCTCCAGCCTCCCCTGGTCCCTTCCCAGAGCCTCTGCCCCGGAGCATTTTCGGGTGAAGAGCAGATTGACCTGCTGCACTGCCAGCAAAGGCGCCGACCCTGTTGTAGCATCTCCTCCCCTTCCAAGCTGAGCAGCCAGACGCTCCTGAGACGTTTTACCCAGTGTTTGCAGTCAAATAATTCATCGAGCGCCGTATCAATACGCTTATTCGTAATTACCTCCTTTAAATAAAGATGTTCTTCCAAACCCACCACCCTCCCTTTCCCGCGATTCTCAGCAGCCCATTACACTGCCTTCTAAAACAGCAGCTCAGAACCGGAGATCCGCAAATTTAGGACGAAACCGAGATAATTCTTTAAATATTTGCTGACCTGCGGACTTTTCCAAGAAGAGCAGAGCTTTTTACCTGGCAAACTGCCTGAAATAAATGGGGATACGTGCTACCTGAATTTTCATGAGTGATTAGCATAATTAACCTCCCAGCGCTGCTCCTGTGCCTCCTCCCCCGCCCCAGAGGGTTGACGCAGAGTTTATTCACGCTGAGAACCCGTCAGATTTTCTGCTCTACCGTCAGGTATGACAAAGGTGCCGGGGACCTGCCAGCCTGCGGAAGGGACAGGAGGCAGGACGGGGAGAGGGAGCAGGACGAAACGACCGGGAGAGAAAGCAAAATAAAACTTTTTCCTTACACGCCTCCAGCTTCCTGACTTGATAAACTCTGCTGCCTTGAGGTGCTTTCAGGTACCATAGGAAATCTGTCTGCAGATAAAACATGGATTAATCCCTACGTCTGAAATATTTTAAACGGGAAATCAGTAGAATATTAGCAACTAATAGCAAAAGCGTTTACTGTTCTACTTGCAGCTGATGTTATTTCAATTTCAATCCGCATCGTTTCAACCTCAGTACCTGCCGATCCATCCAAGCCGGGCAAGAGACCCCTCTCCCTTAAGAAAAGCGCAAAACAATAAAGACAAAACCACGCCGTGAATTGCTTGCTTACTTCTCTGGCCTCCTCATCACCACCAGCGACGGCCATCGCGTGTACTTACCTCCTGCCACAACGGAGTGGCCTTTTTCCACGGACAAGGGCAGAGAAAGCGCCAGCACCGCAACCGCACCAAGTTCATTGGCAGCTTTTATTTATATGAAAATATTCCCACCCCTTTTTCATAGATACGTTTTCATATTAAAAGGAACAAAGCAGTAGTCTGTAAGGCCAAGAATTATTATTTATTAATTAATTATTTCATGGAAGCAGGTAATATTTTCTCTTTGAAGACTCAGAAACAATATCACGCAATATGATTGGTTCTCATAGTCTTAGTTTCATTTTTACAGAGCAACTCCCAGCTTAATCACATTATCTGAAATACTTAAAAGGTGCTGGCTGCTGCCTTGGATATTTATTCATTCCTAAAGATTTATGACCTAGAAACACTTACTTCCAGAAATTATGAAGAAGAATTTGCATATGCAGAAACGTAAGTAAACAATTCACGGCATGGTTTTGTCTTTATTATTTTGCACTTTTCCTAAGGGAGAGGGGTATTTGAAAATTCGAGAGCCAATTCTGTTTATTTTATAGGAACAGATAAGTCAGCTCTTCCTTCTGATGGTGAAAGCCAACCCAGGTGGCAATTTTTTCCCCCTGCTTTTTTTGCCACACGTCACCGAAACACAAATTAAAGGAATAAAAAACAACATAAGCTCTGAGACGACCGCAAGGCAAAGGATCATGGCTAGAGGATGAGAAATACCATTAAAATCCCGTGTTACTTTCCAAATTTTCAATATCGCAGCATGTTATTGAAGGATGTTAGCATCCAGAAATATGTAACTGAATTAAAACAGCCATGATACTAATTAACTGCATTTATTTCTGTTTCAGAACAGTTACATTAGCCTTTATTTTTAATGCTAAAGTGAAACAAAGGTTTCTTCACTGACGCAATAAGCACTGACAAAAAAATGAGGGCTTACAACGGGAGACTATTAGAGTAACGTGCTCTCAGGATACAATAATGAGTGTCGGATGGCTGTTATACCCAACAACCACATAAATGCCGTAATTTGGTAATGAATACGGCACGCTGGCGATGCGGGGCTCACACCAGCTGCGGCACATTACAGAGAAGAGCGAGACAGGCTTGAGGGCAGCAGACATCGCCTGCGCCGGGGAGCGGAGAGCAGCCCCGACCGGCTTCGTCTAGGGGAAACCGGGGAATCGCCACACCGAACGCAAATATCCACCCAACGTTTTGAGCTCCCAGCCCAGGAGAGGGACTCGGGGCCACCAGGTGGCCCCACAAGAGGTCCCCTGGAGACAGACGTGCGGATGGGCTCCCATGTGCATGGACCTCCTTGATGTAAACTCTGCGTGCATTTCTGCACTTGCCTCCATAATCACAGACTCATAGAATGGTTTGGGTTGGAAGGGACCTTAAAGATCACCTACTCCAGCCCCCTGCCCTGGGCAGGGACACCTCCCACCAGCCCAGGTTGCTCCAAGCCCCATCCAACCTGGCCTTGAACCCCTCCAGGGAATGCAATGTTTTAGAAGACCAAACCAAAAGGCAGGTGTGATAGGGACAAAGGGCAAATGCTATTTACCAATCATTCAAAATATGTGATAAAAGAAAAAATGTAGGAAACCCCCCTAGATCTGTGTTCCGTTGGATGATTCTCCACGAGAATCCAGAGACCCCATTGTCAGCAGCTCGACCAGGGGTGGGAGCTCCCCTTCTGCGGGCAGGAGCGTGTCTGGGCTTCCTCGGCTTCCTCAAGGGTTTCTCCCGACACCGCAGCCTCCCTCCTGCTGCCCGGCTGGCCACTGGGACCAGGCAGCGCGATGACCCTGCTGCCCACCCCATTGCCTCCTAACGCCGGGAAATGTTCCGATGTCGGCCTGCAGAATCAATGCAACGCTTTGATTCTCTACCGGCGTAGCTCTGAAGTATAAAACGCATCAAACATAGTGGGGGAAAAAATGTCTACAAAGGCGTGGGTGCTCCTGCTCCACAGCGGGGCTGCGATAACTTCCCCTCGCCCCTCTGCCACGGGCTGCAGCTGCCCGGCCTCCGGGGATTTCTTAACAAACATTCAGGTTTTAAGTTTCACATGTTCTTCCTGAACAGGCCTTTTTTTTCACTAACAAGGCTTAATGAAAAAAACATTCTTTCCAAGTGAAAACAAGTTGGATTTTAGGATTTCCTTATAATAACACCTACTCTATGAGTAGGGTAGGAGACACAAGGCGGGAGCTAATTGCGTGCTGTGGCACGTCCGTTATTGGATGGTATTGACCTGGGACTCTTCCCTGAGAAGGTAATACCAACCCTGCAACGCAACTCTCTCCAGGTTGGTTTAAGTAAAATAATAGAGTTAATGACAGAAGCAAAGCTACCTAGAGAGGTGTAATTCATCATGGAGTGTTTCATGCCATTATCTTAAAAACATACAGTGTAGTAATCACTTGAAGTAGTGATAACACATAATTGTATGCTTCTCATAAATTATAGGTGAATGGGAGTTTCAGCTAATGAGTGCCAAATAGCGGCTCAGGAACTGTAGTGATTACAGAAGATGTGGTGATGAATGCATTTATTATTGGGGTATTACAAATCTTTTTATAGCAGAGATGGCAAGTTTATAAATAAATAACCAGCCACGGAGGTACCCCAACGTCTAACCAAGACAACTAAGTTATTAGCCTGCAGTTTATCCAGCCTCTTATACAAAAACATTTGAAAGCTTGGTGAAAAGAAAATGAAGCAAAACAAAGGAAACAGAAGTCGTGGCCACATACCTGCATCCCCGGGAACCCACACGCTCTTTTGCCTCCACTTGCAAAAGAGGCGCTGCTGGAGCAGTCTCAACAGAAAAACAGACTTCGGCATTGTTTCTCATGGAAAAGCATCGCCCCAAAAAATAATTAAAAGCAACGGTGCTGCTTTACGACATAAATAAGGCGTTGCCCAAAGCGAAGAGGTTTGTCTGTGTCAGCGGTTGGGATTAAGAGCGGGGATTGGGGTGTCTGTGCTGTGCCCTGCGCTGGGAAGGGCAGGTCACGCTGCGGCACGTGTGAAACCCAGCAAAAGCCCGTTCAGAATGCGAGCTTGAACCTCTTCTTCCTCTGCAACACTCACCCTCAGAAAATGCCTTTATTTCACAACAACAACAACAACAACAAAAATGCCAGGTTGGACGGGGCTTGGAGCAACCTGGGCTGGTGGGAGGTGTCCCTGCCCAGGGCAGGGGGTGGCACTGGGTGGGCTTTAAGGTCCCTTCCAACACAAATCATTCTGGGATTCTATGAAAAAACAGCAATATCCCTTTGGGGCAGCTCCATGAGCCCCGTTTCCAGGAGCTCACCTCCTCCCACAGCCACCCAGCACAAACCAGTAAATGCTGAGGATGGAGAAGGATCAAACCTGCACTTGCTGGTGCGAATGAGCCGTTTCCCTGACTGCGGCAGAGGCCACCTGGGTCCAGCCGCCTGTTCCCTGGGCTATTTCATGAGCACCAGCTCAAATATTTCTGCCAGCGCAGCTGCTGCTTAGAGCCCCGTACATACAACTGGGGTTTATTCTCATTTGCTTTTCTTCGCACACTGAAGACAGGACTAACTTTTTTCAGAGAAAGAAAATGCACGTTAAAAAAAACCCAAAAAACAAACAAACAAAACAAAAAAAACCAAAAAACCCCAAAACAAAACCAAACCAAAACAAACAAACAAAAAAACAAAAACAAACAAACAAACAAAAAATCCACAAGCAGAAACCAAGCAAAAATGAACAAAAACGTTGATGCGACTTGAGAGCCCAAAGCGACTGCTCATCGGCCCCGCCTCGGTCCGCCATCGGTGCCGTGGGTAGGTATTTCTGTGTTTGGAAGAATTTGAGTACTCCCTTGCTCTTTTAAATGAAGCAAATATCTTTAAACTTAAAAAAAAAAAAAAAAAAAAAAAAAAACCCGCATGAAAATATTCTGGCATTCTGTAACGTATTTTGGCACTTTCACAAATAACGCATTTCCTCGCAGCGATTTCTCAGCAGCCTGGCAGTGTGCTGCCTGTGCCCGGCCGCTGCTGATTTTCTCATCGCGATGAAAACAAGGCAAGAGGCAGAGCAAGGGCGGCCTCCGATCGCTCTGCAGTTTCTGACATTAGCTTCGGCCCAGGTTTCGTTCCTACTCCAGACTCCGAATGACCTGTGACGGAGGTCTCTGCTCTCGGCCAGGCGGAACGGAGACTGCGCAGAGCCGTTGCCGCCTTTCAGGTCAGAACGTAACGCGCTCAGGAAAGTGCAGCTGGCAGACAAGGCCATTTCAACAACGCCGGTTTTGGCACAATATTTGAGAAGTTATCTCCGTACCTCCACAGAATGAAAATAAAATTTAAAAATCTCAAAGGCTTTCATGAAATAGAGTTTTCCACCCAAACTAATAACTAAGTAACTCAATTCATATGAGTTCTACTCGGGCTGATACATGATTTCGTCTGTGCTTACCTCCTAGAACATTTAGTTTGCTGATATACTACTGTTTGGAGTATTAGTAATAAATAAATAATTAAAAAAAAAGGTAAATTTAATTGTGCTGCAGTCCTTCACTATAAGGAATCCTTCAGGAGAAATAAGAATGACCTGTTTATTTAAAAGAGGAAGACAATGGCATAGATGGAGCTGCGCGGCTGATGGAAAAACACGAGCTCGGTGCACAGATGTCTCCGGCTGCCGTTGCCAGCAACAGCCAGGTTTTTGGATGAACCTCACAGCCGCTTGCTCCACAGTACCATACCAATACATCATTAATAATATTATTAAACATCTCCGCGTGGGGAGATCTCGGTGTGGTAGAGCCACTCCAGGCCACCCCACGGTGTCAGGGAGAGCCCAGCTGGGGGGGTCCGGGAGGTTGGACACGTCCCTCCCTGCCGTAACGGCTCCTCCCGCTGCCCACGGGGTGATGGGGCAGCAGGAAAACGAGCGATACCTTGGGAGAATTCACAGCTCGGGAAACCCTTCTGCCGATGCTGGGCTGCTTCCCACTTGGATGGACTGTGAAACCCACCTGGTGCCCAGCGGAGCGTTCCAGGATCAAGATCTGCACATCTCCGGGGGAATGCAAAGGGGTTGCTCCACGCTGGCCCTCAGCTGTACTATACGCTGCCACGTGGTGGAAACCTTCGTGTCTTATGCCGTGCATTGGTGTCTCAAGTGTTTTGCGTTAGCATCTAACGGAGTAATTTTAGGGAACCACGCCAAGGCATCCTGGGTTTGGCACATCCCTCTTGGTGGTCCTGGTCTCCCTGCTTATGCTCCAGTACCCATGGTGAAGCGAGGAAAAGGACATCCTTCCCCACAGTGGCATTCCAAAGAATTTCATGAATTCACGTCTCATTTTATATATTCTGAACTTGCACTGTTTGAGGGATCTATCCTGGACCCAATCCCTTCCATATTACTTACATATAAGATTTAAGTAAGTCTCACTGTGCAAGATAATGGAAAAGATTCAAAGTGTTTGCTTTTGGGACAGCAAACTACAGCACAAAGGCTTTGAAACCACAGGAAGAAAGCAAACCTGCCCGAGTTCTTGGTTCATGTGGTGCTTAGTTTTCTAGTTTTTATAGAAGAAAACCATGTGTCATCTGAAACAGCGTCTTCCTGTGCTTCACTTAGTGCTGCAAAATGTAAGGACAACACCGGGTGCTTTGATTTTCTCAGCAAAAGCAGCGTTTTCTGCACCTTTGGGCTGAGACTGAGGTGGATGTGTTGCCGTATGAACCTGCAGGGTGCCGTGTCTGACCAACGTGGCCAGCAACGCAAGACAAACCGCAATGGGAAGTTCTCCACTGTCACAGATACAGACAGACAACAAGAACTGGCCTACGGGTGTCTTTTAAACCAGACCGAGTTTAAGACACGAATGGGTTATTATAAATCTCAGAGGCTGCCTTAAACATATTGTGCATCTTCAAATGTTGTGCCTAGACTTGTTGGGTTTTGTCCCTGCACTGCTAATAGGATGAACATTTTTTTGAGCCCCTTAGAAGCCTGTTCTCATTTCTCATGCTGTATTTCCACTTGACTCACTCATTGTGAAAAGAAATTTTACCGGAGGAATTCAGCTTTTTACAGAAGGCAGCCAAGGAAGTCGATTACTTCGCAAAACCGCCATCTCCACTCAACTGGTGCTCTTTATCTTCTCGCAGCAGACACTCACACGCTTGCCTCCGTAATCCAGTCTGAAGAACATGGCCCGCGACCATTGAGCGTAGTTACTGCGGGATAATCACAGCTATTGATTCTGACATGCCGATTTTCCTGCTAAAATCTCCCACTATCTCCCCCTGTATTGCGGAGCCGGTCCTCGAGCACATCCACCGAAGGAGCACGTTGCCAGGGTTTTGTCTGCTCCTCCTTGTTGCTGTGGGTTCTTATTTAGAACATAAAAAGAATCACGTGGGAACTACTTCGCATCCGACTAGCTTTGAGGAAAGCGGCACAAACCCCGACTTGCCTGTCTGCAGGCTCCCCAGGCCGGCTCCGTCAGAGACGGGCAGCGGGGACGCGCAGTGAATAATTACATCGCGCTGACTGTATTCAAATGCCGTCTTTGAAATGGCGATGCAATTTATAGAGAATGATTTCAGCAGATGTGAATGACGGCTGCTTTTAAATATGCAGTTGCTCACCCGGACTGCTCTAAACCAAAACCCCGACTGCTCTAAACCAAAACCCCGACAAAGACTAGAGCAGGAACATCGCATCGGCACCGCCTGGAGCTCCCGCACGTGGGAAAACCAGACTCACATTGCTCTTCTGCTGGAAGGGAAATGACAAAAAGATGCAACTTTTCTTCCTGTCTTCCTAGGCTCCAACTGATGTCAGCAAGGAGAGGATTTCACCCCAAATCTACAACAACCTTGCCTACGGGGAGAGCCACACGCGTCACCTCAACACGGCACTGCCCGAGCCGGGCAGCGGGTCCTTGGGCTGACGCCTGGCTCACGCCGCAGCTCCGAACCAGTTCAAAGAGTGATGCTGTGAGTCGTTGCACAGAACAGCCCAGGTTGGAAGGCGGGACCTGGAACAATCAACTGGTCCAACCTTTCCTGGGAAAGGGGGCCTGGAGGAGAAGTTCCAGTTTTCGCTTGGTTTCAGAGAAATAAAATGTACCCTTTATCGGGTGCAGAAAAACGGCATTTCTCAGCACAGCTTGTTTTCTGAGGAAATAAGTGACAGTGCGCACAGAGGAAGGATGAACAACCTACCCAAACAGAGAGTCACTGACTGACCGACTATATGCAACTATTTCTATAATCGCTGGGAAATCCACGTGTGCCATTTGAACCTCTTCAGAGCTGCCTTTAGCTCGCAGGACTGCTCCAAGGCAGTGTCTGGTACAGCCTGACAGCATTGGCATGACCCCTGTGTCGCAAGGAACCGTTCTCGAGTAGGTTCCTTTAGCACATCACCTATAAACAGGCTGTTTAATAGTAACAACCAGTGGGAATTCCTTTTTTCTTTTCCCTTTATGTTTTCCTTTTGAAAAAATATCCAGTGTCCTTATTCATGCTCAAAACACGTTGGCTGTTCGTTTCACTTGTAGAAGAGGTGGAAAGATAGATTAACATCTTTTGAAAGTTAACAATTTCACATCTCCAGTGTCACAGAACAAATTGACTTTTATAAAACGGATCAACTATTGATACCCTCGGTATGAGGTATATTAAGATGCTGAGGGTATTAACAGGTGAGGTAATCACACGGGAAAACATACGATGCACATTAAAATTTGTACTTCGATAGGGTAGCTGCAAACTTTTCTCCGTGTGTTTTTAGATTAAATGGTGTCTTATTGTGCAGTTAATAGAATTGAACAAGTGAAATAATTGTCGGCCAGAGAACGGCTGAGTACACATCTGTTTGATAAACGATAGCTAAAGGAGCAGTATTGAAAGTGCCCTGACTGTAACCCGACTGCATGGGGCATACGTCCCACCCGCGCCAGTTCAGCCCGTTTCCCCGCGAGGGGAATGATTTGGGACGGATGAAGAAGGTGCTGAAGGTCCCGGGGCGAGGAGGAGGGCTGAGGGGTGACGGTCCGCTCGGCGCTCGCCCTCTGCGCCCCGTCCCTCCTGCAGAGCGGGGACAGCTCGGTCCTCGCGGGCGACGGCAGCGTCGGGAGGTGCTGGGACTGCACGGGAATAACCCACACCGAGGAATGAGACTGGTCAGCTGGAGAACCGCGCCTGCTGCCTCCTACCCATCTCCACGCCAATTAAAACAGAATTAAATGATCCGCCATGCAATCCCTGTAGGACTAGCCACGTCATAGATATATATATATGTATCTGTACGTATGTACATATGTCTATGTAGATTTTATATGTATATATAAAAAACGTACAGGTACCTTTATATATATTTACATATATTTATGTAATACAATTTATATAATTTATAATATATTATATATGATTTATATACATTACATATACATTTTATATGTATATGCATACAAATATATGAAATTGTAACTAATTCAGTAACTATGTCACTCTCTGTTCTGCGTATCCATCCCTATATAATCACTATACAGAAACCCGTACGATTCATACGCCTTTTCAGAAAGGTGTTTAAATTAAGGCTAAATTCCCCCCCCCAGCACCAGCAGGAGGCCCGGGCTCTGCTCCGAAAAGAGCCATACAGCAAGACCGTCTTGCTTAATAATTCATCCCACACATACAGCCACATCTATGTTTCACTGATTATTTAAATTAATGGCAAAAATAGGTTTCCTTCTGCGATTCCCTGAGCCGGGCGAGGGTCGGTCAGCAAGCACAGCTCTGCTGCACCCTGAGCATCAACGGAAGCGCTTGCTGAATGCCAGTGGGTTTCAGCCCTGCAGAGCACAAAAAACAGCTACCTTTTTTTTATTAAATGTAACCAGAAAGAATTCAGCTTGACTCCCAGAAGTAAGCTGAATTCAGAGTGCTGGGAAAGAGAAGAAATCAAACAAACCCTGAACCCAACCATGTTTTGGGCAGAAATAATTGAAACTACAGGTGGAACCTCCCCATGACATTTGCAAAGAGTGACTTCATTAAAAGCAACCACATTTCCTACGATTGCTAATCCACCTTTCCCGCTCCCTCCCAGACAACCACTTTAACTGCTGCTCGCCGGAGAGCTTGGAGAGGCTTCAGCTCCTCGCCCACTTTGAGCCATTTTTAGATCTCTGGGTTTGGGTTTTTTTGCTGGCTTCGCTAAGGCAGCAGCCGCACGCGGTAACACAGCGCCCTGGGACACGGCGGCACCGAGGGACGGCTGTCCTCAGGCACGCACGGACACGGGAGAAGCACCAACATCGTTCCCACATCGCAACTCGTCCTCCAGGAGACTCCTATCGGATAACCGTTTTGCTCTGACAAGTTCTGGACAGGGACAAAGACTTCACCCTATTATAAGCAACACATTGCAAGCGAACGTATTTTTATGTAAGAACTTGGGTCAAAGACCTTACTCTAGCAATGGCATAGAAAAGGTAAGGAAAAAAGGCAGATCCCTGCAGGCAACAACACATTTGCCTATGCACTCCCGGCGTATTAGTGCTGTTGCTGAGTGCGCTGGAAATCAATACAGGTTTTTAAGCAACTCTTCCAAGAACAGATGGAACATAGCCTGGGAGGTGAGCTGGGATGGCTGGGAGACATTTGCTCTACACCTTTTCAGTATTTAAGAACACCCAAACCTTTGAGTTGCTCCATAAATAGCACGAATCAGAATGAGGTTATTAATCCTAGAGAGCCACGTACAACCGAGATCAATCAGCTGGTCTCTCATAAGCAATATCTGCAACTCCGGAATAAAAACCATTTCCATAAAGAGCACACACAGAGGCATTAACCTCTTTTCCATATCTTAAGGTCTGTCCTGGTTTTGGCCAAATTGGCCAATGGCCGGTGACAGATGCTCCCCCCCAGCCTCTTGCACACGGAGAGGAGGAGGAGAGGTAAAGAGACTTAGAAGAAACTAAACTACTTTAATGAAATATTAATAATGGAATAAAAAGGAAAATTATGAAACAGATACAGTATATACAGAACCGTATCAAGCTCCCAGGCTGACGTCACCGGCAGGCACTGGGGAAGTCCCAGGCTGGGCTCAGCGACGGGTGGGAACCGGCTTCCAGAGCTGGAGTCAGGAACACACGGATCGGGATCCAAGGCAGACGAACAGACAGGGTCCTCCTCGGACGTCAGCCACTGAAGGAAGAGAGCTGAGCCTTTGGTCCCTCAGCTTTATACTGAGCATGGGGCAGGTGGGATGGAACACCCTCTTGGCCAGTTTGGGGTCCCCTGTCCCGTCTGCTCCTCCCCGCAGGTGGGACCCCTCTGCGCCCCTCCGCTTCCCACCCTCCAACGGGGCAGATAACGAAATTAGCTGACCTTGGCTGTTACAGCAATAAGTGTAAGCAAGAGCCTCTGCGCGTACCGTTCCTTGGCACTAACTGTCTTATCGCTCTGAACGAACCGTTTTCGGCACAACATGCTGTTAACGTCAGAGAGTTAGGAGAGGCCTAGCTGGGAAGTACAATTACTGGACAGAAAGTTGGTTCTGTTTTACCTCAAACCAGAACAAGTCACATCTTCATCACAAAATTTTAAAATACAGTTCCTTTTTTAAGACAACTAGGAAAATACCAATAATTTAGCCTGATTTATAACATGGGAGAGATAATTTACTGAAATTTACTGGCTTATTAAGAAAGAGCGTATGAACGGACAAGGAGAGAGCATCGCGGCACCCGAGGGAGCTTTAACGGGGACGGGGGCTGTGCTGGGCACGGCACTGTGCGACCCCCGGGGAAAAACCCGCCTTTTGCTTTGAAAGAGGGCGGATTTCCCAGCTCCCGCCGCCAACCTGCCAGCGCTGCCCAAGCCGGCCACCCCGAAGCCACCATAGCCATCTTACAACTCGTACGCGACTGAAGCTACGGGCAGTCATATCCTGAACACTACACATTATTTTGCCTAAAAGGATAAGAAAGCACCAAGAAAAGGGACCAAACCCACCTGTTATTGTCATATACAATATTTATTTGCATGTAACTAGGCACGTTTTCAAGATGGTGCTCTGCTAGACAGCTGGTGGTTTTCAGATACCAGAATCTTAATTTTCCTGTCATGATACAGAGGTACCTGCAATAAGGTTTTTTTCATTTATTACATAAAGTAATAAATAAATTTTTATAAAAATAAATATTAAAAGATTATATAAAATCTTATTCATCAAAAGAGACTGCTACCCTGCAAATTTCAGAGCTTTCTTGACTTCTCCGGCTAAAAATAAAAGTCAGTCCCATTTCCCCAAAGCCCCTGGTTCAGTTACAGGGAGGAGCCCGTAGGAAAATTCATGAATAAGAGGAAGAGACCCAAGAGACGAAAGGCAGAGTGGCAGAAGTGTGTTTCAGGGAAACCGTGCCGTTATTTTGAGAGGGTAATCGAAGTCCGGGGGCGGCTGCGTGGGAGCAGGAGAGCATGCGGAGAGGGGAGGCTGGGTCCAGCCCGGGGACCACGCGGGAGAGGATTAAACCTCCCTTGGCGGCCTCCTGCTGTAACGACCCGGGCGAGAAACGCTCCAAATCTCCGCACGCCTCGCAGGGGAGGGAAGCGTAAGTGCTGACGGGATGCTGACACGCACTGACAATAAATTCACACATATTGTGGGAATGAAATCGATGGGCTTGATGACAGAGATTTACATTATCAACTTAAAGGGATGGCATCGCTTGCAAAAAGAGGGGAGAAGTGGATCCTCGTGGTTTCTAACAGTAAGAATGTTTAGCCTCTGTTGGTTTTGTTAGTAAAAGACAGAGAATTTACGTACATAATTGCACACAAATTACATATTTGCAAACCATTGTAAAAAATAATGACCTAGCTTTTAACTGTTACACACACTCAGCTCAAATTAACTCCAGCGAAAGCCCCGTGTTTATATGCAGGGAAGAATTTGACTTAATTATTTCCGATATTTTTAATAGAAATTCTGTTTGTGCGTACAGAAGTGTGTTTACGGCTACCCCACGTACTGGAGGATAATGGAGGGCCGACTTCACGCACCACCACAGATGCCTGATTGCATATTTATCTGTAACGGGCATTTCAGTGAAATGACCCAATAATTTTTGCTGCCCAGACTTATTGCAATATCGCACGGTAATTGCTAGAGCGAGCTGAAAATAGATCTTAAAATAGGATGTAGGTGGTTAGCCCCGGGGGAAAAGAGGACTGAAAGATTCAGTCTGTGATGCTGGGTCTGTTCAAAAACGAGAAGCGGTAGATGAGCCGGAGAGACAAGAGGAAGCAGATGGAGGAAAGAAAGGCTGCAGTTACATGGGGAGCTCCGTTTCCACATCCATCTGACAAGCGCCGGCCGCGTCTCAGAGGCCGGGCAGCATCACCCACATGCACGCACCAGGGCAGAGGGCTGGGGAACCCCAGGCCTGGCTGCAGAGGGGGCTCACGCCGAAAATAAGAGCGACGTATTGCTCTGCCGAGAGGGCATCAGGAGGAGCGGAGATTGAAATCGTCGCAGCTGGAGAATCCTTTATCCCACAGCTACCAGTCCCCGCGCCTGCAGGGCCGACACCGGGCTCCGGGATGCAGCGGCCGCAAACTCTCGGGGTATTTGTAACAGCGATATTCATAATGTTTTTGACCGAAAAAGCGTTCTTTCTTGTTGAGAGCAACAAATAAAAAAATAAATCCAGCCCCCCTACAACCCACTCATAGCACTTCTTCATCTGGTCTCCCGCCCCAGTTGACACCAGTTCCGTTATTGCCGCTACCAGTGTCTGCGCTGGGGCCGCTCCTCAGGGCCCCGCTCTGCTGCAGGAGCCACCGAACAGCGCGACAAAAGACCCCACCAAACTGGCAAAAATATCAGCTCAAGAGCTTACAGCCCAAGTATTTCTTCACTACTATTCCTGCATTTTCTGAAGTAACCTTGTCTTAATTGTGCTCACATTTGTTGTCCAGAAATTTAATTTCTTATAGTTCTTTAGTCATGTGTCAACATATCTAAAATTCCTGTAATATTTATTCTCCTTCTCTGGATAACCTTGTCAATCTTAATTATAGCTTAGGGTAGGCAAACAAAATTGAATGCGTCGCTCCAGATGAGCTGTACCATTGTTCAATATGCTGCTGTAATATATTCCGTACTTTTAATGCACCAAAGCATTTTAACTGCTGTTGCACACTGTGCAGACAGTCATTTGAGCTCTCAACCACATTTATTTATTTAGATTTCAACCTATAAAACATAAAATAATACATTTCCAAGACTCCAGGTGCCCTTGACAAATAATTAAAAATGCAATTCAACAAATTCTGAAATAGCACCAGCACATCAAAAACTTTTCTCCGCATAAAACCGTACAAATGTCAAACTTCTTCACCTGAACTGTCACAGAACTTTATTTCCTCCTGTCACCCGTTTCCACTAAAACAGTAGTATTTACCTGCCTTCCTCACAAACTAACAGCCCTCTCAAGCCGAAGGGAGCAATGGATTCTCCATTTCCGGGAGATTTCTGGAGAGAACTCTGCCAGTTCTCAATTTAAACTGGTTTTGCAAGCGAGCCCCATTTAGCCACACCAACCCATCCCACTTGGCGTCTCCTTGGCTGAGACCCACACAACTTCTCACACCAGCTGCCTGAAATTGCTCTAAAGAGGGAAGAGGCGCCGCCTTTCCTGGCCCCCAAAACTTACAGGATGGGCCGGGGGCGAGGGCGAAGGCAAAGGCTGGCTGCAGAGAGACCTAAGGGCGCTTCTGGAGTCAAGAAGGAGGTGGTGAAGCCTGGCAAGAAGGAGGTGGTGAAGCCTGGCAAGGAGCAGGGGGTACGCGTGTGTCCAGCTCCCACCGCAGAGCCAGCCGAGGCAGGAGCGGCGCTCCTGCTACACAGCGTAAGGCAAGAGGAAGAGTGGGCAACCTCAAGTGACAGGGAGAAAGCAGAATTTTGCCTCTATGAGCGATCTCCTTCTGTTGGAGGCACCTGCCTGAAGCAGCCCGACGGGCAGCACGTTCTCAATAGGGAGCTCCTGCTCCACAGAACCCCAGAATCCCAGAGCCAGAGAGAAACTCAGCCAGTGCTGGATCTCCGTAGCTTTACTACCAGACTACTTCCAAACACGTATTTTCTGAAATAGTCGAGAGGATGATAAATATCCTTCCATTCTCATGTCATGTTACTGGATTCCTATGGGATGTATAAGGAAGATATCCGAAGGTATCACGGCTAGTGGCCAAGGGGTCGTGTCAGTGGGCACAGAGAAATGACTCTCCCATCACCCCTCTAAGACTCAAAGAATGACTGAGGGTGCAGTAACGCAGACCACAACATCCCAAATTCCTTTTGCTGTAGATGACCAGATTACGACTGGTACCGAACCCGTACTTCTTACTGCAACAGGAATTGTAACTCCGTGATGATTTCAAAGTGACTGTTCCTAGCAAGTACTTGGGACTATAAAAATCCAAGCAACCCTTCATCAACATCATTGATGTGAACCAGTGAACAGAAATCACTGGAATAATGCATCACAGTCATTAAACAGAACCTAGCTCTGTCGTATACAGCATGGTCATTTATCAGAAAAAAGAAAAAAGCAGAGGAAGAAAGGGGAGGAGAGGGGAAGAGAATAGAATAAGAACGGAACAGAACAGAACAGAATAGAACACAACACAGAACAGAACAGAATCAAATGAGAAGAGGAGAGGAGAGGAGAGGAGAGGAGAGGAGAGGAGAGGAGAGGAGAGGAGAGGAGAGGAGAGGAGAGGAGAGGAGAGGAGAGGAGAGGAGAGGAGAGGAGAGGAGAGGAGAGGAGAGGAGAGGAGAGGAGAGGAGAGGAGAGGAGAGGAGAGGAGAGGAGAGGAGAGGAGAGGAGAGGAGAGGAGAGGAGAGAAGGGAAGAGAAGGGAAGAGAAGGGAAGAGAAGGGAAGAGAAGAGGAGAAGAAAAGAGAAGAGGAGAGAAGGGGAGAGAAGGGAAGAGAAGGGAAGAGAAGGGAAGGAGAGGAGAGAAAACATCAACAAATCCGAGAAGCCATTTCCAAATGTATGATAGTATTTTTATAGTGCTTAACTATTATCTACATTTTAAATGTTCTTTCTTTTATTTAAGGAGATTTAGAATTCGTAATTATTATTCAAATTATGTGCTCCAGAAGTGCCACATGAGCCTACCAAGGATCCTCATCTTAATCCTGATCTCGGAAGGACGAGCTTTGCATTGGTCCTTCACACGTCCGATCAAACAAACACGTGCGTGCCACGGGGCGGCACGTCTCCCACTCCTGCGCCAGCCTGCACGGAGTGACGGAGCTGTAGTTCCCGCAGCACTTCCCAGCTTGCTGGCCTCTACGCTCACCGCTTTCCTTTGGACGTCTAGCTAAGGACGTAGCAAGTCTTGCTTTTAAGTACCAAACACAGAGCTCCTTGACAGTAATACGCCAGCTACTGAGTGTATCCCTTAGACAGAGAGGAATTAATCAGACTTTAGACATTCAAGTTGCTTCAGGATTTCAAAATCCCGGCGCGGAGGCTTCATAGAGAATAAGGCAGCACATACTGGTGAATATTTAAGATTTTCTGACGTGCTTAGAATTTGCAGGAAATATTTTACAGTTGCAAACAAATTTTATAGAGATCAATCAAGGGAATTAGCGAAATATCTCAGGGAGGCTCCTGCGTCAACGAGATCCAACCACAAGGTGACGGCGTGTCTAGAGAGGTAAAATGCTAAAAAAGTTTCTATTACTTTAAAGACTTGATTCCTAAGGGATCGGTTCTATATAAATCATATTTTCATAATGTAGACCGGGAAGTGTGGCTAGAGCACTTTCATCTAATTTTCATAAAGCGTCTCAAATGAGCAAGAAGTACCCATCCCTGAATGTAGATGTTTCAGAAAAATTAAGAAAAAAATGATGTCTTAGTTCAAGCTTCCCTAAGGCAGCTTCACATGGAGAAATACGGACTTATTTAGCAAGTTACGAAGGTTGAATTTTATATATACTGTGACACTAGTAATTTTTAAGGATTTTCTCAGGGGCCAGGCTCTCCCTCCCCTTTTAAATTCTAGGATATGAATGAGAAAAAAAAAAAGGCAAAAAAAAAAAGCATGTTTCATCAACAATTAACCGTTTCCCGTATGGATGAAAAACAAATGAATTATTGCCCATGTAAATTCCTAGCTCCTGTCATAAAGCCTTTTTTTTTTTTTTTTTAATAAATTGGAAAAATCAACACCACTGAAGTTAGTAATCAATTTTCTACTGACTTCTACTAATGGGACTCCGCTCTCGTCCGCTGCCAATGTCCTCATGAGCTAAGAATCTCGTACAGAATTTTCACAGAATGACAGACTGGCTGGGGCTGGCAGGACCTCTGGAGCTCCTCTGGCCCAGTCCCTGGAGCAGGTGGCCCAGGACCGCGTCCGCTTGGGTTCTGGGTATCTCCAAGGATGGAGACTCCACCACCCCCCTGGGCAACCTGTGCCAGCGCTCGGTCGCCCTCACAGGGAAGAGTGTTCCCTGATGTCCAGGCACCCTCCTGTGTTTTATTAGAATTGACTTCCTAAGTTTTATTAAATGATATTTAGAAATAAAGCCTAAACTCGTTTCCTCACTAAATGCCAAGAAAGCTACTAGAGAAGAGAGAAAATCAGATAACTATTAATAATACAGAAGGGGAAGAAATACAATTTTTTTTATTGTTTTGACCAAGCTTAAGCTTAAAGATGAAAACACATATTCTATTGAAAACATCAAAACGGTTTTCAAGGAACAGAAATGATGGAAAAAGCTTTCAAATTCCAAAGGAAAGGAAGTTAGTATAATTACATTTGTGGGCAGCAAGCTGGTGCTCGGGAAAATAGAAATTCATGAGATACGATTGACTACAATTTGCCAAATAAAACCAGGATGAAGAAGTTTCCAAGGGCTTTTAAGAGCTAAGAGGTTCACGAGGCTGTGAAATTCATGAGGAATTTGCATTAGTATCAATTCACGGGTTTGTTTACTACTGGCTTTCTTCCTCTGGCATGAAAAAAGAGCATTTTTGAAAGCGGGGTCCTGAAGTTAGAAAACTGCTTAAGAAGTGTTGCTTAGAGGCAAAAAAAGTCCCCCCAAAGATTAATTTTTAAGCTATTTAATATTTCAAAATTATGTGAAATCATCTCAGTCTCAATATTACATTTCATTAAGGTACTTAATTACACGTAGTTTGGTTTAGAGACTGTTCAGCTGCGTGGGGCCAAGCGAACGCTTAAACTCCTGCCTGAACTGGGAAATAGCACTTGCAAAAAGGATTTGCCTCTCCTCTTCCACACGGAAACGGCAGCTTGTGTGCAACCAGGAAAACCTACTTTATTTGTTGTGAACCCAACGCCGGCCACTTGGGTCTCTTGGCGCTCCCCTGGGCACTCCGAAGTGCAAAGGGTGAACGTCACGGCTCCCGAGGAAGGGCTGGGCGCTGCCCGAGGGACCCACCAGCTGCTCCCAGTCCTGCTCTTGTTCCGTTTGGCAAAAAAAAAATCCCTTTTGAATTATTTTAGCTGGTGGTTTCCAAGCTGTTAATATTATGCTGTTGATAATACTAATAATCCTTTGGACTATTGATAGCCCAAGGTCCAGATGCGCTCTGTGAGAGCCAACACTCCTGCCTGTAAAATACTAAAAGTAACAATTTTTATTCTCTGAAGCAAAGAAGTAGCTACTACCAGCTTTACCTATGAGCTAATTAATTTACTAATTTAATTTAACGAGCTTTCAGCAGCCTGGTCTGGTGGCAGGCGTCCCTGCCCATGGCAGGCGTTGGCACCGGCACCGGATGATCTTTAAGGTCCCTTCCAACCTGAACCATTCTGCGATTCCATGATCGTGTTTTTCTCCCGTGTGAATTGCCAGACAGTTAATCCCCAGGAATTTAAGAGAATATGTACGGAGGAAGCTTGAACGGAAGGTGACGCATACCACTGCTCCCGCATTAGCCAAAAGTGATCCTTGCAGAATGTTTATTTTTGACAAGAAACCGCACCATGCTCCGGCGGTGCTTCCAGACCAAACTCATAAACATAGATTTGCTCACTCTTCTCCTGATTTCTTAAAACCCTATCCGTTTTTGAGGCTGACAGGGCTGGCTTTACAACACAGCAGCTGTTCTGCTCTGCCTAGTGCAATATTGATTTTTACAACAAGCTCTGTAAATATCAATATTTTTGTACTTCAAGCAGACGAAAAGCAGCATAGTGAAATGTACCCTGCCAGCCAAACATGCCGGGTCAGTCTGGAGAGAGCCAAGACAAGTTTAATGAGAAAGTAAAACAGACAGGAAGAAAAAGAGCTTGGAAATAGAAAATAAGCCGTGGAGGAAGAGAGGAGAGCTCAAGTGAAATGGAGGAAAGGTAGGCAGAGAAACTGCAAACACTCGCTGGGGGCATGCCAAGCCTGAAAGAGAAATAAGTGGGAGAAGAGGGAAGACAGCCGTAGGGAGGGCAGGGAGAACCGCAGGACTGGAGAAGGAGGCTGTTAGCTTTTCTCGTTTTCGGATTATTTTAACTAGATCCTTCCCTGCCTGTCTACGACAAAGTGCATATGTTAGTCTCGTTAAGTAACACTTTGCGATTTTGTAGGATTGGAAAATCCTACGCAATTGAAGAAACTGAAGTTGCGTGTTGTTTATTTCACGGTTGACCCTTATTCCGATGGATATGGAGTCACTGTCTTCCTAAACCTGGCCCAGAGGTGGGCTTCACGGGGAGTTGCCTGGCCAATGCTCACCGTGCAAGTGACCACGGCACAGGAGGGTTCAGGACAGGAGCCGGAGCCGTGGTGGGCTGATCCCGTCCCGCGGCGGGGAGGGCTGGCCGAGCACTTTGCAGGGAGGTTCAAGAGGTCCCAGGAGGTCCGAGGGTTTCCCTTCCCTTCTGCAGGCAGGACGGTGCTGCCCCATGCCCGTGCCACGCCAGCCGCCAGATGTGCCCCTGCAGCCCAGAGGTTTGCCATGACCCGCATCCATGGCTTCCCCCTGCGCTCAGAGGTCATGGAAGTTGGGGGGGGGGGCGCAGAACCAGTCCTGCTGCCATGTTTCCTGGTGGGAAGCCAAGCGGAGGAGGCAAACTGCACGATCTGTGAATATTTTTAGCATTTTTTCTCATGTTACTGCTTATCTGTAGTTTCAATAATTCCTTTACGTAGCGGATATAACAGAAAGCTACAGACAAAACTACATTTTATTATTATTTTCTGATGGCAAACATTAGCGAAATTAGCGAATATTGTACAGCTGAACGGAGGGAGGTATGAAGCACAACACACTCCCTGCGTGCTTTTAATTTGGTTTATGTTTTTAGGTAGGTTGCTCATTAAAACGTTCATGAACTAGTAATTCAGATGGAGAAAGCTGTGGAATGCCAAATGCTGACGGTTTCCCGCAATTTTTTATTAAGCCACAGAATCAAACAGATCTTCCCCGAAGGACCCCTCTTTCTATAGAGAAACCAGGTCGCAGCCCGTAACAAAGCTACCCGCAGCCAGCCCTACCCACCTCCTGAGACACAGGTTTTACAGCTGGTAGGAAGTAAACTGCCAGAAATGGGATTACGTTGCCTTTGGTTCTTCTTTTTTCTTTTTTTTTCCACGGCCTTAAATTGGCCTTCTGTTACCTGTACTGTGACACAGAGTTTATTTAAATGAAGAACTAACGTTTTCCCAGTTAAGCACACAACTGTTCTTTACGTACTCTTGGCAAAACGTTCCACGTCCAACTGCTCCAGGACCTCTCTTTCCGGCATTCCCTCACCCAAATGCTAAACCTACATCTTTCCATTTTCTTTTAGAATAATATTTTATGTGCCAAAAAATGATGTGACTTAAGAGCTCTTAAATAAAAACACAACAGCCCTCCAATGTGAACTGAGAAAAACTCTTTTCTTTAAGAAGAAAACGTATTTCGACCAGGTATGCCATTATTATGTCTTCCATTAATTATGCCATTTATTAATTTAAGCCCTTTTCCACCTACCTCACACGTATTTGAAATGAAATATTCGAGCACATTCCATGTCTGCAACAGGGTAAATTCAGCTGTGAAACAGAACAGGTTTCCATTTTCCTAATGCTTTTTGGCACTTGCTGCTGTCGAGTCACATTAGTCTGCAAAAATGTTTCCAGCCATATCGGCCCCTGCGTATGTACCAAACCAAACGCGAATTTGTAATTCTGAGCAAATAAGCCCCACACGTAAAGTCCCTCAAGAACTAAAAATATGTAATAGAAACAGTTTATACATTTTAAATGCCTATAATCATAACACTGTACCCCAAAACGGGACACACGTTCCGTCAGGAAAAAATTAGCTTTTTAGGTAAACTCGTGACAAGACATAACCTTAATAACTTGCATTTTTTCTCTGCTGCATACGATTTTGACAGAGAAAAATAGAGGACATTTCAGACACATTATGCATTTTGACATTAAGTAACTAGCAATTAGCTAAAGTACATAATTGCGTCTTAATGCAGCAAAGGAGAAAATAACAAAAAAGACTGGGGAAAAGTGTTACAAATCTGGGGGTTTGATGACAGGTAAAAGAAAAAATAGAACAAAACAAAATCTGATGGGGTGGTGGGGGGGAACCCCCCCAGCCACTGAAATCTCCCATACCAGGCTGAAAATGAAGGTAGAAAAGATTCCCAAAACCTGCATTCCTTGTTCAGCCAAAATTCCCAGGAGGGACTTACAGGTGGGCTCACCCAGTACACGTCCACCCGGCTCCAACGCCACCCGTGCCATGCAGAACGTTACCAGGCTGAGAAAAATAACACCATTTCTAGCTGCTCTTCTTTGCGCTCAGCTTACCCTGAGAAATTTTCCTACGTGCTCTGTTACCATCGGCTTCCACAGCAAGCGAAAAATAGCTGCTTTGAAGAAAAAGAGCGCCACGTGATGCGAGCCAGTTTTGGAAAACGCGGCGCGCTGGGAGCCCGGCGCCCGGAGCTACGTTGGGTTCAGGGAAGCAAATCAGAGTAAACAGCAGCGGAGCCACCCGCACCGTGTCCCGTGAAGACTCTACAAATTCAGGTGAAATGTACTGAGCCAGGGAGGGAAGTCAAGTTCTGCATCTGCTTGCACGCAAGAGAAAAGATGCAAATTCGACCCGTTTTAGAAAAGGATTCTCCGCTGCGGCTAGCTCCCGCAGCAAGGCGTTAGATTCACTCACACAAAGTGGGTCCGTTCCCGCATCTTGTGCTCCCAGCAAAGGACGGAGCACCCATCACTGACCAACAACGCGTCACGCCTCAACTGGCCGATACACTCGTGCCCAGGCACGATGTTAAGAATAAATATGGAAATATTTATTTAAGATTAGTCTCTGATTATGGAATTGCATGTAGCTGCAGGTGGCAGAAGGGTGTTTTTCATGTTCAAGAAATCAAGAGATTGCATGCTTCTCTTTGACATCTGGACTTGCTCAAAGTCATCAATAACCTCGTCACTTTGAAAGACAAGTCTTCTGCAATCCGCCCCGCTCCTTCGCTCCCGGAATGCTCCTACTTATCTTCCAGCGCGTGCAGAGAGACGAGACCGTCGTACCCACCCTTCAGCAATGAACACCAAGTCACTTCTGCTCAGAGAGCCTTTGGAAATCCCAAAGCTCTCCTGTACGATGTCTCGGGTCTAAGGGAGCTCCCAGACCAGCTCCACCCTTCGCAGCTTTCCCACAACGATGCCTTTGGCAGGCGCGTGTCCTCGGGAAGGGCTTCCTGCAAGGTCCACCAGCACCAGCATCTGCCCTGGTGTGACTTCTGCACAGGAGAAATCTCCCTTTAATTATTCTCTCGGACTCTCCTCCCTTGGATCTTTTGAGGAAGAGTCATCTTTAATGAGGGCGAGGGGGTTCTGGTAGAGATGGGCTGACTATAATTGCTTCAACTCCAAATTTGGGATAGCAATTATGACAAATCTTTCCTAAGCACACTAAAAGCAGACAGATAAAAACAATGGAAGATGTGTCACACACCTTGCAAACCAGTGGATTTTAAAAGGAAAACAAAGAGGGTAAAGAGATGCAATTTTCTACCAGCAAGTTCTCCTGCTCGATCACAAATCCCCTTCAGGTGACCTGGATCAACGCGGCAAACACCCATCTTGGCTCGGCAGGTGCTGGTGAGAGTTCGGACACCACAGAGAAGAACGGGATGAGAAACAGCACAAGAGCTGAAGGAAATCGTGGTGCATGCAGGAGGTCCGGGAGGGCTACTGCTGGCCAGCCCCGCACAAGGTTTCTGGGCAGGCAGCGAGCGAGGAGCCACCGGAGCGGGGATGGTCACGGGGAAGGGGAGGGAGGAGAAGCGCTGAGAAGACACCCACGGCCGGTTTTGGGGTCTTCAAAGAGAAACGCTGCTCAACGGGAGAATGAGTGGGTGACGCTCCAGCAGCAGCACTTTAGAAAGACTAGCAGAGGGATGACGGAGATGAAACAGGGAGGTGTCAGACAGGATTTCGTGGAAAGCAGGCACGGGTTGGGAGCAGGCCAAGGGCCGAGCTGAGGAGGTGTCTGCCCACCCGGGGCACCGCCATGGGCAGCACCACCACCTCCAGAGCTGGCTTCACACGGGCCATGGTGGACCGTTTGCTCAAGAGCTTCAAAATCCTACGTATAAACGCTGCGGTAGGTTCAGCCCATTATTTTCCTAAAATGCTTGATGGAAAAATAACAATTACGATAAAACCTCATTCTGTACATGGCAGAATTCAGTACGGGCTGTTAGGGTATAGTGGATGGTTCGGGTTTGCTGAGAAATGGGACATACGCTGATGGAGCTCCACCTCATGGCTTCTCCCGTCCGCTCACCACTAGCGGAACAGGCACAGTGGTTTGCCCACAGCCGAGGTTACACAAGAAATTGGTTGTCAAAGTGAGAACACAGACCGGCCACTCCTTCCATGGCAGTTCATTCAAATACATACACCTCAATTCCTATGGCCTGTCTTCAAATCTCAAAAATTAGTGCAAAATCGCTAATTGCAGGGGGGGGACATATGTGTGCACATGTCAAAGGCAGTGGGACGACCCTGTTCAGGCACATAAATCTCAAAATTAATAGCTAAGCAGTTTTTCAGTGAACACTCAAGGCTTTAAGCACCTGTATATGAAAATAAATGACGGTGATCGGTTTTATTTTCAATGAAATGTTGAACAACTGAAGTGAGTTCTCATCATTAGTGCACTCATAGTTCTTTACTTGGTCTTAGGATCAAATCTTCCTTTTGACCAGAATATTGTGGCACAAAATAACACCTCTCAGCACGATGTGCCATACAGCTACAAAAACATTTTAAGCTCTAAAATATACGCTCCACGAAAAAGTATATATTCACAGGTACATTTTATTAGCAATGCAAGCGAGAATGTTTTTATAGTGACTTTCTAACGAACAGATTTTCGGATAGTTTTCCCTAGGTTGCTAGGAATTGCACATAATGATGCAAAACCTGATCTTCTGGAAAGTTTCCAGAGCCACACTACACTCCATCATGGTGACGGCTATACTCAGCATGCTATTTATTGTCACATGAAGTGCTTCGTCGCTATTAGGAAACACCTGAATGTTGCTAAGTTGCTAAATCTGACAATTACAGCCCTGTCCCCCATCACTTTTCGCATAAAATCTGACCACATCGACCTCATTGCTTTAAAAGGACTAGGTACTCTGATGTCTTGAAAGGTGACTCCAGATTTCTGTGCCTATTAGCATATTAGCATAATTAAATTGGTTCTGGCTTTAGGGTAGCCGATCAGACGGTGCAAATGTGGTTGCTCACGGAGCTGTTGAAATAATTTGCCACTTGAGAGTTCCAGTAAAACAATTCAATCCTGCTTTGCTACAAAAGGAACCGAGTCAGAAACACGAAGTCCATCGATCTTCCAGCAAATATTCGACAGTCGGAGAAGACGCCGACTTCAGGAGCTGCGGCAGGGCCCGCGCACCGCACAGTCCTCTTCATGGGAGCTGCCCGTTCTTACAAGAAGCATCGCTGGATTTGTGGATTTAGCCAAGCGAAAGTCGGAATTATGGCAGTGAAGCTGAGCCCGACCGCGCAGGCAGCCGCAGGTGACTCCCCCATTTACACAAAAGCACAGACATCACCAGTGAGGTGATATCACGCCTTCGCGGGCGTTTTCTCTAGCTACACAGATAGGAACAGTTGAATTGCAATCCCATTTTAAATACGGGGAGAGGCTTTCTTTAGCTGACCCTAACAATATAGACCCTTTTTCAAATTTTTCTTTCGAATGTCTGGCTTCGGGAGCAAGGGGCTGGTGGGCCACCTTGGACTGAAGCCAAACACCTTTGCTCTGCACGGTAAAACATAAAATATTTGCAGCGATGCGCAGCAACAACCAGCACCACGTCAGAGACCTGACGGACTGGAGGGGGAGCTGGCTGGCGGAGGACGGGGCGTGCTGGGGGTGGCTGTCCCGGACTGCCACCTTCCCCCTGCTCCGACACCTCCAGCCTCGGCCACGTGGGAGCTCGGGGCGCCTCCAGGGATGGGGCCTTTGGTCCTGCCTCCACCCAAGAGATCGTTGTCAACAATAACAACGAACGAATCTGAGCAATAATAAAGTTTAAAAAAGGAAGATGGTTCTTTCTGGTAGTCTGAAGGTAGCGCAGCAACCCCAAAACAACAAAGACTAAGGCTGTGTTTTTACCAAGCAGAGGCTGAACGATGGAGGAGCAGAGCACCAAGGTGGAGAAACATTATTTGCGAAGGATTTAGTCTAAAAAATGTCACCGGTTTACTTATTAGTCTATAACAGAGCAAATCTGCAATAGCACAGGATGCACTGCCTTTCTCCTGTAATCACGCCTTTTACTGAACATCCCTCAGCCTACTTTCATATCCAAATCAGACCAACATTAGGCACACTAATAAAATAATATTTGCAGAGCTTGAAAGAGCCTTGGTCCTTTAACAAAGGGAAAATTAGCAGGCTGTGAAAAGGCAAACAATATTTTAAAACAGCAGGCATGAAAGACAGAGAAATGCTTTGTCCAGAAAAAGTAAGGATCATTATTTCCCGGAGGTGGCCATGACTTTTACACCAGCCGGGGGCAACCCCAGCATCGCCAACGAACATGGGCACATCCAGCAACGCTGCACGTCCACGGAACGTCCTCCCAACTGCAGGCGCAGCCAGAGCTGTCTGTGATCTGTCACTGCTCTCATGATGGTACCTGTGATGACGGAGCCACATTTTTCCAATGTTTGTTCCTATATTTCACTACATGATTTTATTTGTATATTCTATTCCATCACAGCAGTTAAGACGTGCCAGCCGATGAATTTTTCCTGGGACTATTGCACTTCTCAGAGGCAGATGGAGTCAATCAGACTTGTCCAATAGCACCAACTCAAAACAAAGTAAAATAAAAAGAAGTTCTCACCATCATAATTGTAACTTATTACTTCCATCAGGAACCACACAATGCTAGCCTTTTTATGCCTCAAAATCCACTTCCTTTCACAGACGCTATCGTGTGTTCACAGCTATAAATGTAAGAAACAAAGACTATGCATTTTGGGCGTATGGAATTTTGACATTTAGAGTTCTGATCTCTTTTTATTTTTTAGTTTTATGAATTTCTTTCTGTAAAAATAGATCCCTTAGCTCCAAGTATCGAACTTCAAAGAAGGAAGAGGGTTAGCTAACAAAATTAGCCTAAAATTTTACAGGTATAATAATGCTGAAAGGCCAACGTAATTAAGAATAATGTTTATCAGTTTTGAGGAGAATACAGAACACTACCAGGCACAGGGCAGTTGGAGATATACAACTAATACACGTACCTTGTTGCGACTCCAATCACTTATTTGCTATCAAACATCTTACTAGAGGACAAGCAAACACATTAACCTCTTTAATAGCATTTTCGCTACTCTTAACATTGAAGAATTTACCAACATTAACACAAACCAAAACTACTTGGTATTCAATATTGATTACAATTCTATAAATTGCAAAAAAAAAAAAAAAAAAAAAAAGATTAGACTGCTAGACTGCATTTGAGACGACTTCTTCGTGGTCAGTGGGTGTGTATTATTCTCCCTTGAAAGGCTTTAGTGTTAACTGCCGTCCCTAAACCCGACAGGCCCGTGAAGAGGAAGAGCAGACCGCGCATGGTGTCTGACATAGCTGCTGCTGTCAAAACCTAAATCTGATCATTTTACTCCACTCCCATGGGGACAGGAACTCGGAACAGGGATGTAGAAGTGTTGAAGACCGGGTCATCCCTGTCTGCATGGTGGTCCTCAGCCTCGACAGGACCCAGACCAGGGCAAGTATGAGCATATGTTAGCAGAACCTACACTACAGGGGTGTAGATCCTCCTCTGCAGCACCAGAGGATCATACAATCACAGGATGGTTTGGGCTGGAAGGGACCTTTAAAGGCCACCCAGTGCCACCCCCTGCCCTGGGCAGGGACACCTCCCACCAGCCCAGGTTGCTCCAAGCCCCGTCCAACCTGGCCTTGAACCCCTCCAGGGATGGGGCAGCCACAGCTTCTCTGGGCAATCCAGTTACATGAATACAGGGGGGAACACAGAAATTATATTCTGAAGTACAATGATGAAAGCGTTACCTAGTTAGATATGTGAAAGAAAAATAACTTAGGAAGCTCTTGTGGCTTTTCAGAAATAAAAGATCCAGTGGAAATGTAAGAAACCAGAAAAGAGGTTGTCAGCGGTGTAAATCAGCACAGTGCTCCCACCACCGACGGGGTGGGATCCTCAGCTGGGATCTGCTGAGCGTTCACTGCCAGGGAATTGTACATTGACACCCAAAACCTGTAAGAAACAAAATCTTTACAAAGTCAACACGGTAGAATATTAGCATTACAAAAGCTTTGCCCTTTAGGCTGAAAATATGATGCAAATACTCGCCAGCATCTCATCTCTAATTTCTGGCATAATTATTCTATGTTAGGAAAGACGCTAATTTGAATGTCCATTTAGAGCACTGATCAAATTGATGCCACTGTTGGAATTCAATTATCTTCTGAGGCTTTCAGCGCTGCAACCTAAGGCAATGTGTGTGTCGAACACGACATCGACATTTGTTTATACGCCGAGATAATCAGAAGTGACAAGAAAGTGAATATTTTTTAGAAAGGACTACCTTAAAGTGGTTCTGTTTGCTGAATATATTTTCCCAGAATCCCGCACCCCTCTGCCCCAGTTTCCATCACCGAGACCGGTGTCTGCCTCCCTCGTCGGGACAGCGGAGAAGGACCCCGTGTCCCTCGGCTCCGCAGCTCAGCGCAGGTTGGTGAGAGAAACGCACAGCAGCCAGACGCGGAGTGGGACCAGGAGGTTTTACACATCACCAGAGACATAAAGACGAAGCAAGATGTTACGGTTTGAGAAACCCACAACGGTTCACTGTCACTTAGACAATTATTCTCTCACCTGATGACCCCTCCCCACCTGGGAAGGGGAACTGGTAAAAACAAGGAAACCCAACGGTTGAAACATGCACAGATTTAGTAGAATAAGACTAGATAATGATCATTAATGACACTAAAGAACCAGTATATTGATCCCGACACCAATATAAAATAGACAAGGACCGTCCCCAGCCCCTTCCCCCACAGGGAGCCGTGCATCCCCGCAGGGACAGCCCGTGTGGGACCCTGCGAGCGCTGCGGCTGCGGGAGGAAGGGAAGGGCTCAGGGCTCCGGCACCGGGGCGAGGAGGGCTCGGGATGGCAGCCGTTAGAGAAAGAGAGAGAGAGAGAGAGAGAGAGAGAGAACTCCTCCGCAAACTGTCTGGTGTCTGTGGAACGTGCCGTTCACGGTGTGAAATGATCCCGGTGGCAGCTTGGGGCAAGCGCCCGGGTCTCGCTCCTCCTCGTCCCCGCACCCGGGGAGCTGGAAACACTGAGACCTTGAAACCCGCAGCCCAGAGCTGGCTGTAAAGGAAACACTGGCACAAATTCAGACACTGGAGCCTGCTAAACATGCAGTTTCCCCTAACATTAGAAGATAAATTAGTCCCGTCTCACTCAAACCTGGACACGAGACTCTTCCCCACCTCTCAGTATAGCGGCTCGCCCCAGACCACCAGAACACACGAGCTGGTGGGGAGGTACCGGCTAAGCGCAAGTCCTGCGGTGCAGAGGGGGATGGCTGGTTGTGGCAGAGCCCTCGGCATCCCAAGGCAGGGAGCGGGGTTCCTGCTCCAGCCGGGATCCTGGCGGAATTGAGGGACGCAGCGTGGGAGAGGCTCCCGCGGGGCTGCGGCCCCGGCGCCTGCCCGAGCCCGGGGAGAGGGGACGGCCACGGCAGCAGCGAGCCCAGCCCCGCTCCTCCAACGTCCGCGGGGAATCCAGCATCCCCACTGCTCCTCCAGTCCGGGGATACAAACGTACCGGTCTCCACTGTGCTTCTGAGGGCAAACCTGAGCAGTGGTGTCTCACCCCTGGGGCTCCGCACGCCCGTACCCCACCGCCGGCGAGAACCCGACCGTAATACTGCACCGTGGCCTGGTCTGTAACTCGGGAGCTCACGCTCCACACTCCCTCAGTAAAACGGATACACAGAGGCAGTCTCAAAGGGGATTTGGAGGTGTTAATTGTGTTTCGTAGTTCATACTTCCTTTATTTTCCAAAGACGCCAATCAGCCTTTCCATCTTGGCATAACTGATCTACAGGGACCATGCGCAGAGAGATTTCCTGCATCCCTTAGACAAACTAGAACAACTGTGTTGGCTTCCTTTTTTCTTTGCACCTGAAATTCTGAATTAAAACCAGAATATTTTCATCTAGCCACAGAGCCTTCTGCATTTACATTTACCTATAAATGCTGGCATCTATTTCTATACCCAATATGAGACCCGCGCATCCTTTCTTTCTGATATTTGTTTCTATACCCAATATGAGACCCGCGCATCCTTTCTTTCTGATAACTGTTTCTATACCCAACATAAGACTTGCACATCCTTTCTTTGTTTTCTACTTAATTTTCCACCTAAAGAATTCTGGTTGTCTGCACAGATTTGCCTCAGTGGGAGGTCTTTAGCTGGCCATTGGCAATACTACCAGATGCTGAAATTTTATAACTCTCATTTGAATGGTAATTGTGCTAAATATTCTCAGCTTGCTCTTTATACATCAGTTGTTAAAACCACATTAATAATGCAAATAGAGTCCTAGTAAGGGCCTGCCCAAATGTACAGCCACCCCCCACACAGCAGAGCTTCCCGTGAATGTACCTGGTTTGAAAATAGTCACTACTGTTTCAGGAAGAAAGCAGACTTTGGAAGTAATCCTCTAAATAAATTCTTTGCTTGGAAAAAACACGAGCCTCCCATCACTGCATGACTACTGACGGCTCTACCAAATGTTCTCCAGCTTATGGTAATGGGAAGAATTAGCGAGGTCAGGGATGCTGCCATGAAGAAACTCTTTTGGCGAGTCACTGACAACTCTGGAAGCACGGATTAGGATATGAGGAGTAAAAAGAAATGTGGAGATAAGGTTGGAGGGTTTTCAGTGTCTTTTTAGTGTTGCTTGGAGAAGCAGCGGCTGCTTGTTTTTGAGATGCAAACTACAGTAACATTTCTAATTGTAAAGTGGATAAAGACAATGAATTGTAAATTCTTTTAAAGGGATATATTAATGAATGTAATATATGAAATGAAATTTAATTAAAATTGTAAAGTCACAAGCCGTTAAAGATAAAGTGAATTAACAAAAAGGCTTTATAATTAACTAATATAATACATGAACTGGAATTGAAATAGACTGTAAAGGTATGTTAGATAGACCTTGTATGGAAAAACGGCAACACATGTCACTAACTTTTTAATCGTTTTTGATCACTGGGGAAGAATAGTTACTGGCTACGTTTTATTTGAACATAATTTTTTATTTATACATAATTTATTCTCTTATTCTAATGCTAATAGAATAATAGAAATTAGGTAGCTATGCAAACAACTTGATTAGATTAGGTAATCAAATTAATCTCCAAGAGCCTAAGTATAGCCCCTATAGCAGAAGGCACCTAGAGTTTCTGTCTCCAACTGCTGAAGAGTTCTCAGTAGCTAGAAGAGACCACCTCAGAACCACCAATTCCTAACGAGGACGAATGCACACGACCTCACTGCCTGCTCCCTGCCTTTACCTTTACCTCCCCTTCTACATTTTAGAGACGGTGTTCTCTGGGGAGCCCAAAACGGCTTTGGGAAGAGCTCACACATGACACCCTCAAACGACCGGCTCGGTTTTCCCACCGTGCCTCGCCGACACCGAGAACAGGAGTCTGCAGGAAACCGCCCGCCTTTACCCACTCCTTCCAGAGCCTCGAATACCTACACACCATCCTAATTTTTCCACTGAGTTATCTCATAGTTATTATCACAGGGATGTAATTTATCATTTAATATTTGCAGCACAAAAGAAAAAAAAAGCGTACAAATGGATGCTACACCTCAACTTCTCTCCTGGCGCCCACGCCAGCCAAGCACTTGGAGGTCCTGGTCTCCCACTCAGGACCGTCAGCACATCCAGGTAGACTTTTTATTTTTCTTTTGTTTAAGGCTAAAAACTAAGTTCCAGAGCTTTAAATCTTCCAGCTTATTAGCAGTATTTTTGTTCTATCTTAACTTTTCTTCCCTTAATCCATGTTTTTTATTAGGTGCATTTGGATGGACTACTAAGGTGAGGTGATGTCACGCTGATAAAAGCAATCCTACGATCTCCTACCTAAAAAAGATGTGTCAGCTTTTACCCAACCTGTCATTAGAATGGGCTGATATAACCTGACCTAAAAAGTACTCACTTGAGGGAAAATATTTTTGAAAGGAGAAGACCCTTTACCAAAATATACAGAGATCCAGTGACTGAAATTTCAGGACAGATTCAGTTTAAATTAACACTGGTCAAGTTCATCCTAGGTTTCCTGTGTCACATGTGAGTCTTCAGGTAAAGATAGATTTCTTTTCCGAAAGATGTGTTCTAGCTGAAAAAGTTACGGACTGGATCCAAAAACTCTGCAGTCAGATTTTGCGGCACACAAGATTACAGGATCATGAACAGTTTCTTCAAGGCTTAAGGTCCGTCAATCAATTCCGCGACAATAGTTCATGGTACGTTTTCCGTGTGCCGACACCAGACGTCTAGTCTGGACCAGGTGTGAACCCAAGAGGATCTGCTGGAGACCGCCTCTTTGTCACCTCTTGGCTCACGCCACAGAGCGGCCGTGGAGCACCACGGCCCTTCCAGAAGGAGCCAAGCTGGACAAGATGCCGGAGGATGGCAGGCTCTGCGCTCCACCAGCGACGGGGCAGGAGCACCACAGCCACCCCAAGCCCAGCAGCTGAAAGAGGTGTCCTGTGGACACTGGATGCTTTGGGCGAGCTGTTCTGCTCCCCGGCTCCTCTCCTACGTGCCCCAGGCCTTGCTGAGGCAGCCATGGCCCCCAATAGCGCTGGAGAGCCCCGGCAGCAGGACGGCGGTGGCATGGCACAAGTTCCGAGAACCAGGTGCGGGCAGGAGAGCAGCACTGCCCCAGGAACCCCGAGGAGAATGCAAGAGAGCACCCTGAGGCGCGCCAGAGAGCTACCGCAACTAATTATTTCAGAAATCCGGCCTTAATGTTTGGCTGACATGTCAGCGATGAAAAATTCATTAACAAAGACTACAGCATCTGACAGCTCTGGCCAGATCTACCCTGTTCTCTTCTTCTAATATATGCTTTAGGAACAGAAAGTTGTCAGCTACACGGATGATCCGTCTTTGTTATACATTTTCGTCTTCAGAAAATGCCTACATGTAAGTATTTCGGAATCTGTTGTTGTTCTTAAATTATGCTGCGCTACAAAGAAATAAACACTTCATGTGGAGTGGCACAAGCCAATAGGAGCTGGGAGTCCTGAAATCTCCAGGGAGATTAGTCCTTAATAGTTTTTAAGTGCAATTGCTGGAGACTAAAAACAATTTAGAAAGCCTTCTAACGAGAAGCAATAATCTATATGAAGTGATACGCAGCCGTAGTGGGGCAACAACCTAGATAATAAAGGGTATTTTAGCTTAGCCAAGTGAAATTCTGTTTTCTAGAGAAAAAATGAAATGAAAGACGTAGAGAAAATTAGAGAATGGACATGTAAAGCTTCTTTAACTTCCCAGGGTACCAACCACAGCCATGTGAACTCTGTGGCTAATAAGGGGGGGAAAAATGATGCCTCCTGACCCTTCGTTTGAAAGACGAAATCTTCCAAACAGAGGCCAACAGCAGTAACTGCAGAACTACAACCACAGATTTTAATCTACAGGTGATCAGATATTTCCTTCAACAAGAGGGAAGGAAAATTTGCTGCCCTGAGATGATTTATGGTTGACCTGAGGATGGTGGCAGCCGTGCCCCCCGTGGGACAGGAGGGAAGAGCGGCAGCTGGCTGTGGTGGTGGTCACCAGAGAGGATGATGCCTTTGGGTGCCTTTCTCACAGCATCCTCCCAAGCTGGGACCACGGGGCAGCCCCCAGGTCGGCAGCAGCCGGAGACCGAAACACCCAGTGCTAGGACTCGATAGGGATCCTTCACAGGAGAAATACTTCGGTTGGTTTTAGTTTTACGTTCAAGCGTATGTATTCTTCATTTAAACGTTCCTCGAGAAATAAATCGATTGAGAAGAACCAGGAATAAGGCATCAGCTGCAGCCCGAAAATACTGCTACAATAAGTAAATACACCTCAGCCCCAGTAAAATGCCCGGGTGGATTTCTGTGAAGGCAATAGCCCAAACTCCCTGGTGATGCTGAGCACACCCCAGAAGCGGCTCAGCGGGTGCAGCGATCGGACAGGTGGCGAGTTCAGCTTTCCATGTCCCGAGTCAGCCACCAGCGGCAGCAGCAGGTACCGCGGCACCGCGCCAACACGGGGTCAACGCCGCCCACAGCCACGCCATCACCAGCGCACTCGTACGTACCCTTTTCTTCTGCTTTTGTCTCTCTCGGGCGTTTCTCATGCTGCTTCACTTAACTACATCTGCTGGTTTCCCAGCTCAAGCTTACATATACAGCATATTGCCTTTTTTTTTGTTGTTGTTTTGGTTGGGTTGGGTTTTTTTTTTTTTTTTTGCCATTTTAACCAGTATTTCTTTCACTAATTGAAAACGCATATACTACAAATCTCTGTGAAACCAGTCATATTTCTAATTATTAGAGCAGGCTCCAACTGCAGTTAGTGCACCTGAAAGGTCCGAAATATTAAGGGAAAACCCCAAGTTTGAGTTAATGACCTACCACCATCCGTGGGTAGACACTGTCAAAGATTACTCCCAACGCAGAAAAAATATATTTTTCCCTTTCAATGAATTCACGTATTAAAACTTAGTTATCAAAACAGTACAAACCAAGCGGGCACTTTGTGTGTCAGACAGAACTGCCCCGTGGAGACGTGCGCAGGCTCACGAGGTCCATAGACCAGGAGCCTTTGTTTGCAGGGGGGCTGCGGCGCAGAGCAGCCGGGGAGCTTTTGCCGGGTGCTCCTTCGCTGAGCTCTGCAGCTTCAGCCATATTTACTTAGGATTTTGGCAAAAGCGCTATCCTTGTCCTTAACAAGCTTAGCTAAGCTTTTACAAGCCCACGGCAGGTTCTGCTTGTCTCACGTAATCTGATGGGATGAAGCACTTTTGCCTGTGCTGGAAAATAATTGCTCGCCTATCTTCTGCAGTGCTTTCAAACCTTCTCCCATACGGTTGAAATAGCTTCTTCAGTTTGCTGGTCTAAATTTCGCAAGATAAATGTGTTCTCTGTTCTCCCTCCTGCTTCCCAAGCTGATAAACAGGCTATTATGTTGTGCCATATAGACTGTATGTAAACAGCTGAAAACAATATAAAAGACAATTTCACTAGGACTTGATCTTCAATTCAGAAGGGAAGAAGTTGCAATGTTTCTCTCCTCTGCGCCAGCAAAGCAAAAATAAAGTTATTTTGAAATGACCAGAAGAGCTTTTCCGATTGTAAAAATATGCATTAAATGTGGAAATGGCAATTCCATTAACACAAAAGAATAAAAGACGACGAGCAAAATGCCATCCCTACAAAAGGTACAACGCACCGATTTCCGTGAGCGCGGGAGCAGGCAGCCGGGCACGGGGCCCCTCTCTCCCCGGCGCCGACAGACAACGTTCTCATGCGCTCACGCATTTACCTCGCAAGTCGACGGGACTTTTTGAAAATGGTATTCTTTCTGCTTGCCTTGCAATCCTGGGCTAAACCCACCTACCTGGATTGTAAACCGCTTTAATCACCGAAGGGCGGATTATGATACCTCGGTACTGGGGGATGTTCTTCCCCATCTTCCGAGAGAGAGCCCACAGCAGAAGAGGTCCAGCGCTCTCATCCCCACTCCTGCCCTCACCTGCATTTGGTACCTGAGACTTGCATTTCACCGGAACACTTCCAAATTCCAGCACATCTCCACACACTGCTTAAATGTCTTGAGAAAAGATATGAAACATCTAAGACCCCCGGTGACAACAGATAACGCTATTTTTGCAATACCCATCTGAGTATGGTTCAGCCTTCGCTAGGGACCAGAGAGTGCTTCAAAATGCCACGGGAATAACAAAGACTCTGTTGGTTTTGTTGATGGATTTACGTTGTTTTTACACTAATATAAACAAGATGAGACTCAGGCTTTATCAGAATTTCCTGACAAATATATTTATCCCTATTGAAAAGAAAGTTCCTCTTCCCATGAAAAAGGCATGCCAATGAAACCATGGTTACAGAAGCTGTCTTGTATGTTAAATACTGTCATACTGAATCATTTTGAGTCTCTAATCTCATTAGGATCAAGCTGTAGCAAAGGATTAAAAATAGAGATTAGAAACAGTGCAGAGGGATACTCTGTCCCTCCGCAGGTATAAAGAGAAAAGATTTTACCCTATATTCACTAGGTTGTAGAATGGGGTTTACTTTACTAATCATTTTTTACTATATGAGCCTTACAAATCTCAACGTTCGTTTGTAACTTCAGATTCAAGGCAAAGAGTTGGAAATGACCTGCCCGTCCGCCACCTTCTCTCTGTGCCGTGGGGAGAAGAAAGGATGGGAAGAAAAAGGCCGCTCTGGGTAGTACGGCCTTGCCCTGCCTCCGGTTCTCCCTCAAAGTGTGCTGTCTCCAGTTCGGCTCGAATGAAAAAGAATTATGAAAACCACACAGTAAAAATAGGGGGAAAGACAAACTAAAGCAGTTTTTTTTAGTGGTGCGGGTGCCAGAAGTGTCGTGCAGGCTCCAGCCGTCAGCGCTCACGGTGAAGCTGTGGCTGTCGTTTGCTTTGTTTCACGAAACCAACTTGGTAACCAGATAAAAAGCTCAAGCTCTCAACTAAGGTTAGCTGATAGGACGTGTAGGTAAATCCGAGCGTTTCCACTAAAACTGGTTGCCTTTTCCACAGAGCTCGGCCATCTGCACCCTCCCCGACGGTAGAAGCTTATTACATTTGGATGCAAAACATAATTACCCTCTAACTTAGCCTCTGATCTTCATGAGGTAAGCCCACGTATTGCTGCTTGCCTGGGAACATGTAATGAGAGATTTGCACCATTTACAGTCTGTTTTAATGAACTTTTTATCGACAGTTGTCTATAGTTGGGAGTTAATCCAGTTAACTCTTTGCTTACAGCAGCCCTGCAGAACTGGAGACACCCACGGCTGTGCTGTGAAGCCGAGAGGCGCTCCAGCTCACGGAAGAATTAAAAAATGGGATAAAGGGGTCTGTGCAGGACCCTACCACCGGCTCCTCCAGAGCCACCTCCCGGGAGCTGCACTGCAGCCTGGAGCATCCCCAAGGACCGGGAGAGGGAGGGCAGGGGGAGGGCTCACTCCAGCCAGGGGCAGACACAGTCGCTTCTGCCCCACGGCCCTTCGCGTTCAAAGCGCAATCTGGAACCTGAACAGCACTGATTGCTTTGTTTCACATTATTTTGGCGATGCACAAGTGGAAGGAATGTCTGAAGATGTAATGGATGAGTAAGAGAGAACAGGTATAAGAACAAATAAGCTAAAAGGCATCCTTGAGTTAAATAACCGACTACATGGTTTCCCAGGATAATCACGTCCATCTTGGTGACTCATTAAGGCAATGAGAATTTTCAACCGTACTCACAATTATCATTATGCAGAAAGTTCATCAAATTAAAAAAGTAACTCAGTTTCAGGAACGTTGACATTTCTCGAAAAAAAGAAATACTCTGCAGTTCATCCTGCTGAAATGTTGTAACTGGATGCAGAGCCTCGGAGCCCACGCTCTGGGACTTCTGGTTCTCCACTCCATCCGCTAACCCTAGAAAATGGACAGGAGACTCTCCAAAGTACTTTTCATCTAAGCAGGACAGGAAGAAAGAAAACCGCCAATTACTTCATTATGAGTCTCATTACAGTAATTTCAATATTTATCAGTCGTAGGAGGCAGCGCTCACCTCTTCGCGCTTACTGCCTAAGAGCCACACACTGACCCTGCCCGCGCATTAGGGACTACACACTGCGTTCAAAGGGCTTTGGCAGAAATCCCACCATTTTAGCTGACCTGATCTTAATTTCTTTGTGATCAGGAAGGACAAATTTCTGTTAAAGAGACGCTGCATTACTTGTATTTCTTACAATAGATGGCTTTTATTTTATCTGTGTGGGTATATATATGTATGGACACAGACAGAGTTTGTCCTGTTAGCAAATAATCATTCTCATGATCTGTTTCCCTGTGATAAAAGGCAGGATTTTCTAAAAAAAAAAAAAAAAAGAAGAAAAGAAATACTTTCACCTTCGGAGGAGCGCCTGCTGGAGAGCTGCCTAACTGAAGGATTGTGACCCCGTTGAGCGGAGGTGGGTCTCAGAACCATCCTTCCCTTCTCTTCCCGAGGGGCGGGCTGGGAAGGGGGCTGGCTGCTGCCCCCAGCAGCAGTAGCCTGGGCACCCCCCCAATGCAGCCCCCGCTACCTCCAGCTGTTTGCCTCCCCCGATCAGCCCCTTCGAGCCTTCTCCCCTAAAATGACCCTCACGGGTTTTTTTCTTCCCTCGGGTCCCGTTTCACCAAGGAAGACAATCACCTGCTACACACAGGAAAAGAGTGGATTTGTACTGATAAACATGCAGGTTATATTTATCTAGATAAAAAAACGTCTTGTGACATTGCACACACTCTCACAGCTGACTCCGCCGCTGGTTCTCAGCACACCACGCAGATAATGAGGATTTGTTTGGTTCCAGCCATCGAGCCAAGACCCGCGACAAAGCGGCTCGCCGGGAAGCTGAGATAGTCGTGACCGACCCTCACACAACTTATCAATAATCCTTGTTACAGCAGGAAGCAAACACAGCCAGATGCCATCCCGACGGAGGAGGAGGAGCGGCCGGAGGAGCGGAGCTGTGCGGGAGGGAGGGAGGGAGGGATGGGGACCCCCCGACACCAGCGCCAGACTGCCCTTCCTCTCCCCTTCCCCCCAGACACCACCTCTCCTATCACAGCCCCACTGTCTTCCTCCCATACAGCTCCTGAAAATACGTTTTGCCATTATTGCTGCGAAACCCCACATAGTTTGAAGTATTACAAAGTGTTATTCGTTATTGGATGTGAAACGCCTAATCTTTTGAGAGCAGGTATCCGGCTTGTGACCTGTACGCGCTGCCAGCGCGCCCAACGCTGGAGCACCTTCGCTAGGTCTTCGGGCCCGTGTGCGTTCCCTGGGTGTAACACTGCAAACCCGGGCAACGCCGGGGAACGGAAGATGGCACACGTGTTGACCACACTTCTCCGTGCTTTAGATGTTGCTTATCTCAGGCTACAGGACCCTCTACTTAAACACAGGTCTCATTTAGTTATACACCTAAACTCAGACAGCAAGAGTATTTCCACCAGGTATGGTCCCTAATGAAGAGGCCTGATCCATTTATCCAGCGAGGTAACGGAGCAGCGAAGGTGTAGTAGTACGGAGACCAGGAGGACCCCGCCATGGCCTCAGCCGCTGTGGGGACGTCACCTGCGACCCCTGAGCTCGGCGGGGAAGGACGTCTCCCGGCAGCAGAGCGACCGCGCTGCTGAAGGATGCCAGACCCAACGGTGACAGACTTAACGCGCTCAGCAGCAACAAATTACACATTTTGCAAAAAACAATCTAGACATCCCAGTGAAAGCCTGCAAACGTCATTGTGTGTATGACGGAAATACTTCAACACCGCCTTCGGAAGGAAATCAGATAGGAAATTGCTGATTTGTTACCTGGCACTTAAGTTGGCCTCAGAATTAGGGGAATGGCAGGCGGAGGGTGCGATACAACATACTCAGGACGGCTCCAGAAGCAGTCACACAGACCATTCCGCGTGACTGCCGTACTGGGCAAACAGGCGGGCGCTGGTGAGGTACCGACCGAGGAGACGTACTGAGAAGTGGGGTTAATGGAGAAGAGACATAGCTCTTCCTCGGGGCAGTGGCGTCTCCAAGGGCTGACACCGACACCTCCTCCCAGTGAAGAGACAGGAGAGGCGGAGTGGGAAATGGGGTGTTTCTCAGGTGATCTGCGCAGTGCGATCTCTGCTGGTAGCGCTCAACCGCACCCCAGGCTGACGAGGGTACAGAAGGAGATGACCAAATTCACTGGCGATGCTCAACTCTTTGGAGCGATACAAAGGCGACCCAGCCGCGAGAGCTCCAGCCCAGCCTGGTGGCGCGGAGCACCGCTGCGGGGGCACGAGGAACCCGACGCGCCGGGTAAATGCGAGGAAAGGCCAGGGTGGGGGAGCCAGAACCAACGACACACACAACACCAAAGGTCACTGCATTAGACAGCAGCGCTCCAAAACCTTCCCCGGACAATGGAGTCTTTACAGGTCCTTTTAAACATCAGCTTAGTGCTCAGGAGAGGAGAAGGAAAGGGAAGGTATGGGCAGGAATTATACAGAAAGGCACCGACGACAACAGAAAATGTCATCATGCCAATAAAAATCCACGAGAGCGCCACGGTGTGCGTATCTGGCATCCCATCTCAAAAAGGATTTAGAAGACCTAGAAGAGGTGTGAAAAATGTGACAAGAATGGTTAACTAATTGGAGGAGGTTCTATTCAAAGGAAGATAAAATAAAGCACTGTTCAACTTGGGAAAGAGAGGACGGTGTAGCGGACGTACAGAAAATCATGTATGGCAGCAAAAGCGCGAAACAGCAAATAATTATTTGTTGTTTCTCAAAATGCAAGAACAAAAGGTTGTTGGAAAAGAATTAGACCGTAGGTGCAAAACAAAGAAAAGGAAGTATTTTTTCACTTAGTGTATAATTAAACTGTGGAACTCATTACCACAGGATGCTGTGGGAGCCAAACACATAAATGGATTTGAAAGGCAATTGGACAAATTAATGGAAGAAAAGTCCATCAAAGCCTATTAAACACAAAGACGTGGATACAACTATTGACACAACATTCATCATCAGTCACGCAGCGCTTCTATCCTACTACGTTTATCTGGAAAACGCCATTTCCCAGCCCCGTGGTGAAGGAGGTGCCTCCTCCTCCTCCACAGCCCAGCACCGGCATGGCCGGGCTTGGGGATCTTCTCCCCTCACCAAGTTACCGCAGAAAGACCTCCCCCTTCCTAATAGAGCAGGGTTTTACCACAAAGACAATAATAAGACCTTCACTGAAGCACCAAAATACTTACAAATTAATTACACAGGCTCATAAAAAATACTGGAAATACCAGCAGTGCTGCGCTTGGAAAATACCAATACTTGGGAAAAACTGAAAACCTTTGCTGCCTGTTACCAACCTCAGATGAACTTCCAGTAGTTCAGGTTTGCCAATTAGGAAAGACTATACCCGTGCCTGGAGGCTGGCAATAACATATATCTGTTGTTATTATGTTGGGAAGTATAATCTGAGGGCTGCTCGTTGATGTTCTTTATGCGATAACAATAAATGCAATAAAACAATAAATATTTCCTTATCAAAGGAATTACTGTGCGGAATCACAGAATCCCAGGCCGGCAGGGGTTGGAAGGGACCTCTGGAGATCACCTTGTCCAACCCCCTGGAATTTCCCGTGTTCCAGTGTGTGCCCGTTGCCCCTTGTCCTGTCCCCGGGCACCACTGAGAAGAGACTGGCCCCATCCTCTTGCCCCCCGCCCTTTAGCTCTGGCTGAGCATCCATGAGATCCCCTCTCAGCCTGCTCTTCTCCAGCGGAACAGCCCCAGGGCTCTCCGCCTTTCCTCAGCACAGATACCCCAGTCCCTTGATCATCTCTGTAGCCTCCGCTGGACTCTCTCCAGCAGTTCCCCGTCCTTCTGGAACCGGGGAGCCCAGAACTGGACACAGCCCTGCAGCTGTGGCCTCCCCAGGGCAGAGCAGAGGGGGAGGATGACCTCCCTCCGCCTGCTGGCCACGCTCATTTTAATGCCCCCCAGGGTGCCATCGGCCTTCTTGGCCACAAGGGCACATTGCTGGCTCATGGGCAACCTGTTGTCCCCCAGGACTCCCCGGTCCCTCTCTGCAGAGCTGCTCTCCAGCAGGTCACCCCCAACCTGTCCTGGTGCATGGGGTTATTCCTCCCCAGATGCAGCACCCTACACTTGCCCTTGTTGAACTCCATGAGGTTCCTCTCCACCCAGTTCTCCAGCCTGTCCAGGTCTTGCTGAATGGTGGCACGGCCTTCTGGTGTGTCAGCCACCCCTCCCAGCCTTGTGTCACCAGAAAACGTGCTGAGGGTGCGTTCTGTCCCCTCACCCAGGTCTCTGACGAATGTGTTGAACAAGACCGGACCCAACAGGAAGGTACCGTCGAACAGCCGCGTTGGCTTTGCTGGGAATACACTGCAGACGGGTCCTGCCCAACCAGGCTCTGCTCACGCCAAGGCACGGCCGGCGTGTCCCCGTCCACCGCGGCGCTGCGAGGGGACCTGCCCCACGCGCGCAGAGCTCGGGGAGAAGGCCAGGGCCGTACACCCGTTAGCTGCGGAGAGAATATTACTTTGCAAAGTTTTAAATCTTTTCCTGATTACATGGAGATACATCAGCCTATTTAGCGCAGAGTGAACGTCCTGCAAATTCTTATTATGCTGATATGGTTTTATTTAGGAAAAAAAATTGCAGCTAGGGTTATTTTGCCGGAGTTAAAAAAAACATGCTGAATTGTAAAGTGTTTTTCTTGTAATTTAGAATCTAGACAGGAATAAAATGACAGTAAGTATCGGCCCTGGATTACTGACACTCTGTGTTATACCAAAGTGTGCCCAGCTGAATGCAAACTATTCCTAATGCACCCGTTTTAAAACAAAATCTGCAAAGGAATAGCATAGGGAAAGAAAAGTCCCAGTTCCAAGAAACGCTGCCCGTGTAAAGGATGTTTTTTTTTTTTATTAAAACATACTGGACTCCCCGGTTCTATTTCATTATATTTCTCATATATATATATTCTATAATATTCTATATTTCATCTATTTCAGTGCTTCAAAACTCTTTCCATCTTTGCTCTTCTAATTATTAAACAGTTTCTGCAAGTCTGTAGAAGAAAGAGGTCTGACAGTGAAATAACACACACTGATTGCTAACGATGAAGCTAATCAACGGTGGTTTTTAATTCTTGGCTTCAACAGCCCATTTTCTTTTTTTTAATTAATATTCAGACCAGCACAAGTTGTGTAGCCTCCTGTTTTTAAGCAGAAAAACTTTTGTGCGTAATGCTTTAAAACTTTATTCCTTGACATCTTTAGGCTAGCGCAATGACGAGTAACACTGAACCCACCATAAAGTCCAGTTTTGCAGAATTTTAACTTCTGCTAAGACAAGCGGGATGGATATGAGAAAATTATAATTACACCTAGCATTCAAAATAGGTAAAATCCAGCTTTGTGCAACCTCTGAAATGCCACTGTAATGATTACTGCCTTTTGGATGGAGGAAGAGCTGCATTAATTAAATTGAATTGGAGCCTCGTGGAGGTTTCCAATAACTTTTTAATTATAGCTTAATGCTGCTTTCTAGCCCTTGCAAAATTGATATTTCTCATGTAATGGCTGTATTTCATATTCAGTCTTTCTTTTTTCCCAAGACACTCACAGAAAGTCGTGAAGATGCAACCCATCAGCCGGGACTCAAGCAGGAAGAGTTTTGCGCCATACAACATTTTCCTGATTTCTTTCCAAAGTGCAGACCCGCTAAGAAAATGTTCTCGTAACCTCCCACGGACATCTACATCTGCGTGCCCCGGCTGGGAGCGCAGCCTCAGCTGGTTAATCAACGGAAAAGAGCATTTTCTGGAGAGCCAAAATATTTTCCCAGGCTCCTGCCCTGCCGGAGGAGGAGGCTGCGCTCCTTTCGTTCTCTTTGCCGTCTTCCTCGGGGACAGAGACACACGGTCGGGGAGGCAGGTCCCGGAGCCTGGAGGGCTGGGGAGAGTTTGCGAGGTCCAAACGGCGCTAATGAGCAACGGAGGGTGGGAGGAGGAGGATGCACCCTGTGCTGGGACGCAGCACTGGAAGTGCTCATGATCCCCTTACTGGGACTGGGGATGTCCTTCCCGACGTTGGGACAGGGGATATCCTTCCCAGTGCTGGGACTGGGGATGTCCTTCCCCATCTTTGAGCAAAACCTTCACCCCCTTTCTGGATTTTCCCGAAGCAGTACGGCATCGCTACGCTCAACCTCCCACTCAAAAACCGGTAATTTAGAATTCCCATAGTGGATAGTATCCACGCTCAGACTGAATGAATTAATCCTGATTATAATTACTACGAACATCAAATGAAATATCAATACTCAGGCGTTTCCTTGTGAGTTCATATTTCCACTTTCAGTCCAGCACGAGCGCACAAAGAGTGACATTTACAGAAGACAATATACAATGTTCCATGGTAAAATTCTTGACGTTCAGAAACTTTCTCAGTCTGAAGGGTTATACTGACCGTAGCACATCCTCACAATATAAGGCTTTAAGAGATATAAAAGATGACATTTCATTTTTGTTCTCTGGAACATTTCTGTTTGAATGGAATTCTTTCCTAAAGAAAATATCAAAAAAGAGGAGTTTAGACTGACATTTCTAGCACTGCAGAGCTTTGATTCCAAAAGCACAAATTCCAGCACATGAGCTTTACAGCCTGAGACTTTTGCATGTCGATGGCAGCTGACAATCTGATTTCCAGCCAGACCTGGAAGAGACGGGGTAAATTATCACTGCCTTTGAAAATTATCTTTGCGTAAATTAATCTTTTTTTTCTTTCAGCTGGCCATACTGTTAGCGAGCAATTTGGTAGGGAGAAATTATCAAACAATTTTAAAACACTGGCAAGTCTTTTCAGACGATTTGCAGGGGTTTCCGGAAGTCAAGAAAAGTTGAATTATGCCTCAGATGCAGAAACGCAACACCCTAAAGAGGGACACTGAGGTGCTGGAGCGTGTCCAGAGGAGAGCTACCAGGCTGGGGAGGGGTCTGGAGACCAGGTCGTATGAGGAGAGGCTGAGGGAGCTGGGCATGTTTAGCTTGGAGAAGAGGAGGCTGAGGGGAGACCTCATTGCCCTCCACAACTACCTGAAAGGAGGGTGTAGAGAGGTGGGGGTTGGCCTCTTCTCCCAGGTGGATAATGACAGGACCAGAGGAAATGGTCTGAAGCTGCGGCAGGGCAGGTTTAGATCAGATATTAGGAAGAATTCCTTTACTGAAGGAGTGGTCAGGCACTGGAACAGCCTGCCCAGGGAGGGGGTTGAGTCACCATCCCTGGAGGTGTTTAAGGAACGTCTGGATGTGGCACTTCAGGGCATGCTCTAGTGGCAGAGTCTGTAGGTTGTTTGGTTGGACTCGATGATCTCAAAGGTCCTTTCCAACCATGAAGATTCTGTGATTCTATAAACCAGATTCTATAAACCTGAGCTCTCGTCCCGAGAAAGTCTCTGAGAGAAATCACGGCAATGCTGTTACTGAAGCCACCATGGCAGAAACCACAACAGCCGGGATTTATTCTGTGCTTCCGACACCAATTAGCCGTTTATATTTCCACTACGCCCGGCAGAATATCCGGCGCCGTGGTGGGTTTACCGAGACCCAGCAACGCCGGTGTGAGGACCTGACCGACGCCAACTGGGATGGGTCTCGCCGCAGGGCAGTGGGAGAAGCCCTGCAAAGCCCGGGATGCCGAATCAGCCGGCCACGATCCCGCATCTTCAAAAGGCTCTGAAATTACAGGTGTCTGACCCAGGACCGCGTTGTCAGCACCGCTGCAGCAGTGGGCTCTCAGGCGAGCATCGCCCGCAGACGGCACACGCCAGGCGCTTCGTGGAACGGAGCAGAACTCCACAGACTACTGGGAAGGGGAACCCAGCCGCCCTGAGCCCTTTCCCTCCTCTCTGGCTGACGGTCTGAGGTAATTAGTCGATTGTCTGTGCACTTCTGCACAGCACAAGTAAATAGCTGTGATAAATAATTACGATTATTAGCAAAAAGAAAATAATTCTAATGAACAATACAATGCAGCAGGGATGCGCTTCCTGCGTTCGTTATCTTGGAACTGACAAAGCTCCGGGTCTGGAAGGATTACACTGACAATCCTGTCCATTAATTGGCTGTTCCTCGCTCCGGAGATCAAGCATAAAGACTAATTTAATATTCTTTAACTAAAATATTACCCAAAATTATGTACTGTAGAGTCGTTGGCTCTACGAGCCGCTGGTGGGCAGACGCCGCAGTACGAGGGGGGTGAGCGTCCCGCACAACGCGCGTGAATTTTAATTCCCCATTTCCTGAAAACCAAGGAATGTGCTCTTTTAAACTTCTGACTCTGTGCAATGGACACTGAGCTGCCTTCTCATGGCGGAGGGAAACACTCCTCTGCCCTTCCGACGGCAGGGCAAGAGCGCCAGATTAATCATCTCACTTACGGCGAGTAATCGATAGCAGTGAGGAAAGGCTAAGTGAGGAAAGAACATTAATTCCATATCGTGAGGCAACTCTGTCCCTAGGACAGAAAACACCGCAATACAACCTGATAAACACTTTTATACAAACCAGAACGGTGGTGCACGTGTGAGAACGTAACACCTTTTCCCCTATCAGCTACTTTAAAAAAAAAAGCAATTCCTACATAGAAAAACAATTTGTATGGTCCAGAGCAAACCATTTCCAGTTGCCCGCTGCTAAGGACGTGCCCCCTGTTACGTTACGGCCCTGCTTGTTAAATTTACTGGCGAGCAGGCACAAAGCAAGACAAAGTTATCAATAGGATATCTTCTCTTATGTTTGGTGGAGGAGAAGAAAGACTTTCTTTGCGTGACTTTCTGTCACCCAAAATTCAGACGACACGGCATTGAGACACCCCATTTCTGCTGCCGGAGTCCAGGATGCCAAAGGGACCCAAATTAAACCTCCCAGGAGGCTAATTTACCCCAGCAGCAAAATGATGAAGAAAAAAATCAAATCTAACTTTGAGTCTAATCTTACGGTCAATAATAAAGCAGTTATGTTTTAAATTACGTTTCTAATGTATGTCATTAGCATAAGTTGCCCTGTGTTTGGGCCAGGCCTGAGCACGTTCTCTCCCTGAAATTAAACAATAGCAATCACAGCGAATTCCCACAGCTGTTGATGAATTGCAGGCTGACGTTTCCCGGATTCAGGGGTTGGTAACAGTACGGTGCAGCGCTGAAGGAAATAACTGCCTTCGCCTGCGCAGCCCCCATGTAAATAGATGAAATTCTTATAAATCTGGTGAACCCGGTTTCCTATTGCGCCATTGCATTGGGGTTGTTTTTCTCTTTGCCTGCTGTGGGGTTTTTTTTTTTTTTTTTTTTTTTTTGAAAGAACAGTCATCAAATAATATCTAAAGCCAATAATATCTCAACCCCTATTTTCCAGCCAGCTCTTCTCTAAGCCTGCTTCCAACCTCTCACACCCACACCTCTACCAGGACCTGGGCTATCATATTTTCATCACTTTTCTTTCAAACCCTGGCCTGTCACCATCACAGAGATTTCTGCCCAGCCACCAACAATCCCTTTGTGTGTTTCCAACTTTGAGACTAAAGGCATCATCCTTGGTGTAAAATCAAATAAGGCATTTTCTTTTTCAAAGACTCATGCAAGTTCATCGTAACGCTAATATTTTTCTGTCTTCCCTTCTCCTTTTTTGAGGATTACTTCCCAAATTGAGATACACATGCCATTCGTTGTACCTCTTGAAGGTGAGGAAGACTTTTCTAAAGGAATCGTCTAAGAACATAAAAAATCTAAAAGCCTTGCGCCTTCGTAAGAAAGAAATTTCAGACAGTTTTGAACCATCAGATCTATCCAAACGCAGCACAAAGACAAAAGAAATGGTTTAGACACCCTTTAAGAAGAAGGGTATAACAGATGAACTCTCAAGCCTCCGTTCGCTCTCAGGAGGGGCTGGCGCGCCGCGATCAGCAACTCACGACATCAAAGGTCACCCCCGTTCCGCTGGCCGGGCTGTCTGGCCGGGGCACGCTGGTCACGGGGACACCTTTGCTCCCCGAGGAGATAACCCGAACACTGCAATATGAACTCCACAAGGAACAGCTATGACGGATCCAAACTTTTTTCTCGGTTTTGTGTAACACAAAAAAGACGTATTTTCAGTCAAGAGAACTTTATTTAAAAATGAGTAGTTTGAAACGCTCAGTGTAGTATTTGACCACATCTAACACTGAAGGACAGCCATTTAGCTAACTATACTAAAAACAAGTTGGGCAAAATAAATGTGATTTTTCATATCGCTTTGGGTTAAATCTTTAGTTCCTCCATGTGATTTAATCCGAAATACTTCAGTGACTCTGTGGCTAACTAGGCAAGTATTTCAAACCAGAAAATGCGTTCCACAATTATTCTGTGGTTATGAATGATCGGAGAGCAAGCTGTAACGTTTCAAAACTTGCAATCTATTCAGGTCTTTGGCACGGTGATTTAATCCCACGAATTGTAGACGAACTTTTCCATGTGAGCATGCAAAATATTATTCATTAGTCATATATATTTAACCTAAATTACATCAGGTTTTATTTGATCAGGATTGGATGGCCTGATCAAACGCACCTTGAAAAAAATCTATGGAAATCATGTTATGACTTATGGGAGTCAATTTTTGCACTTAGGTGATATTTTTCTTTCAGTATAGAAACAACAACAAAACATATTGACAGCGTTTTGGTCACGCTCCCAAACATTCACTTATCCAGAAAAGCGGAGCAAGACCAAATCCACACCTGGCCTTTCCGGGCCCTCGTTCCAGTCTCATTAGCCACGGTGCCTTAACGAACACCTGACCACCACACACAACCCCCCCGCCCCCGCCGCTGGGGCTGGTCCAGACATGGGAAAATGCTGCTGCATCCAGCGGACGCTGCTTCTGCCGTCCCACGGGCACTGGCTCGGGGCATCTCACACCCCTCTCACTCCACTTAACAAATCCAGCCCTTTTCTCTCGACTGTGACAGTTTTATGGATGATGGCGAAACTCAGGGGGGAGAGACGTGAGTGGAAGACGGCGTCTGCTCCGAGGGCAGGGCCGGAGCAGCCGTGCTCCCCGAAGGCTCGCTACCAGCCCCCTACCTGTGAGCCCCATACCCGTACCCGTGAGCCCCATACCCGTACCAGCTGAGCCCCGTCCCCGGCTGCGGCGCGGCACCAGGGATCGCATGGTCCCAGTCTCCGTGGCAGGGCAGGGACCCAAACTGGCCAACAGTAATTTCAGTGGGAATTAAAACACCCCTCGCAGCAGCCCTTTGTCTGCATCTCGGAATGCCGTGCCCTTTCCCCATCAATCCCAGCCCGGGTCTGTCCATCCTGCGCTACAGAAATGCCATCCCCAGCCGGGGGTTACAGACCCTTCAGCATCCGCCTGGTACTTCATGGCTCTCCTCGTCCAAACAAATTGGATACTTCGCTCCGGTTTGAGGATGCCGCTTGGCTTGCTTCCAGAACTTTTAAAACTTCTGCTAGAGACTTCCAATATAAGATGAACTGCTTTTTTATTATAAAAACTGTCAAATGTTTGAATTGCTACTCTGCATCCTATCATTTTTCATTTCCTCTAATCTATACCAATCACTAAGCTTGCAATACTGCTGTCATGTTCACTTTTTCCCTGCATAACAACAGCTTTATCCTATAACAACTTCTCTTTGTAATGGAATAATTTAAAAAAAAAAAAATAAATCCAGTAATACACATTTCTCATTACTTACAAATCAGCAACTTGCCAAAATGGTCCCAAACAGACACTTCAGTAATTTCAATTCACTGGCTAAATACAATTAGTAACCTCACATCTTTTCCAAAAGACATTGGCGTCCATTTACAATTCATTATGGGGACCAAAGACAAACTGTCTTATAAATCCAATATCAGTAAACGAATCAGAAGAGCAGTAATTACCAGCAATCGGCGCAGGTCAGCAGCGCATCTCAGGCTGCCGAAGCACCGTGTCAGCGGGTTAGGGCTTGCCGCTCCTCTGGACAACGGAATTATTGCTCTGAGAAGCATCTTCCTCCAGGTGCTTCGTGTTCAGATGAGAAACCCATTTTCTCTGTTTTAAGGAATGGAAATGGAGGACTGCACGGCTTGGCTTCGGATAAAAGCCAAATCCAGTGACTGTCAGACCTGCGTTTCTTCTTTCCATGAGCTGGCACAAATCCCACTGTGCACAGCTGTGGACCAAGGAAAAGCATGATCCTGCGAGCAGAAGAATTTGCAACACAGATTAAGAGCTTTCTGAAACTCAAAGAAACGCTGCAACTTTCCCAATTTCCACAGAAACAGATTGTTTTTCATAGTGTTCCCACAAACCGACTGTAGAACTCCCTTCCACCCTGTTTCCCGACACAGCCAGGCATAGGTCATGGTGCTGTACCCGTCTGCCCGTCTCTCTTGGCTGCCTTTGAACCCACTGGCCCGTTTGCATCAAATCCCGCTGAAGGGTGGGAGGTTCAACAAAAAGAACTCCATGAAAATGAGAAGACAGACCCTATCGATGCTTCCAAAATGCAAAAGGCAGGAGCAACTCAGCCTCCGCCACCTCCTTTGGACAGAGAGCAGCTAGCTGCAAACATGGTCAGGCTTCCCGAAAACCCAACAGCTCCAGGCTGGTCCCAGCACCTCCTGGTCCCAGCATCTCCTGGTCCCAGCATCTCCTGATTCCAGCACCTCCTGGTCCCAGCACCTCCTGGTCCCAGCATCTCCTGGTCCCAGCATCTCCTGATTCCAGCACCTCCTGGTCACAGCATCTCCTGGTCCCAGCATCTCCTGGTCCCAGCGTCTCCTGATTCCAGCACCTCCTGATTCCAGCACCCCCTGGTCCCAGGCATCTCCTGGTAACAGCACCTCCTGGTCACAGCATCTCCTGCTTCCAGCACCTCCTGGTCCCAGCACCTCCTAGTCCCTGCACCTCCTCCCAGCAGACAAGTCTGATGGAAAGGAGGGTAAAGAGGATCATCAGGAAGAACCTGAGGATGTTTCATGGGGTGGGAAAAAGAGAGGCAGAGGACACAGGACCCCATTTTGTGAGAAACCAGCCTTACTTGGTAAAACGTATCCCTGAAACAGGTAAGAGGTGTGAAAGTATCCCATTTGCCATTCACTGCAAACTTAATACCAGAAAATCAGCTCTCTCGCACATTCACTATTAGCTCAAATCCAGCAATGCCTGATCACAGCAGAACGACAACAGTGCAATAGGAAAGGTTCCCCATATGGCGGAAGGATGATGCTCTAAGTTTCTAAGACTACTAGCAAAATTTCCTGAAGTACACAGAGTCTGCATGTAGCTTATTTAAACCACGAGCCAACTGTGATGGCTCCTGCAAAGTTCTGCACCTGTTTGGTTTATTTTTTAAATGCCATGAGAATTGGCAGCAACATAAAGCAATAGTACTTAAATTGTTCCTTAATAGAAGTGAAGTGAGAATTAGAACAAAAATAACACACGTATTGTGTTTGCGGATGAGAGAACAAACAGAGCGTACACATTTCTACGTTGATGTTTGAATGTTCTTATTTTTCCAGCAGCAGTTTAATACCTACACCAAAAAAAAGCAACAATAGAGGGAGCACACCTTGGTTTAATAGAAAACAGATTAAGACGACCAGCGGTAAAACAGAAAAGGAAAATACCCTCAGAATGAAGTCTTCAGTGCTAGGGTGACCTTGGATGCAATCCACCTCCAAGATATAAAAAACAATGTACAAAGGTAGGGCTATCAATCATTTTTTTTTAATTACAAAACAAACTATGGAAAGCTATGGGAGGTGGAGCAAAAATGGCTGAAGGATCTGCAAGACGCTGATATGCGCAGGGTTCCGTGACACTGGCCAAGGGGACGGGATGTAATTATTGTTTACAATCCCGGGTTCAAGTAATATTGCAGTGGAAGATAAATCAAAGCCTGACACTGAGAGCAAAATACCAGCGACCTTGGCTGGGACAGTCTCTTTACCGGCCCGAGCTGCAGCCACCGCTGTGAGCCCCGGCGCTTGCCGGAGGAGGGGACCCCAGCAGCGACACCCGCCTCTTTCACCCGCGAATGTCCCTCTGTCCGGCTGCTGTGCTGATCTCTTATTTCCATCCTGGGTTTTTTTTGAAAATTAATACACTACTCTTACCACTACTAGTCAGAACGCTTACGCTGTTCTTACTGGTTTCTTTCTTTAGAAAGCTGATAAAAAGCTTAGAAATGAACTGAAAATTTCAAAGAAAAAATTAAAATTGCTGAGGTTAATGGAATCCAGCCAAAGGCAATCATGGAACAAGCTATTTTTAGATATGCCTGTGTGAGAAATAAGTTCCGGTCCGAATGAAACAGGCTCAGGCAGAACCCTCTGTGAAGCACATTTTTATTCACGCTCTTGCAAGAGCGGGTGACCTGGCAAGAAGGCCCACTTTCGGTTCTTGAAACACACCTTTTTATTCCCTAATCCCGGATGAATTTTCCCTCCCCTGTTTCCCATTGGTTGGGTACTCCAGGGTTCACAGTCTGACCGGAGCGCCTCAAATCCTTCCCGGATGTCCTGCCTCTGTTTACGTCTCCTTATGCTACACCCAAAGGGATTATCTGACTAGTTTATTTCTTTCCTTTTTGGTAAAATTACTCAGTGTCATTAGCCCTGGTTAAACGTTTGACTCCCCTTCTAGTCACTAATCCGGTAACAATCAGTTTGTCCTTTCGCCTGTGTGATAAGAGATGTTCTACGAGCCTTTGCTGGAGCCTCTTTGTCCAGCCATTCCCTTATCGTGTCACCTCTGATGGAAACGGCTTTTCTGCCTTGCAAAAACAATCCCTGCCTTTCTTACACCTGTGACCCCTTCTTAACCTTTCTATTGGATTTCATATAAAATTTTAGCGTTTTGGATGAGATTTCCCTTTGTGCATGACCTGACATCACACAAAAATATATCACAAGAAAAAGTAAAATTAGAAGGCGTTTTTCTTTTTAACTTCACTAATACACAGACCTTCCTCTAACGTCACAGTCCTTCGTAACATTGGATCATCATCTCACGTTCCTCTCGTCCAGCCTGTAGTCTCCACTAAAAGACCAACAGGGGCCCGAAGAGGAGAACGTCCAGGGACGGTCCCTGCCATGAGCAGCTTCCTCGGCTCGAGGGGAAAGGGAAGGTACGCAGAGAAAAGGAGAAGGATTTTTACATATATTAAGGATAAAGGTCAAAAATATCAACCTCTCACAACTACATTAGCTTCCATGAAGGGATGACTTACAGCGATTCCTCCTTCAAAAAAGTCAAGTCCATCCATCAGCAAATATCCCAAACAAGGTAGCTCAGCTCAAATAATTTTTGATGAAAGCTGGAGAGGATTGCAAGGACGAGCAGACTCGGCATATGGCATTTTAGCGAAACTGATGGTCTTCTGAACCGTTACTGGTATGTGTCTGTATTGGTAACTGTTTTATCCAGACTTGTTTGGTACTTTGAAAAAAAAATAAAAATATTTTAAAGACTGGAGAATGAATAAACCACCAGCATTCACTACTGAAAAATCCCTTGTACAATAGTTAATTAGTTCCAAATATTAAAATATTTAGCCACGCCTGATGACTGAATATCAGGTATTTTGAAAGTTGGTTCACAGCTTCGTACAGGGATACAAAAACTTCAGACAGGTAAGTTTATAGGCTAAAATCAGTATCGAAATAATAGTGTAAAGCTATAGAGACTGACTATATAAATTACAGAAGAAAAAGTAGATTAATAGAAATGAAGATGAGATACAAGTACCTTCCCTCTGACTGTCATTTAGGTCGTTTATGTCCATTTTTTTCTGTCTTCTGACTCACTGCCCTTCACTTGCTCCAGCTTTCTGCATGACATCCACCGGCTGCCCTCTCCTTCCCCACTCCCGCTTGCCAGGACAGGAAAGGAGGTGGCCCGTGTTCACCGAAACCCCGCAATTATGTTGAGCAAGTGGGAGAGCACCAATAAGACCAGTTTAGAAGACGTTCCTGGATTCCCCTTGTGACCCAGAGTGCGGTTTGGTTTGAGTGTCATTTCTCCTGCCTACGAACAAAGACCCCGTCCAGTTTTGCTGTTATTTTGTTATGAATGAGAGCAAAGGCTCCTACCGACTTTTTGTTGTACACGTATTGCAGTACCGTAAGAGAAGTCAAAGACTATATGACAGTCTGAGTCCCCATTACGAAAAAACACCACAATATGTTTCAATAATTTGTTTACCCTGGAATCCAGCCGTGAATTTCTGGCCGGGCAGACCACGGGCAGACGTGCGTCTCTGCCAGCTGCAGCCGGCTCACTCCTGCGCTGCCCCGGCATCACCGCGCGCCAGGAAAATGAGCTAAAAAGAACCTGGAGGAAAGCAAAGATGACTAGAAACCTGACCGGTGAGAAAAATTAAAAGAATGGGTTCTTCTGTCAAAGGGAAAGCTGTTCAGACACTTGGGTTTCGATCGTCATTAATGGCCTGGAGAAAGAAGACAGAAAATAATGAATATTCACAGAATGGCAAGTGTTCGGGAGCTGCCCCACGCACGCAACAGTGATTAAATTCTCTGTAGATTCTCCAACTTGGTGCGTTGACGTTTTCAGCAGAACCTTCCACGTACACACCTCCGAGGATCCCGGATCCACTTAATGAAAAAAGTAGGCCGGACATAGAATTTCTTTGTATACTTATATATATGTATATAAACACACGCATGTACACACACAGACAATTTCAGTAACCTATTGCTGGAAGTTTATAATCAAATCTTTTAATGAAAATCTTATGAAAAAATATGTAATTTTGATTGACTCTAGTTATAAGCCTCCCGTCCAGCTCTCCTCATCGCTGGCTCCTAACATTGAACTCACTGGTCTCCGGTGATCAATTTGTCTGAAGACCTTTAAGAAATTGACATTTTATCAAATATTTTATCTTTTTTTTTTTGTCTCCTGTCAGAATAATTGTTTTAACATTTTATGTAAAGTCTTTTGTTGTGGACTAGGCCTTTGCTGGGTATTTTCTGAAGATGGGATAAGGTTTGGCATTTGAGCTAATTCTTTGTTCAGTAGCCTACGTTCCTCTTGCCGCACTAGGCAGATCCTTCCCCAATTTATATATTTAATTAAAGTTTTTCAAATCATTATTATTCCGTGGTTGCCAGTGCAATTCTGTTTGCCTTCAGGTTTCACGAGGATTCAAATCGTTCACGAAACTTTCTTTCTCCCCCCATGTCCAAAGGCACACGGCCCTTCAGTCGCTGCGTTGGATGCAGAAGGACGAGCGCAGGACTCCCAGGTCGCGCTGCAGCATGGCGAGCCGTGTTCCTTTGCGCACAAATAACGAGCAGAAGCAGCAAATGCCTTGATACGACACGCCAGGAGAAGTTATCTGAAGGGCTTCACAACTTGACCTCGCATTGTAAAGGCTGTGACTGTCTCCAACAATGCTTTGAAAAGGGAAGTCGCTGGGAGAGGAAGAGGCCCCATGACATTGCAATTATGCAAAGGTGACATATAAATAAAACCCTTAGGCAAAAAGAGCTGCCTTTTCATATTAAGATTGAAATAATTCTCAGATCAGGACTAAATTTTTGTGAGAACTGTCACATCAATTAGAGGTTTTAAGGAAACCAAAGTCATAGATAATGTATTGAGCATAATAAACTGACATTTTGATATGCAACCAGCAGACGTTAAAAAAATGACAACTGACTCCAGAAAGTCCAGAAAGATATTTAAATCAGTAACACTGAAATGAATAAATTAAATGAGCAATTACTAGTATGTTTGACAAAGCATGATAGAACAATGCATTAAGCATATATTAGCTCAGCCTTTACTCACTGATCTTTATCTTCTTTTAATTAATGAATTTAATTGACTGGAAGGGAGATTTCAGAACGGCTTTTTACAAGCCAAGTGGGAAAGCCATTTGATATTTGGGAGAGGAGAAGCAAAGAGAGCGCGCGATGGCTTGTGAAAACAACAGGGTGGAGCCACCATCGCTCCGTGGCTGGTGCCGAAATCTGAGAAGACCTAGGAGAACATTAACAATTGTAATTTTCACAAGGAAAAGTTTATCAAAATTAAAACCAGTAAGACGTGCAAAATAAGAGGAATTCTAGCAGAACCGGATGGATTCATAAAGAATTGTTCAAACCTTGGGAACAGTCCTTCAGACAAGAAGAGCACCTTCATCTATGTGCCAGGGTCCCAGCATCCCCGAAGCTGGCATGGCCAGCCACGGGAAACGCGAGCGAGCTGGTGACCTCCAGTGACACAGAGCTCGACAAGGACCTTCTTTAGGTCTCTAGGATGGTTTTCCAGAAGACTTGTTACACTTTTCTGGGTCCGGATACAATCGGCTGGCCTTAATATCATCCTTAGACATCCGCCTTCTCACGACCTGCCTGGATACACGTACATCCATCTCATCCCACGTGCCAGGCTGGGATTGGAAGCAACCCAGTCACCGCTGCGTGGGAAACCAGCTCAGCCCCTGCGGAGCTCCGCTGCCAGCATCCCGGCTCCATGGCCTTCAGCTGAGGGGAATAAACGCGCTGTACTCTGCCCTAAAGACAACGCGCACACGGGTCGGTTGGAAACCATTCCTTTTTTGCTTAAACAGGCTCAGAATATTTCTTTTTAAAAGCTATATCTTATATAAATTCGTAAATATGTGTGTGTTTATACACACTCTCCTATGTGGATATTTCTATCTATTATTCCAAGAAAGTATCAATAATATTCTATGATTCTATTAATTTGGAAAAAAAGAGCAAACTATCTAAAAAGGAAGATTTATTCTGCTACTACGCGTATAATCTTTACAAAGAACAAATAGTAACAGTTACATTTTCTTTTTTTCTTTTTTTTAGCTTTGTTCTCAATTGTATTTTAAATCACAACTGTTTGCAGTTTTCTCTATTTTTCCATACCCGGGGAATAACATATATGCTTAAACTACGTGAAATTAGTTAAGCCTAAAAATGTCAGATGGAGATTGGTGCTGGAGTTTCTCACAGCACATTCTATTTAAATGGCTCAAGACTTCGCTAATGGTAGACTGGAGGCAGTGGAAGGAGCAACATCACTTGAAAGAACAAATTCCACCAGCTATACATTAATGGAAAAAAGTAATACTTATTAAAAAGGAGAAAAATGAATCCTTTATGTCCTGTAACAGGTCTGGAGACTTTTATATCCCATTTTTTCAAATGCTGTGCTCTGTCACGGTAAAAAGCAGGTGCTCAGCCACTCAAATTCAACTTCAGCGAGCAGCGATGCTCACACAACCAACGGGGGAAGCCCACTGTGCCGCTCCTCAGCAGGCTCTGCTGGTGGGACACGTTACGCTGGGCACGCGGGAAGCGTCCCCCCATATACGGATTTAATGTATGCTCACATTGGCTTTACTTATCTTTTGTTTCCACCAAACGTGGAAAATGTACTCCAGATCCCGAAGGTGAAATTTTTTGAAAGTACATCCCAGCAGGAACGATCGATCACTCACTCCTCCCTGCAGCTTCTGAAAACAGCCCAGGAGAAGGGAATGGGGGAGTCAGTGGAGCAGCCAGGACAGAAGCTCCTGAGGATATTCTTGGGAGGAAGGACAGAAAATGCCTGGAGTGTGCCGAGGGAGTGAAAACAAGTTCCCTCTTTGCGTCCTGCTCCTCACTGTGACAGGGAATACGGATGCTGAAATCTGCCTCCTGCCAATACGCGTTGTGCTTCAAATGTGAAGCTGCAGAAATATTCAATACCGCAATGAAACGAAAACCTGAGAACATCTGAGGAATGAACGGGTCCTTCATAAAATCTGGGTTGAGTTTTGTTATTTGTTTCTATGGGAGATTTTTTTTTTCTCGCTGTGTCTGCACAGACGTGCACACCACCGTGGCACGGGGACGGAGGAAAGCAGTGGGTAGGAGTGAGAATTCCTGGCTTGCAAAAAGCCCCACAAAATCCAAACCCCCCCAGACCAATCCTGTCGGTGTGAACGCAGCCTGATAGAAGGCACTGAATAGCCAAAGCCGAGGAGATTTTCATTAAACTCCATTTCTCGCACGCGCGCTTACTTCCATCCATAAATTTACCACCACAAACAGCCAGCAGCCGGAGAGCGGCTTCTCCTCCGCTGAGCGCAGGGTGGTACCGGAGAACTGGATCTCATGGCTCCAGCAAACACCCGGAGTAACACGGCCAGAACACCACTGATCATTCACTTACTCTTCTCCTGTAAATTTGGTTATCTGGGCAGGTGGCTTGGGGTTTTTTCCTAAGGAGGAAAAGATGGTAAAGCTCCGTATGCAGGTCTGAGTTTCGCACAGGAAGAAATACAGCTCAGGGAGTCTTGGGAAGAACCAATCCTCATCATTCCACGGGCAGACACCATCCACATGGAGCTACAGTTTTTACAGGGCAACTGGAAGCGTGTTTCATCATTGGCCTTTGATGAGCGAGGAAATAATACCGCCTTTCTTTATGTACAATAACTAGCTAAATGGCTCAAACTTTTTAAAGGGCGTCTGACAAAGGAACTTTGTGAAGCAGGAGCAGACGCCTGCGTGTGTCTGACTTGCTTTTCTGGCAGACACGTATATCACTAACTAGCCAAACAACATATCAAGCATTTTAATAATCCCATTAGCTGGGCAGCTTCGTAGCGTCACACCAGAGGGTCTGGGATAACAAGCTTATATAAGGCTCTAGTTACATTAAATATTAAAGTATTTTTAAATATTAAAACAAAACTTCGAAAAGATAAAAGCGAAGCAAAAGTCACAACCCGCTCTATCATTTCACTTAGTTCTGTCTCAAAGCAGTTTGTAACAGGAATGGCCTAGGCACTCATGAAAACCCAACGGATAGTAGCTGGCACTTAATTACAGCGCTAAATGTCGGCTTGCTGTTGACTGAAGAGAAGGCAGCACCCAATAACTTTTATTTGCTTGACAAATTCATCTTCCTTTTCTCTGTTCTGCTGACTATAACACGCTCAGGACAAACGAGAAGGGGCACCAAAGAGAGCAACACCTCCGAAATTCTGCCACCAACCCGCCCCAATGCAGCGGCATTTTTTTTCTCTTTCGGGGAAAAAAGCATCCTTTCATTTCTGCAGTTTAGTGAGACGGATCAAATCCCTGTCCCCTAAACGAGGGTGGGAGACAAAGAAGGCTGAAGCCTGTGAAGCCTTCACCCAAAATGAATGCTGTACGTTCAATGGCAGGAAGCGCATAGGTGACATAGGAGAGATTTTACGGATTATCGCTCTCCCACCTGCCCCTCTCCCGGCAGCTGTGAGCGCCCAGAAGCTGGCAGACGGCTCTTCGTGAGAAGCAGCGGGCAGGGCTGCGGATTTAATGGCACAGGGAAGGGAGAGGGGAAGGGAGAGGCAAAGGGGAGGGAGAGGCAGACGCAAGTCAGGAGAAACCCCAAGGTGAAGGTACGAGGAGCAGAAATGCCGCTCTCTCCAGCAGGAGACAGTAAGTGTCCGTGTGGAAGGGCTGGACGCAAAAAGGGAGACCTGAAAACATACAGGAACCGATGCCGAGGGTCTCTGAACCCCAAAATAATTTGAGAAAGTGTCCAAGCAAAAATACATATTATCATCCTTTATGACAGCAATTCCGAATTGAATCACTATGCCTTTTTTTATTTTATTAATGCGTAAGATGTGTTTCCTCCCTAGTAGCTGTTATTTTCCAAAGCATGCTCTCAGCCAAACACCCCAGGGGTTGCTCTGCCACCGAAATCGTAGAATCACAGAATCGCCCAGGTTGGACGGGACCTTTCAGATCATCGAGTCCAACCATCAGCCCAGCACTGACAAAAATCATCACTAAACCGTATCTCTCAGCACCACGTCTGCCCGGCTTTTAAATCCCTCCAGGGATGGCGACTCCACCACTGCCCTGGGCAGCCTGGGCCAAGGCTTGACAACCCTTTCCATGAAGAAATTTCTCCCAATATCCATCCTAAACCTCCCCTGGCGCAACTTGAGGCCGTTCCACCTTGTCCCATGGCCTGTTCCTTGGGAGAAGAGCCCGACCCCCCCTGGCTCCCCCCTCCTTTCAGGGAGCTGTAGAGAGCGAGAAGGTCTCCCCTCAGCCCCCTTTTCTCCAGGCTGAACACCCCCAGCTCCCTCAGCCGCTCCCCCCAGCACTTGTAACAACACACCACGTTTCGGGGGAACCAGTGTATGCAAACCAGTAAGAGAATAAGACTGCGATACCCGATCAGAACCTCTGTCCTCAGCGCAGTGGAACACGCGGGATCACAGCAGAGGGGGTTTCACACAGACCCGGAGCGGGGAGAGGGCGGCTTTCCCGTGCGACACCGCGCCGGGCTCGGACATCACCTTCCACCCCTGCCGGGCCGGCAGAAAGCTTTTTAATTACAAACGCTATGCTGCGAAATTGGATAAATACACCTAATTGGGTTTTGGTTGGTTGTACAAAGATAGGGGGGAAAAAAGCACATTTGAAAGACGGTAAGAATAAAAAATAAACAGGATCTACAGTACCTCTCAGAATAATTGTACCTTTCTTCATCTCCCGGGGTAACCATGGTAAATAACTGCTCTGTGCTCAGCACACCAATTCGCTCGCATTAGTCATTCTCGATGCCGAATTACCTTTTCACAAACAACCAGTTTGCAAACGATTAAACTATCATAAAAATGGAATTTTTCTCCTCAGAAAGCTTCAGGATATGGCACATTGTTGACATTTTTCAAATTTTCGCAGGAATCCTTTCTTTGCTCGTGCAGCAAATACCAGTGGTCACCACTACTCACACAAAATTATATTTTATTAAAATTACATCCAATAAGGGAAGAAAAAAACAATGCCAGGTGCAAGGTGGGCTGACTCCTTCTACAGTAAGGGTGGGGTGAAACCGGGGCAGCAGGTTGGGTCTGTGGACACTAGAAGATGCCGCCCACCCAAACCGTCCTCCCCAAAAACTGCTCCCCTGTGGTTAAAAATGAATTCTCCCGACACAGGACCTTCCTCCTTTGTTGCAAAGAAAATATTAAGATACTAGAAAATATCAGGATATTAGAAAATATTAGGATATTAGGTGAAATTTCTTCACAGAAAGGGTTGTCCAGCCTTGGCCCAGGCTGCCCAGGGCAGTGGTGGAGTCGCCATCCCTGGAGGGATTGAAAAGCCGGGCAGACGCGGTGCTGAGGGACGTGGGGTGGTGGGGGTTTGGCAGTGCTGGGCTGATGGTTGGACTCGATGACGTGAAAGGTCCCTTCCGACCTAAACAATTCTATGATTCTATGAAAAGAAAGGAATCTGGTGATATCAGACCCTGAGAAACCTATTTAACGCAGAGGTGCAGGAGCCTGCTCCTAACTGTGCTTTTTTTTTTTTTTCTTCTTTTTTTATTAAATCAAAAATTACTTAGAAAATTCTCCGCCCCCTGGTATTTTTTTTGAAAACGCTTCCAACAAACCAGCGAGAAATCAGCCAGGTGCTGACAAGTCGGGTCCCGGTGCTCCCCAGGCTGGTGGGAACACGAGCATCGCTCCGTCGCCAAGTGGACCGGGCAAGAGGCCAGCGGAGTTGCGGGGCACGGCCTTCCTTTTGCTTCCCTACAGCAGATTTATCTTCTGACAGGATTTTAAATATATATGTAGAGATATTGAAAACTGATTTTTTTTTTTTTTTTTATCACCGCCGCACGCTTGCAGGGAGACTGTTTATAGATCCAGAGCCACAAATTGTGCCGTAATCAAACCGGATTTGTGCAGACACCACGTCACTGCCAGGGCATGCTATTTATGTCCAGAATATACTGCTTTTATGTAAGCAAAGCTTTGACTTCTGTGGAAGCAACAGATGCAATAAACTTTTCTGACTTTGCTGTTGCTAGGTTTCATTGTTCAATCTCTTTTCCATCATAATTTGTATGGTACGGGAGAAAACCGCATCTCCTGTCACCCAAAGCAAGGTGTTTCTCAGGAGCTGCTGAACTTTTGGTCCTGGTGCAATTTCGTTCGTTGTACCTCACAAATGACTCTCGTAAATGTATCCAAGCTTGAAAATCAGAAATGATATCGCTTCCTTCAGCACCATACATCTAAATTTGTGCGGTGCGATGTGGAAACCAGAAGCCTGGTAGCAATCAGGAGGGATTTACCAGACTGAAGTCCCAGCGGACACAAACCACCTGTAAATTAGAGGCATACTGTGTTTGCTATTTTTACCTTTGAAAAATGAAGCTGAACTACAACAGGGTCATAAACACAAGCGCTATATCTTTTAATAAATATGGTTGAAGCCTATACAATGCATGCAGAGGTATGTGAGAACTGAAAATAGAAAAAAAAAATATTCAGGTAATTTGCTGAAAAATAATTGCAAAATGTAAAAAGCTCTTCCAAAACTCTTTTTTATCTAAGAAATATCAAAAAAACTGATAGTTCTCCGATGCAACACTACCATGCCCTTGCAAAACTGCGTGCAACGGGTGAGGAAAATGAAGAGGAGAAGGGACGATTCACCGAGGGGGTTCGTGACGGAGGAGCCGGGGCCCAGCGGCAGAGCTGGCTGTTGCCCCGCAGGAGCTGGTGCCCACGGAGTCCTTCCAGAGGCAGCCGGGGCGATGGGACCCCAGAGCAGCACGTGCCCATTCACGCAGGGATGGGAACGGGCAACCCAGGGGCAGCGCATCTCCTGTGGGCACGACAGCTTCAGCTGCAGCTTCGGTTCAAACCGCGGTGGTTCATCCCGTCAAAGGGACGCTGGCAAGTGTGGGTTTAAATACATGGGTTAGTTAGGAAAATTTAGTATTTTTTTTTTCATTCCATGTGTAATATTACACTTTTTCACACTTCTGTTAAAACAATTAAAATTATGTGTAATATTGCACTTTTTCACACTTCTGTTAGAGCAATTAAAAGTAATAAAGTTCCATGTTGGCTTCAAGGAAGTTCCTTTTCTGGTTATTTTCTTCTCTGTTTCGATTTTTTTACTGCAATTTCAACACTAAACACCTAAGGTGGCACCGCCTCAGGTTACATATTCCTTACTCCACAACAGGAAACAAATTCTCTGAGTTCTGCAAATATTGGAGGTGTGAATGCTGCAGCGTGGCACTATCTTGTTTCCTGGATCACGTATTTTCTGAGCTCAGCAGAGGCTGCGTGGCTTGTATTTCCTCTCATTCTTTCCCACACGGCAGCACCAGCTGATTTACATGGATGAGGGGGACCACGGCTCCCTACGCCCTGGTGGGAGGCGAGCCGGGGAGCAGCCCTACGGATGGACCGAGCAAACCAACGAACGTGGAGCTGATCAGAAAAGTCTGCAAAGCCCGTGGCCAGAAACACTTTGAACGTGCAGGTAATGTATTTCCTTTGACTCCTGCTCCTCTGTGTGATGACATTCAATCAGAAATTTTGACTTTGTATCCTGAAACCAGCTCTCCCTAGGAAGGTTATTTTACCATATTCCTCATCAGACCACTGAGCGTATTTGCCTGGAAGCCCCCACTCTGCCCGCACCGGCCGCACGCTCCATCGGCAGCTACAGCCAACTCTGAAACCTACTGACAGCTCGCCCAGGGCGCGGAAACCCACATGCTCAGGAGAAGCGCAAGGAAACAGCAGCAGAACGATACACATCAGATATCCTTCATGATTATCGGCGAGATCTCTATTAGTCTGCCCAGGAACTCCAGATGGAGCCCCGTGCCCCGGAGGCCGTTCAGTGGGAGGTTAGCACCATGCACAGTACGCTTGCGCTCCTCCCGCAGACCTGCCATATGCAAGTCTTGGAGCCCTCCTTAAAATACAGCAACCTTATATGACAAGGAGAAAGGCCACTTGGGGTCAAAAGCCGCTATATTTACAAAAAAGGCTATGGGCACTCGCATTTTATTACGTGATTTTCTTACTTAAGGCCTCAGTGGTTAAATATGATGAAGTTCTCGAAGGAGCCCTGCTTTGCCCCTGAAGGGCTGCCTGGGGTACTCCGGGTGAGCAAGGCTTTGTAAAGCCCTTGTGTAATCCACCACAGCAAAGGATAATCATCTATGTAATACGCAGAAGTCAGAACAGAGCGGTTGGAAATTAAACAGCGCTTCCGAGAGACTTGTATTTTCTACTATTATGTATGTCAGTTCTAGCACGATGGCAAAAAGCCAACGATAAACCTCATAGCTTGTTTCTACCAGCAGGCAAAAGTATTTTAGAATGAAGAAACCAACAGTTGAATGTAGAAAGACAGTGCAGCTCCCAGGTACACCGACTGCAGAAATTAGAGAGCATACAGTGCTTATTGCCTGAAAATAATTCAATAATAAAGGCGCATCTGGCCTCCACCCAACGAAGCGGCAACGGACACGGTGGAGCCCACGTCCCATCAGAGTACATCTGAGGCTGCCCTCCGGCAGGTAGCCTTCTTCAGCGAGCAGCAGAGTCTGATGGATGAGGAACAGGTAACCTATCAAAGGTTCGTTAGCCGACAGCCCACGATCGGCCCGGAGGAGGAACCGCATGCAATAGAACCCTGCCAAGATCAGGCTGCTGACCAGGTCTCCCTGCGCCCTGCACTGGAGACTTCCCAAAAGCCCTCCGGAGCGGTGCAGGTAACGGCCCGGCCCTCACCTCCGTCTGGGCGCCCACCGTGAGCCATGACTTGTGAAGAGCAAAGACCGGATAAATTTAAAAAAAAAATTCAGTTTATCGGATCATAGGCATTGGAAAAGCCCTTTAGTTAAAGCACGCCCCACTAATTTTTGAATATTCAGAGATAAAAGGAGAGGTAATATTTTACCCCAACTGCTCTAATTTATGATACAGACAGGAGCGTCTCGCTGGAACGGGCGGTGACTCAGGAAGCTTGTCCACGTGAGCAGGTTTGCTGGCAGGTCTCTCACGAGGTGCCGCCACTCCTGCGCGCGTCCCCTCCCAGCCCTCGCTCCCCGCGGCTGCACAACACTCTTAACCCCGACGTCCAAATGGGCACCAAACGAAAGACGTACCACTCTGGTCATTTTCTTTTCCTCTGTGCCTCTCGCTTTTTAATCTTTCCCAGCGCAGAGCAGTCATAACCCGATTAATTAAGCTGACCACTCCACTGAGATTTTGTAAATTGGGTTATAAACTGAGCAATTAATAACCGTTATAAATACGGATATAAATTGGCACTCCACATTTTGGTATGAGCTGCCGGCAGCCCCTCTCCTCCCTCCCCGGCGGAAAGCGGCTCTCCCGCCCCGCGGTGATCGGCAGCGCTGGACCGTGCCCCGTTCCCGTTCTTTTGCAGAGTCCTGACCGGAATTCCGATGGGAAAGGGAAGCGCTGCCTCCCGACACTTCAGGGTTTCCCTCCGGTTCACTGCCAGTACGCTGGCTGCTGATTTCAGCTTTTATAGAAAACATCTGTTCAGACCGCGCAAATCTTTTACGTAACCGCACATCGGTATTTTACATTCTCGCTGTGTATTTTGAAAATAAGGAATACATTTAACTCAAGGGTATTTATTCCCTGAGCCTGAGAATACGAATTTACGGTGGATTTCCTTGTGCATGTAGTATTTCGTTTATTGACTGCAGTTCTGGGCGTAGCAAGTCCTTTCGTTCATTTACTAAGTCCTCAGCCCAGCAGACCGACACAAGCCCAGCAGATTCACCCCAAAAACAACAGTTTACCTACACCGAGACCCGATTTTGCTTCCAAATTCCCCACGGTGTCCTTGAGATGATGTGCATCACGCTGTTTGAGAGACTTCTCAGAACACTTTAATGAAATAAGGATCCAGATGATCCCAATTCCACACGTCCCCTCCCACTGCAGATCCACATCGCCCTCCTGGAGAGCAGCCACGGGACCGCAGCATCCCTGGCAGAATGTCCTGCATCCCCTTCCAGGCCTGAAAAATGTTTTTTTTCTTAATCTCTCTTTATTTTCTTTTGTTTATTTGCTTGTTTGTTTGGTTTGGTTTGGGGTTTTTATTGGGTGGGGTTTTTTTTGGTTTTCCATGTAATAACAAGGGACACGTTTTTTCTCCCAGTGAATGACTGCTGTTCTACAGACCTCCATCTTTGGAGACACGGCCGCCCCCAAGCAGCCCTAGCGTGGGGAAGTACAGAATGATACAGTTGTAAGGATTTTATTTAATCTTTCTCAAAATAGAGAAACTGGCTGGTTATTGTGAACACAGGTGCACTTTTTTAGTAACTTGCTGAAGCTGTCACACACCCCCAGAAAAAGTGTTTCGAAATTCAAATGTCGACGCGTTGCTGCGAAGCATCTCACAAGAACACATTTGCAAATCTCTCCGCTCCAGTAGGAAAGCAATAATTAAAGAAGGATTGCTCTCCGCGTGGAAGCAGCGTGGCGTTTGAAATAAAGGCGCTCTTAGATATCATTGCAAATTTATCAGAACACGTTGACTTCGTCTGTTCCCGGGCAAGAAGAACGCAGAGCTCCGGGCAAGCTGTTGGCATCTATAACCCAGTGCTCCCGTGGCACTGGCAAATGGGATGTCCCAGGGCTGGTGAGGATATAGAAACCTTCACCTCAGCGCACAGTCCCTCAGGACACGCTTTGTGACGAAGTGGCCTTCGCCCGCACACGCCAAACCACGGCGTTGGAGCGCTTGGCAGAGAAGCAGAGATTTTAGTCCCAGGCCTGTTAGAAAACTTTATGCTTGTTCACAAAAAAAGTCTTTGTAGAGCTGGCTTAACAAAGGGAAGGGCTGTGTTTCCAGTGCCATGGATAATCCCTGCTCAATTACTTCCCATTTACTGGAAGAGCAACGCAGAGAAGTCATTGGACTGAACGCAATGTGACAGCACTGCAGACATACTGTCTTTGTATAATTAAAGCACAAGAAAGACTCCTCTTATAAATTTAATACACAAGTCACTTCCAATCTGGTACAACATGATTGTTTCCACATGATATTTTTCTCTTATGCTTTGAGATGAAGACAAAAGCCCTATCTTAGGGAATTCTGGACTGTATGCTGAGCTGATATTAAGCATCGTATCACCAAAGTCATTAATTAACGTGAGACTAGAATTTGGCCCACCTACTAATTTAAATTCATCCAAGTAAGACATTACTTTTCTACAAACTAGAAACTAATCTTAATTCGCAATGCAGATAAAGATATGTTTTCTCTATTTTTTTCAGATTTCCTGGAAACCTTAATATGGAATTGGAAACCTTCATAGTTACATCCACTTCCAGAGATCACGTGCGTCCCGGTTTCTCACTGCTTTTGCTCTTATTCAGAGCTACCACCTTTAAAAAAACTGCGGATCTGAACACGCCTTTCCATACTAATGGCAACGTAATTAACGCGACGCATAAATTGCCTGCAAGCAGAGGGAGCTCTGACTCTGCCGAGAGCAGCGGCGGTGGCTCAGATCGCCGGACAGTGCCAGCAGATGGGACCCAGCCAACCTGTGTCCCCCAATCCCACCCAGGGGTGCCCGGCTCCGGGGCTGACCCGGTGGCACGTCCCTGGTCCCGGCCACAGCACCCTCGGGGCTCACCCGCTTGGTCAACGCCAGCCCCGCCATCGCCCATGGGATACAATTTCACACTAGCGGTAGAATCAAACCTGTCAATAGTAACTATTCTAAAGAAGATATTTCCAAAGAACGCTGGGAACTTCACATGACAGACTGTAGAAAACACCTTTGTTCAATACCAACTGTTCTGCATGACACGCAAAAGGGGCTCGATCGCCACTTACTGCCTAATAGAAAATGTAATAAATTTGCATGAAGAGGAAAAACACCCTTCCTTTTAGGGAAGAATTTCCTTGAATGTATCGCAAGTTGAATTAGGGCGACCAACTAAACATTTTAATTTTAAAATTATACCCCAAATTAAGTACACATACTTAAATAAATGTATCTGACAATGCCTGTAACAATTAGCAAGTCCTTAAACAATTGCTGTTAACCCCCCAACGGGCACTAGAGCGACGTATGAACGCAGTCTCCCCTAGGACAGACATAATGCTGTTCCTCGCTGTTTTCTAGTTATTTAAGTACTGTTTGTTTTGACCTCAGGAACCACCTGATTAAAGTAAGGCTTTTATTTGATGTTCCAACTGAGCAGAGCAAGAAATATTTGACATTTGCTACAGGATATATACATACTCAAAGCAAAACAGAAGAGTAAAACGACTACCAGTAATGACTGTAATACACAATATAATGCACTGGATTACGGAGATGAATTACATTAGAGCTTTTACAGTACGGTTAAAACCTTCTGAAAGTAAGACACATGCTAAAATAACAGCTGGAGAACAGCTGGATACTCAAGACAAAAGGTATTGAAGCATAGTCATAAATCATGAAACCTGCATGTCTGACACTCCGACTTGATCGGGAAAAATGAATTGCCGGGTACAAAGTGTAATAAAGAGAGGTGCCAAGAAACAGTCATATCTGCCAGTAATAATTTGAAGTTGAAATATAATCATACACAATATGTATGATAAATAACGTGAGACAAGGTCTCCAGCGACAAAGGTAAATAATAAATTTATGTGGAAGTGAGGATTTACACTGAAGCTGTGAAATAAGACTAGAGAGATACTGTAAATATTGCCCGTTCCCAATTTCTCATACAAATAACTTCTAAGGTTTCCCATGTATTTTCTGGACCAGGAACCAATACTTTTTCTATCTCCAAAGTTTCAAAATACTACACATACTTCCAGCCAGTGGCCACCACTAAGTTTTGAAGGGAACAATGTATTTGACAATCAGATAACGAGTAAAAAATGAATTATGAAAACTTCTCACATAAAAAAGGACAGCTTATTTCCACATTAAACCTTAGAGAAGAAAGGGCTACGAAGATGCCTTTTTTTGAGGGTGGCAGAGCCCTGGCACAGGCTGCCCAGAGAGGTGATGGAGTCTCCATCTCTGGAGACATTCCAAACCCGCCTGGACGCGTTCCTGTGCCACCTGCTGTGGGTGACCCTGCTCTGGCAGGGGGTGGGACTGGGTGATCTCCAGAGGGCCCTTCCAACCCCCACCAGTGTGGGATTCTGTGAAAGCCATGGACAAGCCGCTGTGAAGACACTGCTGCTGGAAGAAACCCCAGTCCGCACCGTTCCACCCATCGTTCCCCCTGTGGAACTGACCCCAGTCCCCCCCACAGCCCTGCGAGGCTGCGGAGGGAGGGAGGGATGGATGGACGTGGTTGGCCCCCCTACAGCCCCGGCACCACCGGGACCCGTGTGCCGACATCCCGCCTCCGGTTTGGGGATAGAAGAGGGAATGTGCGTCACCTTCAGAAGGTGATGGGTCCTTGTAAGAGGCTTGTGCCGTCTGAATCCTCGCAGCGGCGCCACGCTGGCATACCGTAAAGGAAGCTGGAAGACAGACAGCATCCCGGGAAAACAGAAAGCTTGTTACGGCTCCTGCTGAAGGTGGTGCTGGTCTTAAATTAAACCAGTCAGCTTTGACAAGAAGCTTCAGGGAGGAACCCAGCCTGCCCTGTGTGAAACTGAGCTGTGACACGCAAGATTTTATCCAGTATTTCAACCATTGCCAATGTATAACTGCAAAGAAATAAAATACCGCTTTGATATACCTTGCTCTTCAAGTTTAGTTCAATACAGGTAACTTCGTCTACGCCACAGGGCTGTGATTTTTTTCCACCCTGATTATTATTACTCACACTTGAATTTCATTGGTAACATTATAAATATTTAAAGAAAGTTTCATGTTAAATGTGCAAAAGATGTGTCGAACAGGAATGTATCCGCGCTGAAACCGCTGCACACCTCGCGCGTTCAGTTCCCGCAGTCAGTCTGCTACCGTAAGTAATCCAGGCTGTCACGGTCCTTAAAAGCCGAGGCAGAATTAAAGATAATAGGTTAAAAAATCGAGCCACAAGACCAAGCACCACAAAGGAGAGGCAGGGAGGGGCGAGGGGTGCGTTTTGGACAGACGGGGGTGGGCGTCTCGCCGGGGGAGCGCCGTCCCCGGCAGAGCTCTGGGTAACGGCAGAGCTCTGGGTAACGCGCAGCCTGGGAGGCAGCGGGACGGCACAAGAAAACTGAGGGCTCAGTGAGGACCACGCGGGGACACGGCCCTTCCCGCGCCGCCGGGGGGGGGGGGGTCTCGCAGCACCAGCGGCGGCTGTTGGGAACCCCGTGTGATGCAGAGACGGGCGGTTAATGGAGCGTTAATCCCGCGCACTGCCCAGATCATCCGTCCAAATACTACGGGAGGGATTTCACCGTGCCGAGAACGAGCGACCTCCCGCAGGAGCCCACGACACGTTGCGCGCGGCTGGTCCCAGGGGCGGCAGCCTCTGGCGAGGGGTGCGGGGCCGCAGACGGCTCCAGGGGTTTTATGGGATCCGCAATTCCCCTCATCAGAAAAAAGGAAACCTGCACCTCTGTAATAAACGTGAATGGCAAGGTGCTGTGTCCTCAGAGACCTCCTGTGTCCATACACGGAAGGGTGCTTCGGAAGCGGGTACATTTTAGGTTTTTAGGCCCCGTTTGAGCAGAAGAATGAAAAACATACTTCCCAATAGATGTACAGATCAAGGTAAGTAGACCAAAAACACTAGCGATAAAAAACCAGCAGAACTCCAGGAATAAAGTTTTAGGAACGGTACGTATGAAGGAAGAAGAGGTCCTTATGGCGCATTTGTGGACATCGCTGGGGCTTCCAAACCTGACTTCCATGAGCGCAGATCAAAGCTGGGAAAGTCTTCTGCTGCTACTGAAGCCCCCCTGGCCTGAGGTGCCACGCGGGGACTGGGACCTCCACCACGGGCCGTGCCTGCCTTGCTCAGACCTCACCACCGAGTTCTAAACCAGGGCTCACACCGGGAGGTGCTTCGGGCTTTCGGAAGCAGATTAAACTGCTGTCATGGACGATCTTTGTCCAAAACCGACATGAACTACCCCTCGCTCTGAACTCCATCAGAGGGTCTGATCTGCAACACCAAGACTCCAGCCCCTGTACGAACGCCTTGGACAAGGAGCAGGACTCTTCAGATGTTAGGTAAAGCACAACAGAAAACAAACACTTGGACGAAGCAATTTGTACGGGCAGCAGAGAGCGGTCGCCCGAGTCTCAGGCGTAACAAGGCAGGCTTCAAAGAAAGCCATCATTAAACGCGGGGCCGAGGGCTCAGCACTGATTGAAATCTGACTAATTGGGTCTATCAGTAAACAGGCAGAGACTAGAAAGGAAAAATATTTAGGGTAAGCAAGTGTCCTAGAAAAATCCAAAGCTCTAGTAAAAATTAAATTCTGGTGCATGTTCCAGAGAGGTCTTTTTTGTCTACAATTAAAAACAAACTGGACATTCCAGGGCAGTTTGCAACAGGAAGGTAAGAGGCTGCGCAGGTACCTGGGGAGCCCAGAAAGCGGTCCGCTCTCGCCCTGCAACGGGATATTTGCGTTTAAATTTGTTGGCCACGCAGCCTCACGCGGACTTCAAGCTATTTTGTAGCCTTTTGCTCTCGTGCAGTACAATATAACACAAAACGTCACGCTGCCAGATGAATCACGTTCGCTACCCCGCGCGCACCGAATGGTGTTTCTCGGCACTGGCTGATCGTGGACCGAAGGTCTTGGCCATTACCAAAGGACCAGAACCCAGCCAGCTCTGAGCTGCATCTCTGCACGCAGAAGGGAAATTATGACTAATCCCAGCGACTCCGAGTATTTAAAATAAAGGGCTGTTCTCTGAAATTGGTGAGGGAAACAATGTCGTAAGAAGATTTGCAGTGATCTGAATAAATGCGCCGTCCTGGGGGTGTGGGGAGGGGGGCCCCATACCAGCAGATTTGTTTTTTCCCCTTTCCTTTTATCCAGTCACTTTTCCCGTGTTGCTTTTATTTTTTAAGCTACGTAGGAAGTAAGAAGGTAGATCTTTTTTGAGTAAAAATTGTTTGCACGTAAATGGTAATCAACGTACGCTTGTCAGAAATGTGAAAACTAGGAGCATCGGTTACTAGTAATGTATTATTACTATGTCATTACTAAAAGACACAACTTTTACATCACCACGCCATATTTATACTTCATTATATTGAAGGGACTTATTATATTTAAAGGATTATCTCTGCTGCCTTGCACTGTTCAAAGCAATAAATGGCTGCCAAGTTTGATTAATGGCCAAGAGGAACCTAAGGCATTTAATCAATCTCAAAGCTTTTTTATTGCAAATATTCTACAAAGAGCTTATTCCCGTTATAAAACAAACTATGGATCAAAAATAAAAATAAAAAGAACTATTCTTCCCTCCTATGGGAAATTGCAATTATCTTCTAACGCAGCGTTGAATTTTCAAGGGATGTAATTTTTTGCTCGTGTCAAGGCATACATACATTTGTATGTGAAAAAAATGCATTAAAAGAAATGAGTGGTGTGTGTGGAAAAAGATTACCATTTAACACCTGAGGCACAATTTTCAGAATTACCCATGCAAAAATGTGCATGCAATTGCATACCACCAAGTAATTACCTGATTTGCATACGTAATGAACTATGAGGCCATCACTTCAGGAAGAATTTCAGTGTCATTTTGAAGGGTCTGTCCAGTGCAGAAAGGGAAGGAACATTAGGCTCTCATCTTCTCAATGTTTAACATACGTGCGGTGCTGAGAAAAGAACCCGAAAAGAAAGCTGTGGAGACCCAACACTTACTCAAAGCCTGGGCAGGAGCCGCACAAACGTCCCAGGATGCGTTCACCCTCCTGTCTGCGAACACCAGTTCACTGCTGAAGAAACGTGGCTTATAATCATAGAACCACAGGATCACAGACTGGTTTGGGTTGGGAGGGACCTTAAAGCCCACCCAGTGGCACCCCCTGCCCTGGGCAGGGACACCTCCCACCAGCCCAGGTTGCTCCAAGCCCCGTCCAACCTGGCCTTGAACCCCTCCAGGGATGGGGCATAAAATATCCTGATGGCTCCCCTCCCACAAGCCAGCTCTCGAGGTTTTTAAATAGGGTGTGATTAACATATAAGGATGAAAAAATAATTTATTCTTTGTACCAGGAAGCGTGGTAAACAGGGAGGCCTAAGATGACTTTTGGAAGCCTTTCTGAAGCAAACAACCGCTCGCCCTGTGGGCATCGAGCACCCATTCCGCACCGTACCTCCAGGTACCCAGGGGCACCCATGTGTACCAAGAACCTCACCCAGACCCACCCAAGCAGAAGAACGAGAAGACAGTCCCCCCCCGCAGCACCCCTCACTTCACCACCGCCGTCCTTGCTGCCGCCAAACCAAAACCCCATCCAGCCGGTACCGCTCTGTTACAGCAGAATGAGGGGTAGGGTGAACAGTAATAAGTTTTACTTCTGTTTATTTCTTAACATTTGGCATTAGCTGTGTATATATGCATGTTGAACTCCCGAGGAAATAAAGCACCCCCCCCCAGGGAGATTTGATCTTATTTTATATTAGATTTTATTTTATTTTGTCTCACTAAACAGATATGTTTGAGAAGCACATACAGAAACTGTATTTCAAAGGATTTTTCCCCCATTATAATTAATTCATAGTATTACATATAAAAGATAACCAACAATGAAAAGGGGTTATTGACCAGAAGCAATTCAAGAGGTACGCCATTAAAAATATATAAGGTAAGACTAAACAGAGCACTCATAGGTAACACTGTGTGAAAACCGACTTCTTGAAAATCGATTACTTTCGGAGAACAGAAAGAGAAACGTATGCACCAATCTAATATTCTGTTTCACGGGGCTGCGGGGGAACGGGGAGCTGTTGTACGGGGAGGGCGTGGGAATGGCCCCGGCCAGGTTACAGAGCTGTCAGCGGACGGGGACCTCTCCCTTATTTATTATTTATTGGTCTCACCCATATAGCGAGAGCTCAATGAAAACCTGCTACTGCGCCATTACGGACCGATGAATTTGCAAGGTGCCCAGGGCTGTCACTTAAATAAACCCCTCCACCCTTTCAGGTTACCATCCATGGTATCTTCTTGTTAAAATACAGGAAAACGCATGCCCAAAGAAGAGCTGTGCCCCGATCGATACAGACTGAGACGTCAATAAATTTATTTTCTGTAAGGAAAAGCGGTCCCGTCCCCACAATGAGAGCCGAGATAACAAAGCTCTGTCTATCTGGCGGAGTTTCAGTATAAATGATGGATGTGGTACGGAAGCCTTCAAACATATCTGCAGCTGCAGTCATGTATGCATTTATTGATTCTAAAAAATTACTCAACCTAAATTTTCCTGTGCTATTCTACAATACTGCATTTTATAGCAGCAAAGTACCACAGGACTCCGACAAAAGTAAATCTTTATAACCGATACTCAGACAACTACCGTTTTTCCCAGTGACACTGAGATAATAATTAGAAATTCACAGCAAAAGAAAAGGGTGAATGGGACCATAAAAAAGCCAGTGCCTCATAAAAAAAGGATGAATCAACGTAAAGGCTCTGTAAAAACTACGGCTCTGAATGGGCTTTGGACGGCCATCTTTGGAAATGATATAAAGCCATCCTTGTAAGAGATACAGAGCCATCTTTTTAAAGCATCTCTGCCTTAAAGAGTCAAGGAACAATTAAGTCTAATACCAGGAGTGAACTGTAGGAAATTATTAAATGCAAGCCTCTCCTTTTGCTCCCCACGCTGCTTCCATGCTTTGTTGCAGCACACCGACCCTGAAGGGCCTTTAGTGGCATAATGCAAGTAACGAGTCTTGGTGATCGGCCGGCACGGGATGGGGAATACTTGGGTTTGTTTACGTGAAAGAAGGGCTGGGAACCTACCGAGGTGTAAATACCCCAAAAAATGCTCACAAAAGAGCTGAGATACCTTGCCGGAGGTGGTGAAAGAGTTTATGCTGAAGCGGAGCAGAGCAGCATCCCTCTGCCCGTCCAGCCTGAGCCGGGACGGAGACCCCCAGCCCGCGGCCACTCCTGGGCTCAGCGTCGAGGTCGAGCAAGGTTACAGGCGAGAATGGAAGGACCACTGCGAGCCCATGACAAACATGGTGATGCTACCAACACTGGAGTACTCTGTAAATTAAACTACCACCGCTAAAGCCGTTCCAGGCAATATCTCATAGCCTGCAAACCCAAACCAGGACACTGACTTTCTTCCAGTCCTCTCTGCGCTCGCTCAGGTAAATCGTGCCGTACTGCTCAGAAAAGCACCTACGCTTGGACTGCAGGCAATCAGAGATGGAGAACGTACTTCTCTGGAGCTTCATTTCCATGGATAATTTCCATGGATAATTACCTTTGCCATTTCAAAAGTCTGTTCGATTCCTAACTTGAAAATACGTGTTCTAATCACCCTCATCAGTAATTCCAGTGACAGTCTCCTCGCCAGGTCAAGGAGCTCTTTTGCACCTCCCCATGAAGGAGGATTTCACGCAGACATTATAAACACACTGGTTCTCAGATTCATTTCTGAGAATTCCCAGGTGGATAATGACAGGAGCAGAGGAAATGGCCTGAAGCTGCGGCAGGGCAGGTTTAGATCAGATATTAGGAAGAATTCCTTTACTGAAGGAGTGGTCAGGCACTGGAACAGCCTGCCCAGGGAGGGGGTTGGGTCACCATCCCTGGAGGTGTTTAAGGAACGTCCAGATGTGGCACTTCAGGGCGTGCTCTAGTGGCAGAGATTGTGGGTTGTTTGGTTGGACTCGATGATCTCAAAGGTCCTTTCCAACCATGAAGATTCTATGATTCTATGATTCTGGAAGGTGAACCAGGGCTTCTCCAGCGGGTCTCCTGGAGCAGACGGAGGAGGGAAGAACCACGTTCCAGAGGAGCTCCCTTTCATTGCAGGGCTGGAGAAGAGCGGTGGCAGCTGGCACTCCCTGAACTGACCTTCGCTTCCCTGTGCTGGACATTGAGGACTGTAACCCAGAAAAAAAGGCAGCGCCACAAAGTCTTTTTGCAACTGTCTGGGTGGCCCCGGTTCCCTTCAGCCCTGGGGAAGTTGCACCGGGCAACACGAACCGAGGTGGGCGAGAGAGCGTGGAGGCCGTGCCAGCGAACGCTGCTTGTGAGATTACGTGGCCGTACAGGAAACGCTATCTGAGTTTAAGATCTTCCTCAGTTCTTCGTGACAGAAGGTCTGATGGGACTGGGTGATGAACACTTCCCTTGTCACGAAAAACGACACAGTCTGTTGACCACATCACTCGTGTGACTTGCACTTGTTTTTTCGGAGATGGCACGGGAGGAAATGTGGTACGATTAATGTCGTTTTTTTTAAGGCGCCTTAGTGGCCAGCATTTAGATAACAGTAAATGATCTAACAGGGTACGTTACCGGTGTTACTAAACTGAACCAAAACCTCAGCATTATGGACGTTACCCCAATAACACCATCAATACTCCTGGCTGACAATTTTCTTGAAACACGCCATGGCCAGAACACGATCTGTCTGAACAGCTTCAGTCCTCGTTACGGACATCTGAAAATAGAAATTGTTGAAGGTGGGATATTTGAGGATGTCTTAAAAACATGATAAATACGGATTTCCACGGACAAATTTCCCTTCGGGACTTTTGGAAAAACATGCCTTGGCTAAACAAAACCAAACCCACAATCTGACAGTGTGGATGTCTCCAAGTTTCTGATGTCGGGCCGAAGACCAGACGCCTGGAAGTGAAATATAAAAAGTAGTGCTAAAAATTATTGGGGCAACAGAAACATTCTCAAAATGCTGGCTTGCCCTGGGTCGTTAGCACAGTTGTCTGTGTTTAATTTCAGTCCTAAACACACATCCATGTTTTTTATGATAAAAGTTGCATTTTCAAGCAGTAGCATTTAGAGGTAGATATTTGTAAATTTAGCTGTGAAGTGTAATAAGTAATAACTGGGTAATAATGACTGAAATTTTATTTCTTACACTAAACTACCCAAGTACCACAAGTAACGCTCTTTATTTATTTATAAGCTATTTATATGCCCAGGTGGCATCTAAAATGCTTCGGTCTGTCTTCTATGAGCCTGTCAGCTGGATCTTCGTGTTCTCGTCAGATATCAATTCTCTGAATCCTTCGATAATTTGCCTAGTTGCAATTCATATTTTACAGGCATTAAAAGTCCACAGCTGACTGTCTTAGGCTGAGAAGATCGTCAAGATTTCCTCTGTCATTCATTTACTGTCCTTTAATATTAATTTGCGTCACCAGTGAACCCGACACCTGTCAGGAAGAACAAGCCTTTCAACCTGGAAAGATACCATGAATTTGTAACTGACACACTTTGACTTGGGAAGAAAAAGCAATTTATTATTTTCTTTTAAAGGAATGCATAATGAAAAAAGAATCCTGGCTGAGCTTTCTCCATTAATAATGGTGGTTTAAGTGATTGGAATAGAAAATCTTTGCAGTAACCATGTTTTAAAGTAATTGCAGAGAAAGGGAACTGGATTAAAAGGACGGAATTTTCTCAGACTGTATGAGGCAAATTTTAGGTCACATTTGAGAGAGCTGCTGGATCACTGCAAATTTCCCAGTCCAGAATTTCTTTTTCTGATGTTAAATATAATACTTCAAAGTGCACACATTGTATTTTAGTCTTGTATGAGTAATTCAGTGGGCCTTTGGAAAGTACCTAAGTATTGAGGAGTTCTAAATTCGCTTTTATCAGAGATGTGCAAATAAGAACAACACGCAACCATGGTCAAAACGTAGAGTAAAAACTGGCTCTGAGACAAGCCGGTTCCATTCAGCCACGTCTTGCAGGGTGCCTGAAGTGTGAGAGGTACCGATCTGTGCGTTGACATGGGATCAACATCAGAATTTAACTTCAGGAATCCGAGGCTTAAAAATATATAGCATGGAAACTTACGGAAAAGTTGCTTTGTATGAAACAAGATGGTCTATCGAGAAAGTTATTGCTGTTTTAAAAAGCTTTTCAATCTTCTAGATTAAGGGAACAAGCCGTTGCGTTTTAATGATCATAACCTTAGCGCCATGACCAAACTCAGACAGGGCCACATCCTCCAGTGCAGCACATCGGTAACTCCACTAGAAAGTTGTAAGCCGTGCAGAAACGGTAAAGCAATTCCCCGCGATACAGCGCAATATTGTAACTATCACATTGCTGGATCCTTCCCCATTTTCGGCAATACACCACCATTTCTAAATTGAAGACTAGTCTGTCTCTCTATTACAGCTCTGTGTCTTTCGCACAGGTAGACTACAGACAGACGGAGCAGGTTATCCGTGTTTCGCATAGTCGAGGGCAGTATAAACAGTACAGCAAGAACAGAAAAAGCCCATATTCCTTAGACAGGCAGAAGTTACAAATTAAAAGGGCAAAATACTCTATATTAAGACAAATCTACACATTGAATGCAATCTGAAGGGGACTCCGTGCAACCCTGGATTGGAAATTTAAGCTTGTAGCTATCCGGGTTTACCACCACGCTTCGTTTTCACTTTCAGGCGGAGACGGACGGTATCTTAATACCATCATCGATGCCTGACAGACTCAGTCCTTGCATCTGATAACCTGTTTCACACTTCAGACACCTTTCTGTGTCAAAGAGGATGTCTTAATTTCTTTTAACATCTGCCTAATAAATTTGACTCCCCACTGTCAAATTTCTCTTTTTCCTTTCATAGATTCTCAAAGGATGATGCTGTCGAGGGCTGATTTTCTGTCTACGTTCTCTATTACTCTCAAATTTCTAACAACTTAATTCCAAAAAGATACCAAGTCATGGATTTGTGGAGGATACATGGAGGATATCCAGCAATAAGCTTTGTACTTCAATGCCAAGTACTATAGAAATATTGATAAATATACACATTAGGCATTCCCAACAGAAAATCCTGCTTTAAGATTAGACTAAGCGAACGATATGTTGAATACCAAGAATGGCTCATTGCAAATTCGAATATTTAAATGGTGATGGGAAATTAATAATACCTTTCAATAAAGGACAATAATTCATTGAATACATCCAAACCACCACTTATTTAAAGAATATTATTTCAAGAGCAAGTAAATCAGTAATTAGTGGCTTAGTCAATAATCCAAAGACAGATTTTATTTTTCATAATTAACACTTGGCAAATACACTAGCTTTTAAAACTTGGATTTTATACTGAGGGAGTTCGGCAAACTGCCAGAAGAACTGTATGTCTTATTCATAAATACTTTTTTATTGTAACTACCAGCAGGGTTTGTACGGAGTGATGTGCACAGTCGTGCCCAGACACGTGTGCAGGTGACACAGAATCACAGAATGGTTTGGGTTGGGAGGGACCTCAAAGCCCACCCAGTGCCACCCCCTGCCCTGGGCAGGGACACCTCCCACCAGCCCAGGTTGCTCCAAGCCCCGTCCAACCTGGCCTTGAACCCCTCCAGGGATGGGGCAGCCACAGCTTCTCTGGGCAACCTGGGCCAGGGGCTCACCCCCCTCACAGCAAACAATTTCTGCCTCACATCTCATCTCAGTCTCCCCTCTTCCAGTTTAAAGCCGTTCCCCCTTGTGCTACCCCAACAGGCCCTGACAGAAAGTTTGTCCCCATCTTTCTTCCAAGCCCCTTTAAGTCCTGAAAGGCTGCAATAAGGTCTCCCCGGCGCCTTCTCGTCTATAATTTAAAAACAGGGTGTGGGGAGCATGAGCTGCTGCCCAACACCGACGGCAAACGGGCAAAATCTTTGTCAAAAAAATAGGATCTTTGTCAGCAACTCAGGTTTAAGGCTTCGCTATGCATAGGAAAAATTGTACTGCGCCGATCACTGGCATTTATTGTGTTCCTTGCCCACCCCAGCACAAGACGAGTGAGTGAGCAAGCGCAGAAGCGAGGGAAAACGTGTGACGGCGCGGCTGGGCTGCCACGGCGGGAGCCAACAGCCCAATTTCACCTGTCATTTACAAAACCCGTTTGTAAAAACAGCTCAGACGGTTTCCAACTCTAAGTAGAGTTCCTTGATCAATAGACCTTCCAAGGAATACTAAACACTTTTCAGAGAGAGAAAGAGAATTTAGATTAACCTTAAAAATTACATTTTGCCAGCAATAGGCAATGTAAGCCCAGCTCCTCTCTGCAGCATTTCAACAAATATTTGCCCTTTTTATATATGTAGTTAGATTGCTTTAATAAGACTAGCCTGCTCCTTACAGCAGAACCGATCCATACTTATTATTTTTCCAATAAAACACTGCTTTTTTTTTCACGGCTGTGCAATCACAGTCAATTCCTCACACCTTATTTTTCAAAATAATATTTACCTTGCACCAGTGTTTTGTTTTTTAAGAGAGTAGGAATAAAATAACTGAATCTTCTCAAAGCAAGCTCTAAACAAAGACCACTTTGACTACGTCTGTGTATATCAGAGTTCCTTCAGAAGAAAACTACGGGGTTTTAGGAGGGAAAACGAAGTCGCAAAGCCCTTCAGGGGAGTGCTGAGCTGTACTTCGGGAAGTAGAGGACATCCCGGTTTTTGACGTGGGCTGCAGCTACGGGATTTGTGCGCGTAGCTCGTCGCACGTGGAGCTGGAAGACAAACCCCGCAGCGGGCACCGCCTGTGCAGCATCCCGCCGGAGACCGGCACCGGGGAGCCAAACCCTCTGCGATATTATCCCATGGGTGGTTCATTCATCTTAGAGCAATTTTACGCCGAAATCTTTACACAAAAATCAGCTTTCTTTGCCCTTCCTGAGCAGAAGGTGCTCAAAATCCTCACAAACAACGGGCTATCCCACCTCTGGGAAGGCACGGAGCGCTCGGAGGCGTGGGAGTGCGATGAGCGGTAGTGCGGGGTTCCATCCCCCAGGTTCCATCCCTGCGCTCAGCTCCGACGCTGCTGCCAGCGGAGAGGCAGGCGCTGAAGTGTGACCCATATCACTGCTAAAGGAACCGGCCCTTTGGTGGTAACTTTTCTCACTAGAACACTATGTCCAAAACACTTTTAAATTTCCTAAAGTGTTCAGCTGGGAAAGGAAGTTAAACAAACAAAAAAATAGATTTTTGAGACAGAAGAGGAGAGAAGGAAATGTTTTTCTTGCTCGCCTTCATTCCACTATGATTTTTCCGAAGCTGTAATTAATTTGGGGTGCCAGGGGAAAGAAGGCACACCTGGTTTACTTGACACCAGGCTGGATGGCAAAGTCACGACTGCGCTCCTGGGTGGTTTTGGGGCCAGAAACCCGGCTCCCGATGGCGTGAAGTAGAAGGGAGAGAAGCTGCACTCTCCCCGTGGGCATCACCCCCCCGGGGCACGACACCGTGCCCGGCGCTGGGCTCCGAAGCATCCGCGCATCCAAGAGCAAACGGGGCTCGGGTGGTTCTTTGCTTTCCTCTGGTAACAGATTTGGAAATACTTTTGGAAATGATATGGCGCGTTACAAAGATTGAAAAACGAGGAGAGGAGCGCCAGCAGTGCAGCACCTCCCGGTGAAGCTGTGAGCGCCCTGACAATCTCGGGTCAAACACTAGAGTTGTAGGAGAAAATAACCATGCGGAAAAGCTCAGTGACACCTTTAGCTTTTAGACATTTGGGGTTTTTTTTATTTATTAGAGATCTCTGTTCTTGCTTGTACAGACCTCATCTGATAACGGCCTCCCTGCTGTGTGTATCCAAGGGCAAACCAAACACGCGTCGCCGGCCGCAGGGTCCCGCTCAGCGGAGCTGCTTCTGTCCCCCCCCGCTGCCAGAGGGGCGTCTGCCTACACACTTCTCACCTGGGGTTTTAAACCAATATTCAGAGTCCATCAAATTACGGCTCACGAAGCAGAACTGAGTCATGACCAGTAAAATGCACCTGACCTTACGCCACGTTCCATCTAAACCCACAACCTGCCCTAACTAATTGCTTGCTGTCTCACGGCTTGCTCGCCAAGTTTCAGCTTCTCTGAAGTTTTTCACTGGGACACGTTTGTAACAAGACCAAACCCAGCAGCACCAGGAATGGTAGGAGCAGTTTTCACCCAGAAATGGTAACGTTTGACGACGAAAAAGCAGACGGACAGGATGGTGAAGGCCATGACCATCCACCTTGGGCTTGCCTTGGCCGGCAGCAGGACAAGGAGGGAGGGAGGGAAGGATACAGAAAGCCTTCAAGAGATGCACTGGTGAAGAATTCCCTCCAATTCCCGCAGCTGAGTATATTTGACGCGAAGAAGGAAAATCACCAGAAATCTGGCTGGTTTTCCTGCCCGTGGCAGCCGGTGGCTGCGATCCCCCGGCGCCGCCGGCAGTGGCTGTACAGGAGCCAGGGGCTGGGGCAGGGGACGGGCAGCGATTCCCAGCCCTCCCCGGGATGTTCACGCTTCTCGGCGATGCTGGAATCTCATGAAGTCAGAAAAAAAATTCAAAGATACCCGCTATTACAAAAACAAAGAAAAGATAATTTTACCCGCAACATCATCACTAGATGTGGGGTAACTTGGTCTTCATCACCTGCAAGAGGAAAGAGAAAATCTCTTTGTGTGCTCCATTTCTGAAGCCCGACCTCCTGCCCCAGCCATCACACCTCTGCCTGAGCGCCCCGCAGACACCCAGGGGCAGCCGCGGGATTTCTGCTCCTCCAGCTTCTGCGCACGATGCTACAGAGGATTTGCTTGGTTTCTTCCTTGATTCCTTTCTTTTACTTACAGTGGAGCAACCGTAGATAAGGTGTTCTCATTCCTTCGGAAGGAGGACATTGATTAAACATGCACATAAATTAGGAGCTTTGCTTTCCCGGATAATGAAAGCTCAAATACATCCCTTTCATACGCCTTTATTAAAACAACCAAAAAAAAAAAAAAAAAAAAAAAAAAGCTGGGAAAAGGATTTTGTTTTTTAAAAAACAGCCATTCTGTAAGCAAAGGAGAAAATAAAAAATACGGAGAAAAGATAAATTTCAATTTCTTCTAAAAATATACAAAAGCGTTTGTTAGCTGAGAAAAAAAAATCCCTTACAGAAAGCTGGTCTATGAATGCTTTTTAATCCTGAATTTCTGTACATTAAAACTCGACAAATCCAACACATCATTAGAGCCAGGTAGCTGCAGACCTCCTCTGCTGGGCCATTAATTTTGAAGAAAAAGCTTATTTAACAGCGCGCTGGAAACAAAATGCAGCTAAGCAGTGTGGGAAAGCTCGTGATGTTTGGGACCCAACAACCAGGAAAACAAATTATCCAAACCTAACTTATGGACAGGGTCATGGAAAGTGTTGGATAGTTTAAAACTATTTGTGCTTCGTTGTGGAAATTAAACAAAACCCCAGGGTTGGGTTTTTTTTTTAAAAAAAAATGCTGCAGCCTACCTCTCGCAGGGCAAACATTCCCTTTTCCCTTGCGGATCTCCTGGTGCAGCACCATCCCAGGGTGATGCGGGTCCCGCACAGCCCCGAGCATCCCATGGCTGCCGGCGTGTCCACCCGCTCCGCGCCGGGGCAGCGCCCGCGGGAGTTAATGGAGTTGTTACCGCAGGATAACCAAACACCATTAATATGTCTAAGCTCAAGTTCTCGGGATCAGAAGTCACCGTCTCCCATGGAAACGGGAGCTGGCAGTAACGAGAGGAGTCACGGCATCTCCGAGGCAATTAGAGGCAATCTAACAGCATTCATGATTTAAGCACTCGCCGGTAAGTGCCGCGCACACAAACTTTCCACCACTGCCTGCGACACAAAAGGTATTTACCCTGTGGAGAGCAAATAATGTTTGCACTCCTGCCTTCTCCACAGATCCCACCACGGAAAGCAGCTAGAAACCGCAGCTAAATACACATATTTGTATATAACCCATGTCCCCGCGACATGCCTCTCAGGCGGTGGGAGGGGAGGGCCCAGCGCAGAGCCTTGCTGGCGTCCCACCCCTTCTCCTCTCAGAAATTTGCCCGCTGCGCTCTTATTAAATGAGCAGCTCGGGAGCACGGCCGCATCTCCGTGGGCTGAAGAGCATGACAACAAAGAAGCGAAATGCAAGCCCTTGTGGCCACCTTGCTCGGTGGAGCTACCACGGGCAGGACACAGCCCACCCGTCCACCCACCCGTCCACGCTGCTCTCCTTCCTCCGCCACCCACAGCCACTGCGCCCGCTCTGCCGTCACCTCTGCTCAGGGCTTCTCCTCCCATCATCTCCTCATCACCGTGAGCAACCAATTCACCCCTTGTGCCTCCCCGTGCCCCCCTCCTCTCTGGTGTATCCCCGTCTTTTTCTTTGCACCGCAAACCTCCTGGATCAAGGACTCTGCCTTAGCATCCGTTTAGATTCCCTCCAGGAGGAGGAGTCCTAATCTCAGAGCCTTATTCTGCAGGCTCTTAGGTCACCTCCACCTGCGTCCCACCAAACCCTGGCCAGAAATATTTCCAGCGGCCCAAGTCCCACTGTTGGTTATGGAAGCTCACAGTCCAATGTTACCAATAAGGTAATGTTGACCTAAGATGATTCAACTTCATGGAGTTTTAAAGCATGCAGTAACACCGACAAGTTACGGGGTACTAAATTCCTGCCCTTCATCTTGGTTGTGTAAGTGACGCCGCAGGAAGCAAACAGCTTTGGTATCCAGAGGTTTCTCTAAGAAAACATCGCGAGTTTAACCAGAAAGGATCTAAAAAAATACCTAACAACTGCAGAGGAAATTTTGTTAAGAGAAAAAAATGTCTAACGTAAAGCAAAGATGCCCAATTACAAACTTAACTTATTTTTTATATAGCACTTCAAAGCTAAAGAGAGCTCACACTGAGAGGAGGAAGGTAACACCAGATATTTTTGTTGTCATCTCTTAATAATGATTAGGCAACAAGTGAAAACCTGGATCAAAGTAGGAGGTATGAGAAATAAGACTGACAATCAGAAAAGGAAAACTGATCCAGACGATGTTAATAGAAAGGCTCTGGGAAACATACTAATTGTGCCGGGGAAAAGGGAAAACATGCCGGGATACACTGAAAAAAGCACTGTGCCAGGCAGAAGCCTTATCTCAGTGTCCGCATCACGCTGCCCACACGCAGCGCTCCCACCAGCACCCGGCTAACGGGCAACGCCTCAAGTCCACAAGGATCGGATGGATGAAGGTCTGAAAATCCAAAAACTATTTTAAAAACTCACTCTTAGGGTAAACCCCTCATGAGCACGCTCCTATTCCAGCCAGCTGAAAAAGACAAAGCCAGTGGCTGTCTCCCAGCATGTTTCACCATCTGAATTCACGCTCCCTGCAAACACCACGTGACGGGAAAAGACAGAAGTCACAAGAGGCGGCGAGATAAGATGGAGGCAGGAAAAACAGTATTTCCTACAAAAAACCATTCATTCATGCCCCAGGCTTCACGGCGCGTGCCTTTCACAAGGATGTGTGTCTCACCGCGTTTCTTCTTTTGAATTCTGGGTTGGATGGACTTGGTGAAAACTATCCAGATTTCTGCCCAGGAAAAGGGTGGTCTGCCCCGGTGTAATATATAATGCATGTCTTTGTGTAAATAAAATCCAGCTACATAAGCAAAATTCTGTCTTTTAAGCTCCTGCTGTTTCCCTGACTGCAAAGAAGTGGAGACAGACATCCTCTTGTGCGTATGTTTTTTATTGCTTTGTGACTTGGTAAGCACCAAATGGAAATAGAGAAAAATACCCGGACTGAAATCCAGTACGGGTTTGCTTTCATAGAATCACAGCACCACAGACCGGTTGAGGTTGGAGGGAACCTCTGGAGGTCACCCGGTCCAACCCCCTGCTCGAGCAGGGCCACCCAGAGCCAGTGGCCCAGAGCCAGTGGCCCAGGACGCCATCCAGGCAGCTTTTGAATGTCTCCACGGATGGAGACCACCAGCCCTCTGGGCAACCTCTCCGAGTGTCACCTTCACACTGAAAGTGTTCCCTGATGTCCAGGCACCCTCCCGTGTGTCAGTTCGTGCCCGTGGCCTCTGGTCCTGTCCCTGGGCACCCGGGACGAGCCCAGCTCCGTCCTCTTGGCCCCCTCCCTGCGGGGTTTGTACCAGGGGTGAGACCCCTGAGCCTGCTCTGCTCCAGGAGCAGCCCCCCCTCGCCCGGCCTCTCCTCACGGGAGACGCTCCAGGCCCTTCGGCATCCCGGTGGCCCTTCGCTGGACTCTCTCCAGTATGCCCATGTCTCTCTTGTACTGGGGAGCTCAGAACAGGACCCAGCACTCCAGGGGTGGCCAGACAAGCGCTGGGTAGAGGGGAAGGACCCCCACGGTGCGACCCCAGTTGTGAGAGCTGTCCCACCACATCTCTGCGACCTCAGCGGAGCCACAGCCCTGCAGCACCTGCACAGATTTCCAGCTCCTCCCGTCCGAGGCCCGCGCGCTGTAGGCTGGCGTCGAACATTCCAGAGAGGGAACCCAGCGTGCCGACTCCCCAGAAAGGCCAAGGGACCCTTCCCCAGGGCTGTCCCACCCGCGATTCCTCATGCGCCTGCCGGGGTGTGAGCTGGTCCCACCTCAGCCCTGCCTGTTTTCTTCTGCGGCCCTTCTGCTCTGCTTCTGTTGTCACCTCTGCGAGAGTTACAGAAGTAAATCTGTTTTCTCATTAATAGTCTTACCGTCACGTGCTCCCCTCACTTTACTCATCATAAGTATTTGTGTCTGAGCGGGGAAAAATAAAGCAGAAAACAAGCATAAGATCTCACAAAATACTTACAGGAAGCCTTCGCTGCAGCAAATTCAGTGCTCAATCATTTATTGAGGGATTTGTTTCCCTAGGGTACAAAAAGTCTATACAAGTACAGCTAGTCACCCAAAATTAACAGTTACTAGTAATTTCTGAACTGTTTTGTAAATGACAGTCAATGCAGCCTTTGTGGGACAGTGACACATGACGTTTTCTTTTCCTGATCAAATTCTATTCAGGAAGGAGTTGAATTCGCACGGCAGGAATGCTCAGCGTTCCCATCCCATGAGTCATCGATGGAGAGTCCTTCCAACAGCCCCATCCACCGCCGGCACTCACTCCCAAGGGAGATGCCGCACAAAGAGAGACGCCAGCAGCAGCTCAACAGAATTGCAGCATTTTAAAGCAGAGATCTGATTTCAGGAAAACGCCCAAAGTTTCTCAGTGACCTCTGTTAGTTGATAAACTTAGTAGAAACCTTACAAAGAACCTAAATTATTTTTAAAAAACAATAATCCTCTCCAGATTCAGTTGAGAAGCACATACAAATATCTGGTGGGACGTGACCGATGAAATTTCACAATCAAGTCCAAGACCCAGTTCAGGACTGAACTGCCCGAAAATTAGGCGCTTCAACAGGCAGTTTGGCGAAAAGGCAGTCTGTGGGCCAGAGCCGTGCTGCACGGCCGGGCACCGCTGCCCTGGGCACAGCTGGGTCGTTACACAGGGTGCACTGCCCCAGTACAGCTCGCTCTTCCTTTGCACAGGACAAAAAGCTCGTCCTCCTTTCGCACTGCCAAGGAACGCCCTGTTACAGCCCATCATCGCAAAGTGAATGCTCTTCTCATTAAGAGTGTAAAAATAAGCTTGGGTGCACACTTTGACAAGCAAAACCAGCTGCTAACTGTAACATCTAATACTAAGTGTGAAAATTTTAGCTCCACTATACTTTCTCCGTATCACACGTATCTTTTGAAGAAGAGAAGGAACAATTTTGTTCACATGGTGAGAGAAGTAATTTAATTTCTAAAACATTGCAAACCACGCCAGTCCTAGATTCTCTCAAAACAACCTGGTAATATCTCCAAATGAAACTTTGCTCCCACCTTGTAAATAAAGCTAAGTAAATGCACAAACATCTTGTTTTTACATCTACACAGAATATATTAACGGGCAGCAATAAAACATTGCCTCTTTTCAGACTTGCGAACACGTCTGAGAACCCTCCATCTTAGCCACAACCCATCTGTATTTAGATGCAGATAATATGGTTTAGAAGTGATAGCAAATTCAAATGGCAGCATTTAAAGACATATTATATAAAAATAAATGGGCGCGTAGGTGGTGGATTTGGGATGCCGAACCCCCAGACCTCGATGTACATCTGTCTCTTCCTCCACCGTGTGCCCGAGCGAGGAGCATCCCTCTGCTCGACACACCAACTCCCGCACCCCAGCTCGGGCACCTTCCCCTCCCGTCCGCTCGCACAAAGCCCAAGGACCTGAACACATATATATTTGTTTCTGAGTTTGCTTAGGAACTGGCACGCACGAGTTTCACCCTACAGCGCTTAACGTGCGGGCCCTGACTTAGCTGCAGTTAAACAGTGAGACAGGACTTTCATCAACAGAAATTATATTTACTCATATTTGTGGGTGCATTCATATTGTTGTTTTATGTTTTAGACTTATTCTCCCTCCGAATCAGCTAAATTGCCATAGTTTGGTTGACACCAGTGAAGCTATGTCAAGTTGCCTTAGAGCCTGCTCTCAATATTTATTCACCCAACGCTCCCCATTCAATGCCATCGCCTCAGACTGAGCATGACCTTTGGTGAATGTTTATGTGCATGTCAAAAGCTACTTACGTAAATAAAAATGCACTAAGCTTCAGACTTTCCAGTATTGCTTGAGAAATTAATCCAAGAAAACATAAAGTCAGATGGTTCACTAATGCTACACAGTACAAAAAGAGTTTGCTTTTGGGCCCGGGTGATAAGCATCAGTTGGATCCATTCTCTTTAATTCTGGTATAAATCAAAACTTTCACTTACATTACCAACATCTACTACCATAATTTCTATGAAGGAAATGGAAAATTCTGCTGGCAAGGAAAACAGGAACAGATTTCAGTAAATTTTAAGTAAGAGAAGAGCTAATCTCGCTGCTGAAAATTTTTGTGGCATAGAGTGTGTTAGTGGCAAGATTAAAAATGACACCTTAAGTGCCTAAAGACAAACAGGGAATTTAAGAACTGGAAACTCAGCTATATTGACTTAATTCTCATTGAAATAAGAAATAAAAGTACCTCAGGCTTCTGTCTTCATCTTTAGGCACTGTGAAATAACTTAAACTCTGGCCACTACAGCTTTATGCAGGGGCACAGAAAGGAAAGACAGTGAGAATCGGGGCTTTAACAGCTACAGGTCAAAGGCTATAAAAATCTATCTTAATTTACAGAAAGCCACTCATGATACAGGGTGCTCACGGTATGTTGTTTTCATATTAATGCATAGGATGAGTGAAAACGCATCAGAAATAACACAAGAGGTAACTCAGAGATCTGTTTTCCCATCCAAAATCAAACCCAACCGTAACGCACCATTGAAAGATGTACCAGCTCTCTGAAAGCCTTTCACGACTGCACTTCTCCAGTCTCCTCAATAATTTATTGTGCTATTTTGACTGCGGTTACATAAAAAAAAATTTCTTCCTGTTCTTGACTTGCTTCATATTTCCACTGACAGTAACTCTGAGAAGCGTATCCCAGCTCTGCTGGCACCAGCTGCGGCTCTCCGCCTGCCATGGTAAGGTCTGGCCTCTTCCAGCACCGCAGAGCACCCAACAACAGACGTTCCTTGGAAAAAAGCACTCTGAATTTTAGCGCTGAACAAAGGGTAGCAACAACATTCGATCTCAGTTGCTAAAACATGATGCAGGTGTTGTGACGGACCCTGAGCAAGCTTGGGTGTCAGTATGAAATCAGAACATGAGTTTGTACCTCTAATAATAATCATAATAGTAATAACAACAAGGCATCTACCACATGAACGTGAGATTAAATAATCTGCTGGGGTTTGGTGGAAAAGGAAGCTGTGTAGATTAGGACCACTGAATAATTTAGCTTGGCAGGGACCTCTGAAGGCCATCTAGTCCAACCTCCCGTGCATATGGACTACATCAATGCCCGTAACAATTCGACTTATTTCTATACGAAAGTGACGGCGGAAAGGAGAGAACGGAGGAGACCATGGGCATCAGCCTTCGTCTACGGAGGGCAGAGCAGCTGAGGAGCCCTACAAAGCCGGAGTGACGGCTGGTGCTCCGACCCTGGACACTGACCGAGCCCAGAGCTGGTCAGACGTGCTGGCGGACGCGCGGCCGTCCCCTGCCCACCCCCGAGGGAAGAGGGGTGTCACGAACCTCCCGGGAAAACCTCAGCAGCGCTGCAGCCGCTACCTGGGGGTAGACATTCCAGCACCGTCAGCGTTACCTTCCTGAGCATCCGCACGGGGAAAGCTGTTGAAGCAGAAATTTCAGACAGCCCAAGGAAATAGTCAGTTCTTTCAGATGTGAAGAAAATTACTGGTCTGCATTAATGCCGTATCATTTTATTTTGGGTTTTTTTTTCTTGAAGGAGGCAGGAAAAAGTTTGGCATTTTTTGTTGTGTACTGCACATATATTATACTGCTTTTGTACATGCACAGTAAGGACGACAAGGAGGAGGGAAAAACTTTTATTTTCCTTTTTCTATAAAGACTGAAAGACCACGGGTGTCTAATCTAAGTAACAAAGACTTCCACTGCTTATAAAATCAGATGTCAGAATCCTGTTCCCTCTGATTTCTATGGCATCGAAATTTCACCATCTTAAACTCCAGAAAGGGAGAAGACTTTGATTACGGAATACTGATTTTATAACACTGTCGTAAGCCTATTACAGAAATTAATTAATTCATGAACACGAACACATTTAAGTGTATTTGGTTTACAACATGAGAACCATTTGAGAATCAGTAAAAGAAGTGTGCATCGACGATGCTTTTACCTATAACAATTATAGTTATTAAATGGGAAAAATAAGGTTACACGTGTTGCAAAATACAAATATTTTAAGAGCAAAAGCAACGTAGTGACTTTCCATCTTTTGGAAGTGGAAGTCAAAACACTCCAGATTTTCAAGCTGCCGGTTTGATTAGAAATACATTACAGCTTTGTAATGATAACGAGCAAACGTCCTTGAAGGGATAGGATCAGCTCTGCAGCCCCCTGGCCGAGCCTGCGCGCAGCTAATTCACCCAGATTCGCTTTTTCTTTGATTGGAAACAGGGATTTCTGCAGCGTCACCTTCGCCTCGCTCACGTGCCCACGAACATGACAGACCTGCTGTGTCCTGGGGAGAAGGGACGGCTCAAGAGAGCTGAAAACACACTTTTTTACAGTGAATTTTAGGCCGGTGTGTCAGCTCCTGGACTTCTAGAATACCATATACGATCACTCTTCTTTTCCATCAACATCTAGGGAAGAAACTTTTTTTAAATGACAAAAGTGCTGCAACAAAGCGTTATTTCTCCTGATGTAAAGAAGCGCACGCATCTCCCAGAGCTTTTACCGTTAAGGTTAGGAAATTATTTTTCAATTCAATAAACAGTAAAATATTTCAGTTCCTCAGAATCCTTAGAAGAGCAACCTCAAAAAAAGCAAGAAAGGTTTTCAAATGAGGCAAGAAAAGACAAATTATAGAGTGATACTTTGAAGATGCATTACGTTTAGTGTGCCTTACTTTAATTACTAACACCAATCATCCCTTTAATAAAAGGTCAGCTGCTTTATTTGTCAAGAATACTGACTTAAATCATTTTAAATGTAAGATGCAATAATCACATTTTCTGCTAACGATTCCTTCTGCATATTACTTGTCATTAGTTCTAATGAGAAAGCTTTAAATACAAATATCTGTAAAGATGTTGCAAAAAAAATAACCAAGATGCTGCGGCGAGATGATTTTTCATCAGCCGATAGCTCCGCTGGCACGGTAACACTCGCGCGTAGCACGTCTTGGTTAACCCAGGCCACCTTTGTGCCCAGGAAAACTTTCACCAGAGGAGGGCACGGGCACGTGTCACCCCCAAAGCGAAGCCAGGGGGGTTGGTCCCAAGGGGCACAGCCCGTCCCCGGGTAAATCTGGGGCTACTTTGAGCCAAACTGGAATTAGGAGTTGTTTTTTTCCTTTTGAATGAGGGGCCTGATCTGTAGGGTAATGCTTTCAGGTTAAAGGAGGAGGGTTTTTTTTTCTGGTTTTACAACTAGGAATTGTAGGAAGCTTTTAATTTCACCTTTGATATCTTAATGGCCATGGCAGCTGCTACAAATCAGCATGCATTTTTTGGCGTACGTGCACCAGCGTGCAGGCTCTTTTTCTCCCCGGGGCCTCAGCACGGTGCAAAACGCTGCTGGATCTTGCTTCAGTTCATTTTCCAAACTATCAAGAGTGCTCCGTAATTTTCCCTCAGTGCTCCAGAATACGTTAGTACCAAGAACACTGAGTAATTGCCATGTGCAATTTAAAGCTTGGTCACTGAATAAATAGAAATTCTTAACAGACTGTATACATTTCCAACATTCATCTGGAGGAACGAGCAAAGATTTCTCATTTCGAACTTTTATGCTTTGTATAACACTTGATTGTTACCAACCGCCGGAAATTAACATAATGCCACAGATAACATAAATTCTTGCAAACCGATTTAGAAGTCTACAGAAAAATAATTGATTAACGTTAAAAAAAAAAAAAAAACAACCCTAAAGAGTTAGGCTTCAAGGCGTCATGAGAAAAGACTGCAGAATGCGGATTTACATTTCAGACACATATTTGTTCTTTTAGGAAAGTACTGAACACAACATTTATATTCATTTTGAGGTACCAGCAGTGCTGACTGATGTGAACCTATTCATATTTAGATAACCTATGAATCAACAAAATAAAAATCCTCATATTAAGAAGAAGAATAGAAGAAAGAGAAGGAGAAGATACCAACTTCGTCTTTTCAGAACCGTTAACATGAGGGAAGCCGTTCCCGGGCTTTCCTTTAGGGATGCTGAACCCCCCATGCCCCAGCCCGTGTCCCCACCACCCGCGGCCGAGGCCAACCACGATCTCCTGCGCCCGCACATCGGCCTGGAGACGGAACCACAACATCCCCCAAACACAAGGACGGGAAAGCAACTTAGCAGGGGCCTGGATGTAGACTGCAGCAGGATGTAAACTAAAGTGATCTAGAAGGATGCGATAAAAAAGCGAGTGTGATAAAAAACATCCACTAGAGATTGAGTTTTGTAGAGCTACTGGAGTCGGCGCACGCTTTGCAGTGAAGCCTGGATTCAGAAGTCACTTCAGGCTGCTTCGCAGATTTGGTAACATACGACGTATCAAAACACATATCAAAAAAGCCCCTATAAGAAAACATCTGCAAATTTTCGTACACTTTTTGAAGGTTTCTGCAAGTATTTAATTCATTGTCCAAACATCATTTGTTTGCTTTAAAGAAAGAAGGAATTTTGGTGTTCAAAATCTATTCTGTGCTTTAAAAGTATTTCAGAAATCCTAAGGACGAGCTCAGACCATTCACGTGGGCGTCTTCAGGACGAGGAGGGCTGTGGGGCTGCGGGGGCCGGGCTCTCTGCCCGCGCTCTCACGGCAACCCCAGCACAGAGCAGGGAAGTTAAAAGTTGCTGCTTTTACCATAAATAACGCCAGTTTGGTGAAAACCAAGACGTGCACCTGAGGAAAGCACTACCTGTCCTGGATGCAGGGGTGGGGAAGCCACCCTAAGGGAGGTGCAGGAAACAGGGACCCTTGGTGCACGAGTACCAACAGAAAACCCCCTTTTCTGGGTAACAGGAGAAAACCAGGAGAGTCGCAGCCCATGCAAAGCGAGAGGCACACTCTTGAAGGTCGCAGTTTCAGATATTTTCAGATTTCAGATGATTTCGGGTATTTCAGGCAAATTGCACTGTTTCTTCGTGGAATACCTGGGGCAGAGATCTCTCCCTTTTCACGTGAGAGAGCGGCAGATCATGAACCAAACCAGCCCGTGCCAAGGAGAAATGAGAATGATAGCGCAGTCCTTAAAAGGCTCTTAGGGATGACAATTTAATGCAACCGTCTGACTAAAATAAGCAGCCCTGCTTCCTTCAGACTGCCGAGACAGCCTCATAAATTACTTGCACGTCAAAACGCTGCCTTACTGTATTTTGGCATGGAAAAGGAATGTATGTGCTGTCCCTCTTTTCTCTGCAACAGATTTCGGAGCCCTCTGGAGCGGATCCTCTCTCTGGCGACATTTCAGTTGGGATCAGCCCCAGGTAAAAAAATTGCCATCGCAGGACACCGGTGAGAAACGGCTCGTGTAGCTCTGGAGATGGAAAGCCAAGGTGCTCCCACAGCTGCCCCCCAAACCCTTTGGCTCCCCCGGCCAGCGCGGGATGCTGCCGGAGGAGCCCCCCCTGCCTCCCATCCACAGCTCCAGCTATTGACTCCATTATTTTTTAATATACTGCTGGGAAACCGAAGCAGGCGCTTATGGATTGCGGAGGCCAAAGGAGGCTAAGAGCCCTGGGGAGAGTAGGCTGGAGGCCCAGCCCCCCCCAGGCTGGAACTGATGTGCTGATGCACTGCTCCGGGGCACGGGCGCTGCCCGGCCAAGCCCGGAAAAACCCATCCCTAAACCCAGAACGGAGCGAAGAGGCAAGGCGTGGGGTCTCCTTTGAATTTCATGGTCTTAAGGCTCTTTCAAAGATACGCACTTGGTTCAAATGTGAGCATTATCTTCCAATCATGGGTTTATCAAGAGTACCGCAAATGTAACTGTAAATGCAATCAGGCTGTGACTGGCAGAAATCAGTGTATCATGACTGCTATGAATATTTCTCTCTAGGATTAATTTGTATTATCATTTTGAACTCTTTTTATATAGCCAGTATTGATTTGCAGGAGCTGCTTGCATTTAAATCACGAGTACGTGCTTTTCATTTACAATTCAATGTACCTTATTACAAAGGTGCAATGTTAATGCTTCCTCGTTTTCATGGGAAATAAGCTACGGCACAGGCTCTTTCCCCAGTTTGCTGCCCCAAGCCCTGTCTGCCAGGCGACAGCGCGGTTTAAACTGGTGAGTTACAGACGGACTTTTCAAAGCGATGGGCCGGGCAGGAGCCAGCCCGTACCGTCCGTCTGTGCCGTACGGAACCACTGCACTGCGCACGCCTTTGAACGAGACATTAATACCGGGGTGCAGCAGGTGAGACCTCGTTTAAACGGGAAGTAGGGCTGTAGCGTGAGAAGGCAATGAGTTTCTATGTCTTCTAAGTATTACTTTTGGAAAACAAGTGATTGAGAGGAATTAAAACAAGGCTTGAAATAGCGCAATACCCCTCGTCCGCCGGGACTCTGGCAACCTCTTCGTTAACAGGAGAAAAGTAATGGTTATTCCATTAGCATCCAGAGGATGCCGTAAGGAATCGTTCACCATGGCACTCCACATCCCTGGATGGCCGGGCCGCGGGAAGGGGATGCTCTGCTGGGAGCCGTGCCTGGAGGGGACTCTCCCGGAGGCTGCTCCCCATCAGCTCTCATCCCCGCTTGGAACAGCGTGCAGCATCAAACCATCAGACGCTCATAAACCTTTTGCTATTCCCCCCTTCCCTGCGCATTCAGTACTTTACATGCAAGGATCCTTTTGAAGCGGTGTCACCGCTGAAGCATACAGCCACATTTCTTCCTCTTCAAAGCCAGAGTCAGACTGAAGTGAAAGAAAACATTTCAGCGTCTTTCAGGCGATCCAAGAAAGCTATAAAAACCCTGAACAAATTGCTATCAATTCTATGATTTAAACATTTCTACAACACGTCTCTCTGTTGAAAGGGAATTCAGTCATCAAGCCGAAGGGGATCCGTGGGGAAGTTTGCTTCTTTCCCCTGCAGGCCTTAGGCTTGGGAACTGGTGGGAAAGAAATGGTTCCCAGCCCATAGCTCTGCGCTCAGACCAGCGCCGGGGCTGTGCACGGGTACGCCCTTACGCACACCAGGAGGTGTCCGGCTCCCCTGGCTTTTGGGACCGTTTTGTAATTACAACAGCACTTTATAATTTTCTAAGTGTCTTTATGGGCATAAAAATACAGCGTTGAACTTTCTTTGCTCTTTCTGTTAGGATCTGCTGGGTGGCAACGATTTGAACCTGGAAAACATGCAATGTCTTAAAATCGGTATTTTCTGTAGAGGAAGTGGGAGAACGCTGGGAGGCCACCTGAAACACAGATTTACCCCCATGATGAAGCAGCTCTTCTGTGGTCTCCCTCACCTCTGACATCTCTTTATAAACAAGCAGTGGGACACGTCCCTGCTGCCGATCAACTATCTGCCACAGCTACAGGTACACCAAACAGACTCCAAAGCAATAAACTTAACTCATTGCTTTTAACTCTTTAATCTTTATCAGAATTAAAATGATCAGGTGGCGTCCCATCTTTGTGGCTAGCAGGAGCTTTTTTTTTTTAAAAGTTTTCTAGGTCAACCATGAGAGCGTAAGGTGGATGCTGAGCACTCACAGACAGCAGAGATCCAGATCACAACTGTGTCACGCGTTGCTGGCACTGTTCACGCTTACTCATTTCCCCTTTAATTCGCTGAATTTCTCTCTTGAGGTTCTGCATAGCAAAAACTACAGCAGAAAACAAACTCATTTTAAACTCCCTCATGCACAAGCACTCTGAAAAACCTGAGCAATATTGCACATAAATCAAACCCTTGATTCATTTTTGTCTTTTTTTTTTTTTTTTAGCAGATGCTATAGTTTGTTCACCTTTTTAGATGTGTTGTTGATTCTTCTGATGTAGGGAAATGGATACTGTCTTATTGTTGGGTAGACATGGCAGTGTTTCATCTCCATCACCTGCAGCTGGAAACACTCAGGAGAGCACGCGAATCCTCCGCACTCACCCCATCCTTTATGTAAGCATAAAAACAGAACCTGCCTGAATTCAGACGGGGAATGAATCATAACTTGGCTTTGGTCGAAAGCACTTTCAGTCAGAGCAAAATCACCTGCTGCATGAAAAAAATCCGGAATTGGTGTTGATGTGGGAAGAACGGTGCTGCCTTAGGCCAGCGGGCAGAGCAGCGGGGCTGGGCACCACTGCGTGAGCTCGCCACGGCAGCAGTTAGAGAGTCCCAGACTCACCCGACAGCACCAACATGGAATCACAGAAACGTCGTATTTTAGTGTCCTGGTTTTGGCCAAATTGGCCAATGGCCGGCGACAGATGCCCCCCCTCTCGCACACGGAGAGGAGGAGGAGAGGTAAAGAGACTTAGAAGAAACTAAACTACTTTAATGAAATATTAATAATGGAATAAAAAGGAAAATTATGAAACAGATACAGTATACACAGAACCGTATCAAGCTCCCAGGCTGACGTCACCGGCAGGCACTGGGGAAGTCCCAGGCTGGGCTCAGCGACGGGTGGGAACCGGCTTCCAGAGCCGGAGTCAGGAACACACGGATCGGGATCCAAGGCAGACGAACAGACAGGGTCCTCCTCGGACGTCAGCCACTGAAGGAAGAGAGCTGAGCCTTTGGTCCCTCAGCTTTATACTGAGCATGGGGCAGGTGGGATGGAACACCCTCTTGGCCAGTTTGGGGTCCCCTGTCCCGTCCGCTCCTCCCCGCAGGTGGGACCCCTCTGCGCCCCTCCGCTTCCCACCCTCCAACGGGGCAGATAACGAAATTAGCTGACCTTGGCTGTTACATCAATAAGTGTAAGCAAGAGCCTCTGCACGTACCGTTCCTTGGCACTAACTGTCTTATCGCTCTGAACGAACCGTTTTCGGCACAACATGCTGTTAATGTCAGAGAGTTAGGAGAGGCCTAGCTGGGAAGTACAACTACTGGACAGAAAGTTGGTTCTTTTTTACCTCAAACCAGGACATTTAGCTATATATTTATCCATGAACGTGTCTGATAAAGCTCACGTAGCTTCATTGTTTATCCTTTTTTTAAAAAAAGCTAAAGGGGAAATATTCAACACTTTTTCATACCGATATGCTGAATGATCCCTAAGGCCCCGTCTCCATGCCGCAGGCCGCTGCTCCCCTCCTTCAGCCTCGCATCTACACACGCATTTCTAATTATTTGTTACAACAAGCGTAAATTCGCCAGCATTTCCTTACCCTCGTGTGGAAACCAACAATAAAACTTTATGTGCTTAAAATTACCTCTGTATTGTTCGAGGACTTGTCTAGCATCTCGTTAGTAGCTTGCCTTCATCCTGCAACTTTAATTAGCAGCTCCAGTCTGGGATTTACCTATGACTGTCATGGGTGAAGAGTGCTAGCTAATGAATTATTCAAAGTAAATTAAGAGACTAAGGGAGTTCTCTACCTGTCTAAGACTAATACACACTTCATTAGCAAATATTTTCACCTGTGACAGTCACAGGTACCTCACAGACCGAATTTTTACGCTCACCTGAAATGGATTCTGTCTACGTCCGCGTTAATGTCAAACCCGGAGTTTTACTTCTATAGAGATTACATTAACAGTGACAGTTAGTAAATTGGATCCTCAAGATTATAGGATATCTTCATTAAACCTGGGTAATGCTTGGAACGGTTAAGCAGGCAGATTTGTATCACCCTCCAAATACCCCCGTGCTGCTTGTCAGGATCCCACAAGGTGATTTATCACTACCTCCACACGCTTCTTGGTACTTGAGCTGAAACCTTCTGAAAACTTTTAGCGATAGTTTTAGCTCTCAAAATATGCAGAAAGCTTCAAGCCTGCTTTTCCTGGCCCGCCCTGTGCCAGGCTCGGAGGGGCTCTGCCCGCCATCAGCCCCCAGTTCACCCTCGCAGCAGCCGTTTGCTGGCCGTGAAAAGCGGTTCTCAACCAGCATTTTAACAAGACCAGAGCAGGAAAAGCAGAACTTCATACACATCTCTGACAGCCTCAGAGCCAGTGAATCCATCGCAGCAGAGCTAGTGCAAAGACGTGGATTCCTGCAGTCTCTGCCGGAACACACCGTGTGAGGGCTTCTGCACTAATTGATTTTACGTCTTGGACACCGTAAGGGAGGACTGCAGTCAGCCACCGCGAGATGGTACCACGGGGCAAAGGGGCACGGAGCGAGTGAGCTCCATGTGTCCGGGAGAAGACGCAGGTACATCTCCTGCAGAAGCCGAAGGGCTCCCTCTCTGGAAGATGAAGAGCTGGAGAGGAGCCCAGCCTGGAGCTGCTGCATGGAGCGACTGCGGCGCCCCTGGGGCTCAGAGCCAAGGGCAGGGACCCGGACCAAGGGCAGGGTCCCACGCACTTCCCCTGCGGAGGGGCCAGCAGCTGCCTCTTCCCTGGGCCAGGGCTGCCAGGCTGTGCCCTGCTCCGAGCGCACTGCACCACTGCATCGCACCGCACCACTGCATCGCACCGTACCAGCACTGCACTGCACCAGCATCACACCAGCATCACACCGCACCAGCACTGCACTGCACCAGTATCACACCTCACCGCACCAGCATCGCACCGCACCCCACGGCAATGCACCGCACCATGCTGCACTGCACGGCGCCAGCATCACCCTGCACCACACCGCATTGCACCGCGCCAGCATCGCATCGCACCGCGCCAGCATCGCATCACACTACACCCCACTGTACTGCATCGCATCACACTGCACCGCACCTCAGTGCCCTGCACCACACCAGCATCGCACCACAGCACTCCACACTGCACCACACCAGCATCGCATCATACCACGCCGCAGCGCACCAGCACCGCATCACACCGCACCCCACTGTATTGCACCAGCAGGGTACCACACCCCCCTGCACCGCACCGGCATTGCAGTGCACCAGCATCACATCGCACTGCACTGCACTACACCAGCATCGTACCGCATTGCACCACACCAGCATCGCACCAGCACAGCGTCACATCACACCGCACCGCATTGTACCACACCAGCATCACACCGCACTCGTCGCTGCACTGACCCGTGCTGCCGGCTGGGACACGGGATGCCTCCTCCCGCTCCAGACCTGTCCCCAGGAGCGATGGCACAGGCCGGGAGGGTCCTCAGCCCCGTGGGAAGCGGGAAGGTGCCGTCTCCCACCGGCGCGCTGCTGCTCTGCACAGCTCCGCAAGCCGACCTACAGGCGCCTTCATAGTAACCATGAAGCTCCGCAGCACAGCCAGCCTACAAACGTTAGGCTCTTAGAGAGGAAGGTAATACAAATGCATAAGCACTGTAGCATCTTGAAGCTGCTGGCAGACTATCAGTTAAAGTTTGGTACTTGAACCTTTAATGCAGTTTATTGTAGGAACTATACATCTCACACTTGATAGGTATATAAGTTAAAGCAAATAAATTCCACCAGCGATGGGCTGTATCCTAATCTCTCTGTAAGATGGCAGCCCTGATACGGCACCGATCCCCAAAGGACAGCAGGTCTGCTCGGGAGGATATTGATCTGCTCCGCTGTTCCTCCTCCTAATTGTCACCAATGCAGTCCCCTCCAATTAGCCGGCTCAGCTAACCGGCAGCAGCCGCCTGCTCTGCGGCGTTCATTAGCCAGGCAGCTGACACAGTCAAAGCCCGGCTAAAAAAGAGCCCAAAAAGAATATAAGCACAGAGCAGTGCTTGCTGCTCCAGGCAGTTGGGGTTTTTTACTTGCAATATTTTAACGTGTTTACGGATTGAAAACTGTCAGTGAAATAATTTATCCAAGCACTCTCCAGGAACGCTGTATCAGTGGAGCAGGGAAGCAGCCGCGCTGCCAGGTTTTCCGGAATGAAACAGGAACCCATCACGCGGGAATACAAAGGCATCAATTTTTTTTTGCTGACAGAAATCACTGGTTCTAAAAAGTGCTGCCTTCCACAATCTAAAGGTAAAATCGACTGTTAAAGATAAATTGAACTGTTTGCTTTAAGAAAAGATTCATGGGTTTATGAGCAGAGGACACATGAATAAATTGTTTGCTAAATAACTGTGGGGGGAAAAGGCACAGAAATGTTTTTAGTTTATTAGGTTGACTCCACCGGCAGCTCAAATCAGTACAGCTGCACGCCGCAACTCTGAGCCACAGATGTGACAAAGACAAGGCAAATGTCAAGTATCTCTTGAACGCGTTTTGTAATTTTTTTCCATGCCTGCAACCTACATTAAAATACTCTCAATCACAGTCCCACACACAACAGATTTATTTAGGTCTTTCAAGAAATTAGAGTTTTGACATTAAACTTAAATATTAATCTAATAAATCTTAAAGACCTGAATTAATTTTACAGAGACGCCCAGTCACACTCTAAAAAAAAGGTTCAGATACAGGAAATTTTCAAATGTTAGTTCTCTGCTCTGACTGACACACAAGGGTGGCGGAGAGGGGAGCTGAGGCTCAACAGAGCACTGCACCCGCTTCTGCCTGGGTAAAAGGGAGCATCTCCCGCAACTACATCAAAGGAAAGAACCACCTTCCTGACGTTATTCAGCTCAACAAAGGGTCTAAACCTATCTTCTGGAGAGGCAACCAGCCACATGAGATGAGAAGTCCTCTATTTCTTTCATAGCGGAGTCCAACAGTTAATTGCCCATGAAACATTTGCTTTGCGTTTATGTTGAAATTGTTCAGTTTCAGCTTTTAGTCATTAGTTTTCATTATGGGTTTTTTGCCAAGATTGAATTTTCTGAGTTTTTTTGGCATAAAAACATTCTTCAACACAATGAGGCCGCCTACTTCTATTCTACTAAACTAATTAGACTGACTTCTTTGAGCTTCTCCCTATAAATATTTTGTATTTCCCATATAATATTTTTCTCTCTCTTCTGCCATCTTTTTGTTATTTCAGCATCTTTGAGAAAACACGCACCAGAACGATACATCGTATTTCACTACCTGTCTCAGCAAGGCATTTCTATTCCTATTCATTACTCCACACGTGCGCGCCTCCGGGTCCTGGTAGTCTGGAGTTCTGCCATAGTGTTATTCTAGGACCCAACATAAACTTTATTTTTAGAATGGATCCAGCTTATCGAGATGTTCCCTTTGAGCAGCTTTCCTCTTTGTTATACCCTATTCCACTCATCACTGTGTCATTTTCAAATTTTATCATCAATAATTTCATATCAACTTTCAAAATCTTCATGCAAGCCCCGAACGGAACCGCTCCCCTCGCTCACCACTGAAGAGCCCCACCAGGAATCCCCTTTCCACCCACGCTCAGTGTTGACTCCACACGGATGGTATTTCTCAGGTCTGTTAACCACCCAGGATCTTAATCCACTTAACATAACCTTACTGAACTTGCAGCTTGCCTTCTGGGTTTTGGGGTTTTTTTTAAAGAAACAAGAGTTTTTATAGTACTAAATCAAAACCAGCAGTAATAGGCGGTGCTTATTACATGTAGCCTTTCAGACAAATCTCAAAAGATTGTGACAGATTTGAAATAATTCCTTCCTCACAAAAGAATGCAAAAAATATATTGAATTGGGTTTGAACTACTTGAATCTGTTGGATTTTTCACGGAAGTATTTTAGATTGTACATTACTATGGAATAACATCTATGGACTGGTGATCTTCTCAGCCAAGTCCTGTGGCACTCCAGGGTTCAGAGCACCCAGATCTGCTGGCTCACAGATGGTCACCCTTCATCCAGAAGCATACAACATCTGCCTCGGAAAGCATTTAGTGATTCCCAAGCGACATCAGCCCACTTCTTTCCAAAAGCAATGAAGTTATTGAAAAATGTTAACAATGGTGGAAAGACAGGCAATTTACTGCTTCTTTCCAGCGTGAGCCTGTCCCATTGTTACGGGTTCATAGACATGAACATCACTGGGATCAGCTACAGCTTCTGCGTTCAGATACGTAACAGAAACAGCACTCACTTCATCAAGTGTAAGAAAAAATATTTACATACTTACCTTTATTTACACAATAATAGAATGTTAAAATGCTCCAGTAATCATTACATAAAGATCAAATGTGAAACCTTATTATATACGTCAGGAAAATTAGCTTTCCGATGAAATATAACGTGACCTTCAACTACTAGTATTCACAGCAGAGTCTATATTCAGCCATTCATACATATATTCATAAATTTGGAAATTGTAAATTACATCACGAGATGGATTCAGCCCTAGTGAATGTTGGATTCTATCCTTCACTTATGCACATCTATCATAAATAAATATTTACTAGCACGCCCATAGCATTTTCTTCAACGCTCACTCACTCCCTGATTAAATGCAGGTCGTTTTCATCCATAACTACTATTCAAATTCAAAAGTGAAAGTGATTTAGGAAATAAATCAGCTTTTAGAGGTATATTTAGTGTCACACGTCTTGGTCCTCTCATTCAAATGTAAAATGTTCTCCTCTCTGTCTTCATTGTTTCCCATTCTGCAATGCAATCGTAAACTCCGCAGCCGGAGCTGGAAACGAAGACCTATGGAGTGCTCTCCTCCCAGCACGGGCAACGAGCTGTCTTTGTCACTGTCACATGCAGGGCAGTGGCCAAATTAAAGACATTCATTTTCATGGCTGGTTATTACTACCTGATAACCTGAATGTTCAGACAAATACGTTATCCCTGATGAGATGGAGAAGCTGGAACCAGAGGACACTGACGCAGGGCACCAAGAGGATGGTCTGAAAAGAATAATTGTCCCGGAGGTCCGAAGAAAAGTCACAATGCAAGATGGTGTTGCTTAAAATCAGAAGGAAGAATAACTCATTACTCAAGGTAAAAAAGCTCGAATAGGAGTTTTCATTTCACGGGGGTGTTACGCAGAAAGAAGCAGCGTGGTTTGGAGCGAACATGGGCAGGAGACCCGAGAGGGGACCAGCCAGCCAGGCTGCCGGGCTACCCGCAGGACGGGCAGCTGAAAAGGCATTTCTTGGAGACAGGCAGAAATGAGAGATACATGATCTTTTTTTAAAAACGTAAAGCTTAAGCTCCTCGGAAGGTATCTACAAGGAGATCTCAGAAGATAAAACAGAGATTTTAGTTTGTAAATCTAGGATGCAAATCTGAAACGAAAATGCAAATATATCTGTGTGTCACCTTCAGGGAGACAGCAAGTTACGCTTTCACGAGCAGAGAGGTAGGAAATGAGGGAGTAACCCAGGGGATCCAAAGCCTGCCTACATGGCAAAAGCGTGGAAGAGGACGCTTCCAAAGGAAAACATAATAAAAATTTAAAAAATAACCAAAAGAGGACAGAGACTCATGAGTCAAGAAGATTTCAAGATGAGCACGGCTAGTGACGTTAAAGCTGGATGACAGATCATAAAAAAAATGAAACCTATTTTTTGGCAAAAGTCCTGTCTCTCCTCCACATACTCAGGTTTGATGTTGGCATGGAATCTATTGAGCTACTTGCCCAGATAATATTCAGTGGATCTGAGATTTTCATGTCTGCCATACGTCACTCCAGGAGGATACGACTGCCTCCGAAGCAGTTTTATGGGTTTAGGATTGGTTCGTCTTGTTTAGACCAACAATCTCAGAGGCCATAAACTAACAGAGACTTTCTTGGGTTACAAATTATTTTAGTTTAACGATACAGACCATTGGACCCATCAAGACGTTCGCAGTCAGAGTTCAGGTGCCCGGATCACCCTCTGAAAGCATTCCCTGCTCTTTTTTTTTTTTTTTGAGTAGCTAAACCAGTAAAATTAGGGTCCTAATTTAGGAAATTTAATTAATCTCCAGCAGTGAAGCAAGGTGAACCCACCCTGATCAAATATTTCATATAACACATTAGCGCGAATATCAATCATATTTCACAGCACATCTGGTCTTTATATTTTGGTGTTACTTTTACTGGTTTTGACAGAAAATTACCATGCACAGAAAAAAGTACAGTCTCCAAAGCCAATGATCAGCGCTCGACAGAGCAAGTCTGCTTTAACCAACCTAAAAATCACTCCCGCCTTGAAGAACCGCAAAATTTCTTTAGATGTTTTGTATAACTAAAAATCCCAAGGATCGGTTCGGAAAGTAAACAAGTGCACGTTCACAAATACTTTCAGGAAAAATATCCTGCTCATTGGAAATCGCCCTTGCTGCAGTTACAGACACGAGCTGGACGAAGACAGAACCTGGCGTGCCGACGCTGGCTTCGGGAGCGATGGTCTTCCTCCCTGCTCACCCGACAGCGCCACGGCAATGCCAGGGGCTCAGTCCCTCTGACCTATCAGCAGGTTACGAGTTTCAAAAGCCTCTTTTTCCCTGTTTTCAGAAATCATATAAATAAAGAAATAAAATTTAAAAATAATAAAAACATATTTAGGGTCCTAATTGTTAAATTACTTTGGAAAATAAAGAGTAGGCTCACATGGCACTCAGATTATTTTCAAAATGCTACTAAAAGACATTTTTTGAAAAGCCTTTAAAATTATTTAATATAGCCAATGGGTAATCAAAACAATTTTAGCATGGATATAAGGAAAGAAATAAAAAAGTATTTAGCGCTGGCCATGAATCCGTAGCCACACTGCAAACTGAAACTTCTCTATTGTTTCCAATATTCTGAAAGAATAATTCACAACAAATACTTATTTGTTCTTGTGCTGAGACACTAATAATGACAATAGTGCTCTAACCAGTGATCGGAACATATTTTATGATGTCTAATATAATCTTTATCTTGGAAAAGTGTTCACAGCCGCACTCATGAAAACGTCCTTTTGGAACAGGTGGGAGATAACATAAACTATTGGGGCCATTTTCAGAAGAAATCTGAAATACTCTGTTAACTGGCCTTTGGGCAGAACAGACGCAGACAAATCGGTTTGCCGTCATAAAACTTGGTATTAAGAAGACAGCAGAGTAACAAATACTAATATTGGCCTTTGGTTCTTACTGGGCATGTTTCACTTTTTACTTTTCACATTCTGTCATAAACGCACCAATTTGTATTAGTATCATTCACTGTTCAAAACAAAAACCAGCGCCAAAACCATTTCCAGTAGCTGAAGAATCACTTTCTGTTGAAAATGGAGTCCCCTTGAAGGCTGTGTAAAATCCACTCTTAAATATTATCTTTTCGGGTTCCTTTCTCCCAAAACCAACATCCTCAGGAATACGTCGAGTAATGTGGAGCCAAATTTGCAACCCAACTTCTGCTGAAGTTAAAAATGATCATTAAAAGGCCTAGTTCTCCATTTCATTATGCATCACACTAACAAGTTCAATAGATCTTCATGCTGGTGCAAACGGTTTTGTTATTTATAACCACTTTACAGTATGGATTTGAACTTATACAAATTAAGATAATAAAATTACCTTTTTTCTTAAATATTCTAATCAAGCTAGTCTACTAATTTAAAATTAATGGAATGGAATGGAAATGTTGGACAGTTTCAAAATAAATTAAGTGTGGAACCAGGTTACGTTTAATCAAGCTGTCATGCAAATTAGCGGCTTCACTCAGCGAGTACTATTTAAAGAAATTCTTCGCTAGTGAAAATATTTTTGGAACCATTACAGGAACCATCTACTTTTGGTTAAAGACGGATGAATGCTAAGAAGCACAGCTCCCCCCATGACCAGGTTCATCATTACAATATTGTAAAGCTTTGCTAGACAGGGAAGCTCCACATCAGCCGGCGGGGGCAGGGGGTCAGCTAGAGTAAATATTTTCAGAAAATGGCTCTTAATCTGAAAGATTATGCGCTGCTGCCAGAAAAAGAAAAAAAAAAAGAAAAAAAAAACCACAACAAAAAACCCCAAAGTACCAAGTAACAACCAAAAAAACCCGCAAACCAACCCCAAAGAAAAGGCAAACCAAAAAAACCCCAAACCAAACCAACTAAAAAAAATAAAATTCTATAAACACACGATTCTTACCAGAGGAGAAAGGCAGGATATGCCCGTTTCTGCAGGAGATGAAGGTGTAAGCAGGAAAATTCCCCCCCAGACAGCATGCCTTGCCCCAGCACACCAACCGGGGCTCCGGGCCCGGCTCTGTCTCCCCCGGCACTCGCTGCCCCTCGGCCGGGGGCTCGGCAAGTGCCCACGGGAACAATCAGCAGCACATTCCTGATGCCGCTCCTTCCCATGACTTCTTATCTGCTAATAACTACAGCCAGCCCTAGGAAGGCATCCCCTATTAAAAATGGCCAAAATTATACTCCAGTACTGCCAACGGCACTTATTTGCTAATTGAGTGGTGCTCTTTATTAGCGACTGATTACGCTAACCGATGTACAAGATGCCGTGACTTTACAGAAGGATTGACAACTTCAGTAATCAGTGTGCTGAATTCCTATTGCGATTTTAGATGAAGATTACCGATTCTCCTCCAGGTGAAGCTAAAGAAAGAACATTCCCGATTCTGCCATGACACAGGTATGGATATATATTATTAAAGAGCATACACATGTAGTCAAATTAATATTCTAAACAAAAAAAAAAGAATCCTTTCTTCTCCTATGAATATATTTGTATTGCTCTTCTGCACCCAGTCAAACTTCTTACTGCCAGATGTGCTTTGGATATTGTAATTTATCTCCTTCCACCTTATAAATAATGTGTCAAGTCCTCTCCAAAGACAGCAAACATTTGCACAGAAACTGTATTCTAGGTAACGTAAACTTTGATCAACAGTAAATACTGCACATCATTTGCTACTGTAAAAAATAATATGACTTTGTACTATTACCATGTATTATCTTCCATCTAAGAATTCAAAAGGTTTGCAAAAAACGTTAGCAATCTAAGCTGACTCCACTTCTTCTCCGCCTCCGCAGAAAGAACCACAGGAACTTCATACTCATATTTAGTGAACATCTGAAGATTTTGTTTGGTGGTTGGTTTTGCTTTATGCGCTTACAATTCTAAGCGCTGCATCCCAAAAATACTTCATCATGAGCTGCAAGCGAGAGAGGGGGTTCTCCTCCCGAAGCACTGTAGCTGTAACGAGCAGGTCAACTATCCGTACGTTCGACATGGAAACACCACCAGTCCCCATGGACACTGTCCGAGTGTCTCCTCCCACGCAGCCACTACCCAAGCCCTGGCTCCCGGGCTGACTTGGCCCTTCCGTGGGCTACCACCTCCTCAAGGCATGGAGGCACATGCGCTGAACCATCCTGAACGTTATATTCCACTGTCCTACAACGGCATTATTTTCATGAACGCTTCAAAACAATATTCCTTCTCATCACTCACTTGGTTAATCTTATAAAAAGAAAATGTGTTTGGATGCGCCTAAAATATTAAAAAGTATGCTTTTCGAGACAGTCATTCCAGAAGCATATTTGAATTAAAAATAAATTTTGTTGCATAAAATCTTCTCCTTCGCTGTTTACTTTGCCTAGCTAATATATAAAAAAAGCAGGAATCAGCATAGTCCGTTGAAAATGTGATGTTTCAAGAGTTATTTGAATTAAGCCCCAAATACGTATGCGGTGTTCAGGGTTATTACTATTTTCATAAACAGAATAATGTGTTCCTTGGGCACGAACAGCTTCATTGCAGTAAACACTAATGCTAAAACAGACGGGAGGGAGGGAAAGGGGAACCACTGCTGGGGAGAGAAGGCCATAGGTACAGGAAAAAGTAACATGCAGGTAGTAAATCCACTCTGGTATGCCAGTTATCTATATATAGAAAGGCCAGGCATCCTAAGGTATTAATTATTTATATTACCACTTAAGCCGTACTGTTATTTATCAAAGAATGCATGTTAACTTGAAATATTTACACAAAACTACTGCACTCAATGAGATGGCTATCACAGAAAGTGCTCCTTACACCTTCAAAACCAAGATCTATTTTAAATCCATTACCCATCGATAAAATCAGCACGAATGAATCGCAAATGTGCTACAGAGGAAAAAAAAAAAAAAAAAAAAAAAAAAGTCACGATCAGATATTTGGATATAATACATGACAGAGGAAGAGGAAAACCAACCCAAAGCCAACCCTGCAGTTTGCGGGAGGCGCTGCTGGCACCCCGAGCTGCCACCCGCCTGCGGGGCTGGGCCACCCCGGGCTGCCCGACGGCCGCGGCTGGGACCGGGTGGCCTCTGGCTGTGGCAGCCGGGGAGGGAGCCGCAGGTTCTATAATCTCTTCATATAGAGCACGCAGCTCTATATGGAAAAGAAAAAAAAAAAAAAAAATCAGAAAATTCAACTACTGTATCTAGGCTAAAGACTCTCGGATCTTCTCCACTCCACACCTGCGCCCCAGGTTTAATTTTAAAATTTGAACAGTTTTTGGTGTTCCGTAGATACTTGTTTCCAGGCTCTGGGGGGCTCACGATGACTCGTGTCCTCGTCCTCTGCCCTGGCCCCTTCACACCCTCACACTCCCTGCAGACACCGTCCACCGCTCTGCCTCTCACGGGGGGTATAAGCAAAATTCCCCCCTTTCCTTTGTGCTAATCCCCCCGTCTTTAGCTCTCGCTGCTCTGTACAAGGTCGAGCCGGGCCCTGCTGCGCTCCCCACTTGCCTGGACGGCCCCACGGGGGGCTCAGCCCCATGCGTCCCCCCAGCCCCGGGCATCCCCGAGCTGCAGAACACCCCAAACGACTGCGTTATCCAAATTTAATTTGCAGGCTGTGCTTATCTTTAGCACACACACCTTCCTACTACCAGAAATGTAACATAAAGAAGGTTTACACAGGTAAAAAAAAAGTCACAAATTAAATAAAATTAATTAAATTAATTTTAAACTAATTTCCAGCCATGTGCAAGACTCTATGCTAAAAAAAAAAAAAAAAGCAGCTGTGACAAAAGATATATTTTGTTCTCTCTTCCTCTGCTATTTAATAGTCTCAGAATGAAAAGCCTAGTACAATTTTCTAGTCCAATTGTGCCAGCCGGGGGGAAAATTGCTCGTCATAATTAGGCCACTTTCATAACATATTTACTCCTCACCTGGCCTCCTGCGAATGCGGCCAAAGCACCGCACCTGTGAATCCGTGACCTGTTCCTCCACCGCCCGACACTCCCCCATCGGCTTCTCCCCTCTCCCCTGACTTTGATCCCGCTACGCGCTTGTTCACAGGTCGCGGGCAGAAAAGCAAAGTTCACCAACTACAGGGAAGAATACATAAAAGACCGTTTGCTTTTCATGCCTGTGGCCCCCATACCCGCGGTTTTCCCGGCGGGGCTTTGCTGGCGTGTGCGGGGTGAGGTGGGGTGATGCCCTGGATCCATGTGGGGAGCCCCGGACCCCGCGTGCCCGTCGGAACCGCAGGGCTGGAGTGGCGCGGGGATGGGTGATGGGCCTGGAGAGGGGCAGGGACGGACCTCTCCATCATCATAAACCTCTTCTCTTTCACAGCACCGGGGAATTACTCTTTCCAGGGTACTTAATCATAGAATCGTGGAATTGCCTGGATTGGAAGGGACCTTTCAGATCATCGAGTCCAACTGTCAACTTAACTCTGACAGAAACCATCACTAAACCATACCTGTGAGCACTGTGTCTACCCGGCTTTTAAATACCTCCAGGGGAGGTATTTAATGTGTCTGGTGTATTGATTATTTATTAGTAAATATTCTTTTCAGCTATATCTGCTCTTCTTTTCACCTGCCAGGCAGAGAATCAAAGTTCCGTCAGAAGCAAAAGCTGCAATCCAACCTTGATTGTGGAGCGTGGAGCAGCTGGACCGCTGGGGCAAGTGGAGTAACACAAACCCCATACCCTTAAAAACACATACATATATGGGGGAGGTTTAGGATGGAAAAAATTCTTCACGGAAAGGGTTGTCCAGCCTTGGCCCAGGCTGCCCAGGGCAGTGGTGGAGTCGCCATCCCTGGAGGGATTTAAAAGCCGGGCAGACGCGGTGCTGAGGGACGTGGGGTGGTGGGGGTTTGGCAGTGCTGGGCTGATGGTTGGACTCCATGATCTGAAAGGTCCCTTCCAACCCCGGCGATTCTATGACTCTATAGTTCTATACACAAAATTGTCTCATACATGAATATTGCAGAATGTAAACAGAGCTCTCCAATAGCAGAAGGTCTTTCAGATAGGAACTGGAGACATTGCTTTATACAGAGGATATGAAATCCTTAATTGAGTATGTTTTGGGTAATTATCCAGAAACAACTACGATGTCTGACCTGGCCCCACCTCGCGCACCCACCCAGGAGAAGTGTCGCTGGTGCAGAGCCGGTGGCGGGTCCCTGCGGCAGCTGGACATGCCAGGTGCTAAGTAGGAAAGCTAAAAAGCAACGTGGGTTTCCAAAATCCCGAAGGGTGACAGTCACCCTTCAGTCAGTGGAGGCTGGGATAGGATGCTAATCTGCTGATTTCTAGTTGAACTGTCAACTCAACAGGTTACTGCACGGCCCCTCCTTCTCCAGAAACAGCCCTAAAGGGCCTCCAGAGTTAATGGGGCATGGCGTAATTCAACTCACCATCATCTTCTGAAGAATTTTTCAGGATTATTTGGACAGTGTAGGCTATGTTTCTCAAGCCGTTATGTAAATTTACACCCTAAAATGCCTTACCAAAAAAAAGTCCAGAAGAATGAAAGTAACTTGCCTGGTAAAGTTTAGCATTTTCTTAGCGGAGAGGAATGTAACGGCAATTGCTACCGCAGAGGCATGCAAGTTAGCTTTCACACGCTGTTATACCACGCTGACAAGATTCTGAAGGTCACAGTGGCTTCCTACAGCCACTGCCCACAGCACAGAAAAATCTATTCACGCACAGAACCGTGATATGAGAAACCCTTAATACCTGAAAAAAACCCTTTAGACTGATCAGTCTTCTTTTGTTTTTTTTCCCACTGTTTATATTAGCATTTCAAGGACATTTTTAATATTTAATTTTCCGTTTACTTAATAACTGCCTGGAACAAGAATGGTAAGAGAATTACACTGCTGGAGCGGGATTAGGAGGCAGAAGTGGCTTGGGGGGTGCAATCACACAAGGGGTGCCTGAAGCGCTGCAACACGGCTTAGCGTACAGCCAGGCGACCTAAAGCAGTAGCTGGACAGCAAAACACTCCAACAGTCCTACGTACGTCACACATTTAAAAGTACGCGATTTTGCCGGTTTACTAATTTAATTCCTATGATAAATTCAAGATAATTATGACATAACGACTCAAGATAAACACACACGTACTTTAAACGTATTAGCCCATAATTTTGTAGATATTATACCACCACACTAAATTTATAAGCAAAAATATTCAGAAAAGAAACAAAGAAGTGTTTTAATTATTGCATTATTATCTATTATTTCATTCTGTAAGCAACACAATAGCTGCAAAACTACTGTATTTTTAACTCCCACTGGTATGAGATTTTTCATCGCATCTATTAAAGTACATAACTAAGCTAACTTAATACTTCATAAGCATAGATCCTAAAATAAGTCAATTTAATAATGGAAGTCCTTTCTGAGACCTTCATATACAGTTGTGCTCGTTTTTTAACCAATTTAGTTCATCTGATGCAAATCCCTCATTAAAAGCTGCTAGATTATGATGGTTAGGAACGTAATAACAGAAATAATTGCTTTTAGACCTGACAGAGTTACCTATTTGAGATCATGCTTTCAATATAGCTGGGCTCAGTTGCGCTGCAGAAAAGACCTCAGCCTTTCAGGTTTTGTGACACAGCAGGCAAACACGGAAGACAGCGCTTTTATTTATCTGCTTATTTTTGCCAAGACATCCATCCTTCCCCCCCGCCTTTGGAAACATTATTGCCTCAGCTCAGGATATCAAATTATTTTGGGATTTCCCTGAGAGCTGCATTCAATCTCCTAAAGACTTTAAGCATTCAAAGTCTGGGACAACCTCATCTGTAATTCACCTCAGAGTGTGTTGACACTGTTTAACTTCTAGGACCACTTCCCAATTTCTTTATAATTAAGCTAAAAGCATCTTATTCATCTAAAAATCTGGTAGAGCAAGTCTTGTAACTCCTAGTCCTTTCAACCTTTACTTATACACAAGAAACTAACAAAATCAGCATGAAATGCTGAAGGAAGCATTATTTGAGGGACTGACACAGCGATGAGTCAACACAACTTCTAGAATTGAAAAACACCAACAACAAACTCTTTGAAAGCTGTGTTACTTAGATGTTTATCTTTGGTTAAACTCCACGTTTTCCTCTCAGCATCAAAGCGCCAGTCCCACCACCGAGCATGGGGTACCAAAAGGCTGTTCCAGCTCTTGCAGTGGTCGTTGGGTGAACATCACGTTGGCAGAAGCCAACCAACGCTTCCACGCACACCCTATATTCCGAAGGGATCCGAGCCCTGCAGGCTGCCCTCCCCTCACAGCGGATAACCCAACAGCTTGGTGCGATCGCTGCCTTCTGCAGCCTTCACTTCAGTTCTGGGTTTCCTGGAACTGGCAGGAAAGGCTACGTGGAAAATTATCCATCCTTTCACCCTTCCTCCGCAGTACCCGAACCTCTGCTCTTCTGCTTCATGCTCCCGTGGGTCATGGCACGGGAGTTATTCTCCTCCTCTCCTCTGATGGCAGGAAGAAGTTCTTGACCTTTATTCAGCCAATTTGGAGAAAATTAGCAGTTTCACATCTTGCTGAGAGCGGTATAGCCCACTAAATTGGGCTTCACAGTCTGCTTCCCCTGTACCTTCCTGCAGCCTCCCCCCGAGAACCCGTGAGCCCGTTGCACTGGTGGAAAGGACACCGAGCCAGGACATCGGATGGGCCATGCGTCACGGACCCAGGAGATGCATCACGGAGACACGGAGGAGTCTCAGTTTTGGCGGGTCCAGGGCTAGAAAAGCAGAAGAAGCAACTGCGGAGGCATTAGCCATCCCAGTCCTCCACCGGGAAGGGGCTGAGGCAAGTAACCTGGTTCCAAAGCGCTGTGACGACAATTTCCATTCGTTATGGAGCACAGGGCAGCCCCGGGCACAGACCTCGCTCCCTGCTCACACACACACCCCCCCTCCAGCTCCCACACCCACCGCGGGAGCTTCCGACCATCATCCTCTTCTACAGCACATGATACAGAGAATCTGATCTAATATTAAACTACATCAGTAATAATATACACTTTATTTTGAACTGTGTCACAAACATAAAATGTGTTTATTCCAAGACTGCAATGTACCACTTACCAAAAGTATTGGCTGCAGTATTTAACATTTTCATTTTTCCATCATGCCTTTACAGCTCTATTTTAAAATTAAGTGACACCACAATTTACTGAAAGCTAAGGTTATGTCTGGAGCGCCTGTGTCAAGTTGAACGTTTCTAGTGGGTCGCATCACAGCCACACGGAACGGGCAAACATAACGCGTTCAGTTACACCCTCCCCCATTAAACTCCTTTCTGATAATTATAAACGGGTAAATTGGCGTCTCGGTGTCCGTCAGCCATCCCGCAGCACCGCCACCCGCCCGAGGCTGCGTCCCCGCTCCAGCAGCACTGCCAGGCTGCCCCCGCATCTCCTCACCGCACCGAGCACCCACTGCGCATCCCGCACAGGTTTCACCTTCTGGCAGAGGAGCGCCCACCAGCCGGCCCTTCGCCGCTGTGGAGACCTGTCCAGGCTAGCAAGGGACCACGAAGAAACCTCAGAAGATGCTCCACGCTGGCATTTGCAGAGCATCCCCCAAGGATGCGGCACCCTGCGCCCGCCCAGCCATCCCCGCTGCGGCACTGGTACCCGTCTGCCCTGCTCCGAGCCCGCTTGGGAGCCAGAACAGCTCGGCACTGGTTTCATAGAATCACGGAATCGCCCAGGTTGGAAGGGACCTTTCAGATCATCGAGTCCAACCATAGACCCAACTCTGACAAACCCACCACCACCCCATGTCCCTCAGCACCGCGTCTGCCCGGCTTTTCAATCCCTCCAGGGATGGCGACTCCACCACTGCCCTGGGCAGCCTGGGCCAAGGCTTGACAACCCTTTCCGTGAAGAAATTTCTCCTAATATCCATCCTAAACCTCCCCTGGCGCAACTTGAGGCCATTTCCCCTTGTCCCATGGCCTGTTCCTTGGGAGAAGAGCCCGACCCCCCCTGGCTCCCCCCTCCTTTCAGGGAGCTGTAGAGAGCGAGAAGGTCTCCCCTCAGCCCCCTTTTCTCCAGGCTGTCTCTCTCCTTCTGGCTCCCTGAAGGAGCTGCCCCAAATTCCAGCCAGCACCTGGGCTGGGGGAGCGCTGGGGCACCGCTCCCGAGAGGGCTTCTGCTGCTGCTACCAGCTCTCTCACTTCGAAAGCAGAGAGTAAACATTCCTGGATTAAAACAAACCCAAACTTGCGGAGAACAAGCGAGCGCTGCTTGTTCCTGCGCTCCTGATCCCAAGTGAACGAACAGCTCTAAGGTGTTGTTCTCTGCAAACTTCCACCGGTGTTATTAAAACCCAGGTAAAACCTCTTCATGGATATTTCAGCACTCCAGCTGGTAGCTTATTAAAACCTGCTAAAAAAATTATTGGAGTTTTCACAGAAGGGTTGTACTGGAGTACCTGCTCAGATTTTAAATACACTTAGGTGTCCCAACGAACCTTAGTCTCCCACATACAAAGCCTACGTGGACCATTTTTTTACAACAGGGTAGAGACACAAGTGGCAGAGAAAGTTCTAGGCAATCAGAATGGCCGTGCAGAAAGAGAGGGGGGAGCAAAAGAGGGGGGAAATGGTGTAGAAAACACCATTTCATTTACCACTGTGAATCTTTTTTGTTCCACAGCAGCACAAAGCAATCTCTTCTGCAACGCTCTCCTGTTTTCGGGCGGCATCTCCCCTCACCGTCACCCAGCGGCTGCTGGAGCGTCTGTAGCCGCCGCGAGCATCCTTTCCCCCGCGCCGCGCTGCGCAGCCACAGCCGAGCCCAGGGAAGCGCCTTCCCGGAGCAGACACCGAGGAGGAGCCACGCCAGCGCGCTGCAGCAAGGACTCTGCCCTCTTGTAAATGTTCCTCTACAACTGCTACATAAAATTAATGGCTTTAACATAAAAAAAAAAAACCAAAAAAAAAACCAAACAGCACTAAGTCTATAAAAAGATACACGTATGTGCCTCTCTATATATTATTTTAATCAGGAATTCAGCTACTGTTCTGAAGAAAAAATAATGATTTTCCTGTAAGTCAATAGGTGGATTTAACATCCTCTAAATATGCTGGATGGAGGGATGGAGAGATGAAGGGAGAGGGGGAGGGAGGGGTGAAATAACCTTTTTCAGGGGGAGGGAGGGGTGAAATAACCTTTTTCACCACCAATCTGAAATGTAACGAAGTAAATACACCGAATCGCCAGCTTCCCCCTGCCCCGGCGCAGGGTCCTGGACACCCAGCGAGGGCCCGTCTGCGCGACGGCTTTGGGCCAGCCCTTGGGCAGGCGCCCACCGCCCCGGGGAGCTGGGCTGGGAGCTCTCTGCTGCTGGGGCGAGGCGGGATCTCACTGCTACGTATTTTTCCATAACCACAAACACCTTAACCACACTAAATCAACCAGAACTCGGCTTGAAACTTCCCCTTCCCTTCTTCAGTGAGGTTTCCGTGGAGAGAACCATCCCCCGTGTCATTCTTGCTTAGTTCAGGGCACTAAACGTGTAGCTGGTGGCAAAGCCAGAGCGCGCCTCTGCCTGTGCCTTACGGATGCCCCCCCTCCAGTCAGTAAGACATAGGAGCGCAGTTTCAAAGTCTTGTTTTCTTCTTTAACTGGTTATTTATAGCTCTTACCCAGTCCTGCTTCCCACCAGTTCCCATCGCTGACCTGCCTGCGAGCATCCCAGCACCTCTCGGCTCCGAGGGCAGGACCGTGCCGTGCCACCCACGTGGGTACCGGGACCGTGCTCTATAGAAACAGGTCTCCCCCGCACCCAGCGGCACCTAAAGCAAGCCCCAACCGTTGTGTAGCGCAACGCACCACACCTCTCCGTCAGTCCTTTCCACGGAAATAAAGGGCAGAGGTCTGCATCGGCTCCTTCACGCCCGGCACGCGTCTAACAGGAGCGCTCGCCTCAAGCGAGAATCAGGTGGTCAGAAAAGGAGGACTTCAGTCGCCAGTGCTGTCGCCAGCCACCATACGGTGGTGAATTATATTCCGTTTGAAAGCATTTTTTAACACGAAGCCAGTGAAATATCAAAGGCACACAACTGTACAGTAAACTACGTGTGCCTGTGTTTTGTAGAGGGAATACGGTTCCTGCCTACTTTTGACAGAACTGCATCGTGTAAATTCCGCAGCACATCACAGATGCTGTACTGAACTGGACAGTTATCGTACTCCTGTATATTTACGTATGCATAGAAAAAAAAATACAGCATATATACATAAATATATAAAATTTCCTTCATTTACATTGGCATTTGCATGAGGAAAACTACTGGAGATTTCTGCAAGAAGTATTGTATGCTAATGAGATTTTTTCCAAGACAAAACTGTTACCGCTAACAGTTGGATACCCTCTTTGTTTTAATTATGCATGACTAATGATAGCTGTTTGGCTGTCTGACCACCAGATTGTCTGCCGTTGCCAAGGGAAAATCTTTTAAAATAGACTGACTGTTTTTCCGTTATAAAACGGAGCATGTTCTACTTCATCTTAAGATTTTTTAAAAGTTTTGCAGGTATAAAAATCAAAACTTGAGTTGAACTCACTGGTGAGTCACTGTCGTGTGTGAGGCACCTCCAAATCTCTCCTCGTGTTGTAATTAATATACTGCACTAAACCAGAGCTACTGCAGGCATCTACGGGCTGCGTGTGCTGGTACGTATACAGAAAGTATTCCAGGAAGAGCGCCACAAACACTGCTGCGATGGATCAACGTTTCATTGGGCCTATTCTGCAAACCCACCTACGTGGATGCAGGGGCACTAATGAACCCACCCTCCTCTGGGGCCTCTGGCAGCTGTAATGCTGGGAAAAAACTCTGCATCCAGTCAGAGGAAGAAATATCTTTTCTGACGAGTTGAAAATCATTTGAAAAAAGTACAAAGAAGATAGCCTGATAGCTTCTGATACAGCAGGCTAAAGGTGGGTGGGATTCGGTACGCCTGTGCAGAACACCAGAGCGCTGCAACCTCAGCCAGCTCCAAGGGCGGAGGCACGGTCACGCCATGCTCGGCCACGCTGCATCCAGAGGGGAAAGCCCGGCCACCCTGCAGCGCACCCTGTGTGATGGACCACCCGCACCCAGCAATGCGGGATGTGATGGACCACCTGCACCCAGCCACCCAGCAATGCAGGGGGTGATGGACCACCAGTAACCGGCAGTCCAGCAATGCGGGGTGTGATGGACCACCCATACGGAGCATCCCAGCAATGGAAGGTGTGATGGACCACTGTGCCCAGCAGCCCAACAATGCAAGGTGTGATGGACCACCTGCACCCAGCAACACAGGATATGATGGACAACCCATACCAGCCACCCGGCAATGCAAGGTGCGATGGACCACCAGTACCCAGCAGCCCAGCAATGCAGGGTGTGACAGACCCACAGGGTATGATGGACCACCCATACCAGCCACCCAGCAACGCAGAGTACGATGGACCACCCACACCCAGCAGCCCAGCAGAGCTATTGAGCCCCCGCGAAGGGTGGCCCTGGCTCCACTCCACGTCTCTGCTCCAGAGCTGGCTCGGCGATGGGGGCTTGGGATGGCTGCCCCACGCTGACAGCATGGTGGAGGCACAACTGCCCGTGACAGGCAGAGGAGGGACCACCCCAGTGATTGCAAACTTCAGCAAGCATCATGTCACCGAGTTCGCATCAGCCTTGAACTGACGTCTGGGTTGAGTTGGAGGAAATGGAAAATTTGCAAGTTTCAGGAGTTCCTTCCTCTGCTTCCAAGTGGGACCTTTCTTTTCTGGCAAGTACACGGGTTTTGTACTGATCATCTCCGCTCGAAGGCCGAAAGAGAGCCAGAGCTGAAGGGGGCTCCAAACTCCCCAGCTCTGCCAACAGGCGGTGCCTGAGCATCTAACAACCACCTCTGCCCGTGGCGCTCTGAGGAACACCATTCCCAGAGGGACAAGGTTTGTCTTTCAACCTTATCTTTGCCGATCATTTTGACTAGCAGATGAAGCAAGGTAACGGAGCCGGCAGTTCTGGTACCAGCAGCCTGTGGATAGATACGATCAATTAACCTGATTGATTAGTGCAGCGTTACCTCATCGCAGGCGAGGCCACTGCCGCCACCGTCACCTGCAAAATCTCACTGAATTTATCCACAGCTGTGGCCAGCCAGATCAGCCTGCCCTTGCCTTCACTCGCTGCTGGTTTGAACCCCTCTAGTTCTGAAAAAAACTGTTTATTCTCAGGCCCGCTGCTCCTCGCCCTGCATCACCTGTTCCTTCGCATCCCCTTCCCACCACGAGCGACAGCCCCGTTGCGGAGGGGTGCGAGAGAGCATCCTTTGAAAGGACAGCCCGTGATGTTAAAACACCACAGGAGGTGAGCAGGACCGGCAGCTGGCGGGGGCCAAAGCCACGCCAGGGAGAAAGAACAACGTGGGCGACAGCGCCCAGGGCAAGAGAGCTGCCGACCCTGCCTGGCCACGCCAGGGACGGCAGAGGAGCGCAAGCCCCGCTGTGCCCACCCACCTCCGCAAGCCTCCAGCAGAGCTGAGACGTCTCCGGATTGATTCCCGGAGCCTCTGCAGCACGGATTTTAGTTTCCAAGCACAGCGTTGGGTCAGATTTCTGCCAGGAGAGAGGGTGGCGAGCCAGCACGGCGTGTCGCTGATTGGCCTGTGCGGCGAGTCCGCCTGAACCCCCAGGACTTGTTTCCCTGGGATATCGGCTACAGTCAACTCTTATGCAAGATGACAAGAAGAAAGTAGTTTAAGACTCTGTTTCTTCCTCAACAGAACAGCCCTTTGGAACAAACTCTGTTTTTCATTCCTTACTGATTCCTTGTTGTGTTAGTTCCTCCGCGTAACATCTGAAACATTCGCGATCGTTTAGAATGATAAATTATTTTAATTTGCTCTGAATTTATTTATTATTACCGCACAGACAAGAGGCAAGCGCCATAATGTGCTTGTTTAATAATTGGCAGGGATTTGGAACGTGAAAGTCTTACCCAAACAACAACTTAATTTTATGAGGGGGTGTGCACATATGTCTACACGTACCGCAGTCACATTGCAGGGAGATGGGAACAAAGCTTCACGTAGCCAAATAATTTATGATCCTGCACTGCACAAGAATACCAAGAGAGTATGGAAGTCAAAAAATGTACCTTTTAAAGTGATAAAGGAAAGAAGAAAATATTTTTTACACCACCTGTTTCTCCATAGACATATCTGCATTTATACATGGGTGCACACAACTGCATCCAACTCCGGCGCGTGGACATGCATCAGAGGGACCCTAATCCTGAAATACATATAGTATCTTAAAATTTAAATGTGCTCTATACACTTGATATTTACCTGCCACTCATACTGCAAAACTTTCATTCCAAATGCCCAGTTTTCAGTAACACGAATTTCTCAGCGATATGAATTACAATGGACAAAGAGCGTTTGGCAGACGTGTCACCAGCTTTCCGTCACCACTGTTGCTCTTTTGGCAAAGACTGTTGGCTACAAAGGGCAGCTCTCCTTGGAAGAGAGGGCAAAACCAGCAAGGAAGTCCCAAACCCCAAAAGTCACTAGCCCCCCGCAGCAATTTACATATGAATTAGGCACCTACATCCCCCTGAGGACCTGAAGAGCTTCAGAATCAAAGCCTGCTTGACACGGGCGCTCCAGCCACACCGGCACCTCCAGCGATTTCGACCAGAGCAGCTGGATGTCCCTCGGGACCATTGATCTGGGAATCCACGGGATTTCGTAGCTCGAGAAGTGTTGGCAAGGAGCCCACACAAAACAGAATCCACGGTGATGACCACAGTGCTGGAGTTTCGTTCTCGAGTGCCTGGAGTCCGGGGAAGCAGGCACTGGAAATGGTCCCAGCAAGGTTTCGTTTGGCCCGGACTCCCCCAAGCCCGTGGTAAGGCACTGATGTGCTTTACTGGGAAAGGGGAGGTCCTTTGACCTTCTAGTCAGCACCTCTGAAAGCCAGAGAAGCGGGAGACGTGGGTTTGGCTTCTGCTGCCAAACCTCTCCTGCCAGAGACCATCCCCATACTGGACTCTGATTTCAGAGAGCCTGAATTTGATACCCCTAAAGGGACCTGGATTAGAAAAACAATGTTGGGTGGACATCTCTCCCCTGAACCGTCACCGTTCATCAGAGGAGAGCCATGGTGGAGAACAGGCAGCATCCCATTTTCCAATATGGGTGAAGAAGACGACACGCAGCCGGGGAAGTCGTTTGCGCTAGATGGTGAGAACTGCCATCTCTGCGAAGCTGGAGGGAGCCGCGGGGGAGCACTGGGTCATCGGTGCTGCACAAGGAGCAGCGTCTCTCCAGCACGCCGCCTCGGCTGCCGCCTCTGTCACCCCGGGGGGGTCACGGGCCACACGCTCGGTACCTCTCGGGGGAGGCAGAAGTCACGCTGAAGCAGCGGCTCTCCCAGACAAGGACACCGAGAGACGCTGGAGGATGCCAGGAGTGGGAGAAGATGGCAACTCCTTCCACCAGGGGGAAAACTGACAGAAAAGAAGTTGAGCAACTCTAAAAGCAACCACTGGAAGAGACGGACAGTGTTTCAGATCAGCTGCCTGCCATGTGCCCAAACCTTTCCATACCGGTACAAACACACCAGTGAAACGCACTCCTAGACTCAGCGCAGCCCCTCCTGTGCTACCGTCGGTTCATACGAAGAGTTTGACAACCACCTCCTGTCTTGAGGCTGCACACGACATAGACCTGAAATTCTCCGAGGCGGAAAGAGAAGCAGCCAGGCTACATGCAAAGAACTTCAAATTCAGAAAACAAACCCAAAAACCCCAAACCTCCTGACCTATGACCAAAAAAAAAATAAAAAATAAAAAAATTATCCTATAATCACCTTTCTCAGATGACTTTGGCTGCCCTAAACCTCAGACAAAATTCTCATGGAATAGCCAAAAGAGTCTGCTGTGGCCAAAAACACGTGGATGAAGTTCAATCTACCTGTTAGCAAGGCTGGCCTGGAACCGATCCCTGGTTTTCCCAGCCAGGTTTGACAAGAACCAACGTCCACTCCGCAATCACAACCGGTCATCTGGTTACCTGCTTTACAGCTTCCACCACTCCTGCTCCTCAATGAGCCTTTGGGAACCTCCATCCAACAGATCCCAGCTTGAGGTTTAACTCTTTGCAGTGAAGAATTCACATTATTTTGCATGTTCTAGAGTATGTGTTTCATAAACGACTCTATAATCACACAGTGGTAAAAAAAACTCTTGCTTTTTTAAAAAGTGTGCCAACTTCTAAAACTTAATTTGCTGTGATTACACAGTATCAAAGTACTATCAAGTAAACCAGCTTTTGTTAACCGTGAGCTTTAAGAAAAATGAAATGTGGAAGAAACTTTGCTTGCTAGAGAAAGCCATTTTGATCATCTTCAGGTCTGCACTTTCAGACATCTAAGGGGATTTTGTGCACAACTTGCAGATGAGGCCCGGAGGAGCCTCTTTTCGTGGATATAAAAGGCAGGAGGGCCACACGCACCAACCAGCCGTAACCTAGAGAAGCGTCAGCCCAGGAAGAGAGAAATTCTCTCTTATTTCTCCCGGAAGCAGAAGCACCTCCGGCTGCAATCCCGAGGCCAGCGGGAGGGGACGGAGCAGCCCCCACCAAGGGGAGGTGGCTTTTGTCCCCTGGAGCATCCAGCCCCGGCGCTGCTCTGGGGGCAGCGAGGGACACGGAGCGGGTCACCCGCACCCGCTCCCAGCAAATGGCTCTGCATTTGTCACCTCTCTCAAACACTGCAGCTCCGGAATTGCCACCTCTGCTGTCAGCAGAGGTTACGGACGGGCTGCAAACCCGCCACGACCCCCCTCCTTACGGGAGGTCTTGAATAGGGTCACCAGAGAAATCCACTTCTGAAAATACAGGTTGTTCCCTGTACTTCCAGCAGCTCACAATGTAGCAATTTATTCTTTTAATGAAATAATGGTTTTATAACTTTCTCTCTTCTTCCTCGTGCGTTCTCATTAAACGTTAACTGATGGCCTGGGAAGAATACAGAAAAGATGCAGGACAGAATCATACTTCTGAAAAGAAGCGGCTTCCCAAAATTACTTTGCCGTACAAAGCAACTGCATTACCGGTTTCATTTCTTATAACTGCAGGAAAGAGTGACGCAAAAAGTGTTGGGACTGCACGGCGTGAGAGACTGGAACCAAAAAAAAATAACTGTCTCAAAGCTTGCTTAATTTTCAGCAAACCGAGGGGAGGTTTGCACGTTTCCTGCCGGGTCGTCGGGGAAGTTTGCAGGGTTTCCCGGGGGGGGGTTGTTGCTGCAAGCCGACGGGAAGCTCGCGCAGACTTTCTGCAGACCAACAAGACGACGTCTGAAAGTTGGCCCGCTGCTGCCGGCGTGGCGTACGTACCCAGCGCTGCCCGAGCAACCAGGGCAGGAAAAACTCATCCAGCCACCACATCAAACGATGACCGGCCGAGCCAAGACGACCGGCATGCCGACTGATCGAACTACGCGTCGACAGAGACTACAAACTAGTGCCATGACGACCACAAATGGGACCCTCACCGCCGTGACGACTTGAGAACCACGTGTCGACGGGACGCCGCTGAACTCCAGGGGAGCGTCAGGACGCCGTCGGGCCCGTGGTGGCGACTATACTCTCGCTGTGCTCCGTAATACCGCTTTACTCTATGGCTGACCTCAGTGACCATTGCCGGAAAATAACAATAAACCTGCAGTGAGCGGCATCTGACCTCGTTTGTGTCTTAATTTCACGCTTGGAATCATTACGAACCCCTCCCAGGCCCAACGTAGTCAGACCAGGACGTAACGCACGGATCAATCGCTGGTTGGAAACAAACGAACAGGAGGAACCAGGTTTTAATTATCGAGACTAGAGATAATAACTCATTATCAGAAAGAACGCCTTGGCCAACGAGAGGTTTTCTTTTAAAAATGATCGCTAAGATGCTTTCCCTACCCAGACAGGCGCTAAGTGACATTCTTGGCAAACTCCTGGGCCAGTCCCTCTGGAGGTGCCGGGCGCGGGGTGCCCTTTGCTGGCCCGGGGGGCTGGGGGAGACCCACGAGCATCCCAGCGCCGCATCCCGGGGAAGCCCGGCCCGGCCTCGCGGTGGCCCAGGTGGCAATGACAGGGCGTGCGGCCACCCCATGGGACGCAGCGAGGGCGAGGGGGGACCTGGCCGGGGCAGGAGGGATGCTCGCAGCTTTGCTTCTGCAGCACCAGAGAAACGCTGCACGCGTTTGATGCTGAATTGATTAATCACGCTTTCATGTGAATTAACTGTTTTAAAATGAGGGAGCTGTATTACTTACTTTACTTTGTGCTAACGCCGGGAGGCTTTTACTGGAAAACCTCAGCAGCTCAAGGAGGCTTTATTCCTCATCTTTAGCAGAGACAATGAAAACTTAATGTGAGAACTGAGGCTGGAACTTGGCTCGCGCTCTGCCACCTCGGTCACCGAACCAGGCTACGCGCTTTCTTCCCCAATATTTCGGCTCAAAACAAGACTCGCGAGTACAAGCTTCCCCTCAGCTGAAGGCGGGCAATAGCCCCGGCTACCCACAGCCCAGACCTGGGTGGGCGTGCAATGGAGCTGCCCCCGCCCAAACGCGCATCACGTCCATCACCCGAAGCTTCTCGCAGCCCGGAAAACGCTGACTCAAAGCCCCGGGAATTACTCCCATATTCGAGCATCAATTATTAAAGACAGGAACGCTAAATGCTTTAAGCATGGGGCTGCCTTTGCAACAAAGTACGGAGGGAACTTTTGAAGCCCCCGTTGTGGGAAAACAGATAAAACCGGAGAAGCCGGAGGGTGCTGGGAAGAGAATCAACATGTGTCCGCAGCAGGGAGCCGCTGGCCACCCTACAGCAACTGAGAAGGGCTAAATCCAGACAGCACCCAGCTGGAAAGAAAAAACCCCTTTTCTAACGCCCAAATCGCTTATCCAGCTCACCGGAGTTTGTATTTAAATAAATCGCCAGCTTCCAATACTTAGGATACTAATAGCAATTATTTTAATGTATTTTGAAATATATTCACGTTACGAATATCCAGCGAGGAAGAATTCAGGAGGAGCAGTGACGACGTGTGGCGAGAGACTCAAGACAAACAGCTCTACCCGTCTCCCGCACGCTCCTCCGCAAGCGCTCTCCCACCGCGACCCTACGCTTCCCCGCTCGAGCCGCAACGCCGGCTGAGAACAAAATAAACTCTGATTTGAAAGAAAGCCCACAAAAGGCACACGAAATGGAAGAAGTTAATCATAGAGCAAGAAGAAGGAAAAAAAACAGGTGCAAGGCACAGCGTTTCACCCCCTAATCGCCTTGTTCCTACTTCAGCGGCGATGTTTGCGTTTCCTTTAGCAGCACCCCCTCACAACACAGACACTCCCTCCCTGGTGAGACCAGAGCGATGTTTTAATCTTAGAGCTCTAATTTCATTTATGTAACCTATCCGGCTGCACGGACACCAAGTTTCAAACACAGTCTTAGGCCTAGAAAACTGCGCGTACTCCAGCTGAAACGCACCGGGGGTAACCTTTAGAGTAATTCCACCGTTTTTGAATAAGGCAGTTCTAAACATACATTTGTTTACGTCCTAGTAACATTTAGTTCTGGCCGAGTGTCTGTCTTAACTGCCCGCGAACTCACCAAGTTACCTTCTCTGCAACCATTAAGTCTGAAACAGTACAAATAAAATAGACTTTCATTTATTCCCTTTGATTCTCCAGTTCCGCAGACAGAAAGCACGAGGACTTCAGGACATCTCAAAATACGGACTATAATTGAGGTATACGTAAAAAATACTTGTCAGCTGCCCTACATAGACATCTACTGTATTTTCAGTAGCTACTACACCAGAAGCAGGCTGACTTGCTATGAAACGATTCCAAATTGCTACTGAAAATCCCTCATGCAGTATTTCACAGCCGACTGTAGGATCATTAAAAACGCATGTGGCTAAAATACTTCGTTATCTGGAGACCTAAGTGCGTGACACCCCAACAACAAAATAATACACCCAGATACTTCAAAGCTTAAAACTACTGCCAATTAAACCGGAGATTTATCACGAGCAAGGAGGTTCGACCCACTGCAATCGTATGCCAGATCATGAAAAAACGTATTTTTCTTGAACTATAACAATATCATGACAAAAGTGCAACACATGAATAAAAAGTTAGACTTGGGGGGGGGAATAATCAAATCAAACCAGAGGATTAACAAACTCAAATCAGAAAGAAGGATTCAAGTAGATTAAGTATGGTGTAGGACTACTGGTAAACAAATTTTGCTCCAGTCAACCAGACTGACGAGGATACTGCGAGCACGGGGAGAGCGAGGTTCATTAGGAGAAGCAATAACGGAGCTACGGAAAGCGTGTAATCTCCTAATGGCGCAAAGCTAGCTTTGCCCGTTAATCGCCGAGAAATACGAAAATGGTCAAAAATAAGCGAATACTTCCGACAGGGCGCAATCCTCAGCGTTATGGGCTATGGAGCCCGGAATTGATGCCGGAACCCCAAACTACGGGGTTTCAAAGCAGCCTGTTTCCCAACTTTCTAGCGAGATGGTCAGCGTTTTTAGGAAACACGAGAGAGTTAAAAAAATCGGGAAAACCACTTCCAGCGCGGATCCGCGCCGCCGCAGCATCCCCGAACGGCTCTGCCAGGAGCCCCGACCGCTCTCGGGGATGCTGCGGCGGCGGTGGCTGGTCCATGGGGCTCCTCTCCATCATCCCCTAACCCCCCACCCCCCCCAGCCCACCCGCCCCATCGCGGCCGCGATCGCCTCCTACCTAAGCACCGCCGTATCCCCCTTCCTGACCACCAAATTGTCCACGGCCGCCCCGGGATAGTCGCCACCGGGTGCGGCGAGTCGCCCGGGGGGTAGGAGACAGCAAAGGCCGAGGAAAACGATCGCCGGCCACTGGTGGGAGCCCCCGGCGCTCCGCACCAGCGGCAACATCTCCGCTCCGCGTTGTCCCCGGGCCCGGCGGGGAGGGCCGAGGGTCGCCCCCGGTAGCTGGACCGGTGGTTTCTGGTTGATCGGTGGCCGAAAAAGGAGCGTGGCTGCTCCCGGGCGGCCTCCGCAGCATCTAGCGAGGAAGGCAGCAGCGCGACCGCTCAGCGCGCCGCGGCGGCGGCACCGGCGGCGGCGGCATCGGCGGCGGGCGGGCGGCCCCCGCTGCCAGCCCGTTGCCACGCAGCCGTCGCCTTGGCAACCGTCCCGGCGGCGGAGGGATGCTCGCCGCCCTCCCCGCCCCGCTGGTCCACCCCCCTCCTCCATCCCCATCCCCGCCCCTCGGCATCCCGGTTTGAGATATGTGTGTGTGTCTGTGTGTCCTTCCCCCCCCACCCCCCGCTCCCCTCCGCCACCCCCGGGGCCACCCCGCACCGCCGCCCGGCCTGGTGTCAGGAATCGCTCCTCACTCCC